>CM062812.1:871771313-873060795 GCA_031772625.1 Pinus tabuliformis
TGACTGTAGGAGGAAGTAGGGGATGATTAGATTTTGTTCTGTGGGTAAATCCATCTTATGCCTGAGTTCAGTGAGAAACCGGAAGTGATAACCATATACAATACTGAATTGCCCCTCACAGGTAATGTATTTCATAATCTGGAGGCTCTCCTCGCTCCAAAATGGATGTAGGTTAGCTCTCCGGACCCCATTTTTATCCTCTGAAAACTATTCTTCTGGTAGGAAGAATTCCTTTTTGGCCTTCTGGCCCAATTTCCTTTCCTCTTTATCCCAGGGTATCCCCAATGGCAAGTCAGTGACCCGACTAATGAGTTGTGGGGTGAGTTTTAAGGTCAATCCTCGGAAATTTACAGTGGCTAGTGTCTTTGATTTAGGCTGCAGGGACCTTAGGAACTCCTCTATTATCTCATCATCGTGACCTTGAATTCTGTCACAGAAGGTCATCCAATTTGCACGGGTAAATAGGTCTACCACCTCAGGAGTTTCTCGCAACTTCTTGGAATCCGAGGGTTCCTTTCTGATAAACCCTCCTGGCATGGTGAAAAATACTCTGTTTTGGCTTGTGTACTGATCAGAAGGGGAATTCTGTGTATGGTTTCCTCCTTTGATTCTCAGGACAGGGTTTCTCAGATGTTTGTATCTCCCTTTTCACCAATTCCCTGGTTATAATACTGCTGCCGCCCAAAACTCGACTTGTCAAAAGGAATTAAACTCTCACAGACAGAGTGCAGAGCTAATTATCACACCAACCATATAGCAGTCACAAAAATTTTATATGTGCACAGGTGAGCCTTACAGTGGTTTATCGTTATAATGGGGAGAGTTTGTTAACAGGAACCATGGAGGTGAATATGACGCAGCACCATTTAAAAGAAATTATGTGTATCATATAAGCAAACCACCATTCTTGACCCACAGGTAGACTGGTTTTAATTTTCCCCACTTCAAACAAGCTAGTTCACCACCTTTCGAAATATCATGCATGGGAATGGTGTTTTCGAGCCTACCTCTCTTCAAGCTCCAAATTTGATGAAGAAAAACTCGGGCTTTTCTGCTCTGGAAGGCTTTGCTGTACTTTCCTGTAGAACGTCTTCCTGTAGAACACTGGCCGGCTTCTATAGGCTGTCTCTACGCCTCTGAACAATCTTGGTATGCGGGAGAATTTTGAACAGGCCGAAAAACTTGGCGAAGGACGTCGGTTTAACAGAATTCAGAGGCAGAGGACGCGTACTTTGGCCGAAGAGGTTTGCAAGTGTAAATGAACAACAGTTAACGTGAGTCTTCAGCCGAGCGCTCTTTAATTGTTGCGTGATTTGTGGTGAGGGAGTGAAGTGGCCAGGTGTACGTGGCCACATGCAGACTGCAGTGCTGTGATGAGCTGCATGTCCTCTTCTCGTTAATCAGTTGCACTGGAGTTAAAATCTCTACCACTGTCTGTTTTTTTGTTTTTTTTTTAATTTCCCGTGACTGACTACACACGTGCGCTGGTGATCCCTGGATGAGTGCAATCGAATTGGCTACCTTTTTGGCTGAATCCCACCATCTCATTCGTTTAGGCAGTTCTTAAATTAGATTCATGCAACAGAGGAATGAGTTTTAGTCACGTACCTGGAAGTCGAATGGTTGCTGTGAGGTGTTGTGGCCTTTCATTTGCTGCATGCATTGGTTTCTGTGGTTGCATGATGGATTGGTGGCTGATTCATGGCTATTTTTTCTTGTGCAGGTATCCTCTGGCCGGATCCATGCTGCAGGAGCTGGCTTCACGTTCAGATCTGCACCCTCAAGCTGCTGATGTCAAATTTTCACAGGACAGAAACTTGTTTCCGCCATTACTCCCGAACGATAGACCGGATCGATCTGAAACTTTCTGAGCATGTTCCTATCATCATTATGCACCTCCCATAGCAAAATTGCGATCAATGGATGCACAGATTTCGAGAAAAACGAAAAATGGCTAAAGATTACAGAGATCAATTTCTTAGAAACCGTGCATCGGAATCGGCTGAAACTACTTAGGTAGGTTATTATCACCCATGTACATCTCCCCATGAAACAGGTTTTGAAACGGATACACAGATATGGAGAAAATACAAAAATGGCTGAAAGTGATGGAGGTTGGTTTCTTGGAAATCATGCACCGGAATTAGCTGAAACTGCTCGGGCATGTTTCCATCATCCCTATGCAACTCCCTGTAAAATGGTTTTTCAAATGGATGCATGGTTTTCAAGTTAGGGCAAAAACAAATTTCAGCACTATGTATTTTTGCTTCCAAGCATTTTATAGTTTTTGCATGGTAAAGAAAAATGAGCTTGGGCTGCGATGGAGGCATGGAGATGATGGAGGAGGAGTTTTAAGATTGCAGGAGGAATTCCGAACCCTTGCGGAAGCTATCATGTTCGCCAAACCACCTTTTTGAAATCCATTTCTAGCTTCCTGTAGAAATCCTGTAATTTCTATAGGAACTTCCTGTAGAACACATAGTTTTGAGGAAAGAAGCACAATGATATGGAAAAAATGATGGAGAAGGGTGAGGGATCGAAACATGGATGCTTGTAGGCCTCATGGACAGATTCCCGGCCTTCAGGTCCTCTTCAGAGATCAATTTTGGCTTGTTTGTAGGCTTCGTGTAGAAGACACAGAACTTCCTGTAGAAAACACATAACTTCCTATAGAAGGCACAGAACTTCCTCTATCTTTGTTTTGAGCGATCCTCCTGACTTGCAATGTCCTTCTTGCAACCTGCAATTATCCAATGGAAATTAGGTTTATTTTTCTTTTTCTTTTTCTCTTTTTTTTTTTGAAAAACAACTAGGGCGCCTCATGGAGGTTTTCACCCTAATTGCATGCCCTAGGCGCCTCCAAGGGAGGTTTTCACCCAGAGATCTTATTCTCTTTTCTCTTTTTTCCCAACCCATTGACCGCCTCATGGAGGTTTTCAATCAATGAGCCAATCTAAGGCGCCTCCGAGGAGGTTTTCACCTTAGATTTCTATTTTCCTCTTATTTTCATTTTTTTATCTTTTTTTTCTCTTTTTTTTTTCCTTTTTTTCTACCCTACCCTACTTGAAAAACAAAATTCTTTTCAAGTATAAGAATACTTCCAATGGAGCCATGTGCACATCGAGATTAGAGACAAAATGATGTGGCGACTTGAGATGCATGATTTGACAGCTCTTCGGATATCAGAGACCAAATGATTTGGCTTTGAAGGGATCAAACATAGATGAGGAAGAGAGTACTGTTGCAACTTAGTGACCGTCTAAAACCATATTTCAATATAGCTCTGATATCCTTGGTCCTTTTGCTGATCTGGATCATTCTTCATATATTCTTCTATCATGACCTTCTCATCTTCCTCTTTTTGCTGATTTTTCTTTTGAGTACATGGAAAATTTGATGGTAACCATGAGGGAGCTTTCTTGATTTCTGCTTCTGATGTTTTCTCTTCATCAAGTGCAGCCCATGGTGCTTTGATCTCCTCTTTTGAATCTTCTTTTGCCTTTGGTCCTTCAATGTTGTCAATATAATCTCTGCTTTGCAACACTCTTCCTGAGCTATAGTGAATATCATTGAGCTCAAGAGGAGTCATTTGGACATGTTGTGCCTCATCTTTGTAATTGGGTTGAGCTATTCCAATGTGCGAGTTTGGAAATGGTGGTATGGGTAGTTGAGTGGGGGTGTATATTTGAGATGGATGTGGATGGGGTTGTGGTTGGGCAGGAATTTGGGGTTGCCTTGGTTGAGGAGGAGGCGATGGTTGCGGTTAAGTAGGTGGTGGAGGCAAAGGAGTGGGAGGAGAGTTGTACGGGGGCCTCCACCCTTGATGAGGTGCATTCTACTGAGGCTGTGGCTGAACATAAGAGTGAAATGAATGAGCATCAAGTTGGGAATAATATGGAGATGGATCCGACCAAGGAGGGGGTGTGGACCAGGAAGGATGAGCAGGGGGACCCCAAGAAGGCATGGAAGTAGCGGGATAGGGGTCGTAATAGGTCTGGGATGTCCCTTGCATTCCCTGCTGGTAGGGTATGGGTCCATGTGGCCTCCTTTGGTTCATATAATAGAGTGATTCAGTGGCTCCTTTGGCTCTCTGATATGCAGCTTTAAGTCTAGGCAAGGAAGGGCACTGATTCATAGGATGGTATCCTTCACAGACGAAACACACTTCTAAGGAGTGCATTGGACATTCGTTCCTAGGATGCTTTCTAGTGCACCTAGGACAAAAGATGACCAAAGCCCTCTTGGCTTCCTCTTGCTTCCTTTGGATCTGTAAGATATCCAGTTGCATGGCAAGAAACTGCCTCATATCACTCTTGAAATCTTCCATCTAATTTTCAAATTCATTTTTGGACAAGGTACTGCTCCCAACATTTCTACTTGTAGCCATTTGCTCCAAAGGAATGTTTTCTTCTTCTTCTTCCCTTGAGGTTCTTCAAATATGTCTTGCTGTCCACCTAAGGGTTATTTAATCACAGCCATTTAAGAAGAGAGAATGTTGGTTGTGTGAAGTAATGGGGGTGTTGTGCAATCATTTTCCTGAATTATCTCTACTCCTACAAGGCATGAAAGGAAATATTTTTGGTTGATTTTGCTTTTTTCTGCTTGTACCTGCAAAATGAAAATAGATTGAACTACAACTAACTATCTTGCTAAAATGAAAATGCGGAATTGAAATGAAAGCAGGAAAGGACTAATCTATTTTGCTCAAATGAAATTGCAGGAATGAAATGCTAGGCTACGCTTGCAGAATTGAAATGCTAATCTACGCTTGCAGAAATGAAATTACGGAATTGAAATGCTAATCTATGAAAGCGGGAAACGCTAATCTACTTTTGCAGAAACGAAATTGCATAATGGAAATGAAGTAAACTAATTAGCAGAAGGTTGTAGTGGAAAATAGAAGAAAAGCAACAATCACCAATACTCTGACGCTTCCCCGGCAACGGCGCAAAAAAGATTGGTGAGCCCTAGTATTGCAAAAATAATGTTGCAACTCCTTGGACTCCCTTCTTTAATTTTATCAACCCGGTAGTTCATAACAAGTCCGCTAGGAGCTTAAGCCAACCTCTATGAGCTCTTAGAAGAAGCTTTTTAACTGATGGATGAAAGCTAACTCAAAGAAGGCTAATCTATTTGCAGAAAGAAACTGGAAAGCTAAAAGGAAATGTAAACCCTAGCAAACCCTAATTTTACCAGTTAGCCCTATTGATATAAGAAAGAGGATGCAAGCTACTAAAAGAGATGCCATTGACTTCTAGGAAGGTAAAATGCATGTGTCTAAGCTATTTTTATAGTCAAATCTGAAAGAACCATCTTTTTTTATTTTTGAGTAAGTTGGCGGAATTATTATGCATGTGATTTAACTGTTTTTGACTGTGTGGAGGTGGATTGGCGAGAGGGAATGCTTGGAGGAGGTCGGGAAGGTTCAGAGAGGGCCTAAGGGGTCCCTAACACCCTTCCAGAGAGTTTCACAGAGTTTGGATATTAAGAAACCTCATTCGTGAGCTTCTACAGGAAGTTTGCAGGGGTTCTACAGGATGTTCTGGAATTTCTACAGGATGTTCTGTAATTTTCTACAGGATGTTCCGAAGAGTGGATTTTGGAGGGTTGATGGAGGAAAAATGGTGGGAAAGTGGAAATGGAGGTTGGATAATGATGTTAATGGGTTTAGGACCTGGCGCATGAGGCTAAGGAGCGATTGGATTTGGTCCAAGGATGGAGGAAGCGATGATGCACAAGAATGTAGAAATTAGGGCAAGGTGGGAAAAGTATGGAAAATGAAGGGTAGGAATCATGGATTAAGGGTTGGAGCAGATTATCTAATGGAGGAAAGGTAGATAGAGAGGTAATACAGGTGATCTGCACACAATTTTCTAAAACTGACCAAACAAAGACTATGCAAACCCAAGATCTAGCTATCTTGACCTAATTTGACCTAAATAACAGCAAGGAAAATGAACAGCAGTTTATTTGCAACGAAATAATGTGAAATGCTATGCAAACTAAGCAATCAAGACTCTGAACATGTAACCAACTTCTGCAAATAAAAATCAAACACTAATGATTGCATGGCGAAGCAAAGACTGTTTTTTTGTTGGCAGCAAGGTCACCTTGATCCCAGCTCCTGATCCCACTAAGGGAGAGGTGAAATCAGAGGTGCTTGATGGCCTTTTTCTGAAGCTCTTCCCTGTTAATAACCTATCAACTCAATCTGAACATAAAAATCCTTTTTAATCATCAAAAGCAATCTAAATAACAAAGCAAGATTTAAATCTAAATAGCAGATTTTATTCTAAGAATGCAGCAAAGACACATGAAAGTAAACAAAGGAGGTACTGGGCACTTGAGATGGGCCCAACCCCAAGAGCTACAGCCTCCTAAGAGAGATTTAGAGCTGGTGCAAAGCTGGATTCATCTTTATTGAGCAAGAAAAGAAGAGTTACATCAAAAACTGTCCACAAGGGAAAGCTTGAAAATGTGCTGAAATGCAAAGCTAATCTACTGACTAAAATCGAACTACAAACTAGCTAACTTCTGCCTACAAAGTGACTAACTGAAATGAGGCCCTAAGCCCTCTTATTTATACAAATTGAGGACCCCAACAGCCCTCCTAAACTTTAGGAACTCAGCTGCCAAGACTTGTAATTAACAACACTTTTACTAGCACTTGCTCAGCTGCCCTTGTGATAATCGATTTGGTGTCCCTTGAACTCCAATTTGATGGTGGAGAATTCGAGGTTAGGACCCATAAATGAAGGGGACACCTTCCTAAAAATCCTCTCCCTTGTTCTCCCACGAATTTGGCTGCCAAGTGCTCATTAAAACCTTTGATTTTGTCTCAAAATTGACTAAAAATCTGCACAAAGCACTCATTAGACTTGTTGGCATAATGACTAACCCAATTCACTCTATTAGCATAAATATAATCAAAAACATGCAATAAACTAATGAGAATGGTGGATTAAGTCGAATTAGGAGGTTGAATGAGCCCATATAATTATCCATTTTTGGGGTTCATCACTTACCCCTACTATTCATGATAGGAAATTCGTCAAACATATAAAAACATGTAATATACAGGTCACAACAACATATCTAAGCATATCTACTGGGATCCAAAGCGTTTGTCCAATCAGGGCTTCCAAGACTAGTAACTCAACCCACCAAGCGCTTCAGAGCATTTTTCCAACCAATTCTTCTAGGACTAGTAACTCAAACCAAGTTGTTAGGCTTCCAAAGCATTTGTCCAACAAGGCTCTAGGAACTAGTAACTCAACCCATGGCCAAAGGAACATGAGAACCATCTAGAAAGTAAAAGGAAAGTGCCCACAACACCATGGCTATCTAGGAAATGGCAATTCTAGGCAAAACCGCTGTCAATCTAGGCAATCCTCCATGCCAATGAATGATCATAACCAAGAAACCACATGCATCGTGTCATTCATGCCAAAAATAGCAAGGAAATCATATGTTCAACTCATTACCTACAATCAAAACCCATTGTAGGTGTTGATCTCGATGTCCTCTAACAATTTCCTACTCTTCCTTTGCCTTCTTTCTCTAAATCCCAAGTATGCCACGCTCCTCTAAGAGTGCTTCAAGAAACTCTAAGTGTCCAATAATATGAGAGAGAGAGATAGAGTAGAAAAATTAGAGATCCAAAATTGAACTAACAAAAAGCTACAAACTGATCCTCATAAGCCTTTTTATTAATGAGGCCTCTATTTTCTTCAATTTTCCATTATTTTCCTGCATTTTCCTCCTCACATGAAACCTATGACCTTTCACCTCCCTTTTCTCCTAATTTCCATTATTTTCATATATGAAATGCCAATTAACGTCACTTTTCCTTTCCAAATCCTTTGCCATTTCCTTTGCCAATTTCCATAGCCATCAATTAATCACAAGTGATCCCCATCACTTATGTTGTTTCCCAACATTTGACTTGGAATACGTCTCCCATGACATTGGTTATTATTTTTCCTTCATTTACTTTATTACATGGATTTTTGACCAGGGTTGTTAAAGAACCCTCCCCGTTGGGGGAACACCATCCTCGGTGTTCAATGACACCTACAACTAGCAAGACTGCTGAAAAGAAAAACATACTTCCCATCGAGTTTTATAACTTATCTCGTTGCAATATTTACAATGATATTCCTGCTAAGAAGAAAACCAACATGAGAAACATAACAACATGACAACCATTACAACATGACACCCATATCGCTTATTGGAGGTTTATAACATAGCTCAGGGCAGTATTTACATCCATACACACACACACACACATATATATATACCAAAACATCACACCAAAATATATGGCAGAAACATTCATTCAACTAGTCAATAGAGAAGGATGCATAGCCTGCATCAGTTCCACCATCTTCGGTGTCACTTTATTGAGCCCAAAGTGCTTCCATTGCACTTTAACCTTCTTGATTGCTCAATTCTAGAGTGTGAACATATTTCTTTGTAAAATGCATTGAGGTTCCAGCTAGAATTCTCCTTTTGGTTCAACCTGCAATACAAACCATTCAATCACATGATCACCATATTTAACATACTTATTAAGAAATGAAACATGGAAAACATCATGGAATTTCACTGTTGAAGGTTGTGCCGGTAGATAAGATACTCGTCAAATCCTCTTAATAATCTTGAAAGGTAAAAACTATCGAGGTGGTATCTTGGCACATGATCCAATCCTCAAGGAGCTCTTCTTGGGCTTGATGCACAAATACACTTGTTCCTCAACCTAAAACTCCTTAAACAACCTATTCTAATCTGCGTAATAGTTTTATTTGTCCTTTGTTGCCCTCAAATTCTTCTTCATTACCTATATTTCATGTTCCATCTCTACCAACATGTTTGATCCAATCAACACCATGTTCACTGAATCACTCAACCTGATGGGAGTATTACAGCTCTGCCCATAGAGTGTCTCAAATGGACTCGTCCTCAAATATTCTCGGTACCCATTGTTGTAAGGAAAATCAACCAGTGGAAGATACTCTTCCCACCTCTGTTGCGGATGCATCACATACATCCTCAGCATATCCTCTAATATCCTATTAACCCTCTTTGTTTTTCCATCTGTCTACAAATGATAAGTTGTACGGAAGGCCAACTTTGTACCCAAATCAGAAGATAACTCTTTCCAGAATCTAGAAATGAACTTGGCATCCCTATCTAACATAATTTCTTCGATACACCTGCAACCTCACTACATCTCTAATGAAGACCTATGATACATCATTAACTGAATATGTAACTTCACTGGAATGTAATGTGCTACCTTTGTCAACCTGTCAACCACAACCATAATAGAATCATGTTGTCTAGATGTCCTCGGAAAATTTGTAATGAATTCCATGGAAATGACCTCCCATTTCCACTCTGGAATCAAAATCCCCTATAGTAGACCACCTGGATTCTTACACTCTACTTTTACCTATTGACAATCCAAACACCTAACAACAAGCTTTGCCACTTCCTCCTTCAAATTCAGCCAATAGTAGAACTTATTCACCATTGTCAATGTCTTTTGATCTCCTGGGTGACCTGAATATGGATTAGCATGAAATTCCCTCAATATAAGATTATTTAGCTCACTGTTGTCTGGCACATATATCCTATCTCTAAATCTCACTAAGCCATCTTCTATGATAGAATATTCCACATCCTAATCACTTGTACCCTCTTGTAACCTATGCATAAGCTCCCTATATCTCTCATCCTGTTGTCCTGCCTCCAAGTTCTGATCTTGTAAATCTATCCCATAGAAGCTCATAATTTCTATGTGATTTTCCTATACTCTCCTACTAAGAGCATCCGTGACCCTGTTCTCTTTATATTTAATGTACATGATCTCAAATTCAAACTCACTGATCGTGGCCAACCATCTTGCTTTCCTGGCATTCAAATTTGGTTGGCCAAAGAGATACCTTAATCTACTATGATAACTCATCAAGATGAACTGCCTGCCAAGAAGATAGTGCCTCCACATATTCAAAGCATGGATGATCGTTGCTCATTAAGTCTCCTTGATTCATAACATACTACTTATCCTTCCTGAATCAAGACTCCACTAAGTCATCTCTTGCAAGCATCTGTACATACCATAAACTCTTTGTCTTGGTCTTCAATATTTAAAACTGGAGCATTTATCAACAACTGCTCAAAATTGGTTGCACATTCCTCTGTCCATTCAAAATTACCTTTCCATTGCAACAACGTAATAGGATAGGCAATTTGTGAGAAGTTCTTGATGAACCTCCTGTAATAACCTGCTAACCCAATAAATGATCTTACCTCGTCCACATTTAGAGGAGACTCCGACTCCATCATAGCCCTTATCTTTTCTAGATCCACTACTATGCCTTCCTTGAAAACCAAATCACCCAAGTAATCTACCTATGTCTGAAAGAAGTTGCATTTACTTAGCTTAGCATACAATTGATTCTCTCTCAGCAATCTCAAAACTATTGCTAAATGTTCGGCATGTTCTTCCCCATTCTTAGAATATACCAATATATCATCAATGAGTACAATAACAAACTTGTGCATATAAGGACACAATACACTATTCATAAAGCACATAAAAGTAGATGGAGCATTAGTCAAACCAAACGGATATACAACAAACTCATAATGCCCATACCTGGTCCAAAACGTAGTCTTATATATGTCCTCTTCCTTAATGTGTACCTGATGGTATCCTAATCTCAAATCAATCTTTCATAACATTTCTACTCCCTTCAACTAATCAAATAAGTCATGAATCCTCATCAACACATACCTTTTCTTATTGGTCACCTTGTTCAACTGCCTGTAATCAATGCATAAAATGAGCACCATCCTTCTTCTTCACAAACAACATTGGTGCACCCCAAGGCGATGCATTTTGACTAATGTATCCATTTTCAAGCATTTCCTACAATTACAACTTCAACTACATCAACTCAGGTGTGCTCATCCTATAAGGTGCCTTTGATGCTGGTGCTTCCCCTCTTACCAACTCAATAGAAAATTCCACTTCCCTATGAGGCGAAAACTGTGAAATCTCTGCCAGAAACACATCTTGAAGCTGTTGTAAAATCAAGTACCTACTCAAGACATCGACATCCTCAACTTCCTTACATTTGTCACTGGAAATATAAAACACACTTTTTCTTGCGACTTCACTTCACCTGCATAGTTGTCACCATTCTATCTGATGTTTCCTTCTTCTTACCCTGCAAGACTCTTTGTTCCCCATTATAATCTAGGTACTCAATATCCTTGCCATAACAATCCACCTTGGTCTTATGAAGATGCGACTAGTCCATACCCAACAACATATTGTATGATCCCAATGGTAGTACATAAAAATGTGTTGATATAGGCATACCATTCACCTCAAATGCACAAGATCTTACCCAATGATGAACTCTCTTATTTGTACCTATAGCCAAATGCACTAACCAAGATTATGCATGCACTTATTTATTCAAACCATAGTTATCCACCAGGTTAGGAATAACATAACTATAATTAAGATCCAGGGTCAATCAAAATAGAAACAACTTGATCACAAAGCTTATTGTCCATCTCGCTAAAAGATACATGGTGATCTACCTGCCTGTTCTCCAATGTTGCATAGATCCGTGGAATACTATGTCCAACATCTCCCAATTTCTATGCCTCCTGAGCACTGTAGATATGTGGTCTACCACCTCGATGTTGTGGACAATCTCTCCTATGATGCTCTCCATTACAAGTCCAACACTATAAACATTTCCTATCATCGCCCTTGTTCTTCTCCTCAAACCGAAATCCCTAGCCTCTGTCAGATGCATTGAACTTCTTAGATGGTGTTGCATTCTATTTGTTACTTGTATCCTAAGGTATTTTTTTCTTCTTTTCCCATTCCCCTTTATTCTTATCATTATTTTTCCAATCCTGATTAGTCTCAAATATCAGCTTTGATTTCTCATAACAATTCTTTATCTTCCGAATTGTCTCCTCCAATGATCTAGGCTCATCAAACTCAATATTGTGCTTGAATTGTACTAGAAAACCACTAATGAATATTTGAATCTTGGCCTTATCCTCCTTGAGGTAAGGAACATATCTCAATAACTACAAAAATCTGCTAGTGTACTCCTCATTGGTCATAGATCCCATCTTCATCTCATAGAATTTGTTTTCCCTGACGTCTCAGTATCTATCCGGTAAAGACTTCTCCCTGAATAGTCTCTCAAACTCACTCCAAGTAAACTCCTCTTCTCGAATGCCCCTGACATTATTTACATCTTCCCACCAAATGTATGCTTTACCTTTAAGATTGAATGTAACTATCCTAGCTTTCATGTTCTTTGAGTAATCATGTAATCTGAAGAACTTATTCATCCCAAGAAGCCACACTTTTGCATCATGTGGCTTCTTGTTAAGTTATGGTATGTTCTATGCTTATAATAGTTTACTTCTTTTCCTTATTATATTCTATAGATTAGCAATCGCATGTACATAAAGTAAAGTGCATATAGAACATTAAACGATCGACAGAAAACAAGCCAAGACAAGAGACAAAATATGTGGCGGCTAGCCAGGGAAAAACCCCGTAATGTGTGGGGAAACCCTTTGATCAAATCTTCTTTTATCTTCAATAATTCAGCAAAGAGAAATAGTACAATAAATCTGATTCATATCAGTAGTAGCAAACCCTAGATCAGCAGCATCAGCATTAGCGGCTTCATCATCAAACTAGGGCAGACGATATCTCACAAACCAACTGTCGGATCGGCTTGATTCCACCACCAAAAGTTGCGGCTTCCAGAGGATGTTCAGATGAACCTATAGCATATTTTAGATGAGGAGATCTTCTAGTCCATGTAGGTCAAACTTTACTTCTGCAGTTGCAGTTTCAGTTTCGGCAGCTTCTGGCTTCAAACTAGGGCAGTCGATATCTTGCAAACCGTCTGTCGGATTGACTTTATTACACCACCAAAAGTTGCCACTTTCAGAGGAGGTTTAGAAGAACCTACAGCGTAGTTCAGATGAGAAGATATTCTAGTCCATGTAGGTCAATCTCTACTTCTGCAGTTGCAGCTTCAGTTTCAGGAGCTTCCGGCTTCACATGTGTGAGGGAGAGACCCTTTTCTATGCAGTAGAGAAGAGACTCTTTTCTACAAAGAATAGAGAGAGAGAGATGTGTTGAGATGAGTGAGTCCAAATGAGGAAATGTCCTCCTGTATTTATACACAATGATGATGTTTGAATAGATGCGACTGTTGGGCTTCTGAGCCTACATCAGTTGTCGGTGGGCTTGATAATAATTCCAAAAGCAAAATAAACTCATATCTCCATAAATATTTATCGGAATCGGATGATATTTACATCAGTCCTACACCTCTCAATGAGAGGAATCTAATAAAAATATTATCAACCATGAATAAGATGACCCACATGAAGTTTTGCCCTTGTTTCCAATTTTAACACTCCCTCTCAACTAGGGAGAACTTCATATGCAATCTGTCTATCGGTCGTTACTATTCATCCATCAAATGCACTACCCTATACAACCTAACCCTTGCCCTGCTCTGCTCTATTCTGCCTATTCTACTTTGTCTTGTTCTGCCCTGTACTGATCTGTATGGCCCTGCTCTGTTATGTGCTACTCTGCTTTCTTCTATTCTGCTCTGCTTTTGTCCAAATTATGAAGAAGAAGAAATGATCGAGGATGTATCATACTGACTCAAAGTTAGTCTCAGAGTATGTGCCACTGGTCCCAGACCAGTCTCAACTAACCCAAAGTCAGCATCATAGTGAGTACAACTCCACTAGTCCCTGACCAATATCATCCTCCACTGACTCAAAGTCAGTCTCTAAGTGCGTACCACTAGTCCCAGACCAATCTCAACCAACTCGAAGTCAACTTCATAGTAAGTACCACTCCTACCACTAGTCCCAGACCAGTATCGCAGTCTCAAAGAGTGTGACCAATCTCAACCGACCTGAAGTCAGCGTCATAGTATGTACCACTCTCACTGGTCCCAGACCAGTACTGCACTCACACGGAGTCAGTCTCAGAGAATGTACCACTGGTCCTAGACTAGTCTCAACCAAACTGAAGTCAATGTCATAGTATGGTACAACTCCTACCACTGGTCCTAGACCAGTATCATTGATCCCAGATCAATGGAGGTCATCCTAGCATAGGGAGTACAGTAGATACAACGATGCATCCATCAGTACTACTATGGTCCCTACTCATTGATCATATGAGAGGTTCTTCCCATGAGTCCTAGACTGCATGGGTAGAATGCCTCGACAGGAGAACTAATCAATCCTGTCCTCACAGGAGAACACATCAATCCTACTACAATCACCATGGAGAACACATCAATCCAAGCCTCACAGGAGAACACATCAATCCTGCTACAATTACCATGGAGAACACATCAATCTAGGCCTCACAAGAGAACACATCAATCCTGCTACAATCGCCATGGAGAACACATCAATCCAGGCCTCACAAGAGAACTAATCATCCTCCTACATAGGAGAGTGAATCATCATGTTCCACAAGAGAGCGAATCATCTTGTCCCACAAGAGAGCGAATCATATTGTTCCAGTGCGCACAACCAGGGGAGGGTGAGTCACCCTGTGGTCGTATGTTGCTCCAGTAAGAACCACAAGCCCTTAGAGCTCCCAGTGCTCAATGTATGCAACATGCAGGACCCTTGTACAAGGGTTTCTTGATGACTCCAAGTCGTCTGGGAAAATCACAGATTAGATCTTTCCTCAAGGCTTTGATAAGGTGTATCGACCTGTACATCATCTTAATGCGATGGAGCCTCCTTGCTCATTGACTTACCATATCCCAGATGATGTCTATCTGCTGGAGCAATCGACAAAATATGGGATTCCTCAATAATCGAATCCCACCTCTGGTTGTTATAGAAAATCACAGTGGTATCCAATGTAAATCCAAACAACTCACTAAAGAGCTTTCGCAACCAGACTACCTCACAAGAAGCCATGCTAGCAGCAATATATTTTGCTTCAGTGGTGCCCAAAGCCACCAACTTCTGCTTTTTTCTCATCCAGGATATCGAAGAAGATCCCAAGGTGAAACAACACCCGGAAGTGATCTTATGATCCACCACACTGCCTGCTCAATCAGCATCAGTATACCCAAGTATTCTCACATCTCCGGCAGTGTATCTTAACCCATTAGTAATTGTGCCATGAAGATATCTCAGAAGATTCTTGGCATCAATCCAATGAGGCTCAACCAAATATGAGCTCACAATGTTAACTGCAAAACATATGTTCAGACGGAGGTTCACCAAGAACATCAATGTGAATGAGTTTATGAAACTCAAAGGCATTTCCTAAATCTGGTCTGACATCACTACCATATAACTTCTAAAAGTTAAGATCCTCGAGATAGTCACAGGCTTGCAGTCCATCATACCGAATCTTTCCAATATCTTGACCACATATTTTCCTTGAGATAGGAAAATTTCCCTTGGCTTCTACCACACTTCAAGTCCTTGGTCCTTAATTTCAAATTCAGAAGCCAACTCCCTCTTACATTTGTGAATGAGAGGGTATGTACCTGTTAGAAAGAGGTCATCAACATACAACACCAGTATGAGAGGCTTGTCATCTTCAACCTTAAAGTAAAGATTAGGATCGACTTCACTCCTAGTGAATCCCAGCTTCATCAAGTAGCTATCGGTCCTCTCATACCATGCTCGAGGTGCTTACTTCAGCCCATAGAGAGCCTTCTTCAACCTGCATATATGAGATTTTCAATCATAAATCTCAAATCCTTCGAGTTGCTCCACGTAGACCTCTTATTTGACCGAACCATGCAAGAACACTGTCTTGACATCCATCTGATGTAGATTCCATCCTTGAGAAGCTACAAGGGCTATGATCGAGCGGATGGTCATATATTCGGCAACAGGTGAAAATATCACATCATAGTCTATACCTTCCTTCTGGGAGAAACCACGAGCAAAAAAACAAGCCTTATACTTTTCTGTACTTTCATCTGCTGCATGATTTATCTTGTAAAGCCATTTAGAAGTGACAATTCTCTTGTCCTGGGGTCTGGGAACTACTTCCCAGACATCATTCTCCATAATGGTCATAGCATCCTTCCATACTTGATGCTTGATGGCATCTGAGAATGATGAAGGCTCATTTTATATGATTGTACACATACTGGTCAGGTATCCCTGATACCTGTTGGGTTTCTTACATTCACGGAAGTTTCCTCAGGGTGCAGCATGTCTTTCAGCATCATCAAGTATCCCCCTAAGCCATGAAGGCCTCTTCCTAGAAGAGGAAGGCTCAAGTGGATAAATAGGATCCATCGGTTCTTCCACATCTGGCATTGTTACATCATCATAGAGATAGCTTCCACAATCGTACGGTGCCACACCATTCTGCTTTGGAGTATGTGGTGTAGTAGTCTCCCTCTTAATGCCAACATAAGGTATGCCTGAGTGAACCAACTGTAATATATCGAAGGTCTTGCTTAGGCTTGAGCAGAATGGTCCCCTTTTGAGCTTTCCTTCGGCACATCTTGGACATACACCTTCTTTCTCTACTCGGAATTCAGGCATCTCTGTCACCATTTGTCTTACACCGGGTAGAGCTTTATAATGAAGGTGGGAAAACCTCTGATGCCAAAGTTCAGACTGGAGAGATGTGTCATAAGATATGACACCTAGTGGACTTCCATCGACCTGATATAATGGATCAACATGAAACCCAAGAGTAAAGGCATCTTTAACATTATTTTTCCATATACGTACCTTGCCATCGCTGAAGGTTACCTTGTATCCTTTGTCTTCCATTTCCGAGATGGACACCAGGTTCTTTTTGAGGTCAGGTGCATTTAATACATGCTAGAATTTCTAGCCTTCTTGAATGCATCTAGCCATTAATTCCCCGAAACAAGGAACTACATTATTGTTTAGAAGAGTAGTCTTGGACACGTACCATTCGGATGGTAATCCTCCAAGAGTCATGAGTGCCATTTCCCTATCAGTAATATTCTCCCCAATCGATAGGAGATCATTCTAGATCATGCTGATTCTTAAGAAGTATGCTTGCATACTCTCATCTTTACCCTTCTTAATTTCCTTTAGTTTACTTCTAAGAAACAAAACTTGATTTGCATCATTTACTTTAAATAAACTAACCAGTCTATCGTAGATTTCCTTGGAGGTGTCCAATTCAGAGATGTAGGCCACCAAGTGCTTGTCGATATAGTCCCAAATGATCTTCTTTGTTTTGACTTCTCTGGTTTTCCATTTGTTCCTGGCAGCAGCGGATGCATTTGATGGTGGCTCAACAATATTGCCTCTCACATGGTCCAACACTCTTTGATCCTCAAGGGTTATATCAATAATCTTCCATCCATGATAGTCATCTTTCTCACAGAGCTTGTCTTCAGTAGGAAAGAGTGTTGAGGACGCCATCGTTCTTTTAGGATAGCCTTGCCAATATTCTCTTCAGTGATTGCTCTTGCTCTTGCTCAGGCTTTGTCTTTACCTCAGCTCTGAAACCATGTTAAGTTATGGTATGTTATATGCTTATAATAGTTTACTTCTTTTCTTTATTATATTCCACATATTAGCAATCACATGTACATAAAGTAAAGTGCAAATAGAACATTAAACGATCGATAGAAAACAAGCCAAGACAAGAGACACAAGATGTGGCGGCTAGCCAGGGATAAACCCCACAATGTGTGGGGAAACCCTTTGATCAAATATTCTTTTATCTTCAATAATTTAGCAGAGAGAAATAGTACAATAAATCTGATTCTTATCAGCAGTAGCAAACCCTAGATCAGCAACATTAGCATTAGCGGCTTCATCATCAAACTAGGGCAGACGATATCCCACACACCCACTGTCGGATCGGCTTGATTCCACCACCAAAAGTTGCGGCTTCCAGAGGAGGTTCAAATGAACCTACAACATAGTTCAGATGAGGATATCTTCTAGTCCATGTAGGTCAAACTTTACTTCTGCAGTTGCAGTTTCAGTTTCAGCAGCTTCTGGCTTCAAACTAGGGCAGTCGATATCTTGCAAACTGTTCGTCAGATTGACTTGATTCCACCACCAAAAGTTGTGACTTTTAGAGGAGGTTCAAATGAACCTACAACATAGTTCAGATGAGGAAATATTCTAGTCCATGCAGGTCAATCTTTACTTCTGCAGTTGCAGCTTCAATTTCAATAGCTTCTGGCTTCACATGTGTGAGGGAGAGACCCATTTCTACGCAGTAGAGAAGAGACTCTTTTTTGTGAAGTAGAGAGAGAGAGATGTGATGAGATGAGTTAGTCCAAATGAGGAAATGTTCTCCTGTATTTATACACAATGATGATGTTTGAATAAATGCGACTGTTGGGCTTCTGAGCCTACATGAGTTGTAGGTGGGCTTGATAATAATTCCATAAGCAAAATAAATTCATATCTCCATAAATACTTATCGGAATTGGATGATCTTTATATCAGTCCTACACCTCTCAACGAGGAATCTAATAAAAATATTATCAGCCATGAATAAGATGACCCACATGAAGTTTTTCCCTAGTTGCCAATTTTAACACTTCTTCATTTCCCCATGAAATCTAGGTGGTATTGCTTTCTTGAACTCATCCAACAAATATCCCCTCTTACTCCTCTTGTAAGGATGATTGCGATGATCAACATGATACTTGTTTGAACCATAACTAGATTAAATCCCATGTCCACTTCCTCATCTATCAGGTGTATCCAAGGATATACCATCTCTGACTATCTCATCTCTATCCAACCTATGCCCACCATGAGACCTACTAACATATGCTCCATTAGTCTTATCCTCTTGTCCATGATGGATTCTAAGTAGTCGTTATCTTTGTAACTCTGACAAGCTCTGAAGAATCATTACATTCACCTCTACTTGTTTCTCCTGTTCCCTAACAAGTCTCTCTTGTGATTGAATTATTCAGTCATTATCTTCTTTGCAAATACTTATTTTTTCCTTCAAACTTCTTAGGGTGTCTACTACTTTAGGAGAATATCCATCACCATGATTATCATCTGATCTATAGGGAGAATCTCATGAGATGTAGTCTACCATGTTGTTAGTCATATTGCTCTTCTCTTCCTACAAGATATATCATGCCAACTAAACGAAATCATAAACAAACCAACATACCTCAGTGTAGTTCAAGGGAGGATATCTCTTCTACAAGATCAACTAGATTACAAAAATACATGTTAATCATAACCATCATAGTATATATACATCATCTCAATCAATATCTAGTTACCATGCATGATGCCACAACTACAACACCAACCAGACAAACACAATGCATGCATAACAACATGTGTATGACACACATGCATATGCAATACATACAAACACTAACATGCATTCACAATGAACACATTCCAACAATAGCACTTTAAACTTCTACATGACATCAGAACGACAAACATGACCACCACCATGCATAGACAACAAGCACATAGACCACAAGCATAAGGACACATATGGAACCGATATTTGCATATGACAACACATTCATCCAAGGAGAACAGAAACCAAACATCACCCAAGGAGAAAGGAACCATTCTCTGCTACCACTTTGTAACACCCTCCTCCCATATTTACCCAAGCTAACTAGTCCACTGGGGTAAACATGTGACAAAGAGTTACTATGATATAATTCAACTCCAAATGTACAGTTAAGGAAGTGGAATCGACATGACAAAACCAATATGACATTCCTCGAGAGCTACAGAACCTTTAGTAGCTAACCAACTCCTAAGATAACTTTCTTTTTCAATGACCTAGAGACTCAATCGCTCCCATGACAAGGCATGCATGCAACTGGCACCCTCCAATTGCTCCCATGGCAAGGCATCCATGGGATTGTGGCCTTTTTCAGGTAGTTTTGTGCCAGGGACCCTAGATTATGTGCCACATTTTTAGGGCCAGGACTCAGGCCACTGCCCAGAACTTCATGAAACTTCAAAAAATGATAAATAATATGAAAAAAAGGATACTAATGCAAACTCTTGAACGAGGACTTGATCTGACCCATACTAGCCATGAAAGGCATTTCGTCAAACATATCACAAACATGTAATCTACAGGTCACAACAACATATATGAGCATATGGGTCCCATACTTATCAAAGAATCGTCAAAGAGGGCTGATATCATAAAACATACTTATAACCAGCAAATAACCAAAGATATATCAATGAGGAAACAACCATTAAATCCACATAATATCAAGCACATTTACTCATGAAAGTACTAAGTAAAAGGAGATCTTATTAAAATATGCAAATGCAATCAAGTCAAGGACTTCTACGTACCACCCGAACAAAGATTGGGCTTAACCAAATCTCTCTTTCAGCTAATCACCCCCACTCTATATTCCAAACCTGAATGTGGTATCTCATGAAACAAATCAACAAAACAAAACCATGGATTCCAGAAGCCAAACCACCTCAACCCTCAACTAGTGATTCCACATCACAGTCATACATCACTAAACATCACCAAATCAGTATGTACCCAAGCTTTCTAGGGCTCCAGATCATTTGTTCCAACCAAATCTTCCAGGACTAATAATCAACCCACAACTGTTGTTGAACTCTAGAGCATTTGTCCAACGAGGGATTTTAGGACTAGTAACTCAACCCACTAAGGGCTCTATAGAATTTTTCCAACCAAATCTTTTAGGACTAGTAACTCAACCCAAGCTATTACAGGGCTTCCAAAGTGTTTTTCCAACCAAGGCTCCAAGAACTAGTAGCTCAACTCATAGCGAAAGGAACATGATAACCAACCAGAAAACAAAAGGAAAGAACCCATAATGCCATGGTTATCCAAGAAATGGTAAGGCTAGGAAAAACCATTTTCAATCTAGGAAATCCTCCATGCCAATGACATATCATAACCAAGAAACCACATGCATGGGCCATGCATGCCAAAACTAACAAGTAAATCATACATGCAACTCGATACCTGCAAGAAAAACTTGTTGTAGTTGTTAATCTGGATGTCCTTTTGGGCTTTCCTTCTCTTCCTTTACCTTATTGCTCCAAATCCCAAGTATGCCACACTCCTCCAAGAGTGCTCCAAGAAACTCTAAATGTACAAGAGTATGAGAGAGAGAGAGTAGAAAAATGAGAGCTCCAAAACTGAATTGACAAAAAGATGCAAATTGATCCTTGGAAGCATTTTTATTAATGAGGCCTCTATTTTCTTCAATTTTCCATTATTTTCCTTCATTTTCCTCCTCACATGTAACCTGTGACCTTTCACCTCCCTTTTCTCCTA
Organism: Pinus tabuliformis; assembly: GCA_031772625.1. Classification (NCBI taxonomy): domain Eukaryota; kingdom Viridiplantae; phylum Streptophyta; class Pinopsida; order Pinales; family Pinaceae; genus Pinus; species Pinus tabuliformis. The sequence continues at coordinate 871,792,681 of CM062812.1, forward strand.
ATTTCCATTATTTTCATAAATAAAATGCCAATTGATGCCACTTTGCCTTTCCAAATCCTTTTCCATTGCCTTTGCAAACTTCCATAACCATTATTTAATCACAAGGGATCCCAATCACTTATGCTTTTTCCCAACATTTAGCTCGGAATACATGTCCCATGACATTGGTTATTATTTTCCTTTATCATCTTTATTACATGGATTTTTTACTAAGGCAATTACAATATCAATCAAGATAATCAATAATACTAGTTTCCCCTATAATATAAATTTGGTATATTATGGCTTCTACAACTGGATAATATTGGTTACTAAGCCCTCAATTGGGTGAAATTTAAGGCTCTTAAATTATTTAAGAAACGTAAAAATTCTTAGCCTATGGAACACTATATGATTTGCATGCACCTGAATGTGAAAATCCTCATAGTTTCACTCTCACGAAGCAATAGACATAGCTACCTATCTATGTAATAAGAAAACTAAAAAGACAATAATCAAGCTCTAATCAATACATAGGAAAAGCACACACCATTGAAAAAATAAAAAGGAATTTCATGTGGTATTTGAACCTTCAATCATGCAATATTCACATGGTTTTTTACATAAAAGTCGAGTAGGACTTGTACCAGTGCTAATGTTTCCATTAAATGCACCGATATGCACATCAATACATACGATAAAAAATTTCCTATCACTCATTTGTTTTGTTTTAATTTATAATGCACTAGTGTTCATGTAGCCATTAAATGCACTGGTATTCACATCAATGCCTCTTAGAAGATGAGATGCACCATGAATGTGAGATGGCCATTTTGATGCATTGTATTTTATAATGCACTAGTAATATAGTGTCCCACCTAAGGCATTGATATTAATGTAGTCATGAAGTGCACCTATGTGTGTGTGCGCGCGTGCGTGCATGCCCAACACACACATCAATGTGTATTCTAAGATGAGATGCACTATTAATGTTCATTTCATTGCATTGTGTGTGTGTGCGCGCACGCGCACCCACACATACACATCAATGTGTATTCTAAGATGAGATGCACTATTAATGTTCATTTCAGTGCATTGTGTTCAATAACTCATTATTAACAAAGCATCCCACTAGATGCACTTCTAGCAGTTCATGTTATGAATTAACAAGGAACATCATTGATAGGGCTAGAGAGAACCAAACCTATGAATTGCACTGCATGGAATTAAAAAAAATAGTAAAAAATGGAAAAATTTAAACTCAATTGTATATTTTAATTTAGTGAAATTGAAAATAAGGAGGTAACAAATAATTTACCTAAACTCTTCCCACTTGAAGAGGTTTGGTTTTCCTCATAGAGGAAAAAATAAAGTGTGCATTATTCTCCAAAATTTGAAGATGAGGAATCAATCAATGAAGCTATCGAACTAAGAAAGAAACATTGTAGAGAGCTAAGAATAGGGTAGCCATACAAGGAGGGTAAGCATTGGTGCTTCTGTGAGTGATTCAAGCATGGAAAGAAACTTGATACTAAAATTGGCTGGATAATTATGTTTTATTATACCCTTTCATGGTGTTTCCACCACAAGGATGCACCGATGAGTTCTAATGTATAGGAATGCACCGATATTCTATTTTTATTTTTTAATTAAAAAAAATATGCTTTGTGAGTGAAAATATTCAACATCTAGTGTCTTATGTATATATAAATACATTGGTTCGGGGTAATATCCATCATGTACAAAACATATTTTTATGATATTTTAAAATGTTGAAGCTTTAGTTTTTCAATTAATCAATATTGTACATCCACTGGTCCTCAAAGAGTCATTAAACATAAGATATGCACATTGGTGCATCATGTAAGATGATACACATTGGTAATGTTCACTAGACACTTGAGTGTGTTGTGTCTTATAATTCACCAGCAATGGAGTGTACCATACAACACACCACTAGCACTGCTTCCTATAAACTAACATTATGCACTATCCTATCTAGTGTGAGTTGAACTCGTGAAGTGAAATGTGCAGTTTTTTTCTACAAAATGCAAAAATGGTAAAATTATAAACTCTGATGAAATTGAAAATAAGGATCTAAAATACAATTTACCTAGCCTCCTCATGCCCAAGCAGGTATGGATTTTCCCATAGAGAAAACAAATTGTACATTATTTTCCAAAGTTTGAAAATGAATCAAATTAGCAAGTAAATCTATTGAACCAATAAAAAGGGTGAGCAAATGAAAATGGGTTAGTTTTAGGAGGGTGAGAATTGATGTTTGTGTAAGTGATTGGAAGCATGTATAGAAATATAATAATGAAATTTTGTTTAGCAATTTTTTTTATTTAACACTTTCATGGTGTGTCGAACATCACAACGCACGTGTGTTTAGCGGCATAGGAATCCTCCAACACACTATTTTATTTTTTTATAGAAATCTATATTTTGTAAATGTGAGACCTGATTACTTGTGTATATGCATTGATGTCATGTGTATTTTCAAGTACATTGGTAAATTCTTTTAGCTTTTTTTAAATTAAATTTCTTTAATGAATACCCAATTGTTGTGACCTAATCTTATGCATCCATAACACATGCATTGTTATTTTTAATTTATCATGGAGCACCAATATGAATTTTATTTTTTTAATTAAAAAGTAATATTTATTATTTTATAATCATATGCTTATTGGTGCTCCTTACTATATTAGCATTAGTGTTTTAGGTTTTGTAGTGCATTAAAGCATCATGGAGAGTGCAGCATTGAAGAAACCTCCACAAAAACCTCTAGAAACCTACCTCCACTGGTAACCTCTACTATATATAGAGAAGTGATAAAATTTTGTGTGAGGTTCCATAAAAATCCTCTGCTATGAGGTTTTCTCCTTGTAGTTTTGATACCACGTCTCTGTCTCTCTCTCTCTCTCTCTGTCTCTCTCTCTCTCTCTCTCTCTCTCTCTCTCTCTCTCTCTCAATAAATATCTATATATATAGAGGTATGCACGCATCTTGCATAGTAAGTCGATCATTACCAAATATTAAACATAATTATAACAGATAAATCAGACCATGCATCACATAATGCGCTAAAATAGACAATAAAACCAAAAAAAAAAATCTCTTATTATCACTAAAAATTATTCATTACATTCCAACTATCATGAATCACCAGCCTAATAGATCAACATTACATCGCGTGATCTTGCCTTAGAACAATACACACTTTTGAAATCATGTCTCAGAACAATACACACTCTAGTGCTGTCTCCTGTATCTCACTAGGATTCTCTATCTAGTACTTCTTACCAACTAACTGCTTATGCTATTTATAGATTTAAATTTAGGTGGAAAGCCAACAAAAATCCCCATTTTACTGTTAGTGATAAATATTACAATGGGAAAATCCCACAACCTAATCCTAATGGATTTCCCTATTCTCTACATTTCATGTGTTGACCCTCAGCCAACCTTCCTATACAGTATCCTTCTATGTAGTGCTCCTTTTCACGTTTCCAAAAACCTTTCCTCAAAACATTGCCCTAATAGGCCCCCAACACTCAACCATGGCTCGTCCATGATCCAGTCAATCCTTCTACTATTTCATCCTTCTTTCATCCTTGTCACAATATATGTATCTCCCAATCTTTGCCTTAACTTAGTCTACCTTATCCAAAACTTGGTGTGCTACTCCCATAGTAATATTTATTTTTTCTTTCTCCTATTAATTTCCATAAATTACAAGTGAGAGCTATTTCCTTCTTACTTAAGGATCTACACCCCACTTTTGAAATCTTCGTAGCCCCAAACTACTCCACACAAATTCTTCACAAATATATGCATGCCACCTCTCAGCTAAAGCAGGGTCGATTCCTCCTTTTAAGTGTTGTAATCAGCACAAGGTCAACAATCTTCAAGCTAGTTGTTGGTATTGATAATCCTATGCTAGTCAGGGAATTGAACGAAATCAAAACATGAAACTCCATGATGAACTCTTATAACTATTGATGCGCCCGACTTCCTCGATGGTACATAGATTCTACGCAAATGACCCAACAATGTATCATTCTAAACCTCGGTTTTCCCTCTACATGCCATCAACTAGTTTTGTTGTCAAGACAACGTGCAGAAGGAAGACCTAGGTTCATAATGAATTATCCAACAAAACCTCTCAAACACTGACCCTTTCAACAAAACCTATGAGAAGGTGAATTCTCACTGAGGCATCTTATGAGGGGCTATAAGAACTTGGATAGCTCTATAGTGATGAAGGATACATGGATCCTACACTATCACTACTATACTCAACATTTTTTATTCATAAAAGGAAATTGAGGTATGCCCTCTTTCTGCACAATAATTCGATCACTATGAAATATCCAACAAAATTATAATAAATAAATCATACCATGCATCACACAGTGTGCAAATACAGACAATAAGCCCAAAAGATATACTTTTATTATCACTGAAAATTCTTCATTACAGTTCAATTAGTGTGTCTCACCATCCTAATAGATCAATATTATAGCGTGAGATCATGTCTCAGAACAATACACACTCTAGTACTCTCTCATGTACCTCACTTGAACTTTATATCTAGTACTTCTTATTAACTAACTACTTAGGCTATTTATAAATTTACATTTAGGTGTAAAGCCAACAAAAAAACCCTTTTTATTATGGGTGGTAAATATTACCATGAGAAACAACCCACAACCTAAGCCTAATGGCTTTCCCTATTCTCTACATTTTGTGCACTTACCCATAGTTGACCTTCTTGCATGGTATCATTTGCCATGGTGCTCCTTTGTGTAGCTCCCAAAACCTTAATTCCTCAAAAAAAAATCTCCAACAAAACCATTCTAGAGCCATTTTCAAGCATCTAAGAACATTTTCTTGGATCAAAATTTTATGATCTTACCTCACACCCCCTTAAAGTTGTTCTAAACTCTTGATACTTTCCAATAGTGAAAAAATCACCTCAATTAGAGCTTGTATACAAAATTTATGCCTCCAACAAGTTGATCCACATTGTTGACTACCATGGTAAAAGTGGATGGCACATTTCCCCCCTTTACTCACATATATATCGCTCACCATTTTTGGAATTTCAAGAAGAATATAGAATTTCCAAAATATTATCACTAAATATGCATTAAGTAAAAACCCTAACTTTAATTGGCTATCAGGGTATTTTAAGTACCAGGTTACTAAGAGGAGAAGGGGGCTTCATTATTTAACATTGTATCTTGCTCCATAGCTAAGAAAATCATCTAGGAGTCATATTTTGAGAGCATCACAAAGGTGGAGGATTTTTTAGCAGTTGTCCAGGCCACTGTGTCGGAAGGTAACTTGATAGAATTCTAAATAATGATAGGGGACCTTCCACTTTGTAAGATGATTTACATGTGTTGATATTCTTCCTTGAGTTTCCCCTTATTTACACCTTGAATAATTATTGTGGTTTCCTCTGTTTTTATATCTAGCGCTTCATTGAGGTCCCTATACCCTTGGTCTAAATAAATATCTAACCTTATTTATCCTTTATGGATTCTTCCATTCAACATTCTCTTCCTACATGAATCAACCTCAACAAATGTGCTTGATTTGGTCCCCTAGTTAGTTAGAGATGATTTTGAGAGGTCCCCAACATTCTCAAACCTACCTAATGTCTCACACATAAAGGTTTAGTAGATCAACACAGATCACATCCTTTAATTATTTGACTATTGTTCTCAACACACATCATATAGACCAATGCATGGAATTGTCATGCATAAACAAAAACCTTGAAACAAAGGTACCACTTCTGGTGAAAAACCCATGATTTTCACGAAGAAATCATGTTTCCTTATTCAAACCTATAAACGAGTAGCCTAGAAGTGTGTATTCTTCCTAATGGTTAGTTTTATTTCCTTCATGCCCTTGTTTCATTCCATATCTATAAGTATCCCTCTTTTTTCTTTGTATGAGATCTAATTCTAATTATTTAAAAGCATCAATAATCTATGTATTTTTTTGTCAAAATCCCCTTAACCTAATTATCAAGCTCTTGGGATACTTCATCTAATTGTCTCCTATAAAAAAATTCTAGCATAGGCTTTCCCTCATAGGTTTATTGTAACATAACCCAACCACTGGCAACTCATTCCTTCCTCTCTTGAGGCCCAATTTTGTGCCAAATAAGCCATGGCAACCCATGCTCTAAAATATTTCTCCTTTTTTAAGGAAGTTCTACCTAGAAATTTACAAAATGCAATGCATATTCTAAATTCTTACTAAAATGTAAAATGCAGACATAGGGATACTCTAACAAAATTATCTTTTTTTTCTTAGTAATTAGATATATTTCATTAACATACATCTATAAACAATGGAATGGAAATAAATATGCTAGACGACAAATGATTATATTTAAAATTGTATAGCTGGCTACAAAACTTTGATGTTATGCCCAAACATACACCACACTTTTCATTTCTTTTAATAGTGGGTCACCCCAAAGCTAAGGCTTTGATTCCATGGGGCATCAACATCATCTTGCCCAAAATATTGGTGCATACCCAGTACCAACAACTACCAGCCAAGGTACCAAGCCTGGTAGTCTCCAACCAGCAATCTTGTAGCTTCCAAGAGTTCCACTACCCTCAAAGGCCATCTAGTAGCCTTCCAAGCCTCACACAACAAAGGTATTAAGCCCGATAGCCTCCAATCAACACTCTTGTGGCTTATAGGAGTTCCACTTACTTCACAAGCCTTCCATGTACCCTTCCAGGCCTCAATTTCCACCATGGACTCCATGCTTCCATGATCATCTTTCCAAAATACTTCACATGCATCTTTTGTACTTTTGCTATAACACAACAACCCCATATGTGTGTCCTTCACTGTCCAAAACATATTTTCTGTATGCATGTCCATATTTTTGCCACTTGGAATTCACCCAAGCCCTTGATGGAATTTGGTTATATGCATGGGCACTTCTTATGATTATTAAGACATAAAAGCCCCTTTTCAATCATCTATAGAGTCTCAACCCCCTTACTTATTTACGTCTTTTCACCCTGCAACCATTTATTTTATCAATGTAAATGTGTTACATAATTACATTAACAAGCCTTCTAGCCTCAAAATGAAACCATGTGCATATGGGCATAACAACCCCATTACACATCTACACACATAGACATGGTCGTTATGTCCCTCAAAATATGTCCTTGTCTCACCAAACTAGTTTTGCATTTACATTCACATGTTATTTACATCCCAAGAGTTGAATAGGGGTGTTACATTCCCCTCCCCCTTTTTTAGGAATTATCCTTAGTGCGATATCTATATATCTATCTATATATATATATATATATATATATATATATATATATATAGGCACACAAAGACACACAAAAAAACAAATCATTTGAAAAGATGAGGATATTTCTCCCTCATCACATCCTCATGCTCTCATTAGTATCTTCATGACTGAAATGGGTCCACTATACTTTTACCAATGTGATGGCTTGATTCTAGAGTGCCTTGACTTTCTTGTCCAAGATTTGTATTGGTTGGATCAACTGAATCTCGCTCAAGCTCCACCTAAATCAAACTTCAATCAATTACATGGTTAGAATTAGGAACATAGCTTTTCAATAGAGAGACATGAAAGGAATCATGAATACACATTGATCTTGGTAATGCAATCCTATATGAAACTATACCAATCCTTTCCATGATCTGAAATGGTCCACAATATATCTTTTTCAACTTGTATAATTGCCCATTTTCAATGAAATTTTCCTTTCCTTCAACCTCAAGAAGACATGGTCACCAATTTTGAATTCCTTGTTTGACTTGTTTCTATCTACATAACTTTTATGTTTATCCTGGACAACGTTCAAATTATGCTTTATCTTTGCTACTTGCTCTTCCATTTCCATAAGTAAACCTAGACCAACAATGGCCCTATCAACTGGACTAACCCAACTAACTCATGTGTTGCACTTCCTAACATACAAGGTAGCAAATAGGATCATCTTCAAAGATGTTTGGTACCCATTATTGTAAGAAAACTCCACCATGTGCATATATTCTTCCCATTTTGATGGTTTTTCCATCACATACATCCTCAACATATCCTCAATGACCTTATTAACTCTTTCTGTCTATCCACGTGATTATGGATGGTTGGTTGTACTAAAATTTAAATTAGTTCCAAATACCTTCAATAATATTTTCCAAAAATTAAGTGTAAATTTGGGATCTTTTTCTGAAATAATTTCCTTGGCCACACCTTGTAGCCTAGATATTTCCCTCATGTAAATATTAGCAGCATTATCTTCCTTGTGTGTTGACTTTGTTTGACTAAAGTGGGTAGCCTTGATGAGTTTATCCACCACAACCATGATGGAATCATGTTACTTCACTATTCTAGGAATATTTGTAATCAAATAAATGGAAACAATTTCCCATTTCCACTAAGGAATGGATAACAGTTGTAGCAATCATGCTCAGTTTAACCTTTCAGAATTCCAAGAACTTGGCTACATACTCAACTACTTCTTTCTTCATACCTACCAAAAGTGTTGTTTTTTTGGTCCTCTTCCTTAATTCTTAGTTGATGTTATCCTCACCTTAGATCAATTTTAGAAAATACCTTATATCCTCTGATTTGGTCAACCAAAACATCTATTCTAGGAAATGGATACATATTCTTCATTGTGACCTTGTTCATCTAATGAAATTCCATGCATAGTTTTATTGTTACATCCTTCTTTCTAAGAAATAAGACCGAGGCACCCCATAGTGATACACTTGGGTGTATGTACCCTTTTCTTAGGAGTTATTCTAGCTACATTTTCAATTCTTTTAGTTATGATGTGCTCATCATGTATGGTGTTTTGGACACCAGTGTAGCTCTAGGTACCCAGTCTATAAAGAAGTTAATGCCTTTGTTTGGTTGTAACCCTATAATTTCTGAAAACACATCTTCAAAATCCTTAAGTATTGGGTGGTCCCCAAAAATTGTTGCATGATTCTCATCCATCTCCTCCATGTGGGATGCATAAATTTCGCACCCTTTTTTTAATTTCTTCTTTATTTGCGTAGCTAATATTTCCCTAACAAAAATTGGCCTTGGTATTCCCTACCCTTGCCTTTGTTTCCCTTCTTCATATAAGAAAGTATGGTTTTTGTTGTAACAATCTAATAATGCATGATGTTTTTCTAGCCAATGGCCCGCAATTAGGAAATCATATGGTCCCAGTGGTATTGTTTTTAAATCTGCTTTTCTATCTAAACCATTCATTTTTAGGGAAATTCCTTCACTAGTTCTATGATTTTTCTTTTAGGTCTTGCTACTAACTGAACTAACCAAGCCCTGCCATGCTTGTTTTTCTTCAAGTTAAATTTTTCAACCAACTTAGGATCAAGATAACTATGACTAGCTACATAATCAATTTAAATAACAATTGGTTGATTATTTAACTTACATTCCAATTTGTCCACATGTTCCTAGTGTTCATCCTACCTATTATCTAATGCTACATAAATTTTGGGCATTCTTCTACTCACATCCTCCATTTTATAAGATCCTTGGATGTTGTGTACATTCATCATTTTTCCTTCTTTTTGCAGACAACCCCTATACATGTGTTCTCCATCACAACTCCAACATCTAATGGGGTGATATTTTGAGTTCTTGCTTAATGAATCATCCCCTTTTGGATCACTTGTGCTATTTGTGTTTGTTGTTTTACCTGAGAATCATTTTTGAAGGATGAGGATTTAAACCCATTCTTCCTTTCTTCCATCTTGCTTCTTTTCCTATCGCCCCAAGTTCTTTGGAAAATTGATTATTTTTACCCCACTCATAGAGGTATTCCACCTTTCTCATAGCTTCATCCAAAAGTATTTGGTTTGGAAAATTTAATTATGTCACCATAGAATGGTGGTAATCCACTCACATACCTCTATATCTTCAGTTCTTCATCTATGATAAAATATGCATACCTTAGTAACTTAGTGAATTTATGTACATCTTCCTCCATTGTCGTGTTCCCTAACTTGAGTTCAAAAAAATCCTACATTTTTCTCTCATAGTAATGTTCATGTAGGTACTTCCTTTGAAATTAATTTTCAAATTTCTTCCATGAAATCCTCTTTTAATCCAAATTATTTACATCTTTGAGTTGCTCCCACCATAAATTTGCTTTCCATTTCAAGTGATATATGGAAATTCATGCCTCTAAATTGGAATAATAATCATGTAGTTGAATGTACTTTCTCATTTCCAACATTTAAGATTCAACGACTTATCCCTTCTTATGCTCACCATTAAATATAGACGGCTTTATCTTTCTCAGCTCCCCTTGTAAATTGTCTAGGTCTGGTTTCATTCTTGATTTCCTAACTAGTGACATGCTTGAACTACTTTATGAACTTGGGTAAACATGGGATCTCTTAGTGGATTTTCTTAATGCATGATGAGGCTTCCAAATAACACTCCTAGAGTTTCTTAAAACTCTAGCATCTCTCCCCTTAACTCCTAAGTCATTTTCCTTTAGTTTTCTAGAATCATAGACTTGGTCTATTCTCATATTGAATTTATTCAAGCTTTGTAAAATCTAAGTATTTATTTGTTGTTATTCTCTTATCAATCTATCATTATAAGCTTTATAGCTAAGCACCTCCATTTGGAGACTCCTCATGGTCTCTTCTAGCCCTCTATCATCTGGCATGTCCCTTACATGACCATTTGACTTTGTCCCAACATTACCCATGTTGATTTTCATGGCTCTAACATGTTCTTCTTAGTTGTAGGACCCATAAGTATGCCCCATACTCATGGTTCTTGTTTTTCCCTTCCATTGTAGGTCATCTATAGCCTTCTTTTGAAAGTTTAAGGAAAATCCCCACCTCAAATTTTGGGTTTGTAGGAGTATTCACATTCTTAATAACTTTCTATCGACTATTTTTTTGTCCAAATATGAGTCCTGATATAAAATTTATGGCCTCTGAAAATTTTGGACCTTTTACCCCAATTTTCATTATTATGTCATAGCACACTATTTCCAATATTTTGTGCAATTATGCATTCAAAATATAATCCCACACCCCATATTTACCCACTTTCACAAGCTCTCCAGGGTAAATGTGAGTTGAGTGCTGCTATGACATGACCTGACATCCAAGTTTCAGAGATGGAAGTGGGGCCTACAAACTGAAATCTTCCTGACATCCCTACGGACTAAAACCCACTTAGGAGCCAAATAACCACCCCAGGTGATCAATCTAGGATCTAGAACGATTTTTCACTGACCTAACTCCATAAATGCACCCTTAACACACCCTTCATGCGGTTATGAGGCTATAACCGTGCTCATAAGCCTCCTTCCATGTGGTATGACCTAAACACCCCATGTATGTGCAAGTAGTTTTGAGATATAAGCCACTTTTCTAGGCTAGCCTCCAAACCACTGCCCATAACTTCCTGTAACTTTCCAGAATCATGATCAAGATGATGCCAATACCAAAATTTCAAAATTGAAGCAATATATTGACCTAGACTACCTAGTACACTTTATACATTTCGTCAAACATATGGTAAACATATAAGTTACAGGCCATGAATACATATATGATCATCAATATTTGAATTCTTCTAAGAATCACCAAGAAGGTCTAATGTTCTCTCAAGTAGCAGCAACAACACTTGTTATCCCATGCATTCATCAAGCATTCAAATACTTAGCAACTCATTCAATAAGAGTCCTAGCTAGAGCACATCATAGAACCATGCTTATAACAAACATATAACCATAATATTAACCATGAAAAATTGCCCATCAAATCAAAATAATAATAAGTACAAGTTATCATAGGTCACAATATGGAAAATAACTTCTATTAACATATGAAAAATCCAACCAAGTCAAGGACTTCCATGAACCACCCAACCATAGATTGGGATGAACAAAATATTTTTTCATCCAATCACCCTTTGTGCCACATTCCAAGCATGAATGTGGGGTCTCATGGGATAAAACAAGACATAATCAACGAGGGACTCTAAATTTTAAACCTCCTCCACCCTTAAGATACAACTATCTCACCTAAAGCGGTCCCGAGATCACGAAACCAAACTAAGCATGGATGCCTCATAATTTATTCACCATACCTTGAGGAATTTTCCTATCTCCACCCACCTGTCGAGGGATTTCCGGAGAAAACCATCTCCACCCCCAACCCTTGGGAATTTACTGAGACCACCTCACCTGGTTCCAACACCATCTAGTAATCCAAAGCTCAACCAAGAATGAATCCCATCACACCATCGTCATGCAGAAAATGGCAAGGCAAGGCTAAAACCATTATCAAACTAAGAAAAACCCATGCCAATGACAACAAATGAATCAAATAAACAAATGCATGTACCATGCATTCACACCGTAGATAGGAAATCATGCATGCAACGTATTACCTGCAAAATCCTCCTGTTGAAGTTGTTGATCCAACTTTCTCCTTGTGTTCCTTTGCTTACCTTTGCTTGTCCTTTATTTTCCTTTGCTTCCTTTACTTGCTTTCTCTCTTCTTGGAGCTCTTTGTCTCTCTCTCTCAATGGATCCAGCCAAAACTGACAAAAAACCGTGAAATGTTTCTCTGAAGCCTTTTTATCATTGATGTCTCATTTTCTACAATTTCCTTCATTTTTCCTCTAATTTCTTTAGCATGCAAATTTGTCTCTCTTCATATCCCTTTTCTCCTATTTTCCTTATTTCACATAATTAAATGCTAGTAAACGCCTCTTTTCCTTTGCCAATGCCTTTGCCAATTTTTGTAGCCATAAATAAACCAAAATTGATGCCCACTAAAGTGTTTTCCCAACATTCAACTTGGAATACGTGTCCCATGATCTTGGTATTATTTTTCCTTTATTATCCATTATTACATGAAACTTTAACCCAGGGATGTTGCATAAAAATTCAAATCTAACTCCATGGATGGGTTGTATATTCTCCTAGATTTCCATTGACTGCATTGACACTCAAATCTAAGCTCTAGTTGTTTAGCTGCACCCTTTTGAAGTGACTATATGCCCTATTTTCCTTCATATTGTTTCAATCATAACTCCCTCATATTAACTTTGTTTCATGATTGTAGTATGTCATTAGAAAGATCTCTCTGATCTCTTTTAATTTAAGATGCAAACATTTCCCATGCTAATGGCCAAATTAGTTTTCATGGTTTTTCACTACCTTAAAATGTCATTTAGGCCCTCAAAAATTCCCTACAAGTGGATAACTTATAAATTTAGCAAAAATCTAGAAAATTTTAATAAAATTATGGCTACTCTTCTCCTCTGAACTAGTTAGGTTCACTTGTAACTATATTAGACATTCTAAATACTTTGTGTGCCTTCTCATTCCTTTCGAAAATAATGAATTGCATGTACTTCTGGGCTTTTACTAGTTCTCATTGCCTCAGGCTACCTTGTGTCATTTCCCCCTAGACACTTGGCAGACTTGTGGCCTTTCACCATTTTTAGCTTTTTACTTCCCATTGGCCTCAAACTGACTTGTCTGATCTCCTTGAACACTTAGCATGCATGCGACCTTCAACTTTACATTTTTCAAGGTCCCTTGTCTCTTTTGAGCATAATTTTTCGAATCCCCTATGAGACCTTTCATTGGTGACATTACTAATTATGTCATCATGATGTCATGTTCATGTGCAATGGCACATCAATTATCCACGTCATTCTCCATGTCAGCATCACTTGTTGTTACCCTATGCCTATGTGGCTCCACTTAGGTTGTCTACTTGTCTTGTTATGTGCCACACGATCATAGGAAAGCACCCCACCCAAAAATGTTGGTATTTTGGACCCCTTTACAGGTGGTGGTTTCAAATTTTTGGAAAGGGCACCCCATAACTAATCCCAACCATCGATCAGGGTGGGCGATTTGGGTGCAAGTCCCATTCATGCCCCCCCCGCCGACTAAGCATCAACTATGAGGGGGGAGGCATGCAGTTGATCTTAGGCATCATATATGGCATTGTCACAGATTAATGGTTGGTTTCCGATTTGACTTGCACTTCGAGCCCCTTTCTCCTAATTTTCCATGAAATTCTCAGAAAAATGGTTGGAAATTTTGGGATTTCCCCAAATTCTCCATGGAATTCTTATAATTTCTTTAGCTCAGCCAATTCCTATATTAATATCATTCAGGTAGGGATTACAATTTCAAAACTTTTAACCCTCAGATTCTATTTCCTTAATTCCACATAGGAAATTTTAACAAACACTTGGCATACATCCTCTTATCAATATTTTTCCAAACACTTCACGTTGTAACGTTTGTATACCATACATGTCCCTAGCCCATACAAGCCCAGTGTTATAACTTGGGCTTTAATACCACTTGTAACATACCCTAGCCACTGACGACTCATTATTGCCTCTCTTGAGGCCCAATTCCATGTCAAATAACCCATCGCAACCTATGCTCTGAATTTTTTTCCCTGTTCTTAGGAAGTTCCACATGACAATTTACATAATGTAGTGCATATTCTAAATTCCCACTAAATTGTAAAATGTAGGCATAAGCATACTCTAGCATAATTATATCTTTTTTATTAACAATCAAATAAATTTCATTAACATGCATCTAAAAACAATGCAACAACGATAAATATAACAAAGTACAAATTCTTATCTTTGAAATTGCACAACTTGTTGTGGACCTTCGATGTTACACCCAACCATAGACCACATCATTCATTTCATTCAATAGTGGGTCACATGCGAGTTGAGGCTTTGGTTCCATGTGGAATGAGCATCAACCTGCCTAAAAACTTGCTACATACCCAATACCAACAACTATTGGCCAAGTTACCAAGCCCAAAAGCCTCCAACCAATAGCCTTGTGACTTCCAAGAGTTCCACTACCCTCACAGGTTTTGTAGGTACCCTTCAAGGCCTCACACAACTAAGGTACCAAACACGATAGCCTCCAATCAGAAGTCTTGTGGCTTCCACGAGTTCCCCTTCCCTCACAATTCTTCCATGTACCCTTCCAAGCCTCAATTTCCACCATGAACTCCATGCTTCCATGATCGTCTTTCCATAATCCTTTATAAGAGTCTTTTGTACTCCTGCCACATCACAGGAACCCCTGCATGTGTACTTCACTATCCAAAAAATATTTTTGCGTGTGTGCCTATATTTTTGTCACTTTCCATTCACCCAAACCCTTAATGGACTTTGGTTATATTCATGGGCACTTTTATGAGTATTAAGTCATAAAAGCCCCTTTTCAATCATCCATGAAGTCTCAATTCCCCATACTTGTTTACGTATTTTTCAATGTGCAACCATTTATTTTATTAATATACATGTGTTAAATAATTACATTACCAAGCCTTCTAGCCTCAAAATATAAAATATGTGCATACAGGCACAAAAACCCCATTACACATCTACACATATACACATGGGTGACACAACCCTCAAAAAATGTCCTTAGCTCACTAGCCTAGTTTCACATTTACATGTTATTTACATTCTAGGGGTCGAACATGGGCGTTACATTTACTCTCTATATTCCTGTTGTTGCAATAGTTGGCTTGGATATAAGGTTTTTCTTTTGAGATTTCCTCATATCTTCTTTAATCTTACCATGGGTTCTACTAACACATATCTATAAGGAGAGCAACTCATAATTAAGGGCACACATGATCTATCACATTAGATGTTCTCCTTTGTTTTATTTGTTTACTATATTTTGTATGATATATATATATATCTATATCTATATATATATATATATATATATATATATATATATATATTTCCTAACATGTAAACTATCATGGGTATTCCACTAGACAATTCATCACAACATATCTGATAAAATTCTATTTAAAAATCTGAAATCTACATTATTATGGTTTTATTTCTCTTTATATTTCTGGATTCGTAAATTGTTGTTAATTGTGTATGCATGAAAATTAAAACTATGAAAAAAGTAGAGAACAACAAAATAAAAATTCACAATCCATGATTTGACATAAGATATGACTTGGGAGACCTTTTCGAGAAAAAACCCAGTTGGAAGGTGAGGTTGCTTTGCTCTCTTTCTCTAAATAGAAAATGGTTGTGAGTACAAGGAAGTATGTCATGTGGCGCGTAGGATACTACAGTGCATAAATACTCTGTATATGCTCTATCTCCTATCCCTCTCAGCAATTTTTTGCTCATCTGTGGAACAAATACACTCGAAAGAATAGAACCTCTTTTCCTCCTAGTGGCCTGGTTATAACACAACTCAATAGCCTATTAATGGTTAGGTTTGACTACCTCAACTCTCAACCAAAGTTACAATATAGACTCTTTTAGTGTCTTCTTCATCATAATCACATGGCTAGTCCCTTGTCCATGAATAATGGGGCTAACATGACATCCTCTCGAATTATGGGGGTGAAAACAAGAAGGTCAACTTCTGAGTGGCATAAATTTTGCGTAACATCTCTAATTGAGGCAATTTGTATGCTGTTGGAAATGTTTTTGTGTGTAGAATTAAAAAAAAAAAAGTGCAGCACTAATGCGACAAATTTCTACCCCCCAAAAAAGTTGTTTAATGCCTCAAAATGTTCCCAGGATGTTTCAGACCCCAATTTGCCAAACTGGGGTAAAAATGGTCCTGTGAGCTAATTCTTCCACTTTTTCCACTCTAAATGGATCATATGGATGAAAAACAATATATTGATCTAGTTTAGATCATTTACTTGTTTGGGAGATGGTTTTCCAAGTGTTTTATAACATCATAGAGCACTCCAGTAAACTTTTCTATTCTATATGTGATTTAAGTCTTCATAATCTCAAGAACCATCCATCATTTCTCTCTCTTTACTTTAGGTCTTTTTTTTCCTATTTCAATAACTAGAACACACATAATTAAGAAAAGAAACCACATATAATTCCTAATTTCTATCTTGTCTTTCTTAATGAAAACTCTTGAAATCTAAGTGAATTACCTTGTAAAGTCAACTAACCATAAGTGAAAACATTAACTCATATGTAATAAGTAATCTTGAAGACTATTTACCTCCCTCTCATAATTATAATTCCCTTAGTTTTCCCTTAGTTTCTTTGTTGTCCCTAAAATCCAAGCGGAGTTCCACTCTCTCTATTCTCTCTTTTAATAATGGTTGAGTCATTTATATTATAACATAGTGCTTCACGCTAACCATTATATTAGAATGACCCATCCCAAATCAATTATTTCTTTTATATTTATTTCAAACATAACTTTGAAAAAATCTGAAAGATCTATTTAAAATTAACTACCCTATCTACTACATGAACTCCTCTCATGAAGGTTAATATAATAGTCCTAAAGCGCCTCCCAATTAAGAGTTCGCATATAACGGGAAAAAGGCGGCTTCCCACCATATACCAACCCTTGCGCCAAACTTCACTTCTCCATATTTATTTAGCGTAAAATTACAAGCATATCATTTGTAAACCGTAAATAAATATATGGCTTAGTTTTAAATCAACCATATGGTGATTAGAAATATGTGACTTATTTAGTTTTAAAATAAAACATAAGGTGACTTTGACATTTTATTATGGGTAGTTGTTAGCAATAACAAATGATCTCCCAAGCTTTACATAAGTGTAAATCTATGTATGTTTAAAATTATTAAATTATAGAATCATGGTGACACGCTAACTTAATAATTTGTAAACAAAGCTATTAAAAACCATGTTAATCTATTTATGTTTTAAATTATTAAATTAAATAATCACGGTGACATGGTAACTTTAATAATAATTTGTATAAACAAAACCATTGAAAACTGTGTTGAAACTTTTATTCAACCATACATGCATGCCCTAGCGAGGATATTGGTGATGTTAAATTAATCCTACTTTTTTCATCGCATAAGCAAACCACTAGAAAATAAAAATAAGCATCCCATAAAGGTGGAATATATTGAAAATCTGATTTATAGGGCCATGGGAACAATTTAAATTAACAAATTCCATATTATAATCCTAAAAATGTCTCGAAGCTACTGCTTACCTCTAACATTCATTGTATATATAGGAGAACCTAGGTGGATGAGGATATGTACCAAGAATCCCCAAATATTAAAAAATGGGATACTCTGACTACACGAAATTTGATTGTGCACTTATTCTAACAATAATTTGATGGCGCACTTATTCTATTACCCAAGAGGCATTTCAGTGTCCATGTACTTTAAATTTAATAGATTAATAAATATGATGAAGTTCAGTTGTGTTGCTTTCAATGCACTTTTGAACAATTAAGGCATGCCCATCGTTTTAGAAACATAAAGGTTATTAATGATAAATTTCTTTTCATGTACCACTTTAATACATCAATGAGAACTCTCTTGGGTACATTAGCATATACTTGTACTAATCTAAAATCTTATGTATACGATAGTGGATGTTGCTTTTCTAGTGGGTATAAAAGTCAATTAACAATATTTAATTAAATCATTTCTATCCACCTCGTATATGTATTGACGAAGCCATCACCAAGATCCATTCCCTAGTTATCATACCATGGAATACTCCTGCAATTTACATGACATGACAAATGCGTAACAACTCTTAACATGATAAATGTGTAACAACTACCATTTGATAAAAGGGTGATATATGAAGGGGTCATTCTAAAGGGTGATATATGTGTGAACATTTTTCATCTTTCAAATAAAATCGTATTATTTTTCGTATTATTTTTGTTTTTCATTTAAAGGAAAGTTATTTAATTTTTTTATAATATATTACACATATGGATAAATAGACATGTTATTAATAAAGTCAAGATTGTTAAATAATTTTCATTTATTATCAAAGTTTTGAATTCATATAAAATAATTATTTATTATTATTTTTTATGGTTTAATATATTATATTTTTAATTTAAAAATTTTAAAAGATTTTATCTATTTATGTGAAGCATTTTTAAAAGGTGTATTTTAATATATAGATCAAATGAGATTTTTAATCTAAAATTTAGTGATATAATTTTAAGCAAGATTGTGACCTTTTGGAATGACTAGGCCCAATGGCTCTTAGTCTGACCTGCGTCGGCCAAACCACCAGAGACTCCGCAAGCAAGAAGTTGGAACGTGCATGAACTGCATCGGCTGCTTTCGGTGCGCCAAGAGCAGGGTTTTTTTGTTTTCTGCAGAAGACAGGGCTTACAAGAAGAAAAGATCTGCGCTATTGGCCAGATCTGTTGAATACGGTGCTGCATCAGGCGGAGAAGACAACTGTAAATGCCTCCGAGATCACGCTCTGTGAAGACGCTGTCTCTAGCAAACACGGAGCCCTCAGGACGAAAAATCGTCGATCCTGCCACAGGTATGAAGAAATAATCTGGTTTTTTGCATATCAAAGCGCAGATCTGTATCATTTTGTTGTTGTTCTTGACATCCACCGGCTCAAACATCCGCCATTGAGCCCCGATCGGGCAATATACCCACAGATCTGTGGCAATGAGCATAGATCGAGCCTCGGGCTCGTAGATCCAGACCTGCTAATGGAAGAACGACCCTATTTATGGTCAGATCCGGAAGCTCGATCACCGAACAAGATGTTTAGAAGTGAGTATAAGGTGCAGAGTAGGGTCAAAGGGATAGATCTGCCAAAAACAAGATCTGGAACACTGGTAAGAGATCATAGTCTCACCAGTCCACAATCTGCTAGGACAGAACCCAATCCGGCAGAGGAGACATTTATGCCCTGGATAACCCTTTCGGATACGGAGTTGGATGGCTCAGATCTGACAAGAATCGAGCCACCCCAGATTGCTAGGTCCGGCTTCCAAATCTTTGTAAAGATGCCAAAAGGAAACACAACCGTGATCTGGACTTATGAAAGCGACAGGGTTTCAGATATGAAGAACAATATCGTCGATCAGACTGGCTACCCGGCTGAGGAACAACACCTGTTAAATGAGGGCAGATCAATGTAGGAATGCAGAACCATGCAAGAATACAACATCAAGCCAGGCTCTACAATCATTCTCAACATGAGATTACGAGGAGGAGTCGAAAACGCTGGAACTAGCTCACAAAGCAAAGGGTCTTTTAAGGAAGCAGTGAAGGGCAAAGGGAAAAACCCCACAGTTGTCACTGAACCCCCGGGGCAGTACATTGTAGATCAAATGCCAGAGAGCCCATCCATCTCCATCGAAATACCAGAGGTAAATAATATATATTCAGATCTACAAAAAATTGCAGTTATCTGTAGATTTAATGGCTTTTGGCCTAGAACTGATGCATTGTATCAATGGATCCACTCAGTTTGGACAAAAAATTGCCAAATCTACCTATACCCTAAGGGGTTTTTTATAGTATGTTTTGAAACAGAAGAAGAAAAGGAAATAGTTCTCAACCAAGGGCCATGGTTTTGGGGTAGTGCTGGACTTTTTATTACCCCTTGGTTCCCCGATTTTGATGCCAACACCATGGTGGTATCAAGGATGCCAGTATGGGTTAGGATGCATAATCTTGCTTTACATTTTTGGCATTCAAAGGTTCTAATAGCAATTGGAAATACCTTGGGGAGAATGTTAAAGATAGACGGAGAGAGACACATAAAAGGAATATTTACTTTTGCCAGAATATGTGTCGAGGTAAATCTCAACCGAGGGCTACCTGAGAACATCATCCTGAATTTCAATAATACACAGTGGAAACAACCTTTGGACTATGAGAATACAACCTTCAGATGCCGGGGATGTCAACAAACAGGTCACCTGTACAATGCATGTCCAAGCCTCAACAAGAGCAAGCAACAACAAAGGAAGCCGAAAGGACGGCAGAACATAGACGTTGCACATAAGAAGGCAACTACAACAAAGAAAGAAGAACAAAATATAGCAAAGGATAAAGATCAGGACAATAAGGATAAGGAGATTAATGAGGAAAAGGAACAAGAGCTTCAGATGGAAATAAGTGGTAACAAACGAAGTCACAGCCCTGAAGGATCAAACTCAGATAAGGAGCAACCAAAGAGTACAATGGAAAACCAGCTAGCCGTTATTGACTCCACTCCCAACATGGATGGTTGGCGGAAATTGGAGAAGAAGAAGGGCAGGAAGACTTAGGCCAGCTTGGTTTCTTTTTTGGGCTGCACTTCGGAAAATAGGAGCAGCTCTTTCTTTTTCTGCTTTTAGGTAGGGCTGTATATTGCGGGCTGTATGATCTTCTTCCATACAGCCAAATTGAATGCTTAATGCATATACTATGTAACTTTTTTTTAATAAAAAGTTTGATTTTTTTCTTTGGAAGAAAAAAAGATTGTGACTTTTTGTTATTTAACATACATTTTCGAATACATAAATGGGTTAAGCGCTCTTCAAAATTTCTGGAAAACTGGAATTCTACAAATTAAAAAACTTAAAATCAAATCTTTAAAAAGTTGTCATATTTTAATTAAAATTAACAAAAAAAATTCCTTGAAAATTATTAATTATATTATGGACTTTTGAAATTTTACATTTAACACTATAAAAAATATTTGTTTTCCAATAAAGATAACTATAATTTAAGTGAAATGATGGAATAAAAAGACACACAAAACTTTTATTATAATCTATTTTCAAAATTATTTCTAAAATCTATAGATTCTCTCCATCTACCCATGATGATTAAATAGTCCATCACAATACTCATGCATATCTCCCTCTTCTTTTCAAATCTTTCACATAAAGGGAACTTTGGCTCATGCATGTCTTCCCTCTTCGTTTCAAACCTTTCACACAAAGGGAACTTTGGCAAGTATTACAAAGTCTTATCTACTCCTAGTTAGGAGTGTTGACCTTCAATTTTGACTTCATTTATTGTGAATTTATGCATTAGAGACTTTAATTATATTTGGGGAATTATTTATTAAGGATCTTTTTATTTTCATTCCTTTTTATTATTTGTCTGGTCTCTAAGTTATGTGGGTAGTTTTATTGACAATATAGTGTTTTCGTAGTTTATTCTCTAGCTTAAGCCTTGCCCACATTCATTGTTGTTATTTAGCAATGTGAGAAGAACGCCACCATGAATTGTGTTGATGAAAATTATTACTTTCTTTGTGGTGGAAAGTAGAAAATTGGGTTTGAATCCCAAGTCAGTGAAGCAAATAAGGTGAAAAACAAGATTTATTTTGAAGCAAGAAGACAAATACTAAGACTAAAAGGTTGGCAACAAGAGTCTCATGCCACAATGATTGTCCTTCAAGTGAAGTCTTTGGCACTGAAACCTTCTTTCAATGCCATACAAGACTTATTGGTTGAGAGATCTAGTTTCATGAAGTATGGTCCTCATGACTTATAACCCTAATCTTTTGGGGCACAAGCACACCTTAGAAACTCTTTACAAGTCACCAATTCAAAGATCAAGGTGAAATCTATAATTTCACTTTCTTCTTTTTCTATTTATTAAAACAAAGTGTGGACAAGTTTTTTACTACTAAACTTGGTAAAAGACTGTTTTAAATTTAATAAAAAAAATTAGTTCCATTTCAAATCATTTTCATCTCAATCAAAGAGAAATTTACTTATGAATCTTTCATTTTGAAAATTTCAAAGCAATTTTAAAATTAATTTAAAAAAATTAAACATTTAAAATAAATAAAATAATTTTATAATTATAGATTTTAAACTCAAAAAAATAATTTTATAATTATAAATTTTAAACTTAAAACTCATCGGATTAGAATTATTAATTTCTCTAAATTTAAAATAAAATAAAAAAATTCGCTTTGAACTTTGTTATCAAAACAAATTACTAATTTGTCTCGATTTATCCTAAAATAAAATAAAATGAAAAATAACAATTCCAAAAAAGATTAACCACACATTGAGGGACTCCTAACCCCGTAGGTCTCACCGTTGTATTTCGTCCACACATTAAGAGACTATTGAAACCCTTGTTCCCACCGTGTCAAAGGTATCGAGGAAAGTGACTACCCAAAAGGGGGTCGAGCGCAAATGAAAATGTATGTAAAGAGGAAATCTTTTTCGATATCGTGTGATAAAGCCGTTCAGCCGTGGGAGAACGCTCACTTTCCTCTCACTTTCTGTTTTTCGGTACAACTCAACTACCAACCATGGTAACACAAGTCTCTGTCGATTCACTGAAGCAATTTCTGACAAAATACATAAATTGGCGGATTGTGTGGAAATACTGTATGCTTTTGGCGACCATACACCGCTATTTTGTAACTTTTACCTTCAGTTTGGCAGAATTACGAAATAAAATAAAATTAAAAAACACTACCAAATGGGCGTTTTCTATCCAACTTCAATTTACCTTTAAGGTCAAAAAAATCTGACAGTAAGAATATTTGTATCGCGTTTTTTATGGTTTAAATAGATTTAGTATCAGTAAAAACTTTTGGATACGCAATATCTTGAAACCTAGGTTGAATCCAGATTTACAAAATTTCTTACCCGTGCCGCAATTTGCATGATTTTCCGTGCAAAATTTAAAGCGGGGTTAAACTACGGCATCCCAAAGGGGATGGGGATGAAAGGAGATAAGGGATGGGCATGGATGATGATGTGTAACGCCATTACACATACACACATCATGAATAAATGATAATAAAATAAATGTTACATATTTGTTCAGATTCTAAGGCTTCAGGCTCCTCTTCACGTATTTGTGAAGAAGAGGAGAAGGTATTTATGCAGAATACAAACAAGATCAAGAACAAGAACCAGATTTTCTCCAGCCATTTGATTTGGTGGGCAACCCGTAGCCATCCAAAATCCATCGCAAATATTTTCTCGAGGACAGAGGAATAGGCGGCGGAGGATCGATCCTTCAACCGCGATCCGCCGAATTCAGAAGCTCGCAAATGGAGGAGGCGCAGAAGTAAGGAAGGAAATTGACAATATTGGGTTTTTTTTTTGCTTACAAATCCCCCAGGTCGCGGGATCGAATCGTCCGTGATCTTCTGCACAAGTACTGCGCTTGGTCTCCACGCATGTGTCAGCCACACCAGCTGTGGATATTCCCGGACTTTGCCCGCGGCTTCCAGGATGGGGATGGGGAATCGGAGTCGAGGCAGCGACTGCAGAAGGCGATGGTGGCGGAGGGGGCGATCGGCGAGGAAGAGGATCAGTACCTGCAACACAACCATCATCTGCACGAGGCGGTGGGGCGCTACCACTCGATGAGGGTAACGGGCAACCAATGCCGCTCCATGGTGGTGAAGCGCGTCGGGGCGCCGGTAAGCACCGTGTGGTCCATGGTGCGCCGCTTCGATTGCCCGCAGAGGTACAAGCGTTTTATTCACCATTGCTCTATGCAGGGCGACGGCAACGTGGGCAGTACGCGCCATGTCAGGGTCATATCGGGGCTCCCCGCCGCGACCAGCACGGAGCGCCTCGAAATTCTGGACGAGAACCGCCACATCATCAGCTTCAGGGTCGTGGACGGCGACCACCGGCTCCAGAACTATCGCTCCATAACAACGCTGCACGATTGCCCTGTCAACGGCCGCCCCGGAACCATAGTTATCGAATCCTATGTCGTCGATGTTCCCAGCGGGAACAATCGGGAGGAAACTTGCCTGTTTGCTGACACCATCGTCAGATGCAACTTGCAGTCCCTCGCCCGAATGTCCGAGCATAGCGCTTCCACGATTTGACGGCCGGCCGCTTTTTGGACAGAGAGACCGTTTTCCGAGGACACCCTTTGACTAATAAGATGTCTGGAACTGAACACAAATCCCGGCGGCCTGAAACGAGGAGAGACAGTGACTAGGTTATGATGGGCTTTTGGTTTGAGAAATTTAAATTATTTTGACTTTGCTCCATTAAATTCAGTGGCGTGCTTTGTAGGATGCTCAGCTTTACCTCTGGATGTCTCTGGTTCACTCTTTTAGCCTAGCCTGCTCTGTAGGAATATGTACTGTAACATGTGTCATGGGTTTCAATTTCCTCTGTGCAGAATCACTGGACCTAACGAATTTTTCTGTTAACATTTATGGCTTGATGGATGCTAGTGTTAGATTGATTTTTCTTTTTTCTGTGTCAGAGAAAATTTTACATTACAAAACTGTGTCAGGTACAATGCTTTTCAATCTAGTTTAGATGATATTTATTTGTTTTCTGAACATGTGTAAGTATGTGGATCAATCTTTCTGGAAATTCAAGGTATCCGTATTCACATTATTGAACTAATTATGGGAAAAGTCCTCCCACATAGGGGACTTAGATAGGATACCTGTAATTATACTAATCAATTTTGAGGAGAAATCCCAGGATTGTTTTTCCATATTGTTAAACTGATTTCTACAAGTTGAATCGCCTCCTCTAGGATTCAGATGGCATAGACTAATCCAGAGGATCCAAACAGAGTATCCAATGACAATGTACAAATAAAATGACAAGACCCGTTGAACTAAACCCTAACTTAATAATTGTTATATTATATGAATTAACTTCCAACTATAATTATAATTAAGGTGGGAACTTGACAAATTCTGATTATAAAAACACCAATTCTGATTATAGAAATACAAAAATAAAAAATTAGTTTGTGAAAAAAAAATTAATCCATGGTTTATATAATACTTCGTAACATGAAAATCCCCAATTCAACTGCCCTGCTTCATAGATTAATAAATTCTATATATCATATAAATTAACTACCAACTTTTATATATTATACGAATTAGCTGCCAACTATAATTAAAATGAAGATGTGAGATTGAAAACTTATGACTGTAAGAACACACAAATTCCACTGATTTTTTCTTGCTATTTTGCTGTAACCGAAAGGGAGCTCTAACAGATTGAGATATTGATAAATTAAAGCGCTGAGATTAGGAGCGATGTGCCTCCCTGTCTCCCTCAATTTCATGCTTGGCTATTCCGTAAGGCCAAACTAATCACCTGACTTCTGGACTCCCATCCAATGAAGGCTTTCCTGAGACTGAATGTTTGAAATTGACAGAATGAATTTTTTTTTTTCAATTGGATCTGTTCATGGATAATGTAATGAATCACCATATCTGCAAGATCGAATCTTAAACATTGCTTCTGTGTGATTTCTGAGTTATGCAATACCCATATTTAAAAGTTTCTACAAATTCAATATCAGTTGGCTTACTTCATTTTCTCAACATTACATACAATATGTGGTTGCTACAGATAATGGACCGTTCAACTACTGCAGGAAGATTGTGTTATAAGGTATTATTAATTTATCCTTCTGCAGTATTATCAATGCACTTGCAACAGAAATTAGGAACTGAGTCGTACATAACAGGCATCTGCCTTGTCTGAAGAGTATCGTTTGCTATTGAAAGTATAAGCTTCTTGGGTTTGAAAACACGTTTTAATGCCTTCTCAAGAAAATAAAAATATGAAGAAATCATCCTGGAGTAGTTCTCAGGCATGTATAGTCTTCTCTCTTTCTGAAGAATATGAACCTTAATGTTCTCTTAAGATTCCTGCCTCTGTTGCTTCCCACAAACAACAGAAGGCATATGAAATTTTGAATATGTCCAATCAACCACACATCTAAATCAGTAGGAATTAGTGGTGGTTCCTACTGCAATATATATATCCTTGATACTTTGATCACTCTATCCAGTAACCAACTTTGGTTAATAGCAAGTAATAAATAATTATGGTAGATCTGTATGTTTTTTCTTCTCCTCTCTCGACATTAAGTACAAATAAGAAATTATAATAGTATTCCACCCCTAAAATATCCAAAATGTAAGCCTAGGAGATGGAAGTTATGTCATTGGCTGAAATTTCAGTAGACTCCATCATAACCATGATATCATTCATAGGTTTTCATATATTTAAGTTCTAGAGACAAAGCTGCGGATAACTGATCAGATGGAAACAAGGTAAGCAACACATCATTTATAAACGAATCATATGCCCCTTTGCTTTAGTTAGCTCACTCCATGCGCATTGTCATTGCATACTTTTCCATATTAACTGGAGAATGAAGCTCTGAAGTCAATAATGATGCAAAAGGAGAGCCATAGATGGACCGACTCCTTCACTGTAACAACCGCAGAAAGGGAGAGAAGTTCAACCTAGAAAACGCCCAAGTGTGAATGCACATCGTATCTAGTATTGGCAATGAATCAGAGTGAAAAATAGTTGTGTTATGGACGTGCATATATTCGGTGATGTGCTTTCCAATATTGACATGGGTACATGCATTGGGCATAGCATCACATAGCTTAGTTCGACAACCAATGGCATCAATGGACAACTCAACCAATGTTATAAATAGAATCTCAACTCTCAGAGTGCATCAACATCTTCTGTCTAATGTTCCTAATTTTGTACACCAACGTATTTTTGTACAGTGACTGATGGGATGGAAAATGTTTCAAATTTCCTTATGACTATTATTTATATCACAATTTCTCATTATAATGGGTTCATTCAAAATTGTTATTTATATCTCAATTTCTCATTAAAATGGGTGCATTCAAAATTATAGTTGGTGGTTAGATATATTCAAAATTATTATTTATATTAAAAATTATGATAATGATGCATTCAGAATTATTGTTGTTTTTTAGAGAGATGGATGGATGTGTTTTAGATTTCAATGTTATTTATATATTATTGTTTTTTTTGAGAGATGGATGGATGTGTTTTAGATTTCAATGTTATTTATATAAATGTTTTATAAAAATTTTATTGAATAGAATTTAAGTTGCTATTCTTTCTTTATTTTAAATTGTTTTTTTCTTATTCTAAAGTTATTTTGTATGAATAAAGTTATTTTGTATGAATAATTTGTAAGTTCATTTTTAATAGTTTGATCGTTTAATAATTAGTTTTTATAATCAAGTGAAAATAGTTATTGCAATTTTTGTTTTCAAAGGTTACCTTATTACATTAATTAGTTTGAGAATATCATTTTGCATGTAGATATTGAATTACTTTAAAAATTATGGTTAAATGTTAGACTCACATAAAGAAATAAATGGAGCAAATATTGTAGATTTGCATTGAATTATCATTACAAACATAGTATGATAATATGTGTTATAACATTATAGGTATTGATCAACAATGACACTTAAAGAGAAACCCAAGCATAAATCAAGTAATATCAAGGGAGATCCATTTGCTCATTTTGGGTTCCTCCTTAAGAGTGGAAACAAAGGTAGAGAGTTCACATCGTAATGGTACTATGGATGCCTTATTACTTGAAAATTGGTCAAGGAAATGATATTACCTTTATGGATTCAATGGTTCATAAATGTATACAAATTGTCCTTCAGTAAATTGAACATATGTGGAGAAGATTTTCTATAGTGGGAGAATTTATGTGAACATTAAGTGATGTTTGATGACAAACAAACCCCCTAACATGGGACATATTCAAAGTCTCCAAGAAGGAAAAATGCTATCATGTCAATTATTAGAAGGAGAAACAACACCAATGATAATACCTATGGAAAAAATCAAACCATATAATATTAGATGTGTACATCCAAGAGTTCCACCACTAGACCGTTTGGTAGAGAGGAATGGATGAAGAAGACAAGTCCAGAAAAAGTTCATTGGTGGATTCATAATGTCAATTCAAAGGAACTTGAGATGCTCGACATCCACGACTTTGAAGGTATATGCCAAAATGATAAGATAGTAGAGGCTAAAAATAGTTGGAGGAATCTAGCTAATGTTCTTGTTTCTAAGCCTAATCAACAGTAGAGACTATTACCAAATATGATCACAAAGTCATCCATTTAACAAGATGGTGTGGTATAATATCAAGTCCAGGCTACCAAAAGGAGGAGAAATTGCATCAAATAATACCCTTACAAGAGCCCAAGATATCCCACGAATGATGTTTGAGTCTACATCTAAAGAAGTATAAGAGGTAAATCGTAATATACCAATGAGAAAAGGAATTGTTAATACTTTATATTGCATTAGTAGGCATTTTTTTAATGGAAATTGTGCATTTTGGTTGCATTAAGCAAGAAATTTTGTTTTTTGATATGATCCATATTGAGAAGGATCATGCAACAATAATATTTGACATCATTAGCTACAAAGATCTCATCTCAAAACTAGTAATGAAGAAGCATAATCTACCTACAATTTCTAGAAAAAAATTGTAGATTCACAAGCTCATGTAATCTACTAGAACAAGAGACAAGAATCTACTTCTACTCTTTACAGGGAAAGCACATAAAGATCGAAAAAAACAATAATCGACATGAGAAAGACAAATCAATGGCACATAACACAATAAATATCCAAGGAAAGCCACAACTCAAAACCCCACTATCTATATTGCATGAATCAGAAATCCAAGATGATAATACAATGCTTGTTCTCACAAGAACAATCCCTTCAAGGATCTGGTTACATGCACTATCTGTACAACTCAGAAAATTCTACAACAAATAGTACATTGTCGCTGCACTCTAGTCTCAACTGGTTTTTTCTCAGAATCGACATGCATGAGTTTCTGATAAAGGAATCTTGAGTTAACTAGAGTAGCACTAGTTAATGCAATAGTGCACCAACTGACTATTAAATCAGTATTAGTTACTCAAATAGTTTGGAACTAATTTAACTGGACTTAACTCACTAAACTAAGTTAACTAATTACAACTCATACTTAACTCATCCTGGACCCCTATAATATAGGGAGAACATATACATGACTTGAGAAAGACTTCCAACTCGAAATTCCTAAGTTAACTAAGTCAACTCACTCTAGTTACCTATTACAAGTTGCTATGAGAATAAAATTTGATTTTAATGCTTAGTTTAATTGAAGGACAATTTAAACTAAAATTTTGGATTTTATTTTTATCATTTCTTGTTACTATTTTCAACACTCCCTCTCAACAAGAAAGGAATTCAACTCAATCCCAATCTTGAACCTTTGGAATGTGCTACATGCAACACTTCTCTGTAGTGTTGTTGCTCCAGCAACTCCAGAAACAAAAAAAACTTCCAACCTGAATCAGAATGGTGCGTCTATCATCAAAGTATTTAACTGCTATTGCCTCTGTCGATTGAAAACTCTGTGCTTTTGTTGACTCCGCCTTTCTACATTGTTTTCAACCCTTCTCTATGCTTCTTTAGTATTTGACTGCTCTAGACCCTGTCAATTTGATCCCGGACCGCATTAATCCTGCTAATTGCTCCCGCTACTATGTACTTTGGGCTCCCATAGCAAGGTACAATCCATGAGATAAAACCACTCAATGGACCCTGTTAGCCCTGAGGTGCAGCGCTGTTATTTTAATGGAAATGGCCCCTGTTTTAGCTCCGATGGTCCACGTCTCCTCTTACTCCGCTTTGGCCATAAGCCGAACTTCAAAAATTATACACCCGCGCTCATAAATATCAGCGGGTCCGCTCTCTATTCATATATTTTCCGCTGCGCTCTCCATTCTCGATCTCCAATTAGATCAATCTTCGCTGTCCATTTCATTCGTCGATCCAACGACTATCGCGCATCGCTTAATTGCCCATCGGCGTATCACAATTCCATCGCACTGTCCGCCAACCCTTCACCTCTGCAATTAACGATCAGATCTTGACTGTTGATCTGAACTCGATCTGATAGTTGTCGCTTAGCCGATCAATTCAACTTGCATGTTGATCCTCAACCATCGATCTTCCTCCATCATATTCGACGGTTCACAATGATTTCAGGTGAGCAAG
Organism: Pinus tabuliformis; assembly: GCA_031772625.1. Lineage (NCBI taxonomy): Eukaryota > Viridiplantae > Streptophyta > Pinopsida > Pinales > Pinaceae > Pinus > Pinus tabuliformis. The sequence continues at coordinate 871,823,391 of CM062812.1, forward strand.
AAGCGAGAGGGATACCCATCCGATAAGGCGATTTCCTCTCTTCTCCTCACTGCTACATGTCACTTGATGAGTGGAATCGGGTGCCAATCCGAATTACCACTTACCTCTTGTGATCTCACCCAAAATACCACCTTTCGCTTTCAAATCTACCGATGCGATATCAGTTCCTATATCTCTATGATATGATCCTATCCATTGATCATATCGATCCAACAACCCCGTATCCCACTTCCCACCAGTCACCCGGGGAGGAAAGTTGTTGGCTCTGTCAGTGTTTTTTTACAGTCAGACAGTTGAACTGAAATAATGGAATATATGGCCAAAAGGGGAAAAAGAATAGCACGATGCAACTGAACCAACAGAAATGGTCATGGAACGTCGCTAGCACGAGTGAGCCACTTGATAGCACGGAAAAATTACCAGAATTTGGTTACTGTGTTGTTAGAAAAAGAGACCTCTGAGCTCATGTTTGTCTAGTTATGGCATCAAGTAGTTAAGAAGAAAGAGGAGATAGATTAAGACATCTCGAGCCTTAAGGATTCGAAAGCATTATAAAAAGCCTATAAATGGTTGAAAGTTTGAAGTACCAAGGGTTCAACTTTTGGAGACTGTGGATACTCTTTTCCTCCCAGCGTCTCATCTTCATTCCAGTGATACAAGCTTCTTTTGTTGTTACATGTTCAATTTCCATCTTCTCCTCTGTTCTAAGCTTGCACTTGAATAGGTATTCATGTTTTCTTCTATGTCTAATGCCAAATAACTGTCATCTTATCTCTATGTTGATAAATTAGATTTGCAAGCTTTATTTACTTTCTGTAGCTAGTCATTCATATGTGTTTATGTATGCATCTACTGGTACAGTCAAGATTCTCCATCTATTCATTGAATCTATAAACCATTGAGCATTAGTGGTCGAAAGCCTTGTCAATCTGAGGCTGTTCATGCATGTCTTCAGTGGAAACATAGTTGAAACAGTCATCTGAATTGATCCAAACCCCAATCCATTCCAATAGTTCAGAGAATGATATTGAAGATTTATATGTTACCAAGCATCTCCAAGCTACAACCTAGGAGAGTTTCCTGGAGTGCTAACATAATTGGTGTCGCTGCCGGGGAGAGGAGACTGAAGCTCAACATCCCTGGGGGATGACACAGATCCGGCTTTGATGATAGACAAATTCTGGACACTATTTGGGTTGTAGTCATCTATCTGGTGACTCTACTGGAGGACGAACCTCTTGGTGACTCCACTCCATAGTTTTGGATTAATTTGTGAGGCATACTCGGAGAAATCCTTAGAAGCCACGAGCTGACCTAGTACCTGACCCTAAAAAAATCATCAAAGAAAGAAAGACGTTGCAGAAAGGACCATCAGGTTCAGGTAGATCTAAACAATATTTTATATCTCTTTAAGGAAATCTTGTAATAGAACAAATACATGTTGAGCGTATAGCATCTAATACTAGCACTGAAGAAAAGATCTCAGAGATTCATAGAGTTCCTTATTCTTTAGGTTCTTTCATTATAAGCCCAAAGGAAGCCACTCCTCCTATTCATCATACTCCTTTAGTCCTATCAGTCACTACTCAACCCTTTGTCATTCAGACTTCCAGTACCCTTATAGCCACCACAGCTATGGCAGCGCTTACCAAAATGGAAAGAATCATAGCTGCTATGTATGGACCTCTAGTACTGCCCACTCCTTTAAATGCCATGCCTACTAGAAAATATCAGAAGTATATGCCTAAGTTCATTGAGACTGAAGGTGTTACAGATGAGGAACATCTTGAATCATTTTATAGCTATGCTGATAACCTGGACATTAGTGAAGATGATGTATGGATAAGAGTCTTTGTCCAAAGTCTAGATGGAGAGGCTAGGAAATGGTTTAGAGCACTGACCCCAAGGTCTATATCAGATATTGAGGCTTTAGATGATGCATTCATAAAGCATTGGGGGCATAAGAAGGATCTACTCTACTACCACACCGAGTTTGGGAACTTAAAGAGGGAAATTGGTGAGTGGTTGTCTGATTTTAATAAGAGCTTTAACCGCATGTACAACAAGATACCAGCTGAAGTAAAACCCACCACTACCTCTGCTAAACTCATCTATGCCAATGCCTTTTATTCTGACTTCTTTCTACTATTGAGGGAGAGACGATGTGCTACCTTGGATGATATGCAGGATGCAGCCTTGGAAGTAGAATCAAACATCATGGCTACAGAGAAGCTTAAGGGGAATGTTGATAGAAGGAGACAGAGGGGTGAATCTTCATCATCTTCAGAACCCAAGATAGATAAAATGACCAAGATGATAGAGTCATTAGCCTCTGAAATATCCAAATTGAAGGTTGAGCAGCGCTCTGGGAAAGGAAGAGTTCCTAATACCTTTGCTCCTAGAAACCCAAATCCATATAGAAGAGCTAATGAACAGTTGCAGATTCTACAAAGAAGCAAAGATGCCAATGAAGATGAAAGGGTGATGACCCCTTTCTAGAATGTAGTCATTGAAGAAGAGCAGTTTGAAGAAGATGATGAGATCCATTGTTTGGAAGACAAAGGCAGTGCCTCCTTTTTTACCTTAGCTGCCTATGAAAAGTCATTATTCAATGACCAGATCAGGCAAGAGTGGGATGGTGGCGCTGCTCTGCAAACTGATGATCAACACAGATATAATCTAAGGTTGAATATGAATAATGCCAATGAAACTCTTGTTCAGAGAGTTGTTGTCCCTGCAATACAACAAGCCAGTAAGCAGAAACAACTGGCAGTTGATCCCATCATCCTTAAAGCTCTAGTTCATGAGGTAAGAGGCCTTGACAAGTGTCCTTCTCCTTTCAGTTTTGAATCATAAATTCAGAAGCTAAGCATACCTATACCTCTAATTGAACTAGTGAAGCATAATAACTTCAAGAGATCTATCCTCGAGGCCCTTAAGCCTAAAGCCATCCAAACCTCCACTGACTATGTAAATCTGCAAGATGACAAACCAACTGTTGTTTTCAACCCAATGATTGAAATTGTGATGATGGCTCCCCATCATTCTATGTCTCTTTGACTATTCATGACAAAATCCTTTACAACTACCTTCTGGACATAGGAGCCAACCATAATCTAATGCCCAAGGCTATCATGGATGAGTTGGGTCTTGACATTACCAAGCCTTATCATGACCTGTTTTCTTTTGACTCTAGAAAAGTGAAATTTTTGGGGTTAATCAAAGACCTAGCCATCACCTTGTCTCAGCTGCCCATGAAGAGCATGATGATGGATATTGTGCTAGCAGATGTACCCCCAAAGTTTGGCATGTTTCTTTCTAGAGGTTGGATCAAGAGATTAGGTGGAACATTGCAAAATGATCTGTCCTATGCTACTATCCTATTTTTGGAGGTGAGAGTAGGAGATTATACAGAGAAGCTCAGTTGGCTTATATCACCAGTGATGAAAAGAATCCCACTAATCATCCCATCTATGTTGTCGACACTAATTTTGGAGCCTGTATTCTTCAGATTGAAGAATCCCAGTTGGCCTCCATGCAGCTTAGAAAACCGGTTTGCCAGATCAAGGAGGAAGAAGACCCACAAATTTGGGACATGTTCTTTGATGGAGCTTGCTCTAAGAAATTTATAGGGGCGGGTGTAGTTCTTGTGTCCCCCACACAAAAATACATTCATTTATCTTTCAAGTTAACTTTTCAGGTCACAAATAATATAGCAGAGTATGAAGCCTTGATATTGGGCTTAAACACTGCTAAAGAAATGGGCATCAAAGGTCTGAAGGTGTTTGGATATGCAGACCTTATCATTCAGTAGGTGAAAAAAATTTTCCAAGAAAAACATCCAAGGCTGAAATCATACAGAGATGAGGTATGGAAGCTCACGGGTTCTTTTAATAGTTTCAACATTTGTTACATACCTAGAATGAAGAACCAACTTGCTGATTCCCTTGATATGTCTGCTATCACGTTTATTCCTCATTTGCCTCCTAAATTGACTTATGAAGTTCATGTGAAATATAGACCATCTCTATCTGACAATGTCAAATATTGGAAAGTTTTTGAAGATGATGACGAAATTAATAGATTTTTACAAGTTATTGATAAATTTTCTGAAATGCACATTGACCAAGAAAATGAAACCATTGAAGAATGCAACTAGTCCAACCTAAAGGACGAGATTGGTCAGGATAGCATTGTTCAGCGGCCTAGTAACCATATACCTAAAGGATTGGTGCCCCTAGAGAAGCTGTTTGATCATAATGATGTACCTTATAAGCCTACCAAAAAGGAAAATGAGTCTGCAGTTCATAGACATAATGTAGGGAGTCCAGCCCATCCAAAGTACATAAATCTGTCCACTCACCTGTCTTCTACCCAAAGTTCCGAGTATTGCACCCTGATAAAACAATTTGCTGATATTTTTGCTTGGGAGTATAGCGATCTTAAGACCTATGACACCAACATCATCCAGCATAAGATTCCACAGAGAAGAAAACCATCCATTTTAAGCAGAAATTAAGACCTATCAGCCCTCTCTTATTGCCTTTTATTGAAAAGGAAATCAAGACGTTGTTGGATGCCAAGATCATAGTTCCCCTAAGGTATTCAAAGTGGATAGCTAAGCTTGTGGTAGTAACAAAGAAGAATGGAGAAATCATGCTTTGTGTTGATTTCAGTAATCTGAACAAATGCTCTAAAAAAGACAACTACCCTCTGCATAAGATGGAACACTTGCTGCACAAAGTTTCAGGGGCTAGAGTCATATATTTCTTAGATGGATTTTCAGGTTACAATTATATTGTTGTACATCCAGAAGATCAGGAAAAGACCGCCTTCACTACTCATTCGGGCACTTTCATGTACTCCAAGATGCCTTTTGGACTGATGAATGTTGGGGCTACTTTTCAGAGGGCCATGGACATAGCCTTTGTGGGAGAGAAGGACAAGTTTGTCCTTATTTACCTTGATGACATAATAGTCTTTTCCAACAGTCACAAGGACCATTTGCAGCATTTGAAGAAGGTGTTTCTAAAGTGCAAACGATTTGGAATTTCTGTGAACCCAAAAAAGTCACAGTTTTCTCTAGAAGAAGGCAAACTTCTGGGACATATTGTTTCTGCTAAAGGTGTGAACATCGATCCAACAAGAGTTCAAGCAATTCAGACATTGTCCATCCCAAGGTCAAAAAGGGACATTCAATATTTCTTGGGAAAGATTAACATTGTCAGGAAGTTTATTCCAAACTTTGTAGAGTTAGTGAAGCACATCAATTCCATGCTAAAGAAAGGATTAGAGATAAAATGGACAAATGGTGCAAGAAGCTCTTTTGAATCCATCAAACAATTTATCATGGAAGCTCCCACTCTAATCAATCTAGATTATACCAGGGAGTTTTATATCTTCTCCTTTGCCTTTTATGATACACTTGTAGCAGTTTTATTACAGAAAAGTGATGGTGGTATAGAGCACCCTGTGGCCTTTTTCAGCAAAACTCTAAGGGACATTGAACTAAGGTATGAGCTTATTGAAAAACAAGGTTATGCTCTCATATAATCTTTAAAGGCATTTATAATTTATATTCTGCATTCCAAAGTGGTTGCATATGTACCTTCAGCCTCAATAAAAGACATCCTAACTTAGCCAGATATTGATGGAAAGAGAGCTAAATGGATTTCAAAATTCGTAGAGTTCAACATAGAGGTGAAGCCCACCAAGCTTGTCAAAGGCCAGGGCTTGGATAAGCTTATGGCTGAGGAAAATTGTAGTTTGTTATACATCAATTGCATGGGTTCAAATTCAGGCAGTGAGCGGATAGAGGAAGCAGCAAAAGAGCAAGAGAAGAATTAGTCTTTGGCTGAAAATCTAGCCACCTATGAATGGTATTCCAATGTAGTTCATTTTTTCGCAGAAGCTAGAAGTCCCTTCAGGGCTTAGCTCAAGTCAAGTCTCGACCATTAATCTCATATCATCCAAATTATGCATTAATAAAAACTTGATTTATTGGAAAAACCCATCAGGGATCCTCTTGAGATGTCTAGACAAAGGACAATTTGTGGAAGTCATGCACCAGTTCCATTCTAGCATATGTGGAGGGCATCATTATTGGAAAACCACAGCCCACAAGATCATGAGAGCTGGGTATTATTGGCCTACTCTGTTCTTTGATGTGTTTTCTTTCGTGAAGTCTTGTGACAAATGTTATAGGTTTGCAGGAAGACAATAGCTAAAATCTCTGCCCTTAAAGCCAGTACACGCCAATGGTCCCTTCCAGCAATGGGGCTTGGACTTCATAAGTGAGATCAATCCACATTCCAATGGCCATCACAAATGGATCTTGGTAGCCACTGATTATTTCACCAAATGGATCGAGGCTATACCCACTAAAAATGCTAATCATCAGGTTATCATAAAGTTCTTGAATGAGAATATTTTCACTAGATTTGGTTTCCCAACCAAACTAGTCACTGATAATGCAGTAGCTTTCAGAGCAGAGGAATTGGTGGACATGTGTGAATCCATGGGCATTCAATTGGTGCATTCTACCTCATATTATCCTCAAGGCAATGGCCTGGCAGAATCATCTAACAAGAGTCTTGTAAGGATAATCAAAAAATTGTTGGAGGACAACAAAAAGCACTGGGATTCCAAGATGAAGTTTGCACTATGTGATGACAAAGTTACCAACAAGAAGTTCATAGGAAATTCTCCATTTACGCTCGTTTATGGTGCTGATGTTGTTTTTCTTATCCAGCTGATTCTCCCTATGGCCAAATTCTTTCAAGAAGAACATGATGAAGAGAACGACATGGCGAGGAGAATGAGTAACTTGGTTGAATTAAAGCAGATTAGAGAACAACTGGTTGAGAAGTCAAGAATTCATCAGAAGAAGATCAAAGAAAACTTTGATATGAAGGCAAAAATGGACAGTTTTCAGGTTGGTGACTGAGTTCTCAAATGGGATGCATTGAAGGAAAAGAAGGGCAACCATGGTAAATTTGATGCCTTATGGACGGGACCATTTGTTGTCACTCAAGTTCAGATGAAAAATATGTTCATTCTACACAATCTAGAGGGGGAAGGTGTTTTTGATGGCCCAGTCAATGGGCGGTTTTTGAAACTTTACTTCATATGAAGCTCTAAGGCCTTAATATTGTAATAGGTTTTTCAGTTTTTTTTTTTATGTAAATAAAATCCATGTGCAATGGAACACTAGGAGATAAGTTTGTTTTGGTTGTTACTAGAAAGGTAGTAGTCTGCAGTTCTTGAAACCTCACAGGGAGGCTTTCATCCCTAGAAGGAGCCAGTGTTAGCCCTGAGGTGCAACGCTACTACTTTAATGGAAATGGCCCCTGTTTTAGCTCCGATGATCCATGTCCTTCTTGCTCCACTTTGGCCATAAGTCAGACTTCCAAAATTATACACCTGTGCTCATCAATATCGACGGGTCCGCTCTTTGTTCATCTCTTTTCCACTGCGCTCTCCATTCTCTGATCTCCGCCATCCATTTCATTCCCCGATCCAACGACTATCGTGCATTGCTTAATCACCCATCAGTGTATTGCAATTCTATCGCACTATCTTCCAACCCTTCACCTCTGCGATTAATGATCAGATTTTAACCGTTGATCTGGACTCGATTTGATGGTTGTCGCTTAGCCGATCAAATCAACTTGTACAATGATCCTCAACTGTTGATCTTCCTCCATCATATCCGACGGTTCACAACGATCTTGGGTGAGCAACAAGCGAGAGGGATACCCATCCGATAAGGCGGTTTCCTCTCTTCTCCTCGCTACTATGTGTCACTTGATGAGTGGAATCAGGTGCCAATCTGAATTACCACTTACCTCTTGTGATCTCGCCTAAAATACCACCTTTCGCTTTCAAATCCATCGATGCGATATCAATTCTTCTATCTTTGTGATATGATCTTGTCAATTGATCATAACGATCCAACAACCCCATATCCCACTTCCCACTAATCACCTGAGGACGAAATTTGTTGGCTCTATCAGTGTTTTTTGACAGTCAGACAGTTGAACTGAAATAACGGAATATATGGCTGAAAGGGGAAAAAATAGCACGATGCCGCTGAACCAACATAAATGGTCATGGAATATCACTTGCACAAGCGAGCCACCTAACAACACAGAAAAATTACCAGAATTTGGTTACTGTGTTGTTAGAAAAAGAGACCTCTGAGCTCATGTTTTTCTAGTTATGGCATCAAGTAATTAAGAAGATAGAGGGGATAGATTAAGACATCTCGAGCCTCAGAGGGTTTGAGAGCATTGTAAAAAGTCTATAAATGGTTGAAAGCTCGAAGTATCAAGGGTTCAACTTTTGGATACTGTGGATACTCTTTTCCTCCCAGCATCTCATCTTCATTCTAGTAATACAAGCTTATTTTGCTGTTACATGTTCAATTTCCATCTTCTCCTCTATTCTAAGCTTGCACTTGAATAGGTTATTCATGTTTTCTTTTGTGTCTGATGCCAGATAATTGTCATCTTATCTCTGCGTTGATAATTTAGATTTGCAAGCTTCATTTAATTTTTGTAGCTAGCCATTCATATGTGTTTATGTATGCATCTGCTGGTACAGTCAAGATTCTCCATCTATTCATTGAATCTATAAACCATTGAGCATTAGTGGTCAAAAGCCTTGTCAATCTTAGGGTGTTCATGCATGTCTTGAGTGAAAATAGAGTTGAAACAGTGATCTGACTTGATCCAAACCCCAATCCATTCCAATAGTTCAGAAAATGATATTGAAGATTTATTTGTTACCAGGCATCTCCGAGTTACAACCTAGGAGAGTTTCCTAGAGTGTTAATAGACCCTGCCCAAATTCACTACACCTAGAGGTATGGCTACATGTGATCACTCTGCCACCTGGCTCAAAATTCCCTTCTACTAGAGGTCTCTACCTCCATTCGGTCTCCTCTCATCTTCTCCAATTGTGGTTGTTCCAAAATTGTCTGAGACTGCTTCTAAGACTGCTTGAGTGGATCTCTCCACTCGGTCTCCTCTCAACTTCTCCAATTGTGGCTGCTCCACAACTTCCTGAAGCTACTTCAAAGGCTTCTTTTGGGGCTGCATGTTGAGAGGTAATTTACTCTCCCTCTCACCACCAAGTCTCTAACCTTTGCCTTTCTCCTCATGGATTTGCATGCATCTTAAAACTCAAGAGAATATAGGTTCTTGACTTGTGCACCGATCTATTTAACCTCTCATGTGGTGATGTGTCTAAGGAAAACCTTTCCCTTACTAAAATCCACATCATAGCCACGATCTTCCAATACCATGACTGAAACAAGATTCTTCTTTAGTCCTGGAACATACATCACATCTGTGATCCTAAGAGGGGAGCCATACTCCCTTTGAAAGGTAACCGTACCGATCCCGGTAGCTCTATACCTCTCGTCATATCCAAACTCTATGATCTGCTTGAGGTCTTTCTCCTCAAAATCACTAAGGAGATCTCTATTCCTTGTCATATGGAATGAGGCACCGTTTTCGAGGTATCATACACCTCCCATGGCAGTGTCGACCATGCATGCAATGAGAGTGAAATCAAGTTCGAATTGTGAAGCTAGAGCTTCACTTGTTGCCTGTACTGTCAACTCCTTTTTACTTGCTTTCTTCTGTGGGTAGTTCTTGGCACAGTGCCCATGCTCATGACAATGAAAACACTTGACTTTCATCAAGTCCATCTACTTTTCTCCCTCCTCGTCTTGGGAATTATTTCCATTAGCATTTTTTTCCTTACTCGCTAAGGCAAAATCCATTTCAACTTCCTTGGAAGAGGTCCCATCTGTGGTGTTCCTCCTAATCTCCTTGTGCATCAAATCCAACCACAATCGTTCCCAATTTGGTAGCTTCTCCCGACCATTGATGGAGTCTTGATAACTATGCCAACTCTTTGGGAGTCCTAGAAGAGAAAGACTCACCATATCATCCTCAGAAACCGTGATTCTAGCACTTCTAATTTCATCATGACATTGAGTGAACTTGGTCAAGTAATTCGGAATTGAGTTGCCCGACTCCATCTTGATTTTTCAAAGTTTATCTTTTAATGCCAACTTCCTTTGCTCACTGTTATTATGGAAAAGGTCCTTCAATGCTTTCCACATAGCATGTGGAGTTTCCTTCCCATGGAGACTCAAGACAATGTGGTCTCGAACTCCCTCAAGGATTATTCGTCTCGCCCTTGCCACACACTTCTTCCATTCGGCTAGATTCTGAGCATTTGATGCTGGTGGCTTAGGAATGCCCTATTCAATGAATTCCTTCAAGCCATTACCCTCCAACACGACCACCATCCTGTCCTTCCAGGGTATATAATTTGAGCTTCCATCCAAGGCATGCTCGAGTCGCAAACTGTAGAATGCCATTTGTCGATCCTGAAGTATATATTTCAAATTCGAATTTCACCTATAACCCAGAACTTCAAAATCTTCTCTAGTATACTATTCTCAGCGTTGATACCATGTATAAAAATCCTGTTGATTCACAAGCTCATGTAATCTACTAAAACAAGAGACAAGAATCTGCTTCTACTCTTTATAGCGAAAACACATAAAGATCGAGAAAAATAATAATCGACAAGAGGAAGACAAATCAATGTCACATAACACAATAAATATCTAGGGAAAGCCACAACTCAAAACCCCACTATATGTATTTCATTACTTAGAAATCCAAGATGATAATACAATGCTTGTTCTCACAAGAACAATCCTAGCACTCAGTAAAATTAATCTCTAACTCACAAGCAAACTCTTGGCCAACACTTAGCCAATTATCCAACTCTCCAAGTCCCTATTTCCTTGTGCAATTCCTATGGATGATTATTCCATCTTAAAGGGAAATCAATGCATCCAAAACTATGCAATATCTTCAACGATCAGTTCCTAATTGCATGTGTGATGAGCCTCATCATTGAGTAATTATATGGGCCTTAATTGGCCTTAATTCACCTCCTAGCTTAGTCAAACCAACTATTCTCACAACTTATTACATACTTTTGATTATATTTTGTTTATGAAATGAGTTAGAGTTGGATATTTGGCTTTGTGGTCTATTGTGCATGTAATGCAGGAATAAAGCATAAAAACAAGGAAAAATGCAGGTATAAAGGATAAAAGTAAGGAACTATGGAAAAGACCTTGGTAAAACTAGAATGGGACAAGGGAGAGTAATTATAGGAGGTAAATCCTCTTCATTTACTACCCCTCCATTCGAATATTCCTCCACTAGCTCGGAGTGCAAACAACCATCAGTTTGAATACTAGAAGACATCCGATCAAGTGAAAAGGATAGAAACCAGTTTTTCTTGAGTTAAAGGCCAAGCCTCCCTAATGGGAAGGAAGTTGTTAGAGACTTTAGATGTATAAATAGAGAGGTTTAGGAACTCAGTAGGATTTAGACTTCTATTGTAAAAACTCTATTTCATTCTTGAGCTACAAGACTTGTGACAAGTTGTTATGTAATCCATGGTTTTTATAATAAGAATGAGTTCTGTTTAAGCCAGCTTTGAGTTAACTTCGAGGGATGAAGCTCTTGGGTTAGGCCCTGACCCAAGCAGCCAAAGCTCCTCTTTACTGTACATGTATGCTAGCATAGATTCCTGGTTTTCATTGTTCATTTCCTTAAGTAGCATAGATTTATGTTTCTGTTCATTTTCTTAAGTAGTTTCTTGGTTTTTTGTTTATTTGCTTAAGTAGTTGCACTTTCATTACAGCACTATAGCATAGATTGTTCATGGTTTTTCTATTCAGTTGCTTCAATAGCTACATTTGCTTCAATCTACTTCCATTTGTGCCTTCTTTTAGTTCACAGGTTAGTTAGAGGAAAAATATCACTATCTGGCTATGCATAGGTGTCTCGGCCTCATCTCCTCCCTCTGGGAGCATGACTTGAGGAAGGGACCCTTCAACAGCCCCAAAAACACAGGTTTCTGTTTCTTGCATGAGCTAGGGAGTTCGTTGTTTGATGTAGTTATTTGTTCACCCGCACTAGTTTTCTCTGTTGTTTTCATTTAAAACCACCTTCAACACGTTCCTCATGCATCACTTCCTCACCGTTTGATCACCAAAAAACCTTCACAATCACCATCCGATTCATTATTTTCTCCAATTGCTGCCTCACGTGGAGTCCACCACTTGCTTTATGAGCTTTAATCCCCTGCATCGATCTGTCTCTTGATTCAACAACTATCACGTCACCCGATCACTTTATGCACTTTAAACCCCCACTGTCGATTTGCCTTGCCTGATCCGATGGCAGTGGCTTCACTTGATCGCCAAATAGCTTGGCCGATCTCCACCGTTGGTCAACCCTGCTTGATCCAACAGATATCGCACAATCTCGCGCAGATTCTTGCATGACCTTTATCCACTCGAGAGCACACGAGAAAAGTGGTCTTCTCATGCTACATGTCACGCAGTAAGGCTAATCACGTGAAATTTCAAAATCCCACTTATGGCCTTGAGGGCATGCAAGAAACTACTTATCGCCTTAGAAACTCGCTCCATCATTTCCGCACGTTCCTCTTTCACGCGATACAATCTCTGCCGTCCATCTCTTGACTTAACCTCCATGATAAGACCTCAGTCATTCATCCTGTGCATTCACCCTATTCATCCATATAGTCTCTTAAGCCTTCACGATAAGATCTCCTCCGTTCATCGCTTCATTACCCTATCTGCCCATCTCTTCACTTAATTCCTCGTGATATGATCTTCGCCGTTCATCACTTCATTAACCTTGTTCATCCATTTATTCGCTTAAGACCCTACAATAAGATCTCCACCATCCATCTTCTGCTCATTGATCGATCCAACGGTCTCTATGTGCTACTACGTCCCCACATCCTCCTTTCATTGATTTCGACCTCCGATTTTTCTTCTGCTTGAAAACGGATTTAGATTAAGTTTCTTTGCTTACACCTTAGTATAGTTTAATGCTTTTTACTTCTGCAACTTAGATAGCAACCTTAGTGATCCAGATTTAAACAAGAATGCAGCAAATTACAGAGATAACCATAAACTCAGAGATGCAGTAGAAATAATACTTCATTTCGTTAATGTAAAATACTAAAATATGCTTACAAACAACAATGGAAATAAACCAGCTAGGGCTACGGTAGCTTATCTCTGAGAAGAGATGTGGTGGCTACATGCCTCTAAACTGTGTTACAAAGAGGCTCAAAGGCCTATTTATTGTTGAGAAACAATGGAAAACACTTCACATCCCAAATCCTAACCCTAGAAGATGAAGCGCCAAATTGTGGGTCCTGTTTTGGGTAAGTTGGTACATTAACTTCCTGGGGTCGTAACTTTAGCACCTGATCTCTGTTTGACATGTACAATAGCTCATTAGAAAGATATATCCGAGCACTAAACTTTGGGAAGAGAAACATTGGTCCATGGACCCATGTTGCTCTCAAATTTCCCAAAAAACGTCGCTTAGAGCCTCAAAACAGCTCAGGAAGTTCAGGACTTGAAAAACTGCTAAAAATAGTAAATTGTGCTACAATCACGGAAACTGAAAAACTGAAAGAGACAGTTGTGGGGGTCCATATGGGATATATGGGTGGCCACCAACATCCATCTGGATCATTTCCCCCCGTTTAGAAAGCAATGGTCCCCATTGTGTTCAGTTCCTCCATGAGATGAGGAAACTTCTGTTGAACTTGGTCCCTGGTGAGCCACTTGCCTTGGTGAAGGAGTTGGCCGGCTTTGGCAACTCGATACAGTTGTATATTCTGTTGGTGAGTGTACTTGATCTATGTGTCCATGATCCAATCAGTTGCAGCTTGTTCCATGCAAACTGGATTTAACTGTGTGGGTGTGAGTTGTTCTACAATGTCGGATGTGTCTAATAATGGTGGAGAGTATGGCCAAAGGCGGTCCACATTGAACATTGGGTGTAGGCCAAGGAATGGGGGAATTTTGAGCTCAAATACATTGTCTCCCATAACCTTGATAATGGTGTAAGGACCATATTGGAGTGGTCTTAGTTTTCGATAGGCTCCGATAAGGCGTTCTTTTTGCAAATGCAACCAGACTTTGTCGCCCACCAAAAACTTGTGTGGCACTCAATGTTGATCATATCGTTGCTTGTACTTGGCATTTGATTTCTCCAGAATGTCATGGATCTGCTGGCAAATATGTTGGATGTGCTCAATGAATCTGGTTACCTTGTCTGTTTCGGACTGGACATGAGCCAAATCTGCGTGAGTAGCTGCAAATGGCATGGCCACATCAATGGGACATAGTGGCTAGAACCCCAAGCCCACCTAAAAAGGGCTGTGGCCAGTCGAGCTGTGAAGAGCTCGGTTGTAGCTGTGCTGAACATAGGGGAGGCCCTCGTCACATGTGTGTGGATGCTTTAAGTTGTACATGCACAGAATGTGTACAATCATCCTGTTGACAACCTCTATCTGGCCATCAGTTTGAGGATGGAAGGCTGTGGACTTAGTGATTTTTGTGTCAAGCATCAACCAGAGACTGGACCAATATGTATTGAGGAACCTGTTGTCCCAATCTGAGATGATGGACTGTGGGATCCCAAAGTGTACCCCCACTCGTTCAAAGAAGAGTTTGGCAGTGGCTTCTGCTGTGATATTCTTCTTGCAGGCCACCATAATGGCCATCTTTGAGAACCTATCGACAACCACAAAAACACATTTATTTCCATGCTTAGTGGAATGAAGGCCTGACATGTAATCCATGGAGATGGATTCCCAAGGTTGACTAGGGGTAGGTAGCGGGGTATAGAGGCCTTGCTTCTTAATGGTCGGTTTGGCAATGTCATAGGCAATGAATGATCTGATGTACTTCCCGACATCCTGTCAAAGATTCGGCCAATAGAAATACTTCTGCAGTACCGCCACAGTTTTCTCGACCCCGAAATGCCCATTAACCCGATTGTAGTGTGCTTCCCAAATCATCTTGGCACGTTCTCTTGAAGGAACACAAAGGTGACCTAGGTGGCATAACAGGGCATCCTGGAGGTGAAAATCTGGAACATGCTGACCCTCTAAGAGTGTCTGCTATGTGTGGCCGAATTCTGGGTTGCTTTTGTAGAGAAGTGGCCAATCAAAAGTCCCGTGCCCACAAGAGTTGAGAATGGTGGTTAATGCCATGATTGGTGGTCGACTGAGGAAATCTACAATATTATTGGTGCTGCCCTTCTTATACTTGATATTCAAATGGAACTGTTGCAGGTATGTGGACCACTTTTGACGGCGATCATTCTGCAATTTCCCTTGGGTATATATGAATTGTAGGGGTCAGTGGTCTATGTGGATGACCATTTCCTTCCCCAAAATGTAATGCTTCCATTGTCGGCAGACTTGCACAATGGAATACATCTCTTTGTCATATGTGGGATACTTCCGGACTGTGTCTGAAAGTGTCTCACTGTGATATGCCACTGGATGCTCGTTTTGAGTAAGGACTACCCTAATAGCATAGTCAGAGGCATCTATCTCGACCTCAAATGGTTGTTGCAAATCTGGTAATGCAAGAATTGGTGCCGTGCATAGGCGATCTTTCAACTCTGTGAATGCCTTTTGTTGAGATTCATACCAAAAGAATTTTTCTTTCACTCCTCCCTTGGTGACTTGACTCAAGGGCCAAGTGATATGAGAAAATCCCAACACGAACCTGCAATAGAAGTTGGCAAGACCTAGAAAGCTATGGAGCACTGTCAGAGTGGTTGGAGATGGCCAATCCCGAATGACTTGGATCTTGGCTGGATCCACATGCACCCCCTGTTCATCAATAATGTATCCCATATATTAAACCTGGGTCATGCCAAAAGTGCATTTCTCCAAATTGGCACATAACTTGTGTTGCCATTGTGTTTGGAGAACCTGTCGCATGTGGTGGAGGTGATCTTCCCAACTCTGGCTGAAGATCAGGATGTCATCCATGTATACCACTACAAATGAGTTGGTGAATGGCTGCAAGATGTCATCCATTAGCCTCATGAAGGTTGTAGGAGCATTCGTCAATCCGAATGGTATAACCAACCATTCAAAAAGGCCCTCCTTGGCTTTGAAGGTAGTCTTCCACACATCAGAGGGTTCGATTGGTACTTGGTGATATCCTAACTTCAGATCGATCATGCTGAAATATTTTTCCCCCTTTAGTTGGTCCAAGATACCACTGATCCGAATTTAAACAAGAATGCAACAAATTATAGTGATAACCATAAACACAGAGATGCATTGGAAATAATACTTCATTTCATTAATGTAAAATACTGAAATATGCTTACAAACAACAATGGAAATAAACTAGCTAGGGCTACGGTAGCTTATCTCTGAGAAGAGAAGTGGTGGCTACATGCCTCTGAATTGTGTTACAAAGAAGCTTGAAGGCCTATTTATTGTTGAGAAACAATGGAAAACCCTTCACATCCCAAAACCTAACCCTAGAAGATGAAACGCCAAATTGTGGGCCCCGTTTTGGGTAAGTTGGTACATCAACTTCCCGGGGTCATAACTTTGGCACCCGATCTCCGTTTGATGCATACAATAGCTCATTAGAAAGATTTATCCGAGCACTAAGACTTTGGGAAGACAAACACTGGTCCACCATGTTGCTCCCATATTTCCCAAAAAACATCATTTAGAGCTTCAAAATGGCTCTAGAAGTTCAGGACCCGAAAAACTGCTAAAAATAGTAAATTGTGCTACAATCACGGAAACTAAAAAACTGAAAGAGACAGTTGTGGGGGTCCATATGGGATAGGTGGGTGGCCACCAACATTCACTGGATCACTTAGGTTAGTGATTGTTTTAGCAATTCTGCTTAGCATATTTGTTTAATTGGTTAGCTAGGTTATGGTGTGGTTTATCATTACATGCTATTTTCTTCAATATTGCAATAGAAGTAGTTGTCCCTTAGGATATATTTTCTCTTCTTCCATTAAGATTTAAGCTTCTTCTGACCCTATAGAAGTCTAGCTTGGAACCCCTGGGGTCTCTTGCCAGATGAGCAGTGACAATAGGTAGTACCTTCACTTTTACTTGTGCATATAACACTGTCACCTCCATGTTTGTACGAACCTCAGGTTCATAAGTAAAGATGGTAGCCCTGGGAGTTGCAGCATTCTTCTTTCAATACCTAGGCTCATCACTTTTTGGTGCCATTTCCAGGGAGATGTTTAAGTAGAAGTAATTACTGCTTTCTTCTATTTTCTAGTCTCCAACTTTCTTTTCTTATACTTCTAGTGTTAAATTTTCTTTCATTAGTTTATTTCTGCAAAAGTAATCTAGTAGATTCCTTTATTTCATTTGTCATTATCTACTTTCCTTTCCATTCTGCAAGTACTTTCTAGCTTTGACAAAATCTTACAAAAATCAACCCAAAAACATTTCCTTTCATGCCTCGTAGGAATAGGGACAATTCAGGTAAATTCTTGACAAATACCCACACTGCATCCAACAATCAACCTTCTCTCTTCTTCGATGACTATGAAGTGGAAGAACCTTTAGGTGAGAAACCTTACATATTTGAAGAACCTATAAGGGAAGAAGAAGAGGAAGAAACCATTCCTACTGAACCAATAGCTAGAAACCAAAATGACAGGGGAGATAGAGAGAGAATTGAGAGTGCATTTTCCATCAGGGAAACCAATGGGGACACTAAGATGAAGAATATAAGCCCCTCTGCTCTACCTCATTTTCATGGTCTGACCACAGAGGACCCTGACACTTTTCTATTTGAGTTTGCTATTATATGCCGAACCTATGACTATATAGATGATTAGCAAAGGTTAAAACTATTTCCACCTACCCTCAAGGATGCAGCATTGCGCTGGTTCATGGGTTTGCCTAGAGATAACATCACAACTTGGGCTCATATGCAACACACTTTTAACAATAGATATAGGGACTACTATAGGTCAAAGGATAATAAAGAAGACATTTTTAGGATTACCATAGGCTAGAATGAATCCTTAGAAGACTATGAAGAAAGATTCTAGCTTAGTTACAAAAGGGCCAGGTGCATACTTGACCCTGAGTCACTAAAGCTGGTCCTAGTTAGAGGAGTAAGGGAGGATCTTCTGGATACCTTACATATGATAGCAAGAGGATATTTCTACCAATTGCCCAATGAGGATATGAAGATTGTCTTTAGAAACCATTCTAGGGCAGCCAGGAAAAAGGGTAGGGGTAGTCAACCTATGGCTAGTACATCATCCTCCAACTAATCCATCAAGGGTGAAATTGGAAATATGTTGGAAAATTTCAAAAGTGATATGTTGAAAACCCTTGCCTTACAATTAGACACCATGAACATCAAAAGGAAGTAAGAGGAAGCAGAGAGAGCCTTGGCCATCTTTTGTCCTAGATGCACCAGGAGGCATCCTAGGAATGAATGTCCATTGAACTGTATTAAGATTTGCTTAGTCTGTGAAGAAAGCCACTCCACAGACAAGTGCCCTTCTTTACCTGGACTCAAAGTTGTATATCAAGGAGTTGAAGGTGTCACTGAGAAGCTTTGCTACATCAACCAAAGGAGACCTCCTGGGCCTAGACCATACCAACAGGGTATGCAAGGGTCATCCCATGCATATTACAACCCCAACAAAACCATAGCTATACCTTCTTGGGGACCCCCTGCTCATCCTTCTTGGTCTACACCCCCTCCTTGGTCTTATGCATCTTAGTATCAATCCTAGCCAACTAACTAGTCATTTCAACTGTATGTTCAGCCACAACATCAGTGGAATACTCCACACTAGGGGTGGAGGCCTCAATACAACAATGTTCCAGCGCTATTGCCTCCACCACCTACCCAACCACAACTCCTCCACTCTGCTCCACCTAAGCAACCCAGATGCCTGCCCAACCAAATCCGAACCCAAACAATAGGCAGACTCAACAAGCATATAGTGGAGAGACATCATACCCAGCTTATGCTGTAGAAATCCAGGAGATCAACCTAAGATCTAGGAGAATTATCCCTGATAACCAACATCCCTCTCCACATGGGGAGGTTGAGGAAGAAAGAGAGGAAAGAAAAATTAAAGTAAATCCACCCTTTCTTGAGAGATTAACCTAACCACTCTAGCCTACCCTAGAAGAAACTGAACTTCTGGGAGAATTGAAAAATATATGTATAAAAATCCTCCTTATCCAGGAAATCAAAGATGTTCCTATTTATAATAAGTTTATTAAGGAGAAGTGCTTCAAGCATCTAGGAAGAAGAAAAAGGGATGCCCCTACCATTAATTTCATTGGGTAGTTTACTGACTTAATGCTGGGGCAGGTAATATGTCGAAAATATTTGGACCCTGGAAGCCTTGTAGTAGATGTTCACATTAATGGCACCATTGTCTCACACACTCTGATTGATCTTGGGGCTGCCATTAATGTGATGACCAAGGACACCATGCTCAAGATCAACCTCCAAGGGTCATTGAGAAAGACCACAACAGTTCTGCAACTTGCAGACCATTCCACAATCACCCCTGAGGGAATTATGGAGGATGTGATGGTCTCCATTGATTCCTTGGAATACCATGTAGATTTCCTAGTTCTACAGCCTAAGGCTAAGTTTACTGGTTACCCTCTCATTCTTGGGAGGCCATGGTTGGCCATAGCTGATGCTTACATTAGCTAGAGAGCTGGGAATATGACCATCAAGAATGGGCATATGTCCAAGCAGTTAGTCCTATACCCTCCTACTCAACCTTCCCTAGAGCATGATTTAGCTTTATGGTTGGAGGAGGAGGAAGAAGATGAGGTTTATTTTGCCCAACTTTATGCTTTGGAAGCAACCATAGGATGAGAACAACAAGATCCCCAAAACCTACGATCAACAATACTTAAATGCGCGAACAAAATGCACCATTCAAAGGAGTTGCGGGAGTAATGGGGGTGGGCCACCCAATGTGGACCCAACCCGAAAATCAATTCATGCAAATTTTTTTGATATATGGTTGTTAAAACATAATGTATAAAGAAAGGGAGGGGCAAGGTTTGACCACCCGACCCCTCCTCAACAAATTGCCTCATTTACCACTATGCCAAACCACCTTCTTTGATTACTCTGCCAACAAACTTATATAAACTCTCATTTCACTAGTGTGCCCAGGAAGATGGAGGAAATAGGAGTGGGCACAAAACACGAGGCATAGTATTTTTAATTAATTTTTAATGTAGGTGAAACCATGACTAAGCGAAATTTCCGAGAGGGTGAAATTTTTGTAGTGTTCAAATCGGACAAATTTTATGTCGATCCTACACCTCTTAGCAACGTGAACACGATGGCATAGTTAGTTTCCTAATTTGAGCAGCGGATTTGTAGAGGACCCGAAGGAGGGAATCTTTGAGTAATCTAGGGGGAATCTAAAAGATTCCTTGAGCCCCATATTCTCAATTTCTCAGACTTCAGAAATTTGATAGTCAATTTTGCACTATTCGATGCCACAAATCTGATAGTGTGTTCAAATTTTCCATTTTCTTATTTCATTTTTTGGCCACTTTTCTAAGTGGAGCACAGGTGTCAGCATTCATGTGTGAGTAGTCATTCCATGAGATTCGATGCAATGAGATTGATGGTATGGCCAGCTTCAGCAGTTTGACATTCGCTTCTTTAGATGGCCCATAGTTGCAAGGTCTATGGAGTGTGTTCATGTACTTCTTTTTCCATGTATTTTGCTATACAGGTCCCTGTTTGGTGTTTGATGTGGGATCTTGTTTCTTACTTGTTTTCATGATTCTTGCTTGATGTAATGCATAATCATTTGTGGGATGTACTTATTATCATGATTCATCATCTTTTTTTATATCCCTTTGTCATCATGTTGATGGGATACTCATGTTGTCGCCATGCATGCTTGCATTGAGATCCCTTTTATGCCATGTTAGCGGGATGCTCATCATGCATGAGTTTGTGCCATACTGATAGGAGTATCTTTTTGAATGAGAGTTTCCTGCAGCGGGACATCTCTTAGAGACACTCCTATGTGAGGGAATTTTCCTTGTATGATAGAGACATCACCTCTTATGTACATCATCACTATTGACAACACTTAATGCAGTGGCCTACACCATCTTGACACTGGAGCCCGGAGACGTAGTCCCTCCTAGACAAACTCTGTTATCAATGTCTTGTTATTTCATGTCGCTGATGATTGTCATGTTCTTCTTCTTTACAACATGTAGATGTATTCATTTATGTTCTTTTAAAAATGCAATTTAACACATCACAAAAGTACAAGGTCTTGGAAGGGTCCTTCGTCACACCCAGACCCAGATCAACCTACGTCTTGCCTCTCCATCCAGGAACAACACTTTAAACCCCTTCTTCTCAATTCTTGAGACACACAACACATTTGTTGGGGAAATTATATGTGTAATAATTTCAACACTAAATTATCAATCTGGGGTCGTAAGACATAGAGGTGCAAGCGCAGGTAATGCAGGATCAGAGCATCTAACCTAAATTAATATCAAATTCCTATTTCTGAATTAATTACAGAATGCAAATAAAAATTTTTAATCTCAATCTAAATCAATCAAACTTAATTTCAATGCAAGTAAAATTTAACTACAATGAAACTGCACTCACATGTTAACTATGAAATGCTGAGAAGCTAATTAAAAAATGAAAAAGATGCTTAATGAAAGAAGAATTCAATTTAACACACTTTGAGGCTAATAGAAAACAAAGAATCCTATTGTAAAAGCATGCACACTAAATTTAAATCCTGGGTCTCCCAAATCACTCTCATGAAATGCTCAATCGAAATGAAAAGTATTCAGTCTTAATGCAAATCAAACTGCGAAAATAAAAACACTCTTTCTATTTGTAATCGAAATTCAAACTATACTTCGTGGGAAATAGGATTATTCTAATTGAATTCGAAACATTGTACTACCAATTTAAGTTACATTCAATGGAAAACTAAACTACTCTGAATTAAATTGTTGCAATGACCGATTCAAGACTAAATTACTTCAATTGCAATTCCAATTCAAACCTAGACTACTCCTAATTGAAATTGAAATACTTTAACTACAAGATTCAGATTGCATCTAATGGAAAAAAAATCATTCAAATCAAAATCAAAATGCTGAATTATAAGATCCAGATTGCATCTAGTGGAAAACAAAATTACTCTAATTTAAATCAAAATGTTGAACTATAAGATTTAGATTTCACTCATGAAAAAATGCGTTAATGAAAATCACATTACAAATCTAATCCCTATGATTGGAATGAACTACAAAACATGCTTCGAGGTGGTGGTGGAACCTTGTCACTCCTCGAGCAATTTAGATTAGCACAATAGCAATAAAATTCAAAAAAGGCTCTGTTAGGTCCCTATACTACTAGTGTAACCGCTTATTGTTATTAGTACAACCCCCTTATTATATTGTTGTGCCCATGTAGTCCCCATATTGTTATTATTGTGCCCCATAGAAGCCCACTATTGTTATTATTGTGCCCTTACATTATTATTGTTATGTCGCTCTGATTATATTATGACCGCTTGGACTCCTATATATAGAAAGGAGGTCTTGTCATTTGCATCATCCAAGAATTGTTCATTTGCGTAATGTAAAGGAGGTTGCCCCCTTGAAGAGGCTAAATTCTAAGACGTTGATCTATCTTTTCTGTCTTTTTGTGAGCTGGTTTCATAACATTTGGTATCAGAGCTTTGGATTCTAAGGTTTCAATGCTCCAAACAGGTCATCGTGGTATTTTCACTATAACGTTTTTTCTGTGATGTTTCATAAGCTACAAAAAAAACCCATTTGAGAAGAAATCTTGCCAAAACCGTGTGTCCAAATTTCAGATCTTGTCCCACTATATTTTTGGAGATATGAACTAAGAAAGTTAGGGGTTTTGCAAGCTCTAGAATTTCATCTTAAACAGGCCATCGTGGTATTTTCACTATAACCTTTTCGCTACAAAGTTTCAGAAGCTAAAGAAAAAACCCATTTGAGAAGAAATCATTTTGAATCTTGGGTTTGAATTTCAGATCTTGTCTCGCTACATTTTCGGATATATGATCTGAGGAATTTAGGGTTTTTGTAGACTCCCGAATTACATCCTAAATAGGTGATCTTGGGAAAATCATCATAACTTTCTCTCTAAGAAACAAATTGAAATTTTGTAAGAATTTAAAGAAAGAGGACAGACTGTAGTTTGATGTGCATAGTTTTCAGATCCGAAGGTCGAAACAGTGTCACGTGGCACGTCATACAAGTTCGCTCTACTGAAACATTATATAATCAGGTCATCTTAGGCAATTGGACATAACTCTTTCTTGGAGAATCAAATTCTGAACAGACTTGCGGGGTTAGAAAGAGGACTCAGAGGGCTACTACAAGAGACAATTTCAGAACTTTGAGATCTGAAAGTATAGAGTTATAGTCATTTTAAGATCGAGCTCCTGAAATCATGAAAAGGCGATATGAGGAAGTTTGATGGAAAGGATCCAGTAAATTAGATACTGCAGATGGAGCAATATTTTGATCTACATGGTGTACCACTGTTAAAAAAGGTATGTATTGCATCTTCATATTTAGAACTGGATCAATTTTTATGGTATAAAGGGCTTTGTTCTCGTAAAAAACTTGTTACGTGGTCAATTTTCACAGAGGAAATGATAGCACATTATGAAGATACAAAGAGAAACACCTTCTTTAGAGCAACACCACAACAATTGTAAGAAAAAAGAGAAAAAGGGCTTTGTTACAAAGTGGAAAGCAAAATTATGGCAACAAGGAAGTCTACCCCTCACAACTATAAAGATGGAAGTGTTGTTTCTCCTAGCCTTCCACAACCTACAAGGGTTACACCACAACAATTGGAAGCAAAAAGAGAAAAAGGGCTCCGTTACAATTGTGATAACAAATACATTAAAGATCGTAAGTCTGTTGAGAAGAAATTATTTTACATTGATTGTGGAGAGGAGGAAGAAAAGGATCAAGAAATGTCAAAAGAAGAGTATATACACTAGGAACCAACCCCAGAGAAAGAAGAAATGAATCCGACCATATCTTGTAAAGCATTGGAAAGAATTACCACTCCTAATACTCTCAAGATAGAAGGACATATCAAGAGGAAAAAGGTTCAAGAAGTGAAAGATCAGATAGAGAAAGAAGAAATGAATCCGACCATATCTTGTAATGCATTGGACGGAATTACCACTCCTCAAACTATCAATATAGAAGGACATATCAAGAAGAAAAATGTTCAATAATTGAAAGATCACATCGAGTCTCAAGAAATCAATCTGACCATATCTTGTAATGCATTGGAAGAAATTACCACTCCTCAAACTATCAAGATAGGACATATCAAGAAGAAAAAGGTAAGAGTGTTGATTAATTTGGGCAGTACCCATAATTTTATTGATTGTAAGATAGCCAAGGAATTGAAATGCTTCCTATATCCAGCACAAGAGTGTCAAGTGATGGTTGCAAGTGGAGGAACCAAAAATTTCTTTGGAAAGTGCCATAATATCAAGCTATCCATGGGTGAATATGTATTGAATATCCCAACGCTTTCCATACCAATGGGTGGTGCTGATGTTTTACTAGGAGTCCAATGGCTACAATCTTTGGGTATGATACCTATAGAGAATTTTGAGATGAAGGAAAATTCAATTAAGATTCAATTATTATTACAAAAGAGCTTCAATCCATCCTTTATTCTTTCCATGCTTCTCTTCCTTTCACAAACTTCCCCGAAATCTTACAATACCAACCATGGCTAAGCCATTTATAAGATTTACAAGGCGAATTAGTCATTTTCCTCAATTATGGAAAATTGAACAATTTTAATAAACCAACCCCAAAGATATTGTCATATCTTCCTAACCATCATGAGTTTTGGAACACTGTTTGGAGGGAACTTGACTTGTTATATTTTCAACACAAACCTCTCTTGGATCTGTCTCATTCAATGGGAATCAAAGCACTAGGTACATTCTACTAGCCATGAATAGATTTTTCGAAGTCGAATGGACTGCATAATTCATCTAGCAAGAAACATTGATGTATTTCCTTAGTAGATGACAAGGATACCTGCCATTAAGGAATGCATTCTCCCACGTACCTTATCTAACCCTAACCCTAATCCTAGATAATGTGTTGATGTCAATGGGATAAGGCTTGTCAGCAGGTGGACCTTAAGGAATCCCACATCAGCCAACTCGAGTACAAACATAATGACTTGAAAGATACATGATTTGAAGAACTCATACAAATTTACAAACTTTATTGGGAACTTTGCCTGCCAGTTACCTGGTTTTCAAGAAAAGTCCCTGTCCAGTTGTGCCAGACAAGCTGGTTTTCACAAAAGGACTTATTTTTCTCTTTAATAAGAGCCAAGAAAACTAATGGTAATCAACCATGAGGTGTAAGACGTGAATTGATGACAAGTGATGGAATTATGGTGTGAAATGAGTGTAATAATACATGAATATAGGTTATGAATGGTGGTATTGAATGATGAAAACATGGGCATCTTTGAGGACCAACATCCCCCCAAGCCTGAGGATTTGCATGTCCTCATGCAAACAAGGACTTTTCTCATATATAGATTTTATGGCATCGTGACTTTACGCAGGGTTGGTTTTTGTGGAGCAACACTGTGTGAAGATTTGAGGGTGTTGGTTCTTGTGGAAGAACACCATTCTTATTTGACTTTCATATATTTGATTTTGAGAGCAATACAAATTGAGGATAAACAATAGATGTGGTAGGAGGAAATGATAAATGAGATGATAGGTGGCAATGGAAATGGTGGATGAGATGTGGTGGCGATGGAGATGGTAAAATAGGTTCTTGCATACTAAGATTTTGTGAGGCCAATGCTTATAGATGGTTTTTTTATGGAAGGAAACAATGACATCATCCTCTATTGGATACAATCAACTAATAATATATGTGAATGTAGGAGGGGAAGGTATTATAGTTACTATTTTTTTTACATGAACCGATATACTTTTCTTTTCATGATTATGACCTTATTAGAGTAGCATGCATTCTATTATGAATGAGGAATTTGCAAATGGAGGGTATATGGAAAACAAAATATATGGAATATGTGGTGGTTAGTCATCAAAGCTTTCTTAAATCTCTAATGAATTAAAGAATATTAAGCCAACTTTACCTCAACTTTTACCTTTGTCGTTGATGTGCCCCGTGTTACAAGATGATGTAGAGAATGAAATGTTTGTAGCTAATATGTCTGTTGATCTGATCTATTGAAGAAGGCTAAAGGATGAGCTGAAGAGTTGAAGGATGAACTGAAGAGCTGAAGGATGAGATGAAGGTCCCCTTATCCCCCATTCCTAAGGAGTTTTGTGTCCCCAAACAACGGAGGAAAGTTGACTACTGCTGCAAATGACAATGGAGATGTTGATACAAAGAACCAAAGTGTTGCAAATCTGTGTTGAGATCACAAAACCATATAGTCTTCAACCACTACACACTCATGTGCAATCTTTCATATGTGAATAAATGGTGTCAATGGGAATCAAGGCACTAGGTACATTCTACTAGCCATGAATAGATTTGTTGAAGTCGAATGGACTGCATAATTCATCCACCAAGAAACATTGATGTATTTCCTTAGTAGATGACAAGGATACCTGCCATTAAGGCATGCAGGCTCCTAGGTACCTTATCTAACCCTAACCCTAATCCTAGATAATGTGTTGATGTCGATGGGATAAGGCTTGTCAGCAGGTGGGCCTTAAGGATTCCCACATCAACCAACTCGAGTAAAAACATAATGACTTGAAAGATACATTATTTGAAGAACTCATACAAAATTACAAACTTTATTGGGAACTTTGCCCGCCAGTTACCTAGTTTTCAAGAAACGTCTCTTTCCAGTTGAGCCAGATAAGCTGGTTTTCACAAAAGGACTTATTTTTCTCTTTACTATTTTCATTTATTTATTACAATACTAACTTTCCTACTATAGTGAAGAAAAGACGCCCTCCTTCAAGTGAAAGAGAACTTCTAATGAAGCCATGTACATATCAAGTACAAGAATATATTCATGCTCATATTTAACATATAAGAGTTAGGATGTACGAGAGCATGAGAAATCAACAACTTTGAAAGACTTGATACAAAGAGTATTTAAAGATGAGAGTGTACTTTGACTAGATTGTGATCTAGAACCAATGCTTGATGTAATCTTGGTTGTATTGGCCCATTTCTTCATTTGGACCACTCTGAAAGTCCTCCTCGATCATGCCAAGAAAACGTGGATAATTGTTCTCGGGAATGCATACAAGGCTTGCTGCTGGGCATGGTGAAAGTTCTTCGATCTCAGGTTCAGCTGGATGCTCCCCATCAGATTTGGTACATGATTTCTCAATCTCCTTAGTAGATAAGCAAGATGAATCAAGGAATATTTCCGAATACTCTTCTCGTTGTCAAGAGACATATAATTTCTTGAATGTGGTGAAGGTGAAATCTTCCAAAGAGGCAGATATCCCAGCTACTACTAGGATTTGAGAAAGTACTTCGAGGGACATTCTTCAAGCTCTCGATCGTTCTTTGAATTTCTCTTGTTGTTTTATGATCCATGTCTTGCAACATGGATTAGTACAAAGGGCTTCTTACGGCACCCCAAAAATGTTTTATCTTTAAAGAGCTTTGAAATTTTAACCTAAATGAATTAAAACTGCTAATTGCAATAAAACTCACCAAACTTGCTTATTTGGACAACCAAAATTTGGAGCAACCCCACAATAATGGATGCATGGCTCTTCTCTCACGTCTTACCGTACACTCTTTGCCCTTTGATTTCCATGCAACTAAGATCACACAAAAAACTTGTGAAAGAAACTAAGCTCGAATCCCTTTAGCACCTCGCCAGAAACGACACCAAAATTGTTGGGGAAATTCTATGTGTAATAATACCAACATTAAATTATCAATTTGGGGTCATAAGACTCAGAGGTGCAAGCGAAGGTAACGCAGGATCAGAGCATCTAACCTAAATTAATATCAAAGTCCTATTTTTGAATTAAGTACAGAATGCAAATAAACAATTTTAATCTCAATCTAAATCAATCAAACTTAATTTCAATGCAAGTAAAATTTAACTACAATGAAATGAAACTAACATGTTAACTATGAAATGCTCAGAAGCTAATTACAAAATGAAAACTATGCTTAATAAAAGAAGAATTCATTTAACACACTTTGATCCTAATAGAAAACATATAATCCTATTCTAAAAGCATTGAAACTAAATATAAATCCTGGGTCTCACAAATCAATCTCATGAAATGCTCAATTGAAATGAAAAGAATTCACTCTTAATGAAAATCAAACTGCCAGAATGAAAACACTCTTTCTATTTTAAATTGAAATTCAAATTTTACCTAGTAGGAAATAGGATTATTCTAATTGAATTCGAAACATTGTACTACCAATTTAAGTTACGTTCAATAGAAAACTAAACTACTCTGAGTTAAATTGCTACAATGACCGATTCAAGACTAAATTACTTCAGTTGCAATGCCAATTCAAACCTAGAATACTCCTATTTGAAATCAAAATACTTTAACTATAAGATTCAGAATGCATCTAATGGAAAACAAAATCATTCAAATCAAAATCAAAATGATGAACTATAAGATTCAGATTGCATCTAATTGAAAACAAAATTACTCTAATCGAAATCGAAATGCTGAACTATAAGATTCTGATTACACCCATGAAAACATTCGTTAATGAAAATCACTCTGCAAAATCTAATCCCTATGATTGGAATGAACTATGGGACTTGCTTCCAGGTGATGGTGGGCCCTTGCAACTCCTGAAGTAAGTTATATTAAATCAATGGAAATAAAATTCAAAACACACTCATAATACTTACAGAGAATTTAGAGATGAAGCAAAATACATTAAGATTCAATTATTATTACAAAAGAGCTTCAATCCATCCTTTATTCCTTCCCTTATTTTCTTATTTTTACAAAATTCCCCAAAAGGTTACAATACAAACCATGGTTGAGCCATTTATAAGATTTACAAGGTGAATTATTCATTTTCGTCAATTATGGAAAGTCGAAGAATTTTAACAAACTGACCCCAAAGATATTGGCATATCTTCCTGACCATGGCAAATTTTAGAAACCGTTTTAGAGGGAACTTAAATTTTTATATTTTCAACAAAAACCTATCTCTTATTTGTCTCATTCAAATCTAAGTCCTAAAAAATTGTGCCCAAAGTTGGTTGTCTGGCTCTTTTTGCACGATCCTAGAACTCTTGAAGAACAATCATTTTTTATAAAACTTCTTCCAAGACACACTTATAACTTTTAGAAAAATTGGACTACAGAGAAACGGTTTTGGATATAGATAATAGGTTATATGGTTAACAAACCCACTTTCTCATATTTTCTATATTCACCTCCAGCTACACGGAAATCGTGGTCAAACTTGGCTGATTGGAAACTATGCTCATTTTGAGCAAATTTGTTACTTATTTCCTTAGGATGCATGTGTGTGACCTGGTTGCAATCCAACACATGGAAATGTATTAAAACATTATTTTGGACAATAAACTCCCTCGGTTTTCCCCAGAATCGTGCTAAAATGTTGAAACCACAAATTGGATATTCCTCTACTCTACTTGTACAAACTAGTCCAACTGATTTGTGAAGAATTTCAAAGATGGAACCCTGTGACAAATGAACTTAGAAAAACCATCATTAGAAAATCATGGAAAAATCATCTTTAATCATATAAGAGTCAAGAAAACTAATGATAATCAACCATGATGCGTAAGGCGTGAATTAGTGACAAGTGATGGAATTATGGTGTGAAATGAGTGTACTAGTACATGAATATAGGTTATCAATGGTGGTATTGAATGATGAAAACATGGGCATATTAGAGGCTCAACAATGTTATATATGAGTTCTAGTACAAATAATGCATCCTAAACTTGCATCAACTAACCTAAATCCATCCTGAATGGAACAATAGTTGATCCTCTAATCTCCTTTTGACTCTTATCATCCAGCACCATGTGAAACTTTGAGTCCCGCAAAACTAGAGTCTCGAACACATCTTATGAGCCTGTCATGTGCTTTGACCCACCATCATCCATGTACCATGCTGCCTCATCAATGGTAACCTAAGAGAAACAAGAGATCAAGGAAAAATATTCACTCTCCAATTCTCACTCTCGTATTTTCTAGAGAGATCATCTATCTCGGTACAATTGGTGACACCCATAACCTACTTTTCTTTATTCTCCTCATCATATCCCTACTTATTCATCAGACACTTCTTCGAATAATGACCAAACTATCTGCAATTGAAATTATTGGTATTACTGAGGTCCTTCTTTTTCTTTCCCTCCATTCTTTCTACAAGAGCTATGTCATCATCAAAAGCCTTCTTGTTTGGATGAAGATCCTCATATCACAACTCTTCTTCAATTAATTCATCCCAAAACTTGTTCCAGTATGGTAGCTTGTTCATGACAATGAACCATTTGATAAACATCTTTTGCTATTGAGTATACCCCTTCAAGGAAATCCTAGCCATCTTAGAATCTAAAATAGTCCAACCAATGATGGTAAGCTCATGTCCAACCCGAGACAACGTTGTTAGGTATGAAGTCACCCGTTCACTTTCTATAATCTTTGTGGCCTTCAACTTATCCTGTGATACCAATACCTAGGTCTCGTTATTATTCTGGAATAAATTATGAAGATCTTCCTATATTTCATGGGCATTGTTCTTCCCCAATAGATGAGGTATTAAGGGATATTGACACCATATATGATGATCAACTTCGCTTTCATATCCAATTCTTAAAAAACTTCTCGCTCCTTACTGTTAGTTGAATTCATGATCACTTTCTCAACAAAGTCCTAGATCATGTTTACTATCAAAATCAACTTGGTGCTTTCCTTCTATGCTCTACATTTAGACAACCCTTCCAACCTATCCTCATACCTTAGATCAATTGACAACTTCAACAACAATGTGACAAAATCCCTCTTAAGTTGTACTTCATTGTGCACACTTTAATTCACTACCCTTTCAAAATAACTATGATATCATGTTGTTTTTTGACGATACTAGAATATAGGTTATGGTCTTAGAATCATTGACATTACCAATCAAAATATCACCAAAAACTACCTTGAACAAGAGAATAAAAAAACAGTAAATCAACATGTGCACAAATATAGACAACATTTTAAAATTTTTAATAACCCAACTTCGTTATATTAACAACTTTAATACAACATTCGAGGGCTATTATACCAAGGATAATGTCCCTCATACATCCACTGATACAATAATACGAGAACCAGATACATTGATCATCTATCTCATGTAGTTGACTTCACAGTTTCTTTGATCGTACCCTAAACACACTTGCTGGTCCTTCTCCTCCCAATATGCAACCCCTGCCTCTATCAATTGTCTTGCTCCTTTAGGTCATTAAACACAACTTCTCCAAATTCTCTCTAACTAATCATTATTCCTTCAACACATCAACACAGAGACTCCTACTGAGTTGTTCATAACTCAGTTTGTGAATGACTCTCAATTTTGCACTACTACTCCTCAACTCTTTTGGGACTTTTTCCCTCTAATTCCTTCATGCGCTGCAACAGTGGAGACAAGGTTTGGTCTAAAGTGCTGCCACCTATCACTGCAATAATTCTTTCTCCAACAATCAACTTGAATTGACTCACTTAGTTGTCCTTTGTCTTTCAAGGTGTCAACACTAGAGCCTCCAACCTCCACCCTCTTTATATTTTTCAATGTCCTTCTTGGCAACTGATCTAGGGCTACTTTGAGCACCTACTTGTTTCCTTCTAACAAACTCAAAATTCCTAACCATAAACTACTAGATCTAGACTCTATGTGCTAGCAAAATGTCATCAACAAAAGAAGACACACATCCCTTGTTTCTACTACCTTTTTACTTTGAAACTATGCACTTTTCTGATTTTATGATAACCTAGTTAGGGAAAATGTTAGCCCTAACCTACTATTGCTAATTCCTACATTTACCCTACAAAATAAGCTTAAATATTGCATTACTCCTCCCTGTTACTGAAACCTAGGCTAGGTTGCCTTTTGGGCCTCTCGACCTCCTCCAACCAGCTGAAACAAACCATTCAATGTAGCAGAAAGGCTATGCAACCTATTTTAGACAGAAACATACCATTATATATGAACCTTACAACAATATGTCACCTCCAATATATGTTGCTTGTTCTCCAAGGACACTCGCACTAAAACAGTCCCAAAAACGTATCCTTCTTGACTTATTGTAGGCTACTTATGATCTACACTATTTCAGAGATGATTTTTATGTGTTTTCCACTTCGATGATTCTCAAATGTGGTCTCCTTGTGCCTTATTTATATGCTTATTGTGGGTGCAACAAACAATCCTCCAAAGGCTACCTCTTATGCTAGTTGACTTGAACTTGTAGGATCTTTTACCCATACAAACATATAAAAAGTCATATCGCACTTTGTAGATCTCCAATCCTAGTTCTTGAAGTTCCCTCTTTCTCCTCTAAGGGTCCTCTTCCATTTCCAAGAGTCAAACCAACAAAAGTCAACATGGTGTTTTCCCAACTCCTTTAGGTACAAAACCACCACCTTGGATTCTAAGCCCACAAACCATTTTTGTGGAGGCCATTACTCAGAAACATTGAACCCTATGGCTTGGAGTGCCTCCCAAGCTACAAATCTCAATAGTGCAAATCATTGATTTCATAATCATAACTTTTCTCTAGTTGAAAATTGGAGCAACATAAAGCATCCCATAAAAATTGAGGAAATGAAAATTATAGCCAAGTTTGATAATTAGTCCAAAGAAGGATATGAGAGGAAATTGATATTTAAGAATGCCAATTTTTTGAATAAGGATGAGATTTAACTATAACATGAACATGGATGCCGACTTTCATAAAATAAAATAATAAGTAATTATTCAATAACTAATGCTTTGGTTGACTATCTTTTCATTTTCAATGTTGTGGTAAGCTCCAATAAATCAAGTACACTATTCATTTGTATTATTTTTGTATAAACATAATGGGTAGCTTTCTTATTATAATAGTTGGTTGAATGGCCACAATCAATTACATGCTTTAGTAATTTTAGAGGCTTCAATATTCTGGTATAACCACAATAAGATTATCTTTCCTCTACGGAGTTTTTGGACCAAAATTTTACATTGGTATCTTCCATAGATTCTGCAAAACTGTGCCAAAAAAGTGCATATTTTCAAAACATAAAAACATAAAAAGTTGAAAAACCATGTGTTGAAAATAGCAACAAGAAATGCTAAAAATAACATTGCTATAAATAGCATTTCAAGATATAATCCAACTCTGTTGGAAATAGCAAAAAATAAAAATGCTAAAAATAGCATTGCTATAAATAGAATTTCGGGATATATTCCAATTTTGATTTGTCCTTGAATCAAAATTGAGAAATAAAATTCGAATTTAGTCTCACTAGCTATTTGAAAAATAATAAATTAATTCATCTTGAGTTAATTAGTTGGTGAATATCAAACATGAAGTCTTTGTGAAGACATGCAACAATTATCCCTTTGATTGAGGAAGTTATCCTTAATTAAGGAGATAAGGATGATTTGTATTTGAGTTGTAATTAGTTAGCTCAGTTAACCGAGTTAAGTCTAGTTAAATTAGTTCCAAGTAGTTTGTGGGACTAATTGTGAGTTCAATCAGTTAATACATGCATGCATGCAACTAGTGTTCTGTTGATGCCTCGAAAATCGCTGCAACAACATTGGGGAAACCACCCGGTCCGGACCTTAGTACAGCTCCTTTTCCGTTTGGAATAGTGGCTCCGACTGGGGATGATGGGACCAGTTTCCCAGAAAGATAAATGAATCGGGATGGGTGGATGATAAAACTAAGCTAGCGATGGGCGAATAACTAAATCTACTGACAGAAATAAAAGAGAACTGTAACCTATCCCGGGAATCTATTTTAGCTTTGACGTGTAGCGTTTGATGGTCCAAGTCTAAAGACAGGCATATAGATGACTCTATCTATCAGACGCAGATATTAATTCATTTCATGATTGCTATGCCTAAATAGTTAAACACAGCGATTAAGCGATATTACTACACTTGTTATTATATCACTGAGACATGCATAATTGAAAGGAAAGCATACTATAAACATCCAATAGTGGAATGAATATGGAATTGCTGTTAAAACATATACATGCGATCAACAATAGCAAAGATAACCAAATAGCAATTAACATAACAGGAATGGATTCAAACATAGATAGAAATACCATATGAGTTGTATGGGCACTCCCGATATCAATCGCTACTTGTAGTTCCTCCTCTAACGCAGAAACACTTCCATACAAAGACAATAGTGCACAATTGCATTGAAAGAGCTTCCTTATCAAATTAAGAACGATTGGTCGAGTTTCATAAAAGAATATCGATTGAAGCACAGTAGTGCAAACTTCAATCTTTAAGTCTGTTACAAAATTTTACGACCCTTTCCAAAACAACGAAAGGGTCTATAAATACTTAATCTAATCTAAATATCTAAGAAACTGAAAAGCTACTAAATTGGCATCAATAAATATTTCTTCCATCTTTCTTGGCGATCTGGCAGTCGGCGGCAATGCTTCATGAGGTGGGCTCTTTGCCTTTAAGCCTTAGCTGACATATCGCCAGCATTGGCTCTACTTCAGGTGGAGTGTTGAGACGCGAAGTGAGCTGGGCATCATATGTGGCATCCTGAATGTCGGGGATTAGGCATCCGAGAGCATCTGTTAAACACTTGAGAGCCGACCTTTGAGTGTGTGGCTTGATTAGAAAGAGCCAATATGCCTCGGAGGTTAAAGTATTTACTCCAGCGATTAACCTTCCCTGTTCCTCCAAGTCATGATAACTTGTTTGTTCAATCATGTTTGCTGTTGTTATGCTTCCAGGTGTGCACTGGGAGATCATGTTTGCCAAATATAGTGTGTTTTTGACTAAATCAATCATATTGCTGGCAATCATTTTACACCTTGAAGCTGCCCTTTCCACTTTCATCACCTGAGTGTTCCATTCCGTGAAGAGTATGTCCTTGTAAGTTTCATAGATTCTGGGCAAATTTGCCGCTTTTCCCACATCAGAATCTTGCCAATCAAGATATCCGGCTATGGTTTCTTCGGCCTGATCTAGCTCATTCCTGGCTTTCTCTATCTGCTGACATACTGCTATAGATATTTCGCATAATGGCTCAGCCTCAGTAAGTTGTCGGCATAGGAGTCGAATCTGAGATATTAATGCGCTATTTATTTGAGCTGCCTCTGCTCTGAAATCCTTCACTTTCTGGGTGCCCTTGGTGTCTTCGAGCTGTGCTAATAGTTGAGCTATTTGCTCATCTTTTGATTTCATCATCAGCTCATTTGCCGTTCTCAACTGCGACAATGCCTCCGACAATTCTTTCTGCCTCTGGATTGCGTTCTGGTCTATCTTCTGCTTTTCGGCCTGCAGTTGCTGGATTAATACATTGTTTTCTTGCTGTTGCGCCAGCAACTGTTCTTCTGCCTGTGTTTCCCTTTGCCTTATTTCAACTAATTCTGCCTGTAGCGCAGAGATTTCTTGATTCTTATCTTTCAATAGAAGGCTCACCTCCGAGGCTTTGTCAATTGTCGCCGCCGAATAAGCGCCTGCATATTGTGATAACTTTGTTAAGTCATCGGAGGGATCCAATTCCTCTTTCCACACTACATTACCCGTGATTGTTGGTTCGGGGAGGAGAGAAGGTTGATCAATCCTTCGCCTCTTCCTCGACCGCTTTACAACTGCCTTGTGTTTTGGGCTATAGAAAACATCCAATGGCGGAATATCTTCTATCTGTAGAATAATCTGGTCGGAGGGGTCTTTTGGAATAACTTCAACTTCTCTAGAACTTGGTGGGCCGCTGGTTCCACTTAGAACCGGAGGAGAGGTAACATCCTGCGTATCGTTTGTCTTAGAATTATCCCCATCTTTTGAACATTCCAATCCACTGATGATGGAATGAAATTGTTGCCATTCTTGTAATAAATTGGGGTCTATAGTAGTGTCCACATTGACATCAGTGGTTTGCTTCTGCTGCTCTTTCTCCTGCTCTAACCTCTGCTGCTCCTCTAACTCTTTTCTTTGTTCCTCTTCTTGCTCCCTTTTCTGCCTATCGGCCAATTCTTTCTTTTGTTTCTCCTCTTCTTCTTTCTTCGTCTGTTCTTGATCCTTCTGCGCCTTTTGCTGTTTTTCTATCTGCTCCTTCTTCTGCCTCTCAGCTTGCTCTTTTCTTTGCTTTTCTGCCTGCAGCTTCTTTTGCCTTTCCTCCTGTAGCTTCTTTTGTTCTTTAGTTATAACAGGAGGTTGGCTCGTCTGTTGCTGAACAGGCTCGCTTGAGGAAGATGCTGGGGTTGTTGCCAATAAATCTAGAGGCAGAGTTTGCAACCTCTGCTCTCTAAGTTTATTGAACTCAGTTAACGTTTCATCATTGTATTTTATCTTAGCAAGCTCTTTGGCATAGCCTATCGTATCGGCGGAGACGAACAGGTCATCAAACATATCCTCTTGATGGTCAACTTTTGTTAATTTGGCCTGTTCTAGGGCAGTGTAGGCATTTTTGTTTGGATCATAGAGTCTGCTTGGGATAGTGGCTAGGGATAAAGCTTGCATCTTTGTTGCCTCCTTTTCTGCATGCTTTAGATCATGCAGCGTAAAAACACCAATTCTCAAGGGAAAAGGGGGCCAGCCTCTCTTCTTTTCTTTCTTGAGAGTTTGTGTGACACTTTCGGCCATAATCTGGTAGGAGATTTCTCGGGCCAACAATTTGTCTGGAACATATAAAGGAAGGACATGCGGCTTGGCTTGGCTCCCGAAAACCCTAATATAGGTAAAATGCTCTTCTCCAAACCAACTTGCTACAGCTGGTAAGTCGAAGGAAGCTTCATAGGAAATCTTTGGAATGGGTTTATCAAAAATGGAATAGTAAATGGGCACCATAAAACCATTACAGATTTGATATAGATGGTCTTTATAAAAAGACTTCCACAATTTTTGATGATATATATGAATGGGTGAAGGGTCCTGTGGAGTCCACCTCCACCCTAGAACAGGAAATTCGGAATTGAAACACAGAGTGTCCATGATATATGCACTATAGTAGAACGGGGGCATTTTCCTCTCTGTAACAACAGTCTGAAATCTAAAATTTCGAACAGCTACTGCTAATTTATCTGAAAGAATAGTAGCCCAATCCATAATCCAACCGTTTACTGCTGCCTCCATTAGAGGAACCATTTCTATGTCGAAAATAGCAGAGTCATGTAAACCCCACAGCCTACACATCATAATCCCCGCATAACAATAAGGAGAAGCCAAAGAATCTACCGAGTACTTACCGGAGGATTCGTGCTTGTGTTTGTTGGGATTTTGCCTCCAATCCTTGATAGGTTCAGATTCGATCTCGTTCTCGCTTGCAAACTTCTCCAAAAAGGCCTTATTATATATTTTCTCTGGCTCGGGCAAATGATACATTTGCCTTAGGTCTTCTGACTTGAATGACCCGAAGATCCTCCCATCTCTGGTACTAAAAGTTCTGTCTGTGATGGGAATTTCTTCGATTGCCCATCGCACAATGTCGGTATAAGGAAGAATTTGTTCTCTGGCCGCTATCCTATGCAGGAAAGAGTCGGCTAAATCCTTGAGAGTTAAATCAGACTTCTTGGTTGGGTCCGCAGTAGCTTCTACCACCGTCTTTTCTGGTTTCTCGGCTTCAATTAAGTTATAAGTTCCCTGCCAAGAAACTCTGGTGAGCCCCGTGCAAGTGGTATCGGATATTAGCCCCTTCTTCTTATTTGCGCCCGCTTGTCCTGCAGTTGGTGTTGCGGAAGCACTTGCAGTCTTCTTGGACTTCTTTCCCATCTTCTCAGATCTAGCTTCTGTGAATGAATTCTGCACAAGGAGGCAATTGGGCGTAATACACAGAGATGGCGATAAAAACTCTTAAGTGATACAGCATGTATGAATAGATGCATAACTGAAAGATTTAGCTTTTAAAATGGGCGCGGATACAATCCGTAAAAATATTTTAGGACATGATCTTATTAATTAGCCGTTTTCAATCCGCCATTCCTTAAATGCGCACTATATCGTTATTTGGGTGAGCGATCCTCTTAAGCATGCAGATGGACGTTTTGGCGGTTGAGCATAGATGAAGGCTTGCGTGAGAGATAAAGCTTTTATTACAATTGAATTGCGCCATCCCATCACTTAACGGTTCCTCGTTGAAAACCGCGCTATATCGGATCGCAATCGGGGGTGTGATTAGCGTGCTTTAATGGCGTATTTTGAATATCACCGATCGCCGAATGCGATATCGCATCGGCGAAAAGCTTTGGGCGCCATCAGATTTGGGTGCAATTACCGCTGATGTCCGATTCCCGATTTCGCATCGCATCGGGACAAGTCCTTGGGGATATTACAACTGTTGTAGCGCTTTACCGATCGCCGAATGCGAAAAATGCATATCGCGTCGGGACTTTTGGCATGGGCATGTTAACACATATATGGGGAATTGCCGATCGCCGAATGTGCCGAATTCGCATCGGCGGAAAACTTCGGGGTGCTTAATAATAATTCATATGTCATTGCGATATGCGATCTTGCGATCGCTTTATCGCAATGACAAATTATTACATAATTTCTTTTTAAGGGTTTATCCCGAAAGTTTTATAAAGTGCCTTTATTCATTTATTGGATTTTTTGGATCATAAAAGTATTGATACCAATGCAAATTCTAAAGGGACCCATTTCATATGTTAATATTTGGAATAAAAATGATATAAAATGGGGGGGGTGTTGTAGAGCACAACAATTGGCGATTCGCTGGAAGAACCAGTTATCTCTGGAACTGATAAAAACACTTAAGCTTTTTTTTTTAGAATCTCAATCAGGAAGGGAAAATTTCTAATATAACTAGATATCTATGCATTCTGAATAAAATAGAATTCCTTTGCCAACTTCCTCCCTTTCTAAAGAAAATAAATGCATTCTAAGTTTTAAAATAGATCCTTGATGGTTTATAATGATAAAACAGAAAACTTTTCCCAAATCAGCTTTTAAAATAAACCCCTCTGTCATAGGTAGAGCCTCTGCTGCCAGCAAACGTTTATAGTCTCGGCAGGGTTACCTTTTAACCATGCTATTGTCCACTGTTCCATTCACTTAAGAGTGTGATTAAACAGAATGAATTCAAAACATGTTTTCATATTTTGTACTTCATTTCATTTTCCTTCTTTGTTTAAGATAAAAAGCCATTGTCCTGGTTTGGTAGCCAGCTGTTGACAATGCCATTCACTGGTAGTAATCTAACTGAACAAGCTGGCTCGTGATGAGACCCCTTGTCTTGCAATTTCAAGCCATTACCCTGTTTTGATAGGCAGTATTGGTAATGTCAGTCAAACTATTTTCCTATGAACATGGTAAGCAGGCTTGTAATAAGACCTCTTATCTTTAATCTTTTATATTTTAGAATTACACTCTGAGTAACCATAAACTTTAGTGAATGGGGTGAACAATCTTCTCCTTAAGAGCAAATGGATGACAGGTGAAGAGTTAAAGATGCTGAAGATGGATTAGCTTCTATCTTAATATAGATAACCTTTGGAGACCAATTTTGAAAACCCAAAATGACTTATAGAATTTTATGTTTTGAGAGGAGTTTACAAAAGGTAGACTGCAATTTCGAAATACAAGGATGTCTAATTTCCTAGAAATCATTCTTCTTGGTTTAGGATTCTACTATTTAAAAGCAAATATTGATAGTACTCCAGTGAGACAACTTTTCAATTATAGCAAAAGGTCAATGGCAGATATCTTACAACCTTATTTTCTACAAACCCTACAAACTATAAAAATCTATCAATCTAAAAGGAGAAGGGGTTACCCTCTTAATTAAAGAATTTCTTTAAGATCAGGCCATTAACAGGGAGAGAATCTCTCAACCCTGATAAATCTTGCAATACAAAGGTTGAATGGCCTATCTTTTCACAGATCTGAAATGGTCCAAGCCACAGTTTCTGGAACTTGGAGTGTTTACCTTTGTCTTCATGGGCTTTGTCCCATTTCAGAACTAAATCACCGACTTGGAATTGTTTTGAACCGGATGAGACTAAATCAAATGCCGCTTTGATGACTTGCTGGTGCTTGGCATGAATAACCTTAGCTTTTTCTCTCTCTTCTTCTAATTTGAGAATTTGATCATGTCTAAGCTGGATAGAAGAAGAAGGAGTCTCCTCAATAAACTGCACTAGGGCTAGAGAAGGAAGAACAAGATTAGTTGGTAGTATTGCTTCTTTTCCATATACAAGATTGAACGGAGAGGTTCCTATGGAAGCTTTCTGTGTTATCCTATCAGCCCACAATGCAAATACTAAGGATTTGTGCCAGTTCCTATGATTCTCTTCGATTGTTCGCTTAATAATTTTGATCAGATTCTTATTAGTTGATTCTGCTAGACCATTACCCTGAGGATAGTAATTAGCAGAATACTTTAATTTAAACCCTCTTTTAATAGCGAAATCAAATATTGCATTGCCTGAGAAATAAGAAGCATTGTCAAAAACAAGAGCGTTTGGGACACCAAACCTGGTAATGATGAATTGATCTATGAATTCAATGATGGCTTCAGAGTTTGCTGTTTTCAAAGGGACTGCCTCAACCCACTTAGTAAAATAATCGGTAGCAGTAAGAATGTACTTATGCTGCCTGGAAGAAGGTGGATTAATCTCCCCAATGATGTCCAATCCCCATTGCTCAAAAGGCTGTTCAATGTTGACTGGTTGCAAAGGGAAAGCCGCTTTTCGTTGCCTTCCACTAGAAGTTTGGCAATTGAGACATTTCCTTACATACTCGTGGGCATCTCTAAACAGAGTGGGCCAATAATATCCAGCATGAATGATTTTGTGAGCTGTTGTGTCAGCTCCAAAATGTCCTCCTGCTGGTCCATCATGTAATTCCTGCAAAACCTTTTGTGCTTCAGGTTTCTCAAGGCATCTTAATAGAACAGAATCATAATTTTTCTTAAAAAGCACATCATCAATAATTGTGAAATTCTTTGATTTTAACCTAATGGCCCTTTTATTTTTGTAAGATAAGTTTGGAGGAGCATAACCGTTCTTCAAATAAAATATTAAATCTGCATATTGAGATTCAGAATCAGTGACACTTATCTGATTGATTGATTCAGTCTGATCCATATCGCTTGATTCAGGAATGTTTGATGCTCCTGCCAATATCCTGCAAAAACCTTGACCTCTAACAATCTTCGCTGGCTTTATTTCTAAATCATACTCTTGAAGCGCTGTGACCCAATTTGCCCTTTTTTCACCCAACTCTTTTTGAATTAATAGTTGCCTAACTGCCGGGAAAGGAACTATTACTTTTGTATGGGTTTTCAGAAGGAAGGGTCTATAATGCTTGACTGCTTTGAATACAGCAAAGGCTTGTTTTTCAACGTCGGAGTAATTCAATTCGGCACCCTGAAGATTTGAACTGAAGAATGATATGGGTGCCTCTAAATTGTGAGCATTTGGCTGCGTAAGAACTGCAGCATAAGACACATCGGACGCAATGGTATATAATGTAAAATGATTAGAAAAATTTGGTGTATTCAAGGCTGGGGCGTTGATTATTGATTGCTTAATCAAATCAAAAGCTTCTTTTTCTACCGATCCCCACTTAAAGACTGAATTCTTCCTAATCATCGTTTGAAGTGGCAAAATAATTTGAGAAAAATTCGGAACAAACCTTTTAACAAAATTAATCTGGCCTAAAAATGACTGCATCGACTTTTTGTTGTGTGGGAAAGGGATTTCAGAAATCTCCTTGATCCGATCAGGATCAATATAAATGCCATCCTTAGATACAATAAAGCCTAAGAGTTTTCCTTGGTTAAGAGCAAAGAAAGACTTCTTTGGGTTCAGAGAGATACCATACCTTTTGCATCGCTGAAAGATTTGATTTAAGTCATGAAAATGATCATATCTCTTTTTAGAATATACAGTAATATCGTCAAGATAGATGACTACTGTTCGATTAATCAATCCTCTAAAGGCTATGTCCATAGCTCTCTGGAATGTCGCTCCTGCATTTATGAGTCCAAAAGGCATTTTTTGATATGCATATGTTCCCCATTTTGTTCTGAATGTGGTTTTAAGTTGGTCATCGGGATGAACCAGAACTTGATTATATCCTGAGAATCCATCAAGAAAGGACATCAATTCAGAACCTGCTACTGATTGGAGGATTTGCTCCATAGTAGGTAATGGGAAGTTGTCTTTTAAGCTTGCTTTGTTCAGATTCCTGAAATCAATACAAATTCGAATGTCGCCATTTTTCTTTCTGACTGGCACCATATTAGAGACCCAGTTTGAATGTCGGACTGGAAAGATAATCTTGGCTTTCAAAAGCTTGTTTAGTTCCGACTTTATCTGGCTCTCCAAGTTTGGATGAATTTTCCTTAACTTCTGCTGAATCGGCTTCTGATCGGGAAGCATAGGAATAGTATGCTGGATAATAGATGTATCATAAGTCTTTAAGTCATCATACTTCCAAGCAAAGACCTGTTTGTTTTTTCTTAACAGTTTAATAAATGCTTCCTTTTCTTCCGAAGAAAGTCCTAATCCTAAATTGATATTTTGAGGAGCTTGATCAGTACCTAGATTTATCAATTCAAACCTAAGGGTAGAACTTTGAAGCTTTGCATTAATTACAGGTTTAAACCTGTCTTTGATATCATAAAGGTCTTCGAGCTTTACCACTGGCTTGGGAATCGCATTCTCTTGAGGTATTTCTTTCATTTGGGAGTCATGCTCGTCTTCTTCAATGATTTGACTATCATAGGACTTTTCAGAGGTTAAGAATTGCAAAATATCTTCATCATGATTAAATACTCTCCAATTAGTGACATTGTCAGGAATTGAAGGCCTAAAAATCAATTCTACAGAAAATCTATCAAGGCTGTAGTCTTCAGAAGGCAGAAGTTTGGAAGCTACGTTGGCTAGTAGGTCGGCTGCCGAATTCTGTGACCTAGGAATTGAGGAAATGTTGAATGCTGAAAAATGTGAGGTAAGATCTTGCACTAGCGATTGATAATGTTTAAGGTGGCTTGAAAGGCAATGAATTGCATTCCTTACCTGCTTAACAATGATTTCAGAATCGCCGAACACTTTAAGATATTGGACTTTAAGGCCGATCGCCTTATATAATCCTTGGACCAAAGCTTCGTATTCGGCTGTATTATTAGTGCATTCGAACTCTAGCCTACAGGACAGCATTGTCTTTTCCCCTTGTGGACTAACCAAAATGCAACCTGCTCCTGAGCCCTCGCTGGACTTAGAGCCATCAAAATATAAAGACCAAAATAAAGGAGTATTAACAGACATATTTACAGCTTTTTGATCATCATTAAAACATCTAGACATATCTGTTTGTGAAAAATTCTCAATCTGAGATGTACAATGATTAACTGAAAAAGGGGAAGGTTGGGCAACAAAGTTGCCAAAGAATGATTCTGACGAATAGTTTCCCAAGATGTTATTATTGAATGCCACAGGTTGATTTTCTTGTTCAAATTCAGTCACTGTATGGGTCA
Organism: Pinus tabuliformis; assembly: GCA_031772625.1. Taxonomy (NCBI): domain Eukaryota; kingdom Viridiplantae; phylum Streptophyta; class Pinopsida; order Pinales; family Pinaceae; genus Pinus; species Pinus tabuliformis. The sequence goes on from CM062812.1 coordinate 871,867,099, forward strand.
TATGCTTTTCACGATCGATCCTTATCTGATTTGGCTTACCCTTATAAGGAAGCCACATGTGTGACCAATCAGTGGAAATATACCCATGTAATTTTTCGGACCAATCCCTACTCAAAATTAAACCGTAAAACTCAGGTATATCAGCAATTAGGATGTCAATCCTTTGTACTACTCTGGGATCTGATGACAACCTGATAGTCACGGAGTTAATCTCTCCCACAACTTGCACTTTAGTTCTGTCTAATTGTACAATATGGATGGCAGACTTCTGGGGTTCAATATTCAGCTTAGAACAAACTGAAGCTGGCATTATGTTAGATGATGCCCCAGAGTCAATTAAACAGTTATGCAGATTTCTGTTATATATCTCATAGGTCAGCAGGAAGGGTGGAGTATGAGAATTCGATCTATCTCCAATCAGAACTGAATCGGTAGATTCAACCATACCTGGAGGGGGTTGGCCTGAATCATTAGCAGCTTTTGCACTGGGAAGGGGTGTAGAGGGAACAACATTCAATTCTTTAAGAAGTAGTTTTTGCTGATGCTTTAATTTACTAAGTTCAAACATGGTTATGTTTGCTTTAGTTTTCTTCATGTCATCGACAATGTTATATTCCATTGAATCGGATACCACTAAGGTTTTAGACGTTGAAGGAGAATTAGAAGTTGAAGGCTGACTTTGAGGAATTACTGCAGGTGATTTCTTTGGAGGAACTTTTTCCTTTGTTGTGGTGGCACCTGCACTTCTCTTCTTTGAAGTTGCTTGGACAGGTTCAGAAGCATTTCTACTTCTAGTGGTTACCGGGAAAGCTTCTTCTTCATTATCGGTGTCGGAATTAGGGAGTATGAAATCCCACATTCCGTGGCATTCAGCTACTTCTTCTTCATCATCTGTTGGAGTGGTTGTCTCTTCTTCCTCCTCTTCTTGCTCTGAATCTGCGTTAGATATGACATTCGGTGGCTTGGATTCAGTTTTCCTATAAGTCCTAAATGGTCTTCTGTTTGAAGTTTCGGCTACCTGTTTCTTTATGTCAACCATTTCATTAGACAAAGTCTTCAGGACTTTTTGTAATCCCTCCATGTCATATGGATCTTTTGGGGTTTTCTTCTTAGAATCCTCTTTGAAAGAGACTTTTTTGGCTTTCCTGTCTTCCAAGGCAGCTTTCTTCTCTAGAGCATTTATGCGTTTTTCCACAGCAAGTGCTTCCTTCATGTTTTCGGCTAAGGTAGGTTTCCCGGCTCTATCTACAAAAATGGCTATATTGGCAGGTAGGGCAGTGATATACCATTCGCTTCGAATCTGTTCACTTGGTTTAGAAGCTGTAGGGATTTTGTTCAGGAGTTTATTGAATCTGGCATTAAATTCCTTTATTGGTTCCCTATGCTCTATTCTCAGATTGGAGAGGTCATTTATTAAAGTAGCCAAAGATCTATCATCTCCATATTTGGTAAGAAACTGCTCTTGGCATGTGTTCCAACTGGTAATAGAACCAGAGGGTAGAGAAAAATACCAGGATCCTGCTGATCCTTGCAATGTGTAGGGAAAGAGTCTAACCACAACATCTTGCTCTGTTACTCCTTTTAAGTTAACTGCTAACATAAAATTGTTAATGTGTTCTTCAGCCTGGGTTCCGTCATCAGGATTGAATTTAGGCAGCCATTTTTCGGGAGCATCTGGTAGATCATGCAATGGTGCAGGCATGTTAACTGCTCCTGGCCTGGTCCATGGGTCTGCCATTATGATAACAATAGGGGTTGATACTACTGTTGGGATTCCAGATGAATGAGCAGGAAATAAAGTTGAGGAGTGAGCAGGCTGGGATGTTGAGGCTTGTGATCCCTGGTGAACAACAATATGTAATGGAGGAGTGGATGGTTGACTTTGCAGATGAGGGGATGAGATGGAGGATGTGGATGAAAGTTCTCCACTATCAGATCCTTCAATATATTTCTTCGCCTTTTTCCTTTTGGGTAAAGGGAATTCGGTGGGCTCGATACCAAGCTTTTCGCTTTGAAGTCTGGTAAGTGGATGCGATAAATTGAACTGCGAAGTCGCACTGCTTTGTGATACTTCAGATTTCTGTGGCGAAATCGAGAAGCTCTGAAGTTTGTGGATAAGAGACTGGACTTCAGGGGATTCAAGACTTAATTGTTCTGAAGTATGATGGGTTTGAGCAGTGGTGGTTGATTCCTCTTCTTCTTGATTGTGTGCTGGAGAACCAGCATGCGAGTGAGAAGTACGAGGAGATTTGGAGGGAGAATTACTCTTAGAATGGCTTGCAGATTTTGGTTTGCTTGCCATTCATAGCCAAGGCCCTCCTTCTAGCGCCAAAAATGTTGATGCCTCGAAAATCGCTGCAACAACATTGGGGAAACCACCCGGTCCGGACCTTAGTACAGCTCCTTTTCCATTTGGAATAGTGGCTCCGACTGGGGATGATGGGACCAGTTTCCCAGAAAGATAAATGAATCGGGATGGGTGGATGATAAAACTAAGCTAGCGATGGGTGAATAACTAAATCTACTGACAGAAATAAAAGAGAACTGTAACCTATCTCGAGAATCTATTTTAGCTTTGACGTGTAGCGTTTGATGGTCCAAGTCTAAAGACAGGCATATAGATGACTCTATCTATCAGACGCAGATATTAATTCATTTCATGATTGCTATGCCTAAATAGTTAAACACAGCGATTAAGCGATATTACTACACTTGTTATTATATCACTGAGACATGCATAATTGAAAGGAAAGCATACTATAAACATCCAATAGTGGAATGAATATGGAATTGCTGTTAAAACATATACATGCGATCAACAATAGCAAAGATAACCAAATAACAATTAACATAACAGGAATGGATTCAAACATAGATAGAAATACCATATGAGTTGTATGGGCACTCCCGATATCAATCGCTACTTGTAGTTCCTCCTCTAACGCAGAAACACTTCCATACAAAGACAATAGTGCATAATTGCATTGAAAGAGCTTCCTTATCAAATTAAGAACGATTGGTCGAGTTTCATAAAAGAATATCGATTGAAGCACAGTAGTGCAAACTTCAATCTTTAAGTCTGTTACAAAATTTTACGACCCTTTCCAAAACAACGAAAGGGTCTATAAATACTTAATCTAATCTAAATATCTAAGAAACTGAAAAGCTACTAAATTGGCATCAATAAATATTTCTTCCATCTTTCTTGGCGATCTGGCAGTCGGCGGCAATGCTTCATGAGGTGGGCTCTTTGCCTTTAAGCCTTAGCTGACATATCGCCAGCATTGGCTCTACTTCAGGTGGAGTGTTGAGACGCGAAGTGAGCTGGGCATCATATGTGGCATCCTGAATGTCGGGGATTAGGCATCTGAGAGAATCTGTTAAACACTTGAGAGCTGACCTTTGAGTGTGTGGCTTGATTAGAAAGAGCCAATATGCCTCGGAGGTTAAAGTATTTACTCCAGCGATTAACCTTCCTTGTTCCTCCAAGTCATGATAACTTGTTTGTTCAATCATGTTTGCTGTTGTTATGCTTCCAGGTGTGCACTGGGAGATCATGTTTGCTAAATATAGTGTGTTGTTGACTAAATCAATCATATTGCTGGCAATCATTTTACACCTTGAAGCTGCCCTTTCCACTTTCATCACCTGAGTGTTCCATTCCGTGAAGAGTATGTCCTTGTAAGTTTCATAGATTCTGGGCAAATTCGCCGCTTTCCCCACATCAGAATCTTGCCAATCAAGATATCCGGCTATGGTTTCTTCGGCCTGATCTAGCTCATTCCTGGCTTTCTCTATCTGCTGACATACTGCTGTAGATATTTCGCATAATGGCTCAGCCTCAGTAAGTTGTCGGCATAGGAGTCGAATCTGAGATATTAATGCGCTATTTATTTGAGCTGCCTCTGCTCTGAAATCCTTCACTTTCTGGGTGCCCTTGGTGTCTTCGAGCTGTGCTAATAGTTGAGCTATTTGCTCATCTTTTGATTTCATCATCAGCTCATTTGCCGTTCTCAACTGCGACAATGCCTCCGACAATTCTTTCTGCCTCTGGATTGCGTTCTGGTCTATCTTCTGCTTTTCGGCCTGCAGTTGCTGGATTAATACATTGTTTTCTTGTTGTTGCGCCAGCAACTGTTCTTCTGCCTGTGTTTCCCTTTTCCTTATTTCAACTAATTCTGCCTGTAGCGCAGAGATTTCCTGATTCTTATCTTTCAATAGAAGGCTCACCTCTGAGGCTTTGTCAATTGTCGCCGCCGAATAAGCGCCTGCATATTGTGATAACTTTGTTAAGTCATCGGAGGGATCCAATTCCTCTTTCCACACTACATTGCCCGTGATTGTTGGTTCGGGGAGGAGAGAAGGTTGATCAATCCTTTGCCTCTTCCTCGACCGCTTTACAACTGCCTTGTGTTTTGGGCTATAGAAAACATCCAATGGCGGAATATCTTCTATCTGTAGAATAATCTGGTCGGAGGGGTCTTTTGGAATAACTTCAACTTCTCTAGAACTTGGTGGGCCGCTGGTTCCACTTAGAACCGGAGGAGAGGTAACATCCTGCGTATCGTTTGTCTTAGAATTATCCCCATCTTTTGAACATTCCAATCCACTGATGATGGAATGAAATTGTTGCCATTCTTGTAATAAATTGGGGTCTATAGTAGTGTCCACATTGACATCAGTGGTTTGCTTCTGCTGCTCTTTCTCCTGCTCTAACCTCTACTGCTCCTCTAACTCTTTTCTTTGTTCCTCTTCTTGCTCCCTTTTCTGCCTATCGGCCAATTCTTTCTTTTGTTTCTCCTCTTCTTCTTTCTTCGTCTGTTCTTGATCCTTCTGCGCCTTTTGCTGTTTTTCTATCTGCTCCTTCTTCTGCCTCTCAGCTTGCTCTTTTCTTTGCTTTTCTGCCTGCAGCTTCTTTTGCCTTTCCTCCTGTAGCTTCTTTTGTTCTTTAGTTATAACAGGAGGTTGGCTCGTCTGTTGCTGAACAAGCTCGCTTGAGGAAGATGCTGGGGTTGTTGCCAATAAATCTAGAGGCAGAGTTTGCAACCTCTGCTCTCTAAGTTTATTGAACTCATTTAACGTTTCATCATTGTATTTTATCTTAGCAAGCTCTTTGGCATGGCCTATCGTATCGGCGGAGACGAACAGGTTATCAAACATATCCTCTTGATGGTCAACTTTTGTTAATTTGGCCTGTTCTAGGGCAGTGTAGGCATTTTTGTTTGGATCATAGAGTCTGCTTGGGATAGTGGCTAGGGATAAAGCTTGCATCTTTGTTGCCTCCTTTTCTGCATACTTTAGATCATGCAGCGTAAAAACACCAATTCTCAAGGGAAAAGGGGGCCAACCTCTCTTCTTTTCGTTCTTGAGAGTTTGTGTGACACTTTCGGCCATAATCTGGTAGGAGATTTCTCGGGCCAACAATTTGTCTGGAACATATAAAGGAAGGACATGCGGCTTGGCTTGGCTCCCGAAAACCCTAATATAGGTAAAATGCTCTTCTCCAAACCAACTTGCTACAGCGGGTAAGTCAAAGGAAGCTTCATAGGAAATCTTTGGAATGGGTTTATCAAAAATGGAATAGTAAATGGGCACCATAAAACCATTACAGATTTGATATAGATGGTCTTTATAAGAAGACTTCCACAATTTTTGATGATATATATGAATGGGTGAAGGGTCCTGTGCAGTCCACCTCCACCCTAGAACAGGAAATTCGGAATTGAAACACAGAGCGTCCATGATATATGCACTATAGTAGAACGGGGGCATTTTCCTCTCTGTAACAACAGTCTTAAATCTAAAATCTCGAACAGCTACTGCTAATTTATCTGAAAGAATAGTAGCCCAATCCATAATCCAACCGTTTACTGCTGCCTCCATTAGAGGAACCATTTCTATGTCGAAAACAGCAGAGTCATGTAAACCCCACAGCCTACACATCATAATCCCCGCATAACAATAAGGAGAAGCCAAAGAGTCTACCGAGTACTTACCGGAGGATTCGTGCTTGTGTTTGTTGGGATTTTGCCTCCAATCCTTGATAGGTTCAGATTCGATCTCGTTCTCGCTTGCAAACTTCTCCAAAAAGGCCTTATTATATATTTTTTCTGGCTCGGGCAAATGATACATTTGCCTTAGGTATTCTGACTTGAATGACCTGAAGATCCTCCCATCTCTGGTACTAAAAGTTCTGTCTGCGATGGGAATTTCTTTGATTGCCCATCGCACAATGTCGGTATAAGGAAGAATTTGTTCTCTGGCCGCTATCCTATGCAGGAAAGAGTTGGCTAAATCCTTGAGAGTTAAATCAGACTTCTTGGTTGGGTCCGCAGTAGCTTCTACCACCGTCTTTTCTGGTTTCTCGGCTTCAATTAAGTTATAAGTTCCCTGCCAAGAAACTCTGGTGAGCCCCGTGCAAGTGGTATCAGATATTAGCCCCTTCTTCTTATTTGCGCCCGCTTGTCCTGCAGTTGGTATTGCGGAAGCACTTGCAGTCTTCTTGGACTTCTTTCCCATCTTCTCAGATCTAGCTTCTGTGAATGAATTCTGCACAAGGAGGCAATTGGGCGTAATACACAGAGATGGCGATAAAAACTCTTAAGTGATACAGCATGTATGAATAGATGCATAACTGAAAGATTTAGCTTTTAAAATGGGCGCGGATACAATCCGTAAAAAGATTTTAGGACATGATCTTATTAATTAGCCGTTTTCAATCCGCCATTCCTTAAATGCGCACTATATCGTTATTTGGGTGAGCGATCCTCTTAAGCATGCAGATGGACATTTTGGCGGTTGAGCATAGATGAAGGCTTGCGTGAGAGATAAAGCTTTTATTACAATTGAATTGCGCCATCCCATCACTTAACGGTTCCTCGTTGAAAGCCGCGCTATATCGGATCGCAATCGGGGGTGTGATTAGCGTGCTTTAATGGCGTATTTTGAATATCACCGATCGCCAAATGCGATATCGCATCGGCGAAAAGCTTTGGGCGCCATCAGATTTGGGTGCAATTACCGCTGATGTCCGATTCCCGATTTCGCATCGCATCGGGACAAGTCCTTGGGGATATTGCAACTGTTGTAGTGCTTACCGATCGCCGAATGCGAAAAATGCATATCGCATCGGGACTTTTGGCATGGGCATGTTAACACATATATGGGGAATTGCCGATCGCCGAATGTGCCGAATTTGCATCGGCGGAAAACTTCGGGGTGCTTAATAATATTTCATATGTCATTGCAATATGCGATCTTGCGATCGCTTTATCACAATGACAAATTATTACATAATTTCTTTTTAAGGGTTTATCCCGAAAGTTTTATAAAGTGCCTTTATTCATTTATTGGATTTTTTGGATCATAAAAGTATTGATACCAATGCAAACTCTAAAGGGACCCATTTCATATGTTAATATTTGGAATAAAAATGATATAAAATGGGGGGGGGTGTTGTAGAGCACAACATGTTCTCAAGATAACTGAATATTCTCTCATAAATAACCAATTCATGTCAGTTCAGACAGAGACCCAGTTGAGATCAAAGACAGGGACATTGTACTATGAGTTGGAGGAATTTTCCTATAAAGGAAACTCATCCATGCAGAAGGAATCAACTCCTTCAGGATTGCGCAGTTATTTCAGAGGTCAGTGTTGTGTGTGAGGTGATAATCACACAGGTTGCAGCTGGAGGACCCAGGGGAAACTGCGCAAGGAAATAGGAGGCTTGGATGACTAAAGGAAGGCATATGTGTTGCCTATTTTGTCTATGAGTGGCAGTGAGGGATTGTACTGAGAGTTGGATAGCTTGAGAGCTAAAGATTTGTGTAACTGTGAGATATTTCCACTTGTATGATAATACAGATAGTGGGGTTTTTGGATGAGGCTTTCCCCATAGTATTATTATGTGTTTCATGTGTGATTGAATCTTCTTCTTTGTTATATGTGTTCTGTTTGATCTTGCTCAAAATTGATTAAGCTTCCACAAGTTTGATTGTAGAAGTAGATTAAGTATTTTGCTTTAGTACATTGCATAATCAGTTTAATCTACTGTGAAATTTCTACATGGTATTGGAGGTAGTTGATCCACAGAGAAATTTCTACATGGTATCAGAGCTAGCTCATTCATAGAGAAATTTCTACATGGTATCAGAGTGAGGTTTTGTAGAAAATGTTCTACAAGATATCGAAGAAATGGTGAGTCTTTCTCTCCTCCATCTTCCTAAGAGCTAGCATAGCTACTAGGAGTCAGTGAATGGAAGAGAGAAACTGCAAGATTGGGAATGACTGTGGTCAGATCTAATGTAGGAGGAGATCAGGAGGAGCACTAGAGATAGTTCTTGATCCAAGGAGGATGAAGAAAATTTCGCCTTAGCGAGTAAGGCAAGGAAAGGGAAGGAGAAGGATTCTCATCCCAAATCGATTTCTTCTCATAAAGGGAAGAAGATTGAAAAATCTAAAGTGAGATGCTTTAATTGTCATGAGGTGGGCCATTATGTAACTAATTGTCCATTGAAAAAATCCAACAAGGGATCCTTGGAAGGATCTGAAGGTTAGGCATTGGCCTCTCAGTTCGAATTAGATTTTACCCTCATTGCATGCATGGTTTCATCGATGATGGGTTGTGGTTGGTTTCTTGACAGTGGACCCTCATTCCACTTGACCGTTGACAAGAGTTTGTTCAGTACCTTGGAGGAGAAAGACCTCAAGATACTCATAGAGATGGGTGATGATGAAAGGTATCGTGTTTCAAGTGAAGGTACAATTTCTTTTCAGAGGGAGCATGGAGCTTCTACACCTTGACAGATGTGAATTATCTGCCTAGATTGAAGAAGAACTTGGTATCGATCGCGATGTTGGAGGACAAAGGATATGACGTAGTCTTCAGTAAGGGAAAGGTTTTCCTTAGACACATCACCACGAGATAGGTGAAGCAGATCTGTTCACGAGTCAAGAACTTGTATGCTCTTGGGGTTCAAGATGCATGCAAAGTCTTGAGGAGCAAGAAAACCGTTGGAGACTTGGTGGTTGAGAGGGAGAGTACATTACCTCTCAAAATGCAGCACCAAAAGAAGTCTCAGAAAATTGTGGAGGAGCCACAATTGGTGAAGCAACTTCAGAAGGTTGTGGAGTAGCCACAACTAGAAAATTTGAGAGGAGACTGAGTGGAGGCATCCACTCATGCAGAGACTTCCAGTAGGGGGAAATTTCAAGCCAAGTGGGAAGAGGGAGCACTTGTCAGTGGCAAAGGGAGCTTCAGCATTAGAGGGTATTTCTAGCCCAACAGGGAGGTCAGTTGGGAGATCAGTTACTTAGTTCTTAGTAACGGAGTTTCAGTGCAGTAGTGGGTAGCACAATGCAACATGATGAGAGGAGGTGCAATGCGGATGCATGCTGGGAGATAGGACCAACATCAACATGGATGCAACAATAGGAAATAGTGTGATTGATACAATTAGAGATCAAAGTGATAGAGGCTAGAGCAGTCAGATGCTGAAGAGAATAGAGGTGTAGAGTTTTTAGTTGACAGAGGCAATAACAGTCAGAGACTTTGATGACAGAGGCATCATTCTGATTTAGGTTGGATATTCTTTATGTTTCTAGAGTTGCTGGAGAAACAACACTTGAGAGAAGTGTTGCATGCAGAACATTCCAAAGGTTTAGGAACGGGTTTAAGTTGAATGCCTTTCTTATTGAGAGGGAATGTTGAAAATAGCAACAAGAAATGCTAAAAATAGCATTGCTATAAATATCATTTCAGGATATGCTCCAACTCTGTTGGAAATAGCAAAAAATAGAAATTCTAACAATAGTATTGCTATAAATATCATTTCAGGATATATTCCAATTTTGATTTGTCCTTGAATCAAAATTGAGAATTAAAATTCGAATTTAGTCTCACTAGCTGTTTGAAAAATAATTAGTTAATTCATCTTGAGTTAGTTGGTGAAAATCAAACATGAAGTCTTTTTTAAGACATGCAACAATTATCCTTTTGATTGAGGAAGTTATCCCTTAATTAAGGAGATAAGGATGAGTTGTATTTGAGTTGTAATTAGTTAGCTTAGTTAACTGAGTTAATTCCAGTTAAATTAGTTCCAAATAGTTTGTGGAACTAATTGTGATTTCAGTCAGTTAATCCATGCATGCATGCGACTAGTGTTCTCTAGATAACTGAATATTCTCTCATAAATAACCAATGCATGTTAGTTCAGACAAAGACCCATTTGAGATTAAAGATAGGGACATTGTACTATCAGTTGGAGGAATTTTCCTATAAATGAAACTCATCCATGCAGAAGGAATCAACTCCTTCAGGATTGTGCAGTTATTTTAGAGGTCAGTGTTGTGTGTGAGGTGAGAATCAAACAGGTTGTAGCAGGAGGACCCAGGAGAAACTGTACAAGGAAATAGGAGGCTTGGAGGATTGAAGGAAGGCAGATGTGTTGTCTATTTTGTTTATGAGTAGCAGTGAGGGATTGTACTGAGAGCTGGATAGCTCGAGAGCTAAAGCTTTGTGTAATCCTAATATATTTCCACTTGTATGATAATACATATAGTGGGGTTTTTAGCTGAGGCTTTCCCCAGAGTATTATTATGTGTTTAATGTGTGATTGAATCTTCTTCTCTCTTATATGTGTTCTGTTTGATCTTGCTCAAAATCGATTAAGCTTTCGCAAGTTTGATTGTAGAAGTAGATTAAGTATTTTGCTTTAGTACATTGCATAATCAATTTAATCTACAGTGAGATTTCTACAACATGGAGGGCCCAACTTCTATTGTACCTACCACATTCCCTTCATTGTTGCAGGATGTACCCTTTCCACTTGGATTGACTCCACAATCCTTTTCCATATCCTCACCAACTCTTGGCTTCATATTGTCAATCTTGAATTCTTGATCACCAATGGTCAGGGTGTCCCCATTAGCTTGCAGTTTTAGAATTAGCAGCTGAGCCTCCAAACTTGCAAGATTTTTATCCATTCTTAGTTGCAGTCATTCACAACGTTTCTCCAACAAATGGAACCTAGGTTCCTTCTCCTTCTCTACCAGATCTAACCTTTTGTTTGATAATTTGATCATGCCCATTAATACCTTAAATAGATTCTCCACTGATTGTTGCCAATGCTCCAAGTCATTCTCAGCAGCATGTTCCCTAGAGGAACTACTTCCAATATATATGTGCTCATCTTATGAAACCACAGTGAAAGCCACGATACATGTTGGGTTGTGTTATATTCTTTCCACAACTACCCCATGCGCAAGGGGTCCCAGGGGGGGCAGAAGCCCCCCATGTACGTTGTGTCAGGTTCTGTTGAGGGTTCACAGGGGGGATGGTTACCCCCCTTGTCTGGGGGTATGCAGGGGGGGCGGTAGTCCCCTTTCATGGGGTCCGGGCCAATGCTCGAGCAATTTCTTTTGGACCTTATATTAGGTGGGCAGACTTATCTATGGTTTTGTGCATGGATTTCGCACATGGTTTTGAGCATGATGGTTTTCTTTCCATGGTATTTTGTAGATTCAGTCAAGGGAATTATAGTTATGTTCTAATCCAAGTTTAATGGATTGGGGTTTATCGATGCTTCAACATGTATATATATGTATTGTAACATTGAAAGGAACATAATGAAAAATCAATCTGGTAGTCCCTGTTTTTGGATCTAGGGGAAAATATATGCACAGTATATATGTTTTATGTTTTATGCTCTTGTCTTTGTTTATTTTCTATTTCTATAATTCATATGCAAGTAATTTTTGTAGAGGGTTAAAACCTACATTTAGAATCAGAGTTGTTTTGGCTTCAAGGGGACGCCTTTACTATTGAGGGGTTTTTTCTCGAGCCTGTGGTAGACCCCGTTCAGTGGGAGAACTGTGGGATCGATTCTTATGGAGAAAGAGGATGGCGAACAATAGAAATATAGAGACCAAGAAATTCAATGGTTAGAGTTTTGAGTTGTGGAACCTTAATATGGAGGATCTGTTGGTAGATAAAGATCAGTGGATTGCGATAGATCTGGGTACTAAACCTACAACCATGTCAGCTGAAGACTGGGAAAAGTTGGATTGGAAGGAAAAGAGCATAACACGATTGTGTGTCTTAGATTCAGTATTGCTGAATCTATCAGGGGAAGCTTCGACAAAGGCTTTGTGGGACAAGTTAGGGACTTTGTACCAATCTTAGTGTCTGGTGAATAAACTGTTCCTATAGAAAAAGTTGTATAACTTGAGGATGAAAGATGGAGACTTGGTGACATAGCATCTGAACACATTTAATACTGTTGTAAGCTAGTTATTATCTGTTGATACTAAAATTTCACATGAAGATAAATGCATCAGTTTGTTGTGTCCTCTACTAGATTCGTGGGATAGTCTAGTTGTTGCAATAGGTAGCAATGCAACTACCTTGCAGTTTGATGAAATAGTTTCATCCTTGCTGTCAGAGGAGATGAAATGGAAAAATATGGGGGGTCATAATGGTGATGCCTTGTATATACTAGGATGGTCCCTGAACATAAAAAAAATAAGTCCTCGAGTGGGAGATCTAAATCTCCAGGAAAACCTGTAAACATGTGCTAGAAATGAAGAAAGGAAGGGCACTTCAAAAGGGACTGTAAATCTAAAGCTCCTGAGAAAGGAAAGGGATTTGATGATTCTCCTTCTGCAGAGGTGAAAACCACCTTTGATGAAGGTGGGGATGTGTACTTGGCTTTTTCTTCAAGTACACATCTAGATCATGAGGCATGGTTGATTGACTCAGGTTCATCCTTTAACTTCACTCCCCATAGAGAGTGGCTCTACGAGTATGAGAAATATGATGGCAGTGATGTATTCTTAGGGGATGATAGGAAGGATAGAATCATTGGTCACAGAAAGATCAAGTTGAATTTGAAAGGGGAAGGATTAGAACACTTCCGTGTGTTTTGCATATTCTTGTATTGGCCAGAAATTTGGTTTAGGTAAGGAAGCTAGATGATGCAAGTGTAAAAACAATGTTCAAGAAAGATACCTGCAAAATGGTTCAGAGAGCACTAGTATTGATGTGGGGAGTTCAGATTGGAACTTTGTATAATATTGAAGGTAACACTGTTATTGATGGGTGAAGCAGTTTTGTGGTTCCTAAAAGGAACATAAAATCTAGTGGTCTCTAGAGAAATATCGTGCTATGGCATGAAAGGCTTGGACGTATTGGAGAGAAGGGCCTTCAAATATTTCATGGTAATTGTGTGGTAGAAGGTATGTCTAATAGCTCTCTAGATTTTGATTTCTATGAAAAGTTTGTATATGGGAAGGAGAATCAGGTGAGTTTCCCCTCTGGTGGTAAGAGGGAAAAATAGATATTAGAGCTTGTGCACCAGGGAAAATTTTAAGGATGAATTTTTTCTTAAAGTTTAGAAACCTTGGCAAATATTACATGTCCCTAAATTGCACATTATAAAAATTTTGATGATACCTCTGTAAAAACATGCAAATTTCTAATAGTTTTGTATATAGTCTTTATACAATTTTGGCAATTTTTAAGGTAAAATAATTTTATACTATAAAATTTGGGCGAATCATTTTTAGAAAAATATGGAAATTGACGAATCTTTTTTTGGGAAAAACCATGGATAATTAGCCCACTTGCAAATATTAGCCCCTAAAATTTTCCATGTTGTGCACAGTGATGTGTTTTGACCTGTGTCAGTTCTATCACTAGGAAAGTCTGTGTACTATGTATCATTTATATATGACTTCTCAAGGAATCATGGATATATTTCTTTAGGAAGAAATTTGAATTCTTTGACCGGTTTAAAGAATTTAAGGCTCTGGTGGAAAACCAGATAGAGAAGAAGATAAAGGTGTTGAGGACAGATAACGATGGAGAGTTTTGCAAGAAGGAATTTAAAGAGTTCTATAAGAAGTGTGGTATAGCACGGAAAAAGACTACTTCATACACACCTGAGAGAAATGGAGTTGTAGAAAGAATGAAAAGGAGTTTACGGAAAGGGAAAGAAGCATGCTCAGTGGTGTTGAGTTAGGACAGGAATTTTGGGCAAAGGTGGTGGAGACTACATGTTACCACATCAATGGATCACCTTCATCAGCATTGGAGGATAAAACTCCATAAGAGGTATGGACTGATAAAAAACCTTGTCTTTCACATCTGAGGGTATTTGGATGTGATGCATATGTACATGTTATAAAAGAGAAAAGAACAAAATTGGATAGTAAATCTAAAAAGTGCATCTTTATTGGGTATAATGATGGTTTAAAAGGTTATAATATTTGGAACCCACAAACAAAGAAGGTTGTGTATAGCCAAGATCTGGTGTTTAGAGAGGGGAACAATGTTATTAAACATGAATTCCTACCAAAGGAACCTAAGAAGATAGAGTTTGAGCTAAAGGAGGAAGAATTAGACTCTACAATAGAAGAAGAATCAGAAGATGAAGAGCCACAAAATTTTGCTGTGAGGAGATTAGTTCGAGAAAGAAGGCAGCCAGAAAGGTATAGTGCATCTACTTTTTGTTCAAAATTTTATTTATCTATTACTAATGATGATCCCAGAACTATGATGGAAGCAGTAGATTCAGAAGACGGAAAACTCTTGAAAGAGGTGATGGTTGATGAAATGGAATATTTGCACAAAAATGAGACTTGGGATCTAGTGGAGTTGTTGGCTTGAAGGAAACCCATTGGAAGAAAATGAGTGTTCAAGAAGAAGATGAATGTAGAAGGAAAGGTGGAGAAATACAAAGCTTAGTTGGTAGCGAAAGGTTATTCCCAGGTGTCGGGAATTGATTTTGGTGATATTTTTTCTCCTGTTGCCGAGGTAGCTTCTATTAGATTACTTTTATATGTTGTTGTTGATTTTTATTTTAAGGTAGCGCAAATGGATGTGAATTCAACATTTCTTCATGGGGATATGGAAGAAGAGATATACATGAAGCAACTTGAAAGCTTTTCAAGGAAGGATAAGAAAGAAATGGTATGCAAGTTAAAAAAGTATCTGTATGGGTTAAAACAGTCACCAAAGATGTGGTATCAAAAATTTGATACATTTATATGGGACTTGGGTTTACTAGAAGAAAAGCAGATCACTATGTGTATTTCAAATTAATTAGTGAGCATGTTATTTATCTGGTCTTATATCTGGATGATATGTTGTTGATTGGAAATGACAAATAAATTATCTAGGATTTCAAGACCTAGTTGTCCTCCAAATTCGACATGAAAGATCTTGGTGCTAGAAACTATATTTTGGGAATGGAAATTAAACGAGATAGGGAAAAGAGGAAGCTCTAGTTAAACTAGAGGAAGTATGTCAAGACAATACCTCAAAGGTTTAATATGCAGGATAGTAAACCAGTGAATGTTCCTATTCCTGTAGGTGTAAAGTTATTTGCTGAACAATGTCCCAAGACACAAGAGGAGGAAGAGGACATGTCCTATGTTCCATATGCCAGTGCAATTGGTAGCTTGATGTATGCAATGGTATGTACCCAACCAAACATTGCAAATGCAGTGGGAGTATTGAGTAGGTTTATGTCAAAACCAGGGAAGGAGCATTGAACAATAGTGAAGTGGGTTTTTAGGTATTTGCATGGCACTAGTGATTATGGTTTGTTCTACCAAGGAAGACTAGGATTGGAAAGATTTTTGGACACCCATGGATTTGTTGATGTAGATTGTGTTGAAGATCTAGATCAAAGAAGATATAGAGGTGGGTATGTGTTTAACATATTTGGAAGTGTAGCCAGTTGGATGACTAAGAGACAGTATGTAGTGGCACTTTCAACTATAGAGGCATAATACATGGTAGCTGCTCATGCAAGCAACAAAGCAGTTTGGTTGTAGATATTGTGTTCAAGTATGGGGTTAGTACAATGAGATATAAGGATAGACTATGACAACCAAAGTGCAATTTTCTTGGCAAAGAACCCTGCTTATCATTCAATGACAAAGAAAATTTATGTTCAATATCACTTTGTGAGGGATATGTTCGAGGAGAAAAAGGTGTGGATGGTAAACATGGACACTTTGAAGAATACTGCAAATGCATTGACAAAGTCTATGAGCAGTGAGAAGTTCTATTGGTGCAGAGAAACAATGGGTGTTGCAGGGCTAAATCAATGACTAAGTTCTCATGTGGAAAGAAAACAAGAAGTGATAGAATGTTGGATTGTGTTATATTATTTCAATGACTACCCCATGTGTGAGGGGGTGGGGGGGGGGAGCTCCACCTGTACGTTGTGTGGGGTGCTACTGGGGGGTCATAGGGAGGGTGCCTAGCCCCCTTATTAGGGGGTATGGAGGGGGGTGGAAACCACCTTGCATGGGGTCTGGGGTAGCGCCCCTGATTTTTTTTTTTGGACCCTATACTAGGTGGGTAGACCTACCTATGGTTTTGTGCATGGATTTCACACATGGTTTTGGTCATGATGGTTTTCTGTCCATGGTATTCTGTAGATCTGGTCAAGGGAACTACAGTTATGTTGTAATCCAGGGTTAAGGGATTTAGGTTTATGGATGCTTTGGCATGTATACATATGTATTGTAACATTGAAAGAAACATAATGAAAAATCAATCCGGTAGTCCCTGTTTTGGCATCAAGAACTACTCAAGCATTAAGGACAACACTTTTTTAAGGAGAGAGGCATGTTAGGTCCATATACTACTAGTGTAACCCCTTATTGTTATTAGTGCAATCCCCTTATTATATTTTTGTGCCCATGTAGTCCCCATATTGTTATTACTTTACCCAATAGAAGCCCACTATTGTTAATATTGTGTCGTTACATTATTATTTTTATGTCGGATCTGATTATATTATGACCCCTTAGACTCCTATATAGAGAGACGAGGTCTTGTAATTTGTATCATCCAAGAATTGTTCATTTTTTTTAATGTAAAGGAGGTTTCCCCTAGAAAATGTTGAATTCTAAGGCGTTGATCTTTCTTTTCTATCTTTTTGTGAGCTGGTTTCATAACAAAGGTACATGTGTTTTGTCAAATTTCCATTTCATTTTGGTTTGTGACTTGTGGGCTCTCCGGTGTAGCATTTTGGGACTCCTGGATTTTGGCCAAGCTGGTGAGTGTGGGTAGTGGCACCCTCATGGCACTACCTACATTTACTCTATATCACTATTTTTGTATTGAGGGTCAGTCTGCTGGGAAGTGGGAAGTTTATGGCAGCTCACTCTCTGGGGAAACCCAGTCATTCTTTTTTGTTGAGAAGGAGGGTGTGTTTCAATGCGTGTTCTTAGAGTCACACCATTAGGCTAATGATCTGGGAAGAATATGAACCAATTGGAGTGTCGCTGTACTAGGGGTGGAGAAATACAAAGCTCAGTTCATAGCAAAAGGTTATTCCTAGGTGCCGGGAATTGATTTTGGTGATATTTTTTCTCCTATTGCCGAGGTAGCTTCTATTAGATTACTTTTATCTGTTGTTGCTGCTTTTTATTTTAAGGTAGTGCAAATGGATGTGAATTCAACATTTCTTCACGGGGATATGGAAGAAGATATATACATGAAGCAACCTAAAGGCTTTGTGGTGAAGGATAAGAAAGAATTGGTATGCAAGTTAAAAAAGTCTCTGTATGGGCTAAAACAGTCACCAAAGATGTGGTATCAGAATTTTGATACATTTATATGGGACTTGTGTTTACTAGAAGAAAAGAAGATCACTATGTGTATTTCAAATTAATTAGTGACCATGTTATTTATCTAGTCTTCTATGTGGATGATATGTTACTTCTTTGAAATGACAAATAAATTATCTAGGATTTGAAGACCTAGTTGTCCTCCAAATTTGACATGAAAGATCTTGGTGCTAAAAACTATATTTTGGGAATGGAAATTAAATGAGATAGGGAAAAGAGGAAGCTCTAGTTAAACTAGAGGAAGTATGTTGAGACAATACCGCAAAGGTTTAATATGCAGGATAGTAAACCAATGAATGTTCCTATTCCTATAGGTGTAAAGTTATTTGCTGAACAATGTCTCAAGACACAAGAGGAGGAAGAGGACATGTCTTGTGTTCCATATGCAAGTGCAATTGGTAGCTTGATGTATGCAATGGTATGTACCTGACCAAACGTTGCAGATGCAGTGGGAGCATTAAGTAGGTTTATGTAAAAACCAGGCAAGGAGCATTGGACAACAGTGAAGTGGGTTTTTAGGTATTTGCATGGCACTAGTGATTATGGTTTGTTCTACCAAGGAAGACTAGGATTGGACAGATTTTTGGACACCCATGGATTTGTTGATGCAGATTGCGCTGAAGATCTAGATCAAAGAAGATATAGAGGTGAGTATGTGTTTAACATATTTGGAAGTGTAGTCAGTTGGATGGCTAAGAGACAGTTTGTAGTGGCACTTTCAACTATAGAGGCATAATACATGGTAGTTGCTCATGCAAACAATGAAGTAGTTTGGTTGTAGATATTGTGTTCAAGTATGGGGTTAGTACAACGAGATATAAGGATAGATTGTGACAACCAAAGTGCAATTTTCTTGGCAAAGAACCCTTCTTATCATTCAATGACAAAGAAAATTGATGTTCAATATCACTTTGTGAGGGATATGTTCTAGGACAAAAAGGTGTGGATGGTAAAGGTGGACACTTTGAAGAATACTGCAAATGCATTGACAAAGTCTGTGAGCAGTGAGAAGTTCTATTAGTGCAGAGAAACAATGGGTGTTGCAGGGCTGAATCAATAACTAAGTTCTCATGTGGAAAGAAAACAAGAAGTGATAGAATGTTGGATTGTGTTATATTATTTCAATGACTACTCCACGTGCGAGGGGATGAAAGGGGGTGCGGGGGCTGGGGGAGCTCCACCTGTACATTGTGCGAGGCGCTACCGGGGGGTCACATTGGGGGTGACTAGCCCCCCTATCAAGTGGTAAGTAGGAGGGTGGCAACCCCCCTGCACGGGGTTTGGGGTAGTGCCCCTGGAAATTTTTTTTGGACCCTATATTAGGTGGGTAGACCTGCCTATGGTTTTGTGCATGGATTTCACACATGGTTTTGGTCATGATGGTTTTCTGTCCATGGTATTTTGTAGATCTGGTCAAGGGAACTACAATTATGTTGTAATCCAGGGTTAAGGGATTTAGGTTTATGGATGCTTTGGCATGTATATATATGTATTGTAACATTGAAAGGAACATAATGAAAAATCAATCTAGTAGTCCCTGTTTTGGGATCTAGGGGAAAATCTTTGTGTATATATGTTTTATGTTTTATGCTCTTGCCATTGTTTATTTTCTGTTTTTAGAATTTGTATGCGGGTAGTTTATGTACAGGGTCAAAACCTATAATACAGAAGAAAAATAAGAGAAATTCTCAAGGCACAGACATACACACACACACACACACACACACACATACACACATATATATATAACAATAGTTCATCAAACCCAAGAAGGTGACACCCGAGGAAAGACATAAATTTTGGTCTACTAGGATATAGGATCCTGCAAATAGGATGAAATCTGCCATGAAATTAATGTTTGGACCCAGAGTAGAATGCAAGGAATTAAAAACCAGATAAATGGAGAATTGTGGTTGTATCATTGATGAGGATTTCGATTTCAAATAATAAAAAAATACCTTGCCATCTTTCCAATCTGCCAAGTATTGAATTCAACGAACGAGACATGTTGTATTCTTCATCTCGACGCGTTATTTCCCATATACTACCAACTCCATGTGTGAGGAGCCCAGAGACAACTATATCATTAATGACTATATTTTCCAATTTGTAACATCTCTTGTGGTTCGAGTGTCCAAATTGGCCAACCAATTCAAATGAAAACAAAAGGATATGTCTCATGGAAGAGGAGAAAAAATCCTCTTATCTTGATGAAGTTATAATATTCCTTGCCTTAGCATTAACTGTTTATTGCAATGTTTGTATGCTTCCATGTTTAGGTTCCTATATATGTGGAAAAGAGAAATCTCCTAAAATTTATTTAGTTTCAAAGCTATCTTGTTCATAATGGCAGAATTTGTGGGGCTTCTATCAAAATTAGATTTGAATATTTTCCTTATGAAAATCATTGAATCCCCTAATACCATATATATATATATATATATATATATATATATATATATATATATATATCTGTGTGTGTGTGTGTGTGTGTGTGTGTGCCGCCCACCCCATGCCACCCTGGCGGCTTGCCAGCACGCTCGAGTGGCCATTCGAGGGGGCAGAGGTCGGGAGGCCGGAGGCGCGGGAGGGGGGAGGAGGGGGAGGGAGGGGGAGGCGGAGGAGGGAGGGAGTGGGAGGCGGAGGGGCGAGGGAAGAAGGGAGATGTGCGGGGAAGGGAGGGGGCTGAGGGGCTGGGAAGGAAGGTGGAGGGGCGAGGAAGGGAGGGGGCCGAGGGGTGAGGGGGGGGAACTGGGGAGGGTAGGGTGCGGGGGGAGGAAGGGGGGGCGGGCTGAGGGGTGAGGGGGGAGGGGTGAGGGGGAGGGTAGGGTGAGGGGTGAGGGGGTGGGCCGAGGGGTTGGGGTAGGGGGGGTTAGGGTGAGGGTCGGGCCTTGGCGGAGGTGGGGGGGCGAGGGGTGAGGGGGTGGGGGTCGGGGGGGGGGGTGAGGGGGCGAGGGGTGAGGGGTGAAGGGGTGGGGTTAGGGTGAGGGGGCGAGGGGTGAGGGGGTGGGGTTAGGGTGAGGGTTTGGGGGGTTTGTGGGGGGGGGGGAAAGGCGGGGGGGGAGGGTAGGGTGAGGGGTGAGGGGGTGGGTCGAGGGGTAGGGGGGGCTAGAGTGAGGGGTGAGGGCATGGGGGTTAGGGGAGGGGTGTCGAGGGGTGGGGGGACGGGGAAGGGTGAGGGGGTAGGGGGGGTGATCGAGGGGTGAGGGGTGAGGGGGGCCGAGGGGTGAAGGAGGGGGTTTAGGGGGAGGGTAGGGTGAGGGGGCCCGAGGGGTGAGGGGGTGTTATAGAAATTTTTGGGCACTGCAACCCCAAGCATAAAATGTCCATAAACCAAGGGCTCCTAAGTCCCTAAAGGTGTTGTTCCAACCCCTAAAAGAACAAGGTCAACTGATTACAGCATCTCCCAGAAGTTCTCCATGAAAAACTACTCAGAACTGGTCAAAACTGGACCATTTCACCTGCTCTATAGGCAAAGTGCGTTGCATCCCACCTAAATACACACAGTAGGTGTGTTGCATTTCAAAAATCCCTTCTATGGGGTGCGATGGGGGAGAAGGGACAAATGACAGGGTCAATCCACAAGGTGGAGAAGCATCGAATCTTCTAGAAACTCCTCCTGTGACACTTGCCTATCTGAATTCGACCAGGGATAAGTAAGAGATCATCAATCTCCAAGTGGACTCAAGAACTATCAGAGGGAAGACACTAATCAAATCACAAGCTAACTCATCTCCCTTGCAGACATCTATATATGGATCCCTCATCCTAGAGATCCGGGGGCTGGAATTTTGCATCTTGTAAGGAATTGCTGTTGGTTTCTTGAGGCAACATCATAGTGTTGGGTGATCTAAGCTTTTCATGAGGTGAAGAAGGGCTTACTTGCTGAGAGGATGATGCTGGGTCAGAACAATTGGTTGTAATTCTCTTGGCTCTTTCTTGATTATCAATAAAACTATTCTAGTTTTCCTCCATACACTTGTGTGATTGATGTTTTACGCATTTGTATGGTTAATATACATCTGATCCTATATTGCTTATGATAATAGATCCATGTTCTCATATAGTGTTATGCTGCTTTGATTCTACAAGTACTCTGTGAAGTTGGGTATACAAGAAAGAAAGTAGCAAAGGACTATCAGAAGAGAGAGGAATCGAGCAAAGAACCAAGCGCAAGACAAAGGTTGGTCTCTTTTATTCTTCTCTCATCTATCTTTCATAAAGGAAAACGAAAGTAGTTTTACTTTGTTTGTTTCTAAGGTAGCTACCAGCCTTAGTGGGATTAACAGTTCTGCATAGACACTATTCCCGGTAACAAAATGGCGACTCCGCTGGGGAACGAGTAGATTGTTTGTTCATCTATATTTGTTTACTTTATAAACTTACAGATGGAGCCTGAAGTCAAGCCAGCTAGCCTTCGAACTGCATTTTCTATGCAAGTGCAAAGTAGATCAATGCTGCTTTAGTCAATCTCCGGGTTTTGTTTATGAATTAAACAATTGATTTACAAGCTCTCTAATTGCCCTTGTGGTGGCTCTAGTAACCTCCTTAGATCTACCCCTGTGATTGATTTACCGATTACCACTTGCTCGGCCAAAATCCCTGAACTGAACTGCAAACTATGACCCGGAACCCAATCAAAGTCTCATCCCTGGTCCAGCGCACTGTCTGTTCTGTGAATCTCAAATTCAACGCACTTCCCGAGTGTAGTAGGTGCGTTGCATTTCAGTTTTAATGTGTTACAAGTGCATTGATCAGACTAGGCATTGTTCCTAAATTTTGGTTTTTGTGTTCACTCTTTTTAGACCTATTCAAGAGTTTTGCTGCCTGTAGTCAATACACCTCTGTTTGAAACCCCTTTCCTTGTTGTTATTTCGCCTCCATTGTGCAAAGAACTGTAAATGTTTTTATTTATTTTTTGATTCATTTTCAGTTCTCCTTTACAAAGAAGTAACATAATTGTACCGTTGTTTCTTGAGTTGAAAGTGTCGCAAGTGTCGTTTTCAGTCATAGAAGAGAGTCTGATTGCTCTTGATAGTCGATTAGCCTGTTACTATTGTATTTGATCTGAATTAGTAGTTTTTCTAGTGTCGAAAGCAAGTTTTCAATTCAAAATCGCAAAGTGTTGTCAGTGTCCTCATTTTGTTTTGAAAAGAAACGTGTTAGTAATTGTCGCTTTGAAAAATAATTCAGATTTGCGCAATAGCTTTCTTTCTATCATTTACACATTAAGAAGGCTGAAAACAAATACATGCATGTGCATTTGCATTTAGAATGTTTGTTGGTTTGATTTAGGACAGTGCATATAGTGTGTGATCTTTTCTCTTTGTTGAAAGAATGCCATCTCTCTTTCCTTAGTAGCTAGGATTTTCATTGCACAAAGAAGATAAAACGACTGTTTATCATCTTAGATTGCATTTTAGGAATTGTACATCTACATCACGCGGTGAACCTGAAAGGCAAATTTCTTAAGCAAGATCAACTATAAAATAAATTTAATGAATCTAACAACGCTTTGGAACCTAACGCACAACATCTAGAAATCTAGGCTAGAGATGTATTCCGCATCGTAAAGCCTGGTAACTTTTGTTTTCACTGTTGGTTGGGTGATTCCTCCACTTTGAGACGATAAGTGCCAGTACGGACTTGTGCTCCCACGTACCGTCGAGTATATTTTGGGAGACCACAATAGGCTTAATCCTTTATCCATAGGAAGCCGTGTCTGCCACCCTATCGATCGCAATGCACTGAACACAACATTCGGGAAGATTGACTGCCGTACCGTAAAAAGTATTCTGCAGTTTTGCGATTGGTTTGGTAATCCCTCTGCCTAGATTTCCAGAGCAGTCCCTTTCGTTCCTTTTCAGACTCCTTAACGGAAAAGGTCCATCTGAGCACTTGTCACTTCAGGCTCATTAAAAATCGAAGGCGATTAGAGTCATCTTTTGTTTTTTCTCGACTCTTTAAAATTGAAAAAACAAGTTGTGTCAAAGAGTCTAAACTTTATTTTAAACGGAATAATTATCACCTTTCCTACATTGGTCTTGGGTTGAGGAATATGGAGTCCACCAACCAAGGGATTCCTCTTGGAGAAAATCCTAGTCCCTTCTCCTCTTGGGGAGATGTTGGTGCACCCCACATGGCCACATTGTCACTTCCAGGATTGACAATTGGTTTTCCCGTATGGCTCTTCTCAACCTCCGTCGTTCAGAACACCGCGATTCCTAAATAATTGAGTCAGCAACTAAACGATACCGGAGTTAAACCCCAACCCTCTGCTTCATCCAATTCTTCCTCTCCTCCTTCCTCTTTGCTTGATGAAGCGGGTAAAGCCAAAAATCAAGTTCCTGAGAAGAAGAAGGAAAAGAAGAAGAAAGACAAGAAGAAGAAGGAGCCAAAGGCGAAAAGGGGCAACCAAACGTCGTCTAGCAAAAATCCACACACTGCACCAACCAGGCCTAAATCGCCATGTGTCATTTGCGAAGTAGACCACTATCATAGAGATTGTCCTTGCATCCCCGGATCCTAAGGGATTGGTCTCCTCATTTGCACAACCCGGTGTCGTCAACCTCTGGTGATCATGTTGAAAGTACACTGTCAACTAGTGAAAGTGAAGCCCCTCGACAAAAAGGAAAAAATAAACTTCCTTGTAGACTGTGTGAAGGCGATCATGTCATTCACCATTGTCCCTTCTTAGATGAGGCTAAAAGAGTTTTGGACGACCGTCTGGTTTCACCGTTATGGCTCCCTCCTGGATATAAGAAACTCTTATCGAGACCATCATTAGTTGAAAATCCGGCTGACGTGCCCTTGTGGTCAACCAAAGCGTCTATCATTGAAGATAAACCATTTGAATCCATACCAGACGAAACTCAAAAGGTCGAGGCGATAGTTGACCCGGTCTTGCCTTCAAAGGTTCTGTCTTCAGATGATACAGTCACCGAAGAGGACAAAGATGACACTATCCAAATTCTCTTCGTAAATGCAGAATCCGATGAACATGGGGGCAGTTTACCCGTTCCTTTACCGTAGGAAGGAAGTTCATCAGAGTCATACCCGACCGTCTATTCGGTCCCACCTCCAAGCAACCTGGTCGTTTCCTTTGATTGGAATCTACTAGGCAGACCCCGTTTACCGGCTAGTATACCATTCCGAATCATCACTCAAGTATATAGAATGGTTATGGCCCGTACCATCATAGATGAAGGGGCTTCTGTGAGTATCCTTTCCTCAACTGCTTGGAAAGGGTTTGGTTCGCCATCGCTTTTGCCTGAAATGAGAAATCTAACAGGCTTTGACAAAGGAACCAGTGGACTGTTATGGATCCTTCTCAATGTGCCCATTACATTGAGAGGGAAAACTGTTCACATGAACGTAATGGTAGTCCAAGGACCCCTGGATTATAATCTACTCCTTGGAAGAGACTATATTTATTGCATGGGAGCCATTGTCTCCTCACTCTTTAGAGTAATGTGTTTTCTGCACGAAGGAAGAGTGGTCAAGATCGTAGACCAACTTTCATTCCCCAGTTCACGCATGGCAAATAGTCATATACCATCCCTGAATGGCTTTTTCATGCAAGGAATGTCTCATCAATCCCTAGTCCATCCACCTGATGAGTGCGAGTGATTCGGGGGACATGACTGAAACCCAGGGGGCATGCATCCTGGTCTGCTTCGGTAGAAGAACCTTGAGTATAGGGTTGATTTCCGTGAGGGATATATGACTAATCTGGCGAACCCATCCTTACAGGAAAATGGGAACAGATTGGAATAAGATACCTTCGTTAAGGTTATGCCGGGTGACAGCACTCCTCTTTGCCTATTTCGATAGGCATCACTAAGAAAGAATTTTATCCGCTACGCGGATGAAACTTTCTTGGTAACCTGGAAATTTTTCTCTATACCTGGGGGCATGCAAACCTTTTGGTGTGCAAGCGAAGAGCGACTATTTATTTTTTAAATTTGTAGGTCCTCTAACCCTTTAAACTCATAGGATTAGTCGTTTCCTAACTTGCATAAAGAAAGGATGTGGAGCATAGCTTTGTAAGGTGCAAGCTCCATAAAAATGGCATCTTAGATGAGACATCTTTATTATATGACTGGATCGAGCAGTTTTATTGCGAAATTCAAGCTCGTTAAAAGATAAACATAAGAAATGAGCAAGTGTTTCCCCCCACGTTTAAGCTCATTAAAAAATGAGCTAACTTCTGGTAAATAACCATCGTGAATGTAGTACTTCAGCCTTTAAAGCCTTGGTCGTGTTCTCATCATCACCTCCACTCTGTATTGGCCGATCATTCACCTCCACTTGATTGTTCACCCCTTTTGAGGAACAACTGAGAGTGATCTTGTTAGCCATCCTTGTGACACTGTCGTGATTGGAAAATTCCAAACCTTACCTGGAATCAGCTGCTACCCGAATTTATGACTCATTCCTCAAAAACGAGTCTCCTTTAAGCTCTTTTCAACTGACTCGTAAAATATGAAAAGATTGCCGAGCCATTGGCCTCTCCAGCTTGTTAAAGTGACCGGAAGTGTTATCCCTCCTTTAGATTTTAATCTTTTTGGACCTGAGGGATTATTACACAAAAATATCAAGCGCTTGTCTTGTTCGGCTCATTAAAATTACCGAAAATTCATCCCTTTCGTATTATTTTATACTTTTTCAAACTTAAGGGATTTGATGACGAAAAAGGATATTTGGAGTTTCCCTTGCGTTCCTTTTCAGACTCTCTAAAATTTAAAAGGACCGAGTTATCTTTGTCGTTAAACTTGTTAAAACCTAATAGCGACAAACTTGTCCATAACAGACAAGAACGAGTTTCACTATCGCTAGGCTCATTAAAACATAGCGATGGGTTTGCCCGAAGGGAAAATTATAGAACAAGCATATGTTATCCTCCTCAAGCTTGACAAAAATAAAGAGGTACTGGTCAGCAATGACTGGGGAATATTTGGGAAGAAAACTTGAAGAAACTTTGTTGGTAGCAAGTCACTCTTGAACATGACACTTTCACTTCGCATCCTAGTCGGGTTGGGTTGTTCCATTCACTGGTCACATCACCATGGTTCCATCACACCATCCACATTTGGGGTTAATGCTACCAATCCATCATGTCAGTGTTGCCAATATGTTCAAGAGAAGTCGCTCAGAGAATTCACCTGTGTCTCACCCACTATAATACATTTTCGCTCCATTCTTTCATGACCGCCACCCCGAACCATATATCACCAGATCGTTTTCACCTCCATTAAAATCATTTGCTCCATTCCATGTCATTGATGTGGGATTCATTAAGGCCCTCCTATGATGGATCGCTTCTTGTCGACATCAACTCGTTATCCAAGAAGTTGATCTAGGAACACCCCTTTTAGTACTTTGAAGCTTGCATGCCTCAATGGCAAGTTTCTCACTTCCGGCGATAGGTTTTCATCAATGGACTTTGACCGAAAGATTTTACGTGGTGTTCGATGCCAAGTCCCTTATTCACACCACATGAATTGTACTACAGTACCTTGAGGATCATTATCATTATCGGTGATTCCTCTCGCGCCTATTAACAACTTACATCATTGGTTGATAATCAGGTGATGTCTTTCCATGTTCGACTCCAGAACATCTATCACATGGATCGACTTGTACTTTGAGTGAAGATCGAACGAGATTGAAGACCCCAGATCTAGTTTCATCCATCCGGGCTGCGATATATATTCGGGAAAATAAAGCCATCAAATGTACATCATTGCTACACAGATAATCATCCAATCTAAGGGATGATGGCTCTACTAGAATCATCAGTCTACACTAAGATGATTGTCTGTCTCATGTACATGAAAAATGAATTTATAAAGCTGAGCATGGGAATGCCCGCCTTAGCTAGATCATGAAAATAAAATGAAGATAATGTATTTTATTGTATCTTATTACAGGTCTCCTTCCAGCTTGAAAGAACTTCAGATCCTCATGATAAAGCATTTCACTCGAGATCAAAAGATTAATGACCTCATGATTTAGGGGGCAACTGTTATAGACATTTTTGGGCACTGAAACCCCAAGCATAAAATGTCCATAAACCAAGGGCTCATAAGTCCCTAAAGGTGTTGTTCCAACCCCTAAAAGAACAAGGTCAACTGATTACAACATCTCCCAGAAGTTCTCCATGAAAAACTACTCAGAACTGGTCAAAACTGGACCATTTCACCTGCTCCATAGGCAAAGTGCGTTGCATCCCACCTAAATACACACAGTAGGTGAGTTGCATTTCAAAAATCCCTTCTATGGGGTGCGATTGGTGAGAAGGACAAATGGCAGGGTCAATTCGCAAGGTGGAGAAGCATCGAATCTTCCAGAAACTTCTCCTGTGACACTTGCCTATCTCAATTCGACCAGGGATGAGTAAGAGATCATCAATATCCAAGTGGAATCAAGAACTATCAGAGGGAAGACACTAATCAAATCACAAGTTGACTCATCTCCCTTGCAGACATCTATATATGGATCCCTCATCCCAGAGATCCGGGGGCTGGAATTTTGCAACTTGTAAGGAATTGCTGTTGGTTTCTTGAGGCAACATCATAGTGTTGGGTGATCTAAGCTTTTCATGAGGTGAAGAAGGGCTTACTTGCTGAGAGGATGATGCTGGGTCAGAACAATTGGATGTAATTCTCTTGGCTCTTTCTTTATTATCAATAAAACTATTCTAGTTTTCCTCCATACACTTGTGTGATTGACGTTTTATGCATTTGTGTGGTTAATATACATCTGATCCTATATTGCTTATGATAATAAATCCATGTTCTCGTATAGTGTTATGCTGCTTTGATTCTATAGGTACTCTGTGAAGATGGGTATACAAGAAAGAAAGTAGCAAAGGAATATTAGAAGAGAGAGGAATCGAGCAAAGAACCAAGCGCAAGACAAAGGTTGGTCTCTTTTATTCTTCTCTCATCTGTCTTTCATAAAGGAAAACGAAAGTAGTTTTACTTTGTTTGTTTCTAAGGTAGCTACCAGCCTTAGTGGGATTAGCAGTTCTACATAGACACTATTCTCGGTAATAGGGGGGGCAAGGGGGAGGGTAGGGTGACGGGGGGGCAAGGGGGGTCGAGGGGTGAGGGTAGGGTGGGGGGTGAGGGGGAGCGAAAGGAGGGGGATGAGGGAGGGTGGAGTGGGGGGGGGGGGGTAGGGGTGGCACGAGGGGTGAGGGGGATAGGTAGGGGTAGGGACGAGGGGGAAACGAGGGGTGAGGTGAGGGAGAGTTGAACGAGAGTCAGGGAAACAAGGGGTGAGGTGAGGGAGAGGGAAAGGGGAGTCGGTAGGGGGGCAGGTGGGTAGGTCCAGGGGAGTGAGGTAGGGGGGGCGGGTAGGGGTGAGGGGGTCGTGTGGGGTAAGGAGGTGGGGCAGAAGGGGAGTAGAGGGGTGAGGGGGAAAGGGGTTGCTGAGTTTAGGGAGGGGCCCAGAAGGGTGTGTGGAAGGAGTGCGTGGCCGGCCAATTGCAGGATGGGATTGCCTTAGGCCCACCATGCTCACGACGGAAATATTTGTTAATTTGGTTGACAAAAAGTTTAAGTTTATAAAAAAAAAATTGGTGGTTGGTTGATTGCAGGATGGGGTTGCCCTGGGCCCATCATGCTCATGGCGGAAATATTTCTTAATTTGTTCAAAAAAAATCTTAAGTTTAGAAAAAAAAATCGACTTCGTTAAACTAATTTAATATGAGCAATTTCAAGGAAAAAAATTAAATGACCTTTCAATTGCGGGAATTCTTCGTTGAATATGTTGTTGATCCCAATGTAGCTGCTCCACAAATTCACTCCAAGTCTTTTAACGAACCTCAGAAAACCTTGATGTAACATGAGTAATAGTGATAATGGAATATATAGGTGAAATTACGGAGATGTTTTACCATACGGTGAATGTGGGATTAATTAGTTTTAATAAATTTTAACATGTTAATTTTTTTATGGCGATGAATGAAAATATGATAAAGCGAACAGTATGGAATTGTTTTATAGTAGGGTGAATGTGGGATTAACTTGCTTCAGAATGTATTATAAAAAATTAAAAAAACATTCAATTGTTTAGTAAATATTATATACTTTGACTATTAAAATAATTTAGGTAGAAGTTGTAGTTTACAATTTTAACTTTATTGATTTATTTCATAAAAAAAATTAATTTTACATTTTTCATTAAATTGCATAATAAAATAATGAAGTGAAATAAATCTCACAAACTTTTAGGAGGGAAGTATTTTCGCAAATTTTTTGGGTGGAAAATTTTTGGAGGGAAATATTTTCGCGAAATTTTTTGGGAGGGAAATTTTTGGAGGGAAAATTCATTCTCTAAGCTATATAATATCTTTAGGAGACTCTCCATTTGTATCATTCAACATATTTTATTTGAAAGGGATGGTTGTCCTGATAGTGAAGTTTTGATTTATACAGCATCAACATCTTCATTGCGTAACAACTCTATTCATATAGATGAATATAGCGGGAATTATTTCACTATGAATAGAAAGTAAATTCTTCCACTTAGTCCTGATCCTAAGGACTATGAGAGTAGCACTGATGAAAGAGGGGATGGAGAATTTCAAATAAATAAAGAATCACAGATTCCACTTAGCCCGAATTCGAAGGACTATGAAAGCAGTAGTGATGATGAGCTTGATGACAAATTTCAAAAGAATGGAGTCTCACGGTGTCCACTTAGTCCTAATTCTATGGACTATGAAAGCAAAAGTGATGAAGAGTGTTGGGCTAATTTATTAACATAAATTAACACAAGTATTTAATTATCAATCCGGGTTTGTAAAACTTGGAGGCAAATCCATAGTATATGGACATCAGATATAATCAAGTTTAGAAGATAAAATTTGAAGATTTAAAGAAGTACATATTACAAGTATAAACCTATTTTAACAATTTCTAATTCATTTATGTAATATATGAGGGAAGAGGCTCCTAACTTAGGAGAACCAGGTTGTCCTTCCCTACAATACTACTTTCATGAAGATAAATCTAAGAGAACTAATTATCAATGGTTTATGATGCAGAAGATGTATAAGAAGAGGCTCCTAACTAAGGAGGTCCAGATTGTCCTTCTTCAAAGTCCTACTATATCACAATCACCATTGCTTCAAACCAGAAATGCTGAAATAACTTCAAATAAGAAATGGAGAAAGAAATTCAATTTTTGTTCAAGATCAAATAGAAGGGGAATTTAACTTAAATTCCTGTGTGTCCCTTCATATGTAGATTAGAATTAAACCAATATTCATTCATCAATCATCACACATCTAAATACATTTGAAACAAGAACTAATCTATGAAAACTATGAAAATTGAACCAAGAAGTGCACTTAGCTTGGTGTGGGGGCCCTCCACCCTTGCCTTGCACACTTGAAGAAATTTCAGCTACAACAACTTCAGTAAATCAACCAAGTGTGAACAACAAATTGAAATGAAACAGGTTATTCAAATTAGCTTCAAACTCCAAAGTGTCTCAGCATAAAATTATACAAAAGTTACATATAAATTACATTTATAAGCCATCAAAGTCTTGGCTTTAAATAGAGGTTTTGTGAAACAAACTGATCTATATTATCTCTAACACTCATATCTATTCATATCTACCTATCTAAGTCAAACTCATCCAATTCATCCCAAGAAATATGGTCAATCCCATAAAATCTCAAAACTACCCTATTTCTTAGGGATTTTCTGGTGACTAGTTATGTTTGACCAGCCTTGACCGGGCCTAATAAAGCTTGTTTTGACCGAACCAAGTGGATTTAGCTCAGTACTAGTTCCCAATCTTTCCATTCATGCATCCAACTCGAGCCCAAGTGTCTTGCAAACATGTCATCCACATAGCTATTATGGGAATTTCTGATTCAATCCAAAATTGCACTTGAAACTCAATTTTCATAAAAACTTCTAGAAATTGAAAAATTAAAATTAAACACATGAATATGCATAAAATACATGAAAATGAGATGGATGTGATGGAAAATGGATGGAAAATATAAGGATTAAGTAATTTTTCTTAAGCAAAAATAGACCAAAATTGAGGGCCAACATCTCCCCCTTGCCGATCTTCAAGCATGTCCTCATGCTTGTTTCTTCCTTTTGACCTTTTACTTCTATATGTTGACTGACCTACTGATGTACCTGTGGCTCTGACCCTTGAAGATGAAGCTTTTTCTTGAGCTACCTGTAAAAGGATATCTATGCCTTCATGTACTTCTTCTCTTTTCTTGTAGATGACATTCTTTACCTATCAGTGGAAAAATTATGGCTTGGGCTATGTATTTTGGAGTGATGGGAACAAGAATGTCTCTGATGTGTGATGAGGTTTCACCATCAACATACAAATTCAAAAACTTTACACTATTCCTCCTTTGATGATAAAACACCAATAAGTCATTCTAGATGAGCAGCTTCAGAGAATATAACAAATAAAGCTTGAATTTTGCAATACATTCTGACGCAAGATTCATGTCCCTCTCAAATTAGAAATACCAACAATTTTACTCAAAGGATCCAATATCCAGTTGCTCTTACATCTCACTAGAAGCAAATTTTTTATGTCTAGGCATTCACTTTCAATTTAGCCATTGGTTTACCCATGCAACCTACAAAATATGGGTCAAAAGAACCATAAAAATATCCCAAATAGAAACGAATTTGAGAAAACTATCCATGTGGAGCTTAATTAGGCTCATTTTGAAGAAAACCCATGTTTTCGTTTTTCAAATTTTATTTTAGTTTACTTAGAAAAGGGCAACAAAAAATAGTGGTTTTCAAACATCGAAATGCCTTTCTGGGACTGAATAAATATCTCTCTTCAAATGTTTGTCCAGTATCCTGCTTACCTCTTTCTGATGCTCTTAAAAAACACAATTGAATTTCATGCTTGTTTAATTTCTATCTCACTGCAACAATAAGCCCCTATTTTTTAAACATTACCCTTTGTAGAAAAGAAGAAAAACCAATTTTTTATTCTCTGATTCAAAAACCAATTTATGTTCTGTCCTCTTTTACCTGAAACTCACCTCTCTCCATAAAAATGAAATGTTCTCCCTGTGTATATCATTCATTCACTGTTTATAGAAAAATAAATCGAAATTGAACTCTGATTTTTTTATTTATATATGTATAAAACAAAATCATGCCATCTTCTCCTTCTGATTTTCGATTTTCCAAATCATATGTTAAACTGAAGTTATTTCCGAATTCATTATTGGTGCAATCAGGCCCACTATTTGTGCAATTAAAATCACTGTGTATTCAACACTCCATTTTATTAACAAACTTGGTGATTTCATGGAGGATTGAAATCGATTACCTGATGAAGTGCCATGATTCCTCTCCTGCATTTCATAACATTTTCCACTGTTAAGCGTTGTTTTTAGAAAACCGTTGGGTTGACTGGTGGCACAAATGGATGACAAACAGAAGTTGTGTGCTTTCATATCCCGGCAAAAAATCCCAAGATTTCCTCATGAACCTCTGTTGCATTTATTAAAGAGAATCAAGCTTTCGATCTTACCTTTGATCTTTACGGGATTTTTGTCAACCGCTTCCATCTTCTTCGTTTCCCAACTCACCCTACTTATCTCTCCAATTTCTCTGCAGATTTTCTGGAATTTGTTGGGTGCTAAGTCAAATTGGCATGAGGAAATATTGGCCTGCATTAACACCAATGTTCCACGGCTACCTATTTCTTCACAACCTCTGTTGTTTTGCTGGCTGCTTATTTCTCCACGGCCTAGGAAATTTTCCACTTAGTTTTTTTCAGAGGATGATTGAAAATAGTAATAATTATTCAAAATAACTCTCAGTTCATTCGAAATAACTCTTAGTTCATGAATAACAGTAACAATCAGTTTCTTATATGTAAACATCAAAGAACTCTCAGTTCATGAATTCATTGTGCATCGTATTTTTTCATAAAAACGTGCTCATGGTGTATGGAAATCATAATATATCGGCTGTTACACAATATATTCTAGATTTAAAACAATTCTGAGTTCATTTATCCTCTGAATTCATTCAAAACTGAGCAAAATCCGAAATTGATCCTTACCTGATTCTCCTGCGCAATCCATGGGATTCAACTCAACGTTAAATCTTATGTATAACCGCCTTATTTCTCCACAATTCCCACCTTTATTTCTACGCTGCCTTGCTCAGGGCCTTTTTCTTCTTAGCATTTCTCTCTACATTTTTTATGGCTCCAGCTATGCTGCCTTGCTTAGCTCTGCCTTTTTCTTCTTAGAATTTCTCTCTACATTTTTTATGGCTCCAGCTTCTTTTCACACGGTGAAAGGCTCAATCACTGAGTTGGGTTTGCATTTTAATTGTGGAAAATAACATTACAGAGTTTTTTAAATGTAGTTCGACTTTTTCTTTTTACCTTTCCAAGTCATTTTCTATTCTATGTACCGGTAGCTACGATGGTTGCGTCCTCCCTGTGGCTACGTTCTCTGGATCCACGGTGTACAGGCCTGTCTCATCACCGTAACCATATATGATGTTCTACTTATGCCGGTATGATTGCATAGCCTCGTGCCCAACGAAATGCTTTATAACTTACTTCCATATCCATTCATATATTTTATACCTTTGCATTTCGTTGAATGATTTGCATTTTATTGCATTGCATCATTGTTTATTTTAATTTTAAAAATGACCAGAGAATGGTCATATTTTAAAATTAAATGTTTTATCATGAAACTAACTTTTTTTTTTTTTCTTTTTGTAGGTCAAAAGAATTTGATATTTGAGCCTTTCATTTTTGATCTTTATGCTTAAGAAAATTAGGGTTGATGTGATATGTAACATGGAATGATAGTTAAATGGGTAGGATAATGGATAGGAATTTTGTGGGGATTATAATGAATGGAATATAAATATAGGATTAGATCTAAGATAATGGGTGATGAGGAAAATGTAATGAATGCATTCAGGTATTAACTCAATTTTAACAAAGTCTAAAAATTTCTACAAAAATTTGAATTTACAAGAGAAAAATTGTGCACTTACTATACTTTCACTTCCCTGATAGTATTAGATGCTGCTGTTACTTAACAATATTGGATGAATTTGTCTTGTTCGAATATCGTAGATAGATAGAAACATAGAGCTTATTTATGCTTCTTGTTCTATGTTCTTCATTGATTCTGGTCCATTGATTGTTGATGTCGTTCATGTCCCTCTGCAATTGATTCATGATAACTTAGGTCCCTTCTGTCATGTACATTTTTATGAAATATATACATGTTTTTGCTAACATTTCAGGTCCCTCTGCAATTGATTTCAAAAAAAATTCAGGTCCCAACTGTCAACAATACAAGTTCCGTCATCAATTCAACTGCACAACTAAGTTTCTTTTTGCGAATCTTCCCCCCTTGCTGATGGGAAGACTTGTCCCCAAGTCTTGTTTATTCTAGAGGATGATTCCTGCAAAATCAAAGTGAAGAAATGGTAAAACAAAATAGAGAATTCATATTGACCAAGCTAGTTGGTTTTCCTACATGTTGGGATAATTTATTAACATAAATTAACACAAATATTTAATTATCAATCTGGGTTTGTAAAACTTGGAGGCAAATCCACAGTATATGGACATTAGATATAATCAAGTTTAGAAGATAAAATTTGAAGATTTAAAGAAGTACATATTACAAATATAAACCTATTTTAACAATTTCTAATTCATTTATGTAATATATGAGGGAAGAGGCTCCTAACTTAGGAGAACCAGGTTGTCCTTCCCTACAATACTACTTTCATGAAGATAAATCTAAGAGCACTAACTATCAATGGTTTACGATGCAAAAGATGTAAAAGAAGAGGTTCCTAACTAAGGAGGTCCATATTTCCCTTCTTCACAATCCTACTATATCATAATCACCATTGCTTCAAACCAGAAATGCAGAAATAACTTCAAATAAGAAATGGAGAAAGAAATTCAGTTTTAGTTCAAGATCAAATAGAAGGGGAATTTAACTTAAATTCCTATGTGTCCCTTCATATGTAGATTAGAATTAAACCAATATTCATTCAGCAATCATCACACATCTAAATATATTTGAAACAAGAACTAATCTATGAAAATTGAACCAAGAAGTGCACTTAGCTTGGTGTGGGGCCCCCCCACCCTTGCCTTACACACTTGAAGAAATCTCAGCTACAACAACTTCAGTAAATCAACCAAGTATGAACAACAAATTGAAATGAAATAGGTTCTTCAAATTAGCTTCAAACTCCAAAGTGTCTCAGCATAAATTTTAATACAAAAGTTACATATATATTACATTTATAAGCCATCAAATTCTTGGCTTTAAATAGAGGTTTTGTGAAACAAACTGATCTATATTATCTCTAAAACTCATATTTACCTATCTAAGTCTAACTCATCCAATTCATCCCAAGAAATATGGTCAATCCCATAAAATCTCAAAACTGCCCTATTTCCTAGGGATTTTCTGGTGACTAGTTATGTTTGACCAACCTTGACCGGGCCTAATAAAGCTTGTTTTGACTGAACCAAGTGGAGTTAGCTCAGTCCTAGTTCCCAAGCTTTCCATTCATGCATCCAACTCGAGCCCAAGTGTCCTGCAAACATGTCATCCACATGGCTATTATGAGAATTTCTGATTCAGTCCAAAATTGCACTTGAAACTCAATTTTCATAAAAACTTCTAGAAATTGAAAAATTAAAATTAAACACCTGAATATGCATAAAATTCATCAAAATGAGATGGATGTGATGGAAAATGGATGGAAAATATAAGGATTAAGTAATTTTTCTTAAGCAAAAATAGACCAAAATTGAGGGCCAACAAAGAGCAAGATGGTGAAGTTCAAAAGAATGGAGTGTCACAGTGTCCACTCAATCCTAATTCTAAGGACTATGAGAGCAACAATGATGAAGAGCATGATAACAAATTTGAAAAGAATGGAGTGTCAAAGTTTCCACTTAGTCCTAATTCTAAGGACTATGATAGCAGCAACGATGAAGTGCATGATGATGAATTTCAAAAGTATGGAGTGTCACGGTGTCCAGTTAGTCCTAATTCTAAGGACTATGACAATAGATTTTATGAAGAGCGGGATGATGAATTTCAAAAGTATGGAGTGCCCGATGTCCGGTTAGTCCTAATTCTAAGGACTATGAGAGCAGCTTTGATGAAGAGCGGGATGATGAATTTCAAAAGTATGGAGTGCCATGGTGTCCATTTAGTCCTAATTCTAAGGACTATGATAGCAGCAGTGATGAAGAGCGGGATGATGAATTTCAAAATAATGGAGTTTGACGGTGTCCACTTAGTCCTAATTCTAAGGACTATGAGTGCAACAATGATGAAGAGAGCGATGATGAATTTCAAAAGAATGGAGTGTCACAATGTCTTCTTAGTCACGATTCTAAGGACTATGAGAGCAACAGTGATGAAGAACAGGATGATGCACTTAGTCCTAATTCTAATGAGTATAAAGGTAGCAGTGATGAAGGACAAGATGATACACTTAGTCCTAATTCTATGGATTGTGAGAGCAGCACTGAAAATGCACATGAGGAAGAATATCCAATAAACATCGAGTCAAAAATTCCATTGAGTCTGAATTCTATGGACTATGACAGTAGCACTAAAGAAGGGGAAGATGAAGAATATCCTCCAAGTCAGTGTTTGTAAAGCACAGTTGATCATAGTGTGGATAACATTCCTCTTAATGATGATGAAAATCCTTATACAAATGATGATCTAATGATGGAGATGTTGCCAAGAAATATTGTATCGAGGATTAGGAGCAGACCTTTTCATATCAATGCAAGATGTTCTAGTTATACAAGGGGTAGAGTAGAATATCTAATGAGAAGAAGTTCTATCAACACACTCATTTCAAGTGAATGTTGCCAAAAAGATTGCTTGAAACATATGGATTTCAAATTTGCATTAGAGAGCAAGAAGAGATATTTGTCAATGAATAAAAGCATGAAAAATTCAAATTTAGTTGGGTGCATGCAATCTACATTGTCAGGTTATGATTATCATATTAAGACTTTATTTATCTATAGAAAATCTTTCAAAATGTTTCATTCAATTTGGAATTTTCGTCTCTCAAGAATTCAATAAAATTTGGAAAAGGATCCCGCATTTTATTCTGAAGTACGTCATAAAAGATAGTTTGGGCCATTATCAAACACTGCAATGTCATGGATGAAAGATTTCTTTTCAAAGCATGGAGAGTGTATGCCAAATAGAGAGACAATACATATTCTAGATAGTTTTTTGAGACGCGAAATCTACAACTTATACAAAGAATATGCAGAAGGTGCTGAGGGACATGGCCAGTTTATTACATATCAATATTTTGTGAAGATATGAAAGAAAGAATTCAACAATGTCCATATTCCTAAGAAGACAAGGATGGGGATTTGCAGTACATGTGCTTCTCTTAAATAAAAAAGGGACAAATGTGAAGCGTTAGAAAGAGGTAGGCATTCATAACTTTAACTTTTAAAATTGTATATTCATCAAGTATGAAAACATATTTCTTAATGGCTTTCTGTTATGTTATGTAGATTCAATTGTCAAAGAACTTCAGGATCATTGCGAACAACAAACAAATGAATGGAAAAAGTTGTACAAGCATCGAAAGAAGTGTTATGATAATCCAAATAAATATTTGGGTTTGATAATTGATGTTATGGACCAGAAGAAAACACTTTTACCATATTTTGTTCGCACACCCAAAAATTTACAGGTGGAAAATTTTATTCAGTATCACTTGGTCAGTTATATGGTCTTCAATGGGAAAATGTTGCCAAAGGTGTACTTCACAGCTCCAAATATTCATTGATGCAAATCTGACCATAACCATAATTCATGATGTGCTTTCTCATTGGTCTGGTAATCTTCCTAAAGTTTTGTATCTACAATTGGACAACACTTGCCGTGAAAACAAAAATCAAGTTGTTTTTGGATATCTAAACATGCTTGTTGAATTGAGAATTTTTCAGAAGGTAAAGGTTGGTTTCCTTCTTGTTGGGCACACTCATGACCATATTGATCAGATGTTCAGTCGTTTTTCAGTCACATTGAGGAGGAAGGAAGCTGGGAACTTGCCATCATTAATTGAATGTATTAAGAAATCATACATGCTAGAGCCTACTTTTGATGTGTTGGAAGAAACTATTAACATGCGAAGGTTTATTATGGGATCATATGGTGAGGGGAAATGCATTGAACAACTTAATGACATTAGCTTCCAACATCAATTTCGTATCAAAAAAATTGATGGGAAAACACTAATATGGGGTAAGAAGTATTCAACTACTACAGAATGGGCACCATCATCAGGTTTGCAATTTTTGAAGTTCATTCCAGATCATCCAATATTTGCATCGAAAATATTGTTATTACAATCAGTTGGTGAAGTTCATAATGCACGCAAACAAAACAGAGATATAAACTATTTTTATTGCCTAGAAGAAATTAAAAAATGTATTAGATATACATATGAGTACTTTGACATTACTGATTCAGTTTGGTGGGAGTCATTTTTCAATAATCAAAGTGATATCATTTCAACAAGAACAAATGAAGATATACCTTTGAAAAATCCATTTATTTGGCCACAAAATGTGTTGAATGCACATGAGGAAATAAACACTGTTGAACATCAACAATCTCAAGGTATCATTAATTCTTCACAGGTAGAGGAAAGAGAGATGTATATTGGTTCTAGAAGATCTCGTGCACAACATGAAGCCATGGAAGACCTTTACAGGGGTTCAGTACAGGATATTAAGGAGGGTTGCATGATCGCAGTGCTAGCAGATGGAGATCTCAATGGCTATCCATTCTGGGTTGCTAAAGTTATAAAGGTCTTTACAGAAAATGAGGATGTTACAAGTGTTGAAGTACATTGGTATGCCATAAATACACACCCATTAAATGGTGTGTATAAGCCAGAGATCGTAGTTGACAAAAAAAATGGCGGAAGGAGAAAAAGAAAGGGTACGAATATAAATCGTCGCCGCACAGACATATTGAAATTGGAGGATGTTGACATACTTGTTTATGACTTCAATTTAACAAAGAGGGGAACTCTTCGCTTCAAGATGATAGAGATTATGAAAAGGTTGTTACCAGAAGGAACAATATTGAGATGGGAGTCTGCTGAAACCAGTCATAGATCTAGAAGAATTTTGAAACCTAAAATGATGGGCATGCATGTGGACTCAGATGGGGCACTAGTTGATGAAAGAGAAGAATATGGAACATCTTCATCAACATCCAGTCACTCATATGAAGATGTGAATTCTGATGGCATGCAAGAAAATATGAGTGATTTTGAATAATTGTTTAAGATAATTTATCTAACTGATGTATGCATCGTATTTTGAAATAAAATTTTTGATTTCCATATGGTGTTAAATGAGAAGTTATGAGTCATTTTTATGTTGTTAGATCATTTTGCTAGAATTTTTTTAAAATTTTGAATATTGACCCTAAAAAAAAATCACCGTTCCAGTATAATCACTTTTTCGTTCAGGCTATATTTTGCATGCAAATTTTGTTTTCACTGCCATTTTTAAAACATGTTCAAAATTGTCGCTAAAAAAAACCATCATTCCAGTATACACACTTTTCATTTTTAGCACTGTTTTTGATGTTTTCTTGGCGTTTTTTGGCCAGAGTTCCCGTTTTGAGTTTATAGTTCCCGTTTCAAAGTTTACATTGTTTAAGAAGGATTTTTTTGGAATGGCCTAAAATTGGATATTCAAAATTTTGTGGCGGAATGTTTGGTTTGCCAACAAAATAAAGTTGAAACAATTAAGACCCCGAGTCTATTACAACCTTTATCCATTCCAAGCCAACGTTGGGAGGAAGTTTCAATGGATTTTATCACAGGTTTACCCAAGTCTGAGGGAAAGAGTGTCATCATGGTGGTAGTTGACAAACTTACCAAGTATGCACACTTTTGTACATTATCACATCCATTTAAAGCCAATACAGTTTCTACTACATTTATGGAAACAATTCAAAAGCTACACGGAAACCAAAATATTATTGTAAGTGAGAGAGATCCCATTTTCACTAGAAATTTTTGGACAAAATTATTTTCTTGTCTTGGTACTTAGTTATCTCATAGTTCATCTTATCATCCTCAATCTGATGGGCAAACTGAGATAGTAAACAAATGTTTGGAAGGATATCTTCGTTGCTTTGTATCTGATAAAAAGACACGATGGGTCAAATGGTTTCCTCTAGCTGAATGGTGGTATAACACTTCCTTCCATACAACAACAAAAATGACCCCATTTATGGCACTTTATGGATATCAGCCACCATCCATCACATCATATTTAAGAGAAAATTCTAAGGTTCAAGAAGTGGAACATCACATCGAGCATCAACAACAAGTCCTCCAACTCTTAAAGGATAACCTCGTGTTGGTGCAGAATAGAATGAAACAATAGGCAGATCAACATTGCAACGAAAGAAGTTTTGATGTAGGTGATTGGGTATTCCTACGACTACAACCATATAAACAAATGTCCCTCAAGCAAGCTAAGAAGGATAATAAATTATCACCAAAGTATTATAGTCCATACAGGGTGTTGCAAAAGATTGGTATTATGGCATACAAATTTGAGCTTCCTACAACTTCTTGAGTGCACCCAGTTTTCCATGTTTCATGTTTAAAGAAGGTTATAGGTGACAAGCTCCCAGTTCAAACAATACTGCCAAAACTTAACGAGGAAGGAAAAATTATATTGGAACCGGAAGAAGTCACAGAAACAAGAACTCGACAGCTATGAAATCGATCAATTTCAAAGTATCTCATCAAGTGGAAGAACCTATCCACTAAAGATTCCACATGGCAGGATGAGAATTTTATACAGAAGCATCCAGAACTACTCAAGCGTTGAGGACAACACTTTTTTGGAGGAGAGGGGCATGTTAGGTCCCTATAATACTAGTGATTACCCCATTACTATTGTAGTTGTATCCCTTATTAATATTGTTTTTCCCCTATTGTCCCCATATTGTTATTAATGTGCCCCATAGAAT
Organism: Pinus tabuliformis; assembly: GCA_031772625.1. NCBI lineage: Eukaryota > Viridiplantae > Streptophyta > Pinopsida > Pinales > Pinaceae > Pinus > Pinus tabuliformis. The sequence goes on from CM062812.1 coordinate 871,908,842, forward strand.
CCCTCTATTGTTATTTTTGTGGCTTTATATTATTATTGTTAGGTCGGCTGGGTTATATTGTGACTCCTTAGACTCCTATATATAGAAAGGAGGTTTTGTCATTTGAATCATCAAAGAATCATTCATTTGTGTAATGTAAAGGAGGTTTCCCCCTCGAAGAGGCTAAATTCTAAGGCATTGATCTATCTTTTCTATCTTTTTGTGAGTTGGTTTCATAACACAATGATATATTATATAATAGCTAGAAAAAGTAGATGGTAAAGTGATGGAAATTTTGTCATTGATGGAAAAGGAGTAGTAGCAAGGCAAAGAAAAACCAAAAGAAAGTCAAGATAAAGGAAAAGAAGCAACAAGGAAATGGAGCAACAGGAGTAGCAAAAGAACAAAAAAAGGCAAAGGAGTAGCAAAGTAACAATAAACAAATGAAAAGAAGAATGAATAAGACAAAGGAGAAACAACAACAACAAGGAAAAAGAGTAGCAACAAATAAGTGCACACAATTAATTTATGCACAAATCATTGCATAGTTAATGTGTGCACAATTAATGAAGAGGAGAAACAAGCAAGATAAGTCTTCTAGTAAGAAAGCAGTAGCAAGGCTATGTAAATGAGACTGTTGAGCATGTGATTTTGAAGTCTACCCATGATCTTTGTTATGCTTGTGATGCTTGGTGTTGTTGATGAGTTGGCAATGTTGGCTTACTCATGTTGAAATATGCATATGATGCTTGATCTGTTATTGTTCTGATGCAAAGCAAAGGGAAAGGAAAATATGTAAGGTAAATATTTGATTCAGGGCAAAGACAAAGAAAAATGCATGAAGAATGCTTTTATGATTGTAATGTTGTGATGTGTGTAGTTGTTGATATATTACTAATGTATGTTGTAAAGGCTATGCATGCTATGTTTGTTGATCTAATCATTACAGGTGGCTAAAAAAATATTTGGTGAAGAGTTTATTAATTTGAATATTCGAAATATCAAAAGGTGGGAAATGAATGAATGGAATGCTAAGAGACAAGTCTTTTCACTTTACATTCATGTTTGGAATACCAACATCCATGAATGTTTTCTAATAAAAATGTGTTATGATGCAAGGATATATGGTAAGATAGCTAGAGGTTTTGGTGAATGTATGGGCTTATTTGAGTTGTTTATTACCTGGCACATATGGAGCAAATGTGAAGCAACTTTGAGAAGAAGAAGTAGAGTCAGATACGAAGGTATGCATATTTATAGACCAGGTAACCAACACATTATTCTCTTTATGCATCATGCGATTGTACTATATTTTCAAGTATTGCCTTGATAAATATTAGGTTGGAGTCTATTGAGGTAAGAGCCTCCTGTCGTTTGTAGCCTACATAGAACATATGGGAGTTGGAGCTTCCTTGCATGTTGCAGCTTGTAGAAAATTGTGTTAGAAACCTCCTGTAGGTTGGAGCCTACATAATATCAGATGTAATAAGGTAGTAGGAGCTTTCCTTTGCATCACATCAATAACAACATCATGTTTTTCTCCCTTTATGAGTTTCCACTTATATCTGGTGTTCATATGTGCTTGATTTTATGTGTTGATGTGATGTTATGGTTTATTTATTACTTGTTGTTCACATATTCAATGTTGGTCATTATGTGTTGAGATGTTCATTTGAAATTTTGGTTAATGAGTTTAAACAAAATCAAATTAATGTCCATGAATGTACTAAACTAATTCACCCCCCCCTCAGTTTAGCCAAGTTTTCATCAATTGGTATGAGAGCCTAGTTCCTATGGTGTAAGCCTTATAGATTGAATGTAGACCTCTTGGTTAACTAATAGATTAACAAATTTTTTTCATGCTAAGTGCAAAAAAATTTCATGAATGGAGAGATAAGGTAAAATCAAAACTGATAGCTTATGGGCTTGGTGTATAGAAGCTTGTATGTGATGGTTACTGTAAAGACTCCCTCTCTATCCAAGAATAACAGTGGAATTCTAAAGAAAAATGTGTTATGTATAACAATAATCATAATAAGGATCTTTATACAGTAGTAGACCTAAATTTCTCAAAACATATTTGGATACATTGTAGCTCATTGATGAAGAGGCTAGCAGTAGCAGTGTAGAGAAAGAAAAGAGAAAGAGTAAGGAGAAAAAACCCGATCAAAAGGAAAGTGTTTAGTTAAATGAAACCTCTACATGTGCAAATGTACTTTAATCTCATGAAGAAAATACTAATGAACATCAAGCTAGGCTTGACTTATCATTGGCTAGCATAGAAAGATTGAAGAATGAAAACAAATATCTGAAGAAACTAGTACAAATATGTGACAAGAGAGAACATGAGTACAAGGAGGAAATTATCAACTTGAAGAATCTAAGGAGAATAGAAGAGGTGATGAGAAATAAATTCAAGGAGAGAGACCTCAAGTGTGAAAGATTAGAAGATGAGATTAATTTAGCTAGAAGTAAGTTAGAAGAAAAGAATAGGTTGTGTAAGCAGCTAGAAGAGGAGGTTTCCTCTATGAAGAACCCAGAAAAGGAATCCATTAAAAATGATAATGAATAATGCCTAAAATGAATTGTAGGAGAAGGGAGAAGCACCATGATTAGTAAAGAAGAAAACAAAAACAAGCAACAATATCAAAAGCCAAAGAATGAGATGAAAGAAGGGTTGACTACAAGAAGATAATTTTCTCCTGAAAATGATTTGAACAAATTTGGAAGATCTCAAAGGAGATTTGTTGCTCCCTTGAAAGATAGCAAGTGTTTTTGCTGTCATGAACCTAGACATGTTGCAGAAAAATGTAAGACAAAGAAAATCAAGCTTAATCAAGAAAAAATGCAGTAAATGGGAAGAATCCCTCAAGCTAGCAAATAGAGAAAATAATCATCCACCAGGTATGCACATTTTTTTAAGGTTACTATTATCTGTGTAATGAATTTATACACAAAGCTATTGAACTCAAATTGTACATAAAGAAAAACATGAATGCAATAAGAAACACCCCATCTTCTTTATTTCTTGGCGACACAAGATGTTTTGTGTGTGATAATGCTAGTGACAACGCTAAAAATGCAAGATGTCAAGTACACTAAAGAAATATAGACAGATGATAAAAGAAAATCAAAGCAGAACAAACTCTGAATTAAAAGGAAATATAAATAGTAGAAGGAAACCTAATAAAGTTGGAAAAGCAAATGAAGCTAGCATGACCTTAGGGGGAGCTCAAGGAAGCAAAAAGAAAAAGCCATTCTGGTTTAGAGGAGCAACACCATTTCAGTAGGAGATCACCCCCAAGAGTGTCTTTTAAGATATAAAAAATATAATAAGACTAACTCTACTCATGAAATAAGACAAATGCATTTTGTTGTATTGGATGTATCAATCCTAATTTCATATATCAGCTATGCCAAAAAAACACATCCATATCAAGATATCTAATGAGTGAGTAGGGGATCCTATCCATCGTCATGTTGGATTATGTTAGGTCCCTATACTACTAGTGTAACCCCTTATTGTTATTAGTACAACCCCCTTATTATATTGTTGTGTCGACGTAGTCCCCATACTGTTATTACTGTGCCCCATAGAAGCCCACTATTGTTATTGTTGTGCCATTACATTATTATTGTTATGTCGGCTCTGATTATATTATGACCCCTTAGACTCCTATATATAAAAAGGAGGTCTTGTAATTTGTATCATCTAATAATTGATCACTTGTATAATGTAACGGAGGGTTCTCGCTCGAAGAGGCTAATTTTTAAGTCGTTGATCTATCTTTTCTATCTTTTTGTGAGATGGTTTCATAACATTTGGTATCAAAGCTTTGGATTCTAGGGTTTCACTGCTCCAAATAGGTCACCGTGAAATTTTCACTATAACTTTTTCTCTAGGAAGTTTCAGAAGCTAAAATAAAAATCTTAGATGAGCCAAAATCGTTCTAAACCTTAGGTCCAAATTTCAGACCTTGTCTCACTATATTTTTGGAGATATGATCTGAAGCATTTAGGGTTTTTGCAAGGTCCAGAATTCCATCTCAAATAGGTCATCGTGGAACTTTTTCTATAATTTTTTTCTATAGAGGTTCAGACTCTAAAATTAAACCCCATTTGATCCGAAATATTGGTTAAGCTCGGGCACGAATTTTAGATCTTGTTTCACTCTATTTCTGGAGATATGGTCTAAGACATTTAGGATTTTTATAGATGTCCGAATTACATTCCAAACAGGTGACCTTGGGAAACATTTCATAAATTTATCTCTAAATATTAGATTGAAATTTCATAAGCATTTACAGAAAGAGAACATAATTTACTTTTCTGTGTAGTTTTTTAAGGTCCAAAGGTCGAAACCATGACACGTGGCACGTTGTACAAGTTCACTCTACTGAAACAATTTATAATAATGTCATTGTGGGAGATTTGACATAATTATTTATTGAAGAATCCAATTTGATCAAACTGGTGGGGTTAGAAAGAGGACTCATAGGGCTACCAGATGCAAAAACTTCAGAACTTGAAGATCTGAAATTACAGAGTTACAGTCATCTAAATATCAAGATCCTAAAAGCTAGAAAAATAATGACTCGAATCAAGAAAATAGAAACACCTAGTAAGCAAAATTGGATGGATGATTCGAAGAATGTTACCAAAGCTAAGATAAATAGTTTTATATGTTCCATGGAAGCTAATATCGGTGGTATGGAAGAAGATTTGTAGAAAGGCATGGAATATTTGAAGAAAGACATGGAAGGTTTGAAGGAAGGTGGGACAAAGCCGCTACAAGAAAGGCCTCCTAATGATGAAAAGGTTGTAGATGAAACTCATGATGAGAAAAAAATAAATGTTAATAATGATTTCATATAATCTAACATTGGATTCAAGACCCATTATACTCCAAAGATCAATATGAGGAAGTTTGATGGCAAGGATCCCATAACATGGATACTATAGGTGGAGAATTATTTTGATCTACATGATGTGCAACTTTTACAAAACGTACGCATTTCATCTTTATATTTAGAATGGAATCAATTTTTATGGTTTAAAGGGATTTGTTCTCATAAACCACTTGTCACTTGGTCAATATTCACAGAAGAAAAGATAGCACACTATGAGAATACAAAGAGCAACACCTTATTTAGCCAATTGATAAATCTCAAACAAATGGTTTGAATGGCGGAGCACATTGAGGGCTTCCAAAAATTGAATATAAGGGTAAATGATATTACATAGAAGTAGAGGAGTGATGTCTCCATAGGGACTTCAAAGGATAACATTCAACATGAGGTTCCTCTTTGGGAACCTGATTCATTGGAGAAAGCATTCAGGCTGGAAAGAAAATTTGAAAGCCAAATTATGGCAACAAGAAATCCTACCACTCACAATTATAAAGATGGAAGTGTTGTTGCTCCTAGCCTTCCACAACCTACAAGCTTGACACCACAACAATTGGAAGAAAAAGGAGAACACGATCTTTGTTACTGTTCTGATAGCAAATACACTAAAGGTCATAAGTGTGCTAGGAAGATATTATTTTGCATTGGTTGTGAAGAGGAGGAAGAAAAGGATAAAGAAACGTTAAAAGAATAGGATATACAGAAGAACCAACCCTAGAGAAAGAAGAAATGAATCTGACCATATCTTGTAATGAATTGGCAGGAATTACCACTCCTCTAACTCTCAAGATAGAAGGACAGATCAAGAAGAAAAAGGATAACCTCACTTTCACACAGAATAAAATGAGACAACAGGTAGATCAACATCACAATGAAATAAGTTTTGATATAGGTGATTGGGTATTTTTACGAATACAACCATACAAACAAATTCCCCTCAAGCAAGCTAAGAAGGATAATAAATTATCACCTAAGTACTATGGTCCTTACAAGGTGCTGCAAAATATTGGCACTATGGCATAGAAATTGGAGCTTCCTACATCTTCCCAAGTGCCCCCAGTTTTCCATGTTTCATGCTTAAAGAAGATTATAGGTGACAAGCTCCGAGTTCATACAATATTGTCGGAACTTGAAGAGGAAGGAAAAATCATATTGGAAACTGAAGAAGTCATGGAAACAAGAACCTGACAGCTATGAAACCGATCAATTTTAGAGTATCTCATCAAGTGAAGACCTTACCCACTGAAGATTCCACATGGGAGGATGGGAATTTAATATAGAAGCATCTAGAACTACTGAAGCATTGAGGACAACACTTTTTGAAGGAAAGGGACATGTTTGGTCTCTATAGTACTAGTGTAACCCTTTATTTTTATCAGTACAACCCCCTTATTATATTGTTGTGTCCATGTAGTCCCCATATTGTTATTATTATGCCCCATAGAAGCCCACTATTTTTATTGTTGTGCCCTTACATTATTATTGTTATGCTATGACCCCTTAGTCTCCTATATATAGAAAGGAGGTCTTTTTATTTTTATCATACAAGAATTGTTCATTTGTGTAATGTAAAGGAGGTTTCACCATTGAAGAGGCTTATTTTTAAGTCATTGATCTATATTTTCTATCTTTTTGTGAGTTGGTTTCATAACAAAATCTATGGGAGGAACAACTTTCTAGACATGAGTATATGTGCACAACAACACCTAGAAAAATAAAGAGTCTAATACAATTTAGCTAAGCTTTTGAATGGGTTAAAATCTTTGATGTGATTGAAGCATGCAAACGAAAAGGGAGTGAAAATTAATTTTCTTGAGGAATCATTATGCGAGGTTGAAAAATTTAGCTGAGATTTTGCACGGTATTTCACATGACATAAAATATAAATTGTTTCGAGTTCAAAAAGATATGAAGAATGGTTCTGAATGGGAAATTGAGCTTCGAACTAAGTTGGAATATAACAAAGGAAATTTTTCAATGCAAGAGCCTACTACAAAGTATGCAGGAACTAGAACCACAGATATTGAACAATTGCTAGAATCTCAAGCCAATAATCTAAAAATGAAGCTGCAAGAAACAAAAGCGATCTATGCATTTCCCGAGGCCAGTAATCTAAGTGATCAACTTAACATACTAGTAGACCTTGTCAAAAATTTTGGTGAGAAATCATCACATACATGTGTATCAATGCTAGCAAAGGAAGTCCAGCTGCAAGTTTTGTATGCTAGATTGTATGAGATGGGCGTTACATTTGGCAGACAGGTCAGTAAATTTGGTAACAATTTGAATGACAGGAATCAGCCAAAATAGTTTCGAAAAGTGCGGTATGAGATGAATGTGCACCAGAAGTTGTAGGAGGTGTATTGCAGAAGGAAATTGCATGACAGTTGCGAGAGACGTGTGCTGAGTATGTCATAGATAGAAAGGTTTGATGAGATGGATGAGAAACGCACAATTTGGTTATTAACGTATTTTACATGTTAGAAAAGTCTAGATTTACAGACATAAAGAAAAGGGGTTACAGAGGAACGTTACAGTAACCTAAAGGTTTGGTGAACGTTACAAATATCTGTCGTATTAATGTCCTCATCCCTGTATGTGCTACATGATAAGGAGGGAGAGATAATAATAATAAAAATTCCATGTCCATGAGGGACGTGGCATTTTTCACGTAGAATAATTGGGGAAAGAAATTAATCATTAGCTGACTACAAAGAATGAAAAAAGGTATACATTTTTCTAGAGGTAGAGTTGAAAAAATGATTGAAATTTCGACATGGACATAAGTTATAGATTGGAATTTCATTACATATATGTCCACAACTGTTTATACTGGCGTCTACACAAAGAAAGACCAAAAACCAAACTTCGAGAATGATTATTGTTCTTATTATGTGTTGCTGATTTATTCATTGGTGTTTGACATGGTGCATTAATATAAGGTCTCTCCACGTGTATGACTGATCCTAATGTTGAGGATAAAATATGTATCTTTAAATGAGTGTATGAAACATTCAAAATTGTGGGATGTCTGGCAACAAGTGCAAGCAAATAAGACTGTTGTGTTCATGGAATGTGCAACTATGCTTAGGGTTAAAAAATGCAACAAGTTCAATAAGAAGGGACAGTCACAACGTGCATGTCCGGTCTAAAATTGTTTTTCTATAGGCTTCTCTAGTGTTCAATATTTGATGCACGCTATTGGAGAGCGCTGAGCTTAGATAGTGTTTAGCAACATTCATTATTGACCAACCTTCATAATGACAGAACATTCAACCCTGGAGATTTTGAAGTCTTCGAATATTCACTAATGGCGTTGGCATTTACATTTACCATATGTAACAATATCTGGAACGATTACTATGTTATACAATGCGTATCGTATTGGAAAACATGTTTGGAGAATTTAAATATACATAATTGCAGAAAGCCACAAAAACTTTTGAGGTTGGGGCACTAGAGTAATGCATGCAACTTTTCGATGATGGGATAATGAGAAGAATCACAAGGATTTGTCTCATATGAAGGCTTTGGAGGAATGTACATCATCAAAAGATTATGTTTTCATTCATACATGGTTTTAGGCTCTAGCACAATGACATCGTTGGCCTTGTTGTTAGAAATTGCACTTTAAGATGCCAAATCCTTTGTATCATGTCATTTAATTTTGTCTCAAGAGAAAGAGAAAATTCTTGTTAGACCAAACAATGCACAGCGGAAATAAAAATAAACATATATACACAACACATACAAAATAACAAAACTATAACACAAAGATTTTAACGTGGTTCACCCAACCAATCTGGGCTATATCCACCAGAATAGAGGCATCGACAATCTTATTATTCAACAGGAGATTACAATAATTTTAATTCTTCACACATACTTTCAGCTCACCCTATTTTCTCTACACTCACCCAATCCTCTATGGGATTACATTTCTTATAGCTGGAGTATAAAACTGAATCATAAATTCCCTCACATCAAATATAGGATGCATTAACTCCTCAAAAAATACTGGAGCTAATATAGAATCTAATCCTATTGTTGTCACATACATGAGATTTTTTCCAAAATTAATTAAAAGAGAAAATCTCAACAATCTCCACCTTGACAAAAATTACCCTGATACCCTGTTCATTTATTATTTTTATCTTTTTTGCAAGCCAAGAGAAGCTAGACACCAACGTAGCTTCTCTAACAAAACTGGTTTCGTGAACATGTCTGCACAGTTTCCTTCGTATGCACTTTTTCAAGAGAAACACCCCCGTCAGTGATAAGCTGTCTTACAAAATGGTACTTGGTAGGTATATGCTTAGATTTACTGTGATAGGCCGGATTCTTAGCCAAATGAATTGCACTTTGACTATCACAAAATAACTTGATGTTGCCCTGTAACCTACCAAACTCACCAATCAAACCTTTCAACCAAACTGTTTCTTTGCAAGCATGTGAAGCAACTATGTATTCTGCTTTAGTAGTGGATAAAGCAACAATGTTCTTTAGCTTTGACATCCAACTAATAGCTCCACTTGCAAGAGTAAAGACATATCTTGAAATTGACCTTCTCTTATCCAAATCACCTGCAAAATCGGAGTCAACATATCCACAAACAAATTCACTACTCCTGTTATAAGTGATACAATAATCACTTGTGCCTCTCAAATACCGAAGCACCCATTTCACTGCTGACCAGTGTTCTTTTCCTGGATTTTCCATATACCTGCTGATAACCCCAACTGCTTGTGAAATACCTGGTTGAGTACAAACCATTGCATATTAAACAACCTACTACATTGGCATATGGAATTTGAGACATATATTCCTTTTCTTCATTTGTATTAGGACATAAACTTGAAGAAAGCTTAAAATGGGAAGCTAAAGGGACTAAAACAGGCTTCACATTGTTCATACCAAACCTCAAGAGTATTTTCTCAATATACTTCTGTTGTGATAGCCACAGCTTACCATTCCTCCTGTCTCTGAAAATCTCCATGCCCAAAATTTGTCTTGCTGCTCCTAGATCTTTCATATCAAATGTCCTAGCCATCTAAGCCTTTAACCTGTTGATCTCTGTTATTCTTTTGCTTGTTAAAAACATATCGTCAACATATAACACTGAGATAATGAACATGCCATTACTTAATTTCTTAAAGTAAACACAATGATTATATTCACTTCTTATATAATTTTGACTCAACATGAAAGAATCAAATTTCTTGTACCATTGTCGAGGCGATTGCTTCAGACCATACAATGATTTCTTGAGCCTGCAGACAAATTTCTTGTTGTGATCTTGAACAAACCCTTCTGGTTGTTCCATGTAAATCTCCTCATCTAAATCTCCATGTAAAAATGCAATTTTAGCATCTAGTTGTTGTAATTCTAAATCAAGTAAGGCAACTAATGCTAATACAATTCGAATTGAAACAATTTTTACAACTGGTGAAAATATCTCATGAAAATCAATGCCTGCTTTCTGAGAAAAACCTTTCGCGACCAGCCTCGCTTTATACCTGTCCTTTGAACCATCAACACCTCTTTTCAATTTGTACGCCCATTTACATCCCACAGTCCTTCTATCTTTAGGAATTTCTACCAGATCCCATGTGTTATTCTTGTCTAATGCCATCATCTCGTCCTTCATAGCTTCTTTCCACTTTTCACTTTTAGAACCTTCCACAGCTTCCTGATAGCACAAAGGTTCATCATCGTTAGCGGTTAAAGCAACTGAAGTAACATAATCATCATACCTTCTAGGAGGATGTTTAACTCTCGTGGACCTCCTTAAAGATGTTTCTGGTACTTCCACAATTTGCTGATTAGTATCTGTAGGAAATTCTTCATTATCTGCATCTAAAACATGTTCATGATCTACATCTGAAACTTTTTCATAATCTACATCTGAAACTTGTTCATGACTAGCATCTGGACCATGTTCATCTTGATCATCATCAGTATTTGAACTGGTTTCAAACTGAATGTGTTGAAGCTTGGATACATTATCCTGTTTCAATTTATCGTCTACATCTGATCTTTCAAGTGAGGATTCATTAAATTTAACATCTCTCTTAATAATGATCTTTTGAGTAGTAGGATCCCACAACCTATATCCCTTAGTCCCATCACCATATCCAACAAAGATATACCTTTTTGATTTAGAATCTAATTTAGAATGCTGATGTTTTGGAACTAGAGCATATGCATCACAACCAAAAACTTTCAGTTTAGAATAATCAGAAGGATGACCTTTCCATACCTCTTGAGGAATTTTGCATCCTATTGCAGTTGATGGTGATCAATTTATCAAATAGCAAACTGTAGCAACCGCTTCTATCGACAATTCCTTCTGCAAATTGGCGTTACTCAACATACTTCTTGCTCTCTCTAAAAGAGTCCTATTCATGCGTTCAACAACTCCATTTTGAGGAGGAGTATACACAGTGGTTTTATGTCTTTCGATCCCAGCTTCCTTGCAATAATTATCAAATTCCTTTGAAGTAAACTCACCACCATTGTCAGTTCTTAAACATTTAATAGTTCTTCCAGTGATGTTTTCAACTAATGCTCTAAACTGTTTGAAAACTGTAAACACATCAGACTTCTTCTTTAACATGTAGACCCACACTTTTCTAGAGAAATAATCAATAAAAGATACAAAATATGAAGAACCTCCATATGAGGTTGTAGGAGACGGACCCCAAACATCAGAATGGATATAATCAAGGATTCCCTTACTAGTATGTTTTCTAGTTTTAAACTTCTGCTTGCTTTGTTTCCCAAACATACAATGTTTGCAGAAATCTAACTTATCATACTTTAAATTAGGAAGTAACTTATGATCAGATAAAATCTTTAAACCTCTTTCGCTCATATGGCCCAACCTTTGATACCATAAACGAATAGAATTACTATCATTTTTAGACACTGTAGAAACATGATCTGACTCTGTTCGTCCTTCTAACTGAAAAAGATTTCCAACCTTCTTTGCTTTCATTACTAGTAAAATTCCTTTATAAACTTTCATTACTCCACCTTGAATAAAGGTTTTATATCCATTAGTGTCTAGTACTCCTAATGAAATGAGGTTTTTCCTTAGTTCAGGTACATGTCTTACATCAGTTAAAATTTTATTTGTCCCATCAAACATTTTAAGCTGAATGGTTCCAATTCCCACAATGTTACATGTGACATCATTTCCCATGTAAACTACTCCATCATTGATTGGTTTATAAGTTTTAAACCATTCCCTATGAATACACGTGTGATTTGATGCAGCAGAATCTAACAGCCAATGTTGATCATGACTAGACAAATCAACTGATAACACTTGATCACTCATACCTGTTTTGGATGTCGAACCTGTATTTTTCGTGTTTGCTTCTTTCTTCTCTGTTGAAGAGTCTTCTTTGGATGCTTGTTGTCTCTTCCAACAGTCCTTCTTCAAATTTCCTGATTTGCCACAAAACCAGCACTTTACCTTACTCTTTTTCCCTTTCGATTTTGAATGCGAGTCGCTATGCTTACCGGAGCGTCTTTCTCTAGAACGACCTTTAGCCATCATTGCTTCGGATGTAGAGGTTTCGGAATTTGACCTCTTCCTTGTCTCTTCGGACAACAAAGCTCCAACAACATCATCAAATTCAAGGGTTTCTAATATACTTAGACTTATAGAAGTAACAAAATGATCCCATGACTCAGGGAACGAGCATAATAAAGTTATAGCTTTATCTTCTGATTCAAATTTTACTTCTATACTTTCTAATTGCACCAGAAAAGTATTAAAGACATTCAAATGATCAGTAATAGCTGTACCTTCCTTCATGCACAGACTATACAATTTTCGCTTCAGAAAAATCTTATTGGTTAAGGATTTTGTCATGTACAGCTTCTCAAGCTTTGTCCACAAACCAGCAGCAGTTTTCTCTGACACGATGTTAAACAAAACATCATCCACCAAACATAGTCGAATACCGCTCAGAGCTCTTCCATCCAAATCGCTCCATTCATCATCTGTCATGGTGTAAGGCTGTTTGGATTTTCCCAACAGCGCCTTCGCCACGCCTTGTTGCACAAGTAGATCATGTATCTTCACTTTCCAGATTTCAAAGTTATTTTTGCCATTGAACTTCTCGATCTCAAAACAAGCACTTTGAGTTTTTTCCATGTTGTAACAAACATAATCTCCAATTCCAAATTAAAAAAATGCCTTTACTTTATACTATAAAATGCCTCTATCGTACCGTGTAATTACAATTTGAAAACAGAACAAAAAATTGCAGGTTTACTAGAAGGAAAAAAAATTGCCTGGTTCTCCTAGACAACGGAAAACCCGCGCCTGAAACAAAAATAAACTGCCTGGCGCTCCTCGCAAGGTAGGAAATTGGCACGATTAATCCTTTCGTTTCCGCGCCAAGAGCCCTTTCTGGCGCGTTGGCGTGCTGGCGCGACTATTCCTGAAACTTCCACCGCGCCAACCCCTTCTTTAGCTCAAAATTGGCGCTGCTGTTCCAGCCAAAACCGTGCCAACCAAAACAGCTTCACTTTCCGCGTTCACACGTACCAGCTCCACAACCAGAGTCCTGTAGGTTATGGGCCCTCCACGCTTCCGCTACATCGCTCTGATACCAATTGTTAGACCAAACAATGCGTAGCGGGAATAAAAATAAACATATATACACAGCACATACAAAATCACAAAACCATAACACAAAGATTTTAACGTGGTTCACCCAACCAATCTGTGCTACATCCACCAGAACAGAGGCATCGACAATCTTATTATTCAACAGGAGATTACAACAATTTTAATTCTTCACACATACTCACAGCTCACCCTATTTTCTCTACACTCATCCAATCCTCTAGGATTACATTTCTTATAGCTGGAGTATAAAACTGAATCATAAATTCCCTCACAAAAAATATAGGATGCATTAACTCCTCCTCAAAAAATACTGGAGCTAATAAAACAGAAAATCTCAACAATTCCGAGACGTTCTTTACAAAGGTTTGTGGGAGAAAGGGCTATTGAAGTAAATTTATCATCAATCCCTACTCAAATCATATTATCGTTGCATAGTTGCTGAAGATTAAAGATGGAGGTCCAAATATGTCCTGGAGCCATGTCTATTCTGGTCACCCTATACCAAGTGACAAACATTCCAATTGTTTTTAGTGTCATGGGGTGTGAATGACGCTACAAATAGAGAGATTGGCATGCTTATGTCAGGATCAACCTCCAGCCTCGAATCGATGAATGCTAATCCATGGCTACGATGAATGCCAATCCATGTGAATTGATCAATACTAATTTATTGCAGAGATAATCCAGATTCGATGACTACAACATCAGTTATTTATTGTTGACCTATATATGCATATATTTAATGCGCCAGCATTGATATCGAATCAACAAATCACAACATATATATATGCATTATGTCAAGAAATTATTTTATGACAACAATTATTTCATATTTTTTCTTTGGTAGTTACAGCAAGAAAAAAAAAAAAATTCTTCCCTAACGCGCTAATTGTTGTAAAATAGTTGATCTACATGACATATTGAAAGTTAGAGTAGTTCATGGAAAGAGAATCCAACTCCATATGAATGAAATTCATATTTATAGATGATGCAAATATTAGAAGATAACATCAGTCAAGATGTTATATTAAAGGAGACTGTAGATATTATACATTTGCTAATTTATGACGATCGAGTAAAAAATTATTTACAACGTAGGAGATGATTGTGGGTCACACGAAATATGTGGTCGTTGACTAGCATTATACTGCAACTTCTTCACCTATTGATGGCTCATTTAAGAAGGAAATGGGATAACAACATATCATATATCCATATCCAATATAACAACCTTGAAGAAAATGGGATTAAGTTTAGTCAAGTTTCCATCATGGTGTCGCATGGTGTTATATTGTGTCCAATAACATAGCATGGCATTCTATTATATTGCATTCAAAGTGATCTATTATGTTGTGTGTTGTTTTTATCTTTATATTGCACTGAAGCCATATATTATATTATTGTTCCAAGTTGTACATTGTGTTCAAGCCATATATTATATCGTTGTTCCAAATTCTATATCGTATTCCAGAGTTATATCATATTGCATTTAAATAATTGCAATATATTAGAATGCTTAAAGGATATTAGAATTGCATTCATTGCATTGGAACATGGTTAATTATAACAACATGTCGATGCCAACAACATTCACTATTATATCAATATGACACAACTATTATTGTATCAATATGAAAAGCCTAACTAAAGTTCTTGAAGAATGGTGCTTTGTCAAATTTGGTCAAGAGGTCGTTTTGAGGGAAAAGACTTGCATCTAACAAAGATCATTAATATGTAGATTATTTGTTTGCGTAGAGGATATTCAATAATGGCAGGATGAAAGAATGTATTCTAAGGAGAGAAAGTAGCAAGTTTTCTATTTCTTTGTCCATAGGTCCAATAATATTGCCCTTGAATGGATTGAATTTCTTTTCTTTGCATAATATGTTCTTTTTTTTTACTATAAGCATCCATAGATTTTATTGGAGAACACCTCAAAATTATGGTGTTATTGTTGAATCTCTAATGGATGCTACAAACATGAAAATATTTGAACTTTGCCAAGCTATGGTTGTCACAGTATTTGTTCAGAGAATTGGGCACCTGTATGAACACCATTGTGGGAAAATTAAAAAAATTAAAAATTAAACCCCCTTTCCATTGACATCAAAGGGTGAGGTAAGTAGAGGCTAGGATCAACAAGGATAAATCTTTCTCAAGAAAAAATGGAATGTGTTGTCATCAATCCCAAAGGGGGGGGGGGATTGATGGGAATGTTGTCATTGATGGAAAAGGAGTATTAGCAAAGCAAAGAAGAAGAAAAAAGAAATGCAAGAAAAAGTAAAAGAAGGAGCAAGGCAAAGGAGAAACAAGAGTAGAAAATGATCACCAAGAAAACAAGCAAAGGAGTAGGAAAGGAACAACAAAAAAAGGCAAAGGAGCAACAAGAGTAGAAAATGATCACAAAAAGAAAAATCAAAGGAATAGCAAAGGAACAACAAAAAAGGCAAAGGAGCATCAACAAGACAAAGGAGGAATAAAAACAACAAAGGAAAAAGAGTAGAAGGAAGGAAGTGTGCACAATTAATTTATGAACAAATGATTGCACAGCTAATGTATGCATGATTAATGAACAAGACCAGAAAGTAAGATACATCTTCTAGAAAAGAAGTAGCAGAAAGTCTATGTAAATGAGACTATTGAGCGTGTGATTTTGAAGTATGCCCATGATGTTCATTATTCTTGTCATGCTTAGAGATGTTGATGAGTTGGTGATGTTGTCTTGCTCATGTTGACATATACATATAGTGATTGAGTTGTTACAGTTGTGATGCAAGGCAAAAGAAAAGGAAAATATGCAAGCGAAAGACTTGATGTTGGGATAAGACAAAGAAAATTGCATGAATAATGTTGTTATGCCTGTAATTCTGTGATTTGTATAATTATTGATATATGACTAATGTATGTTGTAAAGGCTATGGTTTTTATGTTTTCTGATCTAATCGTTATAGGTGTCTGAAAATAATATTTGGTGAATCATTTATTTATTTTAATATTCAAAATATCAAAAGGTGGGAAACAATTGAATGGAATGCTAAGAGACAAGTATTTTCACTTGATATTCATGTTTGGAATACTAACAACAACAAAAAAGTTTCCTAAAAAAATGTGTGAGGTTGCAAGGCTATATGGTTAGATAGTTATAGTTTTTGGTAAATGTATGTCCTGATTTGAGTTGTTTATTACCTTGGACATATGGATAAAATGTGAAGCAAATTTGAGAAGAAGTAAAGTGAGAGATGAAAGCATGCATATTTATAGACCAGGTAACCAACACATTGTTTTCTTTATGCATCAGAGGATTGTAGTCTCTTTCAAGTAGTGGCTTAATAAATATCTGGTTAGAGCCTATTGAGGTAGGAGCCTCTTGTGGGTTGTAGCCTACATAAAATGTATGGGAGTTGGAGCTTCCTTGCATGTTATGGATTGCGGATAATTGAGGTATAAAACTCCTATAGGTTGGAACCTACATAAAATTAGATGTAATAAGGGAGTATGAACTTTCCTTTGCATCAAAACAATAACAAAATCATGGTTTTCTCCCTTTATGGGTTTCCACTTATATTCGGTGTTCATATGTGCTTTATTTTATCTGCTGATGTGATGTTGTGGTTTATTTCTTACTTGATGTTCACATATTCAATCTATTGGTCATTATGTGTTAAGTAGTTCATTTAAAAGTTCAGTTAATGAGTTTAAAGAAAATAAAATTAATGTCCATGAATGTAGTACACTAGTTCATCCCCCCGGCGCCCAGTTTAGTCAATTTTTCATCATACAGCACATATTGGACTTTAAAGGTCATCTCTAGTTTACATGGCAACAATAAAACACATGTTTGATATTTCAAGGAGAATAAGGAGCAACTCGAGGATTATTTCTAGGGATTCAATGAGCAACTTCAGGAAGATTTTAAGCATTCTAGAAAACAGGTGGAAGCGCTTGCCTTATTTAAGGATAATTTATATATTTTTAGAGCAACAATTTTAGATTTAAGGTGAAGGGATGGAAAATCAATAAGGTAGTTCCATATTCTTTGCACATAATAAGAAATTGTTTTATTATTAGTTTATTGTTATGATTTAATACTTGAAATCTTGTAATAGAAGAAGGGTGATATTTTCGTATATATTCTTTAATTTTGAATGTAATAAGGGTTGGATTTTGAGGCCAAGATTGGAAATTTGTATTTTAGAAGCATTTTCCTTTTATTGGTTTTAATCAGAAGATTCTTGCCACAACATTTGGAAGATTGTTTCATATGTCAGTGTTTTCAAGTGTTTTTGTAATTTTTTCTTTAACACATTTTAAATATATGTGGATCCTAAGGAGAGGCTAGGAATAATATCAACCTCCCTCAATTCCCCTCGTAAAGTTATGTTCTTTACTGAGAAAGCTAAAAAAACTATCTGTTTATGTTAGTTCCTCTACATTTTAAGATTGTTTCCTTCTGTATAATTGAAATATGTAATATTGTTAATCCATTGAATATTATTCTATGCACTTTCTTCCCATAATAAATAATTGATATACTTATTTTAGGTGAGAAGTTATTTTGTTATATTCTTGTTGTCTTCCTTCATTATTTTCAGCAACGAATATCTGTTAAGGTTGAGATTATGCATTCTATTTGGACTTATGGGGGGGGGTTTCCTTCATATCTAAAGTAATAAATCTAGCTAATTAAGAACCACCTCTGAAGAAAACACTAAACATGGACGGTCTCCTTAAAAGATTATTGTTCATTTCCATTAATAGTTAATTTTCCTCGTAACATTTGAGGGAGACCCCTTTGGTTCAAGGGCTAGCTTGAGCCTAAATTAGGTTGAGCTCATTTCTTGGCATCGTTTACCAGCCAAAGACTGTCTTTAAGAAATTTATATATAATTTGGCACCATTGTGAGGGAACAAAGTAAGGAGGAGATCTTTCCCTAGGAGAATGATAATAGTCTAGTTCTATTCTTTGATGGTGAACAATGATTAGACATTAAACATTGGCTACATTTCTTTTACCTAGTGGCACCAAATTTTTTCTATTTAGTGATTCCATGAGCTAAATATTTCACTTGTTCGAGATGATAAGTCTATCCATTATTATGAAGATTTTATTTTTTCCTTTTCTTGAAATTAATGAGAAATTTCCTTTTCTTGAAATTAATGAGAAATTTCAGATATCATCAAAAGATGGACTCTACATATTTTTTAATTAGGTATTCCATGAGTATATTGATTCGAAGTTGTAAGTATAAGCTTTTCAGTGAACTTTTGTTTCATCCTATAAATTATTTTCATGTTTTGAGTAGCTTGCAAGGTGGTTCCTGATATAATCCACTCTCACCTGGTTAAATTGGAAGTTTGATTATACTTAACAGGGAAAAGTTTCCGTTGAATAGAGTAGGGGTGTGTAGTTGAATAAGTTTGCATTGTGAGCATTTGGTTTGAAGTACATCCGCTGAATAAGACTCCATGCCAAAGGATTCAAGGCACCCAATCTGGAGTGTTCTGCATCCCAAAGAGAGAAGCAGTCTCATAATGAAGCTCACATTCATCCAATTTTTTTATGAATAATTAATAAATATCATTTCACTATGAACGTTCTTATTTCCTAATCATTCCTTCTCTCTATTAATGATGGAACTGAGCGATTCAAGTTTTCTCGTGTATACTATTTTATTTCCAAATAAGTTGTAAATAACATGTTTTGCTCTGATTTATCATGTGTTACATAGGTGAATTTTTTCATTATGTTGTTTAAGATTTAACCTCCTTCAAAAGAACTTGTGGGTATTCTTCATTGTTTACTTAAGAATGAAAACTATCCATTTTAAAGTTTGTATCCTATTACATTAGCTTATTGATAGAATGAATGTATATATTGTATTAACTTTTCAATAAAATAAATGTATATATTGTATTAACTTTTTTTATTGATAAAATGAATGTATATATTGTATTAACTTTTCAATAAAATATGGATATAACTGGATATAACTCCTTTTATTAATTGACATGAATATAAACTTACTCCGTGCCCTTTTTACCACTGTTATAACATTCTAACGAGACTATGGTGCTGAACATTTATTATTAATATATCTCATTACAATAGTGTGGAGCATATTATACACACACTCAATTAGATTAGACAAGTTACATTATTCTATATAAATTATTTTCCTTGCTCATTCTGTTTGAATGTGGTATTATAATCGATATTTGAATTCATAGATATTTTGGGTCACTTTTATGGTAAATATTTTGCAATTAACTGTAATCTCTCCAGATTATTCTATCCCTACACATCACACCCTTCCAGAGCAGCCAGGTATGGTACCTTTGACCTATCAAATGAATGCATGGGGTTGAATCCCGCATGATCAACGGTGGTGATCTGCATAGGGTTTCCAAAAAAATTAATGACTACAATGCGTTTATAAAACCACATTCATTTATTCTTTTCCTTTCGCCACTTTCATTACTCTGTAACTAGGGTTTTTAATGTTAATTTCTCTTTGGGATTCTCACACAAATCACTCATACAAGATTCAGTATATAACCTTATGCTATATGTCACTCGCGTGTCCAGCGAGATGGCTTTATCCAACCTTGCAAAAACTCTAGGTAGAGGTAATTTTATTCAAAACTCTTTCAATTGTATTGCTTTACCTACAATTGTATTATGTTTCAATTAGATGTTCTTAACATTTCCGTTAGTTATATTCGCAGGGTAGTGAAGGGTCTTCTCAATATTTCCCTTTAAGATTCTTGCATGAAGTTTTATCCCTAAACATTATCCTTCTTTTACTCAACTAGAGTTTGGTTACAAGAGATAGCTTCACGTGCGGTTCCTCTTGTTTTAAATCTCACAACTATTACGACTTAATCTCATGTTTTGGTCAAAAGTGCCTCAGAGCCATTTCATAAGTTCATTGTTCATATATTGGGATGTTTTTCTAGTGGTACAATGTGGAAAAAAGGTCTCAAGCCCTCAAATTTATGTATATATCCTTTGATTTTTTAATTAATATGCTCAAAACCTATTTGGGTCTTTCCATTCTCAATAGAACATTGTTACCTTCTCTTGCTTTATTTTACAAAATTTATGTTAGGGTTTGTATTTTTAAATCAATCCTACTATTCTTTGAAAATAATATTTGGGAGAGATGGTAGTGAAAATGTCTCTACTCTATTAATTTTTAATTGTGTTATTCTTACAAGACTTTTTGACAGGGTTCTAATAATGTTTCTATTTATTGTTCTAAAGATTTATATAAAACCCTGATTAAGTTTTTCTTTTATCTCACATTAGGTGATGTAGGAGCATTGACCCCACCTCAACCAAATTCTATTCCAGTAGCTTCTAGAAGGGTGTTGTAGCATCCATTGAGGATGACACGAAATTCCATTTATTTATTTTTTGTAATTGTAAATGTTTAAAAGCCTCTTGTAGGCTATCGTAGCAAGATTCCTCCCTAGGTAGTTAGGTTTCCATCTTAGTTTTATAGGAGATTCTTGCAAACTATGTCAAGGGAGGCCATCTTCTATGTAATAACATGCCAAAAAAAGCCTGGTAATTTTGGGTCAGTTCGGATGGCATAAGATCGAGCGGTTATATATATAATCATTTTTTTTTTAATATATAGATTGTGTGTTCATAGTCGATGTCTGTGTGTTCTTGGTGTGCTATGATTTTTGTGTTTGTTAAGGGAGAGAGTCATGGGGATTTAATATTGTTTTTAGATTCGGGACTCATGCCTTAATATTTGGGTGCGTGAAGAGTTTGATTCTAGAAGCCAAAATCTTTGAACCCTAACGAAGATAAATGAGGTAGGCATAGAGTCTGTTGTTCCACAACTAGAAATTTTTGTGTGTTGAGATTTTCTGTTTTATTTAATTTGGCAAAAATCTCATGTAGGTGACAACAATAGGATTTGTTGCTATATTAGCTCCATTTATTCTTGAGGAGGAGTTAATGCATCCTATATTTGTTGTGAGAGAATTTATGATTGAGTTTTCTACTCCAGCTATAAAAAATGTAAGCCCGTAGAGGATATAAGGTGAGCTGAGAGTGTGTGTGAGGAATTAAATTGTTGTAATCTCCTGTTGAATAATAAGATTGCCGATGCCTCTGTTTGGTGGATGTAGCCCAGATTGGTTGGGTGATGTAGCCCTTTGTGTTATTTTTTATGATTTTGTATGTGCTGTGTATGCCTGTTAAATTTCCGCTGCGCATTGTTTGCTCCAACAATTGGTATCAGAGCATGTTGTGGAGCTGGTATGTGTGACAGAGACACCAAGTCTGCTGCGGAAGGTGGAGCTTTGTTGTTGGCGCGGTTTTGGCACAAACAATCGCCCCAATTTTGAGCTAAAAGAAGCGTTGGCGCGGTTTAGTAAGGAATAGTCGTGCCAATTGGCACGATTTAGTTAGGAATAATCGCGCCAGCGCGCCAGAAAGTGCTAGTGGCGCAGAAACGCAAGGGTTAATCGCGCCAATTTCATGCCTCGCATGGATTTTATTTTTGGCGCGAATCTTTCGCCGTCGAGGAGCGCCAAGCATTTTTCTCTTTTCTAAAACTGCAATTTTTTTTTTAATTTTGTAATATGCCATGACATGGTACGACAGAGGCATCTTATAGTATAAGGAAAAGGCATTTTTTTTAAATAACAACTTCATTTATTAAAAGTTAGAATTGGAGATTTTGTTTGTTACAACATGGCAAAAACTCAAAGTGCTCGTTTTGAGATTGAGAAGTTCAATGGCAAAAACAACTTCGAAATCTGGAAAGTGAAGATGTATGACCTACTTGTGCAACAAGGCGTGGTGAAGGCTTTGTTGGGAAAATCCAAACAGCCTTACACCATGACAGATGATGAATGGAGCGAATTGGATGGAAGAGCACTGAGCGGTATTTGACTGTGTTTGGCGGATGATGTTTTGTTTAACATCGTGTCAAAGAAAACTGTTGCTGGTTTTTGGACAAAGCTTGAGAAGCTGTACATGACAAAATCCTTAACCACTAGGAATCTTCTGAAGCGACAATTGTACAGTTTGCGCATGAAGGAAGGTACAACTATTACTGATCATTTGAATATCTTTAATACTCTCCTGGTGCAATTAGAAAGTATAGAAGTAACATTTGAATCAGAAGATAAAACTATAACTTTATTATGCTCGTTGCCCGAGTCATGGGATCATTTTGTTACTTCTATAAGTCTTAGTTCATCATAACCCTTGAATTTGATGATGTTGTTGGAGCTTTGTTGTCTGAAGAGACAAGGAAGAGGTCAAATTCAGAAACCTCTACATCAGAAGCAATGATGGTCAGAGGTCGTTCTAAAGAAAGACACTTCAGTAAACACAACAACTTGCGTTCAAAATCGAAAGGGAAGAAGAGTAAGGTAAAGTGTTGGTTTTGTGGCAAATCAGGACATTTGAAGAAGGACTGTTAGAAGAGATAGCAAACATACAAAGAAGACTCTTCAACAGAGAAGAAAGAAGCAAACACGACAGATACAGGTTCGGCATCCATTTCAGGTATGAGTGATGAAGTGTTATCAGTTGATTTGTCTAATCATGATCAACATTGGCTGTTAGATTTTGGTGCATCAAATCACATGTGCATTCACAAAGAATGGTTCAAAACTTATAAATCAATCAATGATGGAGTAGTTTACATGGGAAATGATGTCACATGTAACATTGTGGGAATTGGAAGCATCCAGCTTAAAATTTTTGATGGGACAAATAAAATTCTAACTGATGTAAGACATGTACCTGAACTAAGAAAAAACCTCATTTCACTAGGAGTACTAGACACTAATGGATATAAAACTTTTATTCAAGGTGGAGTAATGAAAGTTTATAAATGAATTTTACTAGTAATGAAAGCAAAGAAGGTTGGAAATCTTTTTTAGTTAGAAGGAAGAACAGAGTCAGATCATGTTTCTACAGTGTCTGAAAACGACAATAATTCTATTCATTTATGGCATCAAAGGTTGGGCCATATGAGTGAAAGAGGTTTAAAGATTTTATCTGATCGTAAGTTACTTCCTAATTTAAAGTCTGTTAAGTTAGATTTCTGCAAACATTGTTTGTTTTGGAAACAAAGCAAGCAGAAGTTTAAAACTGGAAAACATACTAGTAAGGGAATCCTTGATTATATCCATTCTGATGTTTGGGGTCCATCTCCTACAACCTCATATGGAGGATCGTCATATTTTGCATCTTTCATTGATGATTTCTCTAGAAAAGTGTGGGTCTACATGTTAAAGAAGAAGTCTGATGTATTTATAGTTTTTAAACAGTTTAGAGCATTAGTTGAAAACATCACTGGAAGAACCATTAAATGTTTAAGAACTGACAATGGTGGTGAGTTTACTTCAAAGGAATTTGATAATTATTGCAAGGACGCTGGGATCGAAAGACATAAAACCACTGTATATACTCCTCAGCAAAATGGAGTTGCTGAATGCATGAACAAGACTCTTTTAGAGAGAGCAAGAAGTATGCTTAGTAACGCCAATTTGCAGAAGGAATTGTGGACAGAAGCGGTTTCTACAGCTTGCTATTTGATAAATCGATCACCATCAACTGCAATAGGATGCAAAATTCCTCAAGAGGTATGGAAAGGTCATCCTTGTGATTATTCTAAACTAAAAGTTTTTGGTTGTGATGCATATGCTCTAGTTCCAAAACATCAGCGTTCTAAATTAGATCCTAAATCAAAAAGATATATCTTTGTTGGATATGGTGATGGGACTAAGGGATACAGATTGTGGGATCCTACTACTCATAAGATCGTCATTAACAGAGATGTTAAATTTAATGAATCCTCACTTGAAAATCCAGATGTAGATGATAAATTAAAACAGGATAATGTATCTAAGCTTCAACACATTCAGTTTGAAACCAGTTCAAATACTAATGATAGTCAAGATGAACATGGTTCAAATGCAGATCATGAACAAGTTCAGATGTAGATCATGAACATGTTTTAGATGCAGATCATGAAGTAGTTCCTACAGATAATAATCAGCAAATTGTGGAAGTACCAGAAACATCTTTAAGGAGGTCCACGAGAATCAAACGTCCTCCTAAAAGGTATGATGATTATGTTACTTCAGTTGCTTTAACCGCTAATGATGATGAACCTTTATGCTATGAGGAAGCTGTAGAAGGTTGTAAAAGTGAAAAGTGGAAAGAAGCTATGAAGGACGAGATGATGGCATTAGACAAGAATAGCACATGGGATCTGGTAGAACTTCCTAAAGACAGAAAAACTGTGGGATGTAAATGGGTTTAAAAATTGAAAAGGGGTGTTGATGATACAGAGGATAGGTACAAAGCAAGGCTGGTCGCAAAAGGTTTTTCTCAGAAAGCAGGCATTGATTTTCATGAGATATTTTCACCAGTTGTAAAGTTGTTTCAATTCGAATTGTATTAGCATTAGTTAATTTACTTGATTTAGAATTACA
Organism: Pinus tabuliformis; assembly: GCA_031772625.1. Taxonomy (NCBI): domain Eukaryota; kingdom Viridiplantae; phylum Streptophyta; class Pinopsida; order Pinales; family Pinaceae; genus Pinus; species Pinus tabuliformis. Next base: position 871,933,850 of record CM062812.1, read on the forward strand.
ACAACTAGATGTTCAAACTACATTTTTACATGGAGATTTCGGTGAGGAGATTTACATGGAACAACCGGAAGGGTTTGTTCAAAATCGCAACAAGAAATTTGTCTGCAGGCTCAAGAAATCATTGTATGGTCTAAAGCAGTCGCCTCGACAAAGGTACAAAAAATTTGATTCTTTCATGATGAGTCAAAATTATATAAGAAGTGAATATGATCATTGTGTTTACTTTAAGAAATTAAGTAATGGCATGTTAATTATCTTAGTGTTGTATGTTGACGATATGCTTTTAGCAAGCAAAAGCATAATAGAGATCAACAGGTTAAAGACTCAGATGGCTAGGACATTTGATATGAAAGATCTAGGAGTAGCAAGACAAATTTTGGGCATGGAGATTTAAAGAGACATGAGCAATGGTAAGCTGTGGCTATCAGAACAGAAGTATATTGAGAAAATACTCTTGAGGTTTGGTATGAACAATGTGAATCCTGTTTCAGTCCCTTTAGCTTCCCATTTTAAACTTTCTTCTAGTTTATGTCCTAATACAAATGAAGAAAAAGAATATATGTCTCGAATTTCGTATGCAAATGTAGTAGGTTGTTTGATGTATGCGATGGTTTGTACTTGACCAGATATTTCACATGCAGTTGGGGTTGTCAGCAGGTATATGGCAAATCCAGGGAAAGAACACTGGTTAGCAATGAAATGGGTGCTTTGGTATTTGAGAGGCACAAGTGATTATTGTATCACCTATAACAGGAGTAGTGAATTTGTTTGCGGATATGTTGATTCCGATTTTGCAGGTGATTTGGATAAGAGAAGGTCAACTTCAGGGTATGTCTTTACTCTTGCAGGTGGAGCTATTAGCTGGATGTCAAAGCTACAGAATATTGTTGCTTTATCCACTACTGAAGCAGAATACATAGCTGCTTCACATGCTTGCAAAGAAGTGATTTGGTTGAAAGGTTTGTTTGGTGAGTTTGGTAGGTTGCAGGACAACATCAAGTTATTTTGTGATAGTCAAAGTGCAATTCATTTGGCTAAGAATCCGACCTATCATAGTAAATCAAAGCATATACCTATCAAGTACCATTTTGTAAGACAGGTTATCACTGAAAGGGGTGTCTCTCTTGAAAAAGTGCATACAAAGGAAAACTATGCAAACACGTTCACGAAACCAGTTTTGTTAGAGAAGCTATGTTGGTGTCTGGCTTCTCTTGGCTTGCAGAAAAGATAAAATAATAAATGAACAGGGTATCAGGCTAATTGTTGTCAAGGTGGAGATGGTTGAGATTTTCTGTTTTATTTAATTTGGCAAAAATCTCATGTAGGTGACAACAATAGGATTTGTTGCTATATTAGCTCCATGTATTCTTGAGGAGGAGTTAATGCATCCTATATTTGTTGTGAGAGAATTTATGATTCAGTTTTCTACTCCAGCTATAAAAAATGTAAGCCCGCAGAGGATATAAGGTGAGCTGAGAGTGTGTGTGAGGAATTAAATTGTTGTAATCTCCTATTGAATAATAAGATTGCCGATGCCTATGTTTGGTGGATGTAGCCTAGATTGGTTGGGTGAACCACATTAAATCTTTGTGTTATTTTTTATGATTTTGTATGTGCTGTGTATGCCTGTTAAATTTCCGTTGCGCATTGTTTGCTCCAACATTGTGTCAAGTCAGATGTAAAAGAAAAGTTGGAGAGAAGTCGACGAACCTGATCCCGGACTAAGGTGGGGTCTAGTGAGGTGTTGGATCCTATTCCAAATCACCAAAACTCAGGAAGAGAAAAAGGGAATTCAACCCTAATTTCTGGTGGGACCTATGATGTTAGTCCTGGCACTAGTTGGAAGCCATTAAAATAAGAAATGGCAGGGGGCATGGGGTGTGAACTGATCCTCGACTCATGGAGGAGACCTTGACTTGGGATGCCAAAGTAGACTGCGAGTTTATCCTGAAGCATGGATGTTTTGTTTGGGATTTCATGGGAGTATAGATTCCTTTGGGGATTTAATAGGAGAATGAGCTCATTTTTTTCACAACCAACAAGAGAGAAGAAAAATTTGTCGGCCCATAACCCACAAGCTCCCATATTGGAGCCACCGGTGGTCAAAATGAATAACCCTAAGAATTGATCATTCATCAAGTGGTACCAAAGCTCAAGAATGATGTGCGAGGGAATAAGTGAAGTTCTCAAGAGGTGAGTAGAGGAGAAGTTTCCAAGTGAGCAAGGGAAGCTCGAAAGGTTCTAGAGGAAGTGATCCAAGATGCCAAAATTCTGAGCTAGAGGAGAACAATTGGTGAGGTGCTAGTGAAGGATGTGTAGTTGCAACTCACTCAAACATACTTGTGTATATTGAAGACTGCAATGGTGAAGATGGACAAGATGCAGTAGTGGAGGCACATGATCATGGAAATTATCAAACATGGGATTTTGTTGTAGGATCATCGACCCCACCGCAATCGAATTTGATTCTAGAAGATTCCAAAAGGGAATCATGGAAGCCATTGAGGTGGACACGAAATTCCCTTAATTTTTTTTTTTTTAATTGCAAATATTTAGAAACCTCTCAAAGGCTATCATGGCAATATTCATCCCTAGGAATTTAGGTTTTCATCTCATTTTTATAATAGCTTCATGCGATCTATGTCAAGGGTAGCCATATTCAATGTAATATCAGTCCAAAAAGTGCCAGGCAATTTTGGGTCACGCTGGATGGAATCAATCTAAGAGCCCATATATATGTAATATTTTTTTTTCCTTTTCATATATAGCATGTGTGTTCATACTGGATGTCTATGTGTCCTTGGTGTGTTATGGTTTTTCTGTTTCTTAAGGGACAAAGCCATGGGGATTTAATATTGTTTCCAAGTTTGGGACTCCTTCCTTGATATTGGGATTCCTTTAGAGCTTGATTCAAGAAGCTGGAAGATTCAAACCCTAACGAAGATGGATGAGGTAGGAATAGAGTGTCATTCTAGAATCAGAACTAACAGGTTCAGGTCACATGTGAAAGAAACATCGAAGAGAATCCGACAAGGGTGACTCATGACTCAAACGGGGCCTAGTTGGGTGGTCATGTCCGATCTAAATCGACAACAACTGTGAAGAGAAAACGGGAAGTCAACCCCAATATTTAGTGGGACCTATGAGGTCAGGCCTCGAACTAGTCAACAACCACAAAAAAAAGAAATGGTAGGGAGTGTGGGGTGTGAACCAACCCCTGGCTCATGGAGGAGACTTCGACTTCTGATGCAAAATAGACTACTAGTTCAAACTCAAGCATGGATGTTTTTTTTGGGTCTTCGCGGTAGTATCCATTCCTTTGGGTACTTAATAGGAGAACATGCTTATTTGTTACACAACTAAGAAGGGAAAAGAAAAAATTGTGAACCCATTACGCACAAGCCCCGGGATGGGAGCCACCAAGAGTCGAAATGAATAACCCTAAGAATTGGTCATTCATCATTAAGCCTCTAAAATGGCATGAATACACTTTTTATATTTTAGGATTATACTTTCAAACCCTAAATACTAAGTAATAACAACATGCTTTTTTTAACTATGAATGTTGCTCCTGGGCATGAAATATTCTGACCTATAATCAAAATTATTTGATCTTGTTACCAATTTACGGCTTCAATTTTTTTAGTTTATTTAATTGCAGTTGAATTTCCATTAAGATTGTGATTCTAATTCCTTAAAAATGACCATGATTCTTACTCATATATTGTTTGTTTAAATACACCCTCCTATTGTATGTACAATGACGAACAATTTTTTTTTCATTGTACAGGTATGAAGACACAAGGACAAATGATACTATAATTACAAGCAATAGCACTGTAAATATTTCACTATATTAATTCTCTTACTCCCTAAAAGTTTTTCCTTCTTTCCATGCAATTACTTTTATCGTTTAACTAATATCTATATTCACTATTTCTACAAGTACGAGTTCAAACAAGTGATATTGTTTCACACAACCGTTTTAAAATTTGCATGACTCCTTTTCGACTTAATTTTTCTACTTACCATGTCAAAATATTCCTAATTCTTGGTTTCTGCTTTTGCATTGACGCGATTCGTCTATATGGAAACAAATCATTAGACTATCTTTCTAAGGAGTTGTTTTATTTTTCTTTTAATTGTTTAATTAAGGACTTACGAGCCATATAGTTTTTTTTGGATTTTGTTTAATAAACTATAGATCTTATGTTATACAAAATATTAAATTTTATAGCAAACAAAATACTAAAGTTTTGCTTGATCTTGTTCAGTCATTTGAAGTTAAAATACCTCTTACCGCACATTTTCCAATCTTGAATTCCAAGTTTATAATAAATTTGATATATCTATTTTTGAGTAATTAATAAAGTACTATATTTTACACATACATGTTCCTATATTTTCCTTTCTTAAATGTTTTTCTCTTTATATATACTATATTTACAGTAACCAGCTAAGTTCTCCATTCAGTTAGGATTATCATAATTTTTTTTCTTGTTTTATCTTTACTATTTTTTCAACGAGAATGTTTTTCTACCACGTGTTTCTTTCTATCAACTATGTTTATATATAAAACACACACACACATACAGTTTACTCATTACAATTTTCTTGTTAATGATTTTCCAAAGAAGAGTACCATGTCAACAAACAAATTTTATATGTGTGTGTGTCAAAAATTCTACTTGTTATTCATAAAATAAGTATATTATAAAATAGGACTATACTTAGTATAGTATTTAGAAATATTTATATATTCATATCCACATTTGCAATCTATATTTTATTTTTCGTTCTATAATATCCATTTCTAGTTATCGTCAAGCATAAAATATCATCTCTGTAAAATATCACAGAACAAAGTATTTTTCCTTCAATTTACTGTACATATTTTTTGAATGAAACATAGCAATATCTCTTCTCTTATGTCAATTGGTATTTACTGAATACTATACATAATACATAAATGAATCAATTGATTCAAATATAATAACAAATTTAACTTTTCCTTTTTCTCTACTTAAAAACTGAAAATAACACATAAACAATTATTTTCTCTTGAAAAACAATTTAGCCTTGTAGTTAGATATACTGACTTGAGACAATTCTTCTTCTTCTTCTTCTTCTTCTTTTTTTTGAAATTAGTAGTCAAGTACTTCGCTCCCCCCAACCTTGACATTGGAAATAGCTAATGTTCCCCAGGCATACCACGCCTACAAATTTATTTTTGTCTTTTACTTCTTACTTCTCTTTAGTTTCTCTGCCCTCAAAATGAGACAAAATCAAGGATAAATAAGTTTTTTATTAATCGAGTTTAGGCTTTTGTGATCCATATCTAGCTTCTAAGAAAAAAAAATCGGTAATAATCACATCAAGAAACATTTTTTGATGATTTCAAACCAACCAGTGTTGTTCATTGTGAGGACAAGATGAAGAATCAGATCATGGCAACAAGTTAAATATTGAAAATATTTATTTTTGCACTTTGTAAGTTTTTTATTCCACCCCATTTACCACTCTTTTGGTGGTTAATAATTTCCTCCACCTCACCAACATGTGGCAGGTAGTTATCTTCTCATTAATGAGCTCTTGTTTCCAACTCTTGAAGGCAAATCTCTATCTTCTAGGAAACAATTAATTGGCCAATATCATAGTTCCTTAATTAAATATAATCATTCACATTAGATTCCTAGGAATTATTGATGGTTAATAACACTTCACAATAAATTGTAGCGTTATCTCTTTTAGGCAAATGTAGTTAAAAACTATTTTTCTAGATTTTTATTTATTACAAAAGTAGAACTTCTTAATACAACTTTACAATCAATTATTAGCAGTAATAATTTAGTGATAAATAAAGTTTCAATTTTTTTTCAGACTGAGATACTTTAACCATAAAATAAAATGTTCACATTTAATTACATTATCAAGCCAATGAATATCACTAGTCCCCAGTTGGAACCTGTGTTGTAACATATTTTTTGTCAAAATACTTTTTCAAAAAAATATTAAAAAATTTTATTTTTACACTTCGTAAAAGTTTAATACATAGCTTTCTATTAATAAATTATTATATATTAAACTAAAGTTTATAAAGTTTCAAATGTTTTTCAGACTCGGATACTTTAACCATAAAAGTTCACATTTAATTACATTATCAACCCAATGAATATCACAAGTCCTCAGTTGGAGCCTGTGTTGTAACATATTTTTGTCAAAATATTTTTTCCAAAAAATATTAAAATTTTTTATTTTTGCACTTTGTAAAAGTTATATATTAAAATAAAGTTTTGATTTAATATTAAATTCTAAATTTTATTTGTGTAAATAAATAATAATTTTGGGTAAAGCGAGTGTGATTTCCAACCAACATTATCTATGCTAAAAGATAGATTTCCACAAATGAAAAGAAGACACCACACTCATTCGACAATTAGCGTGTAAGCGCGTGTGGGGGTGGGGGCTTTGGGGTTAGGCTATTTGTTGTTTAAGAGAAACCACCAAAATTACAAGTCAGAGCCTAGTAAAAAGCGAACGCCCTGCATGATTTTTCCATATAGCCAACACACACACCTCCCCTGCCCTCCACCCCCTGATTTAGTGAAAAGCGAACGCCCTGCATGATTTTTTCATATAGCCACAACACACCCCACCCTGCCCTCCACCCCCCTGATTTTGCTTTGATTTTGGTTTTTTCAAGATTATATCACATAGATGTTAACGTTAATTGTTGCCAAAGTTTAAAGAAAAGGTTTTCAAGGATTATTTTTCGTAGTGTTCAATAGTAATGGAGACAACACATACAACAACTTTGAAGCCATGCACTGACTCTACGCTATGGTAAGGCGTTCATGTGGCATGTTAACCATCGTACATCACAATGTCTTCTACATGGAGTGTAGTCATTTTCGAAAGAGCATTACAAGAATTACGTGGATGCAAAGTTTCAGGATTTCGCAGATATATAAATTCTTGAAAATGATTTCTCTCAAGGCATGATTTAAGTATTAATAAATATATACCAAGGAGAAAATGGGTTTATCCTTCCAATATTTGTCCCATAAAAGTAACAAAGTGACACTACCTCTTCTTGCCACTTTTAGGTAGATGATGATGGAACATAAAACTTCATAAATAAGAAATATTATGCTACAACGTGTTTATGTATATAAGATTTTCCACTCATAGTTGAGAGAGGAAAACTATTTCCATTTTACAAGTGTTAGTTTCGAGTTATGGAAGATTGGTTTAATAATATTGCTTTGTTATTTTATTTTATTTTTTTGTCTTATATGCATGACTACACTAGTAAGAGAGCTCTAGGATTCTTTTGTTTTTATCTCTTCTAGCCACTTTTAAGTAGATGATGATGGAACCTAAAGCTTCATAAATAAGAAATATTATGCTACAACATGTTTATGTATATAATATTTTCCACTCACAGTTGAGAGAGGAAAACTATGGAAAACTATTTCAGTTGAGAGAGGAAAACTATTTCCATTTTAAAAGTGTTGGTTAGTTTCGAGTTATGGAAGATTAGTTTAATAATATTGCTTTGTTAATTTTTTTTTGTCTTATATGCATGACTACGCTAGTAAGAGAGCTGTAGGAATCCTTTGTTTTTATCTTGACCAAGTGCATTCATAGAAATTATACAAGTCAGGGCAATACTCTATTGAAAGATGTGTTTCAGCAACCCTAATGTGTCCTAATTCACAACAAATATCTTGGGAAGGAGGTGTTTTTAGTCGATTATCTCTCACTTTTTTAGAGCATTATACTACTCTCTTGGGTGCAGCCTCGTTATGGGTTTGGTCAAACATGTTGAAATCTAGATGACAAGGCTTTGGAAAAAAAATTCAAGAATATTTCTACACAATAAAAGGGAAAAATATTGCATCGACATGTTGATGAATGAATCTATTAAGACAAAAGGAGGACTTCGAATACAATATTGCGAAAATGAAGTAATAATTCTTCCATTATTTTTACAAGTATCCTCTGTAATTCATTGAATCTCACTGGTAAATTATTTTAATGAAGTCTAGAAAATATGGGAATATATCTCATTAGGAGTCAAATTCAATGCTCAATGATATAATATATAATAGCTATAAAAATAGATGGTATAGCATATCTTGGACTTTAAATATCAAATTATAGAACACATGTTTCAGATTTTAAGGACAAGAATGAACAAGTTGAGGATTAATTCTAAGGATTCAATGAGAAACTTCAAGTAGATTTTAAGCATTCTAGAAAACATGTGGCAAGGATTTCCTTATTTAAGGATAGCTGACATATTTTTAGGGCAACAGTTTCATATTTAAGGGAAGGGGATCAACAATCAATAAGACATTTCTAGATTCTTTGAACATAATAAGAAATTGTTTTATTTTTAGTTTATTATTAGGATTTAATCCCTAAAAGCTCTTAACAACTTAAGGGTGATATTTTCTTACATATTATTTCATCTTGAATGTAATAAGGGTTGGATTTTCAGGGCATTATTGTGAATTTGTATTTTCAAAACATTTTCCTTTCAATGGTTTTAATTAGAAGATTCTTGCCTCAACATTTGCAAGATTATTTCAAATGTGAGTGTTTTCATGTGTTCTGTATTATTTTCTTTTATAAATTTTGAGGTTATGCAGATCCTAAGGAGAGGCTAGGTTGAATATCAACCTCCCTCAATTCCCGGACATAGTTATATTCTTTACTAAGTAAGCTAAATAATTTTTTTGTTTATGTTAGTTCTTGTGCATCTCAAGATTGTTTCCTTTTGTATAATTGCAGTATGTATTGTTGTTAATCCATTGAATGATACTTTATGCACTCTCTTTCCATAATAGACAAGTGATATACTCAGTTTGGGTGAGAAGTTAGTTTGTTATATTCTTGTAATCTTCATTATTTACAACAAAAAGTATCTGTCAAGGTTGAGAATAGGAATTTTGTTTCTAATTCTAGGGGGGATTATTCTTCATATCTAAAGAAACCAATCTAGCTTATTATCAACCATCTTTCAAAAAACCCCTAAATGTAGCCACTGTGATTGAAAGGCTAATGTTCATTGCCATGAATATTCAATTAGCCTTGTAACATTTGAGGAACCTCCCTCTCGTTCAAGGGCCAACTTGAGCCTAAAGTAGGGTGGGTTGATTTCCTGGCACAATTTCCTAGCCAGAAATTGTCTTTAAGAAATAGATACAACATGGATAAAAATCATATCCCAAGTAATTGAGTCTACTTCATATTTTGATTCCTATAAAATGAAATATGACTAAGCTTATGAGGATTCAACCCATTAGTTGTTTTCTCATCCAACATTATATAAATTGGTTATGGTTGAACTTTCAATAGGTCTTCCAATTAAGTGAATGAGTAGGTCATAATTAGTGTTTCCAAGAAGGTTTTGAGGTATCTCTTGATGATGTGCCTCAAAATAAAATTTTGGAGGATGATACTCATATTTTGAATACTAATGAATGCCACAAACAACAAGAATAGTCAACAAATAGTATTGGTGATGTTTCCCCTCACCACTCTCAAATAATCTATTCAATTTCTCATAAGAGTCACAAAATGGTTGATGAACGTAAGAAAACTACAACTACATGGTGATGATGGAAGTAACGAAGATCCCCCTCAAAGGAAACTTAAAAATTACATACTACTTCAATAAAATCTAACCAAAAGAGAAATATGGTGGAGAAGAATGTCCAAATGTTCACATGCCAAAAATAAAGTCTAAAGAGATTGAAATTAATCATACAACTAAAATACATAAATAGTAAGAGATGCAACAAATTGAAATTTAATCTATAGACAAAGAGTTGATTCGTGAACGACCAACATTTTTTGAAGAAGAATCAACTTCACTACATCATCCCAAATACTGTAAAGAGCCAAAGAAATTTTAGATTGGAAAAGTCAATTTGAAGAATAAAAAGGTCACTGAAGGATGGGATTTAGAACTTGATATGAAGAGATTGAACCCTCAAAAGTCATTGAATTTCATCAAGCTGTTGGAGATGCTTTCTCATAATCAATAAGTAAATAAGAAAGGAAAATATAATTTTGAAAAGAAGGATAGTTGAGTTGGAAGTTACCTTGTTTCAAAAGTTGTTCCTTATAGAACCATTGTTCACTCTCAAACCTAATAAGTTTCCTAAAGAAACAATTGAGTCAAGTTCCAAAATAAAAATAGCTTCAAAATTTCTAGCTAGAATAAAGTAATATGTTGTGAATAATATAAAAATAAATGCGCCTTGATTTTTAAATCTTAGGAATTGGCTACAAATTTAATTGCTCTTGCTACGAGGATTTCATTGTTTATGGAATATCTACAAAAGGATATGGAGAATGATGAAAATTTCTATAAATATATTAAGGCCATTTTTTTATTGTTCCAAATATGATTGAGGTTAAAATTAATGAACAATGTCTTATATCTAGAAATACACTCAAACAACTACAAGCATATTGGATGGAAATAATCAATATACTTCGATAGTTAATTTCTAAATATGTTGCCATCAAAATGAAAAGAAGTGAATCAATATTTATAATAGTTGATGTGGTTAAATAATTGGATGTCGCACCTTTAATAGTATATTCTATGAGACTATATGTAAAATGGTTAGATACACTAAAAATCTCTTCAGAAAATGATTTTAATAGTCTTAATGACTTTTATTAAGGAGAAATTGAATGAAAAATTGTTAGCTTCATTAACAAAATTGAACAACAAGAAATTATTATCCCTTAGATTGGATTTTAGTTAAAAGTAATTGAGGATTAGTTATCAACCTCCTACATCAACCATGAAATAATTATAGTACCATCATGAGAATGCATTGAAGCATGACTGAAGGATCCAATACAAAAGATAACCAAATACTCCTAAGATTGAAGGATTGGTTACAACTATTAAGGTTCTTCACAAATTTAGCATTAAAAAGGGGGCTTTACGAATCTTGAAGTAATGAATTTTTCCACAAAGTGAAGAAATTATCTCAAACATAATTTTTTCCTGTATTCCTAGATAGTAAACATTGAACCTTGCATCACAAAGTCATTTGAGTGTTCAAGGTCAATTCATAATTGTATTTTCCTCCTTTTCTCCATGTTTTCTCCATCTCCATATATGGTCCATAAGAGCCCCATCTAAATGTATTGATATTTTTTCAAATATTATTCACATAGAACTCCCATGCACTCGTATCTAGTACAATTTTTTATTTTCAATTTAAAACATGAGATTTCAAATGTGTGTCTCCTTTAATCTTTTATGAGCTCAATTGAAAAATCATTTAAATTTTTCTACAAATGTGGTTCATCTCCTTTCATCTAATTGAATAATATATCATACTTTGATTTTATTATGTTGAAAATAATATCTTATGAATGTGTCATTTCTCATCAATTCATTTTTTCCCAGTCTAGTTTTATTTTAAGTATTTTGTTGTTAGATAAATCTAGTCCTATGGAGGGATTTCATTTTATTTCTTATAAATCAAAGGAATACCACCTCTTTAAAAATAAAGAAAGAATATTACCTTCCTATATTATCTCTAATAATAAAAACACAATATGAGGGATCAACATTGCTATAAACCTAATTAGGTTTTTAATACTTTATTAAATAGGATTGACACCTTGGATGCCTTTACATTTTAATACACATGAAACTTTAACCTTTAACATGTATTCACTCGTTTTCACTTATGCATTGAGCCTTCATAGGTTTAATGCTTTCAACAATTGGATTCTAGATTTAACACTGTGGATTAATAATTCACTAGTTTTCACTTATACATTAAGCCTTCTTAGGTTTAATGTTTGGAACAATTGGATTCTATATTTAATATTGTGGATTAATAATTCACTAGTTGTCACTTATGCATTGAGCCTTCTTAGGTTTAATGTTTGCAACAATTGGATTCTATATTTAATATTGTGGATTAATAATACCCTCGATCCTTTTCATTAGTGGACAATAATTTTATATATGCACTTAAAAAAAAAATGGGCACATTTGTCGCAAAGTGATGTTATCCATTTTACAGTGGATTCTTTATGGTGCTCAGAATATTTTTAGATCTATTTTAGGGTTTGGCACCCTTCTACACCAATTGCTTTTGGTGCACATTTCATGTTGATTACGTAGATTATACCATAGTAGTCATGATTTCAAAAAGATTATTAAGTATATTCATGACTTTTTTCTTTGTTGAATTTAAAACAAAATTTGTGTTTAATTATTTTATGTTTGTTTTAATTTTAGGATGATCATTTGTGATTTTTCATCAATTTTTTGAAGTAGTCGATGGGTTGTATTCAATTTTACAATGAAATTCTCAACTCTAAATGAATAAGGGCTTTTTGTTTTTTTTGGTCAATGTCCCTTTTGATAGTGGTGAAAATTTGAAAAAAATGGTGACTACTTGAAGTAATGAATTTATCTATTTATTGACAAAAATACCCATTAGTTCCTTTACATAAATATAATCATGCAATTGTCCTTGGTGTACAACATTTAGATTTTTATTCTTATTCTTATTCTTTTTCCTCTAGATTGGTAGCTTTTCCAAATTTTGAACCAAGTGTGTTTGGTAGTAGAATAATATTTCTTCATCAAAATTGTAATATTATATTTTTTTAATGGCTAAAAATAAATGGTGGTAAAAGACCAAAGTTAGAGAAAACTATGAATATTTATATAGAAAAACGCCTAATCACTAAGGCTCTGATACAAAATGAACCAAACTAGTCCACATTGTGAAATAAAAAATAAATGGAATAACATAAGATAATCCATTTCGATTAAAATATTGTATTGAATAAAATATGGAATAATATATATATATATATAGAGAGAGAGAGAGAGAGAGAGATCACTTCAGTGAAAATAGTCTCTCTCTCTCTCTCTCTCTCTCTCTTATTCCATTTGAATTAAAATATAGTATTGAATAAAATACGGAATAATAGAATTACTATATAGAGAAAGATTTTTCAGTGAAGTGACGTTTTTCTTATTAGGCTGTGTATTTTCATTAGTTATTAATCATGTTTATGTTTATTATAATCCTAATTAAAAGTTGAAAATTCAGTTATGACACATTTTGTCACCTTCAAAAGAAGAATAAAAAATAAATAACAAGATACTTTTTTCACTACTTATCTTTTAAACTTGGTATGGATACATTGAATAAAATCAATATTTATGGCATTCAATTTACCACCAAATTAAAAAAAAAAAAAATTATGGTTACATCACTATTTAGTGATTCCCTTTTTTGTGTGGAAAGGAGAAGGTTCCAGTTGTTATAGTTCTTATTTCCAACATGATTTATATTTTTTTCCAAACTTTAACATGCGTAGATTATCACAAATTAACTATAAAATAGAAGATTAAAGAAACATAATAATACGTTTAAAATAAATTACTTTATGAAAATTAGGTTGAGGAGAGACGTAATATGACCTTTTTTCCGAATCCATTGTTTCTTGTATTTTCTTCGTCTCACTATGTTGCTAGGATCTCCACTTCTCGTCACAATAATAACATATTCAATTAATGTTTCCAAGTATGGACAACATCCACTCTATTCAATAAAGTCATCTAAGGTTGCAGTCCTTCCTAGAATCACTTCTATTTCCCAAATGAGAGGACTTAGAGTTCTCCATGGATCTCTATTTTGAAAACATTGCTACTATGCCTATATTTCGTGAGTTACTTCATTGAAGGACTCCTCTTAGAGCATCCAAGTTTAGATCGACCCCTTGAATGATGTCAAAAGATCATGATTAAGATTGTTTTAGAGTTACTTCATTGAAGGACTCCTCTTAGAGCATCCAAGTTTAGATCGACCCCTTGAATGATGTCAAAAGATCATGATTAAGATTGTTTTATTTTTTTTTCTCCTTGAGGATTTCTAGGATCAATGGTTTCCTTTAGGCTACACAAATTCCATAAGTCATTTTTATGGACTTTAATTCCAACTTCTTCTTGAGTGACTTGAGGTTTTTTCTTTCATTGAGAGTTTATTATTTTGGAATGGGGAACTTTCACCTCTTGAATATTCTTGATGGTTGCAAAGTTTTTATGATTTGGATATGTTATTGACTCATTTATGGATATGCTATTGGCTCATTCTACTAAAATATAAATATTTATGATAGTCATTACATTTGAGCAAGGATTATAAATAATACAATGATTGTATAAAGGATTTCTTATTCTTGTTCTTTATATTTATTTTTATAGCCTTCAGAAGAGTTGTTTCAAGATTTACTTCTGCATAAACATGAATGCAGTAGAATAATTCCATTTTTTATTATGATTTTCTGGCAGGAAAGCTCGCTCATGCTAAGACTAGGGTTGAAATTTATCTTGTAAATTGAAATCTAAGACAACCAATTTATATATAATCATCTCCATCCCATAAACCAAATTCACACCTAGAACGATGAGGTCTTTGAAATCCTTAAACTAAATTGAAAACCCCCCAAAAAGTGCTTGCAACCATAATAGTAGACCTAGATGTCCCCTTGCATGCGAGGGACCAATGACTTTACATTCAATATTCCAGTGTTTTTACAATAGTCCAAACCCCCAAAACTCCCTGATTAATATATGTTTCACATATAAAAGAGCCATTATATTTGGCCATGGAAGTTGAAGGTTCAACTGGGTGTCAGTCACGATTAGTTTTTTGTTATGTTGAGTGGTTATTAGATTCTAAGAAGACCCAGAAACTGAATCAATGATTTCTTTATATATTTCTATGTACATTATGTACATCGTTCTTTGAAACAATCATTAATATAAAATTAATTTCGTTTCCAATTTCGTGTGTTTAATAGTAGGATCAGAGTGGCAGATAATCTACTTTGTCTTATAAAATGAGCCAGGATTGTGTGGCCTTCTTATAGAGCATTGGTAAAGCAGAACGTGGAGCATGTAAAGTTAATTTTGTTTTTCTTCTGAGCTTTGGAACATATTGAGAGAAACAACGAGTGAGATAGTTGTGGACCTGTGAATTCAAATCAAGGATTGTTGAATCAAAGATGGTGAGATATATTCAATAAACATTGTAAATTGGATTCCTGTATTCATGAATTTTCAAAGGCCATGCTATATATATGTATGATGTGTAATCCCCAACGTGACCTGATATTTTTATTATTAAGTCTTTCAATTTGTTGAAGATAATGGAGAATATCCTAGAATAGGTAGAGTTGGTTCACGTAGCCTCAAGATAGGAATTAGTTTCTATTTCTTAGGATGTTGTTCTAACTTGCCTAAAACCATGCATTTTATTTAATATGTAATGTTGATGAACAATGTAGAGTGTTCTGTAGAGCCGGACTCTCCTAGTTCAGACTCTCTTTCGTAGAGCTGACCAATGGGTTTTATTTTCAGTAATACAAACATTGCCATTTTTATCATCGTATAAGAGCGTCAAGGTTGAGGAACCTGTACGCTGGCTGGTGGGTGGTTCTTTGAACCGAAATCGTCACAGGTTTTGACTAGATAGCCGCGACGTTACACTACTACACTTTTGTGACTAGTCTCAAATATTGGGTGTTTTTCTGCAACTAGTCTCAGAAAATTGGTTTTTATCTACAACTAGTCTCAGATATTGGGCAAATATCAGCGATGATCGTTTAAATCAAAGAAATTGCAAAGGGAGCCAAGAACAAGGCTGTAGCTGCCAGATAAGCTGAGTGGGGAAGAAAAGAACAAGGCTGTAGCTGACAACAAGAGGTTGTCTGGAGGCTTAGAAGGAAGCCACAGAGATCTGCGCGTGTGTTGTGAGATCTAACAACAGTGATCTGTCTCTGTCACAGATCTGAGGTAAATTTAACATCTTTTACCTGTCGATTTTTTTTTCTAAATTGCCAAGATGAATAACAACATATTTGAAGCATGCATGAATGATCATAACAAGCTCGATGGTTCAAATTATGAAAATTGGAAGTTTAAGATGTAGAATCTACTAGAAGTGCAGAGTGCTTGGACGATTGTGAATGGGGATGAGCCGAGGCCTGCGGCTGGATCAGCAACAGTCCTAGATTGAGAGAAACGAGAAAGAAGAGCAAGGACAATGTTAAAGATGTCAGTGAAAGACTGTATTATACCGCATATTAGAGAATATAAGTCAGCTAATGAGATCTGGGGAACTTTGAAGGAATTGTACGAGATCAGAAATTCAAATCATCTTTCGTTCCTCAAGAGTAAGATTCTGTCCATTAAAATGGAGGAGAATGAAACGATTACTTCATTCGTAGCAAGGATCAAGGATATGAAGACTAAATTATCAGATATTGGTCATACAATGGACGATACAGATCTTGTGACCATTACAATGAATGGTGTCACTCATGATTATCAGATGTTCACTGGGATCGATGCCAGAGAAAAGATCCCACATTTTGAAGAGTTGACGGGTATACTAATGCAGGAAGAAGAGAGTAGATCGACTCTGAAGCCCCAGAGTGCCGATCTTGCATTGGTAGTGAGGAAAACTTCTACAAAGGGAAAGGAGGTCCACAACAACAAAATAGAGCAAGTTCACATAAACGGCCAAATCTAACCCAAGGTATGCACCCGAATAAAAACTACTCTGAAACTAAATGTTTTTATTATGGAAAATTGGGTCATATTGCTAGGGAATGTAGGAAAAAGAAGTATCATGGAGAAAAGCAAAAGCTAAAGAGACATGCAGGTCATCTCATGAACAATGATCAAGTGAAGAATTTGAGGTTGTTCATGGAAGATCGTGATGAAAATGTTGATGCAGACATTTGGCATGTAGATTCAGGAGCGTCAACACACATGACAAGGACCAAGCACTGGCTGGAGGATTTTAAAGAGATCAACGAAGGCGCACAGATTTACCTAGGTGATGACAAAAGTCATCAAATCAAAGGATGTGGGAAATTTTCTGTCATTCTACCTGATGATAATATTAAACAAATTTACAATGTAATGTATGTGCCTGGTATAAAAAAGAACTTGATTTTTGTATCTATGATTACAGATCAAGATTTGAAAGTTGAATTCTTTAAATATAACTGTTACATTAAGGATCTGCTAGATGGAATGAAGACAATTGCTACAGGAATCCGAACAGGAGGACTGTACAAGTTGGATGTGAGACTTGCACCAGTTTGAGTATTGACAACAGTGAGCCTGACTACAGAAGAGCTTTGGAACCAGAGATTCAGCCACATCGATTACAATGATTTGCTGCTACTACAGAGAAAAGAAATGGTAAGAGATCTTCCTATGCTAAAGCAAGTACATAATGATTGCGATGCTTGTACTTTAGGAAAAATGCATAGAGAAGAATTCCTTGTTAGAATAGAAAAGAAATAGAGGGACATACTAGAGTTAGTGTACATAGAGCTTTGTGGTCCCATGCAGACAAAATCATTAGGAGGTGCAGTGTATTTCCTACTATTTATTGATGACTGTACGAAGTTTTCTTGGGTGTATTTCTTAAGTAACAAGAGTCATACATTCAAATAATTTAAGTAGTTTAAAAATATGATTGAAAGACAAACAGGGAAAAAGATAAAAATTCTCCATTCTGATCAACGGGGAGAATATAGGAAAGATGAGTTGATTAGATATTGTAAAGATCATGGAATTTTGTAGCAGTTTACAGTACCCCATACTCCACAGTAGAATGGAGTAACAGAAAGGAAGAACAGAACTCTGGTGGAATGTGCGAGATGTATGCTGAAAGGTAAGAATATTTCAAATGGTTTTTGGGCTAAAGTAGTGAGTACTACGGTTTATTTAAAAAATAGGAGTCCTACAAGAAGTCTTGAGTTTAAAACTCCTTTTGAAGCTTTATATGGATATAAGCCTGTAGTAAAACACTTAAGAATATTTAGATGTAAAGAATTTGCCCACATACCCAAGGAAGATAAAAAAAAATTAGACTCAAAAGCCATCAGATGCACTTTTATAGGGTATTGTTCATCATATAAAGCATACAGATTATTTAATCCCTCTACTCACAAGATCTTTGCTAGTAGAGATGTTAAATTCCATGAGCAGGATAGTGAAGAAACTGATGAGCATTTTGATGGAAGGGACATTCTGTACTTTGAAGAAGAGGATGCAGAGAACAATTAGGATCAGCAGTAAACAGAGGCAGAGGATGAACAACTACAACAACAGCAACAACAACAACAACAGCAACAACAACAACAACAAAAACAGCAGCAACAACAAGAAGAAATAAGGTTTGAAACCACTACCCCACCACTAAGGAGATCAGGTAGGAAAGCTCAAATACCTGCAAGATATAGGGAAAATGAATTTATAACTAGTATGATGAATGTTGTTGAACCATCTAGTTATAAAGAAGCAAATGAAAGTAATGAATGGAAAATAGCCATGGAACAGGAATATGATTCAATAATCAGAAACAACACTTGTGAATTGGTAGAACTCCCTAGGGGAAAACAGGTCATAGGTTGCAAATGGTTATATAAATCGAAAATTAATGGAGATGGAACTATAGAAAGGCTGAAATCTAGGTTGGTTGCAAAGGGGTACACACAAAACAAGGGATAGATTATGAGGAAACCTTCGCCCTTGTAGCTAAATTGAACACCATTAGAATGTTAATTGCCTTAGCTACCAAGAAACATTGGATGATGCACCAACTAGATGTAAAGTCTGCATTTTTGAATGGAGAAATGAAAGAAGAGGTTTATTTAGAGTAACCAGAAAGGTTTGTTTAGAAGGGAAAAGAACATTTAGTTTGTAGGTTGAAGAAAGCACTCTATGGACTAAAACAAGCTCCCAGGTCATGGTATGAGAAAATTGATTCATTTTTTCTACAAGATGGCTACAATAGAAGTAAGAATGACCTTAATCTTTACACCATGAAAGATGAACAAGGGTGCGTAGTGCTAATTTCATTATATGTAGATGATTTGATAATTACCAGTGATGCTATATATCTAATTGATGAAGTCAAGCAGCAGATGTCACAGATGTTTGAGATGAAGCATCTTGATGAACTCAGATACTGTTTAGGTCTCGAGATTTGGAGAGATTCAGGTCAAACATTTCTGTCTCAAGCAAAGTATGTCAAAGGCTCGTTAGTGAAGTTTAGAATGGATCAGTGCAAGTTTGCGCAGGTACCATTGCAACAAAACATCAAATTGCAGTGTGAGAATGGCTCAAAAGCGGCAGATGCAACACTTTACAGACAACTGGTTGGGAGTTTGATCTACCTTACCACCACTAGACCTGATTTGGCTTATGCAGTCAGCGTGTTAAGCCAATTTATGTCTAAGCCTCTCTAAAGCCATTGGAATGCAGCGAAGAATGTTTTGAGGTATCTACAAGGTACTATAGATTATGGAATTATTTACACTAACTCTTCTGATGTTAGATTGGTAGCATTTGCAGATTCAGTTTGGGCAGGAAATGTAGATGATCACAGATCTATAACAGGTTATGCATTCAGTCTTGGATATGGGGTGATCACTTGGAGCGGCAACAAGCAGAACACAGCCTCCTTGTCCTAAGCAAAAGCAGAGCATCAAGCCATGTGTGCAGCAACGTGCGAGGCAGTTTGGTTGCGGAGACCTCTCCAGGGTGTTGGGGAAGAACAGACAGTCACAACAACAATCAAATGCGACAATCAAAGTTCAATCAAACTGCCCAACAATCTGGTGTTTCACAAAAACATGAAACATATTGATACTCAATTCCATTTTGTAAGGGAGAAAGTGCAATCTAAAGAAATTCATCTGGAATATTGTGATACATGTGATAATGTTGCGGAAATTTTCACTAAGCCTCTTGGAAAAGTAAGGTTTCAAATGTTTATTGAGATGTTAGGCATATATGTGAACCCATTCTCCATTAAAGGGGAGTGTTGAAGATAATGGAGAATATCCTAGAATAGGTAGAGTTGGTTCACGTAGCCTTAGGATAGGAATTAGTTTCTATTTCTTAGGATGTTGTTCTAACTTCTCTAAAACCATGTGTTCTATTTAATGTGTAATGTTGTTGAACAATGTAGAGCGTTTTGCAGAGCTAGACTCTCTTGGTTCAGACTCTCTTTCGTAGAGCTGACTAGTGGGTTTTATTTTCAGTAATACAAACATTTCCATTTTTATCACAATTTAATTTCAAATATAATTTTTATGCTACATCTGTCGCATGAGCTATCACGGAAGTGCCTACACAGTCATGGACCACTTCCTACGAAATCAAGTGATCTTCATTAACTAAATTGGAAAGGAAGCAACTAAAATCCTCTCATTGTACGTGTTATTTTGGGCCATGTCTTTGCAAAGAATACCCCTACGTGCATGATTGGCACTGATCGAAAGGGTTCATATTATGAAGAAGAATGCAGCCAAAGAGCGAAGCTTCTAGGGTTTGTATTGTGAATAAGAGTGCATCCAAATAATGATGTGTGGTTCACAGACGGAGAACGTGTGGCTCACCGATGCGGAGAGGTTTGAAAATTAATTTCTATATTTAAATTTATCAATTTGCGGTAATCTTGAGCCTCTCCACAAATAGCTAAAACTCTTTGCATCATGCGAATTGCATATGCTACTAGATAAATTAGTGAGGGAGAAATTGTTTAGGCCTCAAGGTATTTTTTTCTTGGAGTTCATGCCATTGTGCAGATCTCAACTTCAAGAGAATGAAATATGAGCCAAATATCTCCTCTGATCCTGAAGGCTAGGTGCTTATGGATGTGCTCACATTACATTTACCAAGTGTTATTGTAAAATTTGTGGAGATTTCACAGAATTTTTGGGAAATATGTAAAAATATTATTACTCACGTGTGTGAATATCGTAATGATGTTTCCACTCTTTGAGTCATTATATTTTAGCTGCAACAATGAAACATTAAGTTGTTTCCTTCCTCTATTGCATGATTTCACTATAGTAATTTTGTGAATTCAGTGGAGAATTTCGGAAAATATAAATGCAACATTGCCAAAAATTTTAAGAGCTAGAATAGTTGCGGTTTATGAAGCAGCTAATGAGGACAATAAAAGAATTTTCGAAAAGTTGATAGTCATTTCCAAGTCTATAAGGGAAGTTTGTAATTAAGAGTAATATTTGGTTGTTTGAACACCCTGAAAGTCTAGTTGAAGTCATATTCTATAAGTAACATTTCTATTTTGAAGACATACAAATATCCAGGGAGAAATAGTACTAGAGAGCAGTGCAAAAAGAAAAAAAAAATAACATAGGTACAAAAATATTTAATTAAGTGAAAATTATTGTTCGTGAGTTTTTTAGTCATTTAATGATGCAATCATAAAGCCCGGGTGAATTTTGATTCGGTTTTTCCTAGTTTCAATCATACATTTACATTCAAAGGAAAATTAAAAAGTGGTTGTAGGAAGGTTTGGTTTTTATTTGTTTAACTTTAAAAGAAATATATGAGATGATCACACTTGTAACACCCCTTCCAATGTATACGCAAAGTACTGATGCCAACTGGGGGTAAACATGAGGAGAGATGCTACTACAATAAAATTCGATCTCCTATGTCACGTTAAGGAAGTGGAACCAGCAGAACATCACATACCATTATCCAACATCATCAACAAACCCCTCAGGAGATAAGTCAGCCACTCAAACAACCTGTCCCTCGGTCCCATTACTATTCTACAACTTTTAGGACATAGTCACTCTCATGCTGTGAGCAAGGGAGTGACCAGAAACCTAAAGTCACTCTCACTAGCCTACCTGCCAGTGACTATGGTCCAGAATTGCTAGTTCTATGCCAGTGACCCCGACATTTGTGCCACTTTTCTAGCCCATAATCCTAGCCTCTACCCAGAACTTGTTGTAACTTTAAAAAATCAATAAAAACATGATAACCATGTTGATCAATCAAAATCAAACATGGAATATGCCTGCGCATCCCTAACCGGGACTCACATTCCATCAAACACTTGGCATCAATACAGCCAATAGGTTTAGGAGACAAGATAGATCATAAAAGTATTGAAAAAAATTATGCAACATAACCAGAAGAATCACCTCCTTCTCCACTAAACCACTACATCATCAATTAGGTCTTGCATCCATCCATTTTACTGTTACAAGTAAATATATGAAATAACCATGACATGAACCAGTCATTTAATCATGTTTATAACCAGCATAAAGCCATATAAATATGAGAGATATGACAACAATTGAATCCCCATATATATCAGTGCAAAAGTAAGAGAACTTAGATTTTATTAATCATAGGTGAATATGACTAGGTTCGGGACTTCCACATACCACCTGACCATAGACATGGCTAAACCAAATCTCTTTTTCAACCAGTCACCCCTGTGCCATATTCCAAGCATGAATGTGGGATCTCATAGAACAACCAATCATAGAAAATTCAAGGGAATCTAGAGGTTAAACTACCTCCACCCTCACCAAATCATGATCATACCAAACTGGTGCTCCAATCACAATCAAACAAAACTTGGAATGCCATCTGGAATCCATCACTATCCTTGAAGATTTTTCCATCTCCTTGTCTCTCAGGATTTATTATGTAGGAGCATGTGACTTAGAGGAAAAAAATTCTTCAAACATATTCTAAAAATCCAAAAAAAAATCTACAGGCAAGGGAGTGGGGTCCTTTAGCAAGCAATTTTCATGCTTTCTAGTTCAAGATATGAATAGAGTTAAGAATAAATCATGCTAAATATAATCTCTTATGGATAAGCTGTAAAAAAGCTTTACGCTTTAAATCATTCTATATGAAAGCATGATTTTGTTCAAGATTAAGTCGAGAAGGCTTATCTATTAATTATAAATAAGAAATAGTGGGACTCTCAGAAGGGAGAGCCTGGAAGCATTATCAATTGAGAAAAATCTCTCTCTGTCCATTGGAATTAATGACTCTCTGTTAACCAGTATTTTATGCATGTATCAGTTTTGATTTTGTTGTTTTTTGCTTTTATTAATGGTGATTCAATTTTTGTTTCCCTATGAACACTTAAGCATAGGCCTATTGAGTAGTTCTCCTTCATATCAACGATCACAGGCTCCTTGAGTCATTTTATAGAGTTTGCAGTCAAACTCTATTTTACATAGAGAAATCGTGATATTTCCTTAGGTGGAACATAGTTCCCGACCTGAAACTTTATCGGGTTTGGTTCATACCCATATCAGGTCCGAACCAATATTGCAATATCGCAAGTGGAGCGTGGAAGAGACCTTTGGAACTACCGAGTGCTGAAGCCCTGATAGGCCGAACCCGAAACATGATAGAGAGGGTTGGATAAATTTTCGAGTCCGCAAGGATAGTCACATCGCACAGGTGAAGTGGGAGGAGTCTATTGTGTGGTCTTTTGAAATCGTCAATAGTGATTGCCGATAGCCATGTATTATTGCATTGGAGGAAGAGAGTTAGAAGGGTCATTTTAAAGCACCGATAGTGTTATGGGCACAATATGCTATCCTTTGAATTTTAAGCGCCAATAGTGTTAATTCTTTAGAATTAATACAAGACTATTTATAAGCTGTGACAGTGATATAAAGAGCCGATAGTGTGTTTTGTTCCTTTGGAACAAAATCCCTGCGATTGTGTATTTTGCGTGGAAAGTGCAATTTCTTCAGTTTTAAAGAATTGATCATGTTTTAATGTAATTCCTTTGGAATTACAGTCTTGGTAGAGAGTAAGGGATATGTGTGAAAAATACCGCCAATAACAAGTGTTGGGGTGGTCAGAGGAGAATCCATGAGGCTATCTATTAGCTGTAAATGATTGATATGACTATTGAGATAGAGGAGGAAATTTGGCTGATATTGAAGAAATTGTAAACAGATTTGCGAGGCTGTCCATAACCTGCATCCAGGCCACCATTAGTGGTATCAGAGCAACGAGTTGACATTGGATTGAATATCAGAAGCAGGAGAAGGAAAGTTACTATGGCTTTCAGATTTTGAAGAGGATGAGGACGTGGTGGAAGAGGATGACTTGTTGCAAATGCTGAAGTAATGGAAGCTGTGCAACAGATGCAAGCTAGATTGGATGCATTAACAACAGGCGGGAACATAGATGATGGAGATGTTAGTGAACCTAAGATTGAAGCTGTAGAGGAGGAAGATGTAGCAGTTACTGTTGAGATGAGGTTCTTTTAGTCAGTGTTGAGATCCACAACTAGGCCAAAGACCGAGGTATCAATATATGAAGGAGGACTGAATCTAGAAGAATTAATAGACTGGATTAATGGCATGGAGAAATTCTTCGACTATGAAGAAACAAAAGATGAGAAGAAAGTCAATTTTGTTGTCACCAAGCTAAAGGACCATGAAGCGCTTTGGTAGGATGGTGTGCAAGAAGAAAGGAAGAGACTTGGCAAGCAACCAATCAAGAATTGGAGCAGGATGGTAACAAAGCTAAGAGGTAAGTTTTTGCCAAGTAATTATTAGCAAACCTTGTTCAGACAGATGCAGAATCTTAGACAGAGGTCTATGAAAATAAAATAATACACAGAGGAGTTCTACAAGGTAAGTATAAGGGCTGGAGAAGCCCAAGATATAGATGAGAAGGTGGTTATACATGAATGGTCTCAAGATGGACATTCAAGATGAGATAAGCCTATTGTCTCCTAAAACAGTAGAGGAAGCTTATCGGATAGCACTGGAAGCTGAAGAAAAACTCATGAGGAAGCAGTCTGCCAGAGGGAGAGGTGCTTTCCGAGGAAGGGGAAGTCAAGGTGGTAGAGGAAGATCTACAACACCTAAATATGGAGCTAGCAGTAGCTCAACCCAGCATGCACCCACAGGACGTGATGCAAGAGGCAAAGGGAGTTTTTCTAGAGGAGGAGGAGGCAAGGAAGAGGTGGAGAAATAAGATGTTACAGGTGTAACAAGCTAGGACACAGAGCTTTTGAGTGCTCAGAGAATGTAGAAACAAATCAGAGGAATGAAATTGTTGCTCAAGCTGAGGGAGAAGCACCAGCAATAATAGTGATAGAAGAAGAAAATATACCAAAGAGAGGAGAATATTTGGTAGTTAATAAAGTTTTGCTCAAGCCAACAAAGGAGATAGTTGAACCATCACAAAGAAAGACTTTATTCAAGATAGAGTGTAAAGTCCAAGGGAAATGTTGTCAGATGATCATTGATAGTGGCAGCACTGATAATTTGGTCTCTACAGAAGTGGTGGGGAAATTGAAACTGAAAACAATGAAACATCAAACACCTTACAAGGTGTCATGGTTGCAAAAGGGACATCAACTATTAATAAAAGAACAGTGTGAAGTCGAATTTCAGGTGGGCAAGTAAAAAGATAAAATTGTTTGTGATGTGATGTCAATGGATGTGTGTCACATATTGCTTGGAAGACCTTGGAAATATGACAAAGGAGACATGCATGATGGGAAAAGAAACACCTACAAGTTTGGAAAGGATATGTCAATCATACGTTGTTGTCTCTACAAGAAGAAGATGTACCAGGAAAGAAGACTGATCCAAAAACTCTGGTACTTGGAGGAAAGGAATACTTGAAGTAGATTGAAGAAAATGAGGTAAATTTTGTTGTAATTTGCATGCCCAAGGTAATAATGACTTCTACTAAAGTTTCTGATTTACCCGTTGAAATTCAAGAAATGCTGGAGAAATATTGTGATATTATTGTTGATGATTTGCCTAATGAATTACCACCCATTAGAAGAATCATCCATCATATAGATTTGATACCTAGAGCAAGTCTACCTAACAAAGCAACTTACAGAATGACTCCTATAGAAAATGAAGAGGTTAGGAAATAGGTGCAAGAATTGCTTGACAAAGGGTTGATCAGAGAAAGCTTGAGTCCATGTGCAGTGCCAACAGTGCTGAGTCCAAAGAAAGATGGAGGCTGGAGAATGTGTATAGATTCAAGAGCCATCAATAAAATCACAATCAGGTACAGATTTCCTTTGCCTAGAATTGAAGATTTAATCGATTCCTTAAGTGGAGAAAACTACTTTTCAAAAGTAGATCTTAAAAGTGGGTAGCATGAAATAAGAATAAGAGAAGGGGATGAGTGGAAAACCACTTTTAAGACAAATGAGGGACCATATGAGTGGAGAGTCATGCCTTTTGGGTTGTCAAATGGACCAAGTACATTTATGAGACTCATGAATGAAGTTCTTAAAGAGTTCATTGGCAACTCTGTAATAGTATATTTGGATGATATATTAGTCTACAACAGGTCTAAGGAGGAGCATGTGAGGCATTTAAATTATGTCTTACAAAGGCTGCAACAAGAGAAGTTTTTGCTAAATTTGAAGAAGTGTTCATTCATTAAAGAAGAGCTAGTGTACTTGGGATTTTTTATTTCTGCTGAAGGGTTCAAGATGGATCCAGAGAAAATCAAGGCAATTATGGAGTGGTCTTCACCCAATATTGTTTTTGAGGTAAGGAGTTTTCACGGTCTTGCTAGCTTTTATAGAAAATTCATTAAGAATTTTAGTAAGATTAATGCACCTATTATTGAGACCATAAAGAAGGATAAACAACCATTTAAATGGACTATTGAAGCAGAGAATAATTTTGGTTGTTAAAGTAGAAAATCACTAAAAAGCCTATTTTGGTTCTGCTTGATTTTAACAAACCTTTTCAAGTAAAGTGTGATGCCAGCGGAGAAGATATTGGAGGTGTTTTAAGCCAAGAAGACAGACCAATAACTTATTTTCGTGAAAAGATAAATGATTCCAAAAAGAAGTATCCTTCTTATGATAAGGAGTTCTATGCATTTGTATATTTGTTGAAGAAATGGAGGCATTATTTAATGTCTAAGGAATTCATCCTTTATTCAGATAACCATGCACTACAGTTTATAATGCAGCAGCCAAAGCTCAGCCAAAAACATGCTAAATGGGTAGAGTATCTTCAAGGGTTCCATTTTGTTTTGAAGCATATAAATGGGCAGTCAAACAAAGTTGCAGATGCCTTAAGTAGGAGAAATGTATTGCTTCAAGAGAGTCAAATCCAAGTGTTGGGTTTTGATTTTCTTAAGGAATTATATGAGACCAATTCAGATTTTAAAGAGGCATTTGAGGCTTATAAAAATATTGTTTTGATGGATATAAGCAAATGGTTGGATTACATTTTATAAGATGGACTGTTATTTAAGAAAAATCAATTGTGCATACCAAAATGTTCTATGAGGGAGAATTTAATGAAAGAAAGACATAGTGGAGGACTTGCAAGACATTTTGGCATAGAGAGGACTTATGAATAGTCAAACAGATTTTATTTCTGGCCGAAAATGAAATCTGAAGTGGAGAAGTATGTGAGAACTTGCAAAATCTGTCAATATGCAAAGAGAAGGAGCCAAAGCACAGGTTTGTATATCCCATTACCAATTCCAGATAGGCATTGGGATATGGTAACTATGGATTTTGTGTTGGCCATACCAAAGACTCAAAGAGGTAATGATTCAATTTTTGTTGTAGTGGACATATTTTCAAAAATGACACACTTTATTCCATGCTATAAAACTAGTGATGCTTCTCACATTGCTAATTTGTTTTTTAAAGAGATTGTAAGATTGCATGGGTTGCCCAAAAGTATTGTCTCATACAGAGATTCCAAATTTGTTGGACATTTTTGGAGGATACTCTGGAAGAAGCTAGGAACTAAATTAAGTTTCAGTTCCATGTATCATCCACAAACTGATGGATAGACTGAAGTGGTGAACAAGAGTTTAGGCAATCTTTTAAGGAGCCTCACTGTAGAACACCCAAAGCAATGGGATCAAGTGTTAGCACAAGCTGAGTATGCATATAATGACTCACCTAATAGGTGTACATGATAGAGTCTATTCCATATTGTTTATGGGATGCATTCAAGAGGAGTAGCTGTGTTAAGAAACTTGGGAAAAGAAGAGATGAGAAGTGAAGAGGGTGAACATTTTGCTTAAGAAATGCAAGCAATACATGAACAAGTGAAGCAACAGCTACAGGATAGCAACATCAAGTATAAAACCAGAGCAGATATAAGGAGAAGAGAGGTGAAATTTGAAGTTGGGGATTTGGTTTTAGCACATCTCAGAAAGGAGAGGTTTCCAAAGAGGGGGTATAATAAATTAAAGTTCAAGAAAATTGGACCATGCAAAGTATTGAGGAATTTCTTTGCAAATGCCTATGAAATTGAGTTACCCCCAGATGTTGGGATATCACAAATTTTTAATGTTGCAGACCTGTACAAGTATGAAAGTGGAAATACAAATGATACATCACAAGATCAAGAGATTTAAGAGATTGACTAGGTAAAACAGTTACCCATAGCAAAGGAGTTGCAACCAGAAAGAATTCTAGACAAGAAGTTGTTTAAGAAGTCAAGGGGATGAGAGTACTTCTAGTATTTGGTAAAATGGAAGGGACAGTCGACCGCTGAAGCTACTTGGGTTACAAAAGACATGCTACAAAAACTGGGCAATTCTGTAGATGAACTCATGGACAGGAGCCCATGAAGAATTTTGTCTTCAGGAGTTTGATGTAGGAGCATGTGACTTAGAGGAAAAAAATCTTCAAACATATTCTAAAAATCCAAAAAAAAAATCTACAGGCAAGGGAGAGGGGTCCTTTAGCCAACAATTTTCATGCTTTCTAGTTCAACATAG
Organism: Pinus tabuliformis; assembly: GCA_031772625.1. Classification (NCBI taxonomy): domain Eukaryota; kingdom Viridiplantae; phylum Streptophyta; class Pinopsida; order Pinales; family Pinaceae; genus Pinus; species Pinus tabuliformis. The sequence continues at coordinate 871,962,501 of CM062812.1, forward strand.
GAATAGAGTTAAGAATAAATCATGCTAAATATAATCTCTTATGGATAAGCTATAATAAAGATTTACGCTTTAAATCATTCTATATAAAAGCATGCTTTTGTGCAAGATACAGCCGAGAAGGCTTATCTATTAATTATAAATAAGAAACAGCGGGACTCTCAGAAGGGAGAGCCTAGAAGCATTATCAATTGAAAAAAATCTCTCTTTATCCATTGGAATTAATGACTCTCCGTTAACTAGTATTTTATGCATGTATCAGTTTTGATTTTGTTGTTTTCCACATTTATTAATGGTGATTCAATTTTTGTTTCCCTATGAACACTTAAGCGTAGGCCTATTGAGTAGTTTTCCTTCATATCGGTGATTGTAGGCTCCCTGAGTCATTTTATAGAGTTTGTAGTCAAACTATATTTTACACAGAGAAATCGTGATATTTCCTTAGGTGGAACACAGTTCCAGACCTGAAACATTATCAGATTTGGTTCATACCCATATCGGGTCTGAACCAATATCACAATATCACAAGTGGAGTGTGGAGGAGACCTTTGGAACCACCGAGTGTCGAAGCCCTGATAGGCCGGACCCGAAACATTATAGAGAGGGTTGGATAAATTTTCGGGTTCGCAAGGACTATCACATCACACAAGTGAAGTGCGAGGAGTCTATTGTGTGGTATTTCAGAATCACCGATAGTGATTGTCAATAGCCACGTATTATCGCATTGGAGGAAGAGAGTTAGAAGGGCCATTTTAAGCATCGATAGTGTTATGGGTCTAATATGTGATCCTTTGAATTTTAAGTGCCGATAGTGTTAATTCTTCGGAATTAATACAAGACTATTTATAAGTTGCAACAATGATATAAAGAGCTGATAGTGTGTTTTGTTCCTTTGGAACAAAATCCCCGCGATTGTGTATTTTGCGTGGAAAGTGCAATTTCTTCAGTTTTAAAGAACTGATGGTGTTTTAATATAATTACTTTGGAATTATAGTCTTGGTAGAGAATAAGGGCTCTGTGTGAAAAATACTATCGATAACAAGTGTTGGGATGATCGGAGGAGAATCCATGAGGCTATCTATTCACTGTAAATGACTGATACGCCTATTGAGACAGAGGCGGAAATTTGGCTTGATATTGAAGAAATTGTAAATAGATTTGTGAGGCTGTCCATATCAACTGCACCCAGGCCACCACTTTACCACAATCCAAACCTGAATCACTAGGCCCTAAAACGAGACCCCTCCCTCAGGCTTTACCGTATATTCCGCCAAAACTGGTTAAGGGATTCCTAGGCCTTTAGGAATGAACCTTGAGACCACCTCCACCGCAGATTCTGAAATCGATGCAGCAATTACAAATTTCCAAAACAAAAATAAACATCCCAACATACTATGGCATCTGGAAAAAGGATAGGTTAAGTTGAAAACCACTGTCATAACGCGAGTAAAACATGCCATTGATATCAAGAGAACCATACACCAACATGCAAAGTCATGCATGTCCATACTAGCTAGGAAATCACACATGCAAAAGGTTACCTTCAAGTATTCATCTTGAAGTTTCTTGATCCTACTTTGCTTTTCTTGTTCATTGCTTGTTTTTCCTTTCCTTTCCTTTTCTTCCCTTTCCTTTGCTCCAAACTAGAGTGCTCCAAGAACAATCTAAGTGAGAAGAGAGTGAGAGAGAGAGAATAATGAGAGAGATCCAAACTTGAACTTGACCAAAAAAATCAAATGATCCTTAGAAACCCTTTTATGCATGAGACCTCTAATTTATTTATTTTCCATTATTTTCCTTCAATTTCATCCTCACATGCAACTTGTGACCTTTTAGCTTCCTTTTCTCCTAATTTACTTTATTTTCATAACTAAATGTGCCAAAAATGTATTTTTCCTTTTAATGCCTTTACCTTAGCCTTTGTCAATTTTCCTTAACCAAAACACACATCCATTGATGTCAACTAGGATATCTTGCCCAGCATTCAGCTTGGAATAATTGTCCATTAGTTATGGTCTTATTTTTCCTTTATTAACTTTTATTACATGAAATTTTCACCAGGGTTGTTACAGAATCCTCCCACTTAGGGAACACCGTCCTTAGTGTTAAACCACACCAAGACCTCAGAAAAACCATTGAAAAGCAAACATACTACCTATGGAGCTTTATAACTTAGCTCGTTGAAGTATTTACAATGAGGATCCTACTCAAAAGAAAAATGTCATGACAACATGACAATATAACAACCATAATAATATGACACCCATATCGCTTATTTGAGCTTTATAACTTAGCTCATGGTGGTATTTACATCATGTTGATGGTGCCGGATCCGCCAACATGTCAGGGTATTTCCTTGGTAAGAATTCCCAACTAGACCTCAGACCATTTCGTGTAGGAGAACCATCAATGGGTCGTAGGGTACCGCCTTGACCACAGTTGCACGCAGAGGCAAGTAAGATGTCCTTATTGGTAGAAAGGGTGTGACATGTACAACAAGCCAAGGAAGGTGCATGAATGGTTCTAACACACGGAAGGTGGAATGAGTGAGTGTTGGGTCCCTATAATACTAGTGATTACCCCATTACTATTGTAGTTATACCCCTTATTTATATTGTTGTGCCCCTATTACCCCCATATTGTTATTTCTGTGCCCCATAGAATCCCTCTATTGTTATTTTTGTGGCTTTATATTATTATTGTTAGGTCGGCTGGATTATATTGTGACTCCTTAGACTCCTATATATAGAAAGGAGGTTTTGTCATTTGTATCATCCAAGAATTGTTCATTTATGTAATGTAAAGGAGGTTGCCCCCTCGAAGAGGCTGAATTCTAAGGCGTTGATCTATCTTTTCTATCTTTTCTTGAGCTGGTTTCATAACATTTGGTATCAGAGCTTTGGATTCTAGGGTTTCGCTGCTCCAAACAGGTCATCATGGAATTTTCGCTATAACCTTTTTTCTGTGACGTTTCAGAAGTTGCAAAAAAAAACCATTTGAGAAGAAATCGCGCTGAACCTTGGGTCCGAATTTCAGAGATTTTTGCGCGATATTTGCGGAGATATGATCTAAGGAAGTTGGTCTTCTTGCAGACTCCTGAATTACATTCAAAACAGGTGACCTGGGGAAAATCGTCATAACTTTCTCTCTGGGGATCGGATTGAAATTTCGTTAGAAGGTACAGAAAGAGGACGGACTGTATTTCGTGTATGTGTGGTTTAGATTCAACGGTTGAAACAGTGACTCGTGGCACGTCGTACAAGTTCGCTCTACTGAACCAGTCTAAAAGCAAGTCACTGTGGGATATTTCACATAACTCTTCCTTGGAGAATCTAATTTGGCTCAGACTTGTGGCATTGAAAAGAGGACACAGAAGGCTACTACAGGTAGCAATTTCATAACTGGATGATCCGAAATTACAGAGATACATCAGATTCAATATCAGGCTTCTATAAAGTGAAAAAAGGTGTGTAGTTTTCTTTTAAATTTTTGTGTAAGCTTGGTTTAACGGAATTCAAAAGGCATAGTAAAGCATTATTATCGGTAACTGATGCCCCGAGGAAAGAAAATGCAAACACCTAGTAAGGAACCTGAAAGCTCTAGCATGACTCATGAAGAAGAGGAAGAAATGCTACATGATATATCAAAATTACAAGAACAAGTGCAACAAATGTCACGCTCACAAAAGCTAACAGAAGCTAAGATAAGTGGCGTGGAATCTAAGATAAATGGCGTGGAATCTAAGATAAAGGGCATGGAAGCTAAGATGGAGGATTCGATGGCAGATTTGAAGATAGATTTGAAGACAGACATGGAAGAATTGAAGAAGTTGCTACAAGAAAGGGTCACTAATGGTGAAAAGGTAGTAAAGGAAACTCATGATGAGAACAAAAGAAATGTTAATCATGATTCCATAGACGCTAATGTTGGATCGAAGAATCACCATATTCCAAAAATCGATATGAGGAATTTGATGGCAAGGATCCCGCCACATGGATATTACAGATGGAGCAATTCTTCGATCTCAATAATGTGCAAAATGCACAAAAGGTACGTATGGCAACTGTATATTTGGAACCAAATCAGTTTGTATGGTATCAATGGCTTTGCTCTCGTAAACAATTTATCACTTGGGCAATTTTTACGGAAGAATTGATAGCACATTATGAAGATACAAAAAGCAACACTTTTTTTAGCCAATTGATAAGTCTCAAACAAAAGGGTTCAGTAATGGAGCACATTGAGGAGTTCCAAAAATTGAACATAAGGGTAAAAGATATTCCAGAGGAGCATAGGATTGATGTGTTCATAGGGTCTTTAAAGGATAATATCCAACATGATGTTCGCCTTTGGGAACCTGATTCATTAGAGAAGGCATTCAGGTTAGCAAGAAAAATGGAAAGCAAAATTATGGCAACCAGGAAGCATACCACTCACAACTATAAAGACGGAAGTGTTGTTGCCCCTAGTCTTCCACAACCTATAAGGTTGACACCACAACAATTGGAAGAAAAAAGAGCAAAAGGGCTTTGTTACAGTTGTGATAGCAAATACACTAAAGGTCATAAGTGTGCTGAGAATAAATTATTCTACATAGATTGTGAAGAGGAAGAAGAAACGGAGCAAGAAAGGTCAAAAGAAGAAGATATACTCCAGGAACAAAGCCTAGATGAAGAACAAATAAATCTGGCCATATCTTGTAATGCATTGGCGGGAATTACCACTCCTCAAACCATCAAGATAGAAGGACAAATCAAGAAGAAAAAGGTAATAGTGTTGATTGATTCAGGAAGCAACCACAATTTTATTCATTGTAGGGTAGCAAAAGAATTGAATTGCTTCCTATATCCAGCACCAGAGTGTCAAGTGATGATTGCAAATGGAGGAACAATAAATTGCTCTGGAAAGTGCCATAATATCAAGCTATCCATGGGAGAATATGTATTGACTAGCCCTATGCTTTCCATTCCAATGGGAGGTGCTGATGTTGTACTAGGAGTCCAATGGCTACAATCCTTGGGTACAATAGCTTTTAATTTTCAAGAACTTTTCATCAAATTTTCTACGGAAGGAAAGGAAGTTGAATTAAGGGGTATTGCAGGGAAACCAGGAAAGATAATCAGCTCTAATGGCATGACTAAGCTTCTTAAAAAGGAGCAAAGAGGTGTAATTGCACAATTATGTTCGCTAGATGTTTCCACATTGGAAGATCATCTATTTCTCCAGATCTCCAAAATGTCCTGGACAATCATTCCAAGGTATTTGAGACTTCCAAAGGTCTCCCACCTATGCATGATCATGATCATGCTATTCATCTGATTCCAGGAAGTGTTCCTCCAAACATCAGGCCGTACAGATATCCCTATGCCCAAAAAAGTGAAATTGAACGTATGGTTGCAGAAATTCTAGAGGCTAGTATAATTCAACCAAGTCAAAGTTCTTTCTCAGCTCCAGTAGTATTGGTGCACAAGAAGGATGGATCATGGTGCATGTGTCCGGATTATAGGGAGCTCAACAAGCTCACTATTAAAGATAAGTTCCCCATTCCTGTTATTGATGAATTATTGGATGAATTGCATGGATCAATTTACTTCACCAAGTTGGATCTTCGTTCGGGATATCATCAAATCAGAATGAAGATTGAAGACATTCCGAAAACGGCATTTAGAACTCATGAGGGTCATTATGAATTTTTGGTCATGCCTTTTGGCCTTACCAATGCACCTTCAACATTTCAAGGTTTGATGAATTCAATTTTCAAACCATTCCTTAGAAAATTTGTGTTAGTATTTTTTGATGATATACTAATCTACAGCAAGTCTTGGAAGGATCATGTTGAACATGTTGACAGGGTGCTACAACTATTGGAGGAGAAACAATTATATGCAAAAAGATCCAAATGTTTCTTTGGAGTCCAGGAGGTGGAATATTTGGGTCATATTGTATCTCATGAAGGAGTTAAGGTAGACCCTAGAAAAATTAAAGGAATGGAAAATCCCCACATCCATAAAGCATCTGCGAGGATTTCTTGGGTTGACAGGGTATTTTCGCAAGTTTGTTAAGAATTATGGGAGAATAGCAGCACCTCTAACAACATTATTGAAGAAAGATTCATTTTCATGGACTCCGGAAGCAAAGCTACTTATGAGAAGGAAATGTTGGCAATACTCCATGCACTTAAGAAATGGCGACCCTACCTAATGGGAAGACACTTCAAGGTAAAAACGGATCATGATAGCCTTAAATACTTTTTAGAACAAAGATTATCCTCTGAAGAGCAACAAAAGTGGGTCACAAAGATGTTGGGTTATGACTTTGAAATCATCTACAAAAAAGGGAAGCAAAATGTGGTGGCAGATGCACTCTCAAGAAAGGATGAGGATGTGGAAGCATTGTTGTGTGCCATTTCTATTATCCAACCAGATTGGATAAACGAAGCAAGGGAGGAATGGAAGAATGACGAAGAAGTGTGGGCACTTATTCGAAAGCTACAACAAGATTCCAGTACTTCTGATACATTTAGTTGGCAAAATGATTCGTTATGGTACAAAGATCGCTTATACCTCTGTAAGAATTCCCAGCTAAAACAAAAGATTCTTATGGAATTGCACACTTCTCCCTTAGGAGGGCACTCAGGATTTTTAAAAACTTACCACAGGGTTAAGAAGGAATTTTTTTGGGATGGCCTTAAATCAGATATTCAAAAGTTTGTGGCGGAATGTTTGGTTTGCCAGCAAAATAAAGTTGAAACAATTAAGACACCGGGTCTATTACAACCTTTATCCATTCCAAGCCAACGTTGGGAGGAGGTTTCAATGGATTTTATCACAGGTTTACCCAAGTCTGAGGGAAAGAGTGTCATCATGGTGGTAGTTGACAGACTTACCAAGTATGCACACTTTTGTGCATTATCACATCCATGTAAAGCCAGTACAGTTTCTACTGCATTTATGGAAATAGTTCAAAAGCTACATGGAAACCCAAAGATTATTGTAAGTGACAGAGATCCCATTTTCACTGGAAATTTTTGGACAGAATTATTTTCTTGTCTTGGTACTCAGTTAGCTCATAGCTCATCTTATCATCCTCAATCTGATGGGAAAACTGAGATAGTAAACAAATGTTTGGAAGGATATCTTCGTTGCTTTGTATCTGATAAACAGACACAATGGGTCAAATGGTTGCCTCTGGCTGAATGGTGGTATAACACTTCCTTCCATACAACAACAAAAATGACCCCATTTATGGCACTTTATGGGTATCAACCACCATCCATCACATCATATTTAAGAGAAAATTCTAAGGTTCAGGCAGTGGAACATCACATCGAACATCAACAACAAGTCCTCCAACTCTTAAAGGATAACCTCGTGTTGGCACAAAATAGAATGAAACAACAGGCAGATCAACATCGCAGTGAAAGAAGTTTTGATGTAGGTGATTGGGTATTCCTACGGCTACAACCATATAAGAAAATGTCCCTAAAGCAAGCTAAGAAGGATAATAAATTATCACCAAAGTATTATGGTCCGTACAAGGTGTTGCAAAAGATTGGTACTATGGCATACAAATTGGAGCTTCCTGCAGCTTCTCGATTGCACCCAGTTTTCCATGTTTCATGTTTAAAGAAGGTTATAGGTGACAAGCTCTCAATTCAAACAATATTGCCAGAACTTGACGAGGAAGGAAAAATTATATTGGAACCGGAAGCAGTCACAGAAACAAGAACTCGACAGCTACGAAATCGATCAATTTCAGAGTATCTTATCAAGTGGAAGAACTTATCTGCTGAAGATTCCACATGGGAGGATGAGAATTTTATGCAGAAGTATCCAGAACTACTCAAGCGTTGAGGACAACACTTTTTTGAAGGAGAGGGGCATGTTGGGTCCCTATAATACTAGTGATTACCCCATTACTATTGTAGTTATACCCCTTATTTATATTGTTGTGCCCCTATTACCCCCATATTGTTATTTCTGTGCCCCATAGAATCCCTCTATTGTTATTTTTGTGGCTTTATATTATTATTGTTAGGTCGGCTGGATTATATTGTGACTCCTTAGACTCCTATATATAGAAAGGAGGTTTTGTCATTTGTATCATCCAAGAATTGTTCATTTATGTAATGTAAAGGAGGTTGCCCCCTCGAAGAGGCTGAATTCTAAGGCATTGATCTATCTTTTCTATCTTTTCTTGAGCTGGTTTCATAACAGTGAGCCCCTTGGAAACCTGTGTAAACACGCAACTTACAATGGAACACACGAGAAAAGGTGCATGACAAAATGGAAGGAACTTGAACCAACAATCCAAAGTGATGCTTAAACCAACATCACATCTTAGTAAGATTCATACATACATATACAGAAAGAGTCTATACATACATGTGTAATCAAATAGATACATATATCATTAGAGTAATCAAGTTAATTGAAATACAATATCAACATATGCATGAAACGTGATAGCTCTATTATATTAAGAAGTGAAAGTTCCAATCATACAATATAACCAAGACCAACCACTAGTCTCAATAACAGAACATTGCAGTCACTACCACTTGCTCCTCCAAAGAGATGTACTAGCTCTCCACTATGGAGAAGCCAAGGCTTGTTACAATACTCTCCAATCTTTCTCTAAGACACTCCTATTGGAAGCTTGGTTTCCCAAAAGTGTCTACAATGAGTTATGAGGTAATATAAATAGAAAAGGGTGGAGTGACCCTTAACATTCCACTTTGTGAATGTTCACCTACCCTCATGACTCTTTAACTGCTCTATGACTGTTACATTAAACTATCAACACTTGGACTTCCACTTTACAAGATGTTACATACAATCTTCACATGTACCCATGTGAGACAAAATAGGGTTGCGCAAGCCATGCAAGACATCACTAAGACTTGGAAAAATATGGGAAGACCAACTCTTTGACATCCTCACAATGGTTGACGATGGAGAACTGATGCCAAGCTTGGTCATCTGCGATGGTGTCCTTGTATTATGTGGTGGCTTATTTCTGGAAACAAACTCTTACCTCTATTGCATCTGGGTACACTGATTTGGCTCCTCTGTCAGACTCGTTTGATAACATGCGTGTCATTGTCTTGAGTGCAACCAGACCAATGGCATATTGATGCATAGCCTCTATACTAATCACCAAGTTTGCACTAGTGGCTATGTGCATCAACTCGTCAAAGTACGTGTCGATCTGTAGTCAGACTTGATTCTTTGTCTTTTGCTTAGTCAGTGTCCCAATAGATGGGGTCACATGCATGTGCACAACAACATCCATGCTTCTGAACACCCATGCATGGGAAGCCAACATGTCAACTAGTTGCATGCTTTTCCTTCACTGGCTAGTTGGTCCAACATGATCACCAAACTCTATGGAAAGGTCTTCGTGCTCTCTTGGTCATACAAGTGACATGCAAATATGACCAAGTACTGATATTCCTTCTGCAATATCTTCATCTTGTAAATCTGGTCGGGTCTTATCGCGAACTTGGCTGGCTCCTTCACCAAGCTCTTCAAGATATCCCTGGAGTTTGCATTCTTGTTGGGTATGCTGAAGGGTGTCTCCATTATGATAACTGGCTTTGGAAACTGGTACATCTGCTGATAGTCCTGTGCCTTGAAGGTAGCAATCTCTATCTTGCTGACACTTCTTCACACCATCGCCTCGAGATCAATGTGCGATACGATTCAATGTATAACGTCCATGCATGGAAATGTGGGATACCTGCATGCAATCTGGCATAAGTCGACTTGTGAATGTTCACATAGACCTTGTGGTCTTCAATATCTTCCTAAAATGTGCATGTGAATGCATCATTGATGTCTTGCCATTTCAACTTGATGTCCTTATCTACAATCAGCTTGGTGTCTTCGTAAATCAACAAACTCATAGACACTCTCTCAACTACATCTCTAATTGCACTTCTGTTGGTGTCCTTTGACCTTGCTCTCTTGGAGGCCATTGAACCTGAATTGTTGAGAGACATATGAAAACCTACTATACCTGGAGACATTACGACATGCATGGCATGTAATCTGTAAGTTGAAACCAAAGAAAACTTGAGGACTGACATGCAACATACCCGGGAGACTGATGGCTAGGATTGCGCAATTTTCACTGGGAGGCCGCGAGACTGACTGCTAAAACTGGACAAAAGGAAGTTCATACTGTTAGGAGGTCGACGAACTTCTTGAATTGCACAATGCGTAATCCAGGCTAACTTGTTGGGTGCTAATATTGAGAAATGTGCAATTTCAATCGGCAAGGCATGCAGGCCTAGGGACTGAATTGCACAATTTTCTGGGGCAGCTGACACTACCTCTTGGAATTGCACAAATCAAGCCTAGAGGACAGTGTCTCACCATATTTTCACATTTTGTGGGAGAAAGGTAGAGCCTTCCCTATGATAAATGCACAATGTTGTCTAGGCAAGGCAAGGTCGGGGGTAAGGTTGCCCAGACCCACCAATAGGTGACTGAAAACATATGAAGATCTAAATGCATGTTGAAACTTAGTGTAGGCAAGAGTGAATGATCATGCATGCAAATAGTGAATGCAAGATTCAAAAAATGGGAAAACATGCATGCATGTGAAATGAGTCGCCGAATTGACGATCGTTAGTGAAAAAATAGTGCCATGCATGCGACAACAATGAGATGCAAATGAAAACTGAAACGATGCTTGTACAGGCTAACATGCATCCAAACGATAGTAAGGGTTCATAGAAATCAAGTAGACAACACTCACACAAGCCAAAACACAAAAAGTGATAGAAATGTTGCAAAAGACAAGTAAAGTGAACTTACCCAGAAATAGTTGAGCTGGATGTGCTAAAGACTCCTAGATATGTTGTGGGATGTTAGAGCTCCAAGATCAATGTTAAGAATGAGCTCTAAAGCATCAAATAAATAATTTTGAGGCTTATGATTTGCATGCCACAAATCTAGGAAAAAATGACACTTGGAGGGATTTTTCTAAAGCGATCTTTACATGTAACCTCTGGCTGCTAAAAATAGATCCCTAAAATGTAGGGATGATTTTTGCATGTTTCTTTCTGCTATTTTGGGAAAAGAAGCCCATGCCTATAAATCAAGTTTGATGGGTCCCGGGTGGAACCGATCAACGTGAAGGCACATGCAATAGTCTGCAAGACTCAGAGAGAGATTTGTGCAGTTTCTGAGCAGAGTGGGCTGGATGTCCCAAAGGGATTATGCAATTTCTGGGGTTAACAGGTGACTACTTCCCATATTTGCGCAATTTCTAGGCTAAGTTGTAGTGCTGGACCAGATTGCACAATTTTCTCAAGGAAGCCTTTCTGACTGCTCTGCACAATTTCTGAGCCCAGCAGGATGCCTAACAGATTTTTGCAATTTCTAGAGGGAAGTCTCAATCCCTTCCAGAATTGCACAAATTTTTGAGGGAGTTTCTCAACCAACAAATATCATAAGTCTGGAATCACAGCCTATGAAGGGAGTGAAGCACATTGACATGAACAAGGTGGAAAGCCACTGAAAGAGAAATGAAGCCTATGTACTTGACAGTGCAAGACATGCTTCTAAGGATGGTTGGTAGGGAGGCTCCAAAATGAAGCTAAGGCAAAATTTTGGAGGGTCACTGTAGCTGCTAAAACACATCCATATACATATAAATATACAAATATCAAAAATCACGATAATATATGCCAACATAAACCAACATCAAACAAAAACTTATTTGCCTCAACTTGCAAACAATGAAGGATATAGGGCCTGCATCTGATCCACTATTTCCCGTGTAGCTTCTTCAGGCCCAAAGAACTTCCACTGAATTTTAACTTGATCTATGGCTATGTTCCTAAGCATGAGATGTTTCCGCTGCAATAAGCTCCGAGGCTCTTGCTGGAACTCTCCTTCTTGCTCCTTCTGTAATACAGGCCAATCAATAAAATGATCAACATTCTTTATATACTTCTTAAGCAATGAAATATGGAAAACATCATGGACTTTCACTATTGGAGGTAGTGCAAGTTGATATGCAACTGGTTCAATCCTCTTAAGGATCTCAAAAGGCCCGCAATACCGTCATGCCATCTTGGCACATGAACTAATCCTCAAAGAGATTTTCTTAGGCTTGATGTGAAAAAACACATGCTCCCCAACCTGAAACTCTTTGAACACCCTGTTCTAATCTGCATTACTCTTCTATCTATCATGTGCTACCTTTAAATTCTTCTTTATAGCCTATATTTCCTATTCCATGTCTACCAACATGTTTAGTCCAATAAGTACCCTATTGATTGGATTACTCCAGCTGATGGGACTGTTACAATTCCATCCTTACAATGGATTGAAAGGACTCATATTGAATGACTCCTGATAACCATTGTTGTATGCAAACTCCACCAATGGTAGATAATCCTCCCATTTCTTCTGTTGGTGCATCACAAAGATCCCCAACATATCTTCCAAGATCATGTTGACCGTCTCTATCTAACTGTCTATCTATGGATGATAAGTTGTGATGAAGGCCAACTCTATACCCAAGCCTCAAATAGCTACTTCCAAACCTTGGAAGTGAAATTTTCATCCCTATCTGACACAATCTTCTTTGGAACACCATGTAGCCTCACTATTTCTCTGATGAACACCTATGCTACCTCACTAGCTAAAGATTTAGTCTTGACTAGAATGAAGTGAGCTACCTTGCTCAACTCATCGATCATAACCATAATAGAATCATAATGTTCCACTATCCTCGAAAGACCTGTGATGAATTCCATGGAATTGATCTCCCATTTCCATTCTAGAATGCTATAGGTTGTAGTAAACCACCTAGATGCTTGCACTCTGCGTTTACTTACTGGTAATCTAAGCATATATCCATGAACTTAGCTAGTTCTTTCTTCGGATTCGACCAATAATAGAACTTCTTTACTGCCGTCAATGTCTTCTGATATCCTAGATGACCTGAATACGGTTTCATATGAAACTCCCTCAAGATAAGCTTCCTAGGCTTCTCCAATTTGGCACGTAGATCCTATCTTGAAACCTCAACAAGTCATCTGTTGTGAGACAATAGTCTACATCCTCATCACCTGTACATGTACATGTACCTGCACCTGTACTTGTACTTTTTTCTAACTTGTGCATAATCTCCATGTATTTTTCATCCCGTTGTCCTTCCTATAAAATCCTATCTTGTAACTCTGTCCTATAAGATCTTATAGTTGCTATATGATTTACTTGTACCTTCCTTCTAAGAGCATCTACAACTCTGTTCTCCTTCCCTTTGATGTATTTGATCTCAAATTCAAACTCACTAAGGGTGGCCAACCACCTAGCTTGCTTGGCATTTAGATTCGTCTAGTCAAACAACTACCTCAATCCACTATGATCGCTCATTAGTGTGAACCTCCTACCCAGAAGATAATGTCTCCACATCCTTCAATGCATGTATAATCATTGCTAGCTCAAGATCATGCATCAAATAGTTCTACTTGTGATCATTCAGTTTCCATGAATCATAACACAGTACCTATCCTTCTTGCATGAGAACTCCACCAAGTCCTCTTTTGCAAGAATTTGTACACACAACAAACTCTTGGTCTAGATCCACAATCTTTAGCACTAGTTCATGTGTCAACAACTACTTAAGTTGATCAAAACTATCTTCACATTCCATTGTCCATTCAAACTTCTTACCTTTTCACTACAATGATGTGATAACATATGCAATGTGAGAGAAGTTCCTAATGAACCTCCTATAGTAACTTGCCAATCCCATAAATGATCTCACCTCATCTACATTCCTAAGAGCTTCCCATTCCATGATGGCCTTTATTTTTTCCGAAGCTACTATTGTGCCTTCCTTGGAGACAACATGTCCCAAGTAATGTACCTTAGTGTCAATGAAGTTGCACTTGCTAAGTTTAGCATAAAACTAATGCTCTCTTAGTGATCTTGACACTGCTGCTAAATGTTTGTCACGTTCCTCCTCATTCTTAGAATATACTAGTATGTCATCAATGAATACAATAACAAACTTGTCCAGATAAGGATGCAAAATGCTATTCATCAAACACATGAATGTAGCTAGAGCATTAGGTAAGCCAAATGGAACAACAACAAACTCATAATGCCCATACCCGGTCCTAAACACAATCTTGAAGATATCCTCTTTATTCATGCATACCTAATGGTATCCCGATCTCAAGTTGATCTTAGAGAACGTTGTTGCTCCCTTTAGCTTATCAAACAAATCATCAATCCTCGGCAAAGGGTATCTGTTCTTGATCGTTACCTTGTTCATCTGCCTGTAATCAATGCACAATCTAAGAGTACCATCTTTCTTCTTTACAAACAACACTAGTGTGCCCTAAGTTGATACACTAGGTCTAATGTATCATGTTTCCAACATTTCCTTTAGCTGCAAATTCAACTCAACCAACTGAGGTGTGCTAATCCTGTAAGGTGCTTTCGATGTTGGAGCTACCCCTGATAGTAACTCAATAGAAAGGTCTACCTCCCTGTGGGGTGGAAACTCTGAAATGTCCTAAGGAAATAGATCCCAAAGCTACTGCAATACTGGGTACCTGCTCAACACATCAACATCCTCAACCTACATACCCTTGTCACTCGAAATGTGTACTGCAAACATCACACAACATTTTTTGCAACTACGCTTAGCCTACATAGTAGTAACCATCCTCACTGATGTAGGCTTCTTCTTTCCCTACCCAAATGCATACTATACGATCCCAATGAAAATACATTCAAATGCACTGCTGTAGGCATACTATTTAACTCAAATGCCCAAGCTCTTACCCAATGGTGAACTCGATTCTTTGTACCAGTAGCCAACTATACCAACCGAGATTTTTCATGCACTTATTTTCTCAAACCACAGTTATCCACCAAGTCAAGATTAATATAACTATAGTTAGATCCAGATCAATCAAAATAGAAACAACTTGATCAAAAAGCTTACCATCCTTCTCAATGATCAATGCCTGATGATTTGCCTGCCTATTGTCCACAACTGCATAAATCCAAGGAATGTTATGACCAACATCACCAACTATATGTGCCTCCTTAGAACTATATATATGGGGTCTACCACCACTCTAATACTGCAGAACATCCCTGTTACGATGATCCTTACCATAAATCTAACACTATAATGGTTCCCTACTACCACCTCTAGCCTGCTCCTCTCCATCTCCCTTCTCAGTTGCATTGAATCTCTTGTAAGGAACTGCATTCTCATTCTCACTTGCATCTTGAGGTCTTCCACTCTTTGGTGGCCATTTTCCATTAGCTTTGTCATTTCTTTTCAAGTCATGTCTAGGCTCAAATTTGTGCTTCAACTGCTCATAACAATGCTTCAACTTTCGGATGGCCTCCTCCAATGACCTAGGATCATCGAACTCAATCCAGTCTCTGTATGCAACTGGAACTCAATTGATGAATCTCTGAACCTTGGCCTTCTCCTCTCTGAGGTAAGTCACATATCTCAACAAGTCCAAAAATATGCTAGTATACTCCTCATCTGTCATAGAACCCATCTGCAACTCATAAAAAAACTTAGCTTTGTCATCATTATACTTCTCAAACAAGTACTTCTTCTTGAAAGCCTTTCGAACGAATGCCAAGTCAACTCATCCTCATGTATGTCATTGACATTCTTCATGTCTTCCCACCAAATATCCGCTTTACCTTTCATATTGAAAAGGGCTATCCTTTCTTTCATGTTTTCTATGTAATCATGTAATCTAAATAATTTTCACATGCCAAGAAACCAAGCCTCCGCATCCTACAATTTATTCATCTCTCCATCAAAGGTAGGTGGCGTTGCCTTCTTGACCTCATCTTGAAAATATACCATATCATTCCTCCTGTATAGATGATAATGATGATGATCATGATGTTTATCATAACTAGAACTAGAGTAATACCTGTGTCTAGTACCTCTCCTATCCAGAGTGTCCAACAACCTTCCAACTTTGATAGTGTCAAATCTATATGACATGTGACTACTATGAGACTTACTACCATATTCCCCATTATTTTTTTCCTCATGTCGATGGCTCATCTGAAGAGGTCCCTGCCACTGCAAATCTGATAAATTCTAAAGTAATATTGCATTCACCTCTGCTTGATTCTCTTGTGCCTGCATGATTTTTTCATTGTTTGATTTGCAACTCCTTATTTATTCCTTCAGGCTTCTCTGTGTTTTTGCTAATTCAGAACAGTGCCCCACACCATGTTTTCCATCTAATCCATCTGGAGATTCTACGTAGTTTATCACCTTGCTGTCCATTTGATCTCTTCCCTGCAAGGCATACTATGTCATCTAAACCAAATCGCCATAAATCAACATACCTTAGCATATTCAGGGAGGATACCTTGTTTGCGAGATCATCAAATCAATGTGATGCATGTACAATATAACCATAATAACATAAAGACATATATCAATAAGTGCATCATCGTATAACCATCATACTAGCTAGGTCCTGCGATCTATGTAACAATGCATGCTATGACCTCATGCATGACAACAACCAATACTCCAGTATACGCATTTCCTCATCTAACTATCCACCTACATAAGAAATGCCTAATGAACTGCACATACGCATAACCACATGTACTCAAGCATAAGTAATCAATTCTTGTAACCAACCTACAAGAATGATGCATGTAATCAAATAACCAAGAATGTAACCCAACATACAAGAATGTAATCAAGTTGCATATAATTGTACAACCAGTCATATACTCATGACGATACATTTGATAAAATCGACATCAAGTTACTCATGATAACGTTAATACTACCATGATAAATATGATGCAGTGCAATAAGCACATGGAACGCAAGTGTAAGGGCCACACACACAACTAAAACGCATACATGACCAACACATTTACCCACATCTGTAGCACCATATATGACCCAAAGAGAGGGTAACCATTCTCTGATACCAATCTATAACAACCCCTCCCAGGTTTACCCAAAGTAACCATGCCAATCGGGGGTAAACATGGGGAGAGATGCTACTACAATAAAATTCGCCCTCCTATGTCACCTTAAGGAAGTGGAATCAATGTAACATCACATACAGTCATCCAAGATCATCAATAGACCCCTCAGGAGACAAGTCTTCGACTTAGACAACCTGTCCCTGGGTCCCACTGCTATTATATTTCTTTTAAGCCATAGTTTCTCTCATGCTATGGGAAAGGGAGCGACCAACAACCTAAAGTCACTCTCACAAGCCTACCTGCCAGTCACTGTGGTCCAAAATTGCCAGTTCTATGCCAACAACACTAGATTTGATCTCCTTTTCTAGCCCAGAATCTTAGCCTCTACCTAGAACTTGTTGTAACTTTTAGAAATAAATAAAAACATGATAACCATGATGATCAATCAAAATCACCCTCAGGACTAGGCCTGAGCATCCCCAACTGGGACTAACATTTTGTCAAACACTTGGCATCAATGCAACCTACAGGTCTAGGATACAAGACAAAGCATAAATGATTGAAACAAATTATGAAACATAAACAGAAAGATCACCTCCTTCTCCATTGAAATAGTACATCATCAATTAAGTCTTGTATCCATCCATTTAATAGTTACAAGTAAATATATGAAATAACCATGATATGAAACCAGTCATTCAACCATGCTTATAACCAGCATAAAACCATATAAATATTAGAGATATGACAACCATTAAATCAACATATAAATCAATGAAAAAGTAAGAGAACTTAGCTTTTATTAATCATAGGAAAATCCGACTAGGTTCGGGACTTCCACATACCCCGTAACCATAGACATGGCTTAACCAAATCTCTCTTTCAGTGAATCACCTCCGTGCCATATTCTGAGCATGAATGTGAGATCTCATAGAACAACCATTCCAAGAACAACCAAGGAGATCCAGAGGTTAAACCACCTCCACCCTCACAAAACTGTGATCACACCAAAATCGGTGCTCCAATCACAACCGAACAAAACTTGGAATGCCATCCAGAATCCATCACTATCCTTGAGGAATTTTTCGTCTCCTTGTCTCTCGGGCTTTACCGCAATCCAAACCTGGAACACTAGGCACTATACTGAGACCGCTCCCTCAAGCTTTACCATGTATCCCTCCAAAACTAGTAAAGGGATTCCTATGCCTTTGGGAATGAACCTTTAGAACACCTCCACCCCAGATTCCAAAATCCATTTGACAATTACAAATTTCCAAATCCAAAATAAACATCCCAACATACCATGAAATCCAGAAAAAAGTTAGGCTAGGCTGAAAACCACTATCATAACTAGACTAAATAATGCTACCAACAGAAAGAGAACCATACACCAACAGGAAAAGCCATGCATGTCCAAACCAGCTAGGAAATCACACATGTAAAAGGTTACTTGCAAGTATTCCTATTATAGTTGCTTGATCCTCCTTTCCTTTCCTTGTTCCTTGCTTACCTTTACTTTCCTTTCCTTGCCTTCCCCTTCCTTTGCTCCAAACTAGAGTGCTTCAAGAAAAATCTATGTGACCAAGAGAGTGAGAGAGAGAGAATAATGAGAGAGCTCCAAACATGAACTTGACCAAAAGCCATGAAATGATCATCAGAAGCCTTTCTATGCACGAGGCCTCTAATTTCTTCATTTTCCATTAGTTTCCTTAAATTTCATCCTCACATGCAACCTATGACCTTTTACATTCCTTTTCTCCTAATTTCCTTTATTTTCACAAATAAATGTGCCAAAAATGGCTTTTTTCTTTTTAATGCCTTTGCCTTTGACAATTTTCCTTAGCCAAAACACAAAACTAGTGATGCTCACTAGGATATCTTGCCCAACATTCAGCTTGGAATAAGTGTCCCTTAACCATGGTCTTATTTGTCCTTTATTAACTTTTATTACATGAAATTTTCACTAGGGATGTTACAACATTGATACTGAATTGGAGCTTGTTGACTTGTTGAACCCATCTGTCGAAGTGTCTATTTTTAGTGTTTGTCATCCTAAAAAATCCCTAGAAAAACATTGCTAATCTGTATAGTGGTGGAAATATATTAAGCTTCTGTATAGAGTCTTTGCACTTCATCATTTTAAAACACTTCCATATAGATGGAATCGATGTTGCTTTATATTTAAGAGTTCTTTCATAATGGGTCGCTACATCAAGTAGTGTATGCCCAATTGATAATTATAAGTTTGAATAGCATGTTCGACTTGGAAAATAGAATGTTTTATATATACAAAATTTATTTCTATATATATAACCGATTGTTCGAAAGGGGGAAAAAGTTCTCAAATAAAGTTTAGTTAAAGTATTTTAGAAGAAATACGAAGTGATCATGTTGGGTTTTTATCCTTGCCTTGATCAGTTCGTATTTTAATCAAATTTTTGAATATTGTATCGACAACTATCTAATTTTTCACTTGCTGAATTTTTATTATAAGTGGGTGCATGATCAGTTGAGCCTGACACTCAGTTAAATCATTGTAAATTCACTTGTATTGGGTGCATTTTCGGTGGTAGTCGACATCCCTTCTTCTTAGATGATTGCAAATTTTATTTGATAGGAAGCAAGAGAAACTGTTTAAGCTCATTAATTTATTAGAGTCATTAAACACTCTAATGTTGTTTATTGTCCATAATAGTGTCCAAATCAGCAAGGAAACACTCTCTTACATTCGAACATATCTAAAACATGCTCAAAGCAAAATTGAATTTTTGGAGTTAGAGTCACAATTGCAAAATGATGAATTACATGTCCTAAAAATGAGTTGTAATTATAAAAATATTCTTGTTCAAAACAACATCTTGTTTAAGTTTGATAATTAGTCAGAGAATGCTCAGAGTAATGAATCCAATTCAAGATAAAATTTGGATGCAACAAAAAGCCATGTTTAGGCAAGGGTATGCAAGAGTCTTTTGCATATAGATGTGAAACCTATCATTCCCAAAACCTTTATGTTGGGCGCGGGATCCCCCAAGCGTAGTTTTGGGGCTAAGAGCCCATATTCTAGTCCAATTTGTAATCCTAATGTAAAGGCTCCGCATTTTGTGGTCACGGAGTGCGTAGATGTTAAAGAGTCATAGGGTTGTCCACCGTTATTTTGATAATGTAATGTCGGTTGTAGAAGATCTACCCAAGGTGCACGAACCATGGAATTGTATAAATAGAGCTAAGTTCTAAGTAGTAGAGATAACTAATGAAGAATCGATGGATGATGATGTATGAAGGGTTGTAGCATAGGTAGATGCTCTGCAGCTGAGTGCGCAGAGGCCTAGTAGTCCGCAGTTGAGTGCACAGACCCCTACAACTGAGAGCGTAGGGCAAATCGAGTCTGTAATCATATGGAATTATCAATATAGAGATGTATTATATCATTTCTATGCCTTTATTTCCTGTTTATGCATCTATTACATCGAGTATGAATTTCACTTCTAATCCTTATATGATGCACAAATGTGTATAATTGTATTGGTTAAGTGGATGCAAGTAAGAACATTTGTTTACGCGAAGCTAACTAAGATCTGTTAATAAGATAAGTAAGATACTTAGCCTAGTTTGGCAGATATCCCAGTTCACTACCCTAGAATCGCGAAAGGACTTCAGCCCCTAGTTGGGGCTGCGCGGAAGCCGATTGTAACATTTCACGAAGGTATTGAAGGGTAGAATAGAGGGATAAGAAACCTACATGAAGGTAGGTATAGTTGGAATAAACTAACATCACATTCATCTCAAGTGTGCAAAAACTTGGTTCCAGCATCCCCACACACTGCTTCAGTTGAGACTTCAGTTCGTGCTTCACGGGCTGATGCCGAAAGGGCCAGTAGTGTAGGGATTTGTTTGGCTAACTAATGCTAAACTTGGGTCAGGCCCCCACAAGCCAACAAATGGTTCCGTTGTCGGGACCGGAATCTGCATGAGAGATGTGTGATGTCGTATCACTAGAATCCAACTAAGAAAGAATTCAAAGGCTGGTTGGATAAAAGGATTCAGGAGTTCGCGACACAGGAGAAAAAAAAACCCACGAATATCAAAAGAACATTGGTACTGAGGCTGAACCCAAGTTCACGAAGATTGGAGACTACTGGGATGACGCGACAGTGGATAAGGTCGATGAATTACTCCATGAATATCATGACTTATTACCTACCACGTTTACGGATTTGAAAGCAATAATCGGAGACCTAGGAGTGATGAAGATCATGCTAAAGCCCGACGCGAAGCCAATTAAGTAGAGGCCTTATCACCTAAATCTAAAATACAAGTAGAAGGTCCACTTAGAGCTAGAAAAAATGCTAGCAGCAGGAATCATTGAGCCTATGGAAGAGTCTGATTGGGTAAGCCAATGATGGTGCAAGAGAAGAAGCAGAAGGATGAGATAAGGTGTGGACCTCAGAAAGCTTAATAACGCTTGTGTGATTGATCCTTTCCAAAATACATTCACAGATGAAGTGTTGGACAATGTTGGTGGCCAGGAAGCATACTCCTTCACTAATGTGTTCTGTCGGTACCACCTAGTCAAAATCGCACCGAAGGATAGGAGAAAGACAACCTTCGTGACTGAGTGGGGTTGCTTTCAATATAATGTAATGCCATTTGGGTTGAAGAATGTGCCTGCTATCTTTTCGCGCGTGGTTGTTGCAGAACTCAATGAATTTATTCATAAGTTCCTAAAGGTATATTTTGATGACTGGACTGTATTGGACTAGTTAAGCACCATGTAGCGAGCTTGCGCTTGATGTTGGATACTTGTTAAAGATACCAGATCACACTCATGCTCAAGAAGTGTATGTTTTGCGTTTCCTTTAGGAACCTATTGGGACATGTGGTTTGCAAACAAGGGATAATGGTAGATCCCACAAATATCGCAGTGATTCTGAACTTGGAAGCACCATGGAGTGTGAAACAGTTGTGTGCTACCTTGGGACATACATGATATTACAGAAAGTTTATCAAAGGCTATGCCCAAGTCACCGCGCCGATGGAAAAATTGTTGAAGAAGGATGTCTCTTTCTGTTGGAATGATGACTATAAGAAAATCTTAGATATATTGAAAGGAATGATGGTTACCATGCTGATTCTAGTCTTCTTGTATTGGAAGAAAGAATTTCATGTACATGTTGACGCGTCATGTATAGCATTGGGAGCAGTACTAACAAAGGATAGCAGAGAAGGCTTGAACCACCCTATCGCATTCGCAAGCCACAGATTATTCAAAGGAGAAAATAAATATTCCACCACTAAACACGAGGGGCTAGCTATGGTGTATGTGCTCTAGAAGTATCGACACTACTTGCTAGGGGGTCAATTTAAGATGTATACGAATAACTCCATGCTGAAGTACCTAGTCAATAAGCCTGTGTTGGGGGGTGCATCTGCAGATGGCTCTTTTTGTTCCAAGAATATGATTTTGAAGTTGTTGTGAAGCCTGGATGATTGAACGCAAGACCAGACCACCTGTCACGCATCGAGACAGGGGAGGAACGTACTAGTTTAGAGGAAGGATTACCTGATGCACAACTTTTTGATGTGCGCGTCATGTATGGACATTTTGAGGATATAATGCACTTCCTAATGACTAGAATTGCGCCAGAAGGGTATTCTGTCCAACGAAAGAAGGAATTAGTGGTGCGCGCGACATATTTCTCTATCATTGCTGGGAATCTATACAAGATGGGGATGATGAAATACTGCGAAGATATGTACTTGAATTTAAACAAAGCAACATCCTCGCGGATGCTCATGGGGGCGCTGCGGGAGGACATTATGCAGGAAGAGAAACTACGTAGAAGATTCTATGCACAGGGTTGTGGTGGCCAGCCCTTCATCAAGATTCAAAAGCATATTGCATGGCGTGTGATGTATGTCAAAGAATAGGTGGGCCATCACGAAGGGATGAAATGCCTTTGAATCTGCAAATGAAGTTGCATCCTTTCTGTTACAGGGAAAAGTGTCTAATCAGAACTGCTTATCCCACTAAGGTGTGACAGCTGCCTTAGAAACAAACAGAGTAAATCTACTTTCATTTTTCCTTTATGAATTATAGATAGAGAGGAACAGAAAGACCAACCTCTGTCCTGCGCTAATCTCCTGATTTGATTCCTCTCTTCCTTGATAGTCTTTCGCTACTTGTTCCCTTGCACGCCCAACTTCACAAAGTTCCTGTAAGATCACAGTAGCATAGCACTATACAAAGACATGGATCTATAATCATAAACAATATAGGATCAGATGTCAATTGACCATACAAATGCAACAAATATCAATGACACAAGAGTATGGAGGAAAACTTGAATAGATTTTATTGATAAACAAGAAAGAGCTAAGAGGAGTTACAACCAGTTGTTCTGACCCAGCATCAACCTCTCAGCAAAGAAGCCCCTCTTCACCTCATACAAAGCTTAGATCACCCAACAATCTGATGTTTGTCTCAAGAAACCAACAACAATTCCTTACAATATGCAAAATTCCAGCCCTTTGGATCTCTGGGATGAGGGATCCATATATAGATATCTGTAATGGAGATGAGTCAGCTTATGATTTGATTAGTTTCTTCTCTCTGATAGTTCTTGCTTCCACTTGGAGATTGATGATCTCTTACTCATCCTTGGTCGAATTCAGAGAGGCAAGTGTCACAGGAGAAGTTTCTGGAAGCTTCCATTGCCTCTCCACCTCGCGGAATGTCACTGTCATTTGTCATTTCTCGCCCATCGCACCCCATAGAAGGGCTTTTTGAAATGCAACGCACCCACACAGTGTCTTTAGGTGAGATGCAACACACTTGGCCAATGGAGCAGCTGAAATGATCCTGTTTTGACCAATTCTGAGCAGTTTTTCATGGAGAACTTCTGGGAGAAGCTGTAATCTGTTGACCTTGTTCGTTTAGGGGTTAGAACAAAACTTTTAGGGACTTAGGAGCCCTTGGTTTATGACATTTCATGCTTGGGGTTGTAGTGCCCAAAAATGTCTATAACAGTTGCCCCCTAAAGCATGAGGTCGTTAATCTTTTGATGTCGGGTGAAATGCTTTATTATGAGGATCCAAAGTTCTTTCAAGCTGGGAGGAGACCTGTAATAAGATACAATACAATACATTATCTTCATAATATTTTCATGATTTAGCTGAGGCGGGCATTCCCATGCTCAGCGTTATAAATTCATTTTCATGTACATAGGACAGACAATCGTCTGAGTGTAGAATGATGATTCTGATAGAGCCATCATCCCTTTGATTGGATGATTATCTATGCAACAATGATGTACATTTGATGTTTTTATTTTCCTGAATGTATATCGTAGCCCGGATGGATGAAACTAGATCTGGGGTCTTCAATCTCGTTCGATCTTCACTCGAAGTACAAGTCTATCCATGTGAGAAATGTTCTGAAGTCGAACATGGAAAGACATCTCATGATTACCAGCCAATGACATAAGCTGTTAACAAGCGCAAGAGGAATCACCGATAATGATAATGACCCTCAAGGTACTGCAGTACAATTCACATGGTGTGAATAAAGGACTTGGCGTCGAACACCACGTAAAATCTTTCAGTCGAAGGCCATTGATGTAAACATGTTGCCGGAAGTGAGAAACTTGCCATTGAGGCATGCAAGCTTCAAAGTACTGAATGGGGTGTTCCTAGATCAGCTTCTTGGATAATGAGCTAATGTCGACAAGAAGTGATCCGTCATAGGAGGGCCTTAATGAATCCCACATCAATGACACGGAACGGAGCAAATGATTTTAATGGAGGTGAAAACGATCTGATGACATACGGTTCAGGGTGGCGGCCATGAAAGAATGGAGTGCAAATGTATTGTAGCGGGTGAGACACAGGTGAATCCTCTAAATGACTTCTCTTGAACATATCGGCAACACTGACATGATGGATTGGTAGCATTACCCCAAATATGGATGGTGTGATGGGACCATGGTGATGTGACCGGTGAATGAAACAACCCAACCTGACTTGGATGCGGAGCGAAAGTGTCATGTTCAAGAGCGACTTGCTACCAACAAAGTTTCTTCAAGTTTTCTTCCCAATTTTCCCCAGTCATTGCTGACTAGTACCTCTTTATTTTTGTCAAGCTTGAGGAGGATAACATATGCTTGTTCTATAATTTTCCCTTCGGGCAAACCCATCGCTATGTTTTAACGAGCCTAGTGATAGTGAAACTCATTCTCGTCTATAGACAAGTTTGTCACTATTAAAATTTTAACGAGTTTAACGAAAAAGATAACTCGGTACTTTTCAATTTTAGAGAGTCTGAAAAGGAACGTAAAGGAAACTCCAAAATTCCTTTTTCGTCATCTAATCCCTTAAGTCTGAAAAAGTATAAAAGAATACAGAAGGGATGAATTTTCAATACTTTTAAGGAGCCGAACAAACAAGTGCTCGAGCTTTTTGTGTAATAATCCCTTAGGTCCAAAAAGATTAAAATTTAGAGGAGGGATAGCACTTCCGGTCCCTTTAACGAGCTGGAGAGGCCAATGGCTCGGCAATACTTTCATATTTTACGAGTCAGTTGAAAAGAGCTTAAAGGAGACTCGTCTTTTGAGGAAAGAGTGATAAAATGGGTAGCAACTGATTCCAGGTAAGGTTTGGAATTTTCTA
Source organism: Pinus tabuliformis (assembly GCA_031772625.1). Taxonomy (NCBI): domain Eukaryota; kingdom Viridiplantae; phylum Streptophyta; class Pinopsida; order Pinales; family Pinaceae; genus Pinus; species Pinus tabuliformis. Next base: position 871,988,144 of record CM062812.1, read on the forward strand.
ATCACGGCAGTGTTACAAGGATGGCTAGTGAGATCACTCTTCGCAGTTGTTCCTCAAAATGGGTAAACAATCAAATGGAGGTGAATGATCAGCCAATGCAAAAGTGGAGGTGACGGTGCAAATACGACCAAGGCTTTAATGGCTGAAGTACTACATTCACGATGGTTATTTACCGGGGAATAGTTCATTTTTTAATGAGCTTAAACGCGAGGGGAAACATTTTCTCATGGCTTATGTTTATTTTTTAACGAGCTTGAACTATGCGCTAAAACTGCTCGATTAAATGGTCTCTTTTTGACTTTACCGTAAATAGCTTTGTTCTTTCAAAGATTGTACTGTATTCTCAATTGCTTCATCAAACTAGTCATAAATGAACAATATATGCTTAAAAAAATGAGTTAGAACACTAATATTTTACTTTGAACTACGTAAAAAGTAATGAAAAAGTGTTTTTACCTCTCATTTTACCATTTCATTTGAACTTTGGTTTGTTGGAGCTTTGGAGATGCTTTCCCCATTTGATTTTCATCAGCTGATTTCGGGAGATTCTGTGGACGATTATCGGCGCCGTCTGGACCAGGTAGGAGCTAAACCTGGGCTCTTTCATTTCATGCTTTCCATTTTGCATTCTGAGCTTGATTCCTGGTTTTTCTGAGCCTCTGGGGTTTGAAAAACTCATTCTGCCTTCAGCGCACCCTCTGTGTATCGAAAGGTGCGTTGGATGTTGGCCTGTTTACTAGCCATCTGACATGCAACGCACCCAGAGCACTACTGTAGGTGCGATGGGCGCAGAAAAGGAATTTTATGCACAGTTTTTGATGGAAATTTTGCTTGTTTCTTACCAAAATCAGGATCTAACTCTTCTCTTGTTTGTTTTTTAGATATATTTGGAGTAAGATGACTATTACATGGCGAGAACGTGAGCATGAAGAAGAGGACATGCTTGCCCTACATGATCCGGTTACAATAAACGCGCTGCGGAACTGTGGCTTGCTGAAGTTTTTCCGCATCTCTAGCATGAGACAACAAATCAACTTACTGTAGTATTGCTCGATGCTTGGGATCCTACCAACCAGGTGTTCCAGATCAGGGGCAAATCCATCCCTTTGACTGTAGTGGACATCTATTTCTTGACTGGCTTGTCGAGGCGGGGTGCCCCCATCTCTCTATCAGGTTCGGCCTGAGGAGGTGAATCTGTGAGAGATTATGTTCGCCGATATTGCAGAGAGGGATCTCAGCCGAGTAAAGACGACATTATCATTGTCTGTGATGTCACTAACAGGTCCCTCAGGACTATTCTATTTACTTTTGGTAGGATGGCTGGTGGTGCGGCTCTTCATGTAGCCAATCGATCTTATATGCAGTATGCCTTGGAATGCCTCCAACCGAAGGTGTTCAATTGGTGCGACGCAGTACTTCTTGTGATGAAAGAATAGTTGACCAAGGTAAAGAGTGGGAGGTTGAAGAACTTTGGGTATGGTTCTATTTTGACCGCCTTTGCCTTGGAAAAGATACCACTGATGCAGCCGCAGTATATTGCACTCGATTTACCTTCACCTACTGAACCACGTATGTAGAGATGGGTTGACCATATGTCTAGGCATGCTGGTCAGTCTCAGATTTCATTTTCTGATACCTTCTTTGGGTGGTTTGATCGTCAGGAGATGGTTTATTCCGAGTATCCATATGCGGGCATGGACTTCCAGGGTGATCCAGATTTAGTACTGCCGGATGACGAACAGTGGGACGCCAATGGTAAATTCTTTGACCATATTCCTATTTATCGTTTTTCATTTATAATGTCCTTGTGCTTTATTCTGTCAAGACTTAATCAAACTCATGTGTTCATGCAGATGTTGGTCCTGTTCGGCCAGTAGCACGCCTGAGAGTGCCAGCTGCTGCCCCAGTAGGAGAGGCTGTCGGGAGGGCTATCCTTCGCGACCTCGATGTGGCCGAGACTCTCACAGCATTACAGGAGCAGGTTGAGGGTCTCACTCTTGGTATTCTAGATGTGAGAACTGAAAAACTTCCCTTGAGGTTGCAATAGCATACTACTGGTGTGCCAAGACGGTGGACTCGTCTCTTACGCATGATTGCACAGGGTGTGACTTGCTATCACGAGCATCATTAGACTAGGGTGCCCCCTAGAATTTTGAGTTTTTTGGTCATTTGACCAATTTTGTCTTGGTTACAGAACATTATGTGTAAACCATAAACAGTTATATATATTTTTTATTTTTGGAGTTTTATTTTGGTTAAGTTACATGATCCAAATGCAAACATTGATGGTAAGATTCTTTTTATAAATGTTGCAAATGTCTATCTAACACATAATTTGCCAATGAGTCAGTTGATGTGTTTAAGTTTCTAGAAATATGTTGATATTGAATAAAATCAAATTGTCTTTCCAAAATATTAACCTTAGGAACATGCGATAAATCGCTAGATTTCGGACAGAGTAGATACCAGTGTGTTGTAGTATGACGAGTTGTGAGTTTAGCCTGACAATCAGTCGGCGTGTGCCATGTGTGATGGCATCAGAGAGAAGTTCTATCAACGCGCTATATTCAGCGATGTTATTCGTTGATCGACCAATACATACCCCTCTGAAACTTACTAACTCGCCGCTTGGATAAAAAATGGCCCAGGCCACGGAAGATAGGTTCCGTGAACTACGACTCGCTCCGTCGGCATATCCAACACATGACTCCAATAGGTTTGACATCTGCAATAAATGTAAAAATTGGATTACTTGACCAAAATATACACTTTAGCGAAAACAAAAACATAGCAAAAGCATACAGGTTACCATACTGAATTACGCATAGTAACGCTTGAGGTACAACCCGTTACGAGGTTGTGCCAGTGGAATTCCATCATAATCCATTAACTCGTAGGCTCCTTTTGCTAACACTCGCTTAACAATATATGGGCCCATCCATAAAGACTTAAATTTACCTGCTCCCAATTTATCGGATTCTTAGTCATAAAGCAAGACCAAGTCACCTTCTGAGAAGACACAGGGTTTGACATTTTTGTCGAACTGCGCTTTGACTCATTTCTTATGGGCTTCGTTAGCCAAAGCGGCATCACGACGAGTTTCATCCAATTGGATTAGTTCCAAGAAACGAGCTTCTTCTTCTAAAGTTCCGGGGAGGAGATCAATTGCGAGTTTGAGAGACGAGATTTCGCACTAGATTGGTAAGACTGCTTCCAGGCCATATACCAATTGGAAAGGTGTAAACCCGGTTGCATTCCTTACCGATGTTCGGTAAGCCCACAAAGCTGAGTACAGGATTAGGTGCCATCTTCTTTTGTGAACTCCAATCATCCTTTGCAGCATGCGTTTCAGGACCTTATTGATCGCTTCAACTTGTCCGTTGGCTTGCGGATAATATGGAGTAGAGCTGTCGTGAGACAACCCTAGTTTGGCAGCTAATTTGACCATCATGTGATTGCGAAAATGCAATCCATGAACTGTGACTATAGCTTGTGGTATGCCGAATATGACGACTACATGATAGAAAAAGAAGAGGGCAGCTGTTTCACCAGTATTATCTAATGTAGGCATCGCCTCGACCCATTTGGTAAAATAGTCAACTGCGACTATGATATACCCATGCCCCCTGGTCGAGGTGGGGTTACATGTCATGAAATTGATGCCCCATTTGGCGAATGGCCCGACAGCAACTATTGGCTGCAGAGGTGCGGGTGGTCTTCTGGTTTTGCTATCGAAAATTTGACAAGCATGGCAACTTCTGACTGCGTTTATGCAATCTTTAAACATTTTTGGCCATAAGTATCCTGCTCGTAAGATTTTTTGCACTGTAGCATAACCGGATTGATGCCCCCCACACGTGCCTGAATGACAATCATTCAGGACTTTTTCAGCCTCCTCATTCGTGAGACACCTTCTCAAAACTGTATCTATACCGCGGCGGTAAAGTGTATCACCGATGATCACGTAGTCTTTTGCTTGGTATCGAATACGTTTTTGTTCGGAGCGAGAGGTATTTGGCCTATATTTTTGGGTTTGGAGATAAATTATTATATCTCCATACCACTCATTGCTTGAAGATATCAGAAACAAACTTTTGTCCACGATTGTTTCTTCGGATGTTTCATCGTTGGACGACGATGGGAGATCGCATAATAATTATGTGAAAACCAAAGATTTCTTTGACTTGGATTTTACAAATTCCAGATCAATCTCTTGTAGGATTGCTGTCCATTTTGAATATTTGCCCCCCAGCAACTGTCACGACAATATATAAGTCATGGGGTTGCAATCTGACAGAATGGTAGTTTTTCGAAAGAGGACATAGTGTCGAAATCTCTGTATCGCTTGAACAGTTGCGAGTGCTAGCTTTTCAACATAAGAATATTTTCTTTCTGTATCATTTAAGTTTTTACTTAAATAATATATAGGATGTTCGATTCCGTCATCTTCTTGAACTAAAACCATTGCGATGGTCGTATCCGCTGCAGCCATATACATGTTAAAATCCTTTTGATAATCAGGAGCGTACATTAATGATGCTTTCATTAGGGATTCTTTTAAAGCATCAAAGGAAGCTTGCACAACCTGGTCCCAGACAAAGGGTACTTCTTTTTTCAAAAGACGCGTATAACCTTTAGCAAGTTCGGTGTAATTTGGAATGAACCTCCTCAGAAAGTTTGCTTTCCCTTGGAGTTTCTGAATCTGAAGCAAATTCGAAGGTGGAGGCAAATTTATGATTGCCTGAACCTTACATGGGTCGAGACGAATCCCGTCCTTTGAGACTACAAAGCCAAGTAAACGACCAGAACTGACGCAAAATACACATTTGTGTGGATTGAGTCGTATCTTGTAGTGTCGGCAACGTAGAAATATTGCTCTTAAATGCTGCGAGTGATCAGTCCGCTTTCGTGAATGAGCCGGAAGGTCGTCAAGGTATGGTTGAACGATGTTTTTGATGTCATGGAAGGCATAATTCATTGCCCTCTGAAACGTCACCCCTACGTTCTTTAAACCAAAGGGTAATTTTCGATATGCGAATGTGCCCCACGGACAAATAAATGCAGTCTTTGACTGGTCCTGTGGGCAGATATTTATTTGATTATACCCGGAGAATCCATCCATGAATGAAAACATTTCGCATCCGGCGCATTCATCAATTATCTGGTCGATGAAGGGTGTAGGATAGTTGTCTTTTGGACAAGCTTGATTTACATCCCTATAATCGACGCACACTCTAATTGTTCCTTGTTTTTCATAACAGGGACAATTTTCGATACCCAATCGGTTAGAGGAACCGGGTAAATGAAACCAGCGTGGAGAAGTTTCTCAACTTCTGCCTTAATGGCAGTGGCTTTCTTGGGGTGCACCTACCGTAGCCTTTGTCTTACTGGTTTGACATCTGGATACATCTTAATTTTGTGTTCAACGATACTCGAGTCAATGCCTGGCATTTCACTATATGACCAAGCAAAGACATCTCTGAATTCGCGAAAAAGAGCGTGATATATTTCCAGTTCTGAAGGAGAACAACATTTGCCAAAATAAATATTCTCTACAACATCTGTTTTGGTCGAGATATTTATGGCGATAGTCTCTTAAATGTTGGAAAAGTTTCGCTCGGAATCCACCGTGTTTACAGTATTTGATAGAAAATCAAAAACTGAAGGATGATAAAGGTCATCAGGAGTATCTTCTCCACAATCCGGAAGAAGGGAATGATGGTGGGAATCATTCCATGGTGCTCCTTCAATTACCATTGATTGAACAATTCCTTTGTCGGTGTCATGCTCTCGCGACCAAGGATCTGAAGGGGTACCATATTCCTCAGACCTATCTATCCAAACGCTTGATGAGCGTTGATTTGGGTTTGCCATCCAGGCTAGGAACATTGATTGCTACAATATTTCCGTCGGGCTTGGAGGCAAAACCATTGCATGATCCATGATATCGTTTTCTGATATCTTTTTAGAAGATATCATATTGCAGGTTCCTACCGACGCTACTTCCGCCAGATGGATTGGAGGTGGAAGGGCAAAAGTTCCCATTAATATAGGATCTTTTAGTAGGCCTACTCCGATATTTTGAAGCGAATGGGGGCTTCCATGGATCATAGGGATGCTTCCTGTAACTTGAGAACCATTGGGGAGGAAGTTTTGTTGATCGACGATTGTAATCCCTCCTTGGAAGGGAAATGCAATCTTCCTAAAATAGGTCAACACAACGGCAGCCATAGCATATATCCATGGTCTTCCTAGTAGGATGTTGTAATCGAGATTTCCATCGATTACTTCAACATCTATTTCTACTGTTTTCCCTCCTAGTTCAACCTTCAAGTTACTTAGAATACCATATGGGGTATATGTTCTTCCGTCGAATGCTTTTAATGTCGTCGAAGATCTCGACAAGGTTGGAGATCCTAAATTTTTCTAGCAACTCATCGACATAATGCATGTAGATGCCCCCTCATCAATAATTGTTTGATGAACAGTTTTGTTGAGGGCTTTCACTTGAACAAGGAAAGCTAGTTGAGCTGGTAATTGAGGATCGTATCCTTTATGATCGAAGGATACAAGATTGGAATCCTTTGGGTCTATTCCACCAATGGCTGGTAATAAAGCCTGCTTTTGGGATGGGCAATTTTGTAGTACTTCAAGAGTCGACATAGCGGATGGTGATTGGGCCAAATCTTCCATTATATTATAATGTTGTGCTGCTCTAGCGCGGGGATTAAACATCGACTTGTGTACTACTCCCTTTGGTGGTTTTATTGTCAATTCAAGAATGATGGCGGCGCAACTTCTGTCGAAGTTGTTGTCGAACTACTAGGTTGATCTTTATCCTTGTTGTTCGATAGCTGTGGATTCCCATAATCTTTGTTCCTTGTCGATATCAAAGCATCATTTTGCTGCTTTGAAACCGACAACATTAGCACTTGAGACGGGGAAGCATTTTCACTCTCAACCAGATTTGTTCCTGGATTTGGAAATGGATCAGTTAACACTGTGGAGGTTTTTGAATTCTTGAAGAATTTTTTAAGCTCAGCTCTGTGTGGACAATCTGCGGTCCGATGATCCTCATCGCATATAAAGCATGGAATTTTTGGTTTCCTATTTCCAGGACGGTTTGCAGAAGATTTCTCAGGTGATGATTCTTCCTATTTCTTCTTCTTCCCTTTGCCTTTCTTCTTGCCCCTTGGTTGATTGGTTTCTTTGCCTTTATCTGTCGATATGACATTTATTTCCAAGGCAAGAAGTTCATCTTTTGCATTTTGACCTGAAATCTTACGGGCCTTTTTGGATGTAGCCTTTGTCGATTTCGTGTCTGTTGTGCCAATCATGCCATCGCCGGCATGAGAGTCATTGTTTGATTTAGGAGGAGGAGGAACTGAGAATTCTGGTCTAGGGGCGTCAGGTATTTTATCGTAGAGCGTGTCGGACTGAGTGTAAATCAAGTCCAAATATTGCGCACGAGCGATAACTTGCTCTTCTGTTACAACTCCCCCCTTTGCCACATCTTCCGTGATGGAAGGTAGTAATGACTTGATAAACCATTCAGCTAAGAGCTGATCGGGAAACATAAGTTTTTACCATTCTACGACGACATCGCCACTCATGTATATGATTAGATATGTGAGTGGCCGTTGTCTGTTTGAAGTTGGTAAGGAGTTCCATTCCCGTTTCGTACCTTATCGGTAATTGAAAATGGGTTAAAAAGGTTGTGGCTAGGGTACTGAAGTTGTCGAATGAAGCTCTAGGCAATTTGATGTACCATTTTGCCACCGGACCAGTTAACGTCCTCTGAGAAAGGCGAAGCCTTATCGAATCATCATTTAGGGTGTTTGATGAACACCACAGATGAAAGGTCATCACATGATTCAACGGATCTTCACCCGGATTTCCATTAAATTTAGGAATATCTGATGGAAGTTTATGCGGAATCACTGGCCACCAAGGGGCGTAAGTGATTGGATCGTTTGTTAACCGATGTAAATCAGGTAACTCTAAAGTTGCCACAAAGGGTAACTGCTGATTCAGGTTAGGTGAAGCATACCCAGGATAGGATGGGATTGCCTGAGCAGTTGGTCTTTGCATACCGGCATAATGCATTTGATGCTGGTAAATTTGGTAAGGTTGGTGGGCATGACCATTGTAAAATGGTTGATTTTGACCGTTTTGAATATACGGTTGTCCACTATTTGCAAAGATTTGTTGCTCAGAACCTTGGTATACTTGTTGGAATTGTGGTTGTTGCTATTGTACTAGCCATGGTTGTGAAGCCATGTGCTGGTGCCCGATACTAACAGTTTGACCAAGATGAGGGGTAATTGTACCTGTCTGACCCTGTGTCATTCCACCAGTCAGCGATTGTGGTTGAGTCGCAAGGTCAAGGGGCTGTTGCATTACAACATGAGAAACCTGAGGTTGGCATACAACAGGCAGCGCTTGAACTTGCGACACCGTCACAATAGCTAGCGTAGTTGGTATATTTGACATAGGTAAGCATTGTTGCATCGAGTATACAACTCTTGGTTGTTGAGGTAGTATTGGTACCCAACCGCTAGAAGTAATTCCAACATAACCCAAATTTTGTTGTGAACTCCCGTATGGTTGTCCCCCGGAGGGGATAACGAAAGGGTATACTGCCCCCCATACGGTGGTAATCCAGAACTCAAAGGAATGGTTTTCCCTTGAGGGCCAGACTGCCTAAATTGACCTCCAAATGGATCAATTTGTTGAGACTCAACATAAGAGTTTCTGGATATTATTCCGGATGAACAAACAGAAACAGACCATACTATCGAAATGGCACCTGAGTGGGCTCCTTCTAGCAATTGAGAGCTAGTTGGGACAGATGGTATACCGGCGAACATTTTTGGAGTGATAGCAGGCGGTTCTGCCGTCGTTGTGTCAGACGACACAGTCCTAGATGTTGACGGTTGTTCAGACATTTCTAGTCTATCCAGAAGATTACCTAGCGATTCTACAGGAGCTTCTGCTGGCGGTAGACTAACTTCTGATGAAGAAGGATACAGAGTGATCCCAACTCCAAATTGCGATGGAGTACTAGTTGGAGGATCTTCCACAATCTATTCTATGGCAATCAGACTAGGTGGAAGGGGTATACCGTCAGGTCCGTAGAATATTTCTGGTGCCGAAGAAGGTATGGAATCGGCAGCGAAAAATGTTTGAGGAGCAAGACTCTCCGAACCGGTTGTAAATGGAACTGGTTCGGTAACATAAGTGTTTACCCTCAGACTAGGATCAGTACTACTGTCCTTCTGTGGCTGCTGAACTTCTTCTGTAGAGGCAGGGATTCCAAAAATGTTTGGAGTAACCAGAGTCTCTGATGTTGTTGGAACACTTGTTCTAACTTTAACAGGAGATTTGGAACCGATTAAACGAGTTCGCTTTGTCCGTACTAGCTTCGATTCCGGAGACAAAGACGGTTGACTCGTAAGCCTCCGCGAACGATGGGGTTTCAATTGACTTTCTTCCACGATTGCGGATTACTCGATCAACTAAAAATAAAGGGGAAGTATGTTTCCGAATTAAATGAATTTTAGACGCTTTGACACAACTTGTTTTTTCAATTTTTAAGAGTCGAGAAAAAACAAAAGATGACTCTAGTCTCCTTCGATTTTTAATGAGCCTGAAGTGACAAGTGCTCAGATGGACCTTTTCTGTTAAAGAGTCTGAAAAGGAACGAAAGGGACTACTCTGGAAATCTAGGTAGAGGGATTACCAAACCAATCGCAAAACTGTAGAATACTTTTTATGGTACAGCAGTCAATCTTCCCGAATGCTGTGTTCAGTGCATTGCGATCGATAGGGCAGCAGACACGGCTTCCTATGGATAAAGGATTAAGCCTATTGGGGTCTCCCAAAATCTACTCGACGGTACGTGGAAGCACAAGTCCGTACCAGCACTTATCGTCTCAAAGTGGAGGGATCACCCAACCATCAGTGAGAACAACAGTTACCAGGCTTTACGACGCCGGAATACGTCTCTAGCCTAGACTTCTAAATGTTGTGCGTTAAGTTCCAAAGCGTTGTTAGATTCATTGAATTTATTTTATAGTTGATCTTGTTTATGAAGTTTGCCTTTCAGGTTCACCGCGAGATGTAGATGTAATTCCTAAAATGAAATCTAAGATGATAAACAATCTTTTTATCCTCTTTGTGCAATGAAAATCCTAGCTACTAAGGAAAGAAAGACATAATCTTTTCACAGAGAGCAAAGAGCACACTCTAAATGCACTTTCCTAAATCAAACCAATCAGACTCTCTATATGCAAATGCACATGCATGTATTTGTTTTTGACTTTCTTAGTATATGAATGATAAGAAGAAAGTTGATGCACAAATCTGAATTTCTTTTCAAGCAACAAATATCAACAAGTTTCTTTTCGAAATAAAAAATGGAGATGATCACAACACCTTACGATTTTGAAATGAATACTTGTTTTCGACACTAGAAAAATTACAAATTCAGACCAAAAACAATAGTAACAGGATAATCGACCATAAACAGCAATCAAACTCTTTCCTATGATCGAAATCGACACTTGCGACAGTTTCAAATCAAAGGACGATAGTACGATTACGCTACTTTTGCAAAGGAGAACTGAAAATGACTCAAAAAACACACAAAAACATTTACAGTTCTTTTGTACAAAGGAGGCGGAATAACAACAAGGAAAATGGGTTTCAAACAGACATATACTGATCACAGGCAGCAAAATTCAGGAATAGAACTGGAAAGAATGAATCACAGAAACCAAAACTGCACAAAGCCTAGTCTGATCAGTGCACCTGGAACACAGGGAATTTGAAATGCAGCGCACCTTCTCCACTCGGGAAGTGCGCTGAAGTTCAGATTCTCTGAACAGTACCTACGCTGGGCTAGAAACGAGACTCTGTTTGGGTTCCGGGTCACAGTTTGCAGTTGAGTTCATGGGTTTTGGCCGAACAAAAGGTAATCAGTAATGCAACAATTAGGGGTAGATCTGAGGAGGATCTAAGAGCTATCACAAGGGCAATCAGAGAGTTTGTGAATCAGTTGTTTAAATCATAAACAGATCCCGTAGATGGACTGAAGTAGCATTTATCTACTTTGCATTTGCTATGGCAAATGCAGTTCGAATGCTACCTGTAAGTTTATGAAATAGACAACAAGGAAGATAAACAAACTAATTCTTCCCCAGCGGAGTCGCCATTTTGTTACAGGGAAAAGTGTCTACTCAGAACTGCTTATCCCACTAAGGTGTGACAGCTGCCTTAGAAACAAACAGAGTAAAGCTACTTTCATTTTTCCTTTATGAATTATAGATAGAGAGGAACAGAAAGACCAACCTCTGTCTTGCGCTAATCTCCTGATTTGATTCCTCTCTTCCTTGATAGTCTTTCGCTACTTGTTCCCTTGCACGCCCAGCTTCACAAAGTACCTGTAAGATCATAGTAGCATAGCACTATACAAAGACATGGATCTATAATCATAAACAATCTAGGATCAAATGTAAATTGACCATACAAATGCAGCAAATATTAATGACACAAGAGTATCGAGGAAAACTTGAATAGCTTTTATTGATAAACAAGAAAGAGCCAAGAGGAGTTACAACCAGTTGTTCTGACCTAGCATCAACCTCTCAGCAATGAAGCCCCTCTTCACCTCATACAAAGCTTAGATCACCCAACAATCTGATGTTTGTCTCAAGAAACCAACAACAATTCCTTACAATATGCAAAATTCCAGCCCTTTGGATCTCTGGGATGAGGGATCCATATATAGATATCTATAATGGAGATGAGTCAGCTTATGATTTGATTAGTGTCTTCCCTCTGATAGTTCTTGCTTCCACTTGGAGATTGATGATCTCTTACTCATCCTTGGTCGAATTCAGAGAGGCAAGTGTCACAGGAGAAGTTTCTGGAAGCTTCCATTGCCTCTCCACCTCGCGGAATGTCACATCCATTTGTCATTTCTCGCCCATCGCACCCCATAGAAGGGATTTTTGAAATGCAACGCACCCACACAATGTATTTAGGTGAGATGCAACGCACTTGACCAATGGAGCAACTGAAATGATCCTGTTTTGACCAATTCTGAGCAGTTTTTCATGGAGAACTTCTGGGAGAAGCTGTAATCTATTGACCTTGTTCCTTTAGGGGTTAGAACAACACTTTTAGGGACTTAGGAGCCCTTGGTTTATGTACATTTCATGCTTGGGGTTGTAGTGCCCAAAAATGTCTATAACACTTTTGAAAAGTGGGCAATAGATTTTGTAGGGCCAATTCAGCCACAAGGAAAGATAGGTGCGAGGTACATTATCATTGTGACGGAGTACTTGACTCGTTGGGTAGAAGCACAACCGGTGAAGGATTGCATGCGCACGACTGCCGCGAAGTTTCTATTTGAACATGTACTGACGCGATTTAGATGCCCAAATATTTTGATGAGTGATTAGGGTACGTACTTTTTGAATGAAACGATCAACACACTGACAGAAGAATTTCAGGTCTATCATTAGAAGAGCACACCTTATCACCCATAGGCTAATGGGATAGTGATGGCATTCAACAAAGTGCTTGAAACCGCGCTGACCAAGGTATGCAATGCTTAGTGAAGTGATTGGGACCTATGCATACCTGTAGTATTATGGGCTTATCAGATGACGTGTAAGAAGTTAATAGGAAAAACACCCTTTAGGATGGTATACGGGGTTGAAGCGGTGATGCCTATATAATAAATAGTGCCTAGTCTGCGCATAGTGGCGCTCACACGTATGACGGATCGCAGAGCCTTGGAAGAGAAGCTCGCGCAGTTGGATGAAGCTCGAAGAAGAGAGATTTTTGGCTGGATTTCACTAGCAGGTCCAAAAGCAACACAAAAAGGCTTGGCACAATCGACATATTAAGTTGCACACCTTTAAGGTGAATGACTTGGTGCTATTATATGACAATAATTTTGATAAATTTCCAGGGAACTTAGAATGCATTGGCTAGGGCCGTATGAAGGTGGCGCGATCCAGTTGGTTAAGTTAAATGGAGATCCCTTCCCAAGAAAAGTGAATGGCAGTCATTTGAAGCCATACACAGGTGGCCTGACCATCTGACTAGCCGACAGAAGCACAGCCTTAGTGCTCCAGGCAGCTGAAAAGAGGCACAAGACTATAAACTACACTTCCTGGGAGCTGCACGATGTCAGAACTACACAAAGCAACGAAGTGTCACAGGGTCTGCGACAACATGAAGACAGATGCACTTGCATGCAGGTCTACCAGAAAGTGACCGTTAAAGTCAATATTCATGATTTGATGGTTGGTTTGAGGCCAAATGGAGTGGGCGAAAAGCATTTAAGGAGAAATTAATGGGCTAGATTTCTGAAAATCTTCCGCCAATCTAGCAGTAATGGGCCGAATGTGGGGGGAATGGTTGAATTCAAATTCAGAAGGCCCTATACATTACAGGTGGTTGTACAACAAAAAACACTTGGCCTTTTAAGATTTGAATTGTTGCACGCTCCAGTATACATGAACTGAGACTTATTCGAGACTCTGAAAGAGAATTCGTTGTTTGAGCAACTACCAGAGACACTGAAAGAATTGTAGAATAGCACTATGTGAGCACCCAGAGAAGCCATGGACATAAGAGTAGTGATAACTGAGGAAGCCGCACAGGAAATTGCGGAAGTAGAAGCCCCAAAGAGTGTCGGAGTGATAGTTGAAGTCCCTAAATCACTCTGAACACTGAGACCTAAGAAGGATAAGCATGCTATGATCCTGGTGTGCGTCTCACCCAAGAACCCACAAAGGACTAAACTCACCTTGTAGGAGAAAGGGAAGGCCATTAATCTGGAGGCCAAGGAGGAAGAATTTGAAGAAATCCTGGTAGATGAGGAGGATGTAGAGATGGAAGTTGAAACCCAGGGCGCGGACCCTATTACCTGGTTACTTGAATATGTTCCTCCGTGCAAGGGTAAAGCCAAGGTGCTGAAGGATATAGATGAGAGCAAGAGCTCTCTGCAAACTTTGCTCCTGCTAGAAGATATTATTTTTGAAGGACTACACTTGGGGCAGGCTCTTGTGTTGAAGTTTGAAGATTGGGACCTCGCAGACCACGAGAAGTTCCCGCATTTAGTGACTGAGAAGCTAATGCGCCAAAGGATTGACGTGACTGCTGGAACAATTCAATTGGAGCCATGGACATAGCTCAGAGGTGTAGAGAAAGTTGGGTTTCTAAACCTGCTCTAGGTGCCACATTACCATCGTGCCCCAGTGACCATATTCATCATCAGGGATTTTTTTTGTTTGGTGCATGATGGGTATTTGTTGCTAGAGGAACCCATTCCCATCACAGACCATCTGATTCATCGGATTACACGGCTGCCTTACTCAGGGGAGGATCCAACCAACATTTTATAAGGAAAAGGTGGCGAGTTGGCCCTCGCAGAAGCAACGAAGAAGAAGTTCAATTTGGAGAAGAAGAAGTGAGGATATGCCATCTCCAGCATTAACAACCTTGTAGTCAAGGTCGCGACACAAATCCTAGCTAGGAAGGTGATGCAGAAGTGCTACGCAGATGAGGTGTCTGTACCAGTGGTTGCACTAGTGGACCAATGCGCAGGAGGAGTCCAGTTCAAATGGGTGAGCTATCTATGCGGTGAGTTCCTTGCGAACTTTCGTGAGGCATAGGAGCAGGGAAAAACATTTCACTACCCATGGTTCCTATTGTCGATAGTACTAGTGACATGAGAATTGCCCGAAAATAGGTAATTCCCTTCGCGCGTCAAACCTTCCACAGGCAGTGAAGTACGCTTCGCTATGGGCGACTAAGGACACGCAACATATCAGAGAAAGTAAGACCTTCTAGGTCCTAATGGAGATGAATATCCAGATGGGGATCAATTACAAGCCACGTTTTTCGCCCACAGTGTACAATAGTTTGTAGAGCTTTTCATAGTTCAAAGAAAATATCCACCATGTCTTCATCAAGGCGCAGAAGGACCCTACAAAGACATGGCATGATTGAACATACCTAGCGACCGACGATGTAATATTCATAGTCCTTGAGTCTTGGCCGCTAGTGTGGCACGCTCCAGCTAGCTCCGCGTGGAAACAGACAAGTCCATTGGCCAGCGCAAGAAAGAAGAGACAAAGCCTCGAATGGTGCAGCTCACTAAGAAGCACAAGAAAGAGGAAGCATTGGCTAAGGACCAGGTAGCACGTGATGCTGCGAAGTTGGCAGAACAACAGAAAACAAGAGAAGAAGAACGTGAAGGACAGAAGTCACCTTCGCCTGAACCCGAAATAAAGACCTAACAAGGTGGTGCGGACCTGCAGACAATGTCCACCCAACTCAAGCGTCAGCGACCGCGATAGAAGATAGGGCCATGAAAGAAAAAAAAGGCATTAAAGACGTCCTTCGACCCAATCACCCTCACTGAGGGGATTTGCATGACATCGGAGAAATGAAGGATGTCACTGTGGAGGCCCTCCAAAAATTTGAAGAACAACAACAATTGGTATTGTGGGTTATGAGGACGGAGTTGTAGGAGTTGCAGGTATGCACTCCACAGGCTCGCATAGTGTCCACCAGCCTCGTGATCGACACTTCGGCTGCCGAGGCGATGTTGCGCACAAGGGTGACCAATGCAGTACTACTACCTGATGGGGTGCTCACTACAGAAAATGAGGTTGATAGGTCTATGGTTAGCAGTCTTAAAGGGGTAGGATTGAACATGGCTGTGTTCCCTTGGGAGATGCTCTACCTCTTACAGGATGGAGTTACCATGGAACTTAGGGCCTGGGAAAGTCGTGCTCTACAGGTGATGAGCGAGCATCACATAACCATTGAGAAATAGGGCCTACAACACAATGAAGCAGTAGAGAAGAATAACTAGATAATGAAGGTTGTGGAGGAAGCCTACCGGATGGTCTCGGAGTTGGACATTCAGGAAGAAGAAATGGTGGTGCGCGCATCCGAAAATTGGCCACGGGTGTGCGTGACACTCAAGCAAAGATGGCCAGGGTTCACTTGGAGCTAAACCTACAGATTGCAGAACTACAGTTGAAGGCTTAGCCTTCAACTCTGTCGGAGATCAGGGAACAATCTACCACCGTTGTTATAACAGCAACGGCGGTAGTTGACAATGCAGATGCAGACTGCATGTAGCTATTTGAATAGTCATTCGAGGTCCTAACCACCCTGTAGGATGCCCCAAATATAGAGTGCCTAGAAATAGAGGCGCGTGAGCTACAATAGAGGTATGACGAGGTAATAGGGACTGCGCAAACAATTGTCCTTACAAAGAGGCTTGAATGGATGTAGGAAGCAAAGGTGCTCAAGGAATAGGTGGATGCCGCTCAACACAAAGAAGCGGTCTTATAAGCATGCCTACAACCATCGATAAATGAGGCTTACACGATCACAACCTCCATTGAAGGAAAGCTCGCAAAATTGTAGGCAACTCAGTAAAATATTAAGAGTAGCAGTTTAGCAGCAGTCACAGAATAGTGCGTGGAACAAGTCTAGCAGGTGGCCGCTCAGTGCGCTACTGAAGTTGCGGTGATCCAAACAAATCTGGGAGGTCTTCGCGCTAGGATCTCCGCACTTGCAGAGTGACTCGAGGGTGAGTCATGATGTTTTTGTTGGGGGCCTATTGGGCGCGGGGTCCCCCAAGGGCAGTTTTGGGCTAAGAGCCAGTATGCTGGTCCAATTTTGTAATCCCAATGTAAAGACTTCACATTTTGTGGTCATGGAGCGCGTAGATGTTAAAGAGTCATAGGGTTGTCCGCCCTTATTTTGATAATGTAATGTTGGCTATAGAATATCTACCCATGGATTGTATAAATATAGCTAAGCTCTAAGTAGTAGAGATAACTAATGAAGAATCAATGGATGATGATGTATGAGAGATAGCTTTGAAGTAGAAGTCTAAGTCTTGGGTCGTAGCGTATGTAGAGGCTCTACAGCTAAGTGTGCAGAGGCCTAGTAGTCTGCAACTAAGTGTGCGAACCCCTACAGCTGAGTGCGTAGGGTGAATCGAGTCTATAATCATCTGGAATTATCAATAAAGAGAAGTATTCTATCATTTATGCGTCTTTATTTCCTTTTTATGCATCTGTTACATTGGGTATGAATTTCACTTCTAATGCTTATATGATGTGCGAATGTATATAATTGTATTGGTTAAGTGAACGCAATTAAGAACATCTGTTTATGCGAAGCTAACTAAGATATGTTAATAAGATAAGTAAGATACTTAACCTAGTTTGGGAGATATCGTAGTTCGCTGCCCTAGTAGCGTGAAAGGAGTTTAGCACCTGGCTGGGGCTATACGGAAGCCGATTGCAACACTTTGTGAAGGAACTGAAGTGTAGAATGGAGGGATAATAAACCTGCGCGAAGACAGGTATAGTTGGAATAAATCGACATCACATCCATCTCAAGGGTGTAGAAACTTGGTTCCAGCATCCCCCCATACTGCTTCAGGTGAGACTTTAGTCTGCGCTCCACGGGCTAATGCCAAAAGGGCCAGTAGTGTAGGGATTTGTTTGGCTAACTAATGATGAACTTGGGTTAGGCCGCCACAAGCCAACACTTTATAATACTATGGGAAGAAATTATTCATAACAAACGCATAACTGGTTTGGGATATAACATGAATGTCTTGGATTTATCTTTTCATATTCTTGATTTTTCTAAAACTATACAATTTCATAGTGTTGGATATCTGCATGGTGTTGTTCCGGAACAAATTGATCAATGTCAACATTGTGACAAAGTTGGACATGTCAAAAATAGATGTTTTGATCTTCACCCATGTGAGAATTCTGGAAAGGGCAATCACCATTCAAACAAATGATCAAGAAAGAATACTATTGTAAGAGAGAAACTAAATTTTGGATGGATTGCTTCTTGGGATTGGCCAAAAACAGGCAAGAAGATTTACAGTTCATACAATAGGGGATGTTCGAGAGTGTTGATTAGCCTTGAAGTGATGAAGAATACTTCATATTCTCACACTGTATCTGATAAGGGGGAATTATTGATGGTCTACTACATGTTCGAATATCTGTCAAGCAAGCCTGAGTCAGAGATCCATAAGTGAGCTTGAGCCACAACCTATACCATTTAGAGCCAGAGAGACTTTCGTTTTTGTTGAATGAGTTGTTTGTGAACAAGCACTTCCAGATTCAAAATTGTTCAAAGAACTCCATTGATGGTTCTAGAGTTAACATTTTTTATTTATGTAAGAACTACTATGAAGGTTCCAAACATGGGTATCGTTTGTGGCTTTCTCTTAAAAATCACCATACATGGTTTGTGGTTACCCTTGAAAACCATTTTTATGAGACATTAAACTCTTGGCTAAGATGAATTTTTGCATTTTGAGCTCTCATTCTTGGACTTTGATACATCCCTTTAGATTAAGGGAGGAATGTTATATAGCTAATTCTTGATATTAGGTTTGTGTTATGGTGAGTGGTTATTAGAGTCCAAGATGACTTGGAAACTGAATCAATGGTTTCTTTACGTATTTATATGTACATTGTGTACTTCATTCTTTGAGACAATCATTAATATACAGTTAATTTGGTTTTCAATTTCATGTGTTTAACACTGGCAGTATTCTTGGCATGTTTGATGAATTTATACGAAGATTCAGATGACCTAGAGCTCTTCAATGAGGTTGCAAATAGGGTTTGCAAGGCCTTGATCAATAGTTGTGGCTCTCCATGATCGAACTCGATATGACTGAAGGTAGGCCGAGGGGGTCTTGGCTCAGGTGCATAGAGCATACATTCTATGGGAATTCTTCACGTGAATCAATGGGCATCATCCTCGTCCACATCTTCAAGGATCCAGACATGGCGTTGTTCAAATTAGAGGCATTGTTTAATTAGAAAATTTTCTTGTTTAAATGCAATGGCTAAGGCCAAGAACTCTTTCGGTGCTCCTCCTAGATAATCTCTTCCATTTCTTTAACCATAAGTGTATATGTTAAGATCAACGTTTACTGGATTAACACAACCATATAAATAAATGCTTCATAAACATGGATCACAATCTATGTATATATGTGTGTGTGTTTATTGTAACTCAAAATTTATAATGTGAAGACAAGAGAGGAGGAGAGGTGGAATAGGGGAAAACATGTTGTAAATCCTTTTTTTCATCTATGGAATTGTGTATACGACTAAGAATACTCTCACATTATTAAATCTAAACAATTCATAGTTTTTTATTTTCTTAAAGAATGGAAAGCCAGAAAATTCTCACATTATTAAAGAAAGATAATGGGGATGCTCTTATTGAAGCAATTTATATGGTGCAACTCATAAGGTATATAAAAAAAATGAGAAAATGGAAGATGGTAGATGGCCTAAAGTCATTTTCAATGACATATTGTGCAAAATAAACAAGACTGGGATGCGACAAAATAGAAAAATGTTTAGTAAAGGGGTTTTTATTTCAACATATGCCCCACAAATATTAAAGAGATAAATTATTTTCTCATGGATAAGTTCAACAAGTGTACTTGGGTTAAAGAGCTAGGGAGAAAGAGAAAGTACTATATTGAAGAATCTAATCCCACAACATCTAGCCCTTGGGATAATTTATTTCTAAAATAGATCACACCTTTTTTTCTAAGTGGTTCATAGACTTCAAAGATCAATGACTGCTACATCCACTAAATATTTGTGTCGGGTAGATCCACAATCCCTGCTTGCTCAACCATAGAGCCTGATCCTAAAAGTGTCAAGAGAATTGAACCCATAACCTCTCAATATCAACGCTACTTTAACAACGGGGACTCAACCAATTAAGCCAAACTTTAAGGCTAAAATAGACCACACCTATAAACATAACAAAATATTAACTATATTGTTTCTAATTAATTAGAATGAAAAGAAAAAATGGTTTTTTTTTCATGGGAAAAAAACATTAAATTTATATTAAAAAGTAAAAACGAGTATATGTTAACCATATATCTACAATATTTACCAAAATAAAAATATATGCTAAACTTCCCTATCCCCATAGATAAAGGTGCAGATTTATTGCTGTAACAGGTCCAAAGAGGGAAACCAAACAAAAAGAGACAAAACTTACACAATTTATCATGGTATTAGAAATCTTCCTCATAGGACAATACTAACAAAAACATAAAAAAATCGATATGGCATGGAAATTTAATAAAGGGCCAACTCGTCCTTCTCAACCACCAAAAACATCATAAAGCAATCTATAAAACATGGAATTGATAATCATAAAGATAGAATAATTTAAAAGAATTTTGAAAAAACACCCCATTCTTTAATTTTAATGTTAGAAGTTATTAATTTGAAAGAAAAATAATTAACCTTCAACCAAAAATTATAAAAGCTTTCCCGTTTAAAATAATTTTTCAAAAAATACCCCGTAAAAAACCAAGCTAAAACACATTAATTTAAAAATGTATTCGTTCGTGGGCTCACGAAAAATGCTTTCCCTTTAATCTTTTATTTTTTTGGGTTTTTGTTTTTGACACTTTTCTTTTCTAAAATTAGTTTCTCTTTTCATTATTTCTTGAAATTTATTTTTAAAACACTTTTCATTGGTTTTTAAATTTTTTAAAATGTATTTTTATTTTTTTGTTCTTTCTCTTTCTAAATGTTTTTTAATTATTATTTTTTAATTAATTAATTTTAAATTATACTATAAAATATTTTGGTTTAAATTTTTAAATTTTATTATTTTTAATATCTTTTTATAATCCATTAATTCATATATATATTTCACAATCTAAAAAATTAAGGTTAATTATTGTTTTTTTTAAATGTTCATTCGAAAATGTTTTTTACTAATTTTTATTTGATTTATCACTTTATTTTAATATTTAAAAAACAAATATTATTATTTTTAATTACTTTTTATACATTTTAAAAATGATTTTATCAATAAAATAAAATAAAAATAGTTTAAAATATTATTTATAACTGAAAAGAAAATATGTTTAGATGCCGACATCTTTTAAGTAGAAAAGTTTCAAATGGAAATATAGTTATTGTACATAATTTTATACAAGTATTATTTAAATTGGGGAATTTCTTTTCTTCCTTGATGAGGGGGTGATAACTAGGGGACGAGAGCACTAGATGGGGGCCTTTTCACCATTGCCCATACAATACTTGGCTTAATGAAGCATGTTGAGCATGCCTCCCTTGGCAAGTGTACGCGGAAGCCTTTGGAAACTATAAGAATAAATTTGTGTGAGCGTTTAGGTCCGGTTATTATGGTTTGTGGGAGGTTATGGGATTATTGGTGTTGAGAGATTATGGGTACTTATAACTTCAGGGTGGCTCTCTGGCGGTGTGATCCCCTATGTACCAAGTTGTGAGGCGCTACAGTAAAGATCAAGCCATAACCAAAGTAACTGTTAATGCTAGAGATGAAATTCAGTGGGAAAAAGTGTGGAATCCGAGCTCAAGGAGACGACCTTCTTCTACTCGGGATGTTGCAATTTCTTAGCTGAATTGGCTATTGAAGGGGAAGGATGATAGACGAGATGAATTAGAAGACATCCCAAGCATTTGACATCTTGTAAGCTTCATCTCTCATGATGTAAAGCTAGTGTTTGTATGTTTTTTTTCGTTGGGGTGGTTTTTTGCTTATGTGGTCTAGTGAATTAAGTCGGGGTGTCATGGGAGTTTCTCTTGACAAGGGGTTTATAGAATATATGGTGGTGAGATCTTTTGGATCAAAGGGTATTTTCATGGGTAGTTACCTGTGAAAGTCTTAGTTGTGTTAGGAGGTCGTCTTTTCAACATTCCTTGTGGTAGGGGGAGGTGTGGGATCCTACAACGTAATTAATTGGATTTTAGGTGTTGACGGTAATTCACAAGTATTGGACCTCATCTCTGTGTGCTTGATGTAACCTTAAGAGTGATCTAGGGGGGATATCTTGTAGACAGTAGGGGAAATTTGGATTATCATGGCCCCATGTTTTTCCCAAGGGGTCATGCCTGACGGGGAGTGGGGCCTCAGGGCCACGGGGAAGTCCATCATGGAGATATTCGAGACTTAGGTGCAAAGTTCATTCCTCCATAGGTGAAATCTCTAGGAAGAATAGAGATGCCTCCTCCCTTTATTTATTTGGAAAAATGACTTCAACAAATTTGGGCGATATTCGACCAGTTAGTTCAGATTCAACATGATGATAGAAACAAGGTGATTGGTTTTTTAAATGGCATCAAGCAAAACTAGTGGCATATGTTGGATAGATTGGCTTCCCCGCAAGAAAAGAAGGATCTATGAATGACTTGTGAGTTTGGAAGGAAAACTAGAGCATATGGAAGCTCATGTCCATCATGCTTTCCACCTCCCCCACCACTAATTAATGAGCATGTCATCCCAACTCTGACTTTCCTTCATAATCAAGAATGATGATCAAGGAATTTTTTTGTATTTTTGGGCTATCTGTTCATAGTTATACAGTTCAATTTGTATGTTTGTGATGTGGCTTTGTTTCCTTCTTTGGGCCAACAAATCTGGTAGGATTGAGTCCTATGGTTTTTTTCTTTGGAGATTCTCATGATGTAATATTGGCATGAATTGATAGAAATATTTGACTTGCAAAAAGAAAATCTATATTTAATTTTGTAATATTAATATGGAATAAGTTTTCTTAAGTAAAAATTATATTTCTTCAAAATACAATTATGCATTAAAATAAATTGAAAGCTATCTTAGTCTTCCAATACAGAAACCAGACTAGGCACATAACTTCAATTTTACCAAGAACCAAATAAATTTTTTCTTGACTATAAGCCAAAACTCTAGCAAGTTTGTATGAAATACATGGCCTCTAGGGCTATTATTCAATTCAAAAACAAAAAAATAGGACTAAAAAGTGAAAAACCAAATGACATATAAGCCATTCAAAATTTATGATATTTTGAGGCTTCAAAAGGGATGGCCTCCCCATTACCTCATGGAGAGTAAGTGGATTAGAGGAGAGGCTGAGGCAAGCTTCAATTTTCCCAAGTATGTTTTCCATTTACTATAAAAGCACCTATAACTCATCTAGTTGAAGGCTTGAATCTCCTCTCTAGTTGTGTTTCTACCAGCAAATACTCTACTGAACATAAATTTTATAAGGTAGTAGAGATCTACAGTGCGCACGTAATGATTATGATGACCCTATGAGTAGCCTGTGTTCAACACCCTATTTGATACTTGGAAAGTGTTTCATAATTTCTCTAGCAATTCCAGACATCCATGATGTATTTCTTTGCTTCAATAATTTCTTCCTGGATACTATGCAGAGTGAATTCCTACGACTGAGAAGCTGGGCTCTTTATCCATTGCTGGGAACGCGAATCTCTCATCTCTCAATAGTAAGTTACACTTTGATATAGAAGAGATTGTTGTCTTGGAATTGTGGCCACTAGAATGGGAATCATAACAAAACCAAGGAGAAAAGGTGACTAGGAGAGGAGTGCATGAGAAAAGGAGTGAGCATGCAAACAAGTGGGGAGAGTTGATGCACCAATGGATGAGTGTAGGATTGAGATTAGGAGGAGAGGGCAGAGAGGGGTCATGATGCATAAAATCAATGAGGATGGAGTCAAGGGATAGGGAGAGACCTAATTCAACTAGAGAAAAGTTTTTATTAGCACATAACCAATAAGAGAATACAATGCCCCCACCAACATGGGTGAGGAATAACTAAAAAAAAGCTAGAAACAACCAAAAAGCCACACTCACCCCGTATAAATACTTTGAGACAAGCTAGTCCTTGTCATAATAATTCATGATATACAATTAAAATCCACATGCAGACCATCATCCACCAACCTCATGCAAAAGGTAGTGGCTTTGCATGCCATGATGATTTCTCACCTCCAAACATAACCAATGTTTAATGTGAGACGTCGCTCGACTACAACATTGAGTGACCAAGTATAGGAGGATGTAACTAACCAAAATGCTTGCAAATTCCAAGAGAGATCCACCATTAAAGTAGATGAGAGAGACAAGATTTCCAATATAAAGGAAAAGTAATTGTCAATTAAACATGATGTTGATGGAATGTGCTATGTAACTATCATGGAGGGGCGATGATGCCATGTTTCGTTGTGGTTTCACTCCTCTTATGGGTGGTGGGATGGCATCATTGTGGTCCTCCCCAGACATGTTTCCCTTGTCTTCTAAGTGGTGGGATGGCAACATCATGTTTCCCCTACCCTCAACACATATGTCTTGTGCCTATCACCACTTCGAGAGAATTAATATGGAATTAGTTAATAAATGGATAAATTTAGTGTTTTAATGGTTGATATTTTTTTTTTCAAATTTAACCAGAATTTTGTTTAAAGTTATAATTCCATCTAGCTCATGGGAACCTTAATTGTTAAACTTTGTCTTAAATGTTGTAGCTCATTTTAAAATGATTTATATGATCAAATTTTGAGAAAAATAAACACAAAAGTTAACTCAATATAAAGATTGAGTTTTTTCATTTATTAAGTGGTTCCTATCAATATTAATATAATGTTAAATAAATTGAGAAAAATAAATTATAAAATTACGTAAAAAAATTGTTAAATATTATTAATACAACTATTTACAATGATATAATTAATTTTCTAAAAAAAAATACTTATGAATTTATTTACTCTTAAAGAAATAAAATATTTTTTTACAAGTTCAAAAAATACATGTTTTTAATATTTACATTATTAATTAATAATAATTCTAAACAAAATTACCCCATATATATATATATATATATATTTTAAATTCCAAAATAAAAGTATTTTTTACAAATCTATAAATGTACATATTTTAAACATGTTTACTAAATTTCTCCTTAACATTTCAGCCAAAAACATTAATAAATATAAGAATGTACAATATCTAAGCTTAATACATCATAATGATATGCTCTACACAACTTACTTAGTTTGATAAGTATAATTGAATAATTATAAATAAACATTAATCATCACTTATGAATTTGTGTTAAGAGATGTGCTCACACAACTTAATTCGATAAGTTTACTGTAATTAAATAATTATAAATAAACCTTAATAATCACTTATATATTAGTGTTTTGTTTTTTCTTTTCTCTTTATCTGTGATGAATGCGTAACCTAACGTAACCATAAACATATAAAACATTTTCCTTTTTCCATATTATATAATGTAAATTTTATACTCTAAATTTCAATTATACTTTAAATATAAATTAATTATATCACTGATTTATAAATTTATAAATTCAAAGCTATTCCGACTACCATAATGAATGTGCTATTTCGACTGAGAAAATTGGAACAAATAACATAATGTTGTTTCCATCCAAAGAATTACTAAATAGGATCCCCACATCCCATTTGTTTCAACAATATTCAAAGCGAATTGCCATCTTAGTGCATTTTTTGAAGAATAAAGGTAAACAAATAGTGGATTCCATGGGTGATGATGTATGGAATTGTATCCACGGTTCTATGACGAGTGCTATGGCTGTCCGATATCGTAAAAGCGTGATGGGATTAAAAGGAATGGTAATATGGCTAGTTTTGCTAACTAGTTTAGTTTTAATATATATCACGATTATTACCTAAGAATATTTATTTCATTTTATTATATAGATTTTTTATTTGAAATAAGTTGTGCTACAATAATATGGGTTAGTATCATAATTATTAATACCACAGGCCCAACAAACTATAATACATGTTTATATAATTTTATTTTACATTGATTTATTTTATTAAAAGTGAAGAAATGGAATAATTATTGTGAACATTGTTTTACAACCCGCCCGTTTCAACTCCGAATCGGCCGTTTCGAACCGAGCCATAACCAAAAACATTGACCCGGCCAGCAACCCGGCTCGGTTGACCGAGTCAACTATGACTCGGCCGAGTCATCCAATGACTCGGCCGAGTCATAGTTGACTCGGTCAACCCGGCCGGGTCCGTATTGACTCGGCCGAGTCAATGAACCTACGGCTGGGCAGCGTAATACATGAAAAAAATTCACTTTTTTGTGATTTTTGGTAAAGTTAAATTCAGTTTATGGATTCCAAAGGGTAATGGTAAATTGTTAAATGCTTTTGGGGTCCATTTCCCCCTCCCAATCCCTATTTAAGACAGCCAAATGCTCTCATTCACTCACATCAGTCTTATGCATTTGAGTGAGAGTCTTCTTTGAGAATTAGTGAGCAGTTCTTGAGCTTGTTTTGGAGCAGCAGTGAGGAGTCTTGGAGGAGCATTGTAGCTGGAGTGAGGAGCTTCTTGGGCAGCCATTTGGAGCAGCATTGAGGAGCTGATTCTTGGAGCAAGCTTGAGGAGGCAGTTTGTGCCTGGAGGTATTTTTTTCCACCTCTATAAATCTGTTTTTGCTTAGTAAATTTTAGGTGCATATCAAGAAAGCTTAGAGAGTGTTTTTTGTCAAATAAATGAACATTGAATCAATTTTTTTTTTTTTTTTTCATTTTCAGATTGTTTTCCTAGTCAAAAAATGGCACCTAGAGCAAAAGATCCTGCTTGGGCATATGTTGAAATGGTTGATAGTCAGATGCATTGCAAGTTTTGCCATAGGAAAATTAAGGAAGGTCCTGGGGGGATTCATAGGCTGAAACAACACTTGGCAGGGATTAAAGGCCAAATTACCGCATGTCCCTCTGATGAAATTGAGGAGATTAGAAAGAATTTGTTGGCCAGCTTTGAAAAATTTAAAGAAGATAAGGCTAGGCAAAAAGAGATACAGGATGAAATTGGGAGGAAGAGGGAGATACAAAGAATGATGGCTACCAACCCCCACTATGATTTTGAGGGTTCTTCCTCTATCCCTCAAACTGAGGCATCCAACCCTTTCCGTTATGTTCCTCCCTCTTTTGGTTCTGTTCAAGATAAGGGAAAGGGTAGAATGAAGGGTGATGTGACTATCAAAAGTTATTTCACTCCCTCCTCTCCATCAGATGCACATGGTCCTGAAGTTAGTAAAGGTCAAATTCAGCCCACTTTAGATGACCATTGGAAGAAAGAATTGAGGGAGACTGCTTGTGACTACATAGCTAGATGGTGGTATGATGCTGATATCCCCTTTAATGCTGCTCGTTCACCATATTATGAGCCTATGTTTGATGCCATACATGCTGCTGGAAAAGGCTTCAAAGGCCCTACTATGCAAGAGCTAAGGGGGTTTCGTTTGCAGAAAGAAATTCAATCCATTAATGAGTATTTGCAAGAGTTCAGGGACTCATGGGCAAGAACAGGGTGTACCATCATGTCAGATGGATGGACTGATCAAAGAAACCGTACCATCATAAACTTTCTTGTCTTCTGCCCACAGGGAACCATGTTTTTAAAATCAGTTGATGCATCTGATAAGGTAAAAGATGGCCACTTGTTGTTTCAGCTATTGGATGAGGTTATTGAGGATGTGGGGGTGGCTAATGTTGTTCAAATCATCACAGACAATGCCTCTAACTATGTTCTTGCTGGTAAACTGTTAGAGGAAAAACACAAGACCATCTTTTGGACCCCATGCGCTGCACATTGCATAGACCTCATGCTTGAGGATATTGGAAAATTAGATTGGGTCAGAAACACTGTAGATAATGCCAAAATTTATCTACAATCATACACTGGTTTTGAGTCTCATGAGGAAACACACTGGAGGCAAGGATATTATTAGGCCTGCCATCACTAGATTTGCTACACATTTTTTGACATTGCAATCTATGCTTTCCCAACATAGAAACTTGAAAAAGATGTTTTCCAGTGATGAATGGAATCAAAGCAATTGGTCTAACAAACCAGAAGGCAGAGAATTGAAAAGGAAAGTCCATGATGAAACTTTTTGGAGAAAGGCAACAGAGATTGTGAAGCTTGCTGAGCCACTAGTTAAGGTGTTGCAGTTGGTGGATGGGGAAAGGTTGGCTATGGGCTTCATTTATGAGGCTATGGATCAAGCAAAGGAGCAAATAAAGACATCATACAAGGATAGAGTGGCAAAGTATGGGCCCATTTGGGCAATCATTGATGAAAGATGGAACAATCAACTCCATCGCCTTATACATGCAGCTGGGTATTTTTTGAACCCACGGTATCATTATAAAGCTAAGGAGTCAGGAGCTTTGAGGGGGGAGGTCAGAGATGGACTGGTTGATTGCATTGAACGCATGATCCCATCGGAGTCTGATCAGCTACAGATACATCAACAGGTCACATCCTTCAGCAATGCAACAGGTACCTTTGGGAAGAACCTAGCAAAGATTGTAAGATAAGCAGATGAGCCAGGTAAACAAAAATTTCAATTTTCAATTTCTTAATGGTTTTACAGTTTTACTTTTTTTATTAAAGACTAAAGTTTGTTAAATCATTTATAATTTGAAAGTTAGATATAATTTGTAATTTTGTTGAGCTTCAGCCTTCATCTAACTCATAATTCATTACACTCCTATGTTTTTTGCAGCACAATGGTGGGAGGCCTTTGGTGGCCAGTGCCCTCAATTGCAAAAGTTTGCAATTCGTATTTTGAGTAAAACTTGCAATGCATCTGGGTGTGAGCGCAATTGGTCTGTCTTTGAGAGGATTCACACAAAGAAGAGAAACCGTTTGGAGCAAAAACGGTTGAATGATCTAGTTTTTGTCCAATACAACCTTCGGCTCAGACGGAACCAATTGCTGAACAAAAGACCTGATTCAGATCCCATTGTGTTGGAAGACATTGATCCAACATCAGATTGGGTAGTGGAGAGTCGTCCACCAGAGTTTGATCCTGATGAGGATCTTGATGAACTTGAACTGGAACATCAACTTCAGCCTGTTCAGTTGAATGCAGATCCCGATCCACCAGCCTCAGTCTCACAGCCAGCAAGGAGTAGGACTCCAGTTGTAGGTGCTTCCTCTGCTCAGCCACGACAGAAGCGCACCCGCATATCTACTCTATCTCAGCTTGCATCTGCTGCACAGCCTGTTAGTGGTACTGGCACCACTTCTACAGTTGCAGGTTGAGACGATGATGATGAGGAGGAGGCATGGGGCCCCTTGTCTGACTCTGATGATGATGATCCAGAGATTGGTCGAGATGATCTTGGCTCCTCTGGTAGTAGCTACTAGCCAGTAGTACTAGTATTGGAGTTTGGTCACCATCACAGTTTACTTTTGTTGTAGAGGCCATTTCTAGCCTCCTTGGTTATTTGTATTTTGTTTTGAGTCTTTGATCATGTATGACAGTTGACTATGTATTGCCATTGGGTACCATTTTGATATAATGGATTGGTTCATGAGCCTACTTTGATCATATGTTTTCCATCTATATTATAATGCTGTGTGTTTGGAAACATGAATGAAAATCTTTAAAATTATGTTTAAAATATTTAAAATTATGTTTTTTTATAAAAAAAGTAAATATTTAATGTATTTTTTACAACGACCGAGTCATTGAAATCGAGCCGGCCGAGTCATTACCGAGTCGGAGTCGGAGTCGGAGTTGATCCTCGGCCGAGTCGGAGTCGTAAAACATTGATTGTGAATTTGATTTTAATCTTTGATTTGTGACTACTATTAAGAATATTCTCCCTTAATCAGGGTGATGGGTGATGGGTGATGTGGCGATGGAGTTTGGGAGGGATGCTCGCCAACCCATCACCTCCCACAACATTTAAGAGGGGAGGCAGCGTCACCAACGTGCTCCATGGATAACATATGTGAGTTGTTTATTCTTCATTTAGTATGATGTTAAACCTTCCTTTGTCCTCTTGTCCTAGGAAGGGAGACTTTGCTCTCCACATTTTATGGTGTTCCTTGTCTCATGCCCCACTCATGGTGGGATTATTTTCTCAGATGTCTCCCAGTGTTAGGTCTATGCATAGAGAGAAGATTACAGAGACATGGTGTGATCTTTGGCCTTTTCTTGAGATGAGGTCACTTGCCTCAGGGAATGAAGTGATAGTGACATGGGCTTGCATGCAAGCCAATTCAACCTCTGAGTCTAGAAGGAACATATACTAACTTGGGTTGCCAAATTCTAGGCTAGAGATAAAGCCTGGCCACAGAAGGACTTCACCTTGTGAGACTCTATGGATTTCACTCCAGTCGAAGGTTGAAGTTGTTAGCGATGCCACCTTGCACTCAGTGTATGTGAATTTGTTGACTTTGGCAAAGTGGGTTGGTGTTATTAGGTTATAGGGCTATCTCTCTATATTTGTTATTTATTGCTATGGCTATGAATTTTCATGGTACAATTCTCATTGCTTCGTTTCAATTTTTAGGAGGGTATATTATGACCTGCACTTTGGTCTTTCCTGGCTAGAGGATCACTCTGCCCAGATGTTTCCATCTGCATCCTTGGTTCAGTTTTCATTCTATCCTTGCTAGCTTGGTTTGTCCCGAATCCTTTGTATATCTTGGCCTTTCATTTGTTTCCACCTTGTTAATCTCACCCCCCTTAGGCTGGGTTTATTGTGGAAAAGTTATTGTGCTTGTTTTTTCCCTTGTTGGTTAACAATGCCCCAACAATGTATTCATAGTCATCAGGGAGCTAGTGGTAGAGGAAAACAAGGCTGGTTGTATGCTTAGGAAGTCACATTCATCTTTCACTATGCTACACCTCCTAACATTCATGAAGAAATTTGATAGTTTGGAACCCTTACCACTAATGGTTGTCAATCATATTCCGACTCTAAAATCCTTCAGGAAGTAGCCAATTGGGTTTCTAACCTTACTCATACCAAAGGAAGACAAAGACAAGACTTGAACTCCATCACCCTCAATTCGCAGATGAAAACTCTTTTAGGTAGGTTCTTGAAAAAGAAGCACAAAGAAGGTAATGATATCTCTTCCTTGAACGAGATAAAGAGGGTGTAACAATATCAACACTTATGATTGGCTAGCTTGGATGCTCACCTAGCTCACCTAGAAATTCATCTCTAATGTGATCTTAAGCCTTTTGCTCTTGTTGGTGCAAGTGCTTAGGACCCTGCTCCATTGACTTCTTCAGACTCCTCATAACATGATATATCTTTTTGTAGTTATTTTACTTCTCTATGTAGTTTTGTTTCTGATAGTTCTAGTAGTTTTTAGTAGTAGATTCTTTATATTGATACACTTTCTCTTAAACTATCAGTTAACAAATATGGTTTCCCTCAAGGTGGATTAACACTGATTACGTTATGAATAATGATGCTTGAAATGATGTATTTTAAAATTTTGAGGTAAGGCAAAATTAACTTACGAAAAAAGAATATTCTAGAATATTCGATGAAGGTAAAATTCTTATCATCCATTTAATAATTATTGATAATTAAATTAAATTTATTAAAACCTTATTCCAAAATAAACACACCTATATATGTAAAAATTTCAATGTATGATGTGAAGTAAAAATTAGTCTTTTCTTATTTAAAAAATAGAAAAAGATATTAATGCTTTTTTATAAGAATTATTTTGAATTAATAGAATCATAAAATACTCAATATTAAATTATAATAAAAATATAAATGGCCATTGAATTTATTTTTCATTTAAAAATAACAATTAAAAAGTTACCAAAAAAATTAATTTTAACAATAATTTTATAACCATATTTCAGTGATGGAGAATGAAAAAAGTCAAAAATCTTTAAACATTTTGTCTTCTTTATATCCAAAACCTAGAAACAATATCTTAAGTAAGTACAACGCAAAACATTGAATATATAGAAAAAACCATGTACAGCTTATCCAAGATCTCAAACAATGTCATTATCATCCATGTGATCAATACAAGTGATCAATGACAATGATGTTTTAGTTCGTAAATTCTTATGTGCATTGAACAAAACTAAAGATTGATACAGTTTCACATACACCGGTAACTAGCAACTTCTGTGCACCCATGGTACAACTTGCCATCTAAAGAAACCTTTCACATGAATTACCAAAAATGAGAAACCTTTTTTGGTAATACCTTTTGTGCATCCATAGTATCAATTTGCATGCTAAATATTGATACACTTTAATAAGGATTTTATGTGAAACACGTGTAGAATTAATTGGGTTCTTATTTCAATCAATGGGAAAAAATGAGGGGTTAAATTTTGTTTATAAATTAATTTTCTACTATTTCCAAAAAAAAATCACCAATTTCATTTTCTTTTTAAAAACAAATTAAACAGGAATAAAAGTATTTTATTTTAGAAATAGTAAAAAAAACTATAAAATGTTACAAAGTCTTTAAAATTTTGCATAGTTTTACAAAAATAACACTAATTTATAATTGACATTTTAAAAACGTCTGAGTCACTAATTTTTTTTACACATTAAAATATGGATCTTTGAATTTTTTTTATTAATTAATGTTAGACTCAATAAACAACCTAAAAAAATCATTAAATAAGTTTACACTAATCAAAATAATCAAAACTTAAAGAGCATATGACCCAAGAATGATGTGTAAATTGTCGTGGATATTCCACTTAACAATTTGTCATAATAGATTTGATAAATTTATACTGAAAATATGAAATCTATGCTATGAGGGTTATTTTCCTTAGACTTCTCGATTTATTAAGTTACTATTTTTATGCATGCAATATAGAAAATATATAATAGACAAAAATGCAATTACTCATAACCATGATAACAAGAGATATGACCCAAGAAACACTCTCAAGAGAAAACCTAGCTGGAAGGTGAGGTGGCTTTGCTTTCTCTTTCTCTAATTTGAAATGGATTCAAGTACAAATGAGTGAGACTTGTGGCATGTGGGCTACTACAATGCACAAACCCTTTCTCTCTCTCTCTCTCTCTCTCTCAACTACTCTCCTTATATGGAACAAATGCACTCAAATAAAATAGGACCCCCTTTCCTCCTAGAGGTTTGGTTATTAAAAAACTCGATATCCTATTAATGGCTAAGTTTGAATATTTTAACTCTTAATGAGAGTTACAATAGCTACTATTCTACAGTCTTCTTCATTGTGATCAAGTGGCTAGCTCATTTTCTATGAATAATAGGGGCTAACATGGGATCCTCTCAAATAATGGTGGGAAAAATAGGAAGGCCAACTTTTGGGTGGCATAAATTTTGCATATGTAGTCCAATTGAGGAAATTCATATGCCATTGGAAAGGTATCTATGTGTGGATACTGTTGAGGTATTACAATTGAGCGGAAAAGTTCCCCCCCCAAAAGATGCCACTTGATGCTTGAGACAACTTCTAGAAGGTTTTAGACCCCAATTCACCAAACTTAGACCCATTAGTAAAAATGGCCCTGTGAGTTTATTCCTCCACGTTTTCCACTCTAAAAGCATCAAGATGAATGAAAAATAGCATAACGATCCATTCAGGATCATACCTCCCCATTTTGGGTGGCTTTCAGTCCCCAAAATATTTTAGTAAATTAGGAGAGGAAATTTTTGAATTTTTGACCGGAGAACCCACAGTAATGGAATTTTTACACCAACGTTTCGAATCCCAAATGGGATCCATCATCAGGGTAAGAGAAAGATGATAGAAGATGATAAAAGAAGAGCCAGAAGGAAGAAATAAATACTAATGAGGGAATAATAAAGGAGCACCACAGGTCGGCTATAAAATGAAACCTAAAATTAATATTAATTTTAATAATTATAAATTAATATCAATTATTTTTATTTTTATAAATTAATTATTTAATTTTTATATTAATATCAATTATTTAATATCAATAAAACAAAAACTCTAAACTAAAACCAATATTAAAATTAATATCTAAAAGACTAAAATAAATATTAATATTAATATCAAAAATCTATATATGAACTCAACCCTATATTAATATTAAAATAAAAAAACTAAAAAACTAAAAAAGAAAAACTAGAAAATATGCTAAGGTCCAAAAAATATATATATAATATTAATATCAATAACATTTATATAACTAAAAACTAAATTAATATTACTATCTTAAAACTAATATATATTTTAATAAAAATATCATAAAACCTAATAATAATATAACAATAATATTTAAATAACCTAAGGCCTATGAAACTTTAAATTTTATAACACTAGATCACTATAAAACCTTAATAATAGAATAACCTAGAATCTATCTAACTAACTTAATAAATAAATAAATAAAAAAGAAAGTTATATCAATAAAGCCTAATCTAAATAAATTAGGAAAACTAAATAAATTAATATTTAAAATAACCTAAATTCTTTATTAAATTCTATATTTTAAAAACTAAACTATATTAAAACATACATTAAAGTCTAAATTATATTAAAAACATGCTTTATAAAAAACCTAATACCAAAATTAATATTAAGATCAACACTATCCTACTATCTATAATAATATTTAAATTCATATGTAGACTTATATTAATATATATATTAATCATCTTACCTTTTTGACAACTTACCTGGGGCCGGGCAGACGCTTCTTGATTTCACTGATCAGTGGAAGCCAGCTTCCGCTGATCTCCAAACCGCTGTCTCTGTTCAGATTACACGGATGCTTCAAGATTTCGAGGGCTTCTCTGATTTTCCGTCTCTGATGCTGCTCTTCTCTTGCGATAATTGATGCGTTTTCTAAGCAGATGTGGTGTTTAGTCTTCGAGGAGTGCTCTGCCAAGGCTGAGGTACGGGATCTTCCATTCCTGATGTCAGCGCCATGTTCTTTCAGTCTTGTCTGGAGGGAGCGACCAGTTTCACCTATGTAGCTTTTTCCACATGAACAGTCTATTTTATAGACTCCTTTAAGCTGCTGCTTGTCAATATCATCCTTAACAGATTTTAAACTTTGTCTGATGGTACCGGGAGCTGAGAATTGAGTTATAATATTTTTCTTTCTTAGGATCTTTGCCATTTTATCTGTGACCCCATGGATATAAGGGAGAAAAACTTTACCATCCTGAGGTTGATTCTCATCTTTAGGTTTGGGAGATGACAACCTCCTTTCAGCTTTCTTTATGGCTTTCTTAATCTCATGATCCTTGTAGCCTATATTTTTGAAAGTTGAAACCAAATGCCTCTTTTCTTCATTTATGTGATCTGAGTCAGAAATCCGGAGGGCTCTAATGGCAAGAGTGTTCAGAACGCCAAGCTTTTGGGCTGGGTGATGGTGGGAATCTGCATGAAGGTAGCTCTCCGTGTGAGTTGACTTCCTGAAAACCTTATGGCCCAAAGAGCCATCCTCTTTTCTGATGATAAGAATGTCCAAGAAAGGAATGCTCATATTTTCTTCAAGCTCCATAGTGAATTTAATATCAGGGGAGATGGAGTTAAGGTGATTAAAAAACTTGTCGAGTTCTGTTTTACCATGGGTCCATTTTATATTGGTGTCATCGACAAAACGCTTCCACCAAGCTGGTTTTAAAGGATAAGATTCCAAGGCCTTTTTCTCGAAGTATTCCATGTATAAGTTGGCCACAATTGGCGAGAGGGGTGATCCCATTGCTACACCAGATGTCTGTTCATAAAATGTTCCTTGGAATGTGAATACAGTTGACCTTAAGCAGACTTCAGCCAACTTTAAGGTCTCTGGATCAGTGACACCTCTTATAACCTGAATGGCTTCATCAAGAGGAATCTTCGTGAATAAGGAAACCACGTCAAAGCTCACAAGGATGTCGTCCTTTTCCATTCTTTCATTCTTAATAAGGTTCACAAAGTCGTGCGAGTCTTTAATGAAGGAGTCAGTATTTCCAACCAGGGGTTTTAGAATCTTGGCGACATATTTAGCAAGCTCATAGGTTGGGGAGCCAATAGTATTAACTATTGGTCTAAGGGGGATCCCCTCCTTATGGATCTTGGGTAATCCATAGATTCTAGGGATGGTTTCACAAGAGGGGGTTAATTTCTTCTTCAATTTTTCCTCAAGCCTGGAATCTGAGATAATCTTTTTTACATCCTTCATAATTTTGGCCATGGGATTACTGTTCAGCTTCTTATAACTGCCACAATTTAGGTGATCATTCATTTTCTTAACATAGTCTTCTTTATCAAGGATAACTGCTGCTCCTCCTTTATCTGCTTTAAGAATAACTAACTTGTCATTATTTCGTAAGGATCTGAAAGCCTTTTGCTCTTCTTTACTCAAGTTGCTTTTGGGAGCCTTGGCTTTTCTCATGATGAGGGAAAGCTCTTGTCTTAATGCTTCTTTGTCTTCAAGAGGGAGGTTGCTAATCCCATCTTCAATGCTACAAATCATCTTTTCAATGGGGAGGCTTTTAGGGGCCATTGCAAACCCCATCCCCTTGCTGAGAACATTAACCGCTACCTGGTCAAGAACTTCGGAAGACAGGTTAACAACTTTCCTTTTTGATGCTGATGTTGATCCAAATGAGTTTTTGCCAGCCTCCTTGTCACCCTTGCTTATCTCATTGCATTTTGCCACATCTTTTTGGATATTCACATCATCATAGAATTCTCTGACTATGTCATGCGCATCTTCTCTGGAGACCTGCACCCTCTTGTTACTATCCATGCTCACATTGTCTTCATCCTTTTCATTTCCCGCCCTGCCCAGGGGGTTATCAGAATCTAAGATGATCCTATTCATTGCTACAGTTTTGGACACATCACATATAAAAATATCGCTGCTTTTATTGTCACACTCACTATTTCTGTTATTAGAATTTTCATTTAAATTTTCTGGATCTGCGTTTTCACTGAACAAGCCATTCAAATTATTACCATTTTTACCATTTCTGCCGGATCTGATGTTTGAACTGTTAGCAATTATTTCATTTGAGTTTTCAGTAACCACACTTAAATGGCTGGTCGAATTATTATTGGACAGATTGAATTCGCTGTTTCCCATCATCGTTTCTCTGTTTCCCATCATCGTTTCTACGCTAAAATTCTGCTCTCTGCTGTTATCAATAATGCTTACGGTGTTTTCATTTGAATCTGCGTTTGAACCATTTGAATCTGCGTTTGAACCATTGTAAACCGACATGTAAACAAAGGTATTTTCGATATTTTCTGAGATTATTGAATTAATAAACCGGTTTCTGCTTGGCAACGATCTTAATTGTGCATTATCGGTTTTCAGTCTGATGTTTTTGTCCGAATTATCGAAAACTAATCCGCTGTTTATATCTGAACCTGTATGCTTATTGGGATTGGGGCCATTTGCGAAGTTACCAGAATCCATTGCTGTCCGAGCTTTTGTGTGTTCTGGCTCTTCTTTTATCATCTTCTATCATCTTTCTCTTACCCTGATGATGGATCCCATTTGGGATTCGAAACGTTGGTGTAAAAATTCCATTACTGTGGGTTCTCCGGTCAAAAATTCAAAAAGCTCAAACCACAGATCTCTGAAATCCAATAGGAGAGGAAATGTTTCCTCTACCTTCTCCCTAGAGTACGATTTATCCTTTTCTTGAAAGTGGACCTTTAAACCTAATATGCTAAAGATCATATTGCCCCTATCTTGTAGTTCTCGACCTATCTGTAAAATTATATCCTCTATCAAATCTACCTAAGAATCTAGTGTTAATTCCTTTACAGAAGGTAGGACTATTCATCTTCCCGATCCATCATGGAAGAGTCATAACGTTTCGAATGTTCTACATTCACCATTGAGTAAATGCACATATATTGGGGTAGACTAATTTTACAGGTGTTATCTTCCACCTTCTCAAGTATCTAAATGGGACCATATTGCAGAGCCTTTATTTTCTTATTGAGACCCTATATCCTCTCCTTGTTCAATTGTAACCATTCTTTCTCTCCCACCTTAAATTACTTCTTTATTCAATGTTGATCATGCTTGCCCTTTTATTTTCTAGTGAATTTGAAACATCTCCTATACCTATAGATGGATTTTCCTAACATTCTTAACAATTTTTTTTTCTCTTAAGCTATCTCTTGTAAGGTCCTCCCTCACTCCTTGTTGAACATATGCAATATACAAAGGTGAAGGTAGAAAATATCCAAAACAAGTTTCAAATGAGGACTTAGTAAGAGAAATTGGACCCCTATGTTATAAGAGCACTATATGTATTCCAAATTTTCATCACAGGTCTTCAGATTCTTTTGAGTGTAATGCCTCAAAATATACCCCAAATTCTTGTTAGCTATTTATATTTTCCCATCTATCTATAGAAGGAATGTTGTCGACTTATTCAACTTCGTGTCCATCTTCTCCCACAATCTAGTTCAAAATGTGCATAAGAAATATTGTGTGCCTGTCTAAACCGATGTTCCTTCGTATCAAAAAATGCACTCATAATTATACAAAGAACAAGTTCATTGCTTATTTTCCAATTATGCACTTTCTATAGGGCATTAGAACACGAATATTTCTAAACCTATCAACTACCATGAACAAGTAGTCATGTCCCTTCCAGGTTGTTGGTAAACCTCTCGCTAAGACCATGGAAATGCTTTCCCAAGACCTAGTGGATACAAGAAAGGGGTTATATAGACCTTGTTTCTTGTTATCAAGTTTGCTATTACAACATAGCATGCATCTTCTTACGAGCCTAGTTGTCTATTCTTGCATCCTAATCCGATACATAAGCCTTTGAAAGTTGGTCACTATCTTCCCTATAGTAAAATTATTTGAAACCTTGGATATGGGAGTCTCTTTGATGAGTTGTAGTTTCTCACCTTTAGCAACGCATCACTTGTCTAACATGTACACTACCCCATTCTGGAGATGGTAATCAATTGTGTTGTCACCATCATGCACATAATGTTGGATTTGCAACTATTGAAACACCTCCTTGAAGTTCTCATCTTCCATATATTCATCTTTGTATGCATCATGAGTGAAAGGATCTATGTGCATAAGAGTTCCCAAAACTATGATATTTTATGTAGTTGGCTTGGAAGGCATGTAGGAAAAGGAGCTTTTTATTCCCTTCTTATACTTGATCAGTAAACGAAACCACTGTACAAAACCTCTCCACTTGTAACACCTATTTATTGTAGTTTACTTTAGGCCTGCATGTATTGTAGTCATTGGTGATCTGCATGGATTCCTGCCTTCTTTCCCATAAGGTAGCATTTCTACTTATTTACAGCTTGCACTAGGGCATATAAATGTTTGTCATAGGGAGGGTAGTTAAAAAATTCCCTATGAAATACTTTGGAATAATAGCATATATGGCTTCCTCCCTACACCAAGACCACTCCCATGGCATACCCACTTGCATCTATCTCCACTAAGAAGGGTTGCTACAACTGGTAATGGTAATGCTAGGATCAATGCTTGACTGCTCTTCTTCTCTAACTTGAACCTTATGGTTCCTTGATTTTAAGCCTATCTTGGTGAACTATTTGGCTTGCTGCAAGTGATCCAATAGATCATCTATCCTAGGTTGGGGATACCTATTCTCAAGCATAATTTTGTTTAACAACCTTTAATATCTATCAAATCCCATCCTTATTAGACAATTATAATCAACGACCCACATGGCGAGGTATTTTTTAATAACACCATGTTCAAACAACTTTTGCTACTACTTCTTTACCTCACTTCTATAATAAATTACCTATACAACCAAATATTTGGAAAGAAAAAATCCAATAACAATTGGATCTAGTGCTACACTTCCATACTCTTGGGCAATATCCCTTTAGGCTGATGCAAAAAACTCAAGTATGTATGCAACAACTCTTCTAGTTGATGTTTCTATTCCTTAGTACACCCTTCAAGGATGAACTAGCTTGCGTGGACTCTTCGATATATATTTTTTCTCTTAGAAACAACAAAACATACGTCTTGCTAGAACTGGTCAACATTTTAGCTTGGTTGGCACTTACCAATGAGATATTTAACTTTCCCTTGTGCATGTTGATGATGAAGTATTTTCCATCCTTAATAAGGCAGTATTGGTTGGCTCTCCACATGAATATTTCATCCAACATGTACATATAGGGACTCCCAAACATAATACCACATACATCTAATGGAACTACATTCAATTTTGTTTCATAAACAAAGTAAAGTCTAATAGCATATTTGATTATGCATTATTTGAATACCTTTATATTTTCCTCCTTGTTGACCCATCCCATTGGATATAGGTCATGATGGCCGTGACTCTCCAGTCCTAGTTTCTTGAAAAAATATACTACTATGATATTCATCTGTGATCCTGAGTCGTGTAAATCATCAATTTTCATCTTCACGGTTGTATCTTTGTATGAAATAATCTATTCATTTAATTTTCTTCATTTTTTCAAAGGCTACTCAAGTTCACCCCCTTCTACATTGATGTACAAACAATCTTCTCATCCACATCCGAGTTGCTTTCCACCTAGTTGCTTGCATAAGTGGCCATGATATTTTTCTTCTTAGTATCTTTCTTTTGGCTCTATGAATTGAGATCTGGATGCAACTTCCAACACTTCTTCTATGTATCACCATCAATGTTACTATGGGTGTGGTGGTTGTCATGATATTTTCAATGGTATATTCTTGCTACTATATTTTTTCCTTATCCCACTTTCAAATTCTTCTTCCACTCCTTGAAGCTTCTTGGTTCTCCTTCTACTTTGACCCACTTGATTTCCTTTCCTTCTGGCATATGTTCTCCATGTGCTACACTTGTACACAAGCCTCATCCAACATTCTAGGTTTAAAAATAATCATTTTCTTTCACTAATGGCTTTGTACACCCCCCACATGCATGAGGAGTATACATGGTTTCTTTAGGAAGATACTCAACATTATGGCCATGTTTCTAAATTATGTGGTGTACTCCTATACACTCTACCTATCTTTGTCTAAAGTAATGCCACCAAATTCACTGGTCCTCTACATACTCGATAGCGTATAATTTTGGCTTTATGAGAGTGTTTAAATCCTCCCACTTAGTCACTAGAGGATATCCTTCATGTGGCTTTCCCACAAGATCAGGGCATGGCCCTCTAGCTTCGAATTAGATAAAAAAATATTATTTTCTTCCTCTATACAATGAACACTCAGATAAAATTGTAATTGTTGCAACTAATGATTTAAATTCAAATTATCAATTTCATGCCTGGTATGGCTTGATTTCAACATTCACTTCCATTTTGAACAGGGATTGTGAATCATTCTGGACATACAAACTGGGTTGATTCTTTTCAAGTTATTTCTTAGACTCCCTCTTTGGTTCTTCCTGATCAATCGATCTCCCCTTTTATCTCCCCTTTCCATTAGATCCTCCATATTCTTAAAATAAATTAAGGTTATTGACCAGGGTTCCCATGAGGATGTTGACATTATGGTTTATCCATCGCTTGTGCTTCCTACAACACAAAACTC
The DNA here is from genome assembly GCA_031772625.1 of Pinus tabuliformis. NCBI lineage: Eukaryota > Viridiplantae > Streptophyta > Pinopsida > Pinales > Pinaceae > Pinus > Pinus tabuliformis. The sequence goes on from CM062812.1 coordinate 872,029,387, forward strand.
TCGTTTTCAAGATCTTAAGAGTTATTAATATATTTGTTGGCTATTTCTAGGGTTTTATAAGTTTTGTCTAAATTAATTTGGATCCCCCACAACTAACTGCAATATACCTGAAGAAACCTAGTCCAATACTAATATGATTCGTAAAATTCTGAAATCTAGAAAATCAGGGTTATTTTCCTTAAACTTCTAGATTGATTAAGATACTATTTTTATGCATTCAATATAGAAAATGCGGAAAATAGACACAATCACTCACAACCATAATAACACATGATATGACTTGGGAAATGATTTTGGGAGAAAACCCAACTAGAATATGAGGTTACTTTTCTCTCTCCTTTGAATGGAAATGGATGCAAGTACAAAAGAGTGAAACCTATGCTTCATGGGATGCTATGGAGCACAAAACATCATTTTTTATTCTCTCTATCCACTTTCAACTACTTTTCTCATCTATGGAACAAAATACACTCGAATAGAATAGATCCCATTTTTCTCCTAGTGGCCTCGTTATAACACAACCTAATAGCCAACTAGTGGTTAAGTTTGACTTCTTCAAATCTTAACTAGAGTTACAATATTGAATCTTCTAGAGTCTTCTTCAGCATGATCGCATGGATATCCTATTTCCCATAAATAATGGGGTTGATATGGCATCCTCTTGAACCATGGCAGTCAAAACATGATGGTCAACTTCTAGGTGGCTTAAATTTTGCTTACAAACTATGATTGAGCCCGTTCTTACACCCTTGGAAAGGTATACATGTGTATAATAGTGTTGGGTGAAATTAATTCCTCAAAACACCCTTTGAATCCTCAAATTTATTTTGAAAGGTTTCAGACCCCAATTCACCAAATTGGGACCCATCTGTAAAAAAAGGTCCTATGAGTTGATCCTCCACTTTTTCAACTATGAAAGCATTAAGATGGATGAAAAACAATATAATGATCCAATCCATATGAAAGTATCAAAGGGAATTAGTTTTGAAAGCAACAAAGAAATTATTCAATCACTAAGTAGATATTTTCTAGATGGAATTACATAACTAATGCATAATGCCATTCATTAGTTTCAAATTCTCAAATTTGTTAGTGTTACTTTTGTAATAGCTATGGTAGATGTTTTTTCAAATTTTTGTTGTAATCATTTAATGTCTACCTGTAAATATGTATATACAAAGTTGTGTACGTTGTATATACACATTTGTGTCAATAATAAAATATTATTTATAGACAATTTGTGAGGAAATGATGGTTTATTTCAAATTCTAGAAACTTTGACAAATTTTACTAGTCTTTTAATATGAAAACGATAAAATGTTTGACTATATTTTTGTAAAAATATTCAACTTTCTAAGGATTTTACATAGTTTCGAGAAAAATTTGGTGGTTTTTAAGGTAAACTAATTTCGTGCATAAAATTTAGGTGGTGAATCATTTTTAGAAATAATAAAATTTGATGAATCTTTTTCTTTTTTAGAAAAAGCATGGAATGTTAGCCCATATGTGAAATTTATTCCCTAAAATTCCCTCCAACCCCCCGGCTCCCCCCCCCACACACCCACCACCATACACACATGTATAATGTAAAAAAACTACAATGAGTTATAAAGAGACTAGAGTAAAAAAATTTCTAATATATCTTGTTATAACAAATATATAATCTATCTATGAACTAACAACTTATTATAATAATGTCCATAGATAAAATAACCTGGTACTTTTGAGAGATGTATATTATAAAAAACAAACTAGATGATTTAATAATCTTACAAAACATGAAAAATTAACAAAAGGCATGCCTACTAACCACTTCTTCCAATGTTGACTTCCATGTTTTGGAACTAGCTACTCAATTTGGATTACAACTTCAAACTGGTGCATTGTTGCTTCCTCATTAAGGGTGTTAGAATTTGATTTCACTAGTTGGACCTGGTTTGAAGCTCTTGAATGGTCACCCTTATATTCATCACCAAAGTCTACAACATATGAAACTTATGTTCTACAATATCTATTTGATGATTTTGTTGCACAAGTGTTCTCATAATTTTTCCTACATAAAATACTACATTATATTCGTTCTCATGAATATTTGTATTTCCTATGGAAATTAATGCAATGTTTTCTTGGATAACTTGTGCATTATTTCTCAAAGTGCTATGAATCTCGCTTAGTTGTTGAATAATGTTGCCATTGATGTGAATGTTAGGGAAGACCCAAATTTCTGATCTAAGGTGGGAGCACAAGAAATATCTGAAGAAGCCTCAATTTTTTTATCAAATCAAAGTTCTAGAGCCTCTTCCATCAGTTAAAAGAATGAGAATATCACTAACCATTGACAATTTGTTTATCGAATCCTCAATATATCAAGCTTTTACAAAGGCAAAGTTGTATAATTTTACCAATATATCAGTGTATTATAGATCTTGGTCATGCCTTTGGTTGTGGATGTGCTAATGTATAGCACATGAGGGATAAACCCCCATTGGCATATCGACATATCATTATATTTATAAAATTATGGTTTCTCAAGCAATCATGACATCCTAGTATACTAGCTCGTGGTCATAACCCTAGTCACAAGGAACTAAGGTGTGACACTTGAGGCGTAATTTCCCTCAACATATTTCCGTATCAAATTTATTTCAAAAGGAACACACTTGAATATTTTCTAATATTACAAGCCCTATTAGATCTTAGTAACAACCCTTGTCCACAAGGGTGCTAAGGTGTAGCACCTAAGGGATAAGTTCCCTCAACATATCGACATGTTGGCTCGTCATGATATCAAAAATTGAAGGAATGAGGATTTTATGATATTTGATGTAGTTTCCCTTGGTTATGTTTGTAATCATGGAAAATCCTAGTTATATCTCTAAGGGCTTAGATCCTTTTGCATATCGACAACTAAGAGATTTTTGTGGTGCACATACCCCGGAATATATTGATATATCAATATCCTAGTGCCCAAGCTCTAGTTATTTATTAAAAATTTTCCAACTACTAGAAAACTAATTTTTGTTTTTCCATACTCAAAATTCCATGTTTTTCACTCTTTTTTAGTGTTAAAGTTTTTTTATTCTTTCCCAATATTCCAATAAGAAAGGCCAAAATTTGAGGTTCAACCCTTCGTAATCGCGCAACATTATTTGATAGGAAAGTTGATTTCAATTGAAGTAATTCCAATGTGAGGTCATTATATTGGAGCATTTGGTTATATAATCATTTCAAAATTATCTAATATCCCAATTCATATATAAATTATTGTGGATGTTCCACTAGATAGTTCATCACAACATATCTGATAAATTATACTTAAAATCTGAAATCTACATAATGAGGATTTTGTTCGCTTTAGATTTTTGGATCTATAAATTATTGTTTGTTGTGTATGCATGCAAATTATTATTATTTATCAAATATATAAAAATGAAATAAAAACTCACAAACGATGATTTCAGATAAGATATAACATGGGAAACCCATTCGGGAGAAAACGCTGTTGGAAGGTGAGGTCGCTTTGCTCTCTTTCTTTTAATACAAAATTGTAGCGAGCGACGAAGTAAGGCTTCTGGCCTGTGGGATAATACAGTGCACAAATCCTCTCTTTGTATTCTTTTCATATCCTTCTTGGCTACTCCACTCATCTATCGAACAATTGCACTCAAAAGGAATGGAAACGCTTTTCCTCCTACTGGTCTGGTTATAACACATCCCAATAGCATACTAGTGGTTAGATTTGAATCCCTCAACTCTTAAATAGAGTTACAATATGAAATATACTAGAGTATTCTTCATAATAATCATGTGGCTAGTCCCTTTTCCATGAATAATGGGGTCTGACATGGCATCCTCTTGAATTATGGTGACTAAAATAGGAAGGTCAACTTTCGATTGGCATAAATTTTGCATACAAACTCTGATGGAGGCGATCATTACACTGTTGAAAAGGTATATGTGTGAAGAATGGAAAGAAAAAAAATCATATTATTGAAGAAAGTATTTAACCCTTAAAAATGTCATTTAATGCCTCAAAATGCTCCTGAAGGTTTTAGACCAGAATTTTCCAAACTGGGTCTTGTCGGTAAAAATGATTGTGCGAGCTAATTCCTCCACTTTTTCTACTCTAAATGAAATATTATTTTTGAAAAAAAAATATAATGATCCAATACAAATCGCGAATATCCATCAACTAAATAGAAAATTTTTCATTACTGTCAGAATATCCTCAAAAACATGAGTTTTGTAGGCATTTCTAGTGTAAATGATTTTTAAGGATTTTGACAATTTATTGATATAATAGCACCTATACTTGTTATTTGGGTATATGAAGTGGTTCCAAGGCACATATGTTCTAAATATTTGAGAATTTGGTTTGAAGGAAGCAATGAGAGTTAAAAGAGTAGTAAGCTCTTAGATAGCGCTTGGTTGTATGTATAAGTGCCAAGTTCTGAAAGGTTTGGCTGAAGGAACACCAAATTAAATATGTCCCACTTAGATAAGGCATCAATCTAAAACATGGGTCAAAGGAAGAGCCATATTATAAGGTAACACTTCAGTTAAACATTGATTTAAAAGTGAAGTAATTAAACATAATCATTTAATGAAGTATGGAGTTTCAAAAGGACATATAACAAAAGCATGTAGTTGAAGTAGTTGGTATTTGAAGGAAGCCACTGGTCCAAGAAAAAAATTGATCAATGAGAGGAAAAAGTTGACTACTAAAGTATAAAAGAGTAGAGTCACAGGGGGTTCACTGAGTGAGGAATACCATACCATGTGGGTTCATATTGGGGGATATATATTGAGGAAAAAATGGCAAAATATATTGGGGGATGTATAGGGAGTAAAGGGTTTTTATATTGGCAGGTATAAAAAATGGACCTCAAAGTTAATGAAAATATATAAAAGGGTATAAAAAATGTAAATGAAAAATTAGATACCTACAATATCTAGTATAAGTAGGGGTTTTTTAAATTGGGAAGGTGTATTGGGTTTGTATTGGTAGGGGGTTAAATAATGTTATTTTTAGGGCTATTTTCCAATATGTAGTCAAATAAGGGTATTTTTTAATATGACACAAACGCACGTGATAGGTTAGAGGTTCATTGAGTGAAGCCCCCATGAGTAGAGTGGACTAGAGAAGAAAATATTACATATTGGAGTTCAAAGGGGATTAGTGTCACTTATAGGTTGGTGCCTATAAAGCAATAATAGGGATATATGTCTTTTGTAGGTTGATGCCTACAAGTTTGAGAGATTGAGGGGAATGATGTCTCTTATATTTTGGTTCTTACAAATATTTTAAATGTGGGCTAGTGCCTACAAAGAAATATTAAGAAAAAAATTGGTTTTTTCCCTAAAGGGTTTCCACGTATATCATGCGTTGCGTGTTCTTGTTTTGAGATTGATATTTTATGGTGCTTGAATGTTTTAAATAATTAAAAAATGTATTATAATTATTTTCTTCCACCTTTTATTATAATTGTGAATCCAGTAATTTTTGTTAGAGTCAATTCCTTCAAAAGAAGTCTAACTAGTATAAGGTAGATCTTAAAGGGACAAATGGTTAGTCAATATGGTTCTTTCTCAAACAAATCCCAACTATTCGATGGGACAAATTATGATTTATGGAAGTTAATGATGAAGACCTAGATGATGTCTCCTGGTGTTGAATCTTTTCTATCTTTTTCTAATCCATAAAATACCATGGATATTCCATTGGACATTTTATCACTATAGATTTGATAAAATTATACTTAAAATATGAAATCTATATTACGTGGGTTATTTTTCCTTAGAAATATAGATTTATTAAGTTATTGTTTTCATGTATGCAATATGAGAAATTTAGAAAATGGAGAACAAAAAAAATACTATCACTTACAAACCACATTGAACACATGATATGATTTGGGAAACTCTTTCAACAGAAAACTTAGTCGAAAGGTGAGGATGCTCTACCCTCTCTTTCTCTAGATGGAAATGGATGCAAGTAAAAAGCAGTGGGATTTGTGGAATGTGGGAATATATAGTTCACAAACCCTCTCTATTTTCTATTGGAATTATGACTAGGGGGAGGTTGTTGGCATTATGACTCAGGTGTTGTCCTTGATGGCAACTCTCTCAAATGACAGATCACAATCCAACAGGTTAACAACTCAGAGTTACAGATCAGACATCACATAATGAAGAAAGAGAGGTATACGTTGGTTCACCATTGGCCAAGCTGCATATACACATGGGTTCACTGTATACAAGTCACGTATACACACACACGCACTTTCACAAAAGGAAAAGTGCATATACCTTGGAAAACTAAGCTTTTGGTCCGAAGTATTTGGTCCATGTGTTATAGACATTTTTGGGCACTGAAACCCCAATCAAACATGTCCATAAACCAAGGGCTGCTAAGTCCCTAAAAGTGTTGTTTCATACCCTAAAGGAACAAGGTCAGCTGATTACATCATGTCCCAGAAGTTCTCCATGAAAAACTACTCAGAACTAGTCAAAACTGGATCATCTCACTTGCTCCATGGCCAGGGTGCGATGCATCTCACCTTGTACACATGGGAGGTGCCATGCATACTGAAAATTCCTTCTATAGGGTGCGATGGATGAGAATAGACAAGTGGTGGAGACAATTTGCTAAGTGGATGATCAAGGAATCTTCTAGAAACTTCTCATATGACACTTGCCTCTCAGAATTTGCCCAGGGATGAGTAGGAGATCAATGAAATCTCCAAGTGGAGCCAAAAACTATCAGAGAGAAGACACTAATCAAAAACCCAGAAGCTGACTCACCTCCCTGCAATCATCTATATATGGATCCCTCATCCCAGAGATCCAGAGGCTGGAATTTTGTATCTTGTAAAGAAGTGCTATTGGTTTCTTGTTGGAATATCATAGTGTTGGGTGATCTAAGTTTTTCATGAGGTGAAAGAAGGGCTTTCATGCTGGAGGATGATGCCGGGTCAGAACAATTGGTTGTAATCCTATTTGCTATTCTTGATTATTAATAAAGCTATTCAAGTTTTCCTCCACATTCTTGTATGTTTGATGATATATGCATTTGTCTGGTCAATATACATCTCATCCTATATTGTTTATGATTGTAGATCTTTGTTCTTCGATAGTATGATGCTACTTTGATTCCATAGGTGCTCTTTGAAGCTGGGTAGACAAAGGAGAAGTGGCAAGGATTTGTCAGAAGGGAGAGGAACCAAGCAAGGAACCAAGTGCAAGACTGAGGTTGGTGTTCTTCATTCCACTCTCATCTACTTCTCATAAAGGAAAACAAAAGTAGTTTTAGTTTGTTTGTTTCTAAGATAGCTACTAGTCTTAGTGGGACTAGCAGATCCGAGTGGACACTATATTTCCCGATAACAAAATGGCGACTCCACTGGGGAGCGAATAGATTGTTTGTTTGTCCATATTTGTTTGTTTTATAAACTTACAGATGGAGCCTGAAGTCAAGCCATCTAGCCTTCGAACTGCATTTTCTATGCAAGTGCGAAGTAGATCAATGTTGCTTCAGTCTATCTCCGGGTTTTGTTTATAAACTGAACAATCGATTTGGAAACTTTCTAATTGCCCTAGTGGTGGCTCTAGTAACCTCATTAGATCAGCCCCTGTGATTTCTATTTACTGTACATCATTTGCTCGACCTAAATCCCTGAACTGAGCTGCAAACTTTGACCAAGAGCCAAGTAAAGTCTCGTCCTAGTACCATCGCACCCTCTCTTCGAGGAAACCAATATGCGTCGCACCTTCCGTGTGCAGTAGGTGAGATGCATCCCTGTTTCCCTGTGTTACATGTGCGATGATCAGAAAGGCTAACTTTGCCTCCATGTTTTGGTTTTTCTTCACTCCTTTCAGCTCTATTTTGGAGTTTTGTTGTCTGTGATCAGTATACGACTGTGGAAACCGCCTTCCTTTCCATAATTCCACCTCCATTGTGCAAAGAACTGTGAATGTTTTTATGTATTTTCCACCATTTTCAGTTCTCTTTTACAAATTAGTAGCATAGTCAAACTATCGTCTTTTGATTTGAAAGTGTCGCAAGTGTCGTTTTCAGTCAAAGAAAAGAATTCTATTGTTCTTGATGGTCGATTATACAGTTACTCTTGTATTTGATTTGAATTAGTAGTTTTTTCAAGTGTCAAAAGTAGTTTTCAATTCAAAATAGTAGAGTGTCGTCGTTATCTTCCTTTCATTTTGAAGAGAAATTTTTTAGTACTGTTGCTTTGAAAAGAGAATTTAGATTTGTACTTAACATTCTTCTTGTCATTCGCACATTAAGAAAGCTGAAAACAAATACATGCATGTGCATTTGCATTTAGACTGCTTGTTGGTTTGATTTAGGACAGTGCATCTAGTGTGTGCTCTCTACTCTATGTTGAAAGAACATCATCTCTCTTTCTTTAGTAGCTAAGATTTTCTTTGCAAAAAGAAGATTAAATGATTGTTTATCATCTTAGATTGCATTTTAGGAATTGTACATCTACATCATGCGGTGAACCTGAAAGGAAAATTTCTTAAGAAAGATCAACTGTAAAATAAATTTAATGAAGCTAAAAACGCTTTGGAACCTAACGCACAACATCTATAAGTCTAGGCTAGAGACGTATTCAGGCGTCGTAAAACCTGGTAACTGTCGCTTTCACTGTTGGTTGGGTGATTCCTCCTCTTTGAGACAACAAGTGATAGTACGGACTTGTGCTCCCATGTACCGTCGAGTATATATTGGGAGACCACAATAGGCTATATCTTTTATCCATAGGAAGCCATGTCTGCCGCTCTATCGATCGCAATGCACTGAACACAACATTCGGGAAGATTGGCTGCCGTACTGTAAAAAGTATTTTGCAGTTTTGCGATTGGTTTGGTAATCCCTCTGTCTAGATTTCCAGAGTAGTCTCTTTCATTTCTTTTTAGACTCCTTAAAGGAAAAGGTCCATCTGAGCACTTGTCACTTCAGGCTCATTAAAAATCGAAGGCGACTAGAGTCATCTTTTGTTTTTTCTCGACTCTTAAAAATTGAAAAAGCAAGTTGTGTCAAAGCATCTAAAATTCATTTAATTCAGAAACATTTTCCCCTTTATTTTTAGTTGATAGGGTAATCCGCAATCATGTAAGAAAGTCAATTGAAACCACGTCATTCGCAGAGGCTTACGAGTCAACAGTCTTTGTCCCCAGAATCAAAACTATTCCGGACAAAGCGAACTCGTTTAACCAGCTCAAAGTCCCCTGGTTAGGTTGGAATAAGTGTTCCGACACCCTCGGAGACTCTGGTTACTCCAAACATTTCTGGTACCCCTGCCTTTACAGAAGAAGTTTTGCAGCCACAAGAGGACAGTAGCACTGATCCTAGTGTGAAGGTAAACACTTCTATACCGGAACTGGCTACATCCATCGCTGATTCGGAAGGTGTTGTTCCCCAAACATCAGTGGCTATGGAATCTATACCTTCTTCGGCACTGGAAATATTTTACAGACCCGACGGTCTACCTCTTCCACCTGGTTTGATTGCTATAGAAGAGATTGGGGAGGGTCCACCATCTAGTACTCCATCGCAATTTGGAGTAGGGGTCACTCTATATCCTTCTTCATCAGAAATTAGTCTACCGTTATCGGAAGTTCCTGTAGAAGCACTAAGAAACCTTTTGGATAGACTAGATATGTCTGAACAACCATCGACATCTAGGACTGTGTCATTTGACACAGCAGCGACAAAACTTCCTGCTGCTACTCCGACAATGTTTGCCAGTGTACCATCTATCGCAACTAGCTCTCAATCACTGGATGGGATCCATCCAGGGGCTGTTTCGACGGTATCGTCTGTTCCCGTTTGTTCATCCGGAATAATATCTAGAATCTCTTATGTTGAGCCTCAGCAAATTGATCCTTTGCAATGTCAATTTGGGCAATCCGGTCCTCAAAGGAAAATAATCCCCTTAAGCACCGGATTACCACCGTATGGAGGGCAATATGCCTTTTCATTTTCTCCTCCAGGAGGTCAAACATACGAGAGTTCCCAACAGAATTCAGGTTATGCTGGAATTACATCCAGTGGTTGGATGCCAATACTGCCTCAACAACCAAGAGTTGTATACTCAATGCAACAAAGTTTGCCTATGTCAAATATCCCCACTACACCGGCTATTGTGATGGTGTTGCAAGTACAAGCGTTACCTGTTGTATGCCAACCTCAAGTCTCTCAGGTCGCAATCCAACAACCCCTTGTTCCTGCGACACCAACATAATCATCGGTTAATGGCTCCTTAACTGGAGTAACCCAGGCTCAAACAGGTACCATTACCCCTCATCTCAGTCAAACAGCCAGTATTTGGCAACAACACATGGTCTCACAACCATGGCTGGTGCAATATCAAGAACCACAATTACAACAAGTTTACCAAGGATCTGAGCACAAAGTCTTTGCAAGTAATGGGCAACCGTATATTCAAAATGGACAACGTCGACCATTTCATAATGGTTATGCCCATCAACCTTATCAAAGTTATCAGCATCAAATGCACTATGCTGGTATGCAAAGACCCACTGCTCAGGCGATCCCATCTTATCCTGGGTATGTTTCGCCAAACCTGAATCAACAGTTGCCCTTCGTGGCAAATTTAGAGTTACCAGATCTAAACTGGCTAACAAACGATCCAATCGCTTATGCCCCTTGGTGGCCAGCGATTCCTCATAAACTTCCATCATATATTCTTAAATTTAATGGAAATCCGGGTGAAGACTCGTCAAATCATGTGATGACCTTTCACCTATGGTGTTCATCTAACACCCTAAATGATGATTCGATCAGGCTTCACCTTTTTCAGCGAACGTTAATTGGTCCAGCAGCAAAATGGTATATCGAATTGCTTAGAGCTTCGTTTCATAACTTCAACGCCCTAGCCACAACCTTTTTAACCCATTTTCAGTTACCTATAAGGTACGAAATGGGAATAGAGCTTCTTACCAATTTCAAGAAAACGACAGCCACTCACATATCCGATCATATTCATGAGTGGCGACGTCATCGTAGAATGGTAAAAACATATGTTCTTGATCAACTATTGGTTGAATGGTTTATTAAGTCGTTGTTACCTTCTATTACAGAAGATGTGGCAAAGGGAGGAGTTGTCACTGAAGAGCAAGTAATTGCTCGTGCGCAATATCTAGACTTGATCTATACTCAGTCTGGCACACTCTACAATAAAATCCTGATGCGCCTAGACTGGTATTTTCCATTCCTCCATCTCCTAAATCAAACAAAGACTCTCATGCTGGGGACGACGTGATAGGAACGACCAGCACAAAAACCATAAAGGCTAAGTTGAAGAAAGCCCATACGGTTTCAGGTCAAAATGCAAATGAAGAACTTCTCGCCTCGGAAGTAAATGCCGTATCAATTGACAAAGGCAAAGAAACCAACCAACCAGGAGGCAAGAAGAAAAAGAAAGGGAAGAAGAAAAAACAGGAGGAGTCGTCCCCTAAAAAACCTTCTACAAACCCTTCTAGAGATAGGAAACCAAATCGTCCATGCCTAATATGTGATGATGATCATTGGACAAGAGAGTGTCCGTATAAATCTGAGCTTAGAAAATTCTTCAAGAATTCAAAAACCTCAGCAGTATTAACTGATCCATTTCCAAATCCAGGAACAAATCTGGTTGCTAGTGACAATTCTTCCCCATCCCAAGTGCTAATGTTGTCGGTTTCAAAGCAGCAAAATGATGATTTGATATTGACAAGGAATAAATATTATGGGAATCCATAGCTGTTGGACAACAAGGCCAATGATCAACCCAGTAGTTCGACAACAACTTCGACCGAAGTTGTGCCACCCATCATTCCTAAACTAACGATAAAGCCGCCAAAGGGAGTAGTACACAAATCGACATTTAATCCTCGTGCCAGAGCAGAACAACATTATAATATAGTAGAGGATCTGGCCCAATCACCATCCGCTATGTCGACACTTGAAGTACTGCAAAATTTCCCCTCTCAAAAGCAAGCTTTATTATCAGCGATAGGTGGGATTGACCCAATGGATTCCAATCTTGTGTCCTTTAATCACAAAGGATATGACCCTCAATTACCAGCTCAATTGGCTTTCCTTATTCAATTGAAAGCCCTCAACAAAACTGTTCATCAAAAAATTATTGATGAGGGGGCATCTACATGTATTATGTCGATGAGTTGCTGGAAAACTTTAGGATCTCCACCCTTGTCACGATCTTCGACAATGTTAAAATCATTTGATAGAAAAACATACACCCCATATGGGATTTTAAGTAACTTGCAAGTCGAATTGGGGGGCAAAACAATAGAAATAGATGTTGAAGTAATTGACGGAAACCTCGATTACAACATCCTACTGGGAAGGCCGTGGATATATGCTATGGCAGCCGTTGCGTCGACCTACTTCAGGGAGATTGCATTTCCTTTTCAAGGAGGAATTACAATCGTCAACCAACAAACCTTTCTCCCCAACAGTTCACAAGTTACGGGAAGCATTTCGATGATCCACGGAAGCTCTCATTCACTACAAAATATCGGAGTAGGCCTACTAAAAGACCCTACATTGATGGGTACTTTTTCCTTATCGCCTCCAAACAATCTGGCGGAAGTGGCAACGGTGGGAACCTGCAATATGATATCTTCTAGATTCAGAAGATTCCTAAACATTTTGTCAGCATGGATCATCGCCCTAATAGAAATATTGTAGCAATCAATTTTCTTGGCCTGGGGGGCAAACTCAAGTCAACACTCATCGAGTGTTTGGATAAATAGGTCTAAGGAATATGGCACCTCTTCAGATCCTTGGTCACATGTACACTCTATAGACGAAGGAATCATTCAATTAATGATGATAGGAGAGGCACCATGGGAAGATTACCACCATCGTTCCCATCTTCTGGATTACCACGAAGATTATTCCAACAACCTTAATCATCCTTCAATTTTTGATTTTCTATCAAATACTGTAAATACGGTGGATTATGAGGATAGTTCTTTTACTGAGTCAACCTCATTGAAAAATGAAATGACGCCCTTTCCAAATCAAGTCTTTGATTATGATCTCGTAAAATCCAAGTCGAGTCTTTCGAAGATCTCGAAGGTAAACCTTCATTTCAACCACCGAGTTGAATGCAATGAAGCTTGGGGGTCATGCACCTTGATTTGCGTTATTATGCTGGGGGCATGCGAACTTATCACGATGTTATCGGGAAATATAGTGTCTATGCATAGCTGCTAGTCCCATTAAGGCTGGTAGCTACCTTAGAAACAAATAAACTAAAACCACTTTCGTTTTCCTTTATGAGAAATAGATAAGAGGGGAATAAATGAGACCAACCTCTGTCTTGTGCTTGGTTCCTTGTTTGATTCCTCTCCCTTTTTATAGATCTTTGCCACTCGGTTCCTTGTCTACCTAGCTTCAAAGAGCACATGTAGAATCAAAGCAGCATAACACTATCCAAGAACATAGATCTATTATCATAAGCAATATAGGACCAGATATATACTGACCACACAAATGCATATATCATCAATCATACAAGAATGTGGAGGAAAACTTGAATAGCTTTACTAATAATCAAGAATAGCAAAGAGGATTACAACCAATTGTTCTGACCCAGCATCATCCTCTCAGCAAGAAAGCCCTTCTTCACCTCATGAAAAGCTTAGATCACCCAAGACTATGATGTTGCACCAAGAAACCAACAGCACTTCCTTATAAGATACAAAATTCCCGCCCCTGGATCTCTGGGATGAGGGATCCATATATAGATGTTTGCAAGGGGGTGAGTCAGCTTTTGAGATTTGATTAGTGTCCTCTCTCTGATAGTTCTTGATTCCACTTGGAGATTGATGATATCTTGTTCATCCCTGGGCGAATGCAGAGAGGCAAGTGTCACAGGAGAAGATTTTGGAAGATTCCATGATCTTCCACCTTGCATATTGACCCTGCCATTTGTCCACTCTCACCCATCGCACCCCATAGAAGGGATCTTCAAGATGCATTGTACCTCTTGTGTGTATTTAGGTGGGATGCACACACTTTCACCATGGAGCAGGTGAGATGGTCCAGTTTGGACCAGTTTTGAGTAGTTTTTCATGGAGAACTTCTTGGAGAAGATGTAATCAGTTGACCTTGTTCTTTTAGAGGTTGGAAGAACACTTTTAGGGACTTAAGAGACCTTGGTTTATGGACATTTATGATTGGGGTTGCAGTGCCCAAAAATGTCTATAACACATGAGTAGTGTTACCGCAGGGTTCCAGCTCGTTAAAAAATAAACCCACCATGAGCAGTGATACCACAGGGTTCAAGCTCGTTAAAAACTAAACCTGCCACGAGCAGTTTTACGCAAAGTTCACGCTCGTTAAAAATTAAACTTCGAAATGAGCAAATGTTTCCCCCAGAGTTTAAGCTCATTAAAAAATGAACCAATTTCCGGTAAATAACCATTGTGAATGCATTATCATCAGCTTTTGAGCCTTGGTCGTGTTCTCATCATCACCTCCACTCTGTTTTAGCCGATCATTCACCTCCATTTGATTGTTTACCCCTTTTCAGGAACAACTGCAAAGAGTGATCCTGTTAGCCATCCTTGTGACACTACCGTGATTGGAAAATTCCAAACCGTACCTGGAATCAGCTGCTACTCGAAATTATCACTCATTCCTAAAAAACGAGTCTCCTTTAAGCTATTTTCACCTGACTTGTAAAACATGAAAAGATTGCTGAGAGATTGGCCTCTCCAGCTCATTAAAGCGAGCGAAAGTGCTATCCCTCTTCTAGATTTTAATATTTTTGGACCTGAGGGATTATTACACAAAAAGATCGAGCGCTTGTTTTGTTCGGCTCGTTAAAATTAACGAAAATTCATCCCTTTTGTATTATTTTATACTTTTTCAGACTTAATGGATTATATGAAGAAAAAGGATTATTGGAGTTTCCTTTGCGTCCCTTTCAGACTCTCTAAAATTGAAAAGGACAAAGTTATCTTTGTCGTTAAACTCGTTAAAACCAAATAGCAACAAACTTGTCCATTCAGACAAGAACAAGTTTCACTATCGCTAGGCTCGCTAAAATATAGCAACGGGTTTGCCCGAAGGGAAAATTATAGAACAAGCATATAATATCCTCCTCAAGCTTGACAAAAATAAAGAGGTACTGGTCAGCAATGACTCAGGAAAAATTGGGAAGAAAACTTGAAGAAACTTTATTGGTAGCAAGTCGCTCTTGAACATGGAACTTTCACTCCGCATCTGAGTCGGGTTGGGTTGTTCCATTCACTGGTCATATCACCATTGGTCCATCACACCATCCATATTTGGGGTTAGTGCTACCAACCCATCATGTCAGTGTTGCCGGTATGTTCAAGAGAAGTCGCTTAGAGAATTCACCTGTGTCTCATCCGCTGCAATACATTCACGCTCCATTCTTTCATGACCGCCACCCTAAACCCTGTATCATTAGATCATTTTCACTTCCAAAATCATTTACTCCGTTCCATGTCATAGATGTGGGATTCATTAAGGCCCTCCTACGGCGGGTCGCTTCTTGTCAACATCAGCTCATTATCCAAGAAGTTGACTTAGGAACAACCCTTTCCGTACTTTGAAGCTTGCATGCCTCAATGGCAAGTTTCTCACTTCTGGCGACAGGTTTACGTCAATGGCCTTTGACTGAAAGATTTTGCACGGTGTTCGACGCCAAGTCCCTGATTCACACCACGCAAATTGTATTGTAGTACCTTGAGGGTCATCATCATTATCGGTGATTCCTCTCATGCCTATTAACAACTTGCATCATTGGCTAGTAATTAGGTGATGTCATTCCATGTTCGACTCTAGAACATCTTTCACATGGATCAACTTGTACTCTGAGTGAAGACTGAACGAGTTTGAAGACCTCAGATCTAGTTTCATCCATCTAGGCTGTGATATATTCAAGAAAATAAAGACATCAAATGTACATTGTTGCTGCACATATGATCATCCGAATCAAAGGATGATGACTCTATTAGAATCATCAGTCTCCCGCACAGACGGTTGTTTGTCTTATGTACATGAAAATGAATTTATAAAGCTGAGCATGAGAATGCCCGCCTCAGATAGATCATGAAAAATATTATGAAGATAATGTATTGTATTTTATCTTATTACAGGTCGCCTTCCAGCTCGAAAAAAAACTTTGGATCCTCATGATAAAGCATTTCACCCGACAACAAAAGATTAACGACCTCATGCTTTAGGAGGCAACTGTTATAGATATTTTTGGGAATTGCAACCCCAATCAAACATGTCCATAAACCAAGGGCTCCTAAGTCCCTAAAAGTGTTGTTTCATAACCTAAAGGAACAAGGTCAGCTGATTACATCATCTCCCAGAAGTTTTCCATGAAAAACTACTTAGAACTGGTCAAAACTGGATCATCTCACTTGCTCCATGGCCAGGGTGCGATGCATCTCACCTTGTACACATGGGAGGTGCGATGCATACTGAAAATTCCTTCTATAGGGTGCGATGGACGAGAATAGACAAGTGGCGGAGACAGTTTGCTAAGTGGATGATCAAGGAATCTTCTAGAAACTTCTCATATGACACTTGCCTCTCAGAATTCACCCAAGGATGAGTAAGAGATCAATGAAATCTCTAAGTGGAGCCAAGAACTATCAGAGAGAAGACACTAATCAAAAACCCAGAAGTTGACTCACCTCCCTGCAATAATCTATATATGGATCCCTCATCCCAGAGATCCAGAGGCTGGAATTTTGTATCTTGTAAAGAAGTGCTACTGGTTTCTTGTTGGAATATCATAGTGTTGGGTGATCTAAGCTTTTCATGAGGTGAAAGAAGGGATTTCATGCTGGAGGATGACGCTAGGTTAGAACAATTAGTTGTAATCCTCTTTGTTATTCTTGATTATTAATAAATCTATTCAAGTTTTCCTCCGCATTCTTGTATGTTTGATGATATATGCATTTGTGTGGTCAATATACATCTGGTCCTATATTGTTTATGATTGTAGATCTCTGTTCTTCGATAGTATTATGTTGCTTTGATTCCACAGGTTCTCTTTGAAGCTGGGTAGACGAAGGAGAAGAAGCAAGGATCTGTTAGAAGGGAGAGGAACCAAGTGCAAGACTGAGGTTGGTGTCCTTCATATCTACTTCTCATAAAGGAAAATGAAAGTAGTTTTAGTTTGTTTGTTTCTAAGATAGCTACCAGTCTTAGTGGGACTAGTAGATCCCAATGGACACTAGATTTCCCGATAACACCATGGTATTTTGATCCATGGTATTGATCCAAGGTATCAGGTCCGAGGTATTGACCCGAGGTATCTGATCCAAGGTATCGGTTCTAAGTGGTTTTGGTCCATGGTATTGAGAAAGGCCTAAAACTATAAAATGAGGAGAAGATCATTAAGCCAAGGTACTAAAGCCTTGAATATCTGATAAAGTGTGAGATCTAGTATGTAGGTTATTGGGTTATGGTGCATTGCTGGATCTGAACCAAGGAGGAACCTTAGCAGTTGATGGAGGATAAGATCTAATGATGGATCAGGATCTTAAGGCGTAAAATGAACTATCATTATGTGTTTTTTCTCATGAATATTCTAGATCTGAATACTGACGCATATATTATTCTGTAAATGATATGATCTGGGTATAACTGAAGTCTAGTATAGCTGCAGAATTATGAATTAATATTTGTAGATGTATATGCTGGTTGGCTTTGAGGAAAGTGCGTATACACATAGGTTTAGCACATGAAAGTAGCGTATACCTTATAATCTATGTTTTAGGTGCTGTTGTTTGTTGTTGTAGTGTTCTGGGTTCTAGCTTAGGTTCTGGTGACTGTATTCTGGTGACAACATTCAAAAAGATCAGATTGATGGGTTGTCAAAGTGATTGACTGATTTGGTTGTGGTTGGTTCAATATGAGATTGGTTGATGCAGATATATTTGATGATTGATTGATGTTGTTGATGGATCCAGTCTGAAAATTTATGAAACGAGGTCCCTGGAAGAAAGGAGGAGGTTGTAGCCTTTTGTAGACCGGCACCTACGTACTAGTAAACATATCAGCTAGTACAAGAGCTAGGGGGTTGTAGCTCCCTTCCAGTAGAAGTTGGAGAACGAGAGAAGGTTATAGCCTTCTACAGGTAAAAGCCTACGTACTAGTATAAGGCTACACCAATACAAAATTGTAAACATAATTTTCTTATTATTAAAAGAAGACATAGACGATTGCAGCAGGTGGTTTTCACCCACATTGGGTTTCCACCTTATATCTTGGTGTTTATGTGTGTTGCTTGTGTGTGATGCTTTACTCTGCTTTTACTGCACTGTCTAAAGAATTCCTGATATACTAATTAAAGTTCACTACATGTTAATTTGGGTAAATCAAAATATCTCTGCATATACGCTGATTTCATTAAGTATAGTTGCGTATACACGCTGTTTCATTGAGCTGAAGTAGAATATACAAATTAGTTTTGAAAATTAAATTATTGATTTGATAATATTGATTCACCCCCCCTCTTAGTATTATTTCCAACATTTTCTCTCTCTATCCACTCTCAACTACTCAACTCATCTATGGAAAGAATGCACTTTGGTAGAATTAAACCCCTCTTCTTCTCAGTGGTCCATTTATAACATAGTCTAATAACATACTAGTGCTTAAATTTTACTTCTTGAACTCTTAAATATAGTTACAATATGGAATCTTCTACACTATCATTCATTATGAACACACGGTTATCTCCTTTTCCATTAATAATTAGGGTTGACATGGCATCCTCTCGAATCATGGTAGTCAAAATAGGAAGGTCAACTTTTAGATGGCATAACTTTTGCGTAGAGACTTTAATTGAATGCATTCTTATGTATTTGGAAAGTATGTATGCATATATTAGTCCTAGGGGGTGTGGAACTTGATCAGACAATTTTCAACCCCCAAACAATGTCATTTGATAAATCGAAACTACTTCTAAAAGGTTCCATACCCCAATTCACCAAAGTGGGACCAATAAGTAAAAATAGGATCACGAACTTATTCCTCCACTTTTTCCACTCTAAAATCATCAAGATGTATGAAAATTAATATAACTATCTAATACAAATCATACTTCCCCATTTTAGAATGGTGTTTTTCCCCAAAATAATCCAATAATGAGGTGAGGAAATTTTTCATCCACCCTCTTTTAGGTATACCATTTAGCCTTACCTAAAATCTATCATTTCAATCCAATATACCAAAGGTCGGCCTACCCTTGTCCTGTAGTTCTAGACCTAATTTTCAAAATTGTATCCTTTATCAAATCTTCTTGAGCTTTTGGTGTTAAATCCTCTATTGAAGGTAGGACTTGTTCGTCTTCCTAATCTAGTATGGAAGGCTAATAGAGTTTCATATTCCCTACAGTCACCAATGATTAAATGCACATGTATTGAGGTATACTAATTCTATTGCAATTATCTCCAAGATTATTTAGTATCTTAAAGGGGACATATTGAAAACTCTTGATTTTCTTACCAAGACCTTGTAGGCTCTCCTTATTAAACTGGAACCACAGTTTACCTCCCACCTTAAATGACTTCTCTGTCTTATGCTAATCATGCCTAGCCTTGTATTTCGTTGTGACTTTTGAAATGTCTCCTATATCTATAAATGAATTTTTTAGATATTCTCAACAATTTTTTTCCCCTTAAGGGGTCCCTTGAAATATCCTCCCCACTAGTCATTAATTCACATATGGAATATCTCAAAGTGAAGATGGAAAATATAGAAAACAAATGTCAAATGGAGAATTACTCATAGATGTTTGGACTACTCTATTATTATAGTGTTATAACTATACCAATTTTTCATCCCAAGTCTTTAGATGCTTTGGATTGTATTCTTTTGATTTTTATTTTCCCACCTGACTATGAATGGAATGTTGTAGATCTCTTCAATTTCATCTCCATCTTCTCCCACAAAGTAAACCAAAATTCACCGAGAAATATTTTGTCCCTGTTCAGTATCATGCTCCTTGGTATTCCAAAGTGCATACATACCTATCCAAAGAAAATGGTTTCTACTTATTTCTCGTTGATGGTATTTTTATAGGGAATTAGAACAAACATTGTATTGAAGTTTTAAACTACCATAGACAAGTGGTAATGTCTCTTCCTAGTTGTTGGTAAATCTCCCAACAAGTCCACTGAAATTCTTTCCTAAGGATGAGTGGGTGCACAAAAAGGATGATATAAACCCTATTTCGTATTACCTAGCTTTGTTATAACCGTATTTTCCACTCCATTATAGTGAGAGAAACCCAAGTTCAAATTACCTCATTTGTTGGATAGAATGCATCCACTTTCAATTTTGATTTCACTTATGTGGGATTTATTCCATGTTAAAGGGGTGGAATTACATAATTGAGTAATTTCTAATAAATATTTTGTCAAAATTTTATAGTTATGAGATAATAATTATCTCATAACTATAAAATTTTGACAAAATATTTATAGTTATGAGATAATAATTATATCATAACTATAAAATTTTGACAAAATATTTATTAGAAAGTACTCAATTATGTAATTCCACCCTTTTAACATGGAATGAATCCCATACAAGTTAAAGAAATGGTGAAAGGGAATGCATTCTAGCCAAAAATTGAGGTAAGTTGAGCTTGGGTTCCTGTCACTATAATGGAGTGACAAATAGGGTTATAACAAGTTTGTTGGTACAACAAAGCATGCATCCACTTATGAACCTACCCTTCTTACAGTATTGGCTATAATATACATACCTCTGCAAATTAGACACTATATTCCCTACACTAAAGTGCTTTGCAAACTTGAAGTAATTATCATCTTTGATTAGTTACAGTCGCTCACCTTTAGGAACACTTAACTTATATAGCTTTTAGAGTAATCCATTATGGAGATGAAATTCAACAGTGATGTTACCATTGTGCACATGAATATGGATCCACAAGTATTGAAACACCTTCTATAAGTATTCATCCTTTAAATATCCATCTCTTTATGCATGACGGGCAAATGGCTCCATGTTCATCAGAGTCCCAAAGTTGTGATATTTGATGTGGTGGCCTTGAAAACATGTCATCCAACTTGTTTATGCTTCCCTTCTAATACTTAGTCACTAAATGAAAAAACAATAGAATCCCCATCCACTTGTAATGCATGGTTTGATGTAGCATATTTTGGGCCTGTAGGTACTTAGTGGCTAGTGATCAGTGTGGATTATTATGTCCTTTCCTAGAAGGTAGTGTCTCCATTGTTGGGATAAAAAAATATTGAGAGGGGGCTGAATCAGTATTGTAAAAATTTTACTTGTTTTAATTGTTTTAAATATTGAAAGAAGTAATAAAAATGATATAACTATAAAATAACAAACAACAATACACAAGGAAACAAATGTCTTCGATGGAAACTCTCAAGGGGAGAAAAACCATTGTACTTTTTTTATTCTCTTCTTTTATTATTCTTCAATCTTATCTTTAATAATGATATGCCAGCACCCACTAGATAGGAGCACCCACTCCAATAATTTAGCAAGCCCCCACTTCCTTGAGGTACCGACCTTTGTACATACAATTTAGAAAATAAACACTAGGACAATACAAATTTTATCTTGGTCTTTACATAATAAGAAAGTTATATAAATTGAATAAATATTTGCAATAATCACTTATGCCACTTCTTTGAGATGCCACAACAAAATGGTATAGGATTAAAAAAAATAAAAAATTGGCCTTTCCTTCACTCCTTAACATCCACAAACTGCGTCAAACAATTGATTAACACATAAAATAGTTTGTAAACTAATTATGATCTCCTTCAGCAAGCTACTATAGGTTGATATAGGCTTTACACAATGTTCACTTTGTTTTTTAACACAATCAACCACTATAATTTTCAATCCTCACACTCTCAAGAGATTGAACCATAACTACTGCTCATTTCGACATATAAATAGTTTTTGGAGAAACATATAATAATTACACACACGAATGGAGAACCAATCACCCTTGTTCATATGTTGTTGATCCAATCCAGTATATTGATTATTGCTAAGTGAATCGATCCACCATCTCTTTCAATAAATGAAAGACTTATTCACATGGAAAATTTTAGGGGCTAATATTCACAGGTGGGATAATTTTTCCATGATTTTTCAAAAAACGGTTGGCCAATTTCCATTTTTTATAAAAATGATTCACCCAAATTTTACAATATAAAATTATTTTACCTTAAAAATCCCCAAGACTATATAGAGAGTATACATCAATAAAAAAATTTAAAATTTTCATATTAGGGAATAATGAGATTCGCCAATGTTTTTAAACTTCAAGATGATTTTCCATCCTTAAAATTTTCCTTGCTTTTCAATCTTAATCACATGTTTTTAATGTGGTCTAGCATGTAGTGACTTAGTGGAGTGATTACCATGGGTGATGACTAGAGAAAAAGCCCGTAGTCTTTTGTGTCCTCACACAAGATCACAAATTCTTCACCTACAAGAATTTGTGCAAGCATATCAAGGGATGTCAAAGTAGACTTGCATTAGCTAAATGAAGCAAGCTAGAGCAATGAAAAGCTAAAGCATAAGATGTTATTAATAAAATTCTTTAAATTCCTCTAGAAAAATGATCTCTCTTTGTCTCTCCCCCCTAACATTAATTTCAAAGGGAAATACATAGAGATGAAGGAAAATAACGACAACAATATAGTGATGATAAAAATGATCATACCCCCCATGATTTTCTACCATATATGCTCCCCTTGACCTGTTAAACACTCTCCTCCTACTTAATTAAAAACCATTCTCCTCTGAAAAAGTAAAAAAAAAATACAATGCATTGTGATATGTGATACCAAGAAACCATCACCATGTTTAGTACTATTTTTTATTGATTCATGAAGTCCCTGACTAGTATCCAACTCCATATAAATGTGTTAATGTCTTTGAAAACGTAGCACTCCCAAATTTTTCATTTGTTTGAGAGGTGGTTCATGGGTGGCTGCTACATCCATGGAAAAGCTTGGTAGATCAACCCCAATGGGAATCTTTTAAAACCCTTCGGCCAGACTAGTAGGGCCTAACCTCAAGGATGTCAAGGAGAATTGAACCTATGACCTCCTGATTGGTGAGGTATTTAACAATGGGAACTCGACCAATTGAGCTAACCCTTGGGGCTATAATACTCCTAATTGTTTCTTGAGCTGTTCAAATAATTCCCTCGAAAGAGGCTTGGTTAAAACATCTAGAATTTACTCATTTGTGGCCATATATTCTAATTTCACAACATGATTAGAAAGTTGATCACGTTTATAATAATATTTAATAGGAAAGTGCTTTGTTTTGGAATGGAGTAACAACTTTTTTGAAATCTTGATAGTACTAGTATTGTCGCACAATATAGGAATGGGATCAGCATATTCAACTTGCAAGTATTTGAGAGTTTACCTCATCCAAATAAGTGGGGTGCAACATGTTTCTGTTTCTACATACTCAACTTCAACTGTAGATGGAGAAATGGAGTTCTACTTCTTACTTTCCCAAAAAACTAGATAACTTCCCAAAAAGAATGTTGCTCTTGATGTGCTTCTCCTGTCATCGATGTTACCAACCCAATATTCTTCAGTATAAGGTATTAAGTTGAAATATTTACTTTTAGAATACAAAAATCCATAATCAATGGTTCCTTGGAGATATTTGAAGATCGTATTAAATGCATTGACATAAATTTCTTTCAAATTAGATTGAAATCTTGTAACAAAACCTACAATTGTATATTTCTACTGTAGATTCAATAGCTTATGTGATATGCTAAAACACAAGACAATAATATACTCTACCCTTCAACGAAAACCAAAATTGATCGATGAAAACAATAAGCAACAAAGGAAGAATTTAAGTTGCAAATAACAAAATATTTCTCTGGGAAAAGGAACTGCTAAAAACCTTGACTATCTATATTACATTAACCAAAAGATCTGAGAAGATAATACATTTCTTGTTCAACCCCGATCAATTCCTGCACAAGTACAATCTATCTCTCTGCCTCAAAAGCCAACTCAAGCCAACACTGAGCTAATTCTACTACCTGCCAAGCTCCTACTTCCTTGCACAATTCCTCAGAGAATTAGCCCGTATTTGATTAGGAAATTTCTCATTCACAACTGTGCAATCCATCATAGGCCGTCAATTGATTGCATGGACAATCTGTACAACTCGGAAAATTATACAACTGATAGTACAATGTCCCTAAACTCTAATCTCAACCTATGAACTGACATGCATGAGTTGTATATGAGTGAATCGTCAATTAACTAGTGTGGCAGTGAAGATGAAATGGTGCTCGTCCCCACTACTAGACCTCATACTAGTTTTTCCAACAGTTAGAACTAGCTTAACTGACGATAACTCAATTAGACAGAGTTAATTAATTACAACTCAAAACAACTCAACCTGGGCCTCTAAAATTTAGTGACCACTCTACATGACTCTAGATAGACTTCCAACTTGAATTTCCTAAACCAAATAAGTCAAATTTACTTGGTTAACTATTACAAGTTTATATGACAATATAATTTCGATTTAATTCCTAATTTACTTCAAGGAAAAATTAAATTAAGATTTCTGGTTGTTATTTTTAACACCCCCTCTCAACAATAAGTGGATTATCTATTACCTCAATATCGCCTCTATGAAACTCAAATTTGCATCTTGACAAAGCCTTTGTCAAAATATATACATCCTTCTCATCTGTGGGAATGTACTCCAACAACATAAGTCTCCTCTACACACAATCTCGAAGATGATGGTACTGGATATCAATATGCTTGGACCGATAATGAAAAACTAGACTCTTAGAGAGTTTGATACAAATTTAATTGTCACAGTAAATCACAGTTGGATCCATGTACTAACCAAAAAAACCAACAAGAATCTTCCTCATACAAATAGCCTCATAAGCTTCTTGACTAGCATCCATGTAATCTGCTTCTATTGAACTGAGTGCAACTTGTCGTTGTTTCCTGTTGTACCAAGAAACAATTGCTGAAACAATACTAAAGATCCCACCTTATATGTTCTTCCTCTTAGATGGAATCCCTGCCCAATATACATCAGTGAAGCCTTGAAGCTTCACTCCCTCTATCCATCTGTAACAAATACCATACTAAGTAGTTCCTCTGAGGTATCTTGACACATGCTTGGTTGTCTTCCAATATAGCTTGGTCAGCTTAACCATTGATTGACTAAGATGGTTAACTACATAACACATGTCTAGTCATGTGTTCACAAAATATGTGAGTGGACCCACTAGCCTCCACTACTTCACCGGAAGTATCATCCTCCTTCCTCCAGTTACCTACTAGAGGAGTTTCCATGGGCTTACTACTCTCCATGTGGAACCTTTTGAGTATCTCATTGGAATACTTGCCCTGAGAGAAAAATATTTCCTCATCACCTTGCCATACTTCCATACCCAAAAAGTAGTACACGAGCCCCAAGTCCTTCATTTCAAACTCTCTTGCAAGATCCTCTTTGCAAGAATTTATCAACTTATCATCACTTCTTAGAATCAAATTGTTGACATATAAAACAATAATCAACAATTTACCTCCAACAACAATATCATAAAGGTTCACATCTGATTCACTTTTGTTGAATCCAAACCTGATGAAATAGTTATCGATCCTTGTGTACCAAGAACAGGTTTCTTGTTTCAATCCATATAAAACTCGATTGAGTCAGAACACATGTGACTCGTTGTTGAAGGTCACAAATCCTTTAGGCTTCGCAATAGACACCTCTTCCTCAATCATTTTGTTGAGGAATGTTTTCTTTAGATCCATCTGATGTATCTTCCATCCCATCTGCACTGACAGTGCCAGAATGGATCAAATTGATGAGTACGTTGCAACAGGATCAAAAGCCTCATCATAATCAATCCCCTCCACCTGAGAAAAAGCTTTGGCCACAAACATGGCCTTGTGTTTCTCCACACTACCATCTGCTTCTTGCTTTACCTTGTAAAGCGATCCGAAACTCAACACTAATGTGTCTTCCGGTCTTGGGACCACATCTAAAAAAATGTTCCTGACAATGGAGTCATACTCCTCGACCATGGCATCAACCCAAACTAGTTATTGCACTGCTTCCCCAACTGATGATGGCTCAATCTCTACACATCTGCTCATCAGACCCATGTAGCCAATGTACCTCTCCGTTGATTCCTTTTCCTGCGTTGTGATGTGGGTGCTCCCACATTCTCTCTAGCATCATGAAATAACTAGTTAGCCTCTCTTGTTCACATTTTCCCATCATTGGAAGAATATAGAAGATTGGGTGTCTCCACTTCTTGCTCCTTTGCATGTGGCTGCTCCACATCATCCTAAGGTTCCTCCTTAGGAGCTAAAAGTTCCTCAACCATATGTAGTTGAATATCCCTCTCAAGGGAACATCTCATGGCCTTCTCTTCATCAAATTTTACATCTTTACGAACCACGATCATCTTGTTTGTTAGAAGGTACACTCGATAGTTGTGAGGTGTATTGATGTACCCCACAAATATGCCTAACTCTCTTGTTGGCTCAAGGTTTTTCCATGCATATTTAGTTTCATTGAAGTAGACTATTGAAAAAAAAATATATAAGTGTGACACATCTTGTTTCTTCCTTAAAAAATCCTCTTCCAGTGTACTCATCTAGAGAATTTGATAAGGTATTTTGTTCTTCAAATAATAGTTGTGTTGCATGCTTTAGCCGAAAAGTGTAATGATAGGCCCTAATCATGCAACATCACTTGTGATGCTACTACAATGCTTCTATTATTCCTTTCAGCCACCCCATTTACAATCTTATATGCTCGCAAAATCAATGCCAAGTTGAAGAGCTTGTCGCGCTGATTTCGGTGGTATATTCGGTTTCAAAAATGGCCTTCGTATGAGGGAAAAAATGTGCTCTGAAGTTTTCCTCCAATAGGAAAAGAAAGAGCCTTTGCAGGCCAAGCGGTAGTCTCAACATGACATGTGGAAGTTAAAAGTCAACACAGGTGGTATTCAAAGTCAATAGGGCAGAGGTCAAACTGGAAGGGTCGGGGTCGAACCCATGACCTCCGAACTTGCATTACAAAACCTTACATTTATACCATGGCTTTGATTTACTAAACATTGTCGCATATGTTAAATTTGAAATTTCATTGTATGGTGAATGGGCAGAAGGGTTGGTAGAGCCTGCCATTTCTGGCAATCCCGCCAAACCCAAGTTATGTTATATTGACACTCCAAATGAAAACAAACCTCCACCAAACTCGACGGGTGTAGTCAATGCATATCACAACCGCCAAAATTATCACATGACATAGTGTTAATGCTATGGGTTATATCACCACCAGAGATACATTATGTAACCACTGGGGAGTAGGTAACCACCAGACCAGTCACATGCCATGGAGGTTAACAAGTTGTGCCACGGGTTTGCGCAACCTTGGTAATGTTGTCGAAATGGTTTACAACTTTGATTAATCAAAATATATGGTAACAAATATGCCATGGGGACCAATACATATCTGTTGCTGCAACGAAGTGTTAAATTAAGCTTTGGTTAAGATATGTATTTGCCATGTTATAACAGTCATATATACTATGTTTAAAAATATGGTTGCAACGATATGTTTAATATGGTGTGGAGTTATAATCTTATGCCACATAAAACACTATTATTACAATGAAAAACTATGTTTTCCATTTTGAATCCTAAGAGGTTCGTGGGTTTGACACCATGGCCTTATAAAAAGATTTTCCACTGCACCAGTGCAAGGGGAGTTGGAATGTGAGTCTCAGAACTTGGTATTATTTTGTGCCTGTAAATGCCTTTTAGGGCATAACTTGTCCAATATTGGGCTTTTTTTAAATCTTCAAGTTGCATTGCAGAGCTAAGGTAGAGGCCTATCAGTTTACAATAGCCATTGATGCCTACATGCATAGCCTAGAAAGTCGAAGTTGATGTAAAGAGGCTTTTTGAGCATTCTGAGTATAGCGGATGCCCACTTGGAAGTGGACCCAAAGATGTAGTCTAGGAGGGATGAACTCCGTCATCAACTTTCTGTGTTTGCTTCTTTTCTTTCTATTGCTCATGCTAATTTTCATATTTCAAGTATATATTTAAGGCACTTTAAAAAATTTAGTTTTCTCTCATTCATTCACGTAAAAGGAAACCTTAGTTAATGTTGGTGAAATTGTTCAAATAGCCAATCCTGTGTTTCCAGATTAGGGTTATGAGGTGTTATCAACTTCCATCTAATTCCTTTTGATGCACATAAGTTTTTGAACTCATTTGAAAGATACTCTCCACTGTTATCACTCTAGGGAGCATTAAATTTCCTGCTAGTATCTTTCTTGCCTAGTGCTTTAAATTCACAAACTTTGCAAAAGCTTGATATTTCTTCTGCATCAAGAAGATCCAACACTTACGAGAAAAATCATCAAAAAATATAACATAATACTTATGTTTGGTCATGGATGTCGCCGAGAATGGTACACACACATATGAATGGACTTAATCGAGGGCCACCTATGCTCAATTGTCTTTGTTAAGAAAAGAATATTTGGTGTACTTTCCCAATGTACACCCTTTGCATGTGCCTACTTGCTCTAGTGTACCATTGGGAAGACTAGTATAAATTTGTTGCATGATCTTCAAAGTGCCATGGTGCAAGTGACCCAACTTCTTGTGCCACAACTCATTGATGTCTCATCTTTGTACCTTCTCCGATTTCATGCTCAAGGCAACACAATCTTCTACCTCCAACTTGTAGAGGTGCTTCACTCAAACCCCTATCCTCTTCACCTATCTTGTGGCTATGTGATGAAGGAATGCCTTTCCCTTACTAAATATCACATCATAGCCTCTATCCTCAAATATGGAAACAGAAACCAAGTTCTTCTTCAAACCAAGAACATACATAACATATCACAAAGTGAGGAGAGAACCTGACTCCCTCCGAAAGGTGAATGTATCATTCCCGGTAGCACTATACCTACCATCATCACCCATCTTCATATGAATATGGAGATCCTTCTCCTCCAAGTTACTGAAGAGATCTTTGTTACCGGTCATACGGAAAGAAGCTTCACTATTTAGGTACCACACACTACCCACATCAATGACACCATACAAGTGATGAGGGTAAAGTCCAATTCCAATTGTGAAGAAAGAGCCTCACCTACCTCTCCTCCTGAGGGCTTCTTACCGGCCTTCTTGAGTGGACACTTTGTGGAAAAATGTCCCAGATTGTGACAGTGAAATAATTTGACTTTTGACATGTACTTCTTTTTTTCACCCTGACAAGAATCTAATCTAGAATGGGATGAATTCCTCTTCTGTTTCTTTTCCTTTCCAACTAAGGCACATTTCTCCTCATCATCACGCTTTGATGAAGATACATCTCTGATGTTTCATCAAACATCTTCTTGTATGAACTCATATCACAACCACTCCCACTCTGGTAGCTTCTCCCTCCCATTAACAGATTCCTGGTAACTCTGCCATCTCCTGGGAAGTCCTAGAAGTGTTAGGCTCACCAAATTGTCTTTGGCAATAGTAAACTTGACACTTCAAAGCTTATCCCGATATTAGGTGAACTTAGTCAAGTACTTTAGAATAGATTCATCCTTCTCCATCTTGATCTTTTTGAGTTTTTCCTTCAGTGCCAACTTCCTATGGTCACTGCTATTTTGAAATAGGTCTGTTAATTTCTTCCACATTGAAAATGGAACATCGTTATGATGGATATTCGAGACAATGTGATCTCGAACTCCCACGATAATCCTTGTTACTTTTTCCACACACTTTCTCCATTGAGCCAGATATTTAGCATCATATGGTGGATGCTTTGGATTATCATGATCTATGAATTCTTAAGGTGATGGTCTTCTGACATTGGTTGCATCCTCTCCTTCCAAGATATGTAATTTGAGTTGCCTCCAGGGCATACTCAAGTTGTAAACTATAGAATGACATATCAATGACTTTGAAGCATGAAATTGCAAATTTGATTTCACCTCTACAATAAATTCGAACTCTCCTCTTCCATACAGTCTTCAACTCTGATACCATGTAGATTTTTACTATATATTCAACAACTTATGTGATATGCTAGTACACAGGATAAGAATCTACTCTAATCTTTAGCATAAACCAAACTTTATCGATGAAAACAATAAGAAGAAAAGGAATAATTTCAATCGCACATAACACTATATTTATTTAGGGAAAGAAATTGATAAAAACCTCGAATATCTATATTGCATTAAAACTAGAAGATTTGAGAAGATAATACAATACTTGTTCAACCCTGAACAATTCCTGCACAAGTACAACCTATCTTTCTGCCTCACAAGGTAGCTCACACCAACACTTAGCCATTTCTGCTACTTGCCAAGCTCCTACTTCCTTGCACAATTCCTAAGAGAATTAACCCATATTTATTTGGAAAATTCCTCTCCCATAGCTGCGCAATCCATTTTAGGAACCCAACTGATTGAATGCACCATTTATACAACTCGGAAACTTATACAACTGATAGTACGATGTCCGTAAACTTTAATGTCAACCTCTGAAATGACATGCATGAGTCATTTATGAGTGAATCTTTAGTTAACTAGTGTGGCAGTGAAGATGCACTGGTGCCCATCCCCACTACTATACCTCTTACTAGTTCCTCCAACAGTTCGAACTAGTTTAACTGACTATAACTTAGTTAGACTGAGTTAATTAATTAAAACTTAAAATAACTCAACTCGGGCCCCTAAAATTTAGGGATCACTCTACTTGAATCTAAATAAACTTCCAACTCAAATTTCCTAAGACAACTAAGTCAAATTAACTTAGTTAACAATTACAAGTTGTTATGAGAATAGAATTTCAATTTAATTCTTACTTTAATTCTAGGAAAAATTTAATTAGGATTTCTTGTTGCGATTTTTAACAACTTGCATAATGTTAGGTCTAGAAGTTGCTAGATACAATAAAATACCAATCAACAATGTAAACTTTGAAACGGGAACTATAAGCGCAAAATGGAAATTCTAGCCAAAATGACCACAAAAAAACATGAGAAATAGTGTTGAAAATGAAAAGTGTGTACACTAGAACGATGTTTCCTTTTTAGGGTTAATTTTCAACATATTTAAAAAATGACAATAAAACAATTTTTTTTTTTAATGCAAAAAACAATTGTTTTTTAAGAAAAAAAACACATTAATGTTTTTGGTAGAATAATATTTTTCTTTCCCAAGTATAATTTCAACCTTTTTTAGTAATGATGTGTTGTGGTAAAAACACAACCCCCCGATTTTTGACTTGTTCACTTCAAATAATGGGGACCCTTTCTATAAAATTTTTGGTTAAACACCTTTTTGGATTTTTATTTAGTTGATTGTCCTACGCATTTGTTAATTTTTCATTTTCTTTGAATTCTTGTTTTGATTGCTTTGTTAGAATCGATTTTTTATAAGCTTCACATTGACGCTTGTTTCGCCTCATTTGGTCAACTGGTTTGAAAATGGCACTCCTTTGAAAGTCTGATTATTTATGTAGCCTGGGTTAAAAATGCATAAAATCTACAATATTGCATTTTGTAAATAAATTAGTTTAATAATGCATTCATTTTAAATATTAACCCATAGCGAGTTTTTACTAACATTTTTTCATTTTTAGTTATGCGGCCAAATCATTAATTATCGGAATTGTTAAGAAATTCACTCCAATTTCCAAATCAAATCCTAATCTGGAAAAACCCAAACATTCAAGTGGCTGTAGTTTATTTTTATTACTTTTATTTATTCTTCAAGTGGTTGTAATTTATTTTCAAGTGGCTGTAGTTTAGAAACTTATATTCATAAAAATAAAACAAAAATAAAAATTTATGTTTAAAATTAAATTTTAAATTAATTAATATATTAAATATAATTAATTTAATTAAATTAAAATTTAAAACAAAAAAATATATAATAAAAATTGTTCCGATCGCATCGGGGCTTTTAATCGGATCGGAAGTTTTGTTCGGAACACATTTTAAAAAGTCCCGATACACATCATACCCCCGATGCGATATCGGATCGGGATTTCGCATTGTAATAAAACCCCGATACCATATCATCCCGATTTGCCGATACAAAGGGACTGAAGGGCATT
The DNA here is from genome assembly GCA_031772625.1 of Pinus tabuliformis. Lineage (NCBI taxonomy): Eukaryota > Viridiplantae > Streptophyta > Pinopsida > Pinales > Pinaceae > Pinus > Pinus tabuliformis. Next base: position 872,061,631 of record CM062812.1, read on the forward strand.
AACTAAAAGTTTAAAGATTCAATTGTTTGAGTTTTGATGCGATTACTCCATCACATCGGGAACCATCAATGCATATAAGTTCTATGCCCCGACCGAAAGCTTTTCCCGATCCGATAAGTCAAAACATTGACTTTCTCCATACGTTGCTTTAAAATGAGTTATGTGTTAACATAAAGTGAGAATAGGTTTAGTTTAAAGTGTTTAAATATTTAATATAGTATGGTGAGAATAAGTTAGTTTAAAATAATGTTTAAATATTTAATATATTAAATTTTAAATTAGATAAATTAGTTAATATATAGAATTTAATTAATTTAATCAAATTAAAATTTAATTATTAAATATTTAAAGTTAATTAGTTTATAAATAAATAGATTATATTAATTAGTTAGATTAAGATTAATTAATAAATAGTTTATTAATAATTAGTTTAGTTTATAATTAACAATTAATTTAGAATTAATTAGAATTCTAATTTAGGATTTAATTTTTAATGAGAATTTTGATTTTTTTTAGCCCAGTAACAGAATTTCCAGATTCATGTCAAATTTGACTCATCAACTTTGGAAGCTCATAGAATGAGTTTTACTTGGCCAAATGAGGCCCAGGACGGCTCATTGGAAAGAGAAAGTCAAGGAGAACATTTCTGAGGAGGTTTCATTAACATATTTGGTCATTTATTTGGTCGAAAATCAAGCAGAAGATCAAGCTCCGAATTTCTAAAGCAAAATAAATTTTCTGAGTTATTTTCTGCATTTTCATTTGCCCAAGCCTCTTCTAATTGCATATCCATTAGTCAATAATAACCTTGGCCAATTAAATCATCCGAGGCATCAAGAAAAAGTTTATATTTTATTTTTAGTTATTTAAATAGAATTTGATTGGATTTAATTTAAATGCCAGCAATGCCATGTTGATTTTATTGTTGCATTTTAATTTATTTTGATTTCTTTTTGCAGGAAAACAGTGGAAGAAATATGGAGAAAATGATCTCAATCAATGAGAATGCTCCAGAAATTGAAGATCAGGATTTTTGAGAAAATAAAATTGGATTTAACAGATTTCTCTTCACCAAACTTTCCTCTCAAGAATTCCTTCACAGATAGTATAAGTAATAGATTGCAGAATGTAATGAGGGGCTACTCTCCTCTTCAATTCTAGACTTCTAAAAGCACTACTGTAATAGGAATTTAGAGTTGTAGGAGAGAGGAGAGAAAATCTCAGATCTGGGGATTATTGAGGAGTTTTCCTTTGTATCTTGAATTATGTATGAGGGGCAGAGTTTGCACTATTGTGGCTCTAGTTTTGAAGGCAGAAGTTCAAGCAATGTAAAGGATTGTTGAAGACCAAGATCAGAGAAATGGATGCAATAAATTGGTATTTTTTAATACTACTGTTTTAAATATCAGTTTCATTTTTATGGTAACATGAATGTCTCATTTTATTCATGTTTGTGCACTATTGTCAACATGGGTAATTTGTCTCAATATTGTTATTAGGTATCTCTGTTCTTATGAATTAAAATCTGATTTTTGAGTAACTATTTACTCATAAATCTGTCTTATAAAACTGATTTGTTGAATGGTAATGTGTTGTGAACTATTTCCACATATCATTATTCAATTATTGGATTTATTGATTTGATAATCAATATCATTTTTGTGAACTACTTCCTCGAATGTTGTTGGTTTATTGTTTCAAGTTATAAGGTCTTAATAGGATGTGTTTTGGTAACCATAATATCAGTTAATTGAACTACTTCATTAACTTGATATTCATCATAAACAAGACATATTTAAATCCCAATACTTTAATTATCTTGCTCTTAGTTGGGTTAGATCTATATCTGCCTAATTAAGATAGGATTTAGATTAGTTTCTTTTGCTTGCATTATAGAATAAGCTTGCATTTAGAGTAAATTCTACATTCTTTTAAGTCCTCTCCTCAAGGAGGCAAAACTTTAGTTGTGGCTTGGCTGAACCCAAATCAGCTTAAGGGTCATTCTCTTGCCTGATCAGCAAGAAGAAGTGATCTGATATCCCTGTCTATTGGTAGGTAAAGATACGTCATAAACCAATAGCAATAGGGAGAAGGTAACTGGACCTAGTTAAACCAGTCGGAGCCACCACACCAAACGGAAAAGGAGTTGCTTTAAGGTCCGGACCGGGTGGTTATCCCCCATTGTTGTTGCAGCGATTTTCGAGCAACATGATGATAAAGATAAAATAATGGGATTTGAAACATATTAAAATTCCATCAGTTTTCTTTCATGTTGTTAAACATATAATAACATGACATTAAATATCGCTAAAACTCTAATTGTTTTCAACCATAACATTAAAGATACAAAAAAATTGGAAAGTTTTCAACCATAGAATTAAAAAACTCCAAGTTTTCAACACATTTAAACCACGACATTATGAAAAAAATAAATTAATCAAAATTTCAATAATTGTAGATTGAATGAAACATAAATTATATCTCTAAGTTATTGTTGCATTATAGATATATAAACAATAAAAATCATCATAATGAAAACATATAATCCAACAAACATAAAAATGACACATAACTTCATTTAACACCATAAGGAAATCAAATTTTTTATTTCAAGGCACACTGCAAACATCAGTTATATAAATTGTCTTAGACAATTATTCAAAATCACTCATATTTTCTTGCACACCATCAGAATTCATATCTTCAGATGAATTCCTGGATGGAGATGAAGATGTTCCATATTCTTCTCTTTCATCAACTAGTGCCCCATCTGAGTCCATATGCATGCCCACCATTTTAGGTTTCAAAATTCTTCTGGATCTACGAATGGTTTTAGCAGAATCGCATCTCAACACTGTTCCTTTTGGTAACAACCTCTTAAGAATCTCTATTGTCTTGAAGCGAAGTGTTCCTCTCGTTGTTAAATTGAAGTCTTAAACAAGTATGTCAACATCCTCCAATTTGAAGAGGTCCGTGTGTTGACGATTTTTATTTGTACCCTTTATTGTTCTCTTTCCACCAATATTTTTATAAAATATCATATCTCTCTTGTACACACCATTGATTGGCTGTGTATTTTTGGCATACCAATGTACTTCAACACCTGCAACATCTTCATTTTCTATAATTACCTTTATAACCTTATCAACCCATAATGGATAGCCATTGGGATCTCCATTTTCTAGCACTGCGATCATGCAACCATCCTTAATATCCTATAGTGAACCCCTGCAAAGGTATTCCATGGCTTCATGTTGTGCATGAGATCTTCTGGAACCAACATACATTTCTCTTTCCTCTACCTGTGAAGAATTAATAATACCTTGAGATTTTTGTTTTTCAACAATGTTTCTTTCCTCATTTTCATTTGACACATTTTGTGACCAAATAAATGGAGTTTTCAAAGGTATCTCTTCATTTGCTGCTCTTGAAATAATATCACTTTGATTATTGAAAAAAAGACTCCCACGAAATTGAATCAGCAATATCAAAGTACTGATATGTATATCTACTACATTTTTTAATTTCTTCAAAGCAATCAAAATAATTCATATCTCTATTATGCTTGTGTGCATTATGAACTTCAAAAACTGATTGTAATAACAATGTATTTGATGCAAATATTGGATAATTTGGAATGAACTTCAAAAATTCCAAACCTGATGACGATGCTCATTCTCCAGTAGTTGAATACATCTTGCCCCATATTAGTGTTTTCCCACCAATTTTTTTGATATGAAATTGATGTTGGAAGATAATGTCATTAATTTGTTCAATTCATTTCTCCTCACCATGCAATCCCAGAATAAACCTTCACATGTCAACAGTTTCTTCCAAAACATCAAAAATGGGCTCTGGCATGTATCATTTCTTAATACAATCAATCAATGATGGCAAGCTCCCAACTTCCTTCCTCCTCAATGTGACTGAAAAAAGACTAAAAATCTGATCAATATGGTCATGAGTGTGCCCAACAAGAAGTAAATCAACCTTTACCTTCTAAAAAATTCTCAATTCAACAAGCATGTCTAGATATCCAAAAACAATCTGATTTTTGTTTTCACGACAAATGTTGTCCAATTATAGATACAAAACTTCAGGAAGATTACCAGACCAATGAGAAAGCACATCATGAGTTATGGTTATTGTTAGTTCTTCATCATTAAGAATATTTGGAGCTATGAAGTATACCCTTGGTAACATTTTCCCATTAAAGACCATACAACCAAAAGTGATACTGAATAAAATTTTCCTCCTGTAAATTTTTGTGTGTGCAAACAATATGTGGTAGAAGTGTTTCCTTCTGGTCCATACCATCAATTATCAATCCCAGATATTTATTTTGATTATCATAACACTTCTTTCAATGCTTGTGCAACCTTTTCCTTTCACTTGTTTGTTGTTCACGACACTCTTGAAGCGCTTTGACAATGGAATCTACACAACATAAAAGAAAGTGATTAATAAATACATTTTCATAGTTGATGACTATACAATTTAAAAAATTAATGTTATGAATACTTACCTCTTTCTTCCCCTTCACATTTATCCCTTTTCTATTTAAGAGAAGCACATGTACTGTAAATCCCCATCCTTGTCTTAGCAATATGGACATTGTTGAATTATTTCTTCCGTATTTTCACAAAATATTGACATGTGATAAATAACCATTTCCTTCAGTACCTTCTGCATATTCTTTGTACAAGTTGTAGATTTCTCATATTGAGAAATTATCTGGAATATGTATTGTCTCTCTATTTGTCATACACTATCCATGCCTTGAAAAGAAGTATTTCATCCATGACATTGCAGTATTTGATAATGGTCCGCACTTTCATTTATGATGTACTTCTGAATAAAATGTGGGATCCTTTTCCAAATTTTATTAGATTCTTGACAGACGAAAATTACCCATTGAATGAAACATTTTGAAAGCCTTTCTACAGATAAATAAAGACCCAATATGATAATCATAACATGACAATGAAGATTGGATGCACCCCACTAAATATTAATTTTGGATGCTTTTATTCATTGACAAATATCTCTTCTCTTTCTCGAATGCAAACATGAAATCCATATATTTCAAACAATCTTTTTGACAACATTCACTTGAAATGAGAGCACTGATAGAACTTCTTCTCATCATATATTCTAGTGTACCCCTTGTATAACTAGAACATCTTTGTTTGATACGAAAAGGTCTACTCCTACTCAATACAATATTTGCTGGAAACATCTCCATCATTGGATTTTCATCTATATAATAATTTTCATCATCATTATGAGGAATGTTATCTTCACTATGATCATTTGTGCTTTTGAATACTGACTTGGAGGATATTCTTCATCTTGCCCTTCTTAAGTGCTACCCTCATAGTCCTTAGAATTAGGAGTAAATGTAAAATTTGACTCGATGTTTGTTGGATATTCTTTATCATGTGAATTGTCAGTGTTGCTCTCATAGTCCTTAATATTAGTACCACATGGAAAATGTGACTCTTTACTCACTGGAAATTCTTCATCCTGCGCTTCATCACTGCTACTCTGCTAGTCCTTAGGATTAGGACTAAGTGCTTCATCCTTCCCTTCATCACTGCTGCTCTCATAGTCCTTAGGATTAGGACTAAGTCCTTCATCCTACCCTTCATCACTTTTACTCTCATAGTCCTTAGGATTAGGACTAGGTGGAAGATGTGTCTCTCGATTTATTGGAAATTCTTCATCACGTCCCTCATCAATGCTCCTCCCATAATCCATAGGATTAGGACTAAGTGGAAACCCTGACTATCTATTCATTTGAAGGTCTTCATCATGCTCTTCATCACTACTACTCTCACAGTCCATAGGATTAGGACTAAGTGGACATCATGACTCTCTATTCATTTGAAATTCTTCATCATGCTCTTCATCATTACTGCTCTCATAGTCCATCGGATTAGGACTAAGTGGACACTGTGACTCTCTATTTATTTGAAATTCTTCATCATGCACTTAATCACTGCTGCTCTCATAGTCCATAGGATTAGGGCTAAGTGGAAACTGTGACTCTTTATTTATTTAAAAATCCTCATCATGCTCTTCATCGTTGTTGCTATCATAGTCCATAGAATTAGGACTAATTGGAAACTGTGACTCTTTATTTATTTGAAATTCTTCATGCTGCCCTTCATCAATGTTTCTCTCATAGTCCTCAGGATTAGGACTAACCGGAAGATTTGACTCTCTATTCATAGTGGAAGAATTTATGTTATATTCATCAATATGAATAGAATTGTTACGCGACGAAGATGATGATGATTCACTAAGTGAAACTTCACTAAAATAAGAATCCATGCATTTAAAACAGAAGAGGTTGAATGATACAAATGCACTCTCTTCTAATGATAATATATAGGTTAAAGAATGAAAATTTCCCTCTAAAACTTTTCGCCGAAATTTTTCCCTCCTAAATTTTGTTTCATGTATTTTCCTCCATATTTTTCTTCTACAATTTATTGAAAAATTTTAACTAAAATTTTCTTATGAAATTAATCTTTTAAACTAAATATTTAAATTAAAATTGTAAACTAAATCTTTTACCTAAATTAACTTTTTTACTTAAACTATATAGCATTTACTAGACAATTGAATGTTTCTTTTAATTTTTATTATATCTTCTATCACACATTTAAGATAAATTTCTATATCGCTAGAACACGATTTATATGCTAAGTTTCTATAAACAAAAAAATTAATACCACATTCACCATGCGGTAAACAATTCCGTAATGTTTGCTTTATCATAATTTAGTATATTGTCATAACAAGAGCTATATGTTAATGTTTTTATTAAAACAAATAAATCCCACATTCACCGTATGGTAAAATAATTTCGAAATTTCCATTATATAATAAATTTCATTATCACTATTCCACCCATCACATCAAAGCTTTTTGAGATTCGTTAAAAGACTTTGGAGAGATTTTGTGGAGCAACTACATTGTTATTGACAACATATTCAACGAAAGATTATCACATTTGAAAGGTTAGTTTCCCTTTTGTTGTGTGCAAGTTTTAAAATTCAATAGGCTTACCAGTAGATATGTGTCAGCTGGGTTGTTTTCTTCGTGTAAAATACCAGATCAAAAACATATTGCAATAAAATAATATTTACTTTTTTATTAATGAAATTTTGATTTTTTTTTAGAAATTAAAAATTTAGATGAGCCAAGCTTATCCGACAGCCCCATAGTAGGAAAAAGGCTACTACCTTCGCAGTGGGTGTGGTGGGCCCAGTTGTGCCCGCTAGCAACACCCACCCGCATTGCTTAGCTCACCAAGGGTGAGGGATGATTCTGAGAATCCGACCTCCACTCCCACGGGCATGTTGGGCCATCAGAGTGGGGCGGGAGGGGTTGTCGCAACCCCCTCCTACCCCACCCCGCAACCCATCAAGCCCATGGGGGTGGAGGCCCTATTCAGAGCCACTCCCACCCCACCCCCATGACTCAACAAGCCCATGGGGGTGGAGGCCTGATTCTTAGAATTAGACCTCCACCCTCGCAGGCTCGATGGGTCTTGGCGGTGGGGCGGGAGGGGGTTGCGATACCCCCTTAGGCCTCACCCCCGTGACCCAAGAGGCCCATGGGGGTGGGATAGCAGGGGGTTGTGAGAACCCCTCCTACCCCACCCTCGTGTCTCAACGGGCCTGTGAGGATGGAGGCTTGATTCTCAGAATCGAGCCTCCACCCCCACGGGTCTCCAACAGGTCTCCACCCTCACGGGCCCGTCGGGTGGTGGGGGTGGAGGTAGGATAGGGTTGTACGCAACCCCTCCTACCCCATCCTCGCAGCTCAATGGTCTCGTGGGGGTGGAGGCTCGATTCTGAGAATTGGGTCTCCACACCCACGAGCCGGAATCAGGCCTCCAACCCCACAGGCCCATTGGGACAGAATCGAGCTTGCACCCTCATGAGCTCATTGGGCAAGAATCAAGCCTCCACCCCCATGGTCTCGTTGGGCCACGGGGCTGGGGCATGAAGGGGCTACATTTTTTTAATTTTTATTTTTTTAAAAGGTTCTGTTTTACAAAATTATTTACGACTTATGATTATTTATCATTTTTAGATTTGTTTCATTTTGTTTGTTTGTTTAAGGTATTTTTGTTTTGTAATTTACTTATATATATATGTGTGTGTGTGTGTATTTTTTTTTTTGCAGGAAAATGGCATGAAAGAAGATCTATGTGAATCTATCTGAACCAAAGAGTGCTAAAATTAAAGGTGGATCCTCGAAAAACAGAGTTGAATGAACCAAATCTTAGCTGATATCTTCAAATATATTAATTTCCTTATGCGATAAGAAGCCGATTTCATACTGGAAGAAATCAAAAGAAGTGAAGCTTATAAAAAATTTATGCTATGTGAAAGATAGAGAAGGTGAACAATAGTTGTAGATATATCTATATGATGATATCCTAACGATAGTGGAATTTATGAGGTGTTGAGAAAATTCATAGACATTTGTTTGATACTAGAAACTGAAGTTGTTTATGTACTTACAAAACTGACCAAGTCACATGCCAATATTAAATATCATTTATCATGGTCAATATATGACATGACAGAGGAATCTACAAAGATGTGTAAACAAATTATAAATGACATTACAAAAGATATGGTAAGTAATTTTATTTATATTTATGTTTTTTGCGTTATTGTAACTGTATCGCTATATTTTTATAACTTAGTTATTATTGACATATGTTATTTTGTTTGACAGAATTTTATTGAAAATATTTCAATCATGTCTAAAGGCATTCATTTCATAGAGAAATATATTATGAATGTTGTGAGTAGTTTCTACTCGAGGGAAGAAGATATGGAAAATAAGCAAAAAATAGTAATTCATGATGCTACAAAACTACATCCAACGGATCAACAAATAATGTTTATAGTGGATAAATCTAGCAAAGGTAGATAGGTTACTTTTCAAGATGAGGAATTTGAAACTGACGTTGAAGAATATGTTTCCATTACTGAGGGTGACACTAGAACTAATGTTAGAAACGAGAAGAGCCATAAAAGACCAAAAGTAAAAATGCCTAGGAATGTCCTTGTTCTAGTTAATGATGAGAATTTTAGGAGGAAGAAAATGAAAGTTGATCATTCTGAAACAGTCAAGGCCAACAGTGAAGATCCTAGCGAAAATTTAAAAGAATTCAGGGAAATCATTACACCAGGAGTTGATTTAGAGTATAGCATTATTAAAAAAGAAAAAAATGCCATTTGACATAACTTGACAAAGACAAACTTAATTCAAGGTCTTCGTACATTTCAGCGTAATGTGAGACAAATCTATAAGCCAAGTGAAGGAAATTTAAATATCAAATAAAAAAGCCACACCACCTGCATGTTCACAACTTGAAGACATTGATGAGGTACAATCCATATGCTCATGAGGTTAATTATGTGCTTCTTCTTGATCCAGTTCAAGTCACCAACAAAGAAGCATTTTATAAGTCAAAATGTTTTGAATACAATTATTATGTGCTTGGGAGGAACCATTTTGTAGAAGCTCAAAGGAAATTGATCGAGGGATATCCGAAAAACCCATGTTTTTAAATATTGACATATATCATTCATGCTGGTTTATTAGATATAGAAGCAAAGTTATTGGAATGGGAACATAATATAGATAATGAATATAGGATGTATATGAATTTCATCCAAAAGGTTAGATTTATTCATAATGAATTTGAAGAAAAATGTGGTGGGCATAAGATAAATGTTACTCTAGAATTTCAAAAGGAATGTTGTATGGAAATAGGCTATCAAATTGAAGAGAAAAGCAACTTAAAAGGAGAAAGAGTAAATTATGATATATTCAGAAGCATTGATAACAATTTCCAGTTGGAATTTACAATTGGAGAGTTATGGGAATTGATTAATAATATTTTTAGCATGTGGGAGAACATTGTCATTAAAAACTAGAAGGTCAAAAAGTCTAAACCATTGATATGTAGTAGCAGTAAATCAAGTCCTGAAATGAAGCAACCTTCAGAAGATAAGACTATCACACCTTGGAGAGCACTGCAAGGAGTGAAGGATGAAAAACTTTTCAAACCAATATTATGTCTGAGGAATTTCAAAAGTAGGTTTGCTGAATAATTTTTACTTATTTCTAGATTAAAGTTTTCTTTTAAATATAACATATTGTTCTTCATAGTATTTGTTACACATATCATTATATTAACTTTTTTTACTTTATCTATTTAGTCACAAATTTTACATGAAAATACAAGAACAAATGGTTAAATTTTTGAATGAAGATAGTTGGGATGATGTTGTATGCAACCACCCAGATTCAAGTTCTACATCAACAATAAAAGAGTTTTATCTTGCATTTAAAAGGTTATGTTGATTTATACATTCATTTTTATTCATCTGTATACTATTTTTATTTTATAACTTATACATATATTGTTGGGAATAATACTGAAGGGGGGGGGGGGGGGGGGGGGGTGAATCAGTATTATCAAATCAATAAAACTTTTTCATTTCCATACTTAGATATGTATACGCTACTTCATTCAAAGGAACCCACGTGTATACGCAACTGTGTCTAAAGCAACTAGCGTATATCCAAAATACTTATGATTCAGTTAATCCATTAAATGTTGAACTTTAGTTAGTGCATCAGAACTTCATTAACCATATAAACAGTGAGCACGTGCAGTAAAACAGAACAGATCATCACACAAAAGAAGCACACATGAACACCATGATATAAGGTGGAAACCCAATGTAGGTGAAAACCACCTGCTGCAAGTCATCTCTACCTTCTTTCAATAAGATACTTCATTTTACAATATTTTTTACTGGTACAGTCCTTTACCAGTACGCAGGCTTCTACCTGCAGAGGGCTACAACCTTCTCTCGTTTTCCAGACTCTCCTGGATGGGACCTACAACCCCCTTAGCTCTTGTACTAGCTGATGTACTAGTACGTAGGCACCGCCCTACAATCTCCTTTCACCCTCCAGGGAGCACATTTCATACATTTTAGACTGGATACTCCGGAAGCACAACACTATAATCTGAAGGCCACGTTTCATCAAATTTTCATACTGGACCCATAAATATCATTGAAGCACAAAACAATCAATACTAGCATCATCAATCTCTGAATCTCTGAAACACTGTCACCCTATCAACAACACAGTCACCAGAACACAGAGCAGACAATAGAACTCTGCAACAACAATCAGGACCAACTGTACCATCAAAATTATGCATCAGAGTGCATACGCTACTTGGAAGTGCCAAACCTGCGTGTATACGCAACTTCATCAAGGTGAACCATCATATATGTCATTAATTACTTCTTCATAACTTCGCTGCACTTCCTGACTTTAGACATAACCAGATCATTACATATACAAGGATAATATATGTGTTAGTACCCAGATCTAGTCCATCAGATCTCATAAATATGAGTCATTATGATCCTGATCCAATATTAGTTCTCATCCATCAATACTGAAGCTAAACACAATCAACCAAACAAGATATGCAGAATACTGACACCTTTAAACTGTCATCAGAACCCTTCAACAACCAGAACCACCTGTAACTTCAAATATCATAGCTCAAAAGATATATGCTACTACAATGAACACAACCTGTGTACATACGCGCTTACACCAAAGCCAACCCACGTACATTTCTATAAATATTCAATCATGACTTGCAGTGATTTCAAACTTAAGTTATACCCAGTTCAGATCATTACATGCGTCAATATACAGATCTAGAATAAACATAATCAATCATATAGAGATAGTTCATTTCAAACCATTTGATCCCGATCTATCCTTAGATCTTGTTCTCCATCCACTGGTGAGATCCCTCCTTAGCTTAGATCAAGCAATGCATCATCAACCCATAACCTGCATATTGGATCTCATCCTTCCTCAGATATTCAAGACTTTTTGGATACCCTTGCCTAATGATCTTCTTCTCCTTTTATAGTCTTAGGCCTTACTCAATACCATGGTCCAAAACCATAACAAACCAATACCATGGACCCAATACTTGGGGTCAGCACATCTGACGAGATACTATGGTCCAAAACCATAGGTTCAAATACCAAGGACTAACTACCACGGACCAAAAGTAAGTTCTCCAACATATAGACACTTTTCCTTGCATGAAAGTGCGTGTATACGCATACGCGCATTTGAAACGTATAACCCGCGTGTATACATGGCTTCGCTTCACTAAACTTGCGTATATATATTTTCTCTTCATTCTTGTAGTCTGATCATCAAATCCTTGCTGCTGACCTGCTACACTATGATCTGTCCTCTCCTTGATTTGCCATCAAGGACAACAATTGTCTCATAATGCCAACAATCTCCCCCTTTGGGCTTGATGGCAAAGCTAACTTGTCACACTTAGAACTATCATCTGATTCCTTTGAGCTATCTTGCATCCCATGCATTCAGTCACATCTGATATCTCTCCTGAAGATTCATCTAGTTATAACTAAGTGAGTTGATCTTCTATGAGTTGGTTGCCATCAAGTACAACACATGCATCATAATGCCAACAATCTCCCTCTTTGGACTTGATGGCAACAATACCAAATCACTCTCCCCCTTTGACATCAAGTGCAAAGGGCGTACCAAGACATTATCTTCCTTTGCTGTCCATACTCCCCATGAGTGCTTGCTAAAATTTCTGAATGAGCTCCCCCTTTGTATATGCCAAGGTGTACCAATCTGTCCATGCTCCCCTTGAGTACATGCTGAAGTCTCTGCTCTGCTGAAGTGTGCTGTTCATGCTCCCCCTGACTATAAGCAAGGTTTGCAAAAATATGTTTTACAAGAAGAACATGACCCTATCATAAATGACCTTCCTATCACCAAGGACTCAATACATACATCTATCACCCAACGAAGTGGGGATCATCCACCCAACCAAGTGGGGATACATCAGAAATTTACATATGACAACCAAGTTCATTACATGTTCATCCCAGGCATAGTGGGGAAACCAAAATAGGCTGTTACATGACCTTGACACCATGAAAGAGATACCACAAAAGAGATACATGACATAGAGATGAAATATCTAGAACAAGACTTATGAAAGTCACCAATAACTGATAGCAGCAGCTTCTGTCAGCAACCAAGATTTCCTTATGTTCTCCTTCTGCAGCTGATCCACCTGAAACCAAACCAACATATACGCGACTATATCCATAGAAACAGGCGTATATACGCGGATCCTCCTCATGAAACTCGCGTACAACCACTTCCAGATCAGCAATATGTAAAGGTATGTCTGCATATAGATATAAAACCATTTTCATCTCATCATCATCAAGATCTGCATGATCCAAGTATCATCACTTTGGGAACATCTGCATCAATCATCATATGTAAGAATCACCCTATCATCATATAGGTAAGAACTCATCATCATCATGTCTCCAAAAAAGCAACTTTGAGTAATCATTCATGTATCTAGCACTATGTATCTTGAGCTCAAGATCATTTGTCAAGACTTCTTTATATCATCAACATCAACAATCCTCATCCACATGAGCGCTAAGAACAATAGGAATCCTGCATCATAACTATATTATATGATCTTTATGCATATGATGACAGCATCTTATGAGTAACTCATCATCAACTAAAGAAAATGTGTATTCAAGTTTTGTACTTCTCCTTATCCTTATGAAGATCACCATGTAAAAACCATATATGCATCATCAGAGAATCAATCCACAAATATGATCTGAACATCAACTATGTAACCCCAAGAATCATATTAGATTTTATCATGGACAACTCATAACCTCATCATAGCAAGATATATCATTTAGCCATATAAGCATCATCACCAAGGACTATTAACCATAATTCCAACAATGCATTAAAAGCATATGCTCCCCCTAAACCTATGCCATCTTGGTTACCGTCAGATCTGATCAGCAATAAGCATCAAGACATCGTCATCATGAAGTTAGGATCAATACACTTCGAAACTTCTTACAAGTATCAAGACGTTTCCACACATCCTCAACAGACTGTAACTATTAACCAATAGAGAAAATAATGGATTGAATCTTATCAGACACTTTTTTTGAGCCTGTCGCCACTACTTTTCCTCAAACTGATATATACGCGACTTTGCAGTGTCTAATTCACGTATATACGCGACCTCCCTTCAAGAAACTTGCATATGGGATTCAGGACACTGACGATTTACACTTCCAGCTCCCTCTGATTCTGTTATATCTGTATGTTGTGCTGTGCTGCCTCTTTCTGACTGTACTTCTTTCTTCTTCCACATCTTCAAGTGTGATGATGATGTTTTCTCCTTCTGGTATGGTGCCCATACTTTGTTCCTGCATTCCTTAGCTATATGTCCAAGCTTGTTACATGTGTAACATCTTACATGTCTCATATTTCTTCTATAGCAATCAACAACTCTGTGACCAAACATATTGCAAGCAAAGCAATATCCATTAAAGTACCTTGAATTTGATGATATTTCTACATGATGGTCTTGAACCCTTTCTTCTTCTACATCTGGCTGCAACATGTCCAAGATTATGACATACATAACATTCAACATTATTCATAGGAGGAGTAAAATATTTTCTTTGAAGAATTTCTTTCCTTGGTTGATGATGAGATTGACATTTCATCTCCTTATTGAGTATTTCAGATTTTGCAGTAGAGTCCCTTGTCTTATTTTGTGAACTAGATTCACCTTCAATAGATTCATGAAAACCAAGACCAGTTTTGATAGCAGGAGACCTTTAACTATTAAGAATATCATCCAAGACTTTAGTACTATCTTGAAATCGTAAGAGCTTATCCTTTTCTTCTAATTTACCTTTCAAGATATTTACCTCAACCTGAAGTTGTTCTTCCTTTTCCAGACATTGCTTCTTCAGATTTTCTTCCTTCTTCCATTTGTTGCCTTAGTTTGAGAATCTCCTTTTCTTGTTCTTCATTCAGATCCTGCTGCATTTGATGAATTCTGAAGGCACATTCTAGCTGAGATTTTAAGCTGATAACTTCGTTTTCCTATTTTTCAATAGCTAGGAGTAGATCTTTATTATGCTTCTTTGATTCTTCATGTTCTTCCTTTAGTGAGAGGATTGTAGCTTCAAGCCCTTCATAATAACTGGATCTATCTCTGAGTTTCTTGATTGTTGTGCTCTTTTCATTGACTTCATTTATTAGAGATGTTACTTCATCCTGCAACTTTTGATATTTTTCCTTGAATATCTTCCTTACCTTGCTTCCTTCCTTTAGTTGGGCTTTTAGTTTGGTAGCTTCTTCTTTGAAGTCACATTCCCTTTTGTTCAATAGATCTTGTTGATCTCTGATTTTGTCTGAAAGACTTTTAAATTCTGTCTCTATTTGATATCTTTCTTGTTCACCCATAAGAGCAAATTCAGTTGTTTCGCTATCACTTTCATCTTTTCCAAATGGATAGATAGCTGGAACATTAGAGGATAGAAAATTCATAGCTGATAGTTCATCTTCATTTTGAAATGATTCTGAATCTGATTCTGAATCTGAAGAGCTTCTTACACCTAATCCCCAATCGATTCTCCCACTATCATAGTTCTTCTGAGACGTCTTCTTCTGCTTATGTGCTTTCTTCTTAAGCTTCTTTCCCATAGTTCCACAGATCTCCTTCAAACGATTAGGCTTCTACCAAAGGACCTGCTCTGATTCCAATTTTTGGGAATAATACTGAGGGGGGAGGTGAATCAGTATTATCAGATCAATAAAACTTTTTCATTTCCATACTTAGATACGTATACGCTACTTCATTCAAAGGAACCCGCGTGTATATGCAACTGTGTCTAAAGCAACTAGCATATATCCAAAATACTTATGATTCAGTTAATCCATTAAATGTTGAACTTTAGTTAGTGCATTAGAACTTCATTAACCATATGAACAGTAAGCAAGTGCAGTAAAACAAAACAGATCATCACACACAAGAAGCACACATGAACACCATGATATAAGGTGGAAACCCAATGTGGGTGAAAACCACCTGCTGCAAGTCATCTCTATCTTCTTTCAATAAGATACTTCATTTTACAATATTTTGTGCTGGTGCAGTCCTTTACCAGTACCCAAGCTTCTACCTACAGAGGGCTACAACCCTCTCTCATTTTCCAGACTCTCCTGGATGGGAGCTACAACCCCCTTAGCTCTTGTACTAGCTGATGTACTAGTATGTAGGCGCTGACCTACAATCTCCTTTCACCCACCAGGGACCACATTTCATACATTTTCAGAATGGATACTCCTGAAGCACAACACTATAATCTGATGGCCACATTTCATCAAATTTTCATACTGGACCCATAAATATCATTGAAGCACAAAACAATCAATACTAGCACCATCAATCTCTGAATCTCTAAAACACTGACACCCTGTCAACAACACAATCACCAAAACACAGAGAAGACAACAGAACTCTGAAACAACAATCAGGACCAACTGTACCATCAAAATTATGCATCAGAGTGCATACGCTACTTGGAAGTGTCGAACCTACATGTATACGCAACTTCATCAAGGTGAACCAGCGTATATGCCACTAATTACTTCTTCATAACTTCGCTGCACTTCCTGACTTTAGACATAGCCAGATCATTACATATACAAGGATAATATATGTGTTATCACCCAGATCTAGTCCATCAGATCTCATAAATATGAGTCATTATGATCCTGATCCAATATTAGTTCTCATCCATCAATACTGAAGCTAAACACAATCAACCAAACAAGATATGCAGAATACTGACACCTTTAAACTATCATCAGAACCCTTCAACAACCAGAACCACCTGTAACTTCAAATATCATAGCTCAAAATATATATGATACTACAATGAACTCAACCTGCGTACATACGCGCTTACACCAAAGCCAACCCGCGTACAGATCTATAAATATTCAATCATGACTTGCAGCGATTTCAAACTTAAGTTATACCCAGTTCAGATCATTACATGCATCAGTATATAGATCTAGAATAAACATAATCAATGATATAGAGATAGTTCATTTCAAACCATTTGATCTCGATCTATCCTTAGATCTTGTTCTCCATCCACCGGTGAGATCCCTCCTTAGCTCAAATCAAGAAATGCATCATCAACCCATAGCCTGCATACTGGATCTCATCCTTCCTCAGATATTCAAGACTTTTCGGATACCCTTGCCTAATGATCTTCTTCTCCTTTTATAGTCTTAGGCCTTGCTCAATACCATGGTCCAAAACCATAACAAACCAATACCATGGACCCAATACTTGGGGTCAACACATCTGACGAGATACTATGGTCCAAAACCATAGGTTCAAATACTAAGGACTAACTACCACGAACCAAAAGTAAGTTCTCCAACATATACGTGCTTTTCCTTGCATGAAAGTGTGTGTATACTCATACGCGCCTTTGAAACGTATAACCCGCGTGTATACGCAGCTTCGCTTCACTGAACCTGCGTATATATATTTTCTCTTCATTCTTGTAGTCTGATCATCAAATCCTTGCTGCTGACCTGCTGCACTATGATCTGTCATCTCCTTGATTTGCCATCAAGGACAACATTTGTCTCATAATTCCAACAATCTCCCCCTTTGGGCTTGATGGCAAAGCTAACTTGTCACACTTAGAACTATCATCTGATTCCTTTGAGCTGTCCTACATCCCATGCATTCAGTGACATCTGATATCTCTCCTGAAGATTCATCTAGTTATAATTAAGTGAGTTGATCTTCTATGAGTTGGTTGCCATCAAGTACAACACATGCATCATAACGCCAACATATATTTGTTTATTTTATTAAATATGGGGAAGGATGCAAATAAAGCACCATATAGTTTTAGAATCTTTATTGAAAAAATTAAGATTGAAAGACTGACAAAGAAGTGCCTTAGGAATGTTGAACTTGATCCAACTCTTACTCATTTCATTTGGAATGGGCTTGAAACTATTCAATATCAAGTAATACAAGGTGACTGTGAAGACATTGCTAAACTCATACCTAAAAGGGATTATTCCCTAGTTATTGTAGATATCCCCCATGGTTTCAATATCCCAAACATTGAGTATGATAGTGACCCTCATACTTATCAAGCTCTTAGGAAAGTGGTTTTAGGATTTGTAGAAGTCATATCATCACCATTACGGAGATTTGTGACATTTCATTCAGACACACAATTGGCAATGTTATTGAGAAGCTTCAAGGAGAAAACAAACTAAAGGATGTAGCTTACATGGTAAGACGTTGAAATTGTATATTTGATTAGTGTTAAAAAAATCATTTATGTACAAGTTAATTGAACTTTTACTATTTCATGTTATAGGAAAAAATCAAATCTTCTTAAGCATGAAGATCAACTAATTATAAATGATTGTGAGTTCATCCATATTGATAGTTGGACAAAAGATGATAACTATAAGTCTATGCTTCTTAATTAGGTAGATGGAAAGAGACATATCCAAGTACTGGTTTATAATGTAGTTGTGAAAAAACTAACATATGAAGATAAAGAAGAAAAATGAGAGATATTGAATAACTATCTTATAGACTTATGTTCAAATGAAGGATATTGGGTTCTGGAATTATTTTCGGGCTCATGTAAGTTTTATTATATAGAATTTAAATTAAATATCTTCTTTCTTAATTTATATGTCATTATACTAATTTATTCCATTATTTATTTTGTTCTTGATGATTAGGTACAACACTAGCATGTTGCCTACAAAAAGGGATAAATTGCATTGCCATTTAAAAAGGTCCAGTATGGTGAAAATTTATTTAACAAAGAATTAATGCTCTTCAATTTCTTCCAGATGCAATGCAAGAAATTGGGTTGAAGAAATGGGATTTTAATGAATCATGTTTGGCAAAAAAGGCAAAGGAATGTCAACCACCATTAGATGGAATGATTGGAAAGGCATACATTGGGAGATTCGCAGACATCAAAGATCAATCATAAGAGGAAAATGAGCAAAATGAAGCAGAAAATATTGCGGAAGAAGACAATGATGAAACTCTAGAGGATGAAGAGTTTGGATTACATGAAATTGTTGATTAAATTTAAGTTATGTTTGGAAATCAAGCTCATTTTTTGTAACTATTAAATAGTTATACTTTTATTGTCTTGACCTTCCCATTTTATGAGAAGAATAAGTATTCAATTAATGTTGTTATGTGTTGAATATTTGTATTATGTGATTTTCTCTTTAATTTTTATGTGAATCATTTTTTTAAAACAACTGCGATTATTATTATTTTTGACATGAAATTCATAAAAAAAGCTATTACTTAATCATTTTTGTTTAATTTTTCCTATAAAAATTGTGGTTTTGAGATGTCATTTCTAGCAAAAAATTATCAAAATGTGTAATTTTTTAGTCATATTTATGTTAAAAATGTTTATTTTTATGTCAATTGTTAATTTTTTTTTTTAGAGACAATTATTTTATGTGCATTGAAAAATTAATTAACGATATATAAATATGTAAAATATAAAAACTTTAAAATGTCGACCTTCTTCTTTAACTATGCAAAAAAAATAAAGACCTCACAACAACAACAAAAAAATTAAAAGAAAAACAAGAAAATATGAAGAAGACAACCACTTCAGAAATTCTTAAATTTAGAAACTGATTATTCACATTTAATACGTTAGAAAATTCAAAGTCAAACAATAAGTCATTTAAAAAAGGGCCTGATGCAGAATCAACACTTTTTAAAATTAGCATGCAAATCACTAACATTCTAAAAACTAATGTAGATAAAAAATTTAAAGTGTAAAAAACTATGCTAAAAAAAATATGTATGTATTCTACATCACCACTTCTCAAAATCGGTTGATTTTTTTGCTACCTTAACGAAATGGGTAATCATATCAGTTCCCATTTTAAAGTTTACATTTTTAATCATTGACCTGTAAGTAGATTGATTCACCTCAAGAGAGTCATCGTCCTTGCTCAATTTGTAACTAGTCCCCATGGGTGTGCTAATTGGTTCACAATCCCCCATACCAAACCTTTTTAACATTCATCTTCTTAAGTACTTGGATTGGGAGATGAAGATACCTTTGTTTATGTAACTTATAGCCCAAGAAATAATGTCAGTTTTCCTAACATAGACATTGAGAAATATTTTTGCATATCTTCAACAAACATGTCACCCATTTGCTCCAAATCATTTCCAAAAATGATTTCATCTACATACAGAAAAATGATTAGAAAATGATCATTATCAACTTTAGTATATATACTGTTGTCTATTGACCCTCTCTTGATGCCTTGTTTCTATAGGTGCTTGTCCAACTTTTCATACCAATCTCTTGGAGCTTGTTTCAACTCATAAAGAGCCTTCTTTAATTTGCAAACTTTATTTTCAACATTAGATAATTGAAATCCTTATGGTTTTTCTATGTACACCTCTTCTTCTAATTTACCATTCAAGAATGTTGATTTGACATCCATTTTATAAACCTTAATATTCTTATAACATGCAAATTCCAAGAACATTCTATTAGCATCTAATCAAGCTATCAGAGAAAAGGTTTCTTTAAAATCAATACCTTCTACTTGAGTATACCCTATGCGTACCAACATTGACTTGTTTCTTAGAACTTGACCTTATTCATTCAATGTGTTCTTGAATACCCACTTGGTTCCAATAATATTCTTCTCTTTTGGTCTAGGTACCAACTCTCAAGTGTTATTCTTTTCTATTTCATCTAACTCCTCTTTCATTTCCTTGATCCAACTTTTATCTTCAATAGCATTGTTGAAATTATTTGGCTCTACTTGGGACAATAATCCAAAGTTTTTCTGATTTTAAGTTCCTATCAATATTCTTCCTATGTGTAATGCTAATTCTTTACTCCCAATGATTTGGCTCTTAGGATGCTACTTGTGTATATGACTGGGGGAAGAATTTCTTGTTAAAGGAGTATTTTCTTAAGCTTATTATTCTTCATATTATACTTCTTGATATTCATACTCTATAAAACCATAATGTGCATCAAATGGTTCTTTATTTTAGAAACTAGTATAGTAGTGAGAGAGGGGTGGTGGGGTGGATCAGTAGTGTAACCAGATTATACAACTATTTCCAAAATAAAATTTTTAATCTACCTAGTAATCATTCATGTAAGAAAAAACATAAATCAATGTGTAAATCATACACATATGCAACATATAAAGACAACAATATTATTCTTTATTCATTTTGCAAATACAAGCTACGACTTATTATTACATCAATGCATGCAAGCTTCTACTTACATGTTTAGAGGATGCCACCTAAAGGAAGCTACCAATCCCCAACTTATCAGCTACCACTAAAATGAGTTGCCAACCTTGATTTATTAGCTACCTCTAAATGAATCTACTACCTCTTATTGATGAACTACCACTGAAAGGATATACAATCCCTAGTTTGTTTTGTTAGCGCCCACTAGAAGGAAGCACATACTCCCTCTTTACAGACATATGATTAGCTTACAATAAGCCACAACTCAGTTTTGGAGGCACCCATCGATGGAGGTACCCACCCCAAGCTATTCTTTATAAAACTACTCAGATATAAACATATACTCCCTAAAGTGCAAGTACCCACTTACCATCCATGTTGATCCCTCTTTCATAAAATTTACAAACTTAGATCAACAAGACTTTCTCAATAAAAACATTGTTGCATAACTCTCACAACTCAATGCCTTCATTTTATAGATAAAATATTTTTCTTACTCTCTTAAACTCCACCTTGTTTCTTACATATCTCAACCACCTCAAATCACCAACCTCAACACCTCTCCCCTAATAAATAAACATTGTCAGCAAATTCAGTTTACCGATTTTTGACCTCTAATGCATACACCAAAAAACACCATCATCACCAATATCACTAATGCATTCTTTGTACTCTTAAACACCTTTGAGACACCAAATATTATGCATTCACACCTTAATGCATATTTGATTGACCCTTGATGTTTACTACAATTTGCATATTGTTGCACCAACAACCACCAACTTAGTTGTTCAATTCTGCTTATAAAGAATTACAAGATTATATTTTTGGACTTACAACTTTAGTTAAGTTCAGCTCTTAACATGCATGAATTCTTAGTTTTCAATCACATTCCACTTTTGTAATGTCTTCTTTATGGTTCAATGTAGTCTTCAATCTCTCGAATGCTTGTTCCAAGGTGAGAAATCGAGTTTAATTGCCAATTTTACAATTATGGAATTTTACATATTTTAGTAGAGAATTTATCTCCTATTCTAACTTTAGCTAACTACTAAATTTGGCTCAACTGCCAAATATTGAACTAAATTTCTTCATGCTACCAATTAGTTTCGTACTCTTACGTGCCACTTTATTCCAACTTTTAGCTCACTGCTAGTTTAGTGCCAAAATATCAAATATGGCACAAAGTGCAAAAGTTGTCGACTCGTTCATGTTAATACACCCATAGCACTCTATATTAAGACCTTTCCCTTTGTTAAAGGCTAAAGGCCCTTTGTAATAAGATATTTAGATTTAAATCATCACTATGGAATTATTTATCCCTAAGGCTTAACCACATGCATCAAAGCTTTTGTGCCCTCAGTCACTTCACACTACAAAAGCTTTGCATATCTAGGCTTGTGTGTGTCTTCTAACACATGATGGAACTTTCAACTATCGTGAATATTTCCTATCCTCCATTCTCATTTCCCCAACCATTTTCTAATGTGCCCCTTTCCAAAATTGTCGATGGGGTTATGTCATCATCTCAATCCCTCGAGATAAACTTTTTTTCCATCTCCTGTTGTCAATTTCTCAGTCTCCCTGATCATTAACAATGGATATTTTCTTGAAATCGTCAAGGATTTTTTTTGGGGGTTACGTATCCTGTGGGGACCAACCTTGTTGACCTAGCTACCATGTTGCCTCCCATCTGCACATGATTTCCACATGTAACTAATTCATAGGTTACACACATCACTTATTTTCATTCCGCTTGACCTCATGATAATGACAAAAATGTGTGTTGTTATGAAACCATCTCACAAAAAGATAGAAAAGAGAGATCAATGCCTTCAAAATAAGCCTCTTCGAGGGGGAAACCTCCTTTACATTACACAAATGAATAATTCTTGAATGATACAAATGACAAGGCCTCCTTTGTATATATAGTAGTCTAAGCGGTCATAATATAATTAGAGATGACATAATAGTAATAATGTAAGGGCACAATAATAACAATATGGGGACTACATGGGTAGAACAATATAATAAGGGGGTTGAACTAATAACAATAAGGGGTTAAACTAGTAGAATAGGAACCTAACATGCCCCTCTCCTTCAAAAATTGTTCTCCTCAATGCTTGAGTAGTTTTGGATGCTTTTGTATAAAATTGTTGTCCTCCCATGTGGAATATCCAGTGGGTAAGCACTTCCATTTGATGAGATACTTAGAAATTGATCGATTTTGTAGCTCTTGATTTCTTATTACTGTGATTGCTTCAAGTTCCAATATGATTTTTCCTTCCTCGTCAAGTTCTGCCAATATTGTTTGAACTGGGATCTTCTCATTAGGTAAGGTCGCCATTTCTAAAGTGCATGCAATCTTGCCAAAATTTCATTCTAATAAATAGCTTTGTGTAAATACTTTCCTTTGATTGGACAAATTTCGAAAGAGATGGGTCTTTCTTCTTGCGTTAAAACATCACCAAATCCATTTCTCGAGGCATCACATTCCAGAACAAACATTTTTCTGATGTCTAGCATAGCTAAGACCAGTGCTTGGTACATTGCCTCTTTAAGATGTTCAAAGGCATTCATTGCTTCCGGAGTCCATGAAAATGCATCTTTCTTCAATAATGTTATTTTCGAAATGCCTTTAGTCTTTATTCTAATTTGATGATATCCTGAACGAAGATCCAACTTGGTGAAGTAAATTAATCCATGCAATTCATCCAATAACTCATCAATGACAGGAATGGGAAAGTTATCTTTAATAGTGATCTTGTTGAGCTCCCTACAATCTGTGCACATGCACCATGACCCTTCCTTCTATTGGAAATAATACTGAGAGGGGGGGTGAATTAGTATTATCAGATCAATAATTTTTCATTTCCAAAACAGATTCATATACACTACTTGTGTGAAGTGAACTAGCGTGTACACGCTACTGTGATTAGTGAAACTAGTGTATACCCAAAGAACTTGTGATTTAGTTAATTTATGATGTGTTGATTTATAACCAGTGCATGAGTAACTTATTAAATAGTGTAGTAAAAACATAATAAACCATCAGATATAAGAAACACACATGAACACCAAGATTTAAGGTGGAAACCCAATGTGGGTGAAAACCACTTGCTGCTGTCATCTTTGTCTTCTTTTAATAATAAGAGATTATGTTTACAATCTTGTACTGGTGCAGAATCATACCAGGACGTAGGCACCCACCTGCAGAAGGCTACAACCTTCTCTAATTTTCCAGCTTCAATTAGAAGGGAGCTACAACCCCTAACTCTTGTACTAGCCAATGTGTCTACTAGTACGTAGGCGCCAACCTACAGAAGGCTACGAACTTATCTCTTCCTCCAGGGACCATGTTTCATAAATTTTCAAATTGGATGCTCCTGGTACACAAAAATACAGATGAAGGCCTCGTTTCATCAAATTTTCATACTGGACCCATTAGAAACTTTGAAACTCAAATTGCATCAACCAACAATCAGTTAATCTGAACAATCAGATCACTCTCACCAAAACATTATGCTAAACCTAGAAACCTACATCATCATTTAGAACCAGTTGCAACCTCAAAAATCATACATCAGAATGTATACACTACTTTACTGAACCCAACTTGCATGTAGAATTTACTTCCTTTAATCAAACCTGGGTATACCTTCAAAACTACTGAAACATAAAACTTCTGAATCAAGTCTGTACCAACCAGCAATAATGCATATCTACTGTCAATTTATAGAGCTTTACATAGGCAGTAGTAGAGATCACACTTCTCACTTATACAATCAATCAATCATCCATCAAACTCATTATGCATTCAGTTTTTCCCAGTTTCCCTTTGATACCCCTTAATTCAACTTCCTTTCCTTCCCAAGAAAATTTCAAGAAAAGTTATTGAAAATTAAAAGCTATCGTACCTGCATATTGTAGCCATTGGACTCCTAGTACAACATCTTCACCACCCATTGGAATGGAAAGCATTGGACTATTCAAAGCATATTCGCCCATGGATAGCTTGATATTATGGCACTTTCCAAAGAAATTTATGGTTCCTCCATTTGCAACCATTACTTGGCACCTTGGTGCTGGATATAGGAGACAATTTAATTCCTTGGCTATATTACAATGAATAAAATTATGGATACTACCCGAATCAATCAGAACTATTACCTTTTTCTTCTTGATATTCCCTTCTATCTTAAGAGTTTGACGAGTGGTAATTCCTGCCAACGCATTACAAGATATGGTCGGATTCATTTCTTCTTTCTTTGTGGTTGGTTCCTAGTGTATATCCTCTTCTTTTGACTTTTCTTAATCCTTTTCTTCCTGATATTTCACTGCTTGAACCTTCTTATTCTTGATATGTTCTTCTATCTTGAGAGTTTGAGGAATGGTAATTCCTGCTAATGCAGTACAAGATATGGTCAGATTCATTTCTTCTTTCTCTAGGGTTGCTTCCTGGTGTATATCATCTTCTTTTGACGTTTCTTGATCATTTTCAACCCCCTCTTCACAATCTATGTAAAATAATTTCTTCTTAGCACACTTATGACCTTTAATGTGTTTGATATCACAATTGTAACAAAGTCATTTTTCTATGTTTTATTCCAATTGTTGTGGTGTCAACCTTGTAGGTTGTGGAAGGCTAGGAGAAGCAACACTTCCATCTTTATAGTTGTGAGTGGTAGACTTCCTTGTTGCCATAATTTCACTTTCAATTTTTCTTGCCAAACTGAATGCCTTCTTCAGTGAATGAGGTTGCCAAAGACGAACCTCATGTTGAATGTTATCCTTTAAAGTCCCTATGAATACATCAATCCTTTACTTCTCTAGGATATCATTTACCCTTATATTCAATTTTTGAAAGTCCTCAATGTGCTCTGCCATTGAACCCTTTTGTTTGAGATTTATCAATTGGCTAAAGAAGGTGTTTCTCTTTGTATCCTCATAATGTGATATCATTTCCTCCATGACAATTGACCACATGACAAGTGGTTTACGAGAAACAATCCCTTCATACCATAAAAAATAATTCAGTTCTAAATATAAAGATGCAATACGTACCTTTTGTAACAATTACACCTCATGTAGATCAAAATATTGCTCCATCTATAGTATCCAATTTACCAGATCCTTGCAATCAAACTTCCTCATATCGCCTTTTCTTGATTTTAGGATATCGATATTGAAACGATTGTAACTTTGTGGTAGCCCTCTTCATCCAGTTTCCAATGCCACCATTCTAATTGAAATTGGATTTTCCAAGAAAGAGTTATGCACAATCTCCCAAGATGACCTGATTATATACCTTTTCAGATGATCGAACTTGTACGAAGTACCAAATGTCACTATTTATACCTTCGGATATGAAAAATATAACAAAAAGCTACAGTCTGTTCTCTTTCTGTATTTCTTACGAAATTTCAATCTAATGCTTAGAGAGTCAGTTATGACGATTGTCCCTAGGTCATCTATCTGGGATTTAATTTGGGAGCCTACCAAAACCCTAAATGTCTTGGATTTTATCTCAGAAAATATACCGAAACAAGATTTGAAATTCAGGCCCAAGCTTCCCCATGATTTCAGCTCAAATGGGTTTTAACTTTAGAGTCTAAACCTTTGTAGAAAATAGAATATAGTGAACATTGCACAATGACTTGTTTGAGATTGAATTTTGGAGGTTGCGAAAACCATAACTTCCTCAGATCAAATCCCCGAAACTATAGTGAGACAAGATCTGAAATTTAGACCCGAGGTTTAGAACGGTTTCATATCAAATGGGTTTTTTTGTTTATCTTCTTAAACATCACAGAAAAATGTTATAGAGAAAATTCCACAAAGACTTGTTTGGAGCAACAAAACCCTAGATTCCAAAGCTCTCATACCAAATGTTATGAAACCAACTCACAAAAAGATAGAAAGAGAGTTCAACGCCTTCAAAATAAGCCTCTTTGAGGGGGAAACCTCCTTTACATTACACAAATGAATAATTCTTGAATGATACAAATGAAAAGACCTCCTTTCCATATATAGGAGTCTAAGGGGTCATAATATAATCAGAGCTCGCATAAAAGTAATAATGTAAGGGCACGATAATAATAATATGGGGACTACATGGGCCCAACAATATAATAAGCGGGTTGCACTAATAACAATAAGTGGTTAAACTAGTAGTATATGGACCTAACATGTTCCATGTGTCATCCTCTGATAGGTCGATGTCATGCTGACATCATGCTACCATCGTACACCAATGTGTCTCCTTTGTCTAATAATATCATGTCATGTGTCCTCTTTAGATAATTCTAAGTTGTCAAGGCTCCATGTCATTATACGTTGATGTAGGCGACCGAGGCCTTTGTTTTTCCAAGATTTTTCTTTATAAAAATACAATAGCTCGGGACAACAAATTAAGGGATGAGACATGAAGTATAGTTGCAACCAATGGACATATTTATGTCTCTTCAGAATCATCTCCTTGGAAATAAACTTGCACCAGCTTTGGAAATTGATGGGGTTGTGTGTCCCATGGGGTCCTTTTCTTGGTAACTTGTGACAATCATCGCTTCCTATGCTTGGTCTTTTGTTGGGACCACCATTTTCCCTCCTAAGATTTTCATTGTTCCACACAAAATTCACTTGCCACTTGTATGTTGACTAAGCTATGGGGCCCATAGAAGAAACACCAAATTTAGGTATGCACCCTTTGACCTTTTAAGATATTAAATTTAACCCACAATATATTTTGATCTAGGAAGCCTTTTTCATACTTCAACATGGAATTGGGAAGATATTTCCGAGCACTATCCAACTACACCATTGCTAAGAGATTCTGGTCTAATCTTTCGAGGAAAACATTGATCTAAATATGTTGCTCCAAAAAACATTGTTTCACTAATATTCCTAAACACAAATGCTCTTGACTAGTCCATGACTTCCTTTGACATCCTTTTTCATCAATTACAACACATGTCTAACATTCTCCATGATACTACCTTTGAAATCAAAGTCAATGCGTTTGAAATCAACATATTTGACATCAATGCCTTTGACATCAATGAAAACACCTTTTAAATCAACACCTTTCACATAAACATCGTTGACATTAATTCATTTGACAACAATTTCTTTGACATCAATGAAAACACTTTCTAACAATGCCCCCCTTTTTTAATGATGACAACACCAAACAAATTGCTACTAAATAGGAGAGTTTCATTGATGGGAAAATTTGATTTGATCACTGCCATGTTTGGTCTCATCATTTCACTTGGTATCTCTCCCTTCTTATTCACCAATAATGTTTTTTGCTTTGTCTCACCCTTTGACATCAATGCCAAACAAAAACACTTTCAACCAATAAGTGTTTGGTCAATTCTAGCATATATGTAGCTTTGTGAATTTATGCATGCACCTATCTCTTTCCTTTTGTTTACTGAAAATATGTACTTCACTAGTCAAAGCAACACATCAATGAAAAAGGTATTCCCCGTGAAACTAATCTCCCCAATCTCATTATGATTTTGCAGACCTGTCAACTTCTTCTTATGTTGATTGCTTCAGCTATATGTATTATGATATAAAGAACTATAGTTTGTCTCATGGAGAATATTTAGTTGACATAAAAGTTAGAAATCACTTCCAATCTCTTCCTCAGATATTCAACCACTACTTACAAGGATGTATAAGACCTCATCAACCTATGTATCAATGAGCCACGAGCACATTCATGCATGTTGGTCTAATTCTTAGCTAGGATGACATTTACAATTGTGTTTCCCTTCTTAGAATCATGGACATGAAATCTAGCTTTAGAAAAAATCTCTCCTATGCATGAATGGCACAAATAAGGTGCTTCTACAAGGGCTTCTCAACCATATTCCAACTAGTGACAACATACTCTGACTCACCAACACCTTTTCTCAGCCATACATCAATACATCATCTCAACATGATACTTAACTTTGACAAACCTCTAATCGATGTAGACCCCTACCTAGATTAGCATATCAATTTCACTCAACATAAAGACTAGGAACTATTAAATCAGTAGTCTCTCAAACCTACAGAAACATACATACACACTTGGAATGACAATCTCACTCAACCATAAACTCAAGAACCTGATTATACTCAACTCTCATGAAAATCTCCTAGAAACAATATGGATACCAATTATTAGTAGTGTTCTTGTTGATTGGTGATAATGCTCCTAATTTGGCATTAAGAATCTGTAATTAACCAAATTTCCATATTCTCACCAATGTTTGTTCTCTTCACAAATCTGTTACCAATTGTTATTGAAACAATTTAGAAGCAACACAACAATTCTAAAACTTGTCATATATGCAACATAAACTTTGATAAGTGAAGAAACATTAATATGCAGCAACAACACCATCAACCTCTATCTACCACACTTATTCTTAGCAATAACATATCTTGAATCAACATATGGTCATATGATTGTAGAATAGTAGCACACCAAAAACAAAAATAAATAGTCTCCCCTTAATAATTCATATGCATTACTTCAGTATATCTTCTTCTTCTCCTTGCAAGTGATATTTTTGGCTTCACTTGAATCCAACATATTCTTTTTATTGAAGAGGGACAAGGGATCTACTCCCCCTAAGTAAATTCTCTCCCTTTTTCATCCACACCTTTATATGCTGAATTTTGGTTGGAATTTCACCATCTTTTGATAACCTACTCTAGATTTGTCCTCTTTCCTATCTAAGTGACTTTATACTATAGTTTGAGCATATGGACCACTTTTCCTTCCTTTTCTTACCAAATAAATATATTGTTCATATATTATTATTTCTCCTTTCTCATTGTTTGTACTTGCGTTCTACAATGGAACACTGGCAAAGTTACTGCTCCTTTTTTTGAATGAAGTCTTTGTTCATTACAGTAGATATAAGAGAGATCAATCAAAAGAATATCAGTATCACATAGGTTGATATTCTTCTGAGAAGGAAACATTTGTTGACTTCTTGGTTTATTCAACCTACTACTCTTATTATTGCTGTGAAATTGTCTTCACTGACTCTCAACACGATATGTGCCTCTATATGCCTTAGTTTTAGAAAGAAGTATATTGTTCCAAAATCTATATGCAACTCCATAGTTCACAATAATTTCCACACTTGTAGAAGCCAACCTTAGTTAAGAAGGGAGGAAATATATTGACATTATTCTTAACATAACTTCTGTTGTCTTGGAATATTATAGGCTCTTGTGCACCCTTGAATATTTTTTCCTTGAATAGAAAAGGAAGTCTATGTCGAGCTATTCAAACTACTTCTCTTAGAAATTCATGGTTGTGGCTGAAACAACGTGTTTCTTCTCTTCTCTTGCAGTTGTTTCTTCTTCTCTCAACACGTAGAGGGATAATGTCTTGATTCTCCACAATTAAAACACTTGAGCGGATTCTTACCTTTGTATCTATTATTGGCAATTTGTTTATCCTTTTGTTGCCTCATTAACTTCTCTATGATTGCAAAATTGTTAGGGCTTCCTTTGACAAAATTGATGGGCCCTGTTGAATCCATAGTTGTTTTTGAAATTAATTCACCTTCACAATCCAAACTTGTCTTAACATGAGGGGGGATTTGGTTGCTCAAATCTCATTCAAGACATCACAACTATTTTCATGCTTTTGATATTGAGACAACTGGTTTAATGCAATATTATTGGCTTCCAATTTCTAAATTGTGGATTTAAGCTTCTTATTTTCCTCAATATATGATATGACCTACCTTCCTATATATATCTTTTCATCCAGATCTTCCAATTCATTAAAAGCGCTACTAGATTCACAACTAGTGTCTATTTCACTTCCAATTTCTTCAATAACTTGTTCTCTTGCCGAGTCTAGGGATTATTTTGTGGACACATGATATATTCTATCTTCCCTTTTACTATAGGTGCACTGATTATCTTCTATAGAAGTATCTATATCTTCCATTTCTACCAAAGTAGTTCCTTCTTTACTACTACTAGATGAATAGCTATCTCTTTTGTCATATATTGCTTGGGAGGATCTAGATGACACATGGCCTATTCTTCTACAATAACAACAAAACAACAAATTACCTTTAGATTGCAATTCCTATAATATTTTTGAGTGTTGATCAACAACTTTTTCCTTTTTTACTCTTGAATCCTCTTCTTCTTATGATTCATGATCTTTGTATGCTCCATTCTTTAGAGAATGTCTTTTGATATCACAAATAG
Source organism: Pinus tabuliformis (assembly GCA_031772625.1). Classification (NCBI taxonomy): domain Eukaryota; kingdom Viridiplantae; phylum Streptophyta; class Pinopsida; order Pinales; family Pinaceae; genus Pinus; species Pinus tabuliformis. The sequence continues at coordinate 872,093,198 of CM062812.1, forward strand.
TTTGAGTGCCTTTCTCATAGATTAAGTGCCACATCCCATATTCTTTTTTAGTCTCACAATCAATCACTTTTTCAAGATCTGACTTAGAAAATCCTTTTAATATTTCCTCCTTGGCCTATGCATTAAAATCATTCTCTTTTATTCCATCTTCTATAGATATCCATATATCCCAATAAAGAGCTTGTAAATATATTCTCATTCTTATCTTCCAAGTTATACAATTTGACCCATTCAAAAATGGAACTCCATCTCGGTAATCCAATCCTAGTTTTCCATGATCCTTGATCTTCCTTCCAATAGTTAGACTAATCTTGAAGGAACTTGGTGCTCTGATACCAATTGTTAGTAACTAGGATATTACTCTTGGGGGGTGAATCATAAATGTAACCAAATTATACAACTATTGTGATATTATACTTTTCAATCTACTTAGTAATAATTCATGTAAGAAGCATCATAAAACAACATGTAAATCATACACATATGCAACATATAAAGGCCCCAATCTTCTTCGTTATTCATTTTGAAAATACAAGCTACAACTTGCTATAACATCACAACCTGCAAGCTTTTACTTACAGGCTTCTCAGACTGCCATATGAAGAAAGCTACCACTCCAAAATTTATCAAATACCATTTAAAGGTGCTTTCACCCCTCATATATCAACTACCACTGAAAGGAGCTACTACCCCTAATTGATCAACTATGACTGAAAGGAGATACTACCTCTAGTTTGTTTTGCTAATGTCCATTAGCAGGAAGAACACACTCCCTCTTTATATAGATCTAATCAGGTTACAAGAAGCACCCACCACCAAGGTATTATTCAAACACCTACTCATATAGAAGCATCTACTCCCTAAAGTGCAAGCACCCACTTGTTATCCATGTTGATCCCTCTTCAATACAACTTTCCAAATCACAAATAAATTCCATCCTTGCATAGATACACTTTGTTTCTTTCTCTCTTAAACTAAACCTTTATACTTATATATCTCAACCAACTCAAATAACCAATCTCAACACCTCTACCAACATAGAAAACATCTTCAGCAAGTTCACTTTACTGATTTATGACCTCTGATGCATATACCTAAAAACACGATCATCACCAATATCACTAATGCATTCTTTGTCTTCTTAAAAACCTTTAAGACACCAAATATGATGCATTCGCACACTAATTAATCTATGATTCACCCCTAATGCACACTACAATATGCATACTATTTCACAAACAACCACCAACTCAGTTGCTCAATTCTACTTATAAAGAATTTTGAGATGATATTTTTGGACTTAAAATATTGGTTACATTTAGTTGTTAATATGCATGAATTCTTAATTTTCAGTCATGTTCCATTTGTGTAATGTATTCTTGATGTTTTTGTAGTCTTCAATCTCTGACTTGCTTAATATGAGGTGAGAAACTGGGTTTAATTGCCAATTTTACAATTATGGAATTTTATAGATTTTAGACAAGAATTTATCTCATGTTCTAACTTTGGTTGACAGCTAAATTTGGCTTAAGAACCAAATATTCCACTAAATTTCTCCATGCTACCAAATAGTTTTTGACTTTTTCATGCCTCTTTATTCCAATTTTTAGCACATTGCAAGTTCAGTGCCAAAACACAAAATATGGCACAAAGTTCCAAAGCTATTGATTCATTCATTTTTATACACCCACATATCTTTAAGATAATCACTCACCATTTGTTAAAGTGTGAAGATCCTTCATAAGAATCTCTTCAAATTATATTCATGACTATGGAATGATTTACAACTAAGGCTTAACTACACGCATCAAAATTTTTGTGCCCTTAATCACTTTACACTACAAAACCTTCACATATCTAATGTTACGTGTGTCTTCTAAGATATGATATAACTGTAAACTTTGATGAATATTTCCCATCCCTCAGTCCCATTTCCTTAGCACTTTTCTAATATATCTTGTTTCAAAAACCGTCGGGGTTAAACCTCTGAGGTTACTTCATCACCTCAATCCCTCAAGATAGACTTTTGGGCTATATTTTGTTGCTAATTTCTCGGTCTCCCTGGAGCCATCTCCCTAATCATTTAAAATTGGAATTTTTTTTTTAAACCATGAGTGAATTTTTTTTGGGTTATGTCTCTTTTGGAGATTTCTCTTGCTGGCCTATCTTCTACATTGTCTCCCACCTACACAAAATGTCCACATGTCACTCGTTGATAGCTACCATGTATCATCCTATAATAGGTCCACACCATGCTAATGTCATGCTTGCAACCCCTGCCACCACTCTTTCATCCAATAAGATCATGTCATGTGTCCTCTTCTAGTAGGTCCATGTTTTTAAGGCTCCATGCAATAGTATGATGGTGAAGGGGTTCAAGGCATTCTTTTCCCATGATTTTTCTTTTTGAAAATATTAGAGGTCGAGACAACAAATTAGGGGTCAAGATGGGAAGTCTGGCTGCAACGAATGGACATATTTTTGTCTTCTAAAAAACGTCTACTTGGAAATAAAACTTGCACCACCTTTTGAAACCATCAGTGTTACATGTCCCATGGGGTCCTCTGCTTACTAACTGGCACAAATCAACACTTTCTATGGTTGGTCCCATGCCCCCTTGCGACACCAAAACATAACACTTGAACTCTATCATAAAAACCTTTGAGGAACTCAAGGACCGGGGAGATGTGTCCTTTAGTGCGATCACCCATATCCTTGCTGAGATTTTCAATGGTCAACCTTCATGTTAGCTTTACAACATCCATGCACATGTGCCATGTATTCCTGCTACTTATTCATCCTGATAGTTTTATTCTTCGACCTCCTTTGGAAACTTTTGGGGAGAAATTTTTTGGGGTAATGTGTCCTATGCTAAGAACACCATTTTCCCTCTTTAGATTTTCGCTAGTCAATGAAGATTTATCTCGCCACCTATATGTTGACTAAGTTGTGGGGCCTGTTGAAAAAACACCAAATTTAGGTCTACACCCTTTGACCTTTTAACCTCTAAACTTTGACCATTAATATCTTTTGATCCAGGAAATGTTTTTCAAAATTTAGCATATTGTTGTAAAGCTCTTTCCAAGCACTACTGAATTCCATCATTGTCAAGAGCTTCTAGTCCAATCTCCTAAGGAAAAATTTTGTTTAAATATGTCCCTCCAAAAAAAACCATTTCACTAATTTTCATCCACACAAATGATCTCGACCATTCCATGCCCTCCTTTGAAATCCTTTGAAATAAATGAAAACACATGTATAACATTCTCCATGATATTATCTTTGACATCAATGAAAACACCTTTGAAATCAACACCTTTGAGATCAATTCGTTTTACAACAATTCTTTGAGATCGATGAAAAAAATTTCCAACACTTTAGGTTCTTCTAATTTTGGTAATATCTCATCCACTTTGACATCAATGCACTCCACCATTTTCTTGGTCCTTTGGTTATACCACTTGTAGCCTTTGATTTTGAATGAGTAACCAAGAAATATGCCTTCATCTCCTTGTGAGTCAAACTTTCCCAGTTTTTCATCATTCCTTTTTATATAGATATTGTTGTTAAAAAACATGAGATGATTTACTAATGCATTTCTCCCTTTGCATAGCTCAGAAGTTCCTTGACATTATTTGTCCCAAGTAAAATTTTGTTGGAAAAGTAAATGGCTACTTTACATGCTTCTCCCTAGAAGTTATGTATAACATTGACTTCATTCAACATAGCTCATTTGTTTCTTGAGTTAGATTGTTCTTTTTCTCCACCACACCATTTTGTTGGGGTGTTTTGGAAATTGAATATTGTCTCTAATACCATGCTCTACCCAAAAATATTTGAACTCCTTAGATATATATTCTCCTCCTTTATCAAACCTTAGTCACTTTATCTTTAAATCCTTCTCAATTTCAACTTGGGATTTGAATGTTTTGAATTTTCTGAAGGCTTTGACTTTTCTTTCATCAAGATGATCCTACTGGCTCTTGTGAAATTAGACATGAAGAGAATGAAATAATTTCTTAATAATGGAATTTTTTTTCTTGTAGGCCCATATATATCAGTATGCACTAGCTCAATAGGTATGGAAGTCGAATACTCCTTGGTATTGAAGTGCACCCTTGCCTATTTTCACAGTTGACGTGATTTACATATGATGTTTTCTAGTTTCAACAGTCCTGGCAACCCTCTGACTGCTCCAGTGTTGTAGATCTTGAATAGGTTGTCAAAATTTACATGACCCATTCTTCTAAGCCACAACCATGATTCATCTTCCCTGTTCATAAATTTTTTAACTCAGGAATCATCAAATAAATATACATTGATGTCATTTCTCATTCCCTTGCCTACGGATTCTCTAGGTATAGAACTTTTGATTTCACAATCTTTAGATCTGAAAGTTACATCATAACCATTATCACACATATTGCACTTAGGAAAATTGTCTTCAATCCATCCACATACAACACATTTTGAGCTTTGGTTTTATCATCTAGTTTTACAATTCCTTTACCATTCATTAGAGTTGGAGGGTCATTTTAAAATCTAACACTTTCCTTCTTCATCTCTTTCAAATACATAAAATTACTTTTTTCACTTGTCATGTTCTTTGAGAACTTGATGTCAACAAGCCATTGCTCATATTGATCATGAGATGACAAGGCTAATCCACATTTTTAATATATGCGTGATTTATATTTCCATTTATTTATCACTCCTTGTTGAGCTGATTTCTCATGAGTCTGCTTCCAAGAGGATTGGTAAACCTATATCTACAATCACTTGCCTTACGAACAAAATTATTACATTTTAAACACTCAATTTCATTCATAAGAGGAGAGAAATAATTTATATTACGAACATATGAGCCCTTATAGTTCTGCATAGGTATTGATTTAACATCTTCTCTGCTAGAAAAGATATTGGTTCTACAATTGATGGATTTATGCTTGAAATTATGACATTAGAAACATAATCCATAAAACTAATTTGGATACCTGACATTATACTACCACAAGGAGGGATTTGATTTGATATTCCTCTTTTACTTTTCTTGTTGGTTTTTAGGGTTACCTTTAAAATATTTTGTTAATTTGAATATATCCTTATTGTTCTAATTTTTCTTACTTTTGGATGGAGTATTAACTTGGTTTCCTTTTCACTTTAATGCATATGCATAATTGGTACTCGACTGACCTTTTATATCTTTCTGAGAAGTGTTATATCCTAGGCCAGTTTTTATTTCTGGTGATCTTTGCACACTGAGGATATCCTGTAAAGCTTATGATCCTTTCACAAATATTAGATTCATATCTGATTGAGTTTTTTCTTTCTTTAAATATGATCTCGAAGATACAACTTCTTCATTAATTTTTGACATTTTTTCTCCTATTCTCCCAACTGATTGGAAAGTACTTCCTCCTTTATTTTGTCCTCCTCTAATTTCATTACTAAACTGATCATTTATTTTTCATAATAATTTGGATTTTGAATCTCACATAATTTCAATTTGAGATATTCGTTCAAATCTTCTAAGTTATCTAAACTCTTTTACTTATCCTTCATTTGCTAGATCATAATATCTTTAAATTTTCAACCTCCTCTAGTTGTGCTTTTAAGGATTCATCAACAAGGTGATAAAAGCCTTATTTCATTTTCAACAGTTATTCTTTCAATAGTTTATTCTTATTTCTGGCCTATTTTAGCTCATCCAATGCATTGATGAGCTCTCCTTCATAGTCCACCACTCATTCAAAAATTCATTGATCCTTGGATTCAAAGGTCATGATAAGAGATTCTTCATGCTCCTCCTCGGATGAGGGTTTCCTACTGGATTCTGGTGAATCATTATCTTCTTTGCAAAAAAAACTCTTTTTTCTTTAAGTTTTTCCCTTCGAATATTTATGAAACTCACTCTTTCCCTTCACTTCCTTCTCTTCTCTAGTGTAGGGACACTGATAAAAAATGTACAACTCTTCCATAGTAAAAACATTTGAAAGGTAGTTTACCATTGTATTTTCTTGACCCTCTTTTCAGCTTTCTAACGAACTAGACTACTTGCTGATCTAATTCATAGCTAGAATGTTCATGTTGATTCTTAGTTTTCTTTGATACCTTGAAGTTTGTTTCTCTAGGATCTAATCTTTCTTCTCCAATTCACATCTCATATGCAGTGAGGGTTCCAAGGAGTTGTTCCATAATGAGAGAACTTAGGTCCAACATTTCTTTGACGGTGGAAATTTTTGAATAAAACCTCATTGGAAGAGATCTTGAGACTTTCTGAATGTTCACTTCATCTTGAAGCTTCTAATTTTAAAATTAATATCATGTTTTCAACTTCCTCAACTCTATGAAAGTATTCACCAATACTTTATTCCTCTTGCACCTTTACACTCTCAAACTTCATTTTGTAGGTTTGAAGCTTTGCCTTATTCACCTTTTCATTTCATTCATAGTTTTTTTAGAGTTTTCCCCAGAACTCCTTTTCTAAGTTGCAATGCATTACTTTGATGATATTAGTTTGGTTGAGTCCATACATAATGACATTTATGGCCTTTGTCTTTCTTGTTTATTTTTATTTCCATTAGGATTTACGAGGAGAGTTGATGGAACTATATGTCCTAATTCAACAGGTGCTCAAGCATTCGACACCCAAATTCATCAGGTATGCCTCCATCCTAAATTTCCAGAGGAAATAGTCTTCTCCATAGAAAAATTGGCACTTTGGCATCTTAAGAGGCCATGATCCCCTTTAGATCTCCTTCCAACGATCAAGTTGCACTCGAAGGAGCTATATTTGATACCAGTTGTTGGGATCAAACAATACTACGATGGGGAGTGAATCAATACTGTAGAATTTTTTCTTTTTTCTAACCATTTAAAATACCAAAAAAACTGAGCAAAAATATATAATTGTAAAATCACAAACAACAATACATAAGGACACAAATCTTTTAGGTGGAAACCCTGAAGGGGAGAAAAACCACCGTACTTATTTTCTTCTCTTATTTTGTTATTCTTCTTCAATATTATCTTTTACAATAATATGATAGCACCCACTAGCTAGGAGAACCCACTCCCTATACACAAATTTGATGGAACGTACCAACTAGGAGCACCCACTCCTTTAATAATTTAGCAAACCTCCAATTTCAAGAGGGACAAACCTCTAGTATACATACAATTTAGAAAATAAACACTAGGAAAATACAATTATTATCTCTTCCTTTATGTAGGAATAAAAATATATAAATTGAACAAATCTCTCCAATAACCACTTATGCCACTTATTTGAGCTGCCATAAAAATTTCCATAGGATACAAATAATTATTCAACCTTTCCTTAACTCCTTAGCATTCACAATATGCATCAAACAACTGATTAACATGTACAATTTTCTCTAAATTAATTATGAGCTCCTTCAATAAGCGGATACGTTCTTTACACAACGTTCACTCCATTTTTCAATAGGAATGGAGAACCAATCACCCCTATTCATACATTGTCTATCTAGTCCAGTACATTGAGTATTGCTAATTTATATGATCAAGCATATCTATCAATAAATTAAGTACTTATTCAATCTTAATCACACATTTTTTATGTGGTCTAACATATACTGCCTTAATTGAGTGGTTACCATGTGTGATCACTAGAGAAAAATCTTGTTTTCTTTAGTGTGCACACACAAGATTGCAGATTCTTCACCTACATGAATTTACGTGGGAATATAAAGGGAATACATAGCATATTTTCGTACGTTAAATGAAGCAAGCCAGAGCAGATGATGTAATATACACAATCTAGTGGTGACAAGCTAGAGTAGAAACTGTTATATATAAAATTCTTTAAATTCCTTCTTCTCTGATAGTTTCCCTATAACATCAACATTAAGGTCTTGATTCTTGATGCTAAGATTATTTAAAATATACTAGTATGTTGATATACTAAATAATAGGACAATATCAATACCTAACCATAATTGAGAGTCATGTCACCTTTGACATCAATGCCAACACAACAATGCCAACTTCCACTTCTTCACAGCTTGCACCAAGGCATAGATCTCCTTGTTGTAGGTACGGTTCTAAAGAACCACCCCATGAAATAATTTATAATGGTAGCATACAAGACTTCCTCATGCATGAATATTTCTCCCATAGCATACCCACTCACATTTGTCTCCACTTCAAAGGGCTACTACAAGTTTGGTAATGACAAAACTAGTTCTTGACTAATCTTCTTCTTTAACTTGTCAAATGCCATCTATTTTTGCTTTTTTCATTGAAAAATCATGGCAGTAACTATGATCTCATGGAGTGGTGTCGCTACTACTATAATGAGGCTATAAAATTCATTAGGTACTGTGCTACCCGAATGAAACTCCTAACCTTAGAAACACTACCACTTCGTGTTGGCCTCCATCTTAGCGGGATCTATATTTAGCTCTCATCTGCCCATCACATATCCTAGATACACCGAATATTTATGTGCAAACTCACACCTCTTAATGCTTTGCGGCAGCTAATTCTTCTTCAATGTCTCTGAACCTACATCAAATGTGAGATGTGCTCCTACTAGGTAGCATTATATATAAGTATATCATTGAAATAGACAATATCAATTGAATCTATAAAATGGAATAAGATGTCATTCATTGAGCTCATAAATGTTGCTAGTGCATTACATAGGCTAAATGACATGACTAACCACTCATACAAACCTTTCTTGGTTATGAAGGTGGTCTTCCAAGTGACTTCTTCTTTAACCCAAACATGGAAATATATTGACTTCAACTCTAACTTGGTGAAGTATTTGGCTCAATCTTATTGATCCAATAAATCATATATCATTGGAAGAGGTACATGTTCTTGAGCACAATTTTATTTCATTCCGTATAATCAATACATATCCACCAAGTTCCATCCTTCTTTGGCACAATGATGATAGACGACCAACATTGTGAGGTACTTCGTCAAATGAAACCCTATTCTAGTAGTAGCTACAATTACTTATTCACCTAATTTGCCTCTATAATGAACTACTTATAGAGACAATTTTTTAGAAATGGAGATTCTAACAATAGATGGATCTCATTCTCCACTTCCCTCTTAGAAAATAACCCTTTAGGCTCATGGAACACATCCGTGCAAGCCTATAGAAACCCTTCCAATTATTTTCTCTCTTCCTTAATACACCCCTTCAAGGATATCTTAGCTCTCATAGACACTTATATAGACTAGTATTCTCTTGAAAACAACAAAACATACTTCTTGTTAGAATTGATCAACTTTTTGGCCTAGTTGGAACTTACCTATCAGATCTTTGATTTTCCCTTGCGTATATTGATGATGAAGGATTTTTTATCCTTGATTTAGAAGTGTTACTTATCTCTCTTCATGAATATTTCATCCCAAATGTACATATAGGGAACTCAAAACACAACTCCACATATATTAAGTGGAACTACATCCCATTCTACCTCATCAATAAAGTCAACGTGATAGAAAATTTGATTTTTTATTGTTTGGTTACTTTTATCGTTGCCTCCCTTTTTAGCTATACCTATAGATATGTGCTAGGTTGGCCACGAGCCTTCAATCCAATTTCCTTGACTAGGTAAGATCCTATGAGATTCGTGTATGATCCATGAAAATTTTTAGGGGTTAATATTTGCAAGTGGGCTAATTTTCCATGATTTTTGCAAAAATAACATTTGCCAATTTCCAATTTCTATAAAAATGATTCACCCAAATTTTACAATATAACATTATTTTAGCTTAAAATTTGCCAACATTATATAGAGAGTGCATATAAAATCATTATAATTTTGAGTAATTTTACAAATACATAAATAAACATTTTATAGTTTACATATTAAGGACTCGTGAGATTCGCCAATGTTTTTAGACTTCAAGATAAATTTTCATCCTTATAATTTTCCGTGGTATGATCGTAAGTCGAATAGAGCATCCATTGTCATCTTCTTAACATGTATATTTATAGGGAAGATTCTAGTATTTCCTTCTCTTCCTATTGTTGGGGCTACTTAGATTCAATATCTTCTACTTTGTTGTATAGCAAATATTATCATCCATGTTCGAGCTATTTTCCACCCGACTACTTGAATTTGTGACCACGATATTTCTCTTCATAACATATTTCTTTCAATGTGTCAGTTTGAGCCCTATATACAACTTCCAACACTTCTCCTTGGTATCATCATCAATTTTACAAGCATTTTGGTGATTTCTTTGATATTTTCACTAGTGTGGTGTGGCTACTATATCTTTCTATTTACCCCCTTTCACTTCCTCTTTCCCTCCTTGGAAGCTTCTTGGTGCTCCTATTTTGACCCATGTGATTTCCCTTTCTTTTGTCCTATGTTCACTAGGTATTGTGCATATAGATAAGCCTCATCCACCATTTTGGGTTTTAATAACATCACTTATTTTGTATATGGTTATGTAGATACCCCATATACTAGAAGAGTACGTCTAGATTCTTTGGGGAGATGCTCAACATTATGGCCATGTTTCTAAATTTTGTGGTGTACTCCTATATATGATACACCCACCTTTTCTTAAATTAATGCCACCAAATCCACTAATCATCTACATACCCAATAGGGTATAAATATGGATTTATGAAATTTTTTAAATCCTCTCACTTATTCAATGGAGGATATCCCTCCAACCTTAGGGTCTTCATGTGGCTTTCCCACAAGGTCAGGGCATGGATCTATAGTTTCAAATAAGAAAATGTAATCTTATTTTTTTCCTCTAGATAATGAAGACTAAAATTAACTTTTAATTATTGCAACCAATTATTTAACTTCAAAGTATCAATCTCACCCTGATATGGCTTGATGTCAACCTTCATTTCCATTTTTAATAGGCATTGTGAATGGTTCATAAAACTCAAATTTGGTTAATCCTTTTCATGTTATTTCTTAGGCTCCCTCTCTAATTCTCCCCATCCCGTGATCTCCCATCTCATTTTACCTCTACATTAAAACCTGTATATTCTCCAAATGGGCTAAATTTATTGGCCAGGGCCACAATTAGGAGGCTCAAATTATGATTTATATTTGTGAATTATGCATCGAGTTTCACAATCCTCTCCTATGTGGGATCTTGAGGTTTGTTAACAGATTAATCATCCATGGATAGGGTTTTATTAATTTTATCTTAACTAATACTGATCCCTTACAAATACCAATAATATAGAAAAAGGAACTTGATATGATATCAATGTGATCTATAAAATTCCATGGATATTCCACTTGACAATTCGTCAGAACATATTTGATAAAATTATACTTAAAATCCAAAATCTATACTATGAGGTTTATTTTTAGTTAAAGTTTTGGATTTATTAAATTATTATTCTTATTCATGCAGTATGAAAAATGAAAAAAGTAGAGAACAAGAAAAAATATAATCACTCACAAACCAAAATGAACTCAATATAGGATTTGGGAAATCCTTTTAGGGAGAAAACCGAACTAGAACTAGAAGTTGAGGTTGATATGTTTCCTTTTTCTCTTAGTGGAAATGGATGAAAGTAAAAAGGATAGAGACTTGTGCACGTGAGATACTATAGTGCATAAACCCTCTATTTCTCTCTCTCTCTCTCTCTCTCTCTCTCTATCTATCTATCTATCTATTTCCACTGTATGTTATTCTACTTATTTTTTGAACAAAATGCAGTCTAATAAAATGTAACCCCTCTTCCTCCTAGTGGCCTTATTATAATACAACCCAGTAGCCTACTAGTGGTTAATTTTGACTCCAACTCTTAACAAGAGTTACAATATGGACTATTCTAGAGTTTTATTCATTATAACCACATGGATATCCATTTTTCTATAAATAATTTGGGTTGATGTGGAAGAATCTTGAATCATGGTGGTAAAAATAGGAATGTCAATTTTTGGGTAGAATAGATTTTGCTTATGGACTCTAATTGAGGTGATTCATGAATCATTGAAAAGGTATATATGTATATAAAATTAATATGGATGTGTCAATTTAGTTATGCCTAAAAATATTCATTGTATACCTCAAACTAGTTATGGAATGTTTTACACCATAATTTGTCAAACCAAGACTTACTAGTAAAAATGGTCTTCTGAGTTGATTCCTCTACGTTTTCCACTCTAAAATCTTCAAGCTGGATGACAATAATATAATGATCCCATATATATTAATTTTGGATGGTTAAAAAGTTATAACAATTCCTCCATCTAATCAAGATGGTAAAAATGCCTTTAGAAATAATTAAAAAGTAAAGAATGCCATTGTACATGGCTTTGTAGAACCATAATTTATCAAGGTAATGTCATGTGGGTTTGACAAAGATATTAGGTACAATATTCAAAGAAGTTATGAATTAGATGAAAAGGTAAAGAGGGAAAAAATTCGAACTCATAGAATATAATTTGAGAGTTTGAAGCTGAATGAAGAACAAAATAGTGTAGGCTTATTCCTTCATGTAGATGATATTGTTAATACTATTAGAGAACTTAATGAAAAGATTTATGAATTAGTAATTTTTTATAATGTGTTGAGATATCTTCCCTTCATATTAAACATAAAAGTCTCAACCATTGAATAAATGAAATATTTGGAAAATATTATGATGTATGAGCTACATGGAATTTTGACTACATATGAAATGATAATAGAAAAACAGAAATTAGGATTAAGGAAGAAAATTTGAAAGAATAAAAAAAAAGGGCACATACCATGATCATTGTAGCTATGAATTAGATTTCTAAAAGAATCAATTCACGGGAAAGTTGAAAAGAGGACCTAGAAAATGAAAAGGTAAGTTACCTTTCAAATGTTTTAATTGTGATAAGATGGGTCATTTTGCAACTAAATTAACATATGCAAAAAATAGAGGATAATGTTGATAAAAAATAACATAAAAAGACATGGAATTTTCATAAATTTTTTGGAATATAGATCACTACTTGGGTGGGGGGGGATCAATAGTGATGGCCTATATATCAATTATAAATATTTTTGCTGGATTATTAATTTGCAACACATATCCACAACATTAGCTTATCAAAACATGAAAGAAACAATAAAATGAAAATATAATAACCATGGAAAGCATAAATGAAAATAAGCACACATGAATACACAATTATTTTTGGTGGAAACCGTCTGGGGAGAAAACCACCATGTTGTTGTTGTGCTACTCAATCCTTTTATTAATATGTTGAACAACATTTTACATGGATTAGCTTACACACATAAGTCAAAAGACTTGGATTGTATTACAATATGTTGACACCTATCAATTAGGAAGATTGTTTCTCTCATAGATCTATGGAAATCTTTCCACTAGAAGCACCTAAAACCAATGACCCTTTCCAACGCCCATTCAACTATATAGCACTGATTCGATGGAGAAATATGTTCCTTCTACTGAATATTCTTAATCACCGCTTACTCTGAAGCCTCCACACCTTCGTTTCCTTGACGTGAACCAAATTTCATATATTTGCAAACTCGATTCTCAATATTCTCAACATGAGCAACCAAGCAACACCATTGTTCTGCATAGAAAATCTGAATCAACAACTTTACCCCGAGAAGGGAAATTCTTCTCTTATTCTCACACGAAACATCTACTCTCTAACACACCACAAGTCACCATCTCTCTACCACCTGAAACAAATAAATTTTAAATTTTCTTCTAAACTCTATCTTTCATTTATGCATACAACACTCTGATAAAAAACTACAAAACTATGTGCGCATCTGCTACAATATCTATTCACTCTCAATGTCCTCATAATGGCATGCTTTTGATGGGCCTCCAAATTAGACATAAATTGAGGTCCATCGAACCATCCTTTAGCACATTAAACCTCTCTTTTTGCATTAGATAATGTATTTTTAAATTTAATATGTTCATTAGGAAGGTTTTATGGATAATTGCATATTTGTGCCTAATATTATTTATTTTTGTGGAATATTGTGAGAATATTGGGAAGATTATGAAGATTTGGAGGAGATAATTTAGGGACTTTCTTCCTACTATAGGAGGATCAATATTGGATAATAAGTCAAAAGTATATTATGAAATAATTGCACAAATTATGGAGCTCCAATGATTGAGAAAATCTAGGAATGTGTTCCCCATCATTTAATGCAGATTCCTAGTGTTTGGAACCAGATCCACTATTTGAGGGATTTTTGAGGGGAAAGCTTCCTCCTTTCAAGGAGAGTTATTTCTCATCATCTTGTATAAGTACGAATTCAACTTTTCCTACAAGGGTTGATTTTTATTAGTCTTATTGTGGAGAGAACTCATGTTTTGCAACTCCACTTTCATTTCTTGTAGGGATATAATTTTATTGATGGAAATAATGAATATTGGTGCTATCTTCAGCTTCTAAATATTGGTCTCCTTCATAGGAATCTGAATTAGATTGGACTTGGCCATCCTAGGAGCTTTAGAGCCCTTTTGTATCATTTACTTTTCTTCCTTTCACTTCTTATTCACATGCATCTCTTGTTCTTGTCTTTCTCTATTTCTGCATTTAGTATTGATGATTTCTTGTTGTATGATTGGGTTAAATGGTTGAAGTAAGTAATTTTGTAGGATAAAAAGCATGGTTTCATATTTTGAATAGCTTTAGAAGGTCATATTAATCATTGAACTACTTGGATTGGTTTTCTTATCGCAAATCTAAATTTTCGGAAGTCCCTTGTGGAAACTAGTAGTAAATTTCTGCTATGTTTTAGGACATGCTAATGAGCTTCAATCAATTTGATTCCACTTACATTAGATCAAAAAAAATTCCAATTAATATAAAAATTTACCCAATTTCATTCACACTTTATTAGGTTAGGCATTAGATAGATTAAATCGCTCACTAGTTCTTGAATTTCTATATTTTAGACTAGTAATTTTCTGCTATTTTTTAGCATGTGTTAACAAAGGTATTTTTGAGTGATTCCACTTGGAATGGAGACCTAAGTCATCCTAGTAAATAAAAAAAATTCTCCCATTCAATTTGGATTTTATTTTCTTGGCCATTTTGTGAATTATATCTTCTTTTAGAAAACTAGTGTTGTGTAGCAGATTCTTGTAGCATCCAACATGTATATACTTGCCCAGATTTGCTCAAAAAGTTTGGTTTTTGTCCCTTGGTGTTGAATCATGACCCCTAGGCTCTAACTTAATGGTTGAGGAGGAATATACGCCACTTAGGACTCTCGTTTTTACCCATGAAAAACATCTCAACGAATTGGCTTAATGGACAAATTTGTGAATTGGATAATACAATAATGATTTTCTTGATTGCCACATCCTGTGAACTCTATCAATGGAACTAAAATCTTTGAAATGTAATGATTGATACTTAGTTAATGATATTTAATTTATGCAATTAGAATATTTTTTCCCTTCCTTGTATTTTCTTTCTTGCAATAGGTTAGAGTGTCCATTTCGAGCATTTCCATTTGTGCAACTAGTTAGGATTTAATTTCATTACATGCACTCCATTACATCATGACAACAAAGGAAGGACACATTGTTTGTTTCACATATAGTTCCGATACATCTTAAGTTTTTATGAACCTCGGGTTGATAATTAAATTTGGTAGCCTTGGGACTTGTATCATTCTTGTTGCATTACTCAGGCTCATCGAATCTCACATTCTCAAGAATATGAACCAACCAAAAACTCTAAAAAAAAAATCACTTAAGTAAAATCCAAAGTATCCTCAACAATTCTCCAAGTGAATATCAAAGACAAATACCATTGTTATGCCAATAGCTTGGACACTTGTACCATGATAATATCAAAACCAGTAACATGGGAAAATACCTTGGCTATGTCGGTACCAGGGACACTTGTACCATGGTAATCTCTAAACCAATAGCATGGGAAAATACCTTGGTTATGTCAATACTAAGGGCACATCTACCATGGTAATATCCAAACAAATAATATGGGAAAATACCTTGGTTATGTCAATATCATGGACACCTGTACCATGGTAATCTCCAAACCAATACCATGGGAAAATACCTTGTTTATGTAAATACCAAGGACACTTGTACCATGGTAATGTCCAAACTAGTGCCATGGGAAACTACCATGGTTGTGTCAATACCAAGGACTCTTGTACCATGGAAATCTCCAAAATAATACCACAATAAAATAACATGATTATGTCAATACCAAGACTATCTGCAACAAGGTAATATCATGTGCCAACCTACTCCACACACATACCAATACCATGGTGATTCCAATACCAAGAATACATGTAGTGTGGTAATACTCTACTCATCACCACCATCCAAAATTCTATATGAAAAACCTACAAATTTCATCTTCATGCTCTCATATTCATACTATTAAGCATGCCAAAAACCATTTGCACATCATCCACTTGCATCAAATTATACATATGCACAATCAACTAACCTACAACCAAAACTACTGGGTTGGCATCAATGTGTTAGGTCCGTATACTATTAGTGTAGCCCCCCGTATTGTATTGTTGTTCCCATGTAGTCCCCACATTGTTATTATTGTGTCCCATAGAAGCCCACTATTGTTATTATTGTGCCCTTACAATATGATTGTTATGTAGGCTTTGATTGTATTGGGTCCTCTTAGACTCTTATATATAGAAAGGAGGTCTTGTCATTTGTATCATCCAATAAACATTCATTTTTGTAATGTAAAGGAGGTTTCCCCCTCAAATAGGCTGATTTCTAAGTCGTTGATCTATCTTTTCTATCTTTTTGTGATCTGGTTTCCTTACATTTGGTATCAGAGCTTTGCATTCTAGGGTTTTTCTTTTCCAAATAGGTCATCGTGGAAGTTTTGCTATAACATTTTCACTATGAATTTTTAGAAGCTAAGAAAAAGCCATTTGGGCTGAAATGGGTATAAACCTAGGGTAGGAATTTCAGATCTTGTCTCACTATATTTTCGGAGATATGATATGAGGAATTTAGGGTTTTTGCAAGCTCCAAAATTCCATCTCAAACAGGTCATCCTGGAATTTTCTCTTTAATTTTTTTTCTGAGAAGGTTGAGACACTGAAATTAAAACCCATTTGAGCCGAAACCGTGGTGAAGCTAGGGCCCAAATTTCAGATCTCAATTTGGGGTTTCTGCAGGATCCCGAATTACATCCCAAACAAGTGGCCTTGGAAAAATCATCATAACTTTCTCTCTGAGCATCATATTGGAATTTAGTAAGAAGTTACAGAAAGAGGATGGACTAATTTTTTGTGTATTAGTTTTAGGTCCTAAGGTCACAACAGTGACACTTGGCACTTCATACAAGTTTGCTCTATTAAACTAGTCTATAATCTGGTCATCATGGGAGATTTAACATAATGCTTCCTTGGAGAATCCAATATTTATCTGACTTGAGGGGTTGGAAATAGGACTTAGAGGGATACCACAGGATGCAATTTTAGAACTTGGAGATATGAAATTATAGAGTTACAGCCGTTTCAAGATCAAGCTCAGAAAAAGCAAGAAAAAGAGATATTATGAAGTTTGATGGAAAGGATTCTGTAACTTGGATACTACAGGTGGAGTAATATTTTGATCTACATAGTATGAAACTGTTACAAAAGGTATGTATTACATATTTATATTTAGAACCAAATCAGTTTTTATGGTATAGAGGGATTTGTTCTCATAAACGACTTGTCACCTAGCCAATTTTCACAGAGGAAATGATAACACATTATGAGGATACAAAGAGCAATAATTCTTTAGCCAATTGATAAATCTCAAACAAAAGGATTCAATGGAAGAGCACATTCAAGACTTCCAAAAATTGAATATAAGGGTAAATGATATTCCAGAGAAGTAGAGGATTGATATCTTCATAGGGACTTTAAAGGATAACATCTAAAATGAGGTTCACCTTTGGGAACCTAATTCATTGGAGAACGCATACAGGCTGGCAAGGAAAGTGGAAAGCAAAATTATGGCAACAAGGAATTCTAGCGCTCACAACTATAAACATGGAAGGGTTATTTCTCCTAGTCTTCCACAACCTACAAGGTTGACACCACAACAATTGGAAGAAAAAAGAGCAAAAGGGATCTGTTATAGTTGTGATAAAAAATACATTAAAGGTCATGAGTGTGCTGAGAAGAAATTATTTTACATAGATTATGAAGGGAAGAAAGAAAAGGATCAAGAAATTTCAAAAGAGGATTATATACACCAGGAACCAACCGTAGAAAAAGAAGAAATCAGTGCGACCATATCTTGTACTACATTGGCAGGAATTACCACTCCTCAAACTCTCAAGATAAAAGGACATATCAAGAAGAAGAAGGTTCAAGTAGTGAAATATCAAGAAGAAAATGATCAAGGAATGTCAAAAGAAAGGGATATACAATAGGAACCAACCCAGAGAAAGAAGAAATGAATCTGACCATATCTTGTAATGCATTGACAAGAATTACCACTCCTCAAACTCTAAAGATAGAAGGACATATCAAGAAGAAAAAGGTTCAAATAGTGAAATATCACATCAAGCATCAACAACAAGTTCTCCAAATGTTAAAGGATAGCCTCATTTTGGTACATAATTGAATGAAACAATAGGAAGATCAACATCATGACGAAAGAAGTTATTATGTAAGTGATTGGGTATTTTTACAGCTACAACCATACAAACAAATATCCCTGAAGAAATCTAAGAAGGATAATAAATTATCACTAAAGTACTATGGTTCTTACAAGGCGTTGCAAAAGATTGGTACTATGGCATACAAATTGGAGCTTCTTGCATCTTCTCGAGTGTACCTAATTTTCCATGTTTCATGCTTAAAGAAGGTTATAGGTGACACGCTCCTAGTTCAAACAATATTTTTGGAACTTGAAGAGGAAGGAAAAATCATAGTGGAACCTAAAGAAATCATGGAAACAAGAACCCAACAGCTATGAAATCGATCAATCTCAGAGTATCTTACCAAGTGGAAGAACTTACTCGTTGAATATTTCACATGGAAGGATGAGAATTTTTATACAGAAGCATCTAAAACTATTCAAGCATTGAGGACAACACTTTTGAAGGAGAGGGGCATGTTAGGTCCCTATACTTCTAGTGTAGCCCCTTATTGTTATTAGTGCAACCCCCTTATTGTATTGTTGTTCCCATGTAGTCCCCATATTGTTATTATTGTGCCCTCACAATATTATTATTATGTAGGATCTGATTTTATTGGAATGCTGTTGTGGGGAAAAGTATCCGACTCGGAATGACCCTATCCCGACTCTAAGGGTGATAGTTCCTTAGCAACAACTGAAAGTAAAGCTTTGATAGTTTTCCTTTATGAAAATACAGAGAAGGAAGAAAAGATTGACCAACCAATGTCTTTCGCTTTTGTCGATCCCGTCTTCTCTCTTTGCCTCTTGCTCCCAGCTCCTTGCTCTCTTGCCGGCCCAGCTACACACAGATCCTGCAAAAACGAGAGAAGGAAACTACAAGAAACATGTACTCATAACTGATGCATGGATTAGGATGAATCAAATATACAGATGAAAACAATACATCATTGCAATACAAGTATATAGGAGAACATCAAAAGCTTTATTGATAGAAGAAAAAGGTTCTGAGAAGGTTACAACCATAAATGGCTCCAATCCAGCAGCACCTCCCCAGCAGCAAGAAATCTCCTCTTCTCCTCTATAAAAGCAATCACCCAATAGCTCTAACTGTAAACCAACAGCACTTCCTTGCTTTGCACAAAATTCCAGCCTCCCTAGACCTCACAGAAGAGCTCTATATATAGGGTAGAAGGAGAAAGGATGAGTCAGCTTGAGACTGACATAAAGCTGCCTTGTGTCCTCTCCCTCTTCAGTTAAACTTCAGTTCTTGAGTCCACTTGGAGATCCTTGCTTCCACATGGAGATCAAGTACCTCTTACTCATCATAGGGCGAATTCCTTGAACCAAGTGTCAGTTTGGAAGCTTCCTGGGCAGTTGACACCTTGCAGAATGACTGTGCCACTTGGCCAATCTCGCCCAGCGCAGGTAGCCTTCATTGGTTTTGACTTTCAGCGCAGGTACAAGGAGGAGCAGTTGACATTCAGCGCAGATGCTCAGTGGAGCAGCTGACATGATCCAAAAATAGCCTGTTTTTGAGTGTTTTCAGGTGGAGAACTGATAGGAAGTGCTGTGGTTTGTTGACCTTGTTCCTCTAGGGGTAAGAACAACATGTTTAGGGACTGAGGATCCCTGTAATTATTGACATTTCATGCTCCATTCTGCGAGGCACAAAAATGTCTATAACAGTTGCCCCCTAAAGTATGAGGTCGTTTATCGGGTGAAATGCTTTATCCAGAGGGTCCGAAGTTCATTCAAGTGCTGAGAGGTGCCCTGTAATACAATACAATACAATACATTATTTTTCATTCTGTTTTCATGATCTAGCTGAGGCGGGCATTCCCATGCTCAACTTTATAAATACATTTTGGTACATAGAACAGACGATCGTCTGATGGTAGACTGATAATTCTCTGCTGAAATTATCATCCTTTGAGTAGGATGATCATCTGCTGCAATGATGTACATGACAAATGCTTTTATATTTCCTGAATATGTGTCGCAGCCCGGATGGATGAAACTAGATCCGGGGTCTTCAAACTCGTTCGATCTTCACTCTAAGTACAAGTCGATCCATGTGAGAATTTCGTTGAAGTCGAACATAGAAATACATCGCTTGATTACCGGTCAATGATGAAAACCGTTAACAAGCGCGAGAGGAATCATCGATAATGATAATGACCCTCAAGGTACTGCAGTACAATTCACGTGGCGTGAATAAAGGACTTG
Organism: Pinus tabuliformis; assembly: GCA_031772625.1. Classification (NCBI taxonomy): domain Eukaryota; kingdom Viridiplantae; phylum Streptophyta; class Pinopsida; order Pinales; family Pinaceae; genus Pinus; species Pinus tabuliformis. The sequence continues at coordinate 872,114,049 of CM062812.1, forward strand.
GCGTCGAACGCCACGCAAAATATTCTGGTCGAAGGTCATTGATGTATACCTGTCGCCGGAAGTGAGAAACTTGCCATTGAGGCATGCAAGCTTCAAAGTACTGATGGGGTTGTTCCTAGATCAACTTCTTGGATAATGAGCTGAAGTCGACAAGAAGCGATCCGTCAAAGGAGGGCCTTAATGAATCCCACATCAATGACACGGAACGGAGCTAATGATTTTAGTGGAGGTGAAAACAAACTGTGACATATGATTCAGGGTGGCGATCATGAATGGATGAAGGATAATGTATGGTAGTGGATGGGACACGGTTGACACTTTCAGAATGACCTCTCTTGAACATATAACGACACTGATGCGATGGATCGGTAGCATTACCCCAAAATGCGGATGGTTTGGCGAAGACCATGGTGAAGAGACCGGTGAATGAAACAACCCAACCCGATGTGGTACGGAAGAAAAGTGTCATGTTCAAGAGCGACTTGCTACCATTAAGCTTTGATGTTCTCCCAATTTTTCCCCAGTCATTTCTGACCAATACCTCTTTATTTTTGTCAAGCTTGAGGAGGATAACATATGCTTGTTCTATAACCTGCCCTTCGGGCAAGCCCATCGCTATGATTTAACGAGCTTAGCGATAGGGAAACTCGTTCTCGTCTAAAGACAAGTTTGTCGCTATTTAATCATTTTAACGAGTCTAACGACAAGGAAAACTCGGTCCTTTTCATTTTTAGAGAGTCTGAAAAGGTACAGAAAGTTAACTCCATAATTCCTTTTTCGTCATCTAATCCCTTAAGTCCGAAAAAGTATAAAACAATACAGAAGGGATGAATTTTCGATTGCTTTAGCGAGCCGAACAAAACAAGCGCTTGATCTTTTTGTGCAATAATCCCTCAGGTCCAAAAAGATTAAAATCTAGAGGAGGGATAGCTCTTCCGGTCGCTTTAACGAGCTGGAAGGCCAAAACTCGACAAAGTTTTCATATTTTACGAGTCAGTGAAAAGAGCTCAAAGAAGACTCGTCTTTTGAGGAACGAGTGATAAACAGGGATAGCAGCAGATTCCAGGTACAAGTTGGAATATTCCAATTACGGCAGTGTCACAAGGATGGCTAAGTGAAATCACTCTTCGCAGCTATTCCTCAAAATGGGTAAACAAACATATGGAGATGAACGATTGGCCAAATGAACGGATGGAGGTGAGACTGCAAGAACACGACCAAGGGCTTTAATATGGCTGTCAAAGGTTACATTCACCAAGGTTATTTACCGGTTCATTTTTTCTGGGTGAGCTTGAACTCTAGGGGAAGATTGCTCACAACTTATGTTTATTTTTTAACGAGCATGAACTATGCGCTAAAACTGCTCGGTGATTGCGTTTATTTTTTAACGAGCATGAACATTGCTAAAACTGCTCGATTTTATGCATGCCCCCAGCATCATAATGACGTATGTCAAAGGAGGGTGCCCCCCAAGCTTCATTGCATTCAACTTTGGTGGTTGGAATGAAGGTTTACCTTTGAATTTTGAACAGGGGATTTGTTTCATTTTTTTTTTTTTTTAATGAGGTTGACATAGTAAAAGAACTATCCTCATGACTCCTTGTTTCATTTTTTAACGAGGTTGACACGAGATAAGAACCGTCCTCGGAGCCTACTTTATTTACAGTATTTCTATCAGGGCGATGATCCATGCTGACAAAATATTTAGGAATCTTCCGAATCCAACCAGAAGATTGGATTAGATTTCATATTGTAGGTTTCCACTGTGGCCACCTCCGATAGATTACTTGCAGGCGGTAGGGAAAAAGTACCCATTAAGGCAGGGTCTTTTAGGAGACCTACTCCAATATTTTGAAGCGAATGATCGCTTCCATGTGTCATTGGAATGCTTCCCGTAACTTGTGAACTGTCGGGGAGGAAAGTTTGTTGGTCGACGACTGTAATCCCTCCTTGAAAGGGAAATGCAATCTTCCTGAAGTAGGTTGACACGACTGCGGCCATGGCATATATCCAGGGCCTTCCTAGTAGGATGTTGTAATCGAGGTTTCCATCAATTACTTCAACATCGACTTCTACTGTTTTGCCCCCCAGTTCAACTTGCAAGTTACCTAAAATCCCGTAGGGAGTGTATGATCGTCCATCAAATGCTTTTAAGGTCGTTGACGATTTCGACAAGGGTGGTGAGCCTAAATTTTTCCAGCAACTCATCGACATAAGACATGTAGATGCCCCCTCATCAATAATTGTTCGATGAACAGTTTTGTTGAGGGCTTTCACTTGAATAAGGAAAGCTAGTTGAGCTGGTAACTTAGGGTCATATCCTTTATGATCAAAGGCCACAAGATTGGAATCCATTGGGCCAATCCCACCTATTGCTGATAATAAAGTTTGCTCTTGGGAGGGGCAATTTTGTGGTACCTCAAGTGTCGACATAGCGGACGGTGATTGGGCCAGGTCCTCTATTATATTATAATTCTGTGCTATTTTGGCACAAGGATTAAATGTCGATTTGTGTACTACTCCCTTTGGCAACTTTACCATTGGTTCAGGAATGATGGGTGGCACAACTTTGGTCAAAGCTGTCGTCGAACTACTAGGTTGTTCATTAGCCTTGTTATTTGACAGCCATGGATTCCCGTAATCTTTATTCCTTGTCAAAGCATTATTCTGCTGCTTTGAGGTAGACAACATAAGCACTTGGGATCGGGAAGCATTTTGATTAGCAACCAGATTTTGACCAGGATTAGGAAACGGATCAGTCAACACAGCTGAGGTTTTCAGACTCTTAAAGAATCTTTTAAGCTCAGCTTTGTATGGACAATCTGCTGTCCAATGATCCTCATCGCATATATGACACCCCGAAGGGGGTTTCCCTTTTCTCCCTTTCTTTTTCTTCTTGTCTCCTGGTTGCTTCAGTTGTTTGCCCTTATCGTCCGACACGGCACTTACTTCCGAGGCAAGAAGTTCTTCATTTGCATTTTGATTCGAAGTCTTACGGGTTTTCTTAGACGAATCCCGTGTTGACTTTGCATTTGCAGTGCCAATCACACCATCGCCGGCATGAGAGTCACTATTTGATCCAGGAGGGGGAGGAATTGAAAATTCCGGTCTAGGGGCGTCAGGTATCTTGTCATAGAGCATGCCAGACTGAGTATATACTAAGTCTAAATACTGGGCACGAGCAATAACTTGCTCCTCTGTTACGACGCCTCCCTTGGCCACATCTTCTGTTATAGCAGGAAGAAGTGACTTTATAAACCACTCAGCTAAAAGCTGATCTGGAACATAAGTCTTTACCATTCTGCGACGACGACGCCACTCATGTATATGATCTGATATATGTGTGGCCGTTGTCTGCTTGAAATTGGTTAAGATCTCGGTTCTAGTTTCGTACCTTATAGGTAACTGAAAGTGTGTTAAGAAAGTCGTGGCTAGGGAACTAAAATTGTCGAAAGAGGCTCTAGGTAATTCAATATACCATTTAGCCGCTGGACCAGTCAATGTCCTCTGGAAAAGGCGAAGCCTTATCGAATCATCATTCAAGGTATTCGACGAACACCACAGATGGAAAGTCATCACATGATTCGATGGGTCTTCGCCAGGATTTCCATTGAATTTAGGAATGTCCGAAGGAAGTTTGTGAGGAATCGCTGGCCACCAATGGGCATAGGCTATTGGATCATTCGTCAATCGATGTAAATCTGGTAATTCTAGAGTCGCCACGAATGGCAACTGCTGATTTAGGTTTGGCGAGGCGTACCCAGGATACGATGGAATCGCCTGAGCAGTAGGCCTTTGCATACCAGCATAATGCAACTGATGTTGATAGGACTGATATGGCTGGTGGGCTTGGTCACTGTAAAGTGGTTGATTTAACCCGTTCTGAATATAGGGTTGCCCACTATTTGCAAAGATCTGTCGCTCAGATCCCTGGTACACCTGTTGAAACTGAGGTTGTTGGTATTGCATCATCCATGGCTGCGAAGCCATGTTTTGCTGTGCGATACTAACCGACGGACCAAGATGCGGGGTTATGGTTCCCATTTGTATCTGTGTCGTCCCGGCAGTTGGCGATTGTGGTTGTGTTGCAGGGTCAAGGGGCTGTTGCATTACAACTTGGGGTTGACATACAACGGGCATCGATTGAACTTGCGACACGGTTACAATTGCTGGCGTCGTCGGGATGCTAGACATAGGTACACATTGTTGCATGGAATATACAATTCTCGGTTGTTGGGGTAACATAGGTACCCAACCACTCGTCGTTACTTCAGTCAAACCTGAATGTTGTTGAAAACTGCCGTATGGGTATCCCCCCGGAGGGGGAAGTGAAAGGGTATATTGCCCCCCATACGGTAACAATCCGGAGCTCAAGGGTATAAATTGCCTTTGAGGACTGGATGGCCCAAATTGATTTCCAAAGGGATCAATTTGTCTAGTTTCAACATAAGAATTACCGGGTATTATACCGGAAGAACAAACTGGAACAGACCAAGTTGTCATAATAGTCCCTGGGTGGACTCCTTCTAGCTGTTGAGAGCTAGTCGGGACAGCTGGTATGCCGGCAAACATCGTCGGAGTGACAGCAGGAGCTTCTGCTGTCGCTGTGTCATTTGGCACAGTCCTAGATGTCGACGGTTGCTCAGACATTTTAAGTCTATCCAATAAACTGCCTAACGATTCTACAGGAACTTCCACTGGCGATGGACAAACTTCTGATGCAGAAGGAAAAAGAGTGATGCCTACTCCAAAATGAGTTGGAGTATTTGCTTGCTGGTCCTCTACGATTTCCTCTATTGCAATCAGACCAGGAGGAAGAGGAAGACCGTCAGGTCCGTAAAAGATTTCTGGTGCCGAAGAAGGGGTTGCTTCGACAGCGACAGTTGTTTGAGCAACAAGACTCTGTGGACCGGTTTCAGATGGAACTGGTTCAGTTATGCAAGTACTTGTTCTCAGACTAGGATCAGTACAACTGTCCCTCTGTCGCTGTTGAACTTCTTCAATAGAGGCAGGGATTCCAGAAATATTAGGAGTGACCAGAATCTCAGATGTAGTTGGAACTGTTGTTCTAACTTTAATGGGAGATTTTGACCCGGTCAAGCGAGTTTGCTTCGTCCGTACTACTCTCGATTCCGGAGACAAAGACGGTTGACTCGCGAGTCTCCTCGAACGATGGAGTTCTAATTGACTTTCCTCCACGGTTGCGGATTACTCGATCAACTAAAATACAAAAAGGGGAATTATGTTTCCGTATTGAATGAATTTTATTAGACGCTTTTTAGACACAACTTTTCTTTTTCATGTTTTAAGAGTCGAGAAAAAGCTAAATATGACTCTAGTCGCCTTCGATGTATTAACGAGCCCGAAGTGACAAATGCTCGGTTGGACTTTTTCAGTTATAGAGTTTGAAAAAGGCCAAAAGAAACTGCTCTGGAGATCTAGGCAGAGGGTGTGCCAAACCTTTCGCGAAACCACAGAATACGTTTTACGGTACGGGTGGTCGATCTTCGTGAATGCTGTGTTCACTGCATCGCGATCAGTAGGGCGGCCGACACGGCTTCCTAAGGATAAAGGATAAATGCCTATAGGGGTCTCCCAATATACGCGACGGTACGCGGGAGCACAAGTCCGTATTAGTGTTATCGTCCCTCAGGAGGAATCACCCACCTTCGTAGAGATCGACAATCACTACGTTTAACGACGCCGGAACACGTCTCTACCTAGACCTCTATTGTGAGCGTTATGTTACAAAGCGTTTTTAGATTCATTCAAATTATTTTAAGTTAATCTTGTTTAGCAGTTTGTCTTTCAGGATCACCACGAGATGTATTGGTACAAATTCCTAAATGCAGCTAAAATGATAAGCAAGCTTTACAATCTTTTTAGCTTTGAAAATCCTAACTACTGAGGGGAGAGAAAAACATTATCTTTCCACACAGAGCACAAAGCACAAACTAATGCACTTTCCCCTAGATCAATCACGCAAACTTATCAAAAAATGCAAATGCAAGATGCATGTATTTCTTTTCTTTTCCTTTATTGTTGATGTAGACAAAAGGAAACTGTCGTATAATTTTCGAATTCAATTTGAAGCGTAAACAAACAAGTTTTGTCTAAAATCAAAAGACGCCTTACCGGTACTTGTTTCGACACTAAAAATGTATGAATTCAAACCATAAAATGAAAAACAAACAAACTCAAACAGCCATGAACAGTAATAAAACTTGCTCTTAAGATCACGACGACACTTTTACAGTTCAAGATCTAAGAGGCCACAGCTATACAGGTTTGCTTTTCACAATGGGAAACTGTAACTGAAACAAGAAATACTGAAAGAACAATCACAGTTTCATCACACAACAGAGGTGGAATAATGTCAAGGAAAGTTGGTTTACAGCAAGTACAAATGACAAGCAATCAGCAGCAAAACAACAGTGAAAACAGGGCCAAGACTCAGTGGGAAACCTCAGGAAGACATAGCCTAACTGGTTCAGCGCAGGCTCTGGTCTGTCAAACTGACTCTTAGCACAGTTCCCGAAGGGAGTACCTGCGCTAAAATGCAGACTGCCTTTGGACAGCCTGCACTGAGACACGAGAATTGCGTTTACAAGGGTTTCCGGGTCATAAAAAGCTCAAAAATTCACTGTTTTTGCTGAAATAAAAAGCTATAGGTCAAGTACAAGCTAAGGGATGATCAAGAGGATGAAAAGATATCACAAAGAGCACAAGAGTCCTTGTGGATCAGCTCTTCAAATCATAAACTTGCTCAGAAACTGAGCCAGAGCAGCTGCCCTCTACTTTGCAATTGAAGGACTCGATTGCAGTTCGATTTGGTGCTCTCCTTGTTTATGAGATGAATAGCAAGAAACACAATAAACCAACAAGATACTAGGTTCCCCAGCGGAGTCGCCAGTTTGTTGTGGGGAAAAGTATCCGACTCGGAATGACCCTATCCCGACTCTAAGGGTGATAGTTCCTTAGCAACAACTGAAAGTAAAGCTTTGATAGTTTTCCTTTATGAAAATACAGAGAAGGAAGAAAAGATTGACCAACCGATGTCTTTCGCTTTTGTCGATCCCGTCTTCTCTCTTTGCCTCTTGCTCCCAGCTCCTTGCTCTCTTGCCGGCCCAGCTACACACAGATCCTGCAAAAACGAGAGAAGGAAACTACAAGAAACATGTACTCATAACTGATGCATGGATTAGGATGAATCAAATATACAGATGAAAACAATACATCATTGCAATACAAGTATATAGGAGAACATCAAAAGCTTTATTGATAGAAGAAAAAGGTTCTGAGAAGGTTACAACCATAAATGGCTCCAATCCAGCAACACCTCCCCAGCAGCAAGAAATCTCCTCTTCTCCTCTATAAAAGCAATCACCCAATAGCTCTAACTGTAAACCAACAGCACTTCCTTGCTTTGCACAAAATTCCAGCCTCCCTAGACCTCACAGAAGAGCTCTATATATAGGGTAGAAGGAGAAAGGATGAGTCAGCTTGAGACTGACATAAAGCTGCCTTGTGTCCTCTCCCTCTTCAGTTAAACTTCAGTTCTTGAGTCCACTTGGAGATCCTTGCTTCCACATGGAGATCAAGTACCTCTTACTCATCATAGGGCGAATTCCTTGAACCAAGTGTCAGTTTGGAAGCTTCCTGGGCAGTTGACACCTTGCAGAATGACTGTGCCACTTGGCCAATCTCGCCCAGCGCAGGTAGCCTTCATTGGTTTTGACTTTCAGCGCAGGTACAAGGAGGAGCAGTTGACATTCAGCGCAGATGCTCAGTGGAGCAGCTGACATGATCCAAAAATAGCCTGTTTTTGAGTGTTTTCAGGTGGAGAACTGATAGGAAGTGCTGTGGTTTGTTGACCTTGTTCCTCTAGGGGTAAGAACAACATGTTTAGGGACTGAGGATCCCTGTAATTATTGACATTTCATGCTCCATGCTGCGAGGCACAAAAATGTCTATAACAAATGCCTTAGACTCCTATATATAGAAAGGACGTCTTGTCATTTGTATCATCCAAGAATTGTTCATTTGTGTAATGTAAAGGAGGTTTCCCCCTTGAAGAGGATGATTTCTAAGTCATTGATCTATCTTTTCTATCTTTTTGTGAGCTGATTTCATAACACAATGCCAACCATCAACACTGCAACAGACATTAATGACAACATTCTCCCTCTTCGGCATGGATGGAAACCCCATCTAATCTAGCCATCTGAAAATGTCATCTAAAAAATGATATCCTCACTCTGTCCCTGTTTGAGATCAATGGAAAAGGGTTAAACTTGTCGAGGAAAAATGCTATATGCTCCTCTTCATCCAATGGATTCCATCAAAAAACACATAAAAAATCCACTCAATATCATAGGCATGTGATGAATAATGGAATCCAGGACTGAAACATGAGAATAACAACAACACTACTCGACATGATATAAAAATATGTGCAATAAAATCCCACTAGATACAAGATATTCTTGATCAATGACACACTCAAGTAGCAATATATTTCTCCTATCAGCAACAACAATAAACTCTATCACTCCTAAGGAAGCATGAAAATAAGCAACAACAACAATAATTTAAACAAATGCTCTCTCTCATGAAGTAGCAACAACATAATCCACATCATAATAGTAGTAGCAGATCAAATCACCAACACATAGTAGCGACAACATAAGGTGACCAACTGGCAGCAACAACTACAATCAACTCTATAGTAGTAGCATCATATATGCAACCAACTCTGAAGCAACAATAACAAATAAATCCTCTCTAGAATGTACTAACTAGTATTAGAAAACTCATACATCAGTAGCAGCAGTGACTATCTAGACGCAACATCTCTCACTAATATATCAATGAGAAACTATAACATCCTCTGAGGAAAACGTGTTGGCAACAAATACATGATTACATGGTCACAATAAAATGACCAACCATACTCCACTAAATGGAAACATCTCCATGGATTAATGTAAACTGATATATATATATATATATATATATATATATATATATATATATATATATATATATATATATATATATATATATATATATATATATATATATATATATAGATATATATCTTGCCAATGCCTCCTTTCCATATACAAGAGGCTACTCCAAATGGACTAATGAATATGAAGAAATGATATGAAAAAGAGTACAGGGATTCATTCACTTATTACATGGTTATAAAAGATGATACATAATTGTACAATGACATCAATAAGCCTATAAAAATGGTTGAACCATGACTCACATGACTCTCTCAATGCATACATAACTCTGGAATGTCCCACCATGATAACTATGAGAGTGTACATGAATAATGCATGAAATTCATGGTTGTATCGGCACTATTAACATCCCATACATAGATGGAATAACTCCCATAACTCACTATACACATGCCAATCATGGGTTAAAACTCTATGCATGACACATAAAAAATGAGACTATGATTTTCATAAAATCCTCCCATAAATGCATGTCTAATAAAATGTCATTATGCTAGTACATACAACATATGGTCAACAACATGCCCTCTTTACAACAACAAAATAATATCAATATAAAACACATTAGAGACATGTATCAACCTCTCAAAATCATCAACCATGGAAGCAATATATCATCAACAATAATCAAGAACAGACGCATGATATCATCAAACCAAGATGCATATAAACTCATGCAAGGAGCATATAATCCATGAACAACTAAGTTTCAAGCTCCATCAACAACCTCATGTCACATAAGCATAGAGTATGGAACATATAGTAAACTCCTCCAAGAAACCATGAAAACCATCGAAATATTGGAAACATATAAATTGCTTTTCCCGAACATGTGCCATCATATTTTATCATAATTCTCTCCTTGAGAGATTTGTGCTAAATATAACATCACAAATCCTCTACCATAATATGATCACAACAAATTTGAAAAACATAACATTAGTAGAAAAAAGAAAATCCATCATCATGAAATCATAAGCATCATCAACATCACATCCTAATTGTATTCATAAAAAAAAACACCTCAAAAAATAGATCTATTCACACACACTTTAGTAGCTATGGAAACACCATCAATGATTCTACATGCAAAATAAGGTGCACAATATCTCCCCTTGAGGCCATGCTAGCCTCAACTTCTTCTTTCTAGTCCTTATTTCTCACTATTCCTCCAAACTTTGTGTGGCTTCTGTCTTCCAAGAAAATCTCTTCATGTCCTCATAGTTGGCTTATTTTTCAAATACATCATTAATTGATTAGGTGGCCTTAAGTGTCTTGGATTATTGAAATCCTTGGAAATATCACCAATATTATCACATATGTAGCATCTGATATGACCAAGAAATAGAGGAAAATATTTGAGTCTCTTGAACTTCGTTTTAATCCTCATTGCATGCAACCTGCATTCAATATCCTTGTGGCCAAAATCATTGCATGAGTAGAAATAACCATAAAAAGGAGCATTATACCTAATTTTGTTTGAACTTCATGAGGTGGGTTGCATTCCTTGCTGGTTTGATTGATGGGGTCTTATATACCATTACTTCAGTTGCTGCATGGATATTACAATAAATTTTGTCACCATGATTGTAAATTCAAATCTCTCACCATCCGATGAGTGTCTCAAGTGAATCCCCTATGAAGCTTGAAGTAATAAAATACTAGGGACAAAAGGAATTTTGGGTTGTAGTGCTTAAAAACCATTTTTTTATTATTTGAACACTTTTCCTAGCTATTACCTATGCATATGGAATTTTTACCATTGTATCCTGTGTAATTTTGCGCACTGTCTTCCACTATAAACTAGACAATCTTGTTCACACAAGTAAAAATAAAAAAGAAAATTCTAGAAGCTTTGATGGAGGAATCTTATCCAAATTAGAAACCTCAAACTACTACATACCTATGCCTTATTCCTTGGATCATGGAACTAATCTCCTCCTCTTAACCATCATATCCCTTCAGAAGAGGAATGAGAAACCTTCTCATCTTGCCAATAAATTGAGCATAAGACTAGAGGAAGGGGGAGACTTGGATTTATAAAAGTATGCTACTTATTTTGGGTTTGAAGAGCTTGTAATCAAAGGGAAAAAACATAGACCATTGGAAGAGGCTTGTGACATCAAGGCAACTAGCTTGTAAACTTGTTCTCCTTTGAATTTAATACAAAGTAGTTGTTCTTTCCTAATTGCGTCTCTTTTGATGTTATTTGTGAGATTCCTTGATGACTCATATGATTTATAATTGATTATTGATTAAACTATATGATGTATATTAAGTTAGGGATTTCATTTCCCTTTTATTTTATATTTGATATGCTTTGATCCCTTTGAATGTTTTTGTCTATGCATATCTCCTTCAGAGAATCATGGAGAAGTTGTGGAAAGCATTAGGAAAGCCTCTAAGGCATTGATGAAAAGTTGGTTGTGAAAAGCACTCAAACGACTTCTACAAGAACATATCTAATAGTTAAGTGATTCTTTGTGTACTACATGTTTCATTTTTTATTTATAGGATAAGTAAAGGTAGCAATCCTTTTGATGTTTGTTACTAGGATTTGTTGGAAATCTAGGGAATTTTTTCTTGTCCGCAAGAAGTTTTCCACCTAATAAATTTGTGACTCTGCTAGGGAATGAGATTGCTCCATTGTGACTCTTGACACCTTTAGATCATTTTAAGAATTGAAATTTCTAGTTTGAGACCTTTTTTTTCTAAAATTATCTCGGACTGCACATTTTATCTTTAGCAACAAAGTGCACATTTGTGCACTTAGTCCTTAGCACTAGTGCGTATGCACTCTGAATTGAACTAGTGACCTATACAACCCTGTAAAAGTTTTGAAAAAACTAGCGATTCTCTTATTTCAGTCCCTATTTTTTGTTTTTATGATTTCTTAAGCTTGTTTATAGTCTTATAGAGTCTCTGTCAATTTGATTGGCTGTTTTGAATTTTCTTTTTGATAAATTCCTAATTTGGTTTCCTTTGGTCATTACTCAGAGATTTGTCTTAGTTTCTTAACAATTGTTTCTGAGTGTTAATCGCCTTTGAGTGTCATCACTTTTGATCTTTGGAATTTTCCTCCAATTTCCTTTACTTACACTCGATTCATTCTTCAGTTACATTGGTGAAGGAAAATAGTCTTGTTGTTCTTTTGCTGATTTGGAATCGTCTTCTATTTGTTTTAAAGAATTTTCTTGCATATATTACATCTTCATAGTTATAATTCTCATTTTCATAACATGAATAGAAATTGTGCATAGATTGCATTTGCATAGTTTTCAAGAAAATTGTACATATATTACATTTCATGGTTTGACACGTAGGGCTTTGAATTGCATTGGAAATTTAGAATTGGTGCATTCTAGATTTCATATTTTAAATAACAACCTATCTCCTTACTTTGGCTAGAATTCATCGAAATGAAAATAACACAATATCATGTTCGAATTCATTAAAGTTTTGAGTCAAGTCATAACACCATCAATTTCACATCCATTTACCCATTGAGGAAGTAACATCTTTAAAAAAATAGCACTAATAAAACCGATTATATTTTTTATTATTTTAGGGATTCTTCCACCTACATTAGATCAGCTTGTAGGGCTTTGGAATATGGAAGTGAGTTAACTTTACAAAGATACAAACAAACACTAGAATCTTGCGATAAGGAGTAAATCCATTTATTACAGTTTGGTTTTGAGAAGCTCCTCAAACAACCAAGTTAAGCACGAGATCATATCAGAGCTAGTGGAGTGTTCACCCCACTTCATTGGTTACAATAGAGTGATTTACACGTATTACAAATAGTGTCGAAAGGTTCTTGGGAGTCACTTGAAGGAAAACCTCAAATTAACCAAGTTGAGGAACTTTCAAGGGGATTAAGCTTTGTTACCCTACCCTTGCATGTACGTCTAATCTACGACTATCCTCGCATGTTGCATTGTCGTATGTGGTAACCTTAGAGACCATAATCTTAAGGATATTACCCAAGGTGGAAGTGGGGGGGAAGCCTCTGTTTTACTTGGAACGTACGTTGTCTAGACTCACTTGGAGCTGTTTGGAGGGTATTCCTCACTTGATATGGCATAAGTGAAGTTACTTGCACCATATCATGCTCATTAAGAAGGTTGTTAGCATAATAGGTTCCACTCGCTCTATCTTTATTCACTTTTCATATTAATCTCTACAATGTTGGATTTCATCACCAACTAGTGATTTTGGTGTGAAAAGTTTGTTTGCATGGTTTGAATCCTTAGATTTACTAGCGTGTTTTATTTTCTTGTTTTTACGTTTTACAAACTTTAAGTGTAGATTGAGAATATTACTTAAATTCTTAGTAAAAATTATTTGAGTTGAATCCAATGGCAACAATTCTGGAAGTTACCGATCAAGGAATCCTTGTTAATGATGATCCTAGTCCTTTTCCTAACTTTGGAAATGTCAGTCCTCCTTATTGCTACGTTGTCACTTCCTAGATTCACGATAGGTTTATCGATGTAGTTGTTTCCAACTTCTTTAGTCCCAAATACTCAAATTGTACCACCTCAAAATAAATTTTCACCTCAACCAAGTTCTCTATCTCAACCACACCAACCATTGGTTAATCCTCTACCTTCTTCACCCAGAATGTCTTCCTCCCTTTCTTCTTCTTCACTTGGTAAAATCCTTGATTCTAGTAACCATGGTGGCTAAGAAGAAGAAGAAATAGAAGAAGAAGGAAAAGAATCAAGGTAAGAAAGAAGTCAACCAACCAACTTTGAGTATGGAAAATGTTGAGGAATCATTCAAAAGAAACCACAAGCTCAAATTACCTTACAAGCTTTCTAAGGGTGAGCCCCTTCTTATTGATTTTCTTGGTATTCCAAAGGTGTTAGAAGTGTGGTCTAAAAATTATTATCAACTTACTATTGATCCATCGACCAGTGATTGTCAGGTTCCTAGGAAAAAGGGTAAAGTTAGGTTTCCTTATAGCTTATGCAAAGGGATTAATAATAGTCACCTTTTCCCTTATATGGATGAAGCCTCAAAATTGTTGGAAAACTTATTGTTTCACAACAATAAATTCCAACTAGTTACCATAACATTTCTCCCAACCTACCGTTAGTTAATGAAGTGATTGATCTAATTCCAATACCTGTCAATCTCACTCTTCCATTGGAAAGTGAAACACATATCACTTAGGTTGATTAACCATTGGTGATCAAGTGGTTGAAATGATTCCACATTCAGTTGGTCCAATTCTCCCTTTAGATACTGGAATTAATACCACTTAGGTTCTTCTAGTTACTTCAGTTTCTTCTACACTAGGGGCATTTCAACTATTTCCATTGACCCCCCCCCGAAGTACTAAGATTATTTCCTTTAATTATAGTATAATAATATAACCTCATATTCCTTCTTCCACCCTTTTCCATATAATTTTGTAAGCATATGGTAATAATGTGCATTAGACAAATGTCAATGAAGGTGCTTCTATTAGTATTTTATCCTCAACCACTTGGTAAGCTTTGGGTTCCCCTCAACTAGTGTCTATTACATAGAATCTACTAGATTTTAACATAACCATTAGTCATCCTTTAGGGATCCTTCCTAAATTACCTATTACTCTAGAATAAAAAAATGTATGTACTAATCTTATGGTTGTCCAAGGTCCCTTGTATTTTAATTTTCTCCTTGGGCAAGACTATTTTTATGCCATGAAAGTTGTCATGTCCACACTATTTTGAGTGATGTATTTCCCTCACAATGGAAACATTGTGACTATTGACCAAATTTCATTTTTTGACCCTGATTCTACTCGGAGTCATTCGACATCCCTGAATGTTCCTTATATGGAACTGGTATCTTCCCCACCATGGGTTAATTATGTGGAAACTTGTCCAATGTTTTTAGTTATCGATGCAAGCAATCCTCTGAATGTTTTCTCTACTTTTTTTTTACTTATATCCATTAACTGACATGGTGGACCCTTCAATGGGGACATTTGAACCCTATTTCCATATCCGCATTGATTCACTTGACATGTGTTCTTTCCAAAGAATTACTTTTCCTTCATGAAGACATCTTCGAAGCCATGGTTGGGAAGTGCCCCTTGGCATGCGTTTCTTCCAAATGGAATCCACGATCATGGGCTTCCTGAGGATGGTTCTCTTACCACGTCAACCTCATTAAAAAATAAAACATGTCCCTTTGAGGATAGTTATTTCACTGTGTCAACCTCGAAAAAAAATGAAGCAGGTCCTTATGAGGATAGTTATTTTACTGTGCCAACATCGTTAAAAAATGAAACAAGTCACCTTAAGGATGTTTCTTTTACTATGTCAACCTCATTAAAAAATGAAACTGGTCCCTATGAGGATGTTTCTTTGACTCTGTCAACGTCATTAAAAAATCGAACAGATCCTTATGTGGATGGTTCTTGTACTGTGTCAACCTCATTAAAAAATGAAATAGGCTCTTATGAGGATGCTTATTTTAATTTTTCAGCCTCATTAAAAAATGAAATAGGTCCTTATAAGGATGGTTCTTTTACTGTGTGAACCTCATTAAAATATGAAACAACATCCTTGAGGATTGTTCTTTTATTGTGTGAACCTCGTTAAAAAATGAAACAAGTCACTACGAGGAATTTTTTTTACTGTGGCAACCTTGTTAGAAAAATGAGAAAGGTCACTATGAGGATAATTCTTTTACTCTGTCAACCTCATTAAAAAATGAAACAGGTTCGTATGAGGATGGGTCTTTTATTGTGTCAACCTTGTTAGAAAATGAAACAATTCCTTATGAGGATGGTTCATTTACTTTTTCAACCTTGTTAAAAAATGAAACAGGTCTCTATGAGGATGGTTCTTTTACTATGTCAACCTTGTTAAAAAATGAATTAGGTTCCTATTAGGATGGTTCTTTTACTATGTCAACCTCGTTAAAAAATGAATCAGGCTCCTATGAGGATGGTTCTTTTAATGTGTCAAACTCATGAACAAATGAAACAATTCCCTATGGTGATGGTTCATTTACTATGTCAACCTTGTTGAAAAATGAAACAAGTCTATATGAGGATGGTTCATTTACCATGTCAACCTAGTTGAAAATGAAACAAGTCTATATGAGGATGGTTCTTTTACTGTGTAAACATCGTTAAAAAATGAATTAGGTTCCAATGAGGATGGTCCTTTTACTGTATCAACCTCATTAAAAATGAATTAGGTTCCTATAAGGATGGTTCTTTTACCATGTTAGCCTTGTTAAAAATGAATCAGGTTCCTATGAGGATAATTCTTTTACTATGTCAACCTTGTTAAAAAATGAAACAAGTCCCTATGAGGATAGTTCTTTTATTGTGTCAACCTCATTAAAAAATGAAACAAGTCCCCATGAGGATAGTTCTTTTACTGTGTCAACCTTGTTAAAAAATGAAACAGGTCCCCATGAGGATGGTTCTTTTATTGTGTTAAGCTTGTTAAAAAAAAGAAATAGATCCCTATGAGCATAGTTATTTTCCTGTGTCAAGCTCGTTAAAGAATGAAACAACACCCATGAAGATAATTCTTTTATTTTTTCAACCTCGTTAAAAAATGAAACAAGTCCTCAAGAGGACGGTTCTTTTATTGGGTCAACCTCATTAAAAAATGAAATAGGGCCTGATGAGGATGGTTCTTTTACTATGTCAACCTCATTAAAAAATGAATCTATGTCTTATGAGAATTGTCTGTTTACTGTGTCAACCTCATTAAAAAGTGAAATAGGATCTTATGAGGATGGTTCTTTGACTATGTCAACCTCATTAAAAAATTAAGCAGGGACTTATGAGCATATTTCCTTCTTTTGTGTCAAGCTCATTAAAAAATGAAACATGGTTTGATGAGCATAGTTCCTTTTCTTGTGTTAATTTCGTTAAAAAATGAAACAAGGTTCCATGAGAAATTATTTTCCTTTGTCGATCTCGTTAAAAAGTGAAACAAATCCTCCCCTAATTGAGTTGAGTCTTTCATTTGATCTCGTCAATGAAATGGAGCTTGGTGGCCATGTTCCTAGAAATATGATGGGGGCATGAAAACTTATCTCAAGCATAGTTTCCTCTCCATTTCAAGCTTGTGTAAAAATGAAACCACTCTCAAGCATAGTGTTTCTCTGTTTCAAGCTTATATAAAAATGAAAACTATTTATGATTCCATTTTGGTTATTATTTTCAAGACTCGTTAAACTCGTAAAAATTTGGAGCATCTTTCGCTATTTTTTTCATGCTCGTAAAACGTACGTGAAAATTTTGATTTCTTTCCGTCTTTTCCACCTCGTTAATCAAATTGAAAGTTAGTGATAAAGAGTAAACTTTTATCAATTTTTAAAACTTACTAAAAAGTGAAACAATGGAGTTACCTTTAATCTCTTTTTTGGCTCTCAAAATGTGAAAGCATTGTCGAGTATGCTTATTTGTTTCGAAATTGTTAAAGAAAATGAAAAACATCTACTTTTGATAAGTTTACCCCTTTTACGGATCATGTAGAATATTTACAAAAAAGGTATACTTTGACTAATCATTGTGAAAAGAGTTCTCTCCTCCATTATTTTACCCTTCTTGAGAGGGTAAATCTATGAAAAATAACATTTCATAGTTTCCTTACATTTTTCTCGAGATTCCCTAATATGAAAAACATCGAGCTTCACTTTCTGTGGGCTCATTAAAATTTTACATTGAAAGAACTGTATGAGTTTATTTTTTTGACTTTTCAAACTCTTTAAACATGAAAGTGACATCGATTTACCCCTTCGTTAGAATTGTAAAATGTAAATAGTATAGGACTTGTCAAGCATGATGAGACTGAAACAATCCTTCCTAGGGTTTATTGAAAATAATCTGAAGGACTCATCTGAAGGATGAGCTTACAGGACAAGCACATTTTATCCTCCTTAAGCTTGCATAGAAATAAAGAGGAACTTTCCAGTAAGGGTGGGGGGAAATTGGGAAAGAACCTTTGTTTTTGGTGTTGTAAGAAGGTAGTAGGTCACTCTTGAACATGAAACTCTAGCACTTTTGTCTATGGGTTGGGAAATCCATTTGTCTCTCACCTAATCATACCTCATTGAAAGTCTTCATATTGTTTTTTTGTCTTATTTTATAGTCAGATTATGCCAATTTGAACTGTTGTTTCACCAGTATGTTCAAGAGAAGTCCAACCTCCATAAAAATTACCTTGCAATTCATAGCCTTCACTTGTATCGACCATTGCTGAGTCAGTCCTGAATCACTCCAAACTTGTTCTTCAAAATTTACATGAGTTTCGTGTCATAGGCCCTCCTACGATGTGTCACTTCCTATCAAATTTAGCTCATTATCTAGGAAGTTTATCTAGAAACCTGATTGAATACCTTGGATCCTACATGCCTTAATCACAATTTTCTTGCCTTCGACGATGAGTTCTCATCATTGACCTTTGATCAATTTATTCTATGAGTGTTTCACTTCAAGTCATATTTTCACACTTCATAGATTGTACTAGAAGTACCTTGATGAATATTTTCATTATTGGTGGTTTCTCTCGCACCTATTAATGATTTACATCATTGACTGATAATGAGGTGATTTCTACCATGTTTGACTTCAAGAAATTTACTCACATGGTTAGATTCATACATCAAGAGATGGAGATCAAGACCCTAGATCTAGTTTCATCCATCCAGGTTGTGTGGAGGTGTTAAATATTCATGATTGTAAACATATATCCATTGATGGCTACACCCATATCGTGGCTTCTCTTTACATATATATTCATATGTATTTCCATACTAATTCTTTGAGATACTTGTATTCTGAGTATAGGAATTCCTACCTCAGTGATGTTCATAGAAAAGCATGATATGGTAATCGTTGATTGTTTGCATGGTAAATTGTAGGGGCAAATTATAGCCCAAAGGAAAAATTTGAGGGTTTTTACATTTTAAGAGGGCGAAATTTTTACTAAAAACCCTTTTCATATAGTTAGCCCCAATTTTATTTAAAAAATAATTAATTTTTTGATTTTATCCCAAAATAAAAATGGGCAGATAAACTAACCGAACCTTCATTTGGCCCGATTCGCTAGTTTTGGGAAATCGTATTCCCTTAAAATCGCTGAATTTTGATATTTGCCCCTGGTTTGGGAGATTAAAATCGCCATATTTATTATTTACAATTTGGTTTTCCTAGTTTGGGAGTGGTTTGTGAGGGTCGATTTGGTCCTCAGAGGTTAGATTTGTTTTGAAATGGAGGGTGGAGGTTAATTTGTTTTCAAATGGAGGGTGACTCCCTGTTTTCACGGACTCAGCCCCCTGTTTTCACAAATTCTGGATTCATCATGTATATGGTTCCCTGTTTTCATGGATTCATGGTGTATATGGCTCCCTGGCTCCCTGTTTTCATGAATTCATCCTGTATAAAATAGTTTTGAAATAGGGTTTTCGATCATAGTTCACAAATCCTAATTTTCTAGTTTCGGTGTGAGCAGCAACAGTTTCTATATTGGTAGTGCTACTTTTGGTGCGAGCAACAAAATTTTCTATTTTGACTTTAATATTCTTGCATTTTCAATCCACTGATTCTTCTCTTGTTTTGGTATCCATGGTTTCTTGGATCTGAACGTCTCACGCCATTGCAATAGCAACAACAGCAGTCGGTACTTGACAGAATTGTTGGTTGAGCACCAGAGATTAGGCCCCTTTACGTAGGTCCTACCCATCTATAGCCAGGTTTTGAATTAGGGTAAGTTGGCTTCATATTCCTTGTTTTTCTTCAAGTTTGTTGCCATTCTTCCCTGTATATGTATTGGTTTTCCAAGGCAAAAATATGCGTTCCTATAGATTCATGATAGGGCAGGTTGAAGTTAATGTTCTCGCTTGTGCTTCACTCAGAGTGGCCAAGCTCCAATAGGGGGGTTGCTAACTGCACTGTTTTAAATAGATTAGATGTGTGCATCATCTTGTCAGCAAAATGGTTTGTAGTATTATGGATAATGAAGAAAATAATACAACAAAATTATATTATGGCATTGCGATTGAAGTGGTGAATTTAGGATTATTTTTAAATCATTGAAATCCATGTGCTTTCCTAAGGCACATATGTCAGAACAAGGAACGGAGTAGAAATTAGGATTACTAGAACCCATTCCTGCTATCAACTCTTTTGCTGTGGGATGGTCTGCTTAAGTAATTGCATGTGATTTTATTGATTGTTACATTTAGTCTAATATAAATCATCTTTTGTAGCTCATTACTATTAAGATGAACGGGTTTGTGCAATGTTAAACGGGCGGAATTAAGGTAATTAAGTAACTTACATTATGAGTTCCAATGGGCTGGATTTTATTTTGTGATTACAGATTGTAGCAAAGATTAGCAACATGGGTGACGTCGCCAAGTGCTTATAGTCTACACCATTAGAACTCTGATATTTATGTCCATAACAAACATGCAAAGTAAATTCCAGTCGAAGCAGAAATATTCTAAACTGTTACAAATATTGAATACAATTGCAAGAAAGTGAATCCTTTAAACATTTAATACATCAAAATATATACAAGATATGTAACTTATTCTCTGAATCAATAGGAATATATTATATTTCTTAGAAAGTCCTGAACAACTAATGCCAACCATGTAACGACTAGAAATGCGTTAAAATTGACAAGCAACATATCAAAAACATCCAAGTTCAAGCATTTAACAAAGGCTGGAACACAGTGGTTTTTATATCAGAAGCTTAAAAAAAAAAAAAAAATCCTTGCCATTCCCTGAAACCCAATATTGACATTGTTATCACCCAAAAATTCTCAAAACATCATTGTGTCAGCTCTGCTTTTGGTCATGATTTCAAGGAGGTCTAAAAGTCATTTTAGTCTTGATAAAAGGGTAAGTGATAGGGTTTGAAGTCGTAAAATTTCATGTTTTGTTTGCAAATAAAGTCCTTTAGGTTCACTTCATGGTCACTTTGTGACAAACAACTTGTTGTCCAAAGAGTTTTTTACAACTGTCATATTTTTAAGAGGGCAGTTTGGGTTATAAAGGGAAATTGCCATGAAGATGAAAGCATAAAAAGAAGGATATGTGTTTGGATAGGAGGCTATCTAGCTTTAACTGATGATGGATGACCTCAGCTTCACACAAGCTTTCATCCAGACATGTTACATGTATTTCTACCAGGAGCTGCAAGGGGATTTGTGTGTTTCTTGGACTATTTTGAGCTATTGTTTTCAAAAGGAATTTTTAGGAAAATGAAGATGAGTTTCAAAAATATGAAGAATGTTTTTTCTAAGAACATAACAGGAAACAAAAACTTCTTTCAAAATTGTCCCAGGTTCTACCAATTTGGATATTTGAAGTTTCCTTTGAGACCTATTTTTAGAATTCATAATGTTTTCTGTTTTATACATGATTTTATAATGCAGATTCTAGACAACTGAAGCTGGTTTTCAAAAAACTGAGAGCATTTTTTTATTATAAACATTCTTATCTACAAAAACCTCCTCTAGTTTTGTAACATCTATCAAGGATCAAGAGGTAGGAGCTCGGGAGTGCAGCCTCTATTTTGAGGAAAAATAGAGTTAGTTTTATTGGTTGATGAAGTGGTTGAAGGTGAGAAGGTTGTTTCTCGAGAAGGGAGAAAGGTAAAATATACTTAAAGTAGTTCCACATGAGCATGAAAAAGAGTATCAGATCAGTCATTTGATAACTGGAGATATTCAGTTAAAGGAAGAGTTTGAAGACACTAGTCTACATGTGCCAGGTCATGAAATTGATATCTCCTTAATGATAGGTAGAGTAACTTCATGAAGGAAATTAGAATATTTTGTTGGTTGATGGTCAGAATGGTTAAAATATAGGATTCCTTTTGAGGAATATTTGGATCAGTTTGGTTTAAATGTAATAATTAGGTGTTTGAGTCATAATAGGACTCTAACTCTTAATTCGAAAAGGTGTCAGTCCTAGTTTTATGAATCTAGTTAGTATTTAGATTTGGTGTTAGTTGTAAAGTCTAATGGTCTAGCCACTTGGAAGAGTTGTTGTAAAGGCTAGATGCCTATAAGTAATGTAAAATTTGATGTACACAGGGGTTGGAAAATGTTATAGAAAAGGACTACTTTTGTAAATGCTGAGAAGGGACTGATATATACAGAAGCACTTTAACTTTTCTGAACCTGAGATTCTTAGTGTACTTCAGTGAGCTTTATATTTTATCTTTGATATGTTTTACTTCCATAGTCTTAATGGTTATTACTCAGAATTCATGGAGGAACATGCTCTGACTTCCTTTAAGTGTTAAACTATGGTGAATTGAGTTCTTGGGCCCTATCTATGGATGTTTTTCTTCAATGTTTTAATACTTATTACTCATAATTCATCGTTATTCATGCTCTGACTTCCTTTAAGTATTAAACTTTGATGAATCACTTTTAAAACTTTCCTTTTGAATACCTTGATGTGTCATTACTCAGAATTCATGCCCACGTGCTCTGACTTCTATGAACTTCAAGTTATTAAGACTTTCCTGAATGTGTTACTCTTTCATTGAAGTATATACAAGCCTCAGGTTTATAAGATGAGCTATTTATTATGTTTATCTCTATCACTGACTCCATAGACCAATGGTAGCAAGTCTCCATATTTCAACCTATAAACATATAAAATCAAAAACCATAGAGTTAGCCATCTATCTATATCTTTAATCAATATCATTAACCCTTAAGAGAGCCCTCTCAGGCTGAGGAGGCTAAGCCTCAGCCAAAATATTGGTTTGAAATGACTTGATGAGCATCCTATCAGGGTCCTATTTTGGTGATAACAGACATCTCGAACATGCTTATTATTTCTTTTAACCTTTCAACCTGTGTCCAATCTTAGGAAGTTGGGATGTCATCATTTAATGATGTGAGTTTCTTGTCTTTTTCTTTTTTTTGATACTATCATTTTTAACATTTTGCTATCCCTAATTACTACATGCACATATGCTTCACCTGGAATTGTGGATGATGGAAACACTAATATCTATGAAGAATGAAGCAACTTCTTACATAACTCTAGATATCGCAAGGACATATCTTTGGTGATTGTAATTGAAACTGTGATCCAAACAAAAGCAATGTTGGAATATGTCTACTATAGTATAGATGGCTTACATGATGACAAATCATTCATTCATAATAGAAAAACCATCTTGAAATTTTGGTGACTTCACCTGGAATTGTGGATGATGGAAACACAATCTATGAAGAATGAAGCCGCTTCTTACATAACTCTAGATATCACAAGGCCATATCTTTGGTGATTGTAATTGAAACTGTGATCCAAACAAAAGCAATGTTGGAATATGTCTACTATAGTATAGATGGCTTACATGATGACAGATCATTCATTCATAATAGAAAAACATCTTGAAGTTTTAGTGATTTGAAGACACATAATTATGAAACTTGAGCCGCAAAAGGGCCCTTGAACTCAATACTCTATTTGACCAAGATTTAAGAGAGTTTCACTCAACAACCTTTGTTGGAAGAGTGATGGAAAAAAAATTGATTTTCAAGTCTAATGTGAAATGAAAAGAAAAGGTAGATGTAATAAAATAATTAAAAAAATAAGAAATTAGCTTAGATCCATCTTAACCTTAGATTGTTTAAGTAGGGAGAGGTTTGCACATGTTTTTTTATTCGTTGTAGTGCTTAATAGATATTGGGTTAAGATGGACCTATACTAGTAGAAGAAAATTTTGAGGTTTCGGTAATGCTACTTAATGTATTATGATGCAACATGCATCGCAAAAATCCTGTCAAACCCTTAACTAAGATTGAAAGTGGTTGCACCAAGAGCCCAAGGGAAAAATATTTGTCAGATAACATGTGTAATTCTAATAAATTAAAATGGAACAAGAATTAGATGTTCGAGTCTAATGTAAAAAAAATAATAAG
The DNA here is from genome assembly GCA_031772625.1 of Pinus tabuliformis. Taxonomy (NCBI): domain Eukaryota; kingdom Viridiplantae; phylum Streptophyta; class Pinopsida; order Pinales; family Pinaceae; genus Pinus; species Pinus tabuliformis. The sequence goes on from CM062812.1 coordinate 872,138,014, forward strand.
GTTGATGTAATAAAAGGAAAAGACTAGCATAGATCCATCTTAATCTTGGATCTTTTAAGCAACGAGAGTTTACATGTGGGTACTTTTGATTCTTCTCCATGCTTGATAGATATGGGGTTAAGATGGATCTATGTTTGTAGAATATCCTAAAGTTTTGGCAATGCTATTTGACATATTATGATGAAACATGAACAACAAAAATCTTCAACCCAATACTCCAATTGACTAAGATTGAAAAGTGATAGTTTACTAGAGCTTGTGAGTGATGTACCCCTTCAAACAAGGGCACTCCTAAACTTTATACCATGCTGTTCATAAGCCCAATTGTGTGCAATTTATAGCCTTGTAAGGTCATGTGGGATGAAGTGTAAAAGTGTATCCTAGATCCTCGATGGTGGATGGGCATGGTAAGTCTTCTTAGATACATGTTGATGGTGCATGGTTTTATGGCTGCTGACTTCCCCTTGGTGGGCAGTAACTCCTTACCTTGATTTGCCTTCTTATGTCCTAGGTTGGTATATTGGCATCATGGAGGTGGACCTATTAGAACACATGATTAGAATGAACACTCATCATTTAAAGCCCTATAAAGGTCGAAATTATTTCCACAGTAGTCATTTTTTCTGTCGACGAGACAATAAAAAATCATTTAGAATAGATATGTATTTCACACTCTATCGACTAGTTAGTAAGAATCCAATGGAAAAGTTCTACTGGTTTTGGCCAGAAGCAATTGAAACGACATATAATGGCTTGGGATTCAAAAGAGGTGCAATGCTCATCTGTTTCTAGCATGTCTAAGTTTAGTTTTAGGGTGTGATTCAGTTTCTCCACTATGTATGGGTTTGGGGCAGTCCCTACCTATTTGGTTGGTTCTGTCACTGATTTCTTCCCTTGAAGTATATTCTTGAATGATTGTCACCCATTTGCAGATTTCTGCTTTGTTCCTGTGTCTTTTGAAGAGCTGCTTCCCCCTCCTCCACCTGCATTTTTGGGTTTATTGGGTGCCGTCGCTCCTCCCTTGAGACTTAGATTGAGGGTTATTGTGGAATTTGATAGGATATGATAATATTGCAGGAGATGATTATCCTGTAATATACTACCTCTGTATAACAAATTTTGTTTGTTCATAGGGTATCCAATCTTTTGTGTGATGCATGGTTTCAAAATGATCACATTGTCTACTTTATTTACCTAGAATATAAGTGATGTCCCAACAAGGGGCTTTATGAAAATTTGAAAGCAGGGGGTACTTACTAGCCTCTTAGTTCTAGTACCATCCTTGAAAATGCAGAGTAAGATTGTTTCGGGTATGCCTTTCCCGAAGCTTTGATTGAACCGGAGGTAGGGAGCCTGTGACTTGACCACCACTGACCCGAGACAGATTTTCCTGCCCAGAGAAACCCACCCAGAAACGAACCTGCATATGCTTTTAACAAAGACTATTGCCGGAACAAGAGCAAGCCAGGCCTGTACTCCCCTGTGGGAAGCAAAGGCAACAACCCCAAGATGCCCATTCTACAAAGAAACATCGTGGACCAAGAACAAGAACCCTAACTCCACACCATTAATGATCCAGGAATCTGTCTGGGGAGAAAAAACAAGTGTTTCCGGAGTAGGACGAAAACCCCCGTCACCGAGGAGCTCCCTGGTCTTTCGTTGAGGTAAAGATAGAGAAAAATCCACCTGAAATGGCACAATACTGCCCAATCCATTACTCTGTCCACTCCAAAAGGAATTTTCGCCTTGGCCACCGTCCTTGCATGTCGCGGCAAGGAATCCCAGACTCATGGCAGCACCATTTGAGCAAAAGCCAGGGAACAAAAACCTATTTCATTCTCCGTCCTGAGACATTTTTCATTCTGATCGCATAAGTGATGTTGTTTAAATGTTATACAAATGAATTATTATATTTTATGTCTTAAAATTTAATAGTTTCCCATCATCATTGTTAAATAATTTTTGTGAAATTCCATTTTGCCGCAAAATTCAATTTCTGATATATGTTCTTTCAATGTTGGCTCAACAATTCTTTTTCAAAGTACAATTCTATTTTCTATGAAAAAGTGAATTTATATGAAGCATATCTCAATGCTTGGAAACTGTTGATGCAAGTTTGCAGATTTATTTGAAATTTTACTTGTGGAATATTCAGTGAGATGTCAGAAGATAATCATGGGAAGAAACCATCAAGGAAAACAGATGCATTATCATACTATCAAAAGGCTCCATCCAAAAATACACATTCACTTCATGATTCAAGCTCCTTTAAACAATCTGTTACTGAGAGAGAGGTTAACTCTTGTGGAAATGCATTTGATATCCATACGATGGATGAAATAATAGGTTCCTCAAGTGTTCAGGGTGAGATAAATGCAGTTTCAATAGAAATTGGTGATGAAAATGTTAAAGATTTTTCCTTGGAAAGTGACACAACCCATTTGTGGAAAAGGAAAAGAGTCCAGTGGACCATAGGGAGATGATTCCAAGAAAATTGGGTCTCATGTTTTCCATTTATTGAATAAATACCTCCTACAAATGAGAACGAGGTTTTCCGACTATTTAGATGTATTGCGTGTAGTTGGAAAACTCAAAAGGTAGTGAAATTTCAGATGAAGCTAGATATAGTACAATAGCATGTAGGAAAGCTATATGAAAAGAAAATTGTAAATGGTAAAGAGAAATCTATTGTTAGATGGAAATCTTCTGAGGAATGTCGACATGTTGAATATGCAGAAGAATATAAAAAATATTTAATAAGTAAGAGGAAACTTGAGGCAGGCAGAGGAACCATCATATCTCTATTTGAAAAGACGATGGAAAGAAGTTTGTTATCCAAGATGATACAATTGAGTACTGTATTTCACATCTTATCTAAAGGTTGTCCTATGATAGATTATCTAGACACATGAAATTTCTATCTTTTCTTCAAGTGCCAAACTTTCCATCTTATCATTGGTCTTTAACCAGTGGTTAGCGATGGGTAGGATATCTAGCTCAAGTAGAAAAGGATGATTTGAAAGAGAAGATTGAAAATGTTAAGTTTTTGGCATTGTCTTTAGATGAGGTTATGGCTATAGATAATACTTCATGGATTTGCATGAGCATTTATATGGTTAATGACCATATTAGGATTCCTATCTACTTGGGATTAGTAAGATGAGAGAGACTTCTACATCTGAAAATATTTATGAACTTGTTCTTAATGGATCGAAGGAAAGTGGTATGGATCAATTAATGATTGCAAAAAAGTTGGTATGTGTTGGATCAGATAGAGCAACGGTAATGCAAGGAAAAAGGAATGGCCTTTGTGTTAGGCTACAACTGTCAACTTCACCATATATGATTAATATTCATTGTATGGCTCATAGGATGAATCTTGCATTTAAAATAGTAAGCAAGTTTCCATCAGTTTCAAAAGTTGAAGATCTTGTACGTGAGACTCATGCATACTTTTCTCGTAGTCCCAAACGATATTTAGAGTTTCAACAATTTGCATATGGTATTACGGATGGAAAAAAACTACTGAAAGATGTTGATACAAGATGGATATCATTAAATGGACCAGCTCAAAGACTGTTTAGTGAGTTCAAATCTTTGGTAGGGTTGATGTATGAAAATCTTTATAATGTAGACAAAGCTCAAGATCTTCTTTCTTGACTAACTGATATAGAGACATTATTGACATTGGCTCGAATTCTTCCTATGCTACATGAAATGAATGTCCTCATGAAAATGTCTCAGAATTGCACAATGTATATTGTGGAATACACAAATGCGAGAAAGTCAACATGTCTTGCATTGGATAATTTGTATATGATGCCAGACTCTTTTATTGGTCCAAAGTTTAAAAGTTGGATTGAGATCATCAATATAGAAAATATTTAAAAAATTTTGACGTTTGATGAAAAAGGGATACTATGTATCGCAGTGCGTGGACCGTATATGGTTCCCTTTCATTATATTAGTAAGATGGGATGAACCACCAAAGATTACCCTATGTGAAGAGACCAATTTGATAATATTGTGATTCCAGTGAGACAAAATTTGATAGAAATTGCAAGATCACTATTATTAGAGATAAGAGAACGTTTTCCTAAGATGAATTGTTGGAGGCCATGTGTGTGGTATACCCCCAATATTGGAACAATTGTCAATGTCCAAGAAATTCAAAAGCTGATTTTAAAAAAAGATTAAAATGTTTAGTAGACTATTTTTGCAAGAAAGTCTTGATACATGGAGAACAAATTGAAGGTATTTTAGATTCATCAAAATTGTATCAACAAGGTGGATGCTTTGCTGAAACAATGTGGAAGCAATATTCTTTTTTGGAGAATCCTAATGAAAATGGTGCTATAACAAGATTATGGACTACTTTAAGTGCTAGCCAATACCTGCAAGAAAACATATCAAAATATTTCAAATTAGCAGATTTGTGTCAAACCATGATTTTGGGATTAGTCGAGGATGAGAGAATGTTTAGTGCATTATCATTCTTGAAGTCAAAGTTGAGGAACAAGCTTGATAAACATGTGGATACATGTTTAAGATTATATGTAACAAAGTATGACATTGACAATTTCCATATGAAAGAGCGCTAACTCTTTGGCGATCAGATTTTGATAGAAGGGGAGAAAACAATATAACAAATCTCTCTAATGAACTTGATATAGAATATAATGTTTTGGAGGCTCATAATGAAAATTCATTTAGAGAAGATCATGTTCACAATTTAGAAAATGAGGACCAAGATGAGAACTGGAAAATTGAAATACCCTAGGACTCTTATTTTGGTATACATGTTCCATTGATCATGCAAGATTACTATATGTCAACTTCAGGTAAAAATAGGTTCTATATTTGTGTTTTTCATTGTAATATTGCAACAACATTACTTTGATGTGTGTTATTTTAATATTGATGTTTCATATTTAATCATTACATTGTTTGTTTCTTGTCTATGATAGGAAATAAAGTTTGATTTGGTGAGGTTGGGACCTATTTCTTTTCACATAGATAGTGTCTAACTGTTATTAAATGATAAATAACAAATTTAACAAGACTTTCAAGTCATTTGTTAGCCATTTCTTGCCAGTAATTTGTCAACCATATTTTCAAGTCTTTCAGGTGCTAAGTTTTTTGGGTCCCCACATGTCCTTAGGACCATTAAGGGATGATATAACATGAGTCAGTCCAACTCATGCCCCGAATTTACTTTTTACCTATTGATGTAAGTGTTTTGTTGCAACTTATCACCAACAAAATACTACCATAACATAAACAAACTTGAAGATAACACTTCTCATCTTCCTTTTACATAAATTCTCTATGGATCTCCCTATTATACTTTTGCCGATACCAATGTCCCTTCTTGGTAGGTCTCTCCACCATACCACTAATCACACAATAGACACAGAGTAGTAACTACCGCATTCTATAAATCTCTCTAGTCTCAATTATTGGTGTCCCTGTGACACTCGACCGATACAATCTTGCAGGTCTATTTTTTTATCATATCTTTGTTTTTTGTTATTTTGTGTATTTACCTTTAGCACCATCCAAGAGTAACGAGTTAGTGTCCTTTGGATTTGATCTTAGATTGGAAATTAAGTTGGATTTGATGAAGCTGGGACCTATTTCTTTTCACATAGACAGTGTCCTAGTATTAAATGATAAATAACTAATTTAAGAAGTCTATTGCTAAGCAACAATGGACTTATTCAAGTACATGAAATTGCGTTGATGTCTAGCTCTGATATCTTAGAAAATTTTAGCGGTTTGTTTGCTGCTTGTTTAGAGGATTTTGTCAAGTTTGAAATTTTTGATTTGTTTTGGTCAGATTTTTTTAGTCGCTTGACTCATTTCATGCATAGATCGACAGATCTAATTTTATTTTTATAATTATTGTTCTTTTCTTTATATTTTTGGTGGTTTGAGGAAAGATATTTGATTTCCTTTCACTTTGTGGCATGATTTCAACATCTTCACCTTTTAGAATATAGTAAAATATTATTCTTATTTTATGTTTTCTTGGAAAAGAATTATTGATATTTGGAAAGGGAAATAAACCCTATGTAGCTAAGCGAAGAGAAAAATGGTCTATGTACTAGGTTCCTATGCATTCATCGTAGGAGACCTATTGGCATGAGACCGAAATTCCGTTTATGCAATTACAATTTGTCAAGGTGGATCTAAGTTCATTGCCTTGGGAAGAACACTAATAGCTGATCATAATGCTAAGGAGATTATAATGATGGTTTCAAAAGCAGGATTGTGAAAATTGTTTGCACTAGTTCTTCTTTTGGTCATATTTACTACCAAATTTGTGTCTTGCTGATTTTTTACATTTGTAATGACCTTATGCAGATTTGGTTTGAAGAGCTCGATGTTGGAGTGAGTAGACTCTCTACAAACCACAAGGACTAAATTGTATTGGTGGGCACTTGATGTTCTTGGTGTTGCTGAGTCTCTTCGCTTGAAGCATAAATGGATACAATGGTATGGCCATAACATCACTTAATTTGATCCTCTTTACTAATCTCCTAATATCATTTCAATACATCAAATTGTTTTTTTTTCATGGAATTCAGAGATACATGAGTAATGTTATTTTGTCTTGGAAAAACTAAATTATTTTGTTTTGATATCACCCAGTTTGAGTTGTTCTTTGCAGCTACCACTTGATCCTTTAATAAGCATTTGAAATTCAAAGCGTAATAAAGCTCTTTTATTTTATTTCCAAAAGAAGATTGCGACAAGCTAATGAATATTATTGTGATTAAACTAGATGTTGCACTTGATACCATAGGCCTTGTAAAATGGTTGTACTCCATTTCAGTCAATGGCAGTAGACTAATTTCTAACTGCTCCATGTACCCACATATGATATAATATTTTTCATTTTTGGCTTGCTGAATATACAGAGAGAAAATTGCTTAACAATATTGCTTAATTTAACAACAATTTTACTTTTATCTGATACATGAGTGGAGGTAATCTTAGATTTTACCTATTTCTCAATAGTTGTTCCCCTTTAGCAACAACATCATCCTTCAACAAATACATTCCAGCTTGTACAAAGGAAAGTTGATGTTTAGTAGAGGGCCCATAAGAGATCCTTTAATGGAGGCACAATGGTTTAGTAGGATCATTGGATGAGGCACATGTATGAATGTATTGCCTTCAATTAGGAAGGCACAGTTACCCATGCAGGGGAGGGCATGCATGAATGTCTATTTTGTGAATGTTGTAGTTTTCTAAGTGTGTTGTGTGCATGAGTTCATGCGTTCAGTCTACCCTACTGGGTCTTGTATTTGAAGCAGTGTTATCCACATGTGATGGTGATATCCACTAGGTTCGTTAGGGTTAGAGTTAGGTTTAGGGATATCCAATGAAGCAATATTCAATGGTTCAAGTCCTATAAAAGCTAGATTGACAAATTACAAAGAAATGATTGGACACACATCTCAGTAAAAAACGACGACTCAAAATCCCTATGGAACCTTGCGATATGTTGTTATGGATAGTGCTTACCTGTGACTTTATAGCTCACCAACTTTAGCTGAGTTCTATAGGGGGGAATTATAAATTCCCCTAGTGCTAATTCCCCCTACTACTTGACCTCATGGTAGATATACTCAGATAGTGGAGTGCAATGCTTGAGGTGGGGTTAGGTGCTTTTTTTGCACACATGTGAACCCTTAAAAATGTCATTCCTAGGCTACGGTGGAACACTATATCTAGAATAGGTTTCTTGCTAGTTTTACACACTTACCTCATGTTGTTCTTAGCCTGAGCTGCCATTCTAATTCAAACAAGAATCTCCCACATATATTTCATTGCATGTATATCCTAGTATTGGAAGGTTAACACTCCTCACAACCACCCAGTTTGGCCCCAATTTACAACTTTTTTTTTGGAATATATATCCTGGCACTCTGTCTCATTCTGAGGATGGTATCCAGGGTAAACCCAAATTATTTGGGGCATGGGGCAATCAACAATACATTCATTAAGAGGTCAACATGTCACTTGTGAGAATTGGTCCTCGGTGTCGAGGGATAACATTCCCCCTCAATTTCTTGGGCTAGACCTAATTGACTAAAATTCTTTTTGCAAAATATATCCTGAGAAAACCCAGGGAACTTTGCCTCATTCTGAGGTTGGCACCCGGGCTTAAGCAAATTCCTTAGGGCCAAAGGCCATATCAACATGTCATTGGGGGGAATAGAACCATTGTAGGGAGGATAACAATCATTCCACCTAACCAGTGGAGCTAGACCTAATTGAGATCAGATGTGTTTGCAGTTAGACAAAGGTGTAGGAATTTTGGAAATGAGTTTTTTTGGTGTTTTCGGATGCATCACAGATTGTAATGCTCAGGAGCACGAGTATTTCAAAGATCTAGGTTTTGTACCCTGACCTGTATATTAGTTGTGGGGATAAAAATATTATTGGCCTATTGTAGCATAGCCTACCTCATCTCACCAGTGAGTTTCTCTTTGATACTGGTAAAATAGATGGAAACATGTATAAGTAACATGATCATGTATACCATGTTTAAAAAAAAAATAGTTTGCCACATTTGCTAAGGATTTGCACCATTGGTGTAGCTAGATTGTGGTGGTTCTAGTTCTTCAAGACTATTGAATAAAACTTTATTTGGAAATTAAGTTGTTTATGATTGTCAAATATGACTGATCATTTGAAATTCTTTTCCATCTATTGTTACTGACATGGTATTTTATAATATTGTCCAATATGGTTTTCTATGTTTTATAGCGTGAGTATTTACTTGTTATGTTGATGTGTAGAGGATATGGTATTCAAGTGGTTTTTATGCTGGTTTTGATGATAACATCTCAATGGTGATGGAACCCTTGCTTTGAATCATGCAAGGTTCCAATGGTGAACTGTGAAAGAGAACGCTTATTTTGGATTCTAACCATGAAAATTTTCTCAAAAGTCTAGCCCATATAAAAAGGTGAAATGTTGTATATAAATGATGTTTGTTTCTAAGCAAGAAGTCTTATAAAAATTTGCAATATTATATATACTAGTGACTCTATTTTTGAAGCACGTTTTTTGTTTGTGAGGCATTGTTTTTTTCGAGTTATATTTCAAAATTTAAACCTTCTTGTTCTTGATGGTTTTACAAAGGCTTTTAGTGACATTGTATCCTTGTTGAATTAATGCTAGGGGTGCCTTGTTGAGAATAAGGGTATATTCTACGATATTGATGTCTTTTCTTCAATGGATTTCATGCACCATATGTTTGCATTGATGATGATGTAACTCTGTGGTTATCTTGATGTACATGGATAGTTCATTGTTGGTGTTCTTTGCTCATGGGTAGCACTGCATTTTTGAGCTCTTTGGATTAATGATGGAGATGATCCCTGCTCATTGCTTCATGTGATCCTTTGCTTCTTTAGAAGAGGTTGGTTAAGTGGTTGATCATTGTTTTTCCACCATAGATGTAGCATTCTATTGTTCGTTTATGAAATTATGCCTGAATTTAGGTTCTCACATTGTTTCATTAGTGATTCACATGTCTTCTTATTAAAGTTGTTTTGGTTATGATCAAGTTTTTTGAAGTTTTAACAGCGTTGACCCTCTTAGTTGATTTGTGGTTAGGTGCACGTTCCAGGTCTTGAGCCAACGAGAATTGATCTTCTCTCGGTGAGGACAAACATTATCTTTTTTCTTTGGAATATGATCAAAGGATGTCTGGTAACAATTTTTCTTAATGTTGACAACTTCATTGTTTGTTTCTTTGTTTTTATGCCACCACGTTACCTCCCTGAAAATGTTGTGCCTGGAGCCCAATAGATGCATCACTGCTCGTAGTGCTCAGGAGCACGAGTATTTCAAAGATCTACGTTTTTTACCCTAACCCGTATATTGGCAGTGGGGATAAAATGATTATTGGCCTGTTGTAGCATAGCCTGCATCCTCTCACTAGTGAGTTTCTCTTTGGAGACTTGTAAAATAGATGGAAACCTGTATGAGTAACATGATCAAGTATATCATGTTTAAAAAAAATATATTTTTCCACTTTGCTAAGGATTTGGACCATTGGTAGAGCTGGATTGTGGTGGTTCTAGTTCTTCAAGACTATTGAACAAAACTTTATTTGGAAATTAAGTTGTTTACAGTTGTCAAATCTGACTGATCATTTGAAATTCTTTGCCATCTATTGTTAGTAAACATCAATGTAACAAAGAATAGATCCAAGAAAAAACAAGAGAGCACTTACTTTTGAAATCATTCCATCTGCCCACATCACTTCAATATCCTCATTTTTGAGACCTATAATATTCCCAATCGAGGATAAATCTGGCTCTTTGGTATCCATACCTACTTTAGCCTTACACCTTCTTGAAGACCCTTGCTGGAAAATTATCTCTGTAATTTTGGTCTCATTTACACATTTTGGCTTCAGCTCAATTTCTTTATCATCACCAGACTGACCTTCAAAGGCCAGACTAGCCTTAGCTTTTGTCTTTTTCTCAAAGATCTATGTTCTGAAGATATCTCTATTCTATACAATACTCAGGTTTTGGCTCCATTTCAAAATCCTTCTCAATGTTTGAATTGTTTTCTGTTTTCATACAATTCACAAGTGATGAGATGTTTTGACACACCTTATCATCAACTGGTGATTCAAGAACACCAGAAACTTCTAGTAGCTTTGCAACAGATGGCAGTCGAATAATAATGTGCCCAATACAATAATTGTAATCTGGGTACTCAATTAGCTCATAGACAGTTACCACTTCTTCTTTGTCAAACTCTCTAGGGTCTTCTAGCTGCAACATAGGTTTCAACCACATCACTATAGCTATGCGCTCTTTTGAATTGACACTTTTCACAACTGCTACACGCTTTGACTCCAGATCCTCTACATCCTTATCTAAGCCCTATATGTACATCCTACTATATGTTGCATCAGCATTGAAAATGTTCTTAACGATGAATGTGATGTGCAGCCATGGACACAGGGGAAAACATTGAGAGAGCTCTGTGCTAACGTTGTTCCTAAACATATTCTTAAAAGGTACATTTTATTTATGCTTCTATTTACAGTCGCAATAAATGTTGCAACATATTTCACTAAAAACTACTACACACTTTAGTTGAAGGTAGCATTTCAAGCCTCAACCGCTGTAATTGGTCTATTGTTGTCTCCCAATTATATTAAAAAAATTGCTAGAAACACAGGTAGCGACATATGATGCTAGAGTGCCAGGTATTATATTGTTATAGATTTCTTGGATTGGATTATTTTCATTGAAGACCTCATACCCACAACAATTGTTCTTAAGAGTGATTGAAGAAAGGCGTGTATGTCAATTTACACCACAGGGAGGAAATTTTAAATTGTATAGAAAATTTGACGGTGCCAAATAGTACATTAAAGAACATCTTTTGCAAATGATTCTAGACATGTATCTCAGCCTTGTTATGGTAGGATATAAGGATTTTTCCTATAGAAGAAAGTTCTAGTAGCCTTGGAAGTGAATTTCAATATGTTACTGGTAACAAAGAAGGCTGGATAAACTGGAGGTTTACTGGTGACTTGGATTGGCTTGACATGTGTAGGATTTACATATAGAAAAAATAATAAGAAGTTAGTTGTCTTTGAAGTAAATTTCATTATACTTCCAATAACAGAGAGGCTTGAGTAAACTGGATTATTACTGGTGACATGGACTGGATTGATGTGGATGCCCTCAATTGTAGGCCTAAAGGTTACACTGGCTTTTCATCCACAATCCCTTGCTGCTCTTCCACAGGAATTTGCTTCCCTTTAATGTTGACCATATCCCTATGTTATACCATGTTTTTTACTAGTCTGTAAATCACTTGTAGCTCTTCTCTCCAACTCTAAAAGCGCACAATGAATCCAAAACACTCAATTCCTGGACATTGCTTGATTTATGCTTAGTATTTTTTGGTTTAAGAAATATGTCTTATCTTATACAGAAAATATGTACAAAATGTAAAAATAAAACACGTAAAATATGTACAAAAACTAAGAAAGAAATCAAGGCATATTTCTTGGTGCTAATAACTTGTTAACAAGATTAGATACCGAAAAAAGTTCATTGGTGGGCTGCTAAATTATGTCACTCTAGATTCTAAATAGTTGGTTTTGTCCACCCCTATGGTATCTTGGAAGTTTCTTAGAATTATTGTTTTTCCTCTTTAGAAGCTAAGGTGTAAGTGTATTTTTCACACCTCGTTTTCCTTGGGTAAATTAAGTAAAATCATAAATGAATCATGCCCAAGTATTTTGGAATCTAAATTCAAATGAGTGAATTTCCCATTCAAATTGATTAGACTTGGGCATAAATAGTTGATGAGACAATCCAACATGATATGTATGAGGTCAATTGAAAAATCTGAGAGAAACAGGGATAGGGTATTCCAATTTACCCCATGAAAAAGAAAATGTAGAGGCCTATATAGGAACAAGCAAAGGGAAAGCAATGATTCTCTGTAGAAAATTGGCTGGAATCCATAGCTAGGAGTTAAGATTATAGAGATGCAATGATCAGTTTTGGAGAAATATAAAATTGATATAAAGTAGTGTTTGGTGCTGGACTCTATGTTATTTATGGTGGTCGTCTACTCATGCCTATTGATCCCAAAATGGGAACTAAATTTGTTCTAATTAATTATTGTTCTTGAAATATCTCAAGGGAACATGAGAGATATAACTTTGTTAGCTTTTGACATGCTCTTCTGGAGTCTTGTCTTTTATATGTTGTCTTTTGTTGAATTTTTAATAATTCAGATTTGAAAAAATTGTAATTTTTGTGCTTAATGATTTGGGCTCGCAATAACTAAATGGTATCTAAATGGAATTTGGGAAAAAGGTGTTTTCTGCTATCAAATTTATTGTTCTTTTCTTTATACTGCCGCATATCATTTAATTATCCACTGTTATATGTATTTACTTGTATTTCCAAAGAAAATGTTGGCACTGAATGTATCTCAATTTACCTGAAATTTTGTTCCCTTATGCCACACTAACACAGAAAGATGCCATTTCAAGATAGTTTTACATTTATTTCTTTTGATAAGGAATGGTTAAAGGATGCACATTGCCCATCATAATAACCAATATATCGAAGATGCAATTTTAAAATATTTATTTGTAATAACTTTTCTTTTTAGTAGAATGCTTAAAACATATAAATCATTTATCATAATAATTATTTTGTATTAATTTGATTATATGTAATAATTTAAGTTATAAGTTATTTGACATGATAATCTAGAACATGGAGTGGGTATGCGATCTGCTACCAAGAGAATCTTGAAACCGATAGACAGGTAGATGTATGTTGCTTTGTCGATGTTGACTAGGATAGAGACCTTGATCAATGGAGGTCAACCAACAGGTATGTTTTCAAACTATTTGGTGAAGCTATAAGTTGGATGAGTAAGAGACAAGTGGTTACAGCCTTGTCAACTATAAAATCTGAATATATGGTGGCCACTCATTCAAGCAAGGAAGTGCTAGGGTAGAAGCTTTCATGTTCAAAGATTAAATGTCATTTGACATGATAATATAGAACATGGAGTGGGCCTGGAGTACCTAAAATTGCTTCTACTTTCCTAAGAAATTGTCTTCCTCAAATATAAGGAAACAAGTTAGATGTAGGATCATCTAACTTAGAGTAACATGTTTACTAAGGGAGTTGGATTCCTAAGTTAGGATTTAATTATTTAACGTATTTTCCTATAGTTTTAGGAGAGAATGAGAATTATTGTAAATAGAAGAAGGTTCGAGAGTATTTTGGAAGAGTTGAAAGATTTGAGGGTTAGTTAGTTCTCATCTAGAGATAAGGGATTAGGTGGGAGTTTTTATGGATCATGAGAGATATTCTGGGAGTTTGTTTGGGATGTAGAGCCTACTTTGGGTTCAAATCCACTCATATAAATCTAAGTGAGCACATGACACATGTAAAAGAAGGAGAGTTAGGAAAGAAAGGCTAATTATTAGGCCAATAATTCTCTTGTAAATATCTTATTTCTTTAATGAATTGTTTTTGAATATTTCTTTAATGAATCATTTTTGAATATTCTTATGCATTTGTTATGTGTGTGGATTTTAGTTTTACGTGGGTTTTTATTTGCAATAGTTTGCTCCATCATTTTGGTATCAAAGCTAGGTTGAGATTGATTTCTTGTAAATTGTGTCATGGATTGTCTTGTGCTTTTGGAGTCATTGTTGAGTGAATTTTTCGCCTGTTCCTGCAAAGAGGGTAGTGTTGTTGGAGCAAGGTTCTGTGTATAAAGATCACTAGGATCGATTGCTAGTTTTTTTGCTGCAGATATGACATCTCAAAATTGAGACCGTGCATTGCTAGTGAGAGAAAATTGTGAAGATCAAACGATTTGATGTATTATTTGTTATTTGTGCAATATAAAATGATGCGGAATCACTATCAGAAAAGTGGAGGAGATATCATCTCTTTATTATTGGAGACTTCGATCTACTCAAAGGTTGTAGTCATTGCCTTTGGAGTTAGACACATTGACGCCTGGTGTGAGACATTTGTGTAGAGAAGCAATGCAAAGGGTGTGGGATGAATTTTTAAGGGTGAGGTTTCCAATGTGCTTAATTGGAGAAGGGCATTCTCAATTGGAACCATAGCTTGTTGTCCCAATGGGGATGAAACACTGTGATGGAGAAAACAACGGGTTAGAAATATTGCAGTGTCTTCTCCACAATGAGTTGAGTAGGCATAGCACACCCACTTATTACTTCACACCATAGTTATCAAATTTGAATTTAAATTCTGATTCAAATTTGATATGATACGATAGAAATTCGTACTAGAAATTTTCAACTCGATATCGGTAAAAAAAGATACCATAGTATAAATCTTAACTATATATATATATATATTTTCCTATAATCACAAAGCTTTTTACTCATTTTCTTTTTATTCATTTTGAAATTTAAATATTTTGTAATATTTTTTGTCAATATAGACAATTTTAAAACTGAAATTCATTAAGCAAAATCATAAAAACACTTATCTACTACTCTCTCTCAAAATACATCTCTCCCTAGACTTTTGTAATTAATATACATTTAAAAAATAAATATTCAAAACTAAAAACTAAATCTCTCCTTAGTTTCAAATGTTATATAAAATCTTTTTTAATTAGTACATATTTAAAAACTAAATATTCAAAACTTATTTTTATTCACACTGAGCCAAGTTTTCCAATGATGGTCTAAAATCCAAAACCCTAGTAGAAAAAAGGATTTCTTGCCACATGATAGTCTTCTTTGCGCTTATATTGCTGGGAGGACAATACTAAGATGTAAAAGCTTGCAATTCAAAAAATATTGTAAGATAAAGAAAAAATAAGTTAATTACATTAAAATTTATTTGAGTTGAATTGCAAGCCGCAACCATCAAAATTTAACAAAACATTACTTAAATCATGATCAAGCTATTTACCTGCTCACAAATAGTAAAATCTCATCTTCCTTCTTAGCTCTTGTGAATATATGTAGGGTTCTACATTTTAAGGACGTTGCTTTGAAATGATGAGCATTTTTGCAAGGCAGAAACCTCTTCTTTGACTGATGTGAGGGGTTCTCACTTATTTTCGGCTAGGACTTTGTGTTTTGCGGTTCCATCTTGATACATAAAATTCCAAGGGAGATGCGGGCTTATTATCATTGTTTTGCTTGGCCGCAGGTGTTTTAAGGCTGATTTCTATTGCAACCCTTTATGCGCTATAACCCTTCGTGTTTTTGTAGAGATTTAAATTCAAAATTTGAAGGGTTTTCTCATTTGGATTTTTGGCGTATTGGTGATTGTAGCATTGTGCGTATTGGTGACTGTAGTATTCAAACATTGATCACAGTGGATAGAGCAGCAGAGAAGATAGGACAATGGGCACTGCGGCAATTGTCAATAATTTTGATGAACATACTTTGAAGGGTTAAGCATCAAATAGAGTAAAAAAAACAATGAGTGACTAGTGTTGCTCAAAGCCACAAACTAGAAAAGGAAGAGGATGCACATTGAGTGTTTGATGCATCAATTGTATAAGAACTTAAGTCACAGTTCTGTTTGTGCGGTATTTTTATAGGAGTTCTGATGGAGTTATACATGGACGTTAACCAATTCCTTGAAATCTTGTCAGAGTCTCTAGCTTCGCCTGAAGTAACAATGGTTGAAGGTCAAGGGGTACAACTTGAAATTAGGGTCCATGAAAAAACCATGGAGTCGAATTTTTCATTTTGAACAACCCAAGTAAAACAAATTTTGCAAGAACCTCCTTTGATAAGATTATCATTCCTATTTGGGCATGTAACGTGTGAAAATTGCTTTGCAACATTCAGGGTTTGGACTCACTACATGGAGGGCATCTATCTCATGGATTCATGACAACAAAAAAGCGAGTATTTGCTACATCAATTTACTTTGAATCAATGGCATACCATCTAGATGAGTCCACGGGTGAGCTTGCATTGCCAGTCTAATGATAATTAGGAGGGAAATAGTTCCATGATTGAAAAATATTGAACTAGTGTTTTTGGGAAGTGTTCACGCTGTTAATGGTTGTGTTTGTTTTCTCGGGTTATAGGATTCATTGACTATGAGATGCTGGAGAATACTGCCACCCTTTTTAGGCCCAAACTTATCATTGCTGGTGCTAGTGCATATCCTCAAGACATTGATTACCCTCGAATGAGGTAGGTATTGAAGTTGGGTATTTCTACAGATCTTATAATGGCAGTCCTTTCAAAAATTTCTCTTTCCAGTAAAGTTTATTCTAGAAGATTTTATTAATATGTTCTTTTAGTATGTAATGTTGGATTTTTTATGTTTTTTAGTACTAAAGAGTTTTTGTTTTGGGAATACTATCGATACAGTTGGGGCATACTTAATGATGGACATGGCTATACTTGTACAATTTGTTACAACAAAAAAATGGGAGAATTATTTCTCCAATACTCATATTTGTTCATCTCCATCTAAAGATAGCTAGGATGAGTAAAAAACATTTCAAAAAATCCATGCTCTAACATAGCTACTTCGCAACTATTTTACAAACTAATTATATAACAAGATACATAGGTAGATCATTCCTAGTTTTTCAATAGGCCTCAAAGGAAGTACCCAAACTCAATGAGCAAGGATTGTAATCCCAATGCTTTGTTCAATTTAAATTCTTTTTCTCACATTTCTTTCCCAGATTTCCTCCCTCTTAACTGGCATAGAGCTTAATGTTTATTTAGCTACACTTGCATAAGTGAGAGTTCTAATGTCTACCTTTGTTACCCCTAGGTTGAGGGAACATCTTCCATCACTATCTTTAATCATTGTTCCTCCCATGGATTATTAATTTGTTGTTTCACCATTTTTCCCTTGTATTTCTTCTCAATTTTTTCATTTTCAGCTTTTTTATTTTTTGCACTTATC
This sequence comes from Pinus tabuliformis, assembly GCA_031772625.1. Taxonomy (NCBI): domain Eukaryota; kingdom Viridiplantae; phylum Streptophyta; class Pinopsida; order Pinales; family Pinaceae; genus Pinus; species Pinus tabuliformis. The sequence continues at coordinate 872,155,482 of CM062812.1, forward strand.
TTCTTCATGTCAATTTTCTAAGGACTTATTGTGGCTCATTTCCCACTCCTCACTCATATATTTATATTCCAATACATGAGAAATATATTTATATTCCATATGAGTAATATACATATTTCAGTCCTCAAGGGATTGCTTAGAAAACAAGGCTTATACTCATTACAAGAAATACTCATTATGAGTCCAACACATTGTCACATGTAGGATTTCTTCCTACCACCTGTGCTAAACCTAATTGACTTTCCATGATAAATATCTTTATATTCCATATAAGGAATATACTTATAAGGAATATACTTGTTTTGGTTCTTGATGGATTGATTAGCAAGGCTTCAAGCCATTACAAGAAATACTCATTATGAACTTTGTTAGCCCTTTACAAAGCCTTTATTATTAAGTGAAATATTCGCCAATATCTTACAATATTTTATAATCCAATGAAAGATTCGCCATGATTTTACAAGATAATATAATTTGGTGAGAGATTCACCAAAGAAATTATATATACATTTTATATTATTGATAAAATTTCCTTCCATTTTTCCTATGTATCATGGGGATTTGCCCATTTATTATATATATAAATTTAGGGGGGTTCTTAAAATCTTCCTTGATTGTTTGTTTCAAGTCTTCAACCATTTGGTCTCTGATCTGAACCTTTGACATGATAAAGCGCTTCAACCATTAAACTTATTTTATAGCTTTTCACTTTAGGGGGAAATATGTTACGCTAAGTTTTGTCACCATGATTGTCAATTCATATCTCTCACCATCCGATGAGTGCGTCAAGTGAATCCCCTATGAATATTGAAGTAAAACAATACCAGGGACAAAAAGAATTTTGGGTTGCACTGCTTAAAAACCATTTTTGAGTATCTGCACAATTTTCCTAGCCATTACATGTGCATGTATAGTTTTTACCATTGTGGCCTACACAAATATGCGCATTGTCTTCCACTATAAACTGTGTAATCTTGTTCACATAATTAAAAATAAAAAAATAAAGTTCTAGAATATTTGATGCAGGAATATTATCCAAATTAAAAAATGTCAAACTACTATATACCTACGCCTCATCCCTTGGATAATGGAATAAATCTCCTCCTCTTAAGCATCATATCCCTTGAGAAGAGGAACTAGAAACCTCATCCTCTTGCTTATAAATTGAGCATAAGACTAGAGGAAGGGGGGATATTTGGATTTGTAAACTTATGCTGCTAATTTTTGGTCTGAAGAGCTTGTCATCAAGTGAAGGAGAAAATACCATTTGAAGAGGCTTGTGACATCAAGGAAACCCAGTTGTAAGCTTGTTCTCCTTTGAATTTAATGCAAAGTAGTTTTCCTTTCCTAATTGTGTCTAATTTGATGTTATTTGTGAGATTCCTTGATTAGTGACATGGTTTATAATTGATTATTGATTCAACTATATGTTGTATATTAATTTATGGATTTCATTTACCTTTGATTTTATATGTGAGATGAATTGATCCCTTTGAATTTTTTCTCTATCTAGATCTATTTTGGAGCATCATGGAGAAGTTGTGGAAAGCATTGGGAAAGCCTCTAAGGAATTGGGGAAAAGCTAGTTCTGGAAAGCACTGAAATTAATTCTACAAGAACATCACTAATAGGTAGGTGATTCCTCGCTTACTACATGTTTCATGTTTCAGTTATAGGCTAAGGAAAGGTACAAATTCTTTTCATGTTTATTACTAGTTTTTATGGGAAATCTAGGGATATTTCTTCTTGTCCGCAAGAAGTGATTTTTCAACCCAACAATGGACCTAAAAATTTCTACAATATGTCCTAGCTTATGGAAATTGAAGCATCTCACAAATGAAAAATATCTCAATTTTTTTTCTTGGCATAACCTCGGGATTATCTTCCTTGAGCTCCTTCTTTTATTGTTGGTTGTGTTGATGGCTCTCTTTCTTACTGCTTTTGTGGCTACTATCATCGGTTATATGTGTAGCTACAATTAAACCAATTTCTCCTTTGTGCATGCTAAAATTTGGCTTGATAGATGAGGAGGTTGATTTTTCCTCTAAATCACTCCTTAGTTCAACCACTTATGCTTCCAATCTCTCACATTCTTCCTCCTTTTCTCTATATTTCTTTATCATTTCTTCCTCAATCTTCTTTAACTCCTCAAGCTTAATTTTCAATCCATTTATTTTTTCTCTTAGCGCATTTTCCTTCTCATCGGAAATCTTCAAAAGTCTTTTTTGATCTTTAGAAGAAATGGTTAGTTTTTCTACTTTAGCAGCTAATTATTTTATTACAACCATTGTTGATTCATATTCTAACTTAACAATATCAATACCCATCTCATTTCCACTATGTAGCTCAATAGAATCATCAGAATAATAATTAAAAAAATCTTCCAACATATTACCTTGTGTCACAACTGTTTTGGCTAAGATTTCAAAATTTTCTACTTCATTTACAATTGACTGAATCTTTTCCTTCTTCAAACCCTTTGTATTTTGAGACATCCTCTTCTTTCTTTGGGCCATGATCTACAATCTACTCTCCTAGTGGTCAACTTCACTGAAGAGCAACATATCTAATACCAATTGTTTGAAATAGGATCACTACTAATGTGGGGTGAATCAGTAGTGATGGCCTTTATATCAATTTTAAATATTTTTGTTGGATTATTAATTTCAAACACACATACACAATATTATCTTATCAAAACATGAAAGAAAAAATAAAATCGAAGTATAATAGCCATGGAAAGAATCAACAAAAGTAAGCACAGATGAAGAAAAAAGTGTTTCTGGTGGAAACACTTTTGGGATAAAACCACCCTACTATTGTTGCACTACTCAATTCTTCTTTTAATCTATTGAACAATAGTTTACATGGATTATATTACACCCACAAGTTGGAACACTTTGCTTGTATTAGAGTATGATGCCAACTATCAATTAGGAAGACTATTTCTCTCATGAATCTACAAAAATATATATGTTGGAAACATCCACGACCAATAACCCTCACCCAACACCCATTGGACTATTCAACACTGATTGGATAGAGAAGTATGTTCCTTCTACTGAATATACCAAATCATTTTCCACTCTGAAGCCTCCACGCCTTCACTTCCTCCATGTGAACCACATTTCATATATGTTCAAACTGGGTTATAAATCTACTCAACATCAGCAACCTAACAACATCATCATTCTGTGCAAAAAATCTAAATACTTTTTTTTTCCTAGTGGAGGGAAATTATTCTCTTCTTCACACACCAACAATCTACTCTCTAACACATCACAAGCTGCCAACTCTCTATCACCTTCAACAAATAAATTTTGATTTTTCTTCTAAACTCTATCTCTAATTTCTACATACAACACTTTGCTAAAACAATGCAAGACTGTGTGAGTAGTTGCTACAATCTCTATTCACTCTCAATTCCCTCACAACGACATTCTCTCACACTCTCAAGAAGACTAACTAACCAACAATTGTATTTTTTTTTCCACATAAGTAAAAGCCAAAATATCTTCAACAATTCTCCAAGTGAATACCACAGGAAAATACCATGATTATGCCAATACCCTGGACACTTGTATAATGGTAATATTAAAAAAAATACCATGTGCAAATACCTTAGTTATGTCAATAAAAATGACACATGTACCATGGTAATCTCCAAACAAATACCATGGTTGAATACCTTGGTTATGTCAATACCATGGACACATGTACCATAGTAATCTTCGAACCAATACCACGGGAAGGTATCTTGGTTATGTGAATACCAAGGATATTTATACCATGGTAATCTACAAACCAATACCATGGGAAAATACCATGGTTCTATCAATACCAAGGACTCATGTACCATGGTAACCTCTAAAACAATATCACAGGAAAATACAATGGTTATGTCAATACCAAGACTATGTGCACCAACGTAACATCAGGTGCTAACCTACTCCACACACATACCAATACCATGGTAACACCAATACCAATAATACATGTACCATGGTAATACTTAATTCATCACCACCATCCAACATTTTATATGCAGCACCTGCAAATCACATACCCATACTCACATCTTGATGCTAGTAGACATGCAAAAAACCATCTACACGTCATCCACTTGCATCCAAATATACATGTGCACAACCAACTAACCTGAAACCCAAACTACTAGGTTTACATCAATGCTAACCATCAACACTGCAACAAAAATCAATGTCAACAAAAAATTAAAACGGAAGATCTATCAAGAAGAAAATATATTATTCCAAAGAAGATAGTAACTCATTAGAAGATACTTATGGACATGCATCTGATGATGATAAATAATAATTACTATTCATGGTCATGGAGGATTAGAATGCTAATCAATAAAATACATATGATTGTAAGAGAAATCAAATTTACTCGAAGAGGATGTTGATGGAGAGGTAGATCTTGAGGAAGAACTTGTTAGTGCATTAGAGAAATAGTTAGACTTAGAGGAAAGATTAGAAAGAATAAAGAACCATTGTATAAACATGAAAAGGAAAATCATGATTATGCCAAAGAAATAATCATCCTCTAGAAGAAATAACTAGAAGGGGCTAACAGAATAGAAGAGACAATAATAAGTTAGTTGAAAGAAAATGAAGGAAATTTTGAGAAGATAGAAGTAGAAGTTGTTTCATTGAGAAAGGTACTAGTGAAAACAAATTCTCAATTGAATTGGAATTTAAATTTTATAAAAGGGATTGAATTATTTGATAAAATCATCAGCTTCCATACATCTCCTTTTATCAAATAAGTCTTCACTATAAATAACATAATGATACTTTAAATGGAGAAGAAAGTACAAAGACAATAGAAGAGGAATGCATAGAAAAACCTAAAAGTTATGGTAATGTGCTCAAAAGTTCTATCAACAATTAAAGCAACATCAGGAAAGGATTTAAGGACCAACAAATACATGACCCTATTATAAATACAAGCAACACCAAAAATGGAGTAAATAATTACCAAATTTATAAGTTTTCTCACAAAAGATAGTTACAATGGGTTCAAAAGAACTATTTCAACAAGAAGGCCTTTCACATCTAGGTACCAAAATTTATGTTTTGGCTATTTCTTTTCTTTAATAAATTTGGTCATAAGGCAATAGATTATGGGATAAATAGAATCGAAGGATCTCATAATACCTCAATGAATGGCTATGTAACCAATAAATCTATATGTCCTTATGTGGGTGGTTTTAGAAGATCCAACTCATTTTCTCCCCTATTTGATCATATTGAATGCTACAAGTGAAATACTTATGGGCATAAATCACATGATTGTAGAATAATCTCAACAATTCCTCCTAAGAAAAATAGGCAAGAAGAATGCATAATTTTTTAGAAAAGAAAACAATAATACAATAAAAATGTGTATTTGATATATATGCTCAAAAGGAAGAAATTCAATGGTATATTTATAGTGGGTGTTCAAAACATATGAGAGGAGATAAGAGAAAAATTATCTCTCTAAAGGAAGATAAAGGAGGAATTGTCACCTTTGGTAATAATGCACTATCCAAAATAATGAGAAGATATACATTTAGTCTTGATATGGAAATAATAAAACTCAAAATGTTCTATATGTTGATGGTGTAAAAAGCAATCATTTGGGTGTTAGTTAACTATGTGATCAAGGATATCATATCACATTTTGTTTTAAAGGATGTGAAATAAGGAAATTAGGATCAAGAGGAGTGATGGAAAATATAACTAGGACCTTAAGAAATGTATATATTCTAGTTGAAGTTAAAGAATAATGTCGTATGGGGACATTGCATGAAATTTCATTATGGCATAGAATGATCAGTCATATAAGTTTTGACAATCTAGTAAGACTCACCAAAACAAAATAAATATGTGATCTTACAAAGATTCAAAGCCAAGAAAGACTATTTGCAAGCCATGTCAACATGGGAACAAAACTAGATTCAACTTCAAACAAAAATAGTACTCATCAACAAAACCATTGGAACTTGTTCATACAAACATTTATGAGCCTGCAAGAACATAAACATTAATAGGTGAGAGAAAATTTATGCTTATAATTGATGACTATATAAGAATGAAACCTTCAAAGCCCTGCTTGATAATAAAATTTATCTAAACATCAAGTGATTGAGATATGACAGAGGGAGAGAGTTTACTTTTAATGAATTAAATATTTTCTGTGAAAAACATGGGATCAAAAGAATTTTTTAATAACAATGAACCCTTTGTAAAAAGGTGTTGTTGAAAGAAAGAAAAAAATTATGCAAGAGATGGAAAGAACAATGTTGAATGAAGATAACCTTCGAGAAATCTTTTGGGGAGAAGTAGTTTATGCACCAGTTTACATCCTAAATAGATCTCTAAAGAACAATAATACTCCTTATGAATTATGGAAAGGTATACTTACTTCAGTCAAACATTTTAAAGTGTTTGGAGGTAAGTGTCACATCAATATAAATGTAAAAAAATTAGGGAATTTTTTTTCTAAAGCAAAAGAAGTAATATTTCTTGATTATCCATATAGAAGCAAGGGAAACAAATATTACAGCAAAATTCTATGCAATATAGTAGAAAGAATAGATGTAAGAATAAATGAATCATTCCTCCAAAACGAAAAGAAACAAGAAAATAAATATTTAGATGATACAACCAATAGAGACCACAAAGTGGAGGAGGAAGAAGAAGAATAATAGAAATAATAATAGGAGGAGGAGATATAAATTCAACATGCAAAGAATCCAACTAGATATGTTCAGATTTATCAAATAGAAAAACAAAACTTTGGAAGTAAAGATTCAAGGATTCATACCAAAGGTAGATTGATAATCTCACCAAAGAATGAAACATTTTCCTTGTTATTAAAAATAAAACACAAGAATTTTTCTCAAGCCAATAAAGATGCACATTGGTTTAATGCTATGGAGGAAGAGATAAATTAGATATAGGAACTTGTGCCAAGACCAACACATAAGAATGTAATTGGAACCAACTAGGTCTTCATATACAAACTAAATGAGGATAGACAAGTAGTTAGGAATACATATAGATTGGTTTTCAAAGGGCATGCACAAGTCGAAGATGTTGATTTTGAAGAAAATTTTGCTACTTATACTAAACTTGAAGCAATCAGAATATCCTTCACATTTGCTCATTTTTGAAAGTTCAAAGTCTATCATGTGGATGTCATGTTAGCATTCTGAATGAAGACTTAGAGTATCAAGTGTATGTTAAAGGACCTGAGGGATTTTGGTTGTTATTAAATGAAGATTATGTATGCAGGTTAAAGAGAGTTCTTTGTGGATTAAAGTAAACTCCTAGGGCCTAGTACTCAAGACTTGAAAAATATTTAGACCAATAAGTATTCAAAATAGGATTAGTAGATATCAACCTTTACATCAAAAAATTTGATGAAAATTTATTTCTCATTGTTGTCTATGTGGATGATACCATCTTTGGAAGTGATGTTGACACAATGGTCAAAGTTTTGTAGTATAAATGTAGAATGAATTTGAAATGTCCATGCTTCGATAATTGTCATCCTTTCTAGGATTATATATTTCTTAATAAGATAAAGATATAGTAATCTCTCAAACAAAATAAGTGAATGAGATGTTGAATAAATTTGGACTGGAAAATTGTACATACGTTAGCACTCCTATGGTCACATGATGTAAATTAAGCAAAGATGATTGATCTGCATATGAAAATCATACTTTTTACATGTCATTGGTTGAGAACTTATTATATTCAACAACCTATAAGATTTGTTGCAAGGTTTCAATATACACCAAAGGAGACACATGTGCAAGGAGTGAAAATAATATTTAGATATTTGAAAGGGATTATGGATTTTGGTTTATAGTACTCAAGAATCAAATATTTCACATTAATAACATATAGGATGTACATTGGGTAAGAAGCGTTGATGAAAAGAAAAGCGCTATTGGAAGAGAATTATTCTTGGGAAATTTTCTGATATCATGGTTGAGAAATAATCAAACCTTAATCTCTTTGTCCATAGCTAAAGAAGAATATATTATAGTAGCAGTATGTTGAACTCAAGTTATATGGATGAAGTAGACTCTGGAGGATGTTAAGGTAGATTATGATTAACTGATATCAATTATTTGTGATAATAAAAGTTCAAAAATATCTCAAAAAACCTTATTATGCATTCAAGGACAACATATTCTTAACAAATATCATTTCCCCAAAGAACAAGTAGCTTATCAGAATATTAAGCTTGAATTCATTGATGCTAATGATTATATTGTAGATATGTTTACCAAACTCCTTCCTAGAGATACATTTGAAAATATAAGATGGAAGTTGAGAGTGATATATCTCATCTCACTATTACAAGGAAGTTAAGGAGAAGTGAGATTTGACAATAATCTATATCATAAAAAGAAGATGGAAGAATTAGAGAGTGAGTTGTAGGAGAAGAATGATGGGGAAATATTGAAATTGATTGAATTGGATGATAAACAAAAGAGAGACTTTTTCATCATCAAAGGATATTAACTGTAAATAGGTATAAAAGGGAATCAAGTCTACAAAGTCGTAAAGGATAAGCTCAGGGGGAGAAGTATAAGAAAGGGGGAGAATTGTACTTGATAAGATGCATCAATTTAGGGGCAAAAATCCTTTTCCATTGATGTAAAAGGGGGGGGGGGGGATTTCCAACCAAATAAAATTGTGGATAAGGGGAGTTTTAGTGAAGAATTTGCAAACAAATGGAGTTTATAGTCAAGGGGATTTCCTCAACACTTTTCTAAATTCATCCGAGGGTGTCCATTAATGAGAATGATATTGTTGAATAATGTTGTGATGTAAAATTTAAGGGAACCCAAAGTTATGATCTGAATAAGGAGCATCATCAAAGGTGGGAGAAAAAGGAGGACCTGAAGAAACCTGAAAATTTTGATGAAACCTAAATTTTTTTTTAATTGAAAGTCCCCATAAAACCAAAATTTTCAAGCCTCCACTATTGGTTAATAGAATAGGAATATTTCCAATTATTGAAAGTCTATTTACCAGATGTTTGGAATATAAATATTTTACAAAGGAAAATTTATTATAATTTCATTGATATGTTGGTATATAATAGCTCCTTGTCATGCCCATGGTCATGAAGCTACTAAGGTGTGGGACCTAAAGGATAAGCCCCCTTAATCATATCGACATATTATCATTTCTATTAAAGTATGGATGTTGAAGAATAATTTACATCCTAGTATGATAGTTCTTACTCACAACCCCTAGTTACAAGGTGTTAAGGTGTAGCTCCTAAAGCCTAACAATGCTTGACATATTTCCACATAAACATTATTTCAAAAGGTGAAAGCCTGAATATTTTCCAATGTTTTGAGACCCATTAGCTCATGGTCACAATCATCGGGCATAAGGGTGGTAAAATGTAGCACATGAGGGCTGATTTCCCTTATTCGATTGACATATTGTCATTATATCAAAAAGTGAAGGCATGATGATTTTCCAATATTTTGATATGGTTTCTCCTGGTTATGTTGTTGGTTATGGAAGAGCCCAGTTATATCTCTAAGGAATTAGAGCCCTTGACATATTAGCAACCAAAGGTTTTTTTGGTCCACTTATAATAAAATCCACTAATATATTCATATCTTAATGCCTTGGCTCTACCAATTAACAATTTATTTTTCCAATTAATAACAGAGAAATTTATCATCATTTGTACTCAACTCCATGTTTTGCAAGCTCTTCTAGTGTTAAATTATTTTCTTTTTTTTTTTCTAATATTCCAGTATAGAAGGCCAAAGTTTGAGGTTTCTCCCTTCACATCGCAATAACGTTGCGTGACAAGAAAATAAAGGCCACCTAATTTTTTTCTACCAAGAGCCCCTTATAGTAGAACTTTTGGTTATGTTAGCATTTCCATATCCTTTGGTATCTTGAAATCTGTGAGCTAGAGATAATTTTTCTTGACTCTTCATAGAAAGAGTTCTCGTTGAAAGATCCTCAAAAATATATTTTTGTAAGAATATTTTGTGCAAATGATTTTTGGAGATTCCATTGAGTTACTGATAAAACCTATCTAATCTCCATAAAATAATCCAATTTTAGACCTGACAATGAGCAAGATACAAAAAGGAGGAGACATATCACTAAATTTTCACAACAAAGGGGCCAAAATTCCTTCATTGTAGTTCTAGAAAGAATGTCTCTATCTTGAGAATTGATAATAAAACCAATGAAAAGACACATAGAAAAAACCAACAAGTAGAAACAAACCACAAGGAACAAGCCTATGTTGTCTTGAGACATAAAAAAAAAATCCATAACAAGAACACTTGTCAATTAAAGTGAGGTTGAGCTAACAAATTTTCCCAGAGAAAAACCAAGTTTAACAATAGAGAAAACATTAAACCTTAAATCCTACGGATGAAGCTCACCCAAATTGTATAGACATTATCCAAACACCTATGCCCTTATGTAGGCTCCATAAAATCAATATAACTTCCTCTATGGTGCCATTTTAATAATCCCATCATCACTGAGAATTACTCTAATTTGAAAGACATAAATAGGAAACCTCATAATTGAACATATGTTGGAATGAACGACTCGTCTCATCTCATAACCGCTCCTTCTATAGAGTCTGAGGGTTAGATTATCAACCAGAAGATGCTTTAATATTTTGATACATGAATTATACTTCATTAGTACTATGAAATAAATTTATTAAGATGGTTTCCATTAATGCTAATGACACTCTTTTAAAAAGGTGGTTTTGTTAGTGAAATTGTGTGGAATTTGATTGTTCTCCCAAAGGACATCGAACAAAGTTAATCTCAGTGAATTTTAAGATCTCTATTTTAGCCCAATAAAGTATGGCACCATGAGTATGACTAGTAGAATTAGTCTTAGAGACCATTTTTTCAATGACAAGCCTTAAATCGCCCACAATAATTAAAGATTAAATGTTACATTCAATTACTAACTTTAGTGATGTTATTTTTTTTTTTTTAACAGAATCGGCTACGTGTATATTATAAAACATCAGGGACATAGTCCTAGTACATAGTTATGATATATTAGGGCGATGAGGATCAAAAGCGGGTTTGCAGACCCTTTTTCCTCATTTCTACAGAAACAGTAACTAAAAGTAAAGAAGTAACGGCTATATTGCCGAACAAAAGAACCTCCAAGCCAACAAAATTTATAGTCCATGGCTCCTAAGAAAGTTTCTGAGTGACAGGGTCATCGGGGAGGGGATCCTTCCGAGCGCTGGCTCTAGCTGAAGCCTCCGCTAGGAAGCTTTGAGTGAGAGTTCTGATATGCTCTATGGCTTCCTCCAAATGGCTGCGCCGGTCCTTCAAGGCCTCAATTTCTTCTTTTTGCTTCTCCAGTTTCTTCCTTTTCGATCTGCTATCTGCCTGGTAATCTTCCTTGAGATCGTTGAAATGCTTGATAAATCTGTTGATCATGAATGCGTAAGCTTCTACTACATTGTTTAATACCTTACCAAGACCCTAAGAATATGTCAGTGATATTGTTCCCCAATCTTATAATAACAGTCCTCTTTCATATTTTTCACTTCATTCTTTAATTAATTTTATTAATTTTTTTTTAATATTAAATTTTTTTATTTATCATTATTAAAATTCGATTAAATAATTATAATTATAATTATAATTTTTAATTATTAAAATTATAATTTTTAGTAATTAAATTATTTAATATTTAGAATTTCATTATTTCACAATAATTCTAACCAAATTTAAAATAAGTATCACTTCCCCTTCCTATTCTAAGAACCCAAAAAAGAAACTATTGTAGATATCAAAAGCTATTTCATTGCACTACACATATAATGATTTGAACTTTAATTCCACTTACCAATATTTTTGGTCCCACAATCTTTTAGAATTACAATTAGTGTGAATTTTAATCCCTTTGTACCAATTTTAATTATTTTTCTCAATAAATTTTTATTTAATCATGGTAAACTACTTAGAGCGACTCTATGGGTGCTCTATATTGCTCGTTGGGGCACATTGACTTTTATCTATATATATATATATATATAAAAACACTATAGCTTAAAGTAGGCTAATATACAAAGTTAGTATGACTTTAATGATCCCAATTCTTAAAGGAAAAGTAAAATGCTTCCTTAAGATGAGAAGAACTTGGAAGTTACTTTTACAATTCAGATGATTAATAAGATGCAAGTAAAAAGGAAGAAAGTTGAATGTCATGAGTTTGATTTTTTTCAATGTGATAATTAAAATTGGGTTATATATTTAGTTTTATTATTCAATTATTATTATGGGTGTTTAGGAATGTTCAAAGTTTATTCTATATTTTTTCTACATCCTAATTTTGTTAATTAAAATTTAGTATTAAAATTGTTTTTTCTATTTAATTATCATCTCAAGTGCTTAAGGAGTGGTATTAGTTTATTTTAAATATTTTGTACATTTTTTTGGTTAATTAAAATTTTGTTATAATCCTTTTTTGTGTATTATCATTTTGAGTGTTTAGGAGTCTAGGTTCCATATCCAAATCTTATTTGAAAAAAATGTAATAAATTTTGATCTATTAAAACTAAAATATACTTCTTAACTTATCAATAAAATTTTAATTTCATAAATAATAATATATATTTATATTATAATTAATATAAGAATAGAATACTTGTAAAATAAGATAATATTATCAACGTAAGATCACTCTATCCATCCTTGTTATAGTATAATATTCAACATATAACATATCTTAATATAATGGTAATCATATGTATATATACTTTCTCTTCAGTATAAATTGAGATTATACGATCTACTTCTTATTATTATATTATTTCCTTTAAGTATAGTCGGCCTATTTGATGATTATGGCCACATTACTACTTTCATTACGCCATTGGGTAACATTATATTCCATTTCTCTTCGTATGTTTCATCCTTAAAACATGGCAGGAATCTATATCATATGATCTAATAAGGCAATGTATTCAATTAGTACCAAGCGCGAGCATCCATCGATCATAGCGAAACGTAGATTTATCTCCTTGTAGGTCTAGTCAAATTTGAATTATGTTCACTCGTTGGATGTAGAATTAGATTTCACATCCAATGAGTACCCACTTTGTCTACATATGAGTGGATCAACACTGAGAAAATTTCAAAATACATGAAAAAACATGTTGAAACATTTTTTTCATGTATTTTTTTTTCTTTGTGTTGATCCACTCAAAAGTATGCAGAGTGGTTACTCATTGGATATGAAATCTATTTTTTCATTCAAAGAGTGTACACACTTTAAATTTGAGTATACCTACAAGGATGTTATAGGCCATTTTTCCACATCCAACCAATATCCCTCCTAATGGAATCAATCAACTTCCTACTACCCCTTTACATCATCATTGCACAAATCCTTATGCATGACTCTCTCATTCTATGGAGTTTCTACCCTAAAATGCATCATGTGAGCCAGTTTTAGGACCAATTCTCCATGGTCTCTTACTGGACAACATTTACCTATAGGTTGCTACATTGTGGCCTTCGTTGATCACATATAGGTTACCCCCCTTTGCACCTATGTTGGTTTTAGAAATTTAGGAAAAAGAGAGAGAATCCCAAAGCCTCCATTTCCAGAAGCTTTCAAGCTCTGTTGTAATCATTTACCTCAGATAAAACATTCAGAAGCTATCTTATCCTACCTTAGAGTTTCCATCCCTTATCCGTAGATCTTATGCCCCCATCAAGAATGGATTTCAATCCCAAGGTTGGTAAAATGATAAGAACTCCCAACCTACCCCATTCCTCTATATATTTACATCCTTCCATATGCAAGAGGTTTCCTTTTGGAGAGTAATTATATGCTCAGGGTGTTGTTGTGAGAGTTATATTTTCATGCATTTAGGGCGATTGGATACAATTTGTGACTAAGGAATGATAGGCCAACAACATAGAGGAACTCTTCTACAAGATCAACACCTATTTATGGTTGTAACTCACTCCATTTATATCAATACAAAGAGTTATTTGTTTTCCTATATGTTAAGTCATTGTTTCATGTACTTTAATACCATGTTAATTTGTTGAATAAAGTAGATAGATGATGCTACATAGATCTCATAGTTTCTTGGCTTGTGTTGTCTGGCGGCGCAAGTTCTAATTTTGGCATCTGGAGCTAGGATTGGAGCATTCAAGCCAAAGAAGGAGTTAAACATGCGATAGATTCCAGGTAGGTTTCATCCCTTCATCTAATTACTTTAAGGAAAACACTGGGTCCTTTTTCTTTCTCTTGTTCGAGGTTAGCCACCAAAACTAGGGGAGATATTTTTTTCTGTAGTCATAAATTTCACATAATAAATTGGTGACTCTGTTGGGGAACAATGTATTCCCTTGGCAATTTCTTTGTCCATTGTGTTTATTTTACCTCCTTCATAGACCTTTGTTGCTTTAATTAGCCAAGAAGAAACCTAGGAAGTGATTTCATTGAGTTTGGTTTGCAATTTTTGTGTCAGAATCCTCTTTCCCATGACCAACGCACCCTCTGGTATGCTGATAGAGAATTTCACCCCACCAAGACCATCCCTCTGTCTACATTACAAATCACTGGTGCCTCTTCTACACCTACGTTGATACCTATTTTTGCACAAAATTTTCCTTGTTTTCTTAGTGTTGTTGTGGTCAGCCTAATTCCTACTGACCTTACCTGAGTCTTGAGTGTCTTGTGGTCTCTCTGATGCCTTCATTTGGTTTGCATTTGTGTTTGATTTCGTTTGGTAATAATTGGTTTCATTTTTTCTTTGTTATTATCATTAGTTCACTTGAAAACTTGTTTCATTGGATCATTGATCGCTTGGATGAATTGGTGTTCTAGTCCTCATTCTCAAAAGTGCATTTGAATCAGTGATTAGACTTTACATCTTAGTTTTACTCATTTCCAAAACTTAAGTGTGCTGAAAAGAAACTTTTTGCATTGGAATTTAGGGTTTTGCATCTATACTAATTAGGAATAGTTGCATGAAAAGGGAATTACATTATGCGTCTTTTTTGCTTCATTCTCTCTGTTGCATATCATTTGTCTCTTGCCTTCCTTAGCTAGATTTCATTGAAGAGAAAGATTCAATTTCCTCATGCTAGATCTGCATTTTAGGGAATTCAGGTGAATTTGTGGATCAACTTAAAATTTATTGAATCAATCTAAGGAGAATTTGTAACATTAACACAAATACATAGAGGTCTAGGCTAGAGATGTGTTTTAGTGTCATTAAAAAAAGGAGTTTTTGTTGTTTGACAGCATTGGATCCCGGGGGTGAAATCACGTTCCATGTATGTGAGTGTATAAGATCATTCTCCACATACCTTTGGGTATATTGGTTCTTGTCCATGCACATAAAGTATATGGGAACACTCTCATCAAATGGTTATGCATTAGACAACACTAGTATGGACTGCACTCCCACCTCTTGTTGCGTATATTTTGGGAGTCCCCATTAGGTTACTATCCATCCACAAGTAACCAAGTCTACTGCCTTGTATACCGTGATACACTAAGCACAACATTCTGGGAGATTGGATGTCGTAAGTTAAGAACTTTGTTTGCCAATGTGTGTATTGCATTTTACGATTGGTTGGTAATCATTTATGCCTAGATTAATCTATTTTTGATTGATTTATTTTTGTGTTAATCAAATTTACTATCCAACATGGAACAATAATATCCCTCACTTCGTCGTTCATGTAGAATGAAAAATAGGCCTCCTCCCCCACTAGACGCTACTCCTGGTCGTCGTCAGCAGAATAAGAACATGCAGACTACCAAATTAGCAACTTCAAGAACCACTTCTGGTCCTCCTCCTGAATTTGATCGCCCATAATCATCTATCCCTTTAATTAGCAAACTCAAGGTTTCATCTACTTTCGTCTGTGAAATTTACACAATCGATATTGAATTACGTGAAACTCTATTGCCTAAGGTTATAGAACCTGACCTTCCTGAGTTAGAAACTTTATTTCCTGAGGTCATCGAACTTGAGGATCCTTACTCATCTTTCCCTATTACTTAAGGTATTCCATATTCTCTTCCTTTGTCTTAAATAGAACTGCATGCTATATATCTCAGCTCCGACAGAGAACTACTTCCACTTTGACTTGTGAGTATTGAGGAGATCCCACAAGAAGAGCCTCTTCCTTCTACTCCTACTCATTTGGAGGGACTTTTACTTTATTCAAACCATCCTATTCTTCATCCTCTACCTCTTGTACAAACTTCTATACCTAGTTCTTTCAACTCACCTGCAAATTTCACGTGGAAATCTACATTGGGATTATTGACCATGACTGGAACTAATATGGCTTCCCAACATATGTCTACCACTATGGTTGAAACATCAAATGTCACTTCCACATCTATGTTTTTGACATCACCAAAGGCACATCTATATGGTGGCCCATCTGTCCCTCTAGGTTATCAATCCTTATCTGGTACCTTCTCTAGTGCATCTTCTAGTTTATGGACATCCCTCATGTCTTCCACTTCGAGAATTCCATTTGGCACTTTTCTAATGAGTGCTGCTCAGCTTGCTCCTTCTCCTCCTCCTCCTACACCGACAATTGAACAACAGGATGGTCCTTATGTTAGTGGTAAAGGTCCTCTTCAATAACATAACTATCCTTATGTTGGGAACCCTACACATGGGGGGAAGTTGCCTCCACCACCCCCTCCCCCGTTGGCATGGGAAAACATGTTTTTGGTATCCCTCAAATTGGAAACTAGTCGTATTATATACCTACTTATCCTAGGATGGCTACTAGTGTCTGGAAGCCTATTTTTCTCATTCAATCTGGTTTGATGTTGGGTTCATTACTTGTTTCCCAACCTATGTCATCTTCATCTCAAGTTCCTATCCCTCAATTTATACCTCAACAAGCTCCAATTCATATGACTCAACCTGTATAGACTGCGATCGCATGTTAACCCGTTCCTTCAGTGTCTGGTACCTCCTACGTCCCACTTACTCATCTTTAAAAGTTTCTTTACAATCTCAATAACTTGCACAAGGTGTTCCCCAAAATTTAGTAGGATAGAGTGTATACGGCATGGCACAACTTCAATCGAACCCTCTTTATCATGGGACAATGCAAAATCCTGTTGGGAAACAATATAGACCTTATATAACTAAGGTTCCTTTTCAGGTCCAACAAATTCATGAATATCCTAGAGTTGGTCAACAAGGTCATTTGTATTCTGGTTATTAGAATCCTCCTTATTCTGGTACCCATGTTCCTTATTACAAGAACCCTCCTTATCTGACAATTAAAGTTCTTATTTCCCAAGTTATTCCTTCGTATCTAGGTCATCCCCGACTGGATTTTAATCAATAGTTTCCTTTTCTGGCAACTTTAAAGTTTCAATATTTAACTTAGCTCACTAATGACCCCATCCCTCATTTTCCGTGGTGACCTATTATTCCTAATAAATTTCCTTTCGATATCCCTAAATTTAATGGGAATCTAGGAGAAGACCCATTAACACATGTCATGATGTATCATATATGATTATCATCAAACTCCGTTAACAATGATTCTATTCGACTTTGTCTTTTCCAAAGAATGCTTACAAGTACCATTGTTAAATGGTATATTGAGTTACCTAGAGATTCATTCGATGATGTTAGTTCCTTAGCCACAACCTTCCTCATGCACTTCCATTTGCCCATCAGATATGAAACGAGAAAAAAACTATTAACCAACTTTAAACAATCTGATTCCACTCACATTTTATATCACATTCATGAGTGGAGGTATCATCTTCGGTTGATCAAAACATATCCTCCCGATCAGTTGTTGGTGGAATGGTTTGCCAAAAATCTATTGGAACCCATAACATAAGATGTGTCCAAAGGTGGAGTCATAATTGAAGATCCAGTATTTTCTCGTGCGCATTATTTGGATCTGTTTTATACACTATCCATCATGCTTTATGATGAGATACCAGATGCTCTGAGACCTTTGAATAATGTTCCTTCTCTGCCTCATAGAGAATCTCATGTTGCTGATGGAAATATTGGTTCTACCATCTTGTAGATGGTGAATAAACCATCTAGTATTGCTCCACCTGCATCTTCTCAAAACCCTCAATCCCACCCTCTTGCAACTTCTTCTTTTGAGATAAATGTCTTTTCATTTGATAAAGGCAAGTATCAACAGTGACGTAGAAGCAATAAGAAAGGAAAAGGTAAGAAAAGGAAATATTCCTCTCACAGGATAAACAAACAAACTAGTCTTCTGATGAGAAGCAAAAGCCTCGATATCCTGGCTTGATTAGTAACGAGGAACACTTTACACGTGACTATACTCAATGCACCAAACCGAATCAATTTCTTAAAGCCTCCACTTCTCCCGCAGCGTTGACTGACCCATTTCCTAATCAAGATACTTATATAGTTGCATGAGACCCATCTTCCTCTAACACAACTTTGATGCTTTCTTCCTCAAAGCCGAAATCTGATGTTTTGGTAGTTACTCGAAACAAGGATTATGGTAATGTTCATCCACTAAATGGTCAAACTACTAATCAACCTGCTAGTTTGACACCATCCTCATCAGCTCCCACTCTACCCTTGATTCCTACTGAATTGACTAGTAAACCTTTGAAGGGAATTATTCATAAGCCTACTTTCAACCCTTGGGCAAGAGCCACTCAGAATTATGATTTTGTTGAAGACTTGGCTCAGTATCCATTAGCTGTTTTGACTCTTGAGGTGTTGCAAACTTGCCCCACCCAAAATAAGGATTTACTTTCAACTATCGGATGGGTGGATCCATCAGATTCCAACCTTGTTGTTTTATCTCATGAAAACTATACCTCACAGCTTCTAGCTCAATTAGATTTTATAATCCAAGTCATCATCCATGGTAAAAGTATTCACCGTTCTATCGTGGATGAAGGAGCCTCAACTTGCATTATGTCCACGTCTTGCTGGAAGGTGATTGGTCCTCCTTAATTGAGTCATTTGTCTACCACACTAAAAGCCTTTGATGGGAGAGCCTACAAGCCTTGTGGGATTTTCAACTCCATGCAAGTTGATTTAGGGGGAAAAATTGTGTCCATAGAAGTCGAAGTTATTGATGGACCTCTTGATTACAATCTTTTATTGGTACACACATGGGTTAGCATAAGAAACATGACACCATTCAAGTGTGTCTTGATTATCAGGATGAAAATAATTCATGTCCAGAGGACAATTATTCAACCTTGTTTATTGACCAGAATGTTGATGACTATGCTGGCTATGAAATTTATTCATTTATGGATGGATTTTCGGGCTATAATCAAATCAACCTTCTCCTGGTGGACCAACCCAAAATTGATTTTATTTGTCCCTGGAGCACTTTTACTTATAGGAAACTCCCAATCATTTTGAAGAATTCTCGGGCCACGTGTCAACGTGTGATGGATTACACTTTTCATGATAGCAAACACATCATCTAGAGATATTTGTATTACCTCCATGCACACTCCAAACATTGGGTTGATCACCCGATGCATCTTTAGGCTAACTTCCTTTGTTTTAGACATTATAATGTTTGACTTAACCCACAAAAATGTGTTTTTTCTGTCATCTCTAGTTGACATTTTGGTTTTGTCATATCAGCACAAGGAATTTGTATTGATCCCTTGAAAGTGAAAGAAATTGTTGATTTTCTTGCACCTTCTTCTCTGGCTCAGTTACAAAGACTCCAAAGGAAAGTTAAATTATTACGGAGATTTGTCCCTAATTATGCTAAAATGACCGAACGATTCACTCGCTTACTGGATAAATGGGTTCCCTTCCATTGGGATGACGATGATGAGAAAGAGTTTGATGCCCTTAAATATTTACTGGTTCAGGCATCTCTTCTATATCCCCCTAAATGTCAGTGGGACTACTTCTCGTCTATTGCTGCTGCCATTTCTACAATAGAAATGGTATTATCCAAGAAGACCTTTTAGGTAATGAACATCCCATTTATTATCCAAGTCATAATCTTAAAAATATAGAGATACACTATTCTCACATAGAAAAGTTATCACGTGAGATCATTCAAACCGTCCAAAGGTTTCACCAGTACATCTTGCTTCAGGAAATTATGGTCATTTTGGATTGAAACCCTATGACATACATTTTGTCACGTCAATTGTTGGGGGTCAAGTAATTGAAATGGATTTTCATTCTACAAGAATTTGACTAGCAGTTTATAAAATCCAAGTAGAAGAAATCCTTGGTTTTAACGGAACTAATGTACAATCTTCCTTCCCCTAATTCAAAATATAAATCTGAAGACTATATCCCCAATGAGTCTCTATTTCTGATCTCATCATCTAACCCATGGTATGGATATTTCCTTATTTATCTCCAAATCTACACTTCTCAGTTTAATAACTCTTGCTTTGAGCAGTGACATATCCATTAGCAAGCCTAAAATTACATCATCATCAGTGACACCCTTTACCATCATGGTATTGATACGATTCTAAAAGGGTGGCTCACACTTGAAGAGGCCAAGAAAGTCCTAAATGAATGCCACTTGGGGGCATGTGGAGGACATTTATCTGGTTATGCTACTACCCAAATTTTTTTATGTGTTGGTTACTTTTGGGCCACCATCTTTCACGACTGCATCCCAATTCTCCAAAAGTGTCATTAGTGTCAGATATATTATTGTAAGGCCTGTTCTCTACCCACTTTGATGCATTATGTTATCATTTTCAATCCTTTTCTGGAATGGGGTATCCACTTTATGGCATGTAACTGTCACTCGACAGGGGGTCATAGTTATATTATTACCGCAATTGACTACTTTACTAAAGGGGCCGAGGAAATGCCAACATTTAACAACATCGGTGAAATGGAAGGATACTTATTTTTCAATCACGTCATCGCACAATTTGGTGTTCAATAAGAAATAGTCACGGATCATGGAAAACATTTCTAGAATCACATGATGAGCGAACTAACTACTAAGCTGGGACTTTCCCATTAAATTTCCACTCCCTACTATCTTCAGGCTAATGGACAAGTTAAGGACATCAACAAATTTCTTAAGATGATTCTTAACTGCATGGTAGGGTTCACAAATTGGACTGGAAGTTTCTCATTTATGTTTCTTTGTGGGCACACCAAACATCAGTTGGGACTACTACCAGATTTACACCCTTTCAGTTGGTATATGATCTCGGAGTTTTCCTCCAAATTGAATGTGAAATTCCATCATTGAAACTAGTTATTGAACTTCTTCCTACCACTTCAGTAGAGGAGGAGTGTATTTTACATCTTACTCGTTTATATGAAACCCGATGTAATGCTTCTATAGCTAATGAAGCTCATAAAAGATGCATCAAGTTGCAATTTGACAAAATTCTCAAGCCTTGTCTCTTATCGAAAGGTGACCTTGTTCTTCTATACAACCAACATTTCAATAAGTTAGGTGTGGGAAATTTTCAGCCCATGTGGTTAGGCCCATATATTTTCAAGTGATTCCTTGCAAAAGGGGCCTAGAAATTTGTAGATTTTTATGGAATTCCCTTGGCCTAGCCCATAAATGGGTTGCACCTGAAAAAAATATTATGTTTAGTCTTAAGTGTAGTTTCACTGTGTACATACTGTCTATAGGTGTGTTGAGTGTGTTTGCAGTGTGTCTTTTCAGAGTTTCACATAGTTTCTGTTCATCCTGTTTTATGTTTGGTTTGTAGATGTTGACATCTCTTTAAACTTTCATTGGTTATGCTGATGGTGCCATTCATACTACTCAAGCCTATCTTTTACAACATGGGCTATATTTTCTCCGAATGGAGAGTTAGTGAGTTTGCAAGGGATTTGTATTGGTCACTCCAGCAACAAAATTGATGACTATAGTGCAGTGGTTGAGCTATTGTCTTATGTTGTTTCACATGATATCTGTTGTTTAGTCGTCAGACCTGAATCACAACTCGTAGGACTAAAAATTACTAGTGTTTATTTAGTTATAATTTCCACCATCTTATGCATGGTTTTAAGAGTTCTCCTTCTAGAAAGACAATTCGATTTCATACAATATTAACACATTTATAGAAATATGAACCCATTGGGAGATGCCCTAGCTAATCATGTTTTATATAGACATTTGCGAAGAATGTAATTAATTTTCAATTCACATCACATCATATTTAAAATACAATAGAAACCCAAAAACACTATATATATATATATATATATATATATATATATATATATATATATATATATATATATGTGTGTGTGTATATATATATATACAGTCACATGTCACCCCTTCCATGCGGTGCTCTATCTTTGATATGACCTTTGCTAGATCTGGATCTCGTAGCATATCCCATCCTAGTGTAGTGGCCCATGTTAGTTCTACTGCCTCCTCCTATTGTCAATCCTCCGCACGGTGAAGATATGAAAGACCCATAGGTCAAATTGGTCCCACATCTGTATGAAACATCAATAGTTTAACTGTCTCAGAAACATAAAAAACATAAAAACAAATGTAAAAATTTGAAAACTTGAAAGGTGAAAATTTGATATTTGAAGCACCCCATTCCTCACCCTCAGGAAGCATGAGCTCAGTGTCATCATGGAAATCCATGCCTGTGTAAGGATAGTCGTTAATCATAATAAACTCTCTGTGTGGCCATCTGAAGAAGGATGGTGAGAAGCTGATCACCAATGACCATGCATGTCGAAACATGTGGTCTATCCACCTCCACATTCTTGGCGCCCTCAGATCAATAAGCTTGAGTATGATTTGTTGAGAATGAAGTAATGGAACTCATTCTAATGCAAAGGAAACTAAGATCTCACCATATCCAAACTTCATTAGTTTTCCTTCCTTTTCTTTAGACAGTTGTTCTTTCATATTGACTAGAACTCCCTTGCTCCAGTTGAAAAGTGTTGGATCTAGGCACTCTAACCCATATTCCATGTATGATCAACTTGCCACATGTAATTTTGAGCTACTTGTCAATCTTGCAATAATGAATAGGCTCATTCTCAAAGGTAACAGGGTCACATATTTTATGTTGATCTTTCCATCCTTGGTTGGCTGGGCTCGAGGTCTGCAATAGGTGGCGATATAATTTTTCACGGTCTCCCCACCAGTTCTCCACCTAGGAGAGATATGGGGGCACCCTCATATATATTCCTATCATAAAGTATATATGCTCTACCTTTATATCAAGCAGATGTTCCCCAAACATGAAAGCTAGTGCCTAAAGATCCCATGAAAGAACAAGGTATTTTAACAATTCCATATGTTGCCTCATACCAGGAAGCCAGAAGAATTTTAGTAATCCACAGTTCTTTAATTCCTAGATGTTAGCAGGATCTTTTGCTACGTTCAAATCATGTTCCTCATGTTCTCCTTCTCTCCACACAAAATCCATTCTATTCTTATGAACCCCTGAAATATCAACAAGAGATTCATTAGGATCCTTTATATACCAAAAAAAAATTGACAAATTTTGAGGAAAAACTATTGAACAAACTTTGGATTTGCACCTAACACACCCCAAATGAGAAAACAAGAGTGTTGCACCCCTGCATGCAGTACATGATTGCTTAGGTGCAACACCATTTTTGACCCTTTGGGCCTGTGTTCATCCTAGGATGAAATTTTGGAACCCCATGGCCCTCAAAAACTTAGAAATTTTACATGAAATCATGAAATGGAACCACAAAAAAAAAAGAGAAATGTTTTATCTCCTACCTAGAAGCGACGGTACTTGAAATTTTCCACTAGATTTGTCACAATCAGCAGCACAAGATTGAGGGAAAAAGCTCTCATAAATCTCATTGTTGAAGGTAAATGTGAAATGTTAAATATGAATAGTCATTTTTGAGTATATATGGTCATATTTTAATTATTTTATTCATATTTAATGTTTTGACCTAGCCATGATTCATTTTTACTATGAAACATGTATGTTTAATCCTTTTTGTGTTGTTATGAGGAGATCGACAACCCTTAATGAATTTTGTTATGCTTTAAATAGGTTATTTTGACCAAATAGTACACTTTTATCTCTATTTCAGGCTCTTTGAACCTGCGAAAAGGAACCGCGTGTAGTCCTCTTTTAGCTCTTTTCAGACTCCCAAAGCATGAAAAGGTTTTCGAGCACTTGTCTTTTCGAAATCGTTAAAATAAATGAAAATACGTCTACTTAGTATAAGTTTAACACTTTTATGAACCAACACAGAATAACTACGAAAAAGGAAAACCATAGTTTAACATGGCTAAGAGGATATATTCATTATTTTTTTCTACCTTCTCAGGATTGAGAGACTATCTTTGAAAAGGGACATCTATAGTTTTTTTCTCGTCTTTCTCAAACCCTCTAAACATGAAAAACATGTAAATTTTTACCTTCGTTGGGCTTGTTAAAACATCAAACATCGATGGAATTGTCGAAAATGACAAGGTCGAACCACTCCTTCTCAAGGTTCATTAAATTTACTCGAAGGGATTCATCTGAAGTATGGACTTACAGATCAAGAATATGTTATCCTCCTCAAGCTTGTTAAAAAAGTAAAGAGATACTAACGAGTATGGTTGGGAAAATTGGGAAAATAGAGTACTTTTTTTATTAATGACAGTGAGTCACTCTTGAACACGACACTCTTCCACTTGATCAATGTGGTTGTTGGGTTGGGTAATCTTCTTGTATTTTTGTTATCATACAATTTTTAGAGCCTCCCTTTCAGGTTTGGTCAATGCTTCCAACTCCATTTAGTGTCTATGGTGTGTTCAAGAGAACTCATTCACTTGATAGGCATGACAATACTCTTAAGTCTTCATTCCATGTTCTCCTTTCCTGATCCAATTCCATATCAACATCATTATGTCTCAATCACCATACATGTTTCATGCCATTGATGGGGGATACATCAAGGCCCTCTTGTGATGGGTTCCTCCTGTCAACATCAACACATTATCCAAGAAGTTGACTTAGAAACACCCATTAGTGCTCTGGCTCTTGCATACATCAATGGAAAGTGTCCTAGCTTTCAGTGACCGGTTTACATCAATGACCTCCGACAAAAAAAATTGTGTGGTCTTTAGCATTAACTCATTTATTCACACCATACGGAATTTACTTGAGTACCTTGAAATCCATTGACATCATTGGTGGTTTCTCTTGCATATGTTAATGACTTACATCATTGGGCATTAATCAAATGGTGTCTACCATGTTCGACCGTAGCTCATTCATTCACATGGTTGGACTCGTACATTGGTTGGTTGTGTGAATGAGATAGAAGACCCCAGATCTAGTTTTCGCCATTTAGGCTACGATTTTAGGATTATACATGATCATTATGTATGATGGCCATGATCATAGTGACAGCCATCTAGTCATGGGTCCACCATCAATCATCAATGGATATGTAATTTGATCATTTTACATGTTATGTTATATTATGTGTTGCATATGGGTATGCCTCCCTTAGAAAAATGATGTCATGATGTAAATGTATTGTAACAGGAGAAAGTCTCACCATTTGTTCTTGATCCCGACTTGTCACAACGTAAAGCACTTTAATCATCAATCATCATCTCTAGCTTTATGCTTCAGGGCGCACTCTATTATAGGCCATTTTGTCACATCTGACCAATATTCCTCCTAGTGGGATCAATCAACATCCTATTACCCCTTTACATCATCATTTCACAAAGGCCTATCCATGACTCTCTCATTCCCCAGAGTTTTTGCCCTCAATTGCATCATCTGAGCTAATTTTAGGACCAACACACCCTGGTCTCCTATTGGACAACATTCACCTACAACTTGCTCCATTGTGGCCTATGTTGATCACCTACAGGTTTCTCCCCTTTGTACATGCGTTGGTTCTAGAAATTTGGTAAAAAGAGAGAGAATCTCGAAGCCTTCATTTCCAAAAGCTTCCAGGATCTATTGTAACAATTTACCTCATATAAAATGTTTGGATCCTATCCTATCATACCTTAGAGTTTCCATCCCTTATCCCTAGATCTCATCCTCCCATCAAGAGTGGATCTTAATCCCAATATCGGTAAAAGGATAATAACTCCCAACTTACCCCACTCCTCTACATATTTGCAACCTTCCATATACAAGAGTTTGGCTTTTGGAGAGTGATTCTACCATTATGTTGTTGTTGAGAGAGTGATATTTTCATGTATTTAGGGTGATTGGAGGTACACTTTGTGACAAAGGAAGGACAATTCAACAACTTGGAGGACCTCTTTTACAAGATCAACACCTCTTTATGGTTGTAACTCACTCCATTTATATCAATACAAAGAGTTATTTGTTTTGCTATAGGTGAATTCATGATTTAATGCATTTCAATACCATGTCGATATGTTGAATAAAGTAGATAGATGATGCTACATATATCTTGTAGTTTCTTGTCATATGTTGTCTAGTTGTGCAGGTTCTAATTTTTGTAGTTGGAGATAAGATTGGAGCATTCAAGCCAAAGAATGAGTGAAATGTTCAACATATTCCAAGTAGGTTTTATCCCTTCATCTAATTACTTTAGGGAAAACATTGGCTCCTTTGTCTCGTTGTTGTTCTAGGTTATCCACCAAACCTAGGGGAGATACTTTTGTCTAGAATCGTAAATACCACATAAAAAGGGAGATAATTAAAAAATATTACTAAAAAAATTGGTTTTCTTCTTTCTCATCCAAAAACATTGTCCCCTAAGGATGACATGATCATCTTGAATCATATTGGTTCTGTTAATTTCGATTTTGTTAGTAATTTTTTCATTTTTAGGCCCATTTTTTTCCCTAAAAATTCCCTTAATGCATATCCACTTCAAAGTCCTATTTTAAGTTTGGTAATGCAAGAACTAGTGTTTGAATAATTTTCTTCTTCAACTCTTCAAAGGCCTTTTCATAAGCCTTCCCCATTGGAAATTTATTTCACTCACTGTTATGGTGTTGAATGGTGTGGAGTGGTGGGGATAATATTGAAAATGAAGATATAAATTGTATGAGGTACCATGCTACCTCAACAAAAATACTAATCTATGAAACATTTATAGGCACTGACCACTTCACAATGCCCTCCATCTTCACAAGATCTATCTTAATCTCCCTTCCACTAGTCACATAGATTAAATACACCAAATTTTGTTGTGAAATCTCACACTTCTTGATATTTTCCGACAGTTGATGCTTCCTCAATGTCTTTAACACTTACATCAAATGTGATATGTCCTCCTCCCAAGTAGCACTATATACTAATATATCACCTAGATAAATAATGAAAAATTAATCTAGATATGGGCATAATATATCATTCATTATTCTCATGAACATAGTTAGTGCATTACATAGACTAAATGGGATGACTAACCACTCATAAAAACATTTGTTAGTTTTGAAGGTAGTCTTCTAGGTATATTTTTCTTTGACTCAAACATGGTGATACCCTGATTTTACATCTAGCTTGGTGAACTATTTTTCTTGTTGCAACTAGCACAATAGGTTATCAATCCTAAGTATGGGTTACTTGTTCTTGAGCGTAAGTTTTTTAATGCCTTGTTATCAATGCACATTTGAGACCAAGTCCCTTCTTTCTTTAGCACAATTATATGGGAAAGCCACATGGTGAGGTTCTTGGTTGAATAACATCCTACTCTAGCAATTCTTCAATTTATTCTTCACCTCATGTTTTTCTATAATATACTTCTTCTACAACCATATGTTTAGAAATGGAGAGTTTGGAAATATTTGGATCTAGTGTTCCACTTCGATATTGGGTGGTATTCCTTTAGGCTCTTGGAACACTCACTTGTACGCATGTAGAAACTCTTTTGGATGTTACAGTTGTTACTTAGTGCACCCATCCAAGGATGCCTTTGATCTCATTAACTCTTCTACATAATGCTTTTCTCTTAAAGGAAATAAATAATAATTCTTGCTAGAACTAATTAGTTGGTTTGGTTCACACTCAACAACGAAAATTTATACTTTCCCTTGTGCGTGTTGATGATGAAGGATTTTTCATCCTTCATGAGGCATTATTAGTTTACTCTTAGCATGAATATTTCCTCCTACATGTACGTATAGGGACTCCCAAACACAACTCCACGTAAGTGGGACTACATCCAATTTTGCTTCATCAATAAATTGATACCGATAGAAAATTTTCTTTTACACTATTTTTTTACCTTGATTTTTGCATCATTATTTACCCATCCCAATGGATATGGGCTAGGTGATCTTGAACCTGCAATCATAATTTGTTGATCATATATTCTACAACAATGTTCATCTATAATCCCAAGTCAAACAAATCATCAATTTTTATCCTCTTGATCATATCTGCCTCTTCCTATTTTCTAAGGCTATGTGTATTCACTCTATTCTGCACTGATGTGTAGAGAATATTTTCATCCATTTTTGCACTACTTTACATTTGATTTCTCGAGTCTCTGGTCATGATATTTTTCTTCTTCCCATATGTTATCGAGAAAACTAGTGTCCATTCAGAGCTGTTAGTCCCACTAAGACAGGTAACTATCTTAGAAACAAACAAATTAAAGTTACTTGTGTTTTCCTCTATGAGAGATAGATGAGAGAGAAGCAAAGAGTACCAACCTCAATCTTTCGCTAGTCTCCTTACTTGTTTCGTCTCTCCCTTGATAGAGTCTTCACCACTCCTTTCTCACTTGTCTCGCTTCAAAGAACAACTGTAGAATCAAAGCAGAAAAATACCATCAAAGCATAGAGATCTATAACCATAAACAATGTAGGATTAGATGTACTTTAACCATATAAATGTATATACAAATACAAGATTCATAGATATACAAGCATATGGAGGAAAACTCAAATAGCTTTATTGATAGAAGTAGTAGAAGAAAGGATTACAACCAGGCTGTCTGATCCAGCCTCATCCTCCCAGCATGAAAGCCCTCTTCACCTCATACAAAGAAAGATCACCCAATAATGTCTTCAAAGAGAAACCAACATCACTTCCTTGCAAATTACAAAATTCCAGTCTTTGGATCTCTAGGATGAGGGATCCATATATAGATGTTTACAGGAGAGTGAATTAACTCTGGGATTTTGATTAGTGTCATTTCATTGATAGTTCTTGGTTCCACTTGGAGATTTCAGATCTCTTACTCATCCTTGGTTGAATTCAGTGAGGCCAGTGTCATATGAGCAGTTTCTAGAAGAATCTCTAGGTTTCCACCTAGCAAACTGCTTCTGCCACTTTTCCGCTCTCGCTCATCGCTCCCTACAGAAGGGATTTCCATTATTCATCACACCCCCCATGTGTAATAGGTGAGATGCATCACACCCTATGCATGGAGCAGTCTATATGGTCCTGTTTTGACAAGTTCTGAGTAGTTTTTCATGGAGAACTTCTAGGAGATGATGTAATCAGCTGATCTTGTTCCTTTTGGGTATGAAACAACACTTTCAGGGGTTTAGAAGCCCTTTGTTTATGGACATATGTGATTGGGGTTGCAGTGCCCAAATATGTCCATAACATTTTCCCCCTAAAGCATGAGGTCGCAAATCTTTTGATGTCGGGTGAAATGCTTTATAATGAGGATCCTAGGTTTTTCAAACTGGAAGGTGACCTGTAATAAGATACAATACAATACGTTATCTTCACAATATTTTCATGATCTAGCCGAGGTGGGCATTTCCATGCTCAACTTTATAAATTCATTTTCATGTACATAAGACAAGAAATCATCTTTGTGGCAGACTGATGATTCTGGTAGAGTCATCATCATTTAGTTTGGATGATTATCTATGGAGCTGTGATGTACATTTGATGTCTTTATTTTCCTGAATATATCATAGCCCAGATGGATGAAACTAGATCCAGAGTCTTCAAACTCATTCAATCTTCGCTCGAAGTACAAGTCGATCCATGTGAAAAGATGTTCTGATGTCAAACATGGAAAGACATCGCCTGATTACCAGCCAATGTTGTAAGGTGTTAACAGGCAGGAGAGGAATCACCGATAATGATGATGACCCTCAAGGTACTGCTGTAAAATTCACATGGTGTGAATACATGAGTTGATGTCGAGCAACATGTAAAATCTTTCGGTTGAAGGCCATTGATGTAAACCCATCGCCGGAAGTGAGAAACTTTCCATTGAGGCATGCAAGCTTCAAAGTACTGAAAGGGTTGTTCCTAAGTAAACTTTTTGGATAATGAGCTAATGTCGATAAGAAGCTACCCATCGTAGGAGGGTCTTAATGAATCCCACATCTATGACACGGAATGGAGCAAATGATTTTTTGGAGGTGAAAACGATCTGATGATATAAGGTTCAAGGTGGCGGTCATGAAAAATGGAGAGTGAAGGTATTGTAGTGGATAAGGCATTAGCTAGGTTGGTGAATTTTCTGAGCGACTTCTCTTGAACATTCTGGCGACACTGAAATGAATTGGTAGCATTAACCCCAAGGTTGATGGTACGGTGGACCAATGGTGATATGACCGGTGAACAGAATAACCCAACCTGACTCAATCATGGTGATAGAGTGAAAGTGTCATGTTCAAGAGCGACCTGCTACCAATGAAGATATTCAAGTTTTCTTCCCTTTTTCCCTAGTCATTGTTGACCAGTACCTCTTTATTTTTGTCAATATTGAGGAGGATAACATATGCTTGTTCTATAATTTTCCCTTCGGGCAAACCTGTCGTTATGTTTTAATGAGCTTAGCGACAGTGAAACTCGCTCTTGTCTACATGGACAAGTTTGTCACTATTGTTTTAATGAGTTTAACGACAAATATAACTCGGTCCTTTTCAATTTTAGAGAGTCTAAAAGGACGAAATGGCAACTCCAATAGTCCTTTTTCGTAATATAATCCCTTAAGTCTGAAAAAGTATAAAATAATACCAAAGGGATGACTTTTCGATAGTTTTAACGAGCTGAACAAGACAAGCACTCGATCCTTTTGTGTAATAATCCCGCGAGTCCAAAAAGATTAAAATCTAGAGGACGGATGGCACTTTCGATCACTTTAACGAGCTGGAGAGGCCAATTGCTCGGCAATCTTTTCATATTTTACGAGTCAGATGAAAAGAGCTTAAGGGAGGCCCATTTTTTGAGAAACAAGTGATTTTTTTGGATAGAAACTGGTTCCAGGTAAGGTTTGGAACTTTTTCAATCACAACAGTGTAAAGAAGGTGGCTAATAGAATCACTTGTCGTAGCTGTTCCTCAAAAGGGGTAAACAATCAAATGGAGGTGTATGATCGGCTAAAAAAGAGTGGAGGTGATGGTAAGAACACGACCAAGTTTCAAAAGCTGATAATTATGCGATCGCAATGGTTATTTATCGAAGGTGGGGTTCATTTTTTAATGAGCTTGAACTCTATGGAAACACTTGCTCATGGGTAGGTTTATTTTTTAACGAGCTTGAACTTTGCGTAAAACAGCTCGTGCCAGTCATATAATAAGGATGTCTCATCGATAGGTTCATTTTTTAGGGAGCTTGCACCATTCGAAACTTTACTCTGGAGCCTTTCATTATGCAATCTAGGAATGACCAACCTACAAGTTTAAAGGGTTAAGAGCCTACAAACTAAGAAAATAAATCGTTGCTTTCCACTTGCATGCAAAATGTTTTTCATGCCCCCAAGTATAAAGTAGAGTTTCCAGGTCACCATATGGAAGTTCTTGCATTAGCAAGATTGTTCCATCCGCGTCGCAGACAAAACACTTCCTTGGTGATGTCCATCGAAATGGACAAAGGTGATTGTTGTCAGTGCCAATCACATAACCTTTGATGAGGGAATCCTTTTCCAGTCTAATCCATTTTCCTAGATGGACAGGATTGTCAAACTAGTCATATTCCCATGTGGAAACCTACCTTATATCTAGGGTTTTCCTGCCAAAGCAAACTAGGGTGCATGCCTCCTAGGTTTCAGTCACAATCACCGAATCACTTGCAATCATCAAGTGGACGGACTGAAGATTGATGAGACATTCCTTGTGTAAAGAGAACAGTTAGGGATGGAATTTGACTAATAGCTGTGTTTGAACTAGGGAATGAAAGATGGTCAACTAGGTGGACCACTCTGCCTTCATGTGGAAAGCACATCACTCAGAAGAGTGAGGAAATGATAGCTCCCATGCTATAAATGTAGTCATGCCCAAGGAGTAGATTGTAATCTAGAGGTCCTTGGAGTACCATCATGTTTAGATGAACGATTTTCCTTCTCAAAGTTATAGGCAAATTTGGTAATGGTCAACTGGTTCCTTTGTTGAAGCCTGTCAGATTTTGAATCTCAAGCAGAAGCGATGGCGAACCAAGCGCTTTCCATGTAGTTGGGGAACAGATACTCACAAAAGCCCCTTCATCTATGATAGTACCAACCATGATCATTTTGTAAGCTTGTACTATGATTTGGAATGGTACATTAGATGGTAGGTGGGGTCTGCCTAGTAGATTCCAATCAAAGGAAATGACTAGATTGCTTGGAGGTGGGATCGAATTTTTGGCCGGATAAATCTCTGACGAACTTCCTTCCTATGTTAAAGGAATGGGTAGATTTCCCCCATGTTCATCGGAGTCTGTGTTTACGAAAATAATTTGAACAGTGTCGTTCTTATTCTCTTTGGTGATAGTATCATTTGAAGGTGGACCCTCTGAAGACAATATTGGGTCGATTGCTGTATCGACCCGTTGACTTTGGTCTAGTATGGAATAAGAGGGTTTATCTTCACTGGTAGGTGCTTCGACTGACAACAACCGTGTGTCAGTCGGATTTTCAACTAGCGATGTACTCGGCAAGAGTTTCTTGTACCCAGAAGGAAGTCACTGCGGTGATGCAGGACAGTTATCCAAGACCTTTTTAGCTTCCTCTAGGAAAGGACAACGGTGGAGGACATGATCGTCTTCACACAGCCTACAAGGAAATTTAGATTTTCCTTTCCTTCCATTGGCTTTGTTTTCACTATTTGATGGTGTGCTCTCACATGACATCAGAGGTAGAAGACACCGAATTGTGCAAGCAGGGAGACCAGTCCCTCAGTATTCGTGGGATGCAGGGAAAATCTCAATGATAGTGGTCTCCCTTGCAAATAACACATGGAGATTTAGGTTTGGAAGGTGTAGTGTGTGGATTTTCACTGGACGATGCACGGTTGCCCCCTTTTGTTGTTGGATTCTTCTTCTTCTTCTCCTTCCCTTTCTTCTTCTTCTCAGTTACTTGGTTTTTAGCGTTACTAGCTTCACCAAGCGAATAGGAAGAAGGAGAGGGAGAAACAAATGAAGTAGAAGGTGGGGGAGCAACTTCATCTAGTTGTTGATTGGATTTCTGAGGAATTGTGGTGTTTTGAACGACAGAGGTCGAGAAAAGCCATACTGGCAAGCCAATTGTGAATCCTGGAAGGGACAATGTGGCCATGTGTGGAGCACCAACATCCCCCCAAGAGGAGAAGGGACTAGGATTTCCTCCAAGGGGAAATCCTTGATTGGTAGACTCCATTTTCTCAACCTAAGACCAACGAGGGAACAATGACATTATTTCAATTAAAATAAATTTTATGATGCTTTGACACAACTTTCTTTTTCAATTTTTAAGAGTCGAGAAAAAGGTAAAGATGACTCTAGTCGCCTTTGATTTTTAATGAGCCTGAAGTGACAAGTGCTCAGATGGACCTTTTCTTTTAGGGAGTCTAAAAAGGAATGAAAGTGACTACTCTGGAAATCTATACAAAGGGATTACCAAACCAATCGCAAAACTACAGAATACTTTTTACAGTACAGCAGTCAATCTTCCTGAATGCTGTGTTCAGTGCATTGCGATCGATAGGGCGGCAGACATGGCTTCCTAAGGATAAAGGATGTAGCCTATTGTGGTCTCCAAATATATACTCGATGGCATGTGGGAGCACAAGTCCATACTGGCACTTATCATCTCAAAGACGAGGAATCACCCAACCTACCATGAAAGCGATAGTTACCAGGCTATACTCGATGGTATGTGGGAGCACAAGTCCATACTGGCACTTATCATCTCAAAGACGAGGAATCACCCAACCTACCATGAAAGCAATGGTTACCAGGCTTTACGACGCTAGAATACGTCTCTAGCCTAGACTTCTAAATGTTGTGCGTTAGGTTCCAAAGAATTTTTATGTTCATTGAAATTTATTTCATAGTTGATATTTCTTAAGAAGTTTGCCTTTAAGGTTCACCGCGTGATGTAGATATACAATTCCTAAATATGCAATCTAAGATGATAAATAGTCATTTACTTTCTTTTTGCAATGAAAATCCTAGCTACTAAGGGAAGAGAGATGAAGTTCTTTCAACATAGAGCAGAGATCACACATTAGATGCACTTTTCCTAAATCAATTTCAGCATGTATTCTAAATGCAAATGCACATGCATGTATTGTTTTTCAGTTTCATTAATGTGAGAATGACAAAAAGAAAACTAAGTATAGATCTGAACTATCTCCTTTCAAAGCGACAGTACTAAAAATTTTCTCTTCAAAAAACGAAAGGAAGGCTAAGACGACACTTTGCGATTTTTAATTAAAACTATTGTCGACACTTGAAAAACTATTAATTCAAATCAGAAACAATGTCAAAAGTGTAATCGACTATCTAAAAGAGGAATTCTTTGCAACACTCTTTTTCTTGACTAAAAATGACACTTGCGACACTTTCAAATCAAAAGACGATAGTTCGATTAAGCTACTATTTGCAAAGGAGAACTGTAAATGATGAAAAATACATAAAAAACACATTCACATTTACTTCTTATGGAGGCTGAATAATGCAAAGGAAGATGGTTTAAACAGAGATATACTAATCATAGACAGCAAAACTATTGAATAAAGCTGAAGACAATGAAGGAAAAACCAAAATCTAGAGGCAAAAACAGTATTAATGAATCATCGCACCTGTAACATAGGGAAATAGGGATGCATATCACCTGTGACACATAGGAGGTGCGATGCATCCAGGTTGCCAAGAAGAGACAGTGCGATGGTCCAAGGACGAGACTGTGCTTGGTTTTCACTCACAGTTTGTAGCTAAGTTCAGGGGTTCATGATTAGATAATGATAGTTAGTAAACACAAATTATAGGGGCTGATCTAATGAGGTTATTTGAGCTACCACCAGGGCACTTAGGATGTTTGCAGGCTAGATGTTTAGTTCCTAAACCAACCCGGAGATTGACTAAAGCAGCGTTGATCTACTTTGTTGTTGCATAGAAAAAGCAGTTTGAAGGCTAGCTGGCTTAACTTCAGGCTCCGTCTGTGGTTTATAAAGCAAACAATAGTAACAAAACAAACAAACTATTCACTCCCCAGTGGAGTCGCCATTTTGTTATCGGGAAAACTACTATCCATTCAGAGCTTCTAGTCCCACTAAGATGGGTAGCTATCTTAGAAACAAACAAACTAAAGTTACTTGTGTTTTCCTTTATGAGAGATAGATGAGAGAGAAGCAGAGAGTACCAACCTCAATCTTTTGCTAGTCTCCTTGGTTGTTTCCTCTCTCCCTTGATAGATCCTTCACCACTCCTTTCTCACTTTTCCTGCTTCAAAGAACACTTGTAGAGTCAAAGCAGTGAAATACCATCAAAGCATAGAGATATATAACCATAAACAATGTAGGATCAGATGTACATTAACCATATAAATGCATATACAAATACATGATTTAGAGATATACAAGCATATGGAGGAAAGCTCAAATATCTTTATTGATAGAAGTAGTAGAAGATAGGATTACAACCAGGCTGTTTGATCTAGCATCATCCTCCCAGCATGAAAGCCCTCTTCATCTCATACAAAACAAGATCACCCAACAATGTCTTCAAAGAGAAACCAACATCACTTCCTTGAAAATTACAAAATTCTAGCCTCTGGATCTCTAGGATGAGGGATACATATATAGATGTTTATAGGAGAGTGAGTCAGCTTTTGGGATTTTGATTAGTGTCATTTCGCTGATAGTTCTTGGTTCCACTTGGAGATTTCGGATCTCTTACTCATACCTGGGCGAATTCAGAGGGGCAAGTGTCATATGAGCAGTTTCTAGAAGATTCTCTGGGTTTCCACCTAGAAAACTACTTCTGCTATTTTTCTGCTCTCACCCTTCGTACTGTACAAAAGGGCTTTCCAGTATGCATCACAACCCCTGTGTGTAATAGATGAGATGCATCGCACCCTATGCATGGAGCAGTCTGTATGGTCCTGTTTTGACCAGTTATGAGTAGTTTTTCATGGAGAACTTCTGGGAGATGATGTAATCAGCTGACCTTGTTCCTTTAGGGTATTGTTGTTGGAAAAAGTATCCATTCAGAATGCCCCTATCCCACTCTAAGGTGTGACAGTTCCTTAGCAACAAACAAGGAAAACTATTTTCGTATTCTTCTTTATGAAATGTAGATGAAGAGGAAGGATGTAACTAACCTGTGTCTTTCGCTAGTTTGTTGATCCAATCGCTCTCTCCTTTGTTCGCTTCCCGCTACCTGCTCCCTTACTGGTCTAGCTTCACCAAGTTCCTGCAAGATCACAGAAGAGGAAAACTACACAAAAGACATACATTTACATTCATAACTAGCTTAGGATCAAATTTAAGCTAAACATGCAAATATAACAAAGCATCATTGATATACAAGCATATAAGAGAAACTCAAATAGTTTCATTGATATGATAAGAAAGTCCAAGAGGAGATACAACCAAGTGAGTCCCGATCCAGCATCTACCTCCCAGCAAAGGAATCCCTTCCTCTCCTCCAACAAAGCATAAATCACCCAATGCACTAATCTCAATCTCAAACCAACAGCAATTCTCTGCAAAGTACAAAATTCCAGCCTCCTGGATCTCTGGGTGAGGGATCCATATATAGATGTAAGCAGAGAGAATGAGTCAGCTTATGTTTTGACTTGTGGCTTCTCTCTGTCAGTTCTTGCTTCCACTTGGAGACTGAGAGCCTCTTACTCATCATTAGTCGAATTCAGTGAGGCAAGTGTCATTGGAGAAGATTCTGGAAGCTTCCAGTGTCTTTCCACCTCGTTGAATGAGCTTGCCATTTGTCATTTCCCGCTCAACGCACCCTGGTAGTGCATTCACCTGCGTTGCAACGCACCTAGCCAGTGTATTTGGGTGCTTTGCAACGCAGGCAGCTAGTGGAGCCTTTGAATTGATCCTGATTTGACTAGTTTTGAGCAGTTTCTGGTGGAGAACTTCTGGGAGAAGCTGTCATTTGTTGACCTTGTTTCTTTAGGAGTTGGAACAACATAATTAGGGACTTAGGATCCCTTGGTTTATGGAAATTTCATGCTTATAGCTGTAAGGCACAAAAATGTCTATAACAGTTGCCCCCTAAAGTATGAGGCCGTTTATCGGGTGAAATGCTTTATTAGGAGGATCCGAAGTTCTTTCAATGCTGGGAGGAGACCTGTAATAAGATACAATACAATACATTATTTTTCATACTGTTTTCATGATCTAGCTGAGGCGGGCATTCCCATGCTCAGCTTTATAAATTCATTTATATGTACATAGGACAGACAATCGTCTGATGGTAGACTGATGATCTTGATGAAATCATCATCCTTTTGGTAGGATGATTATCTGTGCTGCAATGCTGTACATGTCAATGTCTTTATTTTTCCTGAATATATATCGCAGCCCAGATGGATGAAACTAGATCCGGGGTCTTCAATCTCGTCCGATCTTCACTCTAAGTACAAGTCGATCCATGTGAGAAATGTTCTGAAGTCGAACATGGAAAGACATCGCTTGATTACCAGTCAATGTTGTAAACTGTTAACAAGCGCGAGAGGAATCACTGATAATGATAATGAACCTCAAGGTACTACAGTACAATACACGTGGTGTGAATAAAGGATTTGGCGTCGAACACCACACAAAATATTTCGGTCGAAGGTCATTGATGTATACATGTCGCCGGAAGTGAGAAACTTGCCATTGAGGCATGCAAGCTTCAAAGTACTGAAGGGGGTGTTCCTAGATCAACTTCTTGGATAATGAGCTGATGTCGACAAGAAGCGATCCGTCAAAGGAGGGCCTTGATGTATCCCACATCAATGACACGGAACGGAGCAAATGATTTTGATGGAGGTGAAAACGATCTGATGATATATGGTTTAGGGTGGCGGTCATGAAAGGATGAAGTATAATGTATGGTAGTGGATGGGACACGGTTGACTTCTCTGGATGACTTCTCTTGAACATATCGGCGACACTTGTGTGATGGATTGGTAGCATTTACCCCAAAGTTGGATGGTATGGCGAGACCATGGTGATGTGACCGGTGAATGAAACAACCCAACCCGACTCAGGCACGGAGTGGAAGTGTCATGTTCAAGAGCGACTTGCTACCAATAAAGGTTCTTTGAGTTTCTTCCCAATTTTTCCCCAGTTATTGCTGACCAGTACCTCTTTATTTTTGTCAAGCTTGAGGAGGATAACATATGCTTGTTCTATAATTTTCCCTTCGGGCAAACCCATCGCTATGTTTTAACGAGCCTAGCGATAGTGAAACTCGTTCTCGTCTAAAGACAAGTTTGTCGTTATTAATGTTTTTAACGAGTCTAACGACAAAGATAACTCGGTCCTTTTCCTTTTTAGGGAGTTTGAAAAGGTACGTAAAGATAACTCCAGAAGTCCTTTTTCGTCATCTAATCCCTTAAGTCTGAAAAAGTATAAAACAATACAGAAGGGATGAATTTTCGATAGTTTTAACGAGCCGAAAAAAACAAGCGCTCAATCTTTTTGTGCAATAATCCCTCAGGTCCAAAAAGATTAAAATCTAGAGGAGGGATAGCACTTCCGATCACTTTAACGAGCTGGAAGGCCAAAACTCGGCAATCTTTTCATATTTTACAAGTCAGATGAAAAGAGCTTAAAGGAGACTCATCTTTTGAGGAACGAGTGATAAAACGGGTAGCAGCTGATTCCAGGTAAGGGTTGGAATTTTCCAATCACGACAGTGTCACAAGGATGGCTAGTGAAATCACTCTTCGCAGCTGTTCCTCAAAATGGGTAAACAATCAAATGGAGGTGAATGATCGGCCAATGGAAAAGTGGAGGTGACGGTGCAAACACGACCAAGGATTTAATGGCTGATAAATTTACATTCACGGTGGTTATTTACCGGAGGATAGTTCATTTTTTAACGAGATTAAACGCGGGTTGAAACACTTGCTCGATCTTTATTTTTTAACGAGCATGAACTATGTGCTAAAACTGCTCGATCTTATGTTTATTTTTTAACGAGCATGAACTATGTGCTAAAACTGCTCAATTAATCCAGTCATATGATAAGAATGTCTCATTGAAGATGCCATTTTTTATGGAGCTTGCACCTTACAAAACTTTGCCCCGCATCCTTCCTTTATGCAAGTTCGGAAACGACTAATCCTACGAGTTTAAAGGGTTAGAGGTCCTAAAAATTTAAAAAATAAATAGCCGCCCATTGCTTGCACTCCAAAAGGTTTGCATGCCCCCAGGTATAAAGTACGATTTCAAGGTTACCCCTACTTCACTTCCGCCAAAACATTTGTTTTACCGAGAGGGGCCTACCTCTTTCAGGTTACCCAAAGATTGTCTTATTCACACAACAAACAAAACACTTCTTCGGCGATGTCTACCAAGATAAACAAAGGTGAGCGACGATGCCCGCCAACTCACATAACTTTGACAAGAGAATCTTATTCTAGAATAACCCCTATCTCAATCACGGACGGGGTACAGACTAGTCATATTCTCCCGTGGAAACCTACCCTATATCCAAAGTTTTCCTGCCGAAGCAGACCAAGACGCATGCACCCTGGGTTCCAGTCATATCCCTCCGAATTACTCGCGCTCATCGGGAGGACGGACCGTGGGTTGAGACATTTCTTGCATGAAGAGACCATTTAGGGATGGTATATGACTATTTGCGATGCGTGATCCGGGAAATGAAAGCTGGTCCACGAGCTTGACCACTCTTCCTTCGTGCGGAAAACACATTACTCTAAAGAGTGAGGAGACGATGGCTCCCATGCAATATATATAGTCTCGTCCAAGGAGTAGGTTATAATCCAAGGGTCCTTGAACGACCATCACGTTCATTTGAACGGTCTTCCCTTTCAATGTGATAGGCACATTGGGGAGGATCCCTAAAGGTCGACTGGTTCCTTTATCGAAGCCTGTCAGATTTCTCATCTCAGGAAAAAGCGATGGCGAACCAAGCGCTTTCCAAGCAATAGAGGAAAGGATACTCATATATGCCCCCTCATCTATGATGGTGCCAGCCATGACCATTCTGTATATTTGAACGATAATTCGGAATGGTATGCTTGCTGGCAAATGGGATCTGCCTAGTTGGTTCCAGTCGAAGGATACAACTAGGTTGCTTGGTGGTGGGACCGAGTAGACGGCCGGGTATCGCTCTGACGAACTTCCTTCCTGCGATAAAGGAATGGGTGGATTGCCCCTGTGTTCGTCGGAGTCTGTGTTGATGAAAAGAATCTGGATCGTGTCATCCTTATCCTCTTCAGTGACTGTATCATTCGAAGATAATTCCTCTAAAGGCGAAACCGGGTCGACTGCCATCTCGACCTTTTGACTTTCGTCTGGTATGGATTCAGTCGGTTTATCCTCAATGATAGACGCTTCAGCCGACCACTTGAGCGGGCCAGCTGGATTCTCAACTAACGAAGGACTCGGAAAGAGTTTTTTATATCCAGGAGGGAGTCGTAACGGTGAAACCAGACGATCATCCAAAACTCTTTTAGCTTCGTCTAAGAAGGGACAACGGTGGAGGGCATGGTTGCCTTCGCACAGTCTACAGGGAGGTCTAGCCCTCCCTTTTTGTCCTGGAACTTCACTTTCGCTAGTTGACGGTGTACTTTCAACATGGCCATCAGAGGTTGACGACACCGGATTGTGCAAACAGGGAGACCAGTCCCTTAATATCCGAGGGATGCAAGGACAATCTCTGTGAAAGTGGTCTCCCTTGCAAATGACAAATGGCGATTTAGGCCTGGTCAGTGCTGTGTGTGGATTTTCATTAGACGACACTTGTTTTCCCTTATTTGCCTTTCGCTCCTTCTTCTTTTTCTCTTTCTTCTTCTTTTCCTTCTTCTCCTTAGGAACTTGGTTTTTAGTTTTACCAGTTCCGTCACGCGAAGAGGAAGGAAGAGAAGAAGAATTAGAGGAAGTAGAAGGTTGGTGGGAAATTCTGGACTCGTCTAATTGTTGATTCCACTGTTCAGGAATAGTGGTGTTCTGAACGACATTGGTTGAGAAGAGCCAGACCGGCAAGCCAATTGTCAGTCCTGGAAGCGACAATGTGGCCATATGGGGCGCACCAACATCTCCCCAAGAGGAGAAGGGACTAGGATTTCCACCAAGGGGAATTCCTTGGTTGGTGGGCTCCATTTTCTCAACCTAAAGATCAACGCGGGAAAAAGGGTATGAATATTACGTTTAAAATAAATTTTAATGACGCTTAGACACAACTTGCTTTTTCAATTTTAAAGAGTCGAGAAAAAGCAAAAGATGACTCTAGTCTCCTTCGATTTTTAATGAGCCTGAAGTGACAAGTGCTCAGATGGACCTTTTCCGTTAAGGAGTCTGAAAAGGAACGAAAGGGACTGCTCTGGAGTTCTAGGTAGAGGGTGTGCCAAACCAATCGCAAAACCGCAGAATACTTTTTAGGGTACGGGCGGTCAATCTTCCCGAATGCTGTGTTCAGTGCATTGCGATCAGTAGGGCGGCCGACACGGCTTCCTATGGATAAAGGTTTTATTCCTATAGGGGTCTCCCAATATATACTCGACGATACGTGGGAGCACAATCCGTACTGGTACTTATCGTCTCTCAGGAGGAATCACCCAACCATCAGCGAGGCAACAGTTACCAGGTTTTATGACACCGGAACACGTCTCTAGCCTAGACCTCTATGTTGTGCGTTAAGTTACACAGCGTTGTTAAGTTCATTCAATCTATTTTAGGTTTATCTTTCTTAGAAGTTTGCCTTTTTGGATCACCACGAGATGTAGATACAATTCCTAAATGCAGTCTAAAGATGATAAGCAAGCTTTTATCTCTTTTCAACAATGAAAATCCTAGCTACAAGGGGAAAAGAAAGACACAATCTTTTCTCAAAGAGCATAGAGCACACTGTAAATGCACTTTTCCTAAATCAATCCATACAAACTGTCAAAATGCAAATGCACTTATGCATGTATTTGTTTTCACTTTCTTAATATTGATGCCTAAAAAGAAAGTTGTTATACAAATTTGAATTCGATTTCAAGTGAAAAACACAAACAAGCTTCTTTCGAAATCAAAAAAACGGTTACGACACTTTATGATTTTGAAGTAAACACTTGTTTCGACACTAGAAATTCATAAATTCAAACCAAAAGACAAAAGTAAAAGCGTAATCAACTGTGAACAGCAAACAAACTCACTCCTAAGATCAAAACGACACTTACGACAGGTCTAGATCTAAGGGCGACAGTATGACTAGTTTACTTTTGTAATGGGAAACTGCAAATGATGTAACAATTACACAAAAACAAATACATTTTCTTTTATACAACTGAGGCGGAATTAAGGCAAAGAAAAGGGGTTTCCAGATAGGTACACTCACTGATAACAGGCTGCAAAAATCAGAGGTAAAACTGAGCAAAAGAAGCAAAGAACCACAGCTGCACAAGGCAAAGGCTGATCAGCGCACCTGTTGCACAGAGAAACTGAATTGCAGCGCAGGTAGACCTCTCGGGACCTGCGTTGAAATGCAGAACCTCTTCACGGAGCCTGCGCTGAAGCAGAAACGAGAATTGTCTCCGGGTTCTAGGTCACGGTTTGCAGTTTAATCTATGGTTTTTGGCCGGATGAAAGCTATCAATTAGGTACAATTAGAGGGATGATTTAAAGGAGGACTAAGAGCTATTACAAAGGGCTGTTAGAGAATTTGTGGATCAGCTGTTCAGATCATAAACAGGCCCAGTGGATGGACTAGAGTAGCAGATCTCTACTTTGCATTTGTAAATGGCAAATGCAGTTCGATTCGGCACTCCTAAGTTTATGAGAAGAACAACAATAGAAACACAAATAAACTAACTAGATACGTTCCCCAGTGGAGTCGCCAATTTGTTGTTGGGAAAAGTATCCATTCAGAATGCCCCTATCCCACTCTAAGGTGTGACAGTGCCTTAGCAACAAACAAGGAAAACTATTTTCGTATTCTTCTTTATGAAATGTAAATGAAGAGGAAGGATGTAACTAACCTGTGTCTTTCGCTAGTTTGTTGATCCAATCGCTCTCTCCTTTGTTCGCTTCCCGCTGCCTGGTCCCTTACTGGTCCAGCTTCACCAAGTTCCTGCAAGATCACAGAAGAGGAAAACTACACAAAAGACATAGATTTACATTCATAACTAGCTTAGGATCAGATTTAAGCTAAACATGCAAATATAACAAAGCATCATTGATATACAAGCATATAGGAGAAACTCAAATAGTTTCATTGATATGATAAGAAAGTCCAAGAGGAGATACAACCAAGTGAGTCCCGATCCAGCATCTACCTCCCAGCAAAGGAATCCCTTCCTCTCCTCCAACAAAGCATA
The DNA here is from genome assembly GCA_031772625.1 of Pinus tabuliformis. NCBI lineage: Eukaryota > Viridiplantae > Streptophyta > Pinopsida > Pinales > Pinaceae > Pinus > Pinus tabuliformis. The sequence goes on from CM062812.1 coordinate 872,199,150, forward strand.
AATCACCCAATGCTCTAATCTCAATCTCAAACCAACAGCAATTCTCTGCAAAGTACAAAATTCCAGCCTCCTGGATCTCTGGGTGAGGGATCCATATATAGATGTAAGCAGAGAGGATGAGTCAGCTTATGTTTTGACTTGTGGCTTCTCTCTGTCAGTTCTTGCTTCCACTTGGAGACTGAGAGCCTCTTACTCATCATTAGTCGAATTCAGTGAGGCAAGTGTCATTGGAGAAGATTCTGGAAGCTTCCAGTGTCTTTCCACCTCGTTGAATGAGCTTGCCATTTGTCATTTCCCGCTCAACGCACCCTGGTAGTGCATTCACCTGCGTTGCAACGCACCTAGCCAGTGTATTTGGGTGCTTTGCAACGCAGGCAGCTAGTGGAGCCTCTGAATTGATCCTGATTTGACTAGTTTTGAGTAGTTTCTGGTGGAGAACTTCTGGGAGAAGCTGTCATTTTTTGACCTTGTTTCTTTAGGAGCTGGAACAACATCATTAGGGACTTAGGATCCCTTGGTTTATGGACATTTCATGCTTATAGCTGTAAGGCACAAAAATGTCTATAACAGGTATGAAACAACTCTTTTAGGGGTTTAGAAGCCCTTGGTTTATGGACATATGTGATTGGGGTTGCAGTCCCAAAATATGTCTATAACACCATGATTCTTTCAATTCTTCTATTTGAGTTCTAGATGTAATTTCCAACACTTATTCTCTTTGTGACTATCAATTATAAAAATTGTAGTTGTTAGGTCCCTATAATACTAGTGATGCCCCCATTACTATTGTAGTTGTATAACTTATTAATATTGTTGTGCCCCTATTGTCCCCATATTGTTATTATTGTGCCCCATAGAATCCCTCTATTGTTATTTTTGTGCCTTTATATTATTATTGTTAGGTCATCTTGGTTATATTGTGAACCCTTAGACTCCTATATATAGAAAGGAGGTTTTGTCATTTGTATCATCCAAAGATTGTTCATTTGTGTAATGTAAAGGAGGTTTCCCCCTCGAAGAGGCTGAATTCTAAGGCATTCAACTATCTTTTCTATCTTTTTGTGAGTTGGTTTCATAACATTTGGTATCAAAGCTTTGGATTCTAGGGTTTCGCTGCTCCAAATAGGTCATCGTGTAATTTTCTCTTTAACTTTTTTCTATGAAGTTTCAAAAGCGAAACAAAAAAAAAATTGAGACGAAATCGCATTGAACCTCGGGCCTAAATTTTAGAGCTTTTCGCACAATATTTGCGGAGATATTATCAGAGGAAGTTGGCCTTTTTGCAGACTCCTGAATTACATTCCAAACATGTGACCTTGTGAAAATCATCATAACTTTTGTTTCGAGCATCAAATTGAAATTTCATAAGAAGTTACAGAAAGAGGATGGACTGTAGTTTCCTGTGTATATTTTTCAAATACTAAGGTTTAAACAGTGACACGTGGTACTTCAAACAAATTTTCTTTTCTAGAAAGGTCTATAATTAGGTCATCTTGGGAGATTCTGCATAACTCTGCCTTGGAGAATTTAAATTTGATCAGACTGGTGGCATTGGAAAGCGGAAACAAAGGACTACTGCAAGTCATAATTTTAGAACTGGATGATCCGAAATTACAGAAGTACATCAGATTCAATATTGAGCTCCTATAAAGTGAAAAAAGGTGTGTAGTTTTTTTTAATTTTTGCATAAGCTTGGTTTGAAAAATTAGTTTAAGGAATTCAAAGGGCATAGTAAAGCATTATTATCAGTAATTGATGCCTCAAGGGAAGAAAATGCAAACACCTAGTAAGCAACCTGAAAGTTCTAGCATGACTCATGAAGAAGAGGAAGAAATGCAACATGATATATCAAAATTACGAGACAAAGTCCAACAAATGTCACTTGCACAAAAAGTAACAGAATCTAAGATGGATGGTTTAAAGGAAGATATAGAAGCTAAGATGGATGGTTTAAAGAAAGGTGTAGAAGCTAAGATGGATTGTTTAAAGAAAGGCGTAGAAGCTAAGATGGATGGCATGGAAGCTAAGATGAATGGCATGGGCGCTAAAATGGATGGCATGGATGATAAGATGGAAGAATTGAAGATAAATTTGAATAAGTTGCTACAAGAAATGGTCACTAATGGTGAAAGGGTAGTAAAGGAAACTCATGATGAGAACAAAAGAAATGTTAATCATGATTTCATATACTCTAATGTTTGATCGAAGACCCACCATATTCCAAAAATCGTTATGAGGAAGTTTGATGGCAAGGATCCCGCAACATCGATACTACAGATGGAGCAATTTTTCGATCTCAATATTGTGCAAAAGACACAAAAGATACGTATTGAAACTTTATATTTGGAACCGAATTAGTTTGTATGGTATCGATGGATTTGCTCTCCTAAACAAATTATCACTTGGGCAATTTTTATGGAAGAAATGACAACACATTATGACGATACAAAAAGCAACAATTTTTTTAGCCAATTGATAAGTCTCAAACAAAAGGGTTCAATGATGGAGCACATTGAGGAGTTCCAAAAATTGAACATAAGGGTAAAAAATATTCCAGAGGAGTGTAGGATTGATGTGTTCATAAGGACTTTAAAGGATAATATCCAACATGATGTTTGCCTTTGGGAACCTGATTCATTAGAGAAGGTATTCAGGTTAGCAAGAAAAATGGAAAACAAAATTATGCAACCAGGAAGCCTACCACTCACAACTATAAAGATGGAAGTGTTGTTTCCCCTAGCCTTCCACAACCTATAAGGTTGACACTGCAACAATTGGAAGAAAAAAGAGCAAAAGGGCTTTGTTACAATTGTGATAGCAAATACACTAAAGGTCATAAGTGTGCTGAGAAGAAATTATTCTACATAGATTGTGAAGAGGAAGAAGAAAAGGAACAAGAAAGGTCAAAAAAAGAGGATATACTCTAGGAACAAAGCCTAGATAAAGAAGAAATTAATCTGACCATATCTTGTAATGCATTGGCTAGAATTACCACTCCTCAAACCATCAAGATAGAAGGACATATCAAGAAGAAAAATGTAATAGTGTTGATTGATTCAGGAAGTACCCACAATTTTATTCATTGTAAGATAGCAAAAGAATTGAATTGCTTCCTATATCCAACACCAGAGTGTCAAGTGATGGTTGCAAATGGAGGAACAAGAAATTGCTCTGGAAAGTGCCTTAATATCAAGCTATCAATTGGAGAATATGTATTTAATAGCCCAATTCTTTCCTTTCCAATGGGAGGTGCTGATGTTGTACTAGGAGTCCAATGGCTACAATCCTTGGGTACAATAGCTTTTAACTTTCAAGAACTTTTCATGAAATTTTATGCCAAAGGAAAGGAAGTTGAATTAAGGGGTATTATAGGGAAACCGAGAAATATAATAAGCTTTAACGGTATGACAAAGCTTCTAAAAAAGGAACAATGAGGTGTAATTTCACAATTATGTTTGCTAGATGTTTTCACATCGAAATCATTTATTTCTCTAGATTTCCAAAAATTCTTGGACAATCATTCCAAGGTATTTGAGACTCCCAATGGTCTCCCACCTATTCATGATCATGATCATGCTATTCATTTGGTTCCATGAAGTGTTCCTCTAAAAATCATGCCATACAGATATCCCTATGCCCGAAAGAATGAAATTGAATGTATGGTTGATGAAATGCTTGAGGCTAGTATAATTCAACCTAGCTAAAGTTCTTTCTCTACTCCAGTAGTATTGGTGCACAACAAGTATGGATCATGGTGCATGTGTCTAAATTATAGGGAGCTCAACAAGCTCACTATTAAAGATAAATTTCCCATTCCTATCATTGATGAATTATTAGATGAATTGCATGGATCAATTTACTTCATGAAGTTAGATTTTCGTTCAGGATATCATCAAACCAGAATGAAGGCTCAAGACATTCCGAAAACAACATTTAGAACTCATAAGAGCCACTATGAGTTTTTGGTCATGCCTTTTGGCCTTACCAATGCACCTTCTACATTTCAAGGTTTGATGAATTTCATTTTCAAACCCTTAGAAAATTTTGTTATTATTTTTTGATGATATACTAATCTACAACAAGTCTTGGAAGGATCATGTTGAACACATTGATAGGGTGCTACAACTATTGGAGGAGAAACAATTATATGCAAGTAGATCCAAATGTTTATTTGGTGTACAAGAGGTGGAATATCTAGCTCATATTGTATATCATGAAGGAGTTAAGGTAGACCCTAGCAAAATTAAAGCCATTAAGGAATGGGAAATCCCCACATCCATAAAGCATGTGCGAGGATTTCTAGGGTTGACAGGGTATTATCACATGTTTGTTAAGAATTATGGGAAAATAACAGCACCTATAACAACATTGTTGAAGAAAGATGCATTTTCATGGACTCCAGAAGCAACAAATGCCTTTGAACATCTTAAAGAGGCAATGTGCCAAGCACCGGTCTTAGCTACACCAGACTTCACAAAAACCTTTATTGTGGAATGTGATGCTTCCAGAAATGGAATTGGTGTTGTTTTAATGCAAGATGAAAGACCCATTGCTTTCGAAAGTCGTCCAATCATGGGAAAGTATTTATACAAAGCTATTTATGAGAAGGAAATGTTGGCAATACTACATTCACTTAAGAAATGGCGACCCTACCTGATGGGAAGACACTTCAAGGTAAAAATGGATCATGATGGCCTTAAATACTTTTGAGAACAATGATTATCCTCTAAAGAACAAAAAAAATGGGTCACAAAGATGTTGGGTTATGACTTTGAAATCATATACAAAAAAGGGAAGCAAAATGTTGTGGCAGATGCACTCTCAAGAAAGGATGAGGATGTGGAAGCATTGTTGTGTGCCATTTCTATTGTCCAAACAGATTGGATAAACAAAGCAAGGGAGGAATGGAAGAATAATGAAGAAGTGTGGGAACTTATTCAAAAGTTACAATAAGATTCCAGTAAATATGATACATTTAACTGGAAAAATGATTTGTTATGGTACAAAGATCACTTATACCTCTGTAATAATTCCCAACTCAAACAAAATATTCTTATGGAATTGCACGCTTCTCCCTTAGGAGGGCACTCAGGATTTTTAAAAACTTACCAAAAGTGAGAAGGATTTTCTTTGGATGGCCTTAAATCGGATATTCAAAAGTTTGTGGCCGAATGTTTGGTATGCCAACAAAATAAAGCTGAAACAATTAAGACACCAGGTCTATTACAATATTTATCCATTCCAAGCCAACGTTGGGAGGAGGTTTCAATGGATTTTATCACAGGTTTACCCAAGTCTGAGGGAAAGAGTGTCACCATGGTGGTAGTTGACAGACTTACCAAGTATGCACACTTTTATGCATTATCACATCCATTTAAAGCCAATACAGTTTCTGCGGCATTTATGGAAATAATTCAAAAGCTACATGGAAACCCAAAGATTATTGCAAGTGACAGAGATCCCATTTTTACTGGAAATTTTTGGACAGAATTATTGTCTTGTCTTCGTACTCAGTTAGCTGATAGCTCATCTTATCATCCTCAATCCGATGGGCAAACTGAGAAAGTAAACAAATGTTTGGAAGGATATCTTCGTTGCTTTGTATATGACAAATAGACACAATGGGTCAAATGGTTGCCTCTGGCTGAATGGTGGTATAACACTTCCTTCCATATTGAAACAAAAATGACCCCATTTATGGCACTTTATGGATATCAGCCACCATCCATCACATCATATTGAAGAGAAAATTCTAAGGTTCAACCAGTGGAACATCACATTGAGCATCAACAACAAGTTCCCCAACTCTTAAAGGATAACCTCGCGTTGGTGAAGAATAGAATGAAAAAACAGGAAGATCAACATCGTAGTGAAAGAAGTTTTGATGTAGGTGACTGGGTATTCCTATGGATACAACAATATAAACAAATGTCCCTCAAGCAAGCTAACAAGGATAATAAATTGTCACCAAATTATCATGGTCCATAGAAGGTGTTGCAAAAGATTGGTACTATGGCATACAAATTGGAGCTTCCTGCAGCTTCTTGAGTGCACCTAGTTTTCCATGTTTCATGTTTAAAGAAGGTTATATGCGACAACCTCAAAGTTCAAACAATATTGCCAGAACTTGACGAGGAAGGAAAAATTATATTGGAACCAGAAGAAGTCATAGAAACAAGAACTCAACAACTATGAAATCAATCCATTTCAGAGTATCTCATCAAGTGGAAGAACTTATTTTCTAAAGATTCCACATGGGAGGATGAGAATTTTATACAGAAGCATCCAGAACTACTCAAGCATTGAGGACAACACTTTTTTGAAGGAGAGGGGCATGTTAGGTCCCTATAATACTAGTGGCGCCCCCATTACTATTGTAGCTGTATCCCTTATTAATATTGTTGTCCCCCTATTGTCCTCATATTGTTATTACTGTGCCCCATAGAATCCCTCTATTGTTATTTTTGTGCCTTTATATTATTATTGTTAGGTCAGTTTGGTTATATTGTGACCCCTTAGACTCCTATATATAGAAAGGAGGTTTTTTCATTTGTATCATCCAAGAATTGTTCATTTGTGTAATGTAAAGGAGGTTACCCCCTTGAAGAGGCTGAATTCTAAGGTGTTCAACTATCTTTTATATCTTTTTGTGAGTTGGTTTCATAACAGTAGTGGTTTCTACGATATTCACACTAGTGTCCTATTATTGTTATTTATTTTCCTTCCCACGCTTTCATTTATTCTTCCCTTTTCTAGAAGCTTCTTGGTGTTCCTTCTACTTTGAACCACTCAAATACCCTTTCTTTTTGCCTATTTTTGCAGGTATTGCACCCACACACAAGCCTTATCCATTATTATAGGATTGACAAGAACCACTTTCTTTTGCACATGGCTATGTAGACACCCTAAATACTTGAGGTGTATTTCTAGGTTGTTGGGAGAGATACCCAACATTACTCCCAATTTCATGAACCCTATGGTGTAATCCTATACACTCTACCCCTGTCATAAATATGATAATATTTGAGTACCTAAAACACCATTCTCAAATGCTTCTCATGCTCTTCCTCCAATTTTGACTACATAAGTATGTCATCCAAAAATACAATAACAAACTTGTCCAAATAATTATGGAAAATGCCACTCATAAGGTCCATACAAATTCTTGGTACATTGGATAGTTCAAATGGAATCCGCACAAACTCATAATGTCCATACCAATTTCTCAAATTTGTCTTTTTGATGTCCCCCTCCATAATTCTCACATCAATGGTATCTTAACGCTAAGTCAATCTTGGAGAAAATTTTAGGTCCGCTTAGCTAATCATATAAATCATCTATCGTTGGAAAAGAATAGTTTCTATGAATTATTACCTTTATCAACTACCTAAAATCTATACATAACCTTAGTGAAAATATCACTGGGTCACCCAAAGGTTACACACTCAGGTGTATGTATCCCTTCTTCAAAATTTCTTCCAACTTCGTTTGCAATTCCTTAAGTTTTGTGTGCTCATTCTATATGGTGTCTTGGACACAGAGGCATCTCTAAGTACCAAATCTATGGAAAATTCAATATCCTCTTTAGATGCTAAACTTGGGATTTCAATAAATACATCTTCAAATTCCTTAAGTACCTATTGGCGTGCAATGATTGGTACCATTTCCTTGGTTTTCTCTTCCATCTGAGATACATAATTTGGTAATATTTCCTAAATTTGTTCTTCAATTGCATGGTTGATATTTCCCTGAAAAAAATTGGCCTTGCAATCCCTTGCACCTATCTTTGTTTCCCTTCGTGGTTAAGGCAAGTGAATGCATTATTATAAAAATATAGGAAGCATGGCATTTTTCCAACCAATCCATACTAATTAGGCAATTATATGAGCCCAATCCTATGATTTTCAAAATTTCCTTTATGCATAACCCATTCATGTTAATTTGACACTACCTCACTAGCTTGGTTGTCCTTATATTAGCCCTTGTATCTAACCGAACCAACAAAGCCATGCCATTCTTGGTTTTATTTAAATAAAATATTTCGACAAATTTATGATCTATAAAACTATAGATATCTCCATAATAAATTAAAATGGAAATGGGCTAGTTACTTATCTTACATTCAACTTGGATCATGTGATCCTCGTAATTAGATTTCATATTGTCCAATGTTGTATAAATTCTAAACCAGCTCCTACCCATGTCCTCCACTATATCATCTCCTTGAATATGATGTACGATACTCATTTTATATCCTCTGCGAGGGTAGTATCTATACATGTGTTCTCCCTCACAATCCCAACAATTTTTGGGCTAAAATATTAACGTTCTTCCCAGTGAATTCATTGCTTTTGATTTACTTTGGGCTAGTCGCCATACAATCTACAATTTCTCCTATGAGCTAAGTTGGACCATATGGCCCTAACTATTAATAATTAGTATAATACTATAGCTAGAATATAATAATAACTAATATTATTTTAGTTAATATTATTAATAATTTATGTTAAATATTAATAAAAATATTCCCTTTTCTTGACTACTCCAAATGATCTAGTATATATAATATAACAATGATTAATATTATGTTAGTTATTACTAAATCCTTACTATTTACCAATATCCTTAGATCTAGTAATACTTATTCCCATTAAATAACCTCACTATTAAATTTATACTAATTAGTTACACATGCCATTAATAATAAGATTAATAATATAACATTATTATAAGAATAATATAATATTAATTATTATTAGTTTAGTTAATATCTAATCTTTTCGATTATTAAATATTATTATATGTTTCAATCAATTTTATTATAAATATTCCCTAGTAGGGTTGTTAACTCTTATCTGGGTATTAAAATATTATTTGTTATACAATTTTGAATAGTCAAATCTAGCCTTTTCCTGGTCAATTTTTAGCCATTTATAGTCGTTTTTCAGTCAAACCTAGCCGTTGGAAGATCTACTCTCCCTATTTAATCTGTAGCCATGATCTGATTCTTCAACTTGTCTTGGCGACGAACCACACTCATTGGTTCGAAATGCGTCAACAAATGCACTATCATGTGATTTACGTCGAAATAATTTTTCTCATAAACTTGATATGGTTCATAGAAGCCTCAATTCAACAATATTCATTACTCTTAATCCTCGTATTAAATATACTCCTATAGGCCACTAGTAGACTTTTTTCTTTTATTTCTTGAGAAATATTCTACCACAAACAAAAATTTTGGTTTGATAGATATTATCCTCAATAGATTTTTATTGACTACTAGTTCTTCCAAATCTAATTTATCAGATGAAGGTTATGTCCCATGAAAATTTTGGCCAATTTTCCTTATTCTACTATAATAGATTTTTGCTAATTTATTGAACATTATGTGTCCAAATTTCAAATCTAATTCCATGATTATGTTTATTTATCTGAGGGATTTATATTGACTACTTTTTCGTCCCAATCTAAGATCTGGCTATAGAGTTACATATCTTGGAAGTAAATTGATACCTAATTTTTCCCTTCTACTATTTCAATCATAACTTCCTCACACTGACTCTGTTTTGCAATTGTAATATGTCACTTGAATGTAATCTTTTTTCTCTTGCAACTATTTTATACAAGCTATCAATATTATGTGTGCTAATGATATAACTTATTTTCATAGGTTTTTACTTCCTCCTTAGGGCATAAAAAAATGCGTAGAGGTTAATGACATTAAATATTAGTGAAAGCTTTGAAAAATTATAATTTTCTTCCATTTGGTACTTTGAATCAACCAAAATTCACTAATAACTTAGTTCTATAATTGTTTTTTTTTTTCTCGTTAAAACTAATCTATTATTTATAGGAACAAGAAAGACATTTACAATCACAGAGTCGTTTTACCAGAGGCCAACCTGTGGCACTTTGGATTGGGAGGAATCAAAAGGGCAGCCCTCGCAGGGGCTCCATGACTGAACAAAACATCCCACGCAGGGGCTTTAGACCTCAAAAATGCAACCATTTCAAACTAGACATCCCGCGCAGGGGCTCTGGACCAAAAGTGTTCATCCCATGCAGGGGCAGCAAAAGACCTTCAGCAATTACCCACGCAGGGGCAACAAAAGACATAGCAAGAATAGGCATTAAGACAACATGACAAGAACAGAAAGCCAAAACAAGACCTGAGTATCGCTGGAGGATGTGATGCTGAGCGGATGGACAACTATTCGTCCGGCTCCTCCTCGACCACCTTGCACCAGCCATACTTTTCCATTTCCTCTGCAGAAGGGTAGGGATCCATGTTGACATTGTCCCCCTTGGATGTCGACACCTCCTGAGGCTGAGGAAGGTTGGAAACATGCTCTGCAGCATCCGCTGGCATCTCCTTGACGTTCTCTGAACTCTCGCCCGGGTGCTTCCCTTTGCTGCGTTGTCCATCACCATCATCCTGAGATTCCTCAAGGAAAAGTACCGAAACGTGGGCATTGATACGGGGTCTGTCCAGAGAGCTACTAAAGGTAAAAATGGCAGAACCAAAGGCAGGCATAGGTGCTGGGTCAGAATCTGGGCTGCAGGAGTCCATGAATTGGCTTGTTTGGAGGGGGTTGGCCTCAGCAATACGATGGCATCGGCAACGACAACAGTGGGAATGGGGTTCTTCGACTGGAGGACGTGAGGACCCTCCCCGGGCAGAGCCTCGACGGCTGAGCAGGCGCTGTCGAGGCCTAACCATCTTTGCAGGAGCACCGGGGGTAAGGAGCAGTGCGGAGTAGGGTGGCGGAATAGGAACAGTGGCGAACGGACGGCACCCAACAGACTTGAGACTGCACCCAACCCGCCTTTCAGACTTGAAACGGCACCCAACAGACAGGGGGACGACAAGAGCTGTTTCCCAGAGAGCCAAAGACCAGGCAAGAGCCTGAACACCAAATACCAAATACTGAGCATGAACCAGCGCATGGCGAGCCATCCCGCCACCTTTTTTAACCTCTTCATCGTCACCTCGAGCTTCGGTCGCCATAACTGCTCGCTGCAGTCGATCCAATAACCCGGACGGAGCATTGAATGGTTTCCCCTGTTCGCCCTGCCCTTTATTCCTTGGCGGCGATCCTCGCATTGATTTCCAGCTTTAAACCTGAGGCAGCACATGACTAGCATGTGGCTCCTCATTACCGCCTGTCGTGTCACCCGCATCCGGGGAAGCAGCATCTCTTTGGACCAGGCTAGCGCATTCCTGAGCCTGGACATTATTTGGAATAATAGTCGTGTTTCCTGTGAGAAGGGTATGCTCATTTTCCACCCCTATGTTAGCCAGGAGGTCAGCGACCTTGTTGCCTTCCCTTTTTATATGATTGAAGGAAATAGCCCTGTTACTGCGTAGCGCTTGTTCGATGGCCTCCAGCCTTGCTTCGAGCCTCCAACTGGCTGCGACTTTCCTTGCTTGAGAGCCATTCTGGAGGCGCTTGGCCATGTTTATAAGGATCTGGGAGTCTCCTTCCACGATCAGGGGTTGAAGGTTGAGATTCCAAGCGAGAAGGAGCCCTTGCCAAAGTCCCTCTAGTTCAGCTGAGTTATTGGTATCCCACCCTATGTTTCCAAAGTATATCTGCAGGGGAGTGCCTTCATGATTCCTCAGAATTCCTCCAAAGCCGGCCATTCCAGGATTGCCTTTGGAGGCCCCATCGAAATTGAGCTTATAAGAATGCTTAGGGGGAGCGGTCCAGAAGCTTTTGTCTGTGATGCTGCTTTTGGAAGGGCAGTTCTTGTGTAGTTCCTGAGGCAGATGCAGTTGCCAATTGTCTAGGATGCCTTTCTCATTGTTTAGAGAAGGAAGATCCTCCTGTGTCCAGGATCGTAACATCAGCGTTTCTTTGAGATTCCCACATAGCCTATTCCATATATCTTCGATCGAAGAGCGCTGGTTTTTGAATATACGTTTGTTCCTTTCCTTCCAGATGCTCCATAGGACGAGCCCCGGTATTATGTTCCACAGACAGTTGAGAAGCTCGCTTTTGTAAGGGTTCTGTGGCCATTGTCTTATGGAGTTGGTTATGTCGTTCTCCATTCTGCATCTTTTTTGACATCTGAAGCTCACCTTTTCCCATAACTGATTGGCTAGTGGGCATGTGTCCAGGAGGTGTTGGAGAGTTTCCTCATTTTGATTGCAGTTATGACAGATGGATGGACCATGAAAGTTTCTACTCCTTAGTTTATCCCATGTGAGGATTCTTTTATGTCCTACCAACCATAGGAAATAAGAGACTTTGGGCCAGGATCCAAGACCCCAGATTTTGCTCCAGATTGGATCAGAAGGGGTAGTGATATTGCATATGATTTTGTAAGCCTCTGATGTGGTGAAGGTACCTTTTGGTTGGTATCCCCATCTAAGGATGTCACTGCCTTCGTCATGTCTAATGCTTCTTTTCCGTAACTCCTTCTCCAGCTCCTCAGCCTCCCGGAGGTTTGTATTATTGAGTAGCTGATTACCCTGTTTCCATTTTCTGAATCCGTGCTCCGTCTCCTGCATCCAAAACTGTCGGATTTTTTCTTGCTGCTGCTCCTGCCTATTGAATTCCAGAGATGGATGAAGAACACGAGTGAGCTTTGGCATCTGGTTCCATGCATCTATCCAAAATCTTGTCGTCCGACCGTTCCTTACTTCCCAGAAGCTGTGCTGCTGAATTAACTGGAAGTGTTGTTTGGCAGCATTCCAGATTAGTGAACCTTTGTCAGTAGGAGTGAATCTGATGAGCTCTTCCTGAGGTTTGTTATTGGCGTATTTGGCTATTTGTATTTTGACCCAAGGTTTTTCTGGGTTAGTGACCCACTGCCACCAAATTTTGGCGCTCATAATGGAGTTGCTATGCTCTGGGTCTCTCAGCCCAATGTCACCTTTATCTTTGGGCATGCAGACGGTGGTCCATTTTACAAGTGCCCATTTACGGTTAGTTTCCGAGCTGCCCCATAGGAAGCCACGCTGAAGGTTCCTGATTCTTTTTAATACCCATTTCGGCGCTGCAAGGATTGAGAACAGATAAAGAGGCATTGCCTGAAGGACTGACTTGATGAGCACCACACGACTGGCCAAATTCAAAGTTCTGTACGTCCAAAGGTTAAGACGGGATTCAAGCTTCTCAATGAGAGTTTGCCAAGAGGAGTGCTTTATGGCTGAAGCAGTTAGGGGGGCTCCAAGGTATTTGGAGGGTAGGGTAGTAGTGGGAAATCCCAGGATACGAGTGACCGCTGTCTTGACAGATGGAGGAGTGTGAAAGAAAAAGATCTGCGATTTGGAGCAATTGACACTGGTGCCTGAAGCTTCAGAGAAATCATTGAGCAGGGTTTTTAAGCACGAGGCTTCCTGGACAGAAGGGTAGCCAAATAGCATGGTGTCATCAACGAACTGCTGATGAGAGGTTGCAGGGGTGTTGTGAACAGAGAGACCTTTGAGCTGATGAGAGTGGAGGGCGTGTTTGATGTGACGACCTAGACCTTCAGCCATTAGAACAAAGAGGAAGGGGGATAGGGGGTCCCCTTGCCTAATTCCTCGGGAAGGTTTGAAGGGGCGGGAGGGGATTCCGTTCACAAGGATGGAGAAGTGTGTGGAAGTAATTAGACTCATGATCCAGCGGATCCACATAGAACAAAATCCAAAGGCTTTTAGCATTTGCTGAATGTAAGTCCAGCTAAGTTTATCAAAAGCTTTAGAGAGATCCAGCTTGAGAATCATACCTGCCTGCTTTGATTGCTTGAGGGAGTGTATTATCTCGTGCGTGAGGAGAATTCCATCCATGATCTGTCTCCCTTCCACGTACCCCGACTGTTCCGGAGAGATGAGCAGAGGCAAGAGGGGCTTTAACCGATTTGCAATAACTTTAGATATGACTTTGTAAATGACGTTGCAGAGAGCAATCGGCCTAAATTTGTCAGGGGTGATTGAATCCTCCTCTTTAGGGATGAGGGCAATGAAGGTAGAATTGAGAGAGGGAAGCAGCCAATGGAGGGCTCTTGATTCTTCTACAATTTGCCAGACCTCCAGTTTTATCATCTCCCAGAAGGTGTGAAAGAACGTGGTGGTGAATCCATCCGGGCCAGGGGCTTTTCCTTCCTTAAGCTGGGACATTGCCTCATCCACCTCCTGGGACAGAATAGGGCGAAGGAGAAGCTCATTATGTTCCTCCGTGATGAGCTTTGGCACATTGTTGGTTATTCTTTCAATAGCATGTCGCCTGTCTCCTTCAGGCTCTTGGTGGACATGATTGAAGTGATTGAGGAATTCCTCCTCAATTTCCTCATGCTTTTCTACTTTTGCCCCCCCTTGCTTTTGAATGAAAGGGATGCTGTTGTGCATTCTTCTTTGAACCGTGGTTCTGTGGAAGAATTTGGTATTTCGCTCTCCTTCCTTCAACCATCTGATTCTGGATTTTTGCTTCCAATAAATTTCCTCCTGCTTTCTCCTTTCCTCAAGTTGGCTGTGGATGCGTCGTTCCTGTTCCAGAGTCACCTCAGTGTGCCCCTCTGTGGTTATCTTTTGTTGGAGTTCCGTCAGTTCCTGGTTTAGGTCTTGTTGCACTTTAAAGATGTTTCCAAAGGTCTCCCTATTCCATCTCTTTAGGTGATTTTTTAAAAACCTGAGCTTCTGTTGGAACTGATACATTTTGGACCCTTCTGGTGGGATGAAGGATGTCCATGTAGTCTTAACAAAGTCTTTAAACGTGGGATGCGAGAGCCAGAACTCTTCGAAGCGGAAGGGTCTTCTAGTTAAGTCACCTGGTCTTTGCCATTGGAGGGCAATCGGCCAGTGATCCGAACCTGTATGCGCAAGTATAGCAGCTGAAATATCTCCTCCGAGATGAACCGCATTATCTGATATGAGGAAGCGATCCAGTTTGGATGCAATTTGATGCTTACCAGCCCTGCGATTGCTCCATGTGAAAGTACCATTACAGAAAGGCATATCTATGAGAGAGGTATTCTGGATGAAGTCCTTGAAGTGGGCATTTTCTTGTTCCATTCTATTTCTCCCCCCGATCTTCTCCTCTAGCTTGGTAATCATGTTAAAATCCCCTCCAATAATCCATAGTGGGTGCCTCCTGTTGTTGTTCAGAGCTTCTATGGTATCGAGAAGCGCGATTTTGCTTCCTGTATCCTGCAGGAAGTATACATTTGATAGGTTGCCATGAATATTTGTGCCTAGAATGTGGAAGGCTGCCTGGATGAGGTGATGAGAAGCGTGAAAATCTGAAAGAGTTAACGCTTGTGTATTCCATGCGATAGCAAGCCCTCCTAAAGCTCCAGAGGCATCTACCGCTACCGAGCGACAACCTGGCCATGCTTTGGAGAGTATGCTGCCTAATGTGGAGCTGTTACATTTGGTTTCCTGGAGAAAGCACAGTTGCGGCTTTTCCATTTTAATCATGTTTTTTAACATTCTGAGTTTTCCAGGGCTATTGAGCCCTCTTAGGTTCCATGATACTAGCTTCATGGTTCAACTATTAATAGAGGGCTTGTAGTACTTCGTCAATTTAGCATACCTGCCTGAGTCTACCAGGATTTTCCCAATCTCGATCGTTCGCTGAAGATCTGTTCTTCTTCCTCTCTTTTTGGTGTCTTTTGGGGGAAGGCTTCCATCCCAAAGACTTCCTGGCTGTGTCCCAAGTTGATGCTGATGATAGGCCCTCGAAATGACCACTTCCAACTTGTTGAGTTGATTCTCTGGTATGCTGTCGTATGCTTTCTTTCTGCATGCATGTTCTAGTTCTAGAATGTCTAGGCCGTTCAGATCTATGCTTTCTGGTTCTTCTTCCATCTGTTGCACTTGGCTGCTTCCTTCCATATTAATCTCTGAGCCTTAAGGGGGGTCTGTCTTTCCATCGACTTCCATATCCTTGTGTTTCCCTGCCGTCTCTTTCTGTCCTTCTCTGAGGTTTGCTGGAAGGATAATGGGGGTTTGGAGTTTGGAGGGGGAAGCTGAGGGGGGGGGATGGGAGGAGGAAGAAGGAGGAGCAGGGCTGGTCTCGGAAATCGGGGGTTTCTCATCAGAGGTCTGAGCAAGAATTTCAAAGCTGTTCTTAGTAGCTGGGGCATGGGTGTTATTTTGTTGGGGTTTATTCCCATTTGTGGGTTTTTTGTGCGCTCGCTTTCGGCTAGGGGCTTTGGTGAGGCCGTCCTAGGTTAGGGTTTCAGAGGGATCAGGAGTATTGGCTTTGGCATTCAGAGGGCAGTCCCGGAATAGATGCCCAAGAGCATGGCATTTTCTGCAGCGAAAGGGGACATGCTCATAGTCTAGAGGTTGAATCCATTCTTCGTCACGATGGGAGAGACTTACTGATTCTGGTAGAGCTTCATTCAGGCGCATGAAGATGCAGATGTGGGCATAGGAAGTGTATCTGCGCATTTTTTTTTCTTCTGTCGCCCTGATGTATTCCCCCAGTCCGTTTCCTATATCTTTGAGAATGTCTCGTCCCAATATTCATCTGGAAGTGAGTACATTCTGATCCAAACTGGCGCCCAAGTGAGATCTTCCTTATCCGGGTTAAATCTTGGTATCCATTCCTTCAAATACAGACCTGTTGAGTTAAAAAAATAGGGCCCAACTCCCAAAATCCTGTATTTGTCCTCTAGACAGAAGAAAATCACTGTAAAGAAGCCTTTCGGCCCTAGCTGCAGAGTAACATCTCCTTTGGGTTTCCACTTCGCTGCTATCCATCCGTATAAGGCTTTTTTTGTCGGCCAAAACCCTATAAACTTCCCAATAAGGGCATGATCCCTCATGTATTCTATTCGCTTGTCAATCTTGTGTCCCGACAGCTCTATTCGGGGCCGTTCTTTGGCTATAGGCTTGCATGTTGTCGAGGATACTTTCGGACCTTCTTCTGGTTTTTCCTCTCCATCTTGTGTGACTCTGGCTTTGTCCTTCCGAGCTCCTATCTCCTTGTTTCCGTGTTGTTGCCTATTCTCTTTATTCAAAACCTCCTTATCGACAGATCCAAAGACAAATGCCTGCTCAAGACCGTGCTGCGAAGGGGAGGGCGTCAGAGGAGATTCCATTGTGCTGCTCTAGTACCCTGCAGCGCTATTGCGATACAGGTGTTTCGGTCCAGCCCGTGAATGGGTCCAGTGCTGTGCAGTCTGCACCGTCGAAGTTTTTCTCAGAACCCTAATTCGAGCTCCCGAAGCCTCAATTACCTCCACTTAGTTCTATAATTGTTACTAGTTATATGTACTATATTTTTGTGCCCTCTAAATTTATAAGTACAAGTATGCATATATAAACTCCTGAATGTGAATTGAGTTTAGGCCCCATGGTTCACATGGCCCCTTATTGACCTCTTCCAAGATGCAAGGTTCCCACTTCATTTTCAACCTTTCAACATTCAAATCCTTTATTAGCTATGAAAACATGTGTTGCAGGGAAATGTTCCCCTAGGGCTTTTGGGTTGAAACCCTAGCAGACTAAAAGTTGTCTGTACAGAGAAACACACATTCACATAGCCATTATGCTATTATAAACAAATTCTATGATAAGGGAATGTACCTTAGGTCCTACGTTTGAGAAGGTCCTCAAGGGTCCAAACCCTTCTTCAAGTTCCTCTTGCTCCTTTGTCCTACAAAACAACCAATTCCAAAGAATACAGCAGTATATGGACAAAGACTTATAAAGAAACCATCTTCTTGTTATAAAGAAAGGTAGTTATTTATGAAATATAAACAACCATTCACATATGTATTCTAACATGAATATCATAAACATAAAGAAGATTCATATTAGGAACCAAGACATGTGTTTCTTTTATTATAGACAAATAAAGTACATAAAAAGGAATAATTTCACCTGAGTCACCTTTAGTAGGCTCCAAGCAAAGCTTCCTTCTGGATCCGTTCTAGCCTCAAGCCTTTAACAAACTCCTTCCATGACTTACTCCATGATGTCATAAGTAGTGGATGAACATCAACACACAAGGAAACAAGGGTTTCCTGTACAAATGGGGGAAGTGCAGAAGGCACAAGGGACTTCAGACCTGGTCAAGGGAAAAATCTCAGCATAATAACCTTTCTCTCTCTTCTCTCCTCCCTTAGGCCTTCCCATTGAGGTCTTTTTATACCTCTCCCAATGTAGTTTTTTAGTTGGGAGTTGGTTGGGAACAGTTGGGCCACGGACACTAACAGGTGATCAGCACGTAAAACCAGCAATCTCCACCCGAAAATAAGGAGTTTTATATTTTTTTAAGTGTTTTAATACATATACATGGGTTGGGTATACACAGACCTGCGTATACATGCGTTTAACTCAGGAAAATATCACGTATAAGGGATAAAAGACTATTTTTAAAACTTTAAGACCAGGTCTGGAAGGAGGGGTTACCCTAGGCCGTGAGTGCAACATCACAAACCATAAGAGTGAGATTTGGAGCTATAACAGATGCCCCCTAATATATGAGGTCAGAAGGGGTACATGATGGCCGAAATATATTAAGCAAGTACATGGAAAGGAAATCTGTCAAAAACTGAGGAGGACTTCACCAGAATTCAGCCTGCCAAACCACAAAAGGAGATCAGAAAGAAACATTGTCTGAGGCGGGCATACCCATGCTCAGAAAAAGTAAAGCATGTCTGCATATCAGGTACAAGCGGATCCACTAAGTATACAAGTATAAATGACTGGAAAATACATGATGGATCATCTGATCATGATGAACAAGTACATGTCTGAATATCAAATATAAGACTGTCAATGATGCTAAAAGATGCAACGGATCACTGATATCAAAGACTGATCCCAAAAGGTACCAACTGAACATGATGGAATAGGATGGTACTAGACTGCAAACTTAGGTCCCAACATATAGAATGTCGCCATGACTGACTGCAACATATAAGGTGGAGTGGTATCAACTAGCAGCAACAAGAGCAACTGTCAAGTGAACCAATGAATGCTAATACAACTTGAGGTCTTCGCCGACCGCCGTGGTACATTTCTACACCATGGGAATAAATGATCTGAAGTCAACCATGTGAGAAATCGTTTGATTACCGGTCATTGATGTATACTGTTAACAAACGCGAGACTACTCACCGATAATGATAATGAGCGTCAAGGTACCTAGTACAATCTAACAAGTGTGAATAGATGAGCTGGAGTCGAACACCTGTAAGAATCTATCGATTAAGAGACAATGATGGTTTCCCACTGTCAATAGTGAAGGACTTGCCACTAATGACTGCAAACCCCAAGGTACTGCCAAATGGACTCTAGATCTTTTCCCCAGAGCAATGAGTCAGAGTCAATAGGGAAAGATCTGCTATAAGGAAGGCATTAAGGCATCCTTCATCAATCTAGCGCGAGTGTAACCCGTAGGCCAATAATGTGGAAGGAATCAGACGAAAGAGATGTAGTAACCCAACCGAAGTATGTTCCCGGTGTACACAAGATGTGGCTAGCGCACGACGGAAACCCTCTGAACCCACCAATAATGGAAGCTGACACAGAGGTGAGGTATCCACCAATAAGGTCAAATGGAAACCAAGGTACTGCACGAATCCCAATGTGGGATAATGTAAGTTGATGTCGAACACAAGGGAAACCACTCAGTCAAAGACCCATGATACTGATCGATGTTGAGCACAAGGTGACCTATCAATAATGAAAATAGGGCCAGGGTGCAGCTCTAGGCCTGTCCTTAGAGCAAGGTGTCGTCGTCGATAAGGACAAGACCCGCCAGCAAGAAGTCAAAGGGGACCTTCTCAAACCAGCAAGAGTAAAGGACCAATATAACTAATGTGATGATAGACATGATACTAATAACCAAGGATGGCCCACTGAAAAATGAGTCAAGAGACATCGCAAAGAGGCCGACTCAGGCTAACTTCCCTTGAACAAAAGCACGACTCAATGTGACTATGTGGCAGCATATGATGACTCTGTATAAGTTCGCCATGTAGGAGGCACGAACGAACCCTCCATATGATTGGAAGAGATAACCAATCGGGGGAGAACTAACTCAATAACCAGGTTAAGGCGTACCTAAGTCAAACTAAATCCCGCCCAAACGGAGGAGACTTTGCCTTGAGTGCTTTGTTCAAGGGCGACACGACTGACTCTAGCTACCAACAATAAATGGAAATACTGTCCTGTTCCCACTCTTTTTTGGAATATTTATTTTTTTGTCTTTTTTGTTAAGCTTGAATAAGAATAAAAGAATGCTATGGTACAGTGGAAAGAATGAGTGTCGGTGGAACAGATGATCTAGTTCCTGGGAATGGAACATTCCTATGCTCAATGCAGGGAGGTGAAAACTGGTCAGTGACACTCAAAGGTGTGTTCCTTCCACGGGTCAAGGTGTGTCAAGTTGCAGAAGTCAAAGGTATGCAAGGTTGATTTTGCAGTCGTCATGGTCAAAAGTTGGCTTAAACACGAGTCCAAGTGAAGCCGGCTCTAGGCCAAAAGGTGCAAGTGGTCAACATGCAATCTAGTAGTACAACTCAACACAAAGGAGCCTCTAGGGTATAAGGCCAGAACAAAGCGAAGAAGCTAAGAGGAATGAGTCTTCAACGCATAAGTCATGGCGGGACTACAGAGGACTCCTAAGCCTACTCAAATCGAAGCAACATGGGCAAAAAATGTCAGTGAGGTGCTAACTACGGTGCCCATGTAAAGGATGGCGCTACCATCGTGTCATGATTTAAAGAATCGGCGAGTGAAGATGGCTTATGAACCATAACACGATGGGGTTAACCCTATGGCAGATGTATCGGCAAATGGAGGCTAGTATGCATAATGCAACGGAAAAATGGTGTCCCTAACCTATATGCCAGTGAGAAAATGATACCTGCCATGACGGGTTAGCAGTCATGGACCGTCTCGAAGCTATCGAAAAAACGTCCAAAATGTCCTGAAAAAAACCATTCTCGACATTCCAAGCTCCCAAGTTAAAAGTCACATGAGGCCAAACAAAATAAAATTTTGAAAAAATTTTGCATTTTAAAAAGTTATAAAAAAGGATTTTGGACTCTCCATTTTCACCATTTGAGTTTGAGAGCAAAGTATTTGGAGCAAAAGGAGCAAACTTCCCATAGCCAGATTCAACCGTTCTTCAGAAACCTCCAGGTAACTCTTGTACTTAGCTTGCAATTGATTGTGACTAGTTTTAAGATTTTTAATTAACGTTTCACCGTTGAATTTTTTGCCCAAAATTTCACCGCGGCGTATACGCGGGTTGGTAATATGAAAGCCGCGTACACGTGGGCCCTATACGCGACTGTGTGCACAGGGACCCGCATATACGCCGCGAACAATTTTTAAACAAAAACTAACGGTTGCAAATCATTTTTTTCTCAGAATTCCAATCACCTGGCGAGAAAGAGAGCACGTAGCGGTGGATAATGAAGTTATGAACAATCTAGAAGCTTTAGATGCCCTACGGGCATGCAGTTTTCTTAAATTCTTCAAACTGCCAAATATGAAAGCAAACACACATTTGCTTGAGATTCTCATTGATTATTGGGATGTCGAGGAGGAAGCCTTTATGATCGATCAGATTCCACTCAGGGTAGATGTGGAGGATATCTATTTTATCACGGGCCTTTCCCGAAGGGGAGAGGCAGTATATTCCCTGGGCAGGACACGAAGCAGTCTGACGATAGAGGACTATGTACAGATATATTGCCCAGGACATCCCAAAAAGGCTGGGAGCCAGATTTCCATCACACATGTGGCGAGTTTATCACTGAGGATAATCTTGTTCACCATAGCTCGAGTGAACGGATCGTCCTCTCTGCATTAGGCATCACGGCTAACCCTGAGCATGGCAGTTGACTGTCTTATTACTGTGTCCAACTGGTGTACTCCTCTTCTGGCCAACATGAAGAGCCAGCTTACTTCTATCAAGAGGGGACAGACCAAAAACTTTGGATATGGGGCTATCCTATGAACTTTCTTCTTCGAGAGAGTTTCCGCACTCTGCCCCATCATAGCAGTTTCCATCAGCACCCCACGCGATCCATGCATGGGCCGGTGGGCTGATTTGATGAAATGTCTGGGGGGTGGGGAGGTCCCAAGGAGTACCTTCGACGATGACTTCTTAACCTGGTGGGATCAGCAGATCATCGATGTAGATGACTACCCCTATGCTGGGCTGGATTTCTGAGGAGATCCTGATCTAGCATTACCACTGAACACAACATGGGGCGAGATTGGTAAGAATTTTTTGATTTTATGATTTTTTTGGATTTTTCAAATATAATGATGCATTTTGAAAAATATTTTTGATGAGATTCAAATGACTGATATGACGATCATGTTCCAGAAATTGGGCTGGTACGACCAGATGGGTTCCTGCGACATGGACGGCGCGGCCGAGGAGCTGAAGAGGTGGCTACTGATATAGAACGGACTCTAAATAGCGTCCAATGACACTTGGTGAGACTGAGCTACCGAGTATCAATGGCTGCCATAGAGGACCTTCTTGAGGATATGCAGTGTCACGTGGTTGGCATGCCACGTGACTGGGTTTGCACTTTTCGGCGTGTGGCCAATGTGATAGTTACCTACTTGGCCGCTCATCCTGAGCCGGGGCATTAGATATGCCGGACATGATTATGGGCATTTGAGTCCCAATTTTGTATATTTTTGGACAAACATATGTACACTTGATATGCTTTATGATATATATATATATATATATATATATATATATATAGATACAGTTCGACTTTTTGATGCTTGATTTTATTGTGATGAATGACTGATGTGCCAGTCTAATGCTTGATTAGCGATAGAATCAGCTAACCAATTATGAGATCTTGGAATGTGAAAATAATTTATATAAGTAAATGATCTTTGCAACAACCTCACCCTTAAATACTGGCGACATAAACATGGATCCCTTACCCGATAAATGTTGTTTAATTATGACACTATCAATTGAGAATCAAGATACACTACCAATGAGTCGATCCCATGAGAGATTGCCTCGGATAATAAATTAATAATGGCAGTATACTCAGCCATATTGTTTGAAGCAGGACCAATGCATATGCCCCTTGATACCATCAATTGACTAGTTGGATAATAGAGTACCCAAGTTGCGGAAGCAAGATTCTGAGTGTGCCGACTAGCACCATCGGCGAACCCAAAATAGACCAAATCATCCATCAACACCTGCCACAGCAGACCAAAAAGTGTTGATATAAAAAAACTCTTGTTGATATATGTAGAAAATATACATAAAGTACAAAGAAGCCATTGCCTGGCCAAAACTAAGCAAAGTACTTCTTTAGGTGGAGCCCGTTCCAGGGCTCCGCCAGCTTGTTTCCCTCAAAATTGATTAACTCATACGACCCTTTTTCTAAAACTCGTTTAATAATGAAAGGACCGTACCACATAGGCTTAAACTTGCCTACCCCCAAGGTGTCTTTATCTTGGTCAGAGACCAAGACAAGGTCACCTTCAGAAAATACTCGAAGACGGACATATTTATCATACTGCATTTTAACACTTTTCTTATGAGCCTCATTCATCGTGGCGGCATCTCGACACTGCTCAGCGAGATGTTCTAAGTGAAGGAGGCGCTCTTCGAGACTCGAAGTCTGTGGGAGGAGCTCAACAACGAACTTAAGAGATGGAATTTCACATTCAACTGGAAAGATAGATTCCATCCCATAAACCAACTGAAAAGGTGTAAAACCAGTAGCAGTCTTCACGGAGGTCCAGTATGCCCAAAGAGCTGAATACAACATAATGTGCCAATTGGACCGTTTTTTATCGATTGTCCGTTGGAGGATCATCTTAAGAGTTTTATTGACTGCCTCGACCTGTCCATTGGCCTGAGGATAATAAGGAGATGAATGCTCTTGCCAGAAACCTAATTTGAGAGCTAATTCAGACATCGGTTGATTCTGGAAATGACTGCCATGATCAGTGACAATCTCTCTTAGGATACCGAATCTTGAGATAACCTGATTAAAAAGGAATAATGCTGCCATGTCACTATCATTCTTATAAGTAGGCATGGCCTCGGCCCAGTTTGTAAAGTAGTCTACAGCCATGATAATGTACCTGTGATTCGCCACTGAAGGCAAATTACAAGTCGTAAAATCAATACCCCACTTAGTAAAGGAACCGACGGTGACAACGGGAAAAAGAGGAGCTGGATGCGCGTGCATCTTCCGAGTAAAAATTTGACAAGGGTGACATCATTTGACCGCTTCCACACAGTATTTAAAGAGTGAAGGCCAAAAATAGCCGGCATGTAAGATGCACTGGGCTGTAGCAAGCCCTGATAGATGACCACCACAAGCTCCACTGTGGCAGTCATTGAGCACTGACTCTGCTTCCTGTTAATTTAAACCGTGCCGAAGGATTGAATCAACCCTTCGACAGTATAATGTGTGACCAATGATAACATAATTTTTAGCCAGGTGACGTAATTTTCGACGTTCATCCTTGGAGAAAGTACAGGGGAACTTTGAAGTTTGGAGATAGATAATGATATCTCCATACCAAGGGTCGAGTAAGAGATGAGGAATAAATGTTCGTCGGGAAAACTTTCCTCATAAACAGTATCCTCTCCACAAGGCAGCTCAGAAATTAGCTCAGCGAAAACCATGGATTTCTTAGACTTGGCAGACAAGAATTCGAGATCAAATTCTTGTAATATGACTATCCATCAATTATATTTGCCCCCAATCACTCGCCTACTGAGGGCAAATTGAAATGGATTGACCGCCGCTAAGACAAAAGTTTTGCGTAGCAGGATGTAATGATGGAGCCGTTGGACAGCATGGACAGCTGCCAAGGACAACTTCTCAACTGCAGAATAGCGAAGTTCAGGACCTATTAAGCCTAAGCTCAAATAATAAATCACATGCTCGGTGAGAGCATCATCCTCCTGAACGAGAACCATACAAATGGTTGATTCTGCTGTAGCGAGATAAAAGGAAGTCTCTACCATAATCCGGTGGACTCAAAAGTAGGGCAGAGACTAATGCTTTCTTCAAAGCATCAAACGATCGTTGTGCAAAGTCGTCCCATATGAACGGAACTCCTTTCCGTAGAAAACGCATGAACCCTTTAGTGATCTCAGCATAGTTCGCTATAAACTGTCTTAAGAAATTAGCCTTCCCTTGAAGACTTTGATGTTGTTGAATTGAGGACGGGGGAGGCAACTGAACTATTGCCTCAACCTTGAAGGGATCAACCCGAATCCCTTCAATTGACACAATGAACCCTAACAACCGACCAGACGTAACCACAAAAATGCACTTATTGGGATTCATCCGGATTTTATAAAAACGGCATCGCTCAAAAACCATTCGAAGATGACTAGGGTGATCAGTTCTCTTTCGAGAACGAGCAGCAAGATCGTCCAAGTATGCTTCGATGACATGTTTGATGTCGTGGAAAGCATATGACATGGCCCGCTGAAAAGTGGCTCCAACATTTTTAAGACCAAAAGGCATCTTTCTATATGCAAAGGTACCCCAGGGACATATAAAGGTTGTTTTATGTTGATCTTCAGGACGGATAGAAATTTGACTATAACCCGAAAGACCATCCATGAAGGAAAAAATCTCATTACCCGCAGAGTCCATTTGGTCCATTTTCCACTTCTTCCCACAATGTGAAACCTGCACACTTGCAAATCCCATGGTTGATCTTGGGTTAGATCAATGCACCATAATTCATATGGATTACAATATTTGAAACAGTTTGTGGTAAATTTCATTTTCAATGGATCCAACGACCACGATTAACCAAATATGATGGTCCAAATCCATATTAAATTGTAATAAGTGTGATAATTTAGGCAGATTTACTTTTTCAATGAATCCAACAATCATGATTAACCTAATCCAATGATCAAGATAAATATTAGGTTGAAACATGCATAGGGGTTAAAAGAGAGTTGTACTTCCAATGGATCCAGCAACCATGATCCACTAGATCCCATCATTCAAATTAGATTTAGTTGCAATGAACGTGCAAGTTAATACAAAGTCGCATTTTTTATGTATCTAATGAAGAACATTCAATAAGGTCAATGATCCATATATACATCCATTTTCAAAATACAAGGTATTTAACTGTTAGTTGCACTCCTAATGTGTCCAATGGTTGACATTCAAGAAAATCAACTTCTCATATCGATATCAAATCAAAATATGTGAGGGGGTTTACCAACCCATCAACTTATGATGTAATTTAGTCATGCCACCTATCAACCTCCTATCCTCATCCACATGCCAACTTAGGTCCCACCTAGCATTTCCACAATATTATTGATGTCATAGTATGGAAACTCTTTAAAATTTTTAAAGCATTCAATTAAAAAAAAATCCAACATTTTCCTATCCATGTGAAATTCACAACTTCTATTTTACATTAACTCATTCTTTCACCGAATTCAATCTTGCACTCATAAATTTTAATCTTGCACATGTACAATAATCACTCTGAGTGAATTTTTCTCTAAATTCTTCCTCAAATTGGGGATTTCACCCCAATTTGAAATTGTTCTCTCACGGTTGACCTTTCCCTTTATCCTTGATAATATCACCTCGAAAGATACACATTTCTAAATTCTATGCCTATAAAAACTCATCTTCTGCATATTATTTCACCATATTTCATGTGCTGTTAAATCATTTTTTTTATTTTCCATTTCTTCTCCGTAATGAATTCTATCAAATAGTCGCCATACAATCTACAATTTCTCCTATGAGCTAAGTTGGACCATATGACCCTAGTGTTATAAACTGGGATATGATACCACTTTATAACAACCCTAGTTACCCGCTTGGAATATCACTACCTTTGTAACCTGAAACTTATGAAATTTCCCTTTAATTAAATTCTTGTAACATTTATCACGCATGTCTAGTACATTCTACAATGGTGTGATCTTATGTATATACACATAAATGAATACATGACACTATTTTTATTAGTGTTTATATGAAATATGAAAAAATACATAAATAATCATAGCAAAAAAACACACAAACATAAAAATAAGAACTTATCCTTTTAAGGAAGCACTAACTAGGTTTTCTTTCACACGAAAAAAGAAAGTACTAACAATTTGCAGACTTTATATATTCAACCCAGCCATAGACCATGTTGATCACAATCTCTCAACAACATGTCAACCTTGAGTTGTAGCTACAACTCCACTGGCATAAAAGCTTCCCTAAATTCAACCAGGGTACGGTCATAAAGATGGAAAGGTACCAAACCCAATAGTCTTCATCCAATAATCTCTCATCCCCCATCAAACCCCACAAACCAAGGTAGTGAACTCCCTCATCTATACCCATAGTCCATTGGGTGTTGTGCGTTTACCCTTCTAGGATTCTCTACTCATTCCAACCAAGGATGTATCAGAGCTATGTGGCTTCCAGTAGTTTCAACTTGCCTTAGGGTTCTCCAAGTAACTCTATGCCCTCACACCAAGAAAACCTATCCCATTCCCAAATCCACATAGGATTTTAGTAGGAATCCCATCATGTCATAGGGTCTACATTCTTCCCTTCTAGGGAGTCTAGTCACATTTCCCCAACCCGATTTGAATGAATGTCATGTATCCTAGCATACAACTAAACTCTCACATTTATGTGCATGTCCATTTTTTGGACTTATGATAAAACATGTATGCTTTTAAGTTGGAATTATTTTATTAATATCTTGTCCCCCTAGGATTAAGCCCTTCATCATTTATCATGTTTCCTCTTTCACACTTAAGGTGTCTTAGCCCCCTATTCTCTTGTTTGATTGCAGTATGCAGCAATGATGTATTTTATTAATGTGCATGTGATTTCATATTTACAAAAATATGTTCTTTGGCCTCAAAACATATAAACATACACATACTAGTTTGAAACGCATATGTACATGGGCACACATGTCTGAAAGTAGTCCCTCGCTCACCAACCTAAACACGATATGTACATCACATAAACATGGGTTACTTTAACATGTCTTGTAAAGTGATTCTTTAAATAGGGAATAATTCATGGTGTTACTATACCCTAAGGGTTTTCTCCATAATTTAATGTTGATTCTTTTCTTGTCCATTACGTGATTTATTGTGTTATTCTCAAGTTAATCCATATCTTCTAGTTGTAGATATATTAAGTTATGCTATAATAGAGTAATAGAATACGATATATGGAAACGAAAACAATCATAATCATGGATGATCTTCCATGAATAATATTTTTTTTAAGTTCTCTATATATACTAGTGTACTGCATCAAATTGAATTTGTGTTTACAACAGAGATCAACATATCAAAATAATTCCATAGTAGTATAATCAAATGTTGAGATAAATTATTTTTATTATAATATTAAATTTATTTTTTTAAATATTAACATGTTCGTGACATAATACCAATTTTATACTCTTATTTAAACGAATTTTACACACTTCAATATACATTTCTTATAAATGATTCGATATTTTTCATCATCTTTAATATCATGACCAAATCTACACAAACCTATATTCAATATTTTAAAATGAACTCTCATTAACATGGCTTCTAGTAGATCACAATTGGACCTCCTTTGAAAATAAACTTAGTAGATCTCATATTTTTGAGACCAATTCTACATACAAAATTAAAAATCAAAAGAAAGGAAAAAAGAAAAAAAAGGGGTAAATAAAAATGAAATGAAATGTATACTTTAGAAATAATAAAGCATTGTTTTGTGCATTTTTGGATTATTATGTTGGTCACACATAACCATATTATTGTTTGTAAAAGATGGAAATAACATGATTGTTGGAAGAAATGTAAAAGCATAAACCACATGATTGAAGACAAAACTAAAGGACAACAACTAAGTTTTGAATTAAAGCAAATCTCGACACAAGCGTGGGATGAGTTCAAAGGGTGGTTAAAAGTATCCCAGTTATGCTCAAGCTTCTAGTTATGCTTGTCATTGTATTTTTGTAGTGTTATTATCACAATTAAATCGTGTATTCTAAAGATGTAGATTTTCCCAAAAACCAATGGAAATTTTGGCAAGCCTTTGGTAGAATGTGGCGAAATATTTTGGAAATTTCAGGTACAGTTGTCAAGCTTAATGCTTTTGAGTGCCCCTATGATTTTTGATGGTGTTGAATCCATTTACATCATCAAAAATAAGATTCAATCACTCCTACTATTGCACTTGTTTCTCATAGGCAGTTCTTAGTTGCAAAAGCTATGTCGAGAAACCAACTTGACCTATCTTTAGGTTCAATCCAGCCTTTGAACTAGAGGGGGCTCCCTCAAATGTCACGAGGCCTTTCCTAACGTAGTTCATTGTTAATGATAGTAGTCTATTGAGAACAATAGACAAATCTATAATTTATTGTGGGTGGTCGCTAATGATTACACATCTCTATCCATGAATAAATCCCTCTTTTGCAGAGTCCTTGGTCAAAGTGCCAACATCCAGTTTGATAGAATAACATGATTTTTAAAGAATTTGACAGAATAATATAAGGGAATTCATGATAATTAAGTGTTCATGTAATAAATACTTAATCAACCAAATAGAATGAATGTGTATAGAAGATTTCTACAGCAAAGAAAAAACACATTCGAAAGATGAAAGAAGGTAACAATTAACAAGAGTAGAGGAATTAACCAAGACAAATAGTCTAGTTAATTAATCTCTTTAAATGATTATAACTTGCAGGGATTTTACAGAGATTGAAATTCAATCTATTCTTACCGAGATCTCCTATGTTACTTTGAACATGTGCACAAAATAAGGTATGAAAGCACTAGAAAAACATACATGAAACACAATTTCTGCCAATAATTATATCTAGAATACTTCAATTAGGATTTCTGTAAAAAAACTCTTTACAAAGTGACAGGGTTTTGGAGTCAAAATCCAACCCTTTTAAATCAAAATCAAATAATATATGGAATAAATCTCTCCAAAATTGTTACAATATTTCTGGAATAAAATCCTAAAAAACAAACTAAAAATAAAAAGAATCTCAGAAAAACTACAGGGAATTTGGAGTTGTTTGCAAGTCTTATGCCTTGAACTCTTGAGCTACTCAAGCTGTCCGCTTGGAAAACTACACTTTGATTCCCATTTGTTGATCTTTTGCTGCTAGGTGTCCTTTCAATGTTAATATCTCTACCTTTACATCTGAATGAGAATGATTTTTTATCATCCTCTTCCTTCAAATGCTAAAATCATGTTTATAATTTGGTTGACTAATCGCTTTTGCTAGGTGTCCTTTGGATCTCCAATGCTTGAATTGACCAATGATTTTATGTCAATTTTTAAAGTGCTTCACCATTGTCGTAAAATATTTGGGAAGAAAATATTCTGATAATTTTTTCCCAATATTTTGTTTGAACCCATAAATTCATATTTTTCTATTTTCATGAATTTCGTAAATGAAATTCTCATAATATATCCTTAAATGATTTCATCTCGCAAATCCATCCATTTTTTGTAATACGTCTTGTTCTGCCCTAAATTTATATATTAGTGAATAAATATATTTCATAAACATATTTCATCAAACCATGGTCTGATTTCCTTCCCATGGTTTTGAAAACCATGTGTTGTTTTGCCATAATTAGTAAAATATCTCTTAGTTTCCCCTTTTTACTCCTGTAAAATATTTGGATAAGAATTTATCCAAATATTATGTTCCCATACATTTTCTCTTTATGATTATTTTCCTCTTTATACCATAGAAAAGAACAACATTTCTCTTCTCCGTTAAATTTCATTTTACCTCATTTACTCAGCACCTTAGTCATTCGTTGGCAAGTACATTTCATTAACATATCACTGTAAAAGCCTTCTCAACATTCTTGTTTTGTATGACCTTTATAATATATAAGCTCACTTAGATATTTCATAGACCTTACCACCATTAATTTTAAATTTAAACCAATGTAAAAATGGTTTTACAATGGTCTTTTTAGGGTGGGGCCCTAGTAAATGGTTTTGTGGGGGAGGGGGGGAGGGTGGTAAGGATAAAATTAAAGGGTGGCAAATAAATTTTTAAATTTTCTGTAACTTCGAGGGGTGTGAAAATAAGTTAAAACATAGGCTCCAGCTAGGGACTGCTTCACTCCGTGGGATGCAAAGAACCTAGTAGACCAGCTTCCTTGAATCTGTTGGGCATGGAGTCATCTCATAAACATGTAATCTACAAATCTCAAACCATACCACCTGTACTAATCCAGAGTTTCTTTCACGCTGAAATAAAAAAAACTAGAAATTACTGAAGTGAAACAACTGACACTGCACATGGAAGTAAGTGCAACAATGCCTAATTCATTAGGCTATGGAGTCAATTAAT
The DNA here is from genome assembly GCA_031772625.1 of Pinus tabuliformis. Taxonomy (NCBI): domain Eukaryota; kingdom Viridiplantae; phylum Streptophyta; class Pinopsida; order Pinales; family Pinaceae; genus Pinus; species Pinus tabuliformis. The sequence goes on from CM062812.1 coordinate 872,230,468, forward strand.
CAACCAATATTGATTTTACTCCTTTCAATCCCTTGCAAGTCATAACACTCTACCAAACCAAAATTCATATTTCAAACTTGGAAAACAATCTAAAACAATTGTTGATATACTGCCTTATTCAATAAACGGCAAACTCATTGATCTACTACACACTAAATCTGAAAATAACTAATTCAATCCCACATAGCCTCTACCTAATTGGATTGAAAATATGCATTGTTAGGTGTAATCAAATTTCTAGTGTAACCACATGGGAAGTGGATTAACTGCCAAATCACTTTGCATGCACCTGAGGATGTAAGAGTACTTATAATATGAAAGAAAAAATCCATAGGTAACTGATACTTACAGTTGAATTTTGAAAGTTTCATCTTCTATAAGCTTTTGAATTTTCTGATCATAGTAGATAGGAAGAGAAATATGCTACCAAATGCCACCATCGCCATGAAGATGAAAAAAATGAAGTTGAATGCTATTATCATAGCCATAGATGACATATCATATTGAACCAGTTGAATATGGAAACCAGTGGAATTGCCATGTGACAAAGTGGAGTTGTCAAGTGAAAGCAATTCAACCAATATCAGTCTTCTAGTCTTTGTTCACCAGTAAAGAGTAGATCTAATGGTGATCATGACCCAGTGAAAAATTTGTTCGTCACTTCATTCCCCAGCAATGGCACCAAATGTTGTACTTATTTCTCATAGGTAGTTCTTGGCTGCAAAACTACGTTGAGAAACCAACTTGACTAGTCTTTAGGTTCAATATGGTCCTTGAACTAAAGGGGGCTCCCTCAAATTTCATGAGGCCTTTTTTAATGTTGTTCGTTATAACTGGATAGGAGCCTATGGAGCACAATGGATAGATCTATAATTTATTGTTGGTGGTTGGTGATGATTAATCTATATCCATGAATATATCCCTCTCTTGTAGAGTCCTTGGTTAACGTGTCAACATCCAATTTGATAGAATAACATGTTTTTTAAAGAATTTGACATAATAATATAAGGGAATTCATGATAATTAAGAGGTCATGCTAAATAATTAATCAACCATATAGAATGGATGCATGTAGAATATTTCTACAACCAAACAAAACAAATTCAAAAGATGACAAAAGGCAACAATTAATAGATCTAGAGGAATTAACCAAGACAAATAGTCTAGTTAATTAATCTCTCTAAATGATTAGAAATTTGGAGGGGGATTGACACTCAATCTATTCTTACCTAGATCTCCTATGTTACTTTGAACATGTGGATAATAGAAGGTATGAAAGAACTATAAAAACATACAGGAAACACAATTCTATCAAGAACTAAAGCTAGAATACTTCAATTAGGATTACTGTAATAAAATATTTACAAAGTGATAGGGATTTGGCATCTAAAGTCAACTGTTTTAAAATAAAAATCAAATAATATATAGAATAAATGTCTCCTAAATTGTTACAATATTTCTAGAATAAAATCTTAAACAATAAACTAAAAATAAAAAGAATCTCTAAAAAATTGCAGGAAATCTGAAGTTATTTGCAAGTCTTCTGCCTTGAATTCTTGCGTTTCTCAAGCTGCCTGCTAGAAAATTGCACTTTGATCCCAGTTTGTTGATCTTCTGTTGTTAGGTGTCCTTTGAATGTTAATATATTTTCATCTACATCTGAATAAGGATGACATTGGTCGTCCTCCTTCTTCAAATGCTAAAATCATGTCTATAATCTAATTGACTGATCTTTTTTGCTAGGTGTCCTTTGAATCTCCAATTCTTGAATTGGCCAATGAATTTATGTCACTTTTTAGAGTGTTTCACCAGTGTCATAAAATATTTGGGAAGAAAATATTTTGATAAATTTTTTCACAATATTTCTTTTAAACATGTAAATTCATATTTGTTTATTTTCATAAGTTTCATAAATGAAATTCTCATAATATCTTCTTAAATGATTTCATCCCACAAATCCATCCATTGTTTGAAATCCATGTCCTGGTATGAAATCTATGTCTTGTTTTGCCATGAATTTATATATTTATGAAGAAATAAAATTCATAAAGTAATTTCATAAAACCATCGACTGATTTCCTTCCCATGGTTTTGAAAACCATGTGTTGTTTTTCCATGATTGGTAAAATATCTCTTAGTTTCCATTTTTTACTCCTGTAAAATATTTGGATAAGAATTTATCCAAATCTTATGTTCCTATGCATTTTCTCTTTATGATTAGTTTCATGCTTACACCATAGCAAAAAACATTATTTCTCTTCTCTATAAAATTTCATTTTACTTCATTTACTCAACACCTGAGTCTTTCACCTGTAAGTTCATTTCATAACATATCACTGTAAACTGCTTCTATACATTATCTTCTTTTGTACGAACTTTATAATATATAAGCTCGCTTATATAACTCAGAGATATTTATAAAAACCTCAGACACTTCATGCTTTAGCTATAGAAAGCATTAGATGGAATGATATTTAAAGGAAGGTATTTTTCAAGGTAAGGATAAAATTGAAGGAAGATGGCAAATAAATGTTTAAAATTTTTGTAACTTCCACGGTGTCAAAATAAGTTACAACACCTATCATCAATTGTTTTAGAAAAAAATGGTCAGATTCTAGCGGGTTTTGGCTCTTGGCCAAAATTTACTCTCGATAGAGAAATTCCTATTAAAATACACTAGGTTGATTTACGAAATCGAGGATTGAAATGATGAAGATTACAAGGTCATTTTATTTAGGTGTTGTTTAATGAGGCTATAATTTCGAAATTCTCATCAGAATTCAGTCATAATGTTTTCAGGAAATTCAATCCTAAGAGTGTTTGAACCTTTTTTTGAATAGTGGAAATAGATTTAGTACCATCAAGAACCCTTGGGCACCCAAAATCCCGAAGCTTGACAGTTGTACCCTAGATTTCCAAAAATTTCTATCATATTTTCTCAAAATCATGCTAAATTTTTTATCGTTTTCTAGAAAAATTTGGGATCTAGTTCGACTAAGGCCTTCATTTATGGCAAGTGCATTTCAAGCAAATGAAGAAAGCTACAAATTTAAAGTGTGAGCCAAGGTGGTTGTGTAATAATGAACTTTCAAATTAATTAACAATAAAGTATAAATGTTTTAATTTTTAAATTTATGGTAGTTGTTTGTATAATTTATTTTAAATTTCATTACAAATTATTATAATTACAAATTTTAGTTATTAAATATAATTTAAGTGTTTTAATATTTTGTAGGTGTGTGTTTTTAAGGATGTTAAATTTTTTTATATATTTAAAAAATGTAATTTAAGCAGAAAATTTTCTATTTTACTAAGAATTGTATCATCAAATTTTAATAAGAAATATTAGAAAATATAATATCTAACTTCCACCCTAATCAAGTCCAATAATATATCATCATTAAAAGTAAGTAAGAACCATCTTAAGTGTCTACTAGAGAAATAAAATTGTGTTATTCGCAAGGTGAACCATGCTCTTTTCTATGAATAAAATATTCTCTAATGAAATTAAAAGTATTTGAAAACTTGTGCCAAGGTTCAAGTGGTGGCTTTGCAAGTTTAGGAAAGGGTTTTAGTAGGATTCATTTGAGTTAATTTTGATATAGTTAATGGCGAGTTTATTATAGATAATTTATAATCTATAATACTTGGTGATGGAATTTGATGTCAAGATTTTTATTTAAAAAATTACTGTTTTTTTCACACGATGGTTTAAATTATTTTTTATTTAATTAATTTGATTTGTTAATTAAAATTAATAAAAATATGTTTTTGTAAAATATATATTTTTTTAAAGATATATTTTACTCTTATATATAGTTTTGTATCTTTGAATATGTAAAATTTTATATTCATAAATCAAATAAGGAACTGGAGCTAGATGTTTCATGTAAAGATTGTTATAGATTCTTACTGTGTTGTTAAAAATATGTTAGCAAGGCTAATTAATGAAACAGAAAAATATTATCATTTTTTAGCACTCTTTTATTAGTCCTAGCCTCATCTAGGACTATAGTATTTTCCTCGTAGCCAAATTGCATTAACAGTCCATTATTTTGTTTTTTTTTTTTCATTTTAGTCAAAGTTTTGTGAAAATGCGATTTTTTCTATTTTGCATGAATTAAAAAGTAATTTTACAATTTCCTAGGAATCTTATTAATAATTTTCGATTGGCCTAGCACCTTCCGAAGGGAAATAATTTCCCTAGTGGAGATCATCTTATTTTTTGGTATTTGTGAGTACCTAACAATTGATTTTAAAATAAACAAGAAACTAATTTTTTCGAGTGGTCATTTTGAGAGTCAATGCTCTAACATTAATAATGACAATGACATTATTAAGGTACTACTCTTCCCCTTTGATAACAGAAATGATGCGATTGCAAGTGATTTGTGTAAATGAGTGGGGAGTAGGGGGGCGGTTGCGGCAGTGGTGATGGTGGAAGGTGACAAAAGTCATTGTGCACAAATACTTTTACAAATTTCTAGATCATATATCGTATGAATTTTTACAGAGAACAAGGTATGTGTGGAAGAATATAGAATATTATCATATTTCATTATCCAGAGCTTTTTTTGTGTGGATTATGAAGTTGTTGCGGAATAGCAGTTACATAGAGATTTTTCTGGAATGATCAATATTGTTAGTTTCAATGTTTCGATTTTTCCAAGCTATGTAGTCTTAATCTTCATTATCGGATGAGTGTTAGACAGTGCTTGTTGATGTCCTTTTAGTTCGGTCCGGAAAAAGTTAATAGTTCAAGATTGGAGGAAGCATGCGGTTATTCGAAGGTGGTTGTGCGAAGGAATCGTGTATGAAAGAAGCGTGTGCAGAGGAAGCTTGGAGGAATAACTTGCACCATTGGAAAAAATGAATAGGAAAACTAGTATAGAAGCTTGCAGTATTGTAGAGCTTTTGCATCCATGGACTACTACTATTGTCCAAGCTTAGAATTGCAGATAACAATTTATATAAAGCAACGGAAGCTCATACAATACTTCAAGCTCTTAAATAAAATTTGCAAAGACAAAATGCTACACACCCCACTATTTTGTCTATAACTGAAAATGGTATTTTTCCCCTTACTATATTAGCTATTTCAAATATTTGTAGTCTCGTTTCCCTAGAAATCACCACTTGCCACTATTTTATGTCTGAAACGTGTTACAAAGATAAAAAATCCATCCAGATTTAGCTGCAGATAATTACAAGTCATATTAGCATTTAATTCACCGAGTACACATATGTTCACGCATTCAGAAAACCACATAAGTATGAAAATGTCAAATCTAGAAACATGATTTTCGCACACTTTGGACATAATACAAATGCATATATGCGAAAATAGAGCATTTCTTATGTGAATAGACAATGCGCAAAACATATGACATGGGTGGATGTATGGAAGTACAAAAGTAGCAATATGTACTATATTTATTATCTTAGTAAACTTTGTGTAAACATTCTAGATAGAATACCAACATGAACAATAACTTTTGTACAAATCAATCCACACAACAACTTTTTCACTCAATAACGCTCTTAATTGAAATTCGAAGCTCCGCACACAAAATTTCTAAACTACTAGCTTCAAAACCGATATTATTATGGTGTATTCATTTTTTTCTTTATCCAAATGCTTAATGTGTGAAGTGATGCAAAGAAAGTAGAGGAGATTCAAACCTAGTAGCGATGAACATTTATCACTTATGGTACTTGCATAGTGAACTCCCATAAATATCTCGTTTACAATGTTATAGAATTTGGATGGGGAAATCTACTAAGCATGTAGAAAAAAATACACTCCACTTTGTAGCGCTCTAGTTGTTGACATCAATGCATTTGGATCATAACACATCAACAAGAAATACAAGCTCTTGTTCATTGTAGATATTCCTTTAGCTTTTCTTTGAATTAATAGCATGGCATTATCTATTACTGGTGTGATTGTTATGCTACTGAGTTCTTTTTATGGTTTCGTTCTGTTTGTTGTAGTTTTCTAGTTGTAGTAGATCCATAGTATTTGTTATTTTCAGTAGACGATTATTGCATTTTGTTGGGGATAATGTAATGTATTGATATGTGTTGATCATATTTTTTTGATTATATTGTTATGTGCTGAGGATATGGGGATATGATATTACAATTAATGACAAGTGCATTATTCCTAGTTTGTTGGAACTACATCATATGACCATATTCTCAGCACAAAACATTGTGATCAAGTAGGGACTTATGATAATTTTAGGGCTTTTCTTTAGAGCGCTTTGATGCATTTGGACAATAGCATACTGACAAACAATATAATCTTTTGTTCGTTCTATATATTGCTTTATCTCTCATCCAAAGTATTAGCATGACATTCTCTATTGCTAGTGTGATTGCAAGAATTTCCATTTTTGGTAGATGATTATTGCACTCACTTTATCCTTAGTACTTTCAAATCGAGATCAATACACTTATGTGTGAAAATTACATGCAATATTTTTGGTCCAATTTGAAAAAATGATAACTTACAAGTGTCATTTCTCAAATTTATAGCAATCGATTCAGAAATAACGATGACTATTTTATTTCAAGTCAATTGTGATTATTATAACAAATATGGTGCTTATTTCATATTTTGTGAGATTGGTTATCGTTAGCTTCGCTCACTTTCTGTCATCAATATTGCATTGAAGGCATTGTGGAATTAAAGATATATAATAGATAACAATGTATATAAACAACAATGAGGACGATTAAACTATGATTAGGAAATAAGATCAACTACTTTGTTTAAATTTAATTTTCCGTATTATTATTATATCAATTATGGTAATTTATTTGTATTTAGATATCAATTGCGTTGAATTACTTATTGTGACTTCTCCTAGTTGTATTGCATTGGTAATAGTGTATCTAGGTAATGATGAGGACGATTAAACTGTGATTAGAAAATAACATCACATAATTCTAAATTGTGATTGTCATCTCTCTGTGATGATCAAAAAGACAAGTTTATCATCTAAACTAGCAAAATTTGTGGTCAGTTGAATGTTGGTGGTGACAACCTACACATGTCATTATGCGGGGATACATTCAAAAATTTCTAGATCGTCTATCATATGAATGTTTATGGAGGACGGGATATGTGTGGGAGAATGATTAATATTATGATGTTTCATTTTGTGGAGATTTAACTGTGCAGATTACTAAGTTTGTGTGGGAGAGAATTTGTGTAGATCTTTTGATTTTAGAGCTAGGTATCCTTATGGAATTATTAATATTGTTAATTTCAATGTTCCAAATTTTCCAATCTAGGCGGTCTTTCTTTACGTTATAATATGAGCATTAGACAATTATTTTTTATCTCTATATAAAACCTAATATGTTAAGCTTTTATAATGGTGTTTTTGCGAAGAACGCATGTGGTTGTTCAAAGGTGTTTGTGTAAAGAAAGAATGTACGAAAGAAACGTGTGTGGAGGAAGTTGTAGGGAGATTTGCGTTAATCAATTAATTCAATATTATTCTGAGAATTAGTGCTAGAATTGAATGTTTGTGGAGGACAGGGAATATTATCATGTTTTGTTGTGTGGAGATTGTACTGTGTTGATCTTTTATGTAAAAGAAGAAATTTGGATGGGATGTTTTCGGGGGGAATATGAATATGTATTGTATGAAGGTATTTCTTTGATAGTTTTCTATTTCTATGAATGACACATTTCGTTGTTCATAGATTTTACTATGATAAGCTTCATATGAGAAACTTTATTCGGTGGGGATGAAATTAGGTCGCATTTTTTCCGGGACTATGAGGGTGCATATAAAAATCAATGTTAATCTATTACTATTAGTAGTAGTATTATTATTCTTTCTGTGGAGCTTTGATTGTGCAAAACATGGGATATGTATGTCGATTTATAGCAATATAGATAAATGTGATGCATGGAAATTAATTGTTATTCCTAAATTCTGTCACAACTCAAAAATTCGAAGAAAGATTGACAATGTTCACTATTGGACTATAGAATCTATTCTAAATTGATTTTCTTTCTTAATAAGGGAAAAAATAAACTAACAACTGTGTAAATTAGTGCATATTTTTTATATCAGAAGCGACTTCAGCTTGATTAAATTCTGGCTCAAGCTGAGAAGGGGGATAACGTTGGTCCACCCAAGATTTTTGTTTTCTTTGTGTGAAATGTTGTTGAGCAGAAGTTCATTGTATGGGGGAACTTCAACATGAGAGCCCTAGCATAAAGAATTTTTTCACACCATTTTTGATATAAACTTGTGCATAACTCAAAACTCTTTGTTTTTCAAAACTAAACTACCATTAATTAATGATGTTCCAAATATTTATGCCTCTATGCAATGGAGAATTCTACAGGTGCTATGTAAGTCACTCTATATTGGCCAAAGTTAGAAATAAGTTTAACTTAACTGTGTAACCAATAAGTAGATTTATTACAGTTATATTAAATAGTTAACTTTAATTATTAGCAATATAAGAAATAATATGTTATTATTATTATTATTATTATTATTATTTCTGCGGAGCTTTGACTATGCAAAAGATGAGATATGTATGTCAATTTATAACAATACATGTATATGTGATGCATGAAAATCATTTTTTTTCAAACTGAGTGAAAACTCAAAAATTTGAAGAAATATGGGAATTGTTAACTATTAGGTTGTAGAAGCTATTTGAAATTGATTTTATTTATTAACGAAGGGAAAACAATAACAACTGTGTAAATTAGTACATATTTTTTATATCATAAGTGACTACGTCTTCATTAAATTTTGGCTTGATCTGAGAAGGGGGAGAAAATTGGTCAATGGTCATGATATCATCATCCATGTCATTGGCATCATCTTTAGCATTAACATTTTGTGTCTGGACCAAATTATGAAGATGAATACTCAATGTTTCGGTTTCTAATTGTTGTCACTCCATCTTTAATTCCAATATTGTCATTTTCATATTTTGATAGTCGAAATGGACCCATGCTTCATATTTAATCATTTCAGTGTGCCTTAATACCAAATCGATGAGAAATTATAGAGCATCGACTATTGTAACTAAAAAAGGAGTGAGATCTTGTTGTACAACTTCAGAATCACGTTGCATAGACTTCAATATTTGTTACAGTTGCCAATAAACTTGGTGGATTATGGGTCTAATTGTTGATTCTATGTTTTCAGAGCGATTCTAGCAATGTAAATATACTATCGAGGTATTTTTTCTTCATCTTTAGTCTTTGTCTTTTCTGTTAATACCGATTTTGAGTTTTCACAATGTATATGTTGTCCCAATGATGTGCACAAAATGGTGTATGTTTGAGAAAGCAAAGGTGAAAAATAAAAATTATGTCATCGCATTTTCTTACTACATTTATACAAATTTTCTTAAGGTAAGGCTTTTCAAGTTTGCATTTTATGTTATTAAATATTTTGACAGATTTCATTTTGGGAATATTTTTTAGTAAATTATTTTGCAATGTTTAGAATTAAGATATTACTACTACTACTACTACTACTAATAATAATAATAATAATGAAAAGTAAGAAAAATTTCAGTAAAATTCACATCATTAGAGATTTGTCAACATGATTTGAACCATCCAGTGTGGTTCATTGTAAGGACAAGATGAATAACTAGATCTTGGCATCAAGTTAAATAGATGAAGAGAAAAAAATTTAGTCGTTATAATATAATGGTTAGATTAGACTAAATAAATAATATTTATTAATAAATAATATTTATTAATAAATAATGTTTTAATATAAGGAAATAATTTTTATAATATAGATTCTAATATTGAATCAAGGAAACTAATTAATCAAAAGGAAAATTTTAATAAAATAAATATCTAAAAATAAAAATAATATTTACGTCAAACCTAAATAATCAAAACAATAAAGATAAATAATAATAATAATAATGTTGAAGAACTGTGCAGAAAGAAACAACTTATGTGTTATTCATACAAATTTTCTTATAGTAAAACTTTTTCAATTTGTATTTTATTCGATTAAAGATTTGGACAAATTTCATTTTCTGGAGCTTTTTTAATAAATTATTTGGAAACGTTCAGAATTAAGATATTACCAATTATATATTATAATAATAATAATGATCCGGATTTAAATAGGAACGCAACAAATTACAGAGATAACCATATACACAAAGATGCAGCCGAAATAATACTTCATTTCATTAATGGAAAATACTGAAATATGCTTACAAACAGAAATGGAAATAAACTAGCTAGGGCGATGGTAGCTTATCTCTGAGAAGAGATGTGATGGCTACATGCCTCTGAACTGTGTTACAATGAGGCTCAAAGGCCTATTTATTGTTGAGAAACAACGAAAATAACCCTTATCATTCCAAAACCTAACCCTAGGAGATGAAACGCCAAACTGTGGGCCCCGTTTGGGGGTAAGTTGGTACATCAACTTCCCGGGGTCGTAACTTTGGCATATGATCTCCGTTTGACGCGTACAATAGCTCATTAGAAAGATCTATCCGAGCACTATCATTGTTGGAACGGGCAACACGAGTCCATTCCCCCTGGATTCCCCAAAAAACGTCGTTTAGGGCCTCAAAACGGCTCCGGAAGTTCAGGACCCGAAAAACTGCTAAAAATAGTAAGTTGTGCTAGAATTAAGGAAACTGAAAATGCTGAGAAAGACAATGGTGGGGGTCCAGGTGGACTTGGCAGGTGGCCACCAATATCCACCTGGATCATTCCTCCCCCCTTAGGAAGCAATGGTCCCCATTGCGTTGAGCTCCTCCATGAGATGAGGAAACTTCTGCTGAACTTGTTCCCTGGTGAGCCACTTGCCCTGCTGAAGGAGTTGGCCCGCTTTGACAACTCGATACAGTTGGATATTCTGTTGGCGAGTGTTCTTGATCTGTGTGTCCATGATCCGATCAGTTGCAGCTTGTTCCATGCAATCTGGATTTAATTCTGTGGGTTTGAGCTGTTCTGCAATGTCGGATGTGTCTAGCAATGGTGGAAAGTATGGCCGAAGGCGGTCCACATTGAATACTGGGTGCAGGCCAAGGAATGGGGGAATGCTGAGCTCAAATGCATTGTCTCCCATAGCCTTAGTAATGGTGTAAGGACCATATCGGAGTGGTCTCAATTTCCGATAGGCTCCAGTAAGGCGTTCCTTTTGCAAATGCAACCATACTTTGTCGCCCACCTGAAACTTGTGTGGCACCCGATGTTGATCATGTCGCTGCTTGTACTTGGCATTTGATTTCTCAAGAATGTCATGGACCTGCTGGCGAATATGTTGGATGCGCTCAATGAAGCTGGTGGCCTTATCTGTTTCGGACTGGACATGAGCTGAATTCATGTGAGTAGCTGCAAGTGGCATGGCCACATCAATGGGGCATAGTGGCTGGAATCCCAAGCCCACCTGAAAAGGGCTATGGCCCGTGGAGCTGTGAAGAGCTCGGTTGTAGCTGTGCTGAACGTAGGGGAGGCTCTCGTCCCATGTGCGTGGATGCTTTGAGTTATACATGCACAGAATGTGCACAATCATCCTATTGACAACCTCTGTCTGGCCATCAGTTTGAGGATGGAAGGCTGTGGACTTCGTGAGTTTGGTGTCCAGCATTGACCAGAGACTGGACCAAAAGGTGCTGAGAAACCGACTGTCCCGATCTGACATGATAGACTGTGGGATCCCAAAGTGCACCCACACTCGTTCAAAGAAGAGTTTAGCAGTGGCTTCTACTGTGATATTCTTCTTGCAGGCCATCATAATGGCCATCTTTGAGAAGCTGTCGACGACCACAAAAACACAGTCATTTCCATGCTTAGTGGAAGGAAGGCCTGACATGTAATCCATGGAGATGGATTCCCAAGGTCGACTAGGGGTAGGCAACGGGGTATAGAGGCCTTGCTTCTTAATGGTCGGTTTGGCAATGGCACAGGCAGTACATGATCGGATGTACTTCCCAACATCCTGTCGAAGATTCGGCCAATAGAAATAGTTTTGCAGTACTGCACTGTTTTCTCGACCCCGAAATGCCCAGCAGCCCGACTGTAGTGTGCTTCCCAAATCATCTTGGCACGCTCGCTTGAAGGAACACAAAGGTGACCGAGGTGGCATAACAGGGCATCCTGGAGGTGAAAATCTGCAACCTGCCGACCCTCCAAGAGTGTCTGGTATGTGTGGCCGAATTCTGGGTCGCTTTTGTAGAGAAGTGGCCAATCAGAAGTCTCGTGCCCGCAAGAGTTGAGCACGGTGGTTAGCGCCATGATCGGTGGTCGACTGAGGCAATCTGCAACATTATTGGTGCTGCCCTTTTTATACTTGATATTCAAGTGAAACTGTTGCAGGTATGTAGACCACTTCTGATGGCGATCATTCTGCAATTTCCCTTGGGTCTGTATGAACTGCAGAGGTCGGTGGTCTGTGTGGATGACCGTTTCCTTCCCCAAAATGTAATGCTTCCATTGTCGGCAGGCCTGTACAATGGAATACATCTCTTTATCATAAGTGGGGTACTTCCGGACTGTGTCTGAAAGTGTTTCACTGTGATATGCCACTGGATGTCCATGTTGAGTAAGGACTGCCCCAATAGCATAGTCAGAGGCATCTGTCTCGACCTCAAATGGTTGTTGTAAATCTGGTAACGCGAGCACTGGTGCCGTGCAGAGGCGATCCTTCAACTCCCTGAATGCCTTCTGTTGAGATTCAGACCAAAAGAATTTTGCTTTCGTCCCGCCCTTGGTGACTTGACTCAAGGGTCAAGAAATATGAGAAAATCCCAACACAAACCTGCGGTAGAAGTTGGCAAGACCTAGAAAGCTGCAGAGCTCTGTTAGAGTGGTTGGAGAGGGCCAATCCCGAATGACTTGGACCTTGGCTGGATCAACATGCACCCCCTGTTCATCAATGATGTATCCCAGATACTGAACCTCGGTCATGCCAAAAGTGCATTTCTCCAAATTGGCACATAGCTTGTGTTGCCGCAGTGTTTAGAGAACCTGTCGGATGTGGTGGAGGCGCTCTTCCCAACTCTGGCTGAAGATCAGAATGTCATCCAAGTATACTACTACAAAGGAGTTGGTGAATGGCCGCAAGATGTCATCCATTAGCCTCATAAAGGTTGCAGGAGCATTCGTCAATCCGAAAGGCATGACCAACCATTCGAAGAGGCCCTCCTTGGATTTGAAGGCAGTCTTCCACACATCTGAGGGTTCAATTGGTACCTGGTGATATCCTGACTTCAGATTGATCTTGCTGAAATATTTCGCCCCCTTTAGTTGGTCTAGGAGGTCATCAATCCGTGGGATCGGGTACCTATTACGGACAGTGATCTTGTTCAGCGCCCGATAGTCAATAAAGAGTCTCCACGTCCCATCCTTCTTCTGTACCAACACTATCGGGCTCCCACAGGGCGAAGAACTCGGACGGATGTGACCTTTCTGCAGGAGCTCCTGAATCTGCCTCTTGATTTCATTGTTCTCCAGAACGAAGCGCCGATAAATTGGTCCATTGGGTAGCGGCGCACCTGGGGTCAGATCGATGGAGTGCTTGACTTGACAGTACAGAGGAACCCCTGCCGGGGAGGTGAAGATGTCTTCGTACTCCTCCACAATCTTGTCCATCTGTAGCTGCCGTGCAGAGGGACCCCGTTTGGAGGCCGCGGCCACTGTCTTCTTCTTCCCTTGAGGGCGTATCATCAGGAAAACAAATTTCCTGGCTTTGGAAATGATCTTACTGCATTGTTTTGCAGTAATCAAAGAGATGGCGGCAGGTGGTGCTACCTCTGGTATCCTGAACAACTTATTTCCCAATGTAATAATAACAGCACGGGGCCTTGATTCATACACAGCGTGTCGCTTCCACAAGTATGGTTGTCCTAGTAATACATCACAAACTTCAAGGGGAGCAATGTCACACAATACCTCATCCGTGAAGGGCTTGATGTTGTATGGAAGGCGACACTGCTGGCTCACGCGAAGATCTCGCCCTTGGTGAAGCCACCCAATGGTGTATGGTTGTGGATGTGTTGTGGTCGGTAAGCCCAACCGCTTCACGACCTCTGCCGAAATGAGGTTCTTTTGACTCCCGCTATCAACAATGAACTGTATCGGGGAGCCCTTTACCCACATCTGGGAGTGGAAGAGACGCTCCTCCTCCTCTGGATCTTCGGGTTCATTTTTCTGGATCTTTGCGGTAGCAACAGTGGCGCTGGGATCCGCATCAATGATCTGCTTCCCTTTTTCATACCCCTTATCGGGTTCTGACTCAGAGTCAGAACATGCATCTGATTCTGAAACCTTTAGCTCAGCCACCAGTGATTGCTTGGCCCGACACTCACTTGTGTTGTGAGTGGAGCTCTTATGGAACTCGCACCATTTTCCAGTGTCCTTTCTCGGCTTCGCGGCGTTGCTCTTTGCTTGCAGCTTCGGCTAGTTGTCTTGGGCTGTCCCACCTTGGCTTTGTCCTTTGTTCTGTGGTTTAGGGGCACCTTTCCCCTGCTTTGGATTTGCAGATCCAAAGTCTCGCTTCTTTTGTTTAAACTTCTGCTCGACCTTGACGGCATACCGGTATGCTGCGCCGAGCGAGGGGATGTTTAGGAACTGTATTTCTTCCTGGATGTACTTGTGCTTGCAGCCACGGTATTTGAGTATCAAATGTTGCTCCGAATCCTTGATACCCAACTTTGTGCGAAGGGTATGGAAAAGATTGGTGAACTCTGGCATGTCTTGGTCCCTTCCCTGCCGCAGCGTGGTCCACTTTATGTATTCATCCTCATAGCTTCCGACAGGGTAGTACTGCTCCTTGATGGCATCCCGGAACGAATCCCAGGTGGGTGCGGCTGAAAATAGTGAGCCAGTACTTTCATCCTTCTGCTCGCAGTAGGTTTCCCACCAGTCCTTGACGTGGGGGGCTGCTTTGAGAAGAGCAAAAACAATCTTTTCCCGACTCGAAAATTCATGAACAGAAAAGTAACCCTCTAGCAGATTTAACCATTTATCTACGGCATCGGCGTCTATCTGACCCTCGAATATGGGGATTTCAAAATTAACTTGTACCTTAAAGGGTGTGGCGTTTCCAGAGGAGCTGCTGGAAGCCGATGCGCCGCTTCTGGGTAGCCGCTGAAGGATCTGCGCAAAGCTGTCCATCATCGCGTTCCGTTGTCGCTCGAGCGCTTCTTCGAGCAAGATTTTGATGGGATCTCCTGCCCTCTCGTCTTTCTTCTCGTCCGCCATGGGAGGCCGTCGGGATTTGCGAGGCTGGTCTTGCAAAGGTTCAACCAGTTCAAGCCCTAACTCCTTATATCCCGACCTTGTTGGGGACATGCAAAGAAAAACAGAGAAAAAGCAGACCGCTCTGATACCACTGATCCGGATTTAAACAGGAACGCAAAAAATTACAGAGATAACCATATACACAAAGATGCAGCGGAAATAATACTTCATTTCATTAATGGAAAATACTGAAATATGCTTACAAACAAAAATGGAAATAAACTAGCTAGGGCGATGGTAGCTTATCTCTGAGAAGAGATGTGATGGCTACATGCCTTTGAACTGTGTTACAATGAGGCTCGAAGGCCTATTTATTGTTGAGAAACAATGAAAAAAACCCTTATCATTCCAAAACCTAACCCTAGGAGATGAAACGCCAAACTGTGGGCCCCGTTTGGGGGTAAGTTGGTACATCAACTTCCCGGGGTCGTAACTTTGGCATATGATCTCCGTTTGACGCGTACAATAGCTCATTAGAAAGATCTATCCGAGCACTATCATTGTTGGAACGGGCAACACGAGTCCATGGCCATTCCATGGACTCGTGTTGCCCCAGGATTCCCCAAAAAACGTCGTTTAGGGCCTCAAAACGGCTCCGGAAGTTCAGGACCCGAAAAACTGCTAAAAATAGTAAGTTGTGCTACAATTAAGGAAACTGAAAATGCTGAGAAAGACAATGGTGGGGGTCCAGGTGGACTTGGCAGGTGGCCACCAATATCCACCTGGATCAAATAATGGCGAATAAATTTGTAGAAAGAAACAAATTACGGAAATATAGAGCTTCCATTATCATAACATAGCCACTAATCAATTAATAGTTATATTTGTCTAAATAATCATATGTGCAGATCTACAAATTAAGTTGAGATTTTTCAATTCGAAATACAACAAAAAACTTCGAGTGTTCGCATGAACAAAAACAAAAATATTTTTTTGTAAATTTTATTAGTGCAAATGTGTATGAATTATGTGCAAGGTCTGTGATTGTACATATTTAAAGCTTAAAATTTTATTTACTAGAATGGATTCCTTCTATAGTTTATCAGATATGCATATTTTCATAATGATTGCCATAAACAGAACTTTTGCGGTGCAAAGAGCATAAACATAGAACATTTGATTTTGTGAAGTTTATTTTCCTAGTAGCTCAATGCAATGGATCATTAACCAAATTTTTCATTTTGTGGGTGGATCATTGAGAAAATTGTTCATTTCTTCGATTGTAATGTTATGTGTCAAGGATACAGGCATATGATATGATCATTAGTAACAAGTTGATCAAAGAGTTCATTTTGTCATCCAACAAGAATTTTGGTATGTTTGTGGTGTATCATTTATCGATATTTTCACCAAAAGAATATTATGAGATAAATCACTAATAAAATTAGATTTTGTAAGAATTACTTGAACTCAATTAGTATGATGGATGAGTGATCAATTATTTTTATTTTTTCGATTATAATGTTATGTGCTTAGAAGATGGGGATATGATACCAACATTAATGATAGGTTCATCATTTCTAGTTTATTAGCACTGTATCATATGCCCATATTCTCATCACATAACATTGTGATCGAGTAATGACTCCTGATAATCATAGGGCTTGTCTTCAAAGTGTTTTGGTGCATTTGGACCATAGCAGACTGATAAAAAATATTATCTTTCATTTATTCTAGATATTTCTTTAACTCTCCTCTAAATTATTAACATGTCATTATCTATTGCTAGTGCGATTATTACGTGACTCAGTTCCTTTTCTATGTTCATTCTATTTTCTACCCTTTTTTTAGACGATTATTGCACCCTCTTTATCACTAGTACTTGCAGATCGAGATTGATACACTTATGTGTGAAAAGTATGTAAATTATTTTTAGTTATGTTAACAAAGGATAACTTACACATTGCATTTCTCAAATGTTTACCAATCAAATTGGGAACAACGTTGTCTATTTTATTTCAATTAATTGTTTCTTATTTCATGACATTTCTTACAATCAATTTTCCTCACTTTCCATTGTTAATATTGCATTGAAGGCGTTACGGTGGTTAAAAATATAGACTAGATAAAAGTGTATCTGGATAATAATGAGAGTGATTAAACTATGATTAGAAATAGCATTTGATGTTTTATTATTATAGTTATTAATTCTCCATCATTAATTCTTTATTTTGATCATTATTTTACATGGAAAACTATTATAATACTATAGCTATTAACTTTTTCTGTTAATAGTTATTAATTAATGAGTCAAAATTCACACTGCAATAACTATTATTAGCTTGACTATTAATATACTATTGGGCATTTAATTATAGCTATTAATTCTCTCGCATTAATTGTTCCTTCTTTCGATAGCTGTTTTACATGGACAACGTTTTTGCACAACAAAAGCAAAAAATATTACTATCAAACAAAAATGTTCACAATTCTGCACAACGAAAACACAAATATTACTATTAAACAAAAATGTTCACACTTATGAACAAAATTTCCTATTCATATAAACCATAAGTTAAATTATTCAAAGCTATTTATTTTATTATATTATTAGAAAATGAATATTTCATTATCGAGAAAACATCATACTTGATAAATGTGAGACTTATAGCTCACAACCTTGCACATTTCAATAGTAGAGCTCCGCACAATGAGCTAAGTTCTGCACAATAAGCTATAATATTATTTTATTAATATTGTTTTTTGTTTATTTTATTATTCAAAATTGAATACATCATTATTGAGGAAACAACTAATAAATTTTGTGTTCAAAACTTAGCCTATTGTGCATAGGCAAGAAACTTAGCCTATTGTGTGGAACTTAGCTCATTGTGTAGAGCTTATAGCCTATTTGGGAATAACTTTGGTTGTATTATTTCAATTAATTATTTTATATTTCTTCATATTTCTTACCGTCATTTTCATTGACTGTCCATCATCAATATTGCATTGAAGGCATTACAACGATTAAAAATCTAGACTAGATAATAATGTATCTAGAAATGATGAGAACGATTAAACTATGACTATAAATAATGTTGGTTTCTTTATTATTATAGAAATTATTGTAATTAATTTGTATTCAGAAATAAATTGTGTTAAATTCCTTATTGTCACTTCTCCTAGTTGTATGTTATCAATATTGCGTTGATAACAGTTTATCGAGATAGCGACGAGGATGATTAAAACAAATATTTTTTTTCCAATTCAATTGTTATCTCTCTATGAGGAGAAGAAAGAAAATTTTCTCTTCTTGAGGAGAAAAAGTCATGGTTGGTTAAACGTTGGCTTTTTCCTAGATTAATGATGTAAGAGAATACACGTGGGCATAAGTTTCTTATTGCGAGGATTCAAAAACCAAAAAAAATAAAAAAGTAAAAAACGTGGTCGATTGAATGTTAGTCATTTTATAGAGTAATGATATATTGCAAAAGACAATTTTTATTTTCAATTGAGCTTGGATGGAATATCCAATCTATATTTATGTTTTATAGGATATTTAGATATTCTATTCAAGAAAAGTTATAAGTCAAAGATGTGTTCATCTATGCTTTGTTGTTGTATGCAAACCCTCTATTTTGCATAGATCCAACGCTCCATGCAATTGCATTTCTGGATATGTACTGCAATGTTGCTTTGCTGGTAGCAGCATCCATTCACAATGTCGTTTAGCCCTATGTTTCATGTTTATGTGTATAGCGACCATGTGTAACTATATTGTGCATGAGGGAAAACATATGAAGCTAAATAAATATGAAATCTATGATACATTATATCGAGTGAGTGATGTTAAGTGGGTTGCGTTGTGCAAAAATTAGTATTATGCCAAAGAAAAATGTGTGGGAGAACTATGCAAAGGGGAAAATTAATGCAGATGTGTACTTTCTTGATATTCAATTCCATGTATTTGAATTTTTCATTTTATCGATTGTAACGTTATATGCTAAGAAGATGGGAATATGATATTAGCATTAATGACAAGTGCATCATTTCTAGTTCATTGGCACTATATCATATTCCCAAATTCTCAGCAGAGAACATTCTGATTGAGTAGGGGCTCCTGATAATTGCAGGGCTTCTTTGCAGAGCATTTTGGTGGATTTAGACTATAGCAAACTGACAAGAAATATAAGCTTATGCTTGATCTATATATTGCTTTAGATCTCCTTCAAATTATTAAGATGGAATTATCTATTGCTACTGTGATCATAGGAATTTATTTCACTTTATCATTAGTACTTTCAGATCAAGATCAAATGCACTTATGTGTGAAAAGTATGTGAAATATTTTTTTTATCATATAAAAATGTGTTTTTTATTCAGCATAGTGGTTCTTTGACATAAATCATAAATCAACGGGTATAAGTTTTATATAGATTTTGTGACATAATTTTAATACTAATACTAATAATAATAATAATAATAATAATAATAATAACAAATAACCTATTAGTGCATTTTCCTCATTAGCTTAAGAATCATAAATCAAATGTTCTATGTTTTATAACATTTCTATGGCGTAATTTTAATACTTAATGTGTCAGTAGTTGCATTCCCTAGTTGTTGATCATTTGTTTTTCTCTTTTTTTTAGGGGGGATGGGGGGATGCATGTTTCTTTATTTCATAGTTCTTTGTGAGAGAAGGATCATTACCAATTGTTTTTTTCTAGTTGTTGGAATTGAAACTCTGTTCTGAGAATTGTGCATTTTAATTTTCAAACACAGATATAGATGTTACAATATATGTATTAGGTATGTTGTGGTTCATTTGTTTTTTGATTGTATATCTTGTTCATAGATAAGAATTTTATGTAAAATTAATTCTATCTATATTTGTTTACTTTTTTTCCTATAAATTGTTTACATTGTGCTTGTCCATGAGTAAACATTCATAGTGAAATTATTATTATTATTATTATTATTATTTTAGAGACATAATTGCTAAAGCATCAATGAACAATTATATTTGAAATGTGATTATGAAATCATCAACGGAGAAGCATTTTTTTACTGTACAAAGAAATTGTATGGATGGAATACTAAGGCATCAATTAATCATATGTCTAACCAGAGCATAAACAAACATATATTCGAAAAAATATTTACAATTAAAAAATCATGAATAATATAAAAATAAACGATCTTATTATTTTCATAATGAAAACTTCAAAGCTTCTTCCACACAATGAACATCTTCCACACTTCTGTATGTCCGAGAAACAAATATTTTTCTAAATGTTATTTCTATTTAATGACAAATGTTTTGTGTAACAGATTGCACACTTGCAATAGTCAAACTTGATTTTACGCTCACAAAAGTGAGATCTAGTCAATGTAAACGAAATCAAAAAAATAAATTTGTACAATTTAGCAGTTTTGAGAACATTATTAATTCAGAAGGTGTTTTCAGTTGTTACATCGATATGGTCAATAGAGAAAGTGAAGAATCTATTTGCACTGATACCTTTAATTCACCTGGTGTTATTGATAAGAACATCCACTCATCGATTGCATACAATCGTTATCCTAATCTATTAATGAGAGAGAAGAATGATAACAGAATATGGACTACTAGAATATTGAATGTTGTATGTGTGCTAGTAGTTTTGGATTTCAAGGAAATTGGTCATTTGTGCATGCAAAAATTTGATTTAGAAACAAGAAAAATTATGCTGCAAATAAAGATAATACCTTTGAATGAAAAGAATTTTAGATGAATATTCAATTTGTTACTGGAGGCTAGTGTTCACTTACGATTTCCCAAAGAAAAAAGATTCCCAATTTTCAAAGAAATGAAATCAAATTTTATTGTGAATTTCTTTTTTTCGAGTCACCAAGTTCCTTGCATTCTGTCTATTCTAGAAATTTGTTCATTTAAACAGTTGTTTCGATATTTTTGTTCACTTTCTTTACATGTCATGGACCAAGAAACTACAACAAGAGTTCCAAAATAAATTGTCTATATGCTTTATCAGACATACAAAAATGTTTGTGTATTCTACTAGTGTGATCTCATTTCTAATGAATTAGATTTATAACTAACCAAATTATCCAAGAAAAAAAACGTTATTCATGATGTTGTATCTCATAATAGCTTTGATTTCAAGTGATAACTTTAGTGGTTTTCCATGTAACCCTAAATTCATTTATAATAGAGAACCAATGCAATTTTGGTATCCTATAGTGTGGAAGAATAACGTTTATTCAAACTTTTGTCTAACTCAAGATGTTTTTGTGATTGAAGTCAACTACATGATAACTGGACAAGAACCTCATCGTATATTTGAACACGCACAAGTTTTTCTATGTGGAAAGGTGTCCATGAAGAAAGAGAAAGTAATAGGGTAATTCGAATATATGGGTTTCAAGGTAAGACATTGCTATTGCTGAAATTTGTTATAGACATGTATTTTTTTTTTGAATTCTATAGGGAATACCTTCACTAGCTTGATATTTTTGAAAGAAAAAAGACAAAAAAATCATTCCTTTATCGTTTACTATTGGAGAAATCATAGTAAAAAAAAATTCCCATGTTACAAATTTTGCACAGATTTTCAACGCTTTTAACTTGATTAAATCTAAAGCAACTATATATTTTGATGGAGAGGGCCTATTTCACGGACACTTTGAAGGAATTGTGTTAAAATTGGAAACTAGAGCCAAATTCCACTTTGGACAGCTTATTTGATGGATATGATTATTCCATTGAATTCCTATTTTCGAGAGGACCAAAATCAACCTAAATATCATTAAATTTGGATAAGAAAAAATAAGTTTTTGAATCTATGCCCACATATTTGCAAATTGTCAAGGTTGGCCACATCATCATGTGGGCTCATGAAGCCCAAGAGACATGTCACTTCACCTTCAATGACTTGTATAAATATGAGATACCTCAAACCTCATTTGGCATCATCTAATCTCACATGTTCTTCTCTCTCCTCATCTAATTGGTTTGTACAAATTATTGGGCATCTCTTTTCCTCACACATGTGGCAGAAAAGAAGGATGAATTTTAGGACAAATTATAGGGCCGAATTGCAGGATTGTTGCAGAGTTTGACAAGCGTTGACTGAGGAGTATTTTACCAAGTTTGACTATTGTTTTTCTCGTAATATTTCTATTTGGGTAGGCTGCATTGTTTGGAACACAAACTGAGATTTTCTAGGTAGGTTGACTGGGCTAACCGCATGGTTGACCATAGGCTTAAAGTGCAGAATTTAACCAAGGTTGACCATTGTTTTTATGACTGTTTTGGGATAATTTTTCCACTTTATAAGGTTGAGTTTTACTCGGTATGACTGAGCTACATTGTGTATTATTTGTTGTTGTTTTGACCAACATCGACTTTCAGGTTAGGTTTGTTGAATGTTGTTGACTGCTACAAGATAATTTCATATTTTACAGGGCTACATTAATCATCATTTGGAAATTCAATTTTGACCTTATTGCACTCTCTCTCTCCCCCCTAAACATTTGATATAATAATAAGAATAATTGATCAAAGTGTTTGCCCCATCTTGGTGTTTTTCCCTGGTATTCACCAAATCTATTGTCCTCTTGTCTTGGCTTGGCTTTTGTATTTTTTTATTCATGTCCGATCTATAGTTGTTGTCAACGTTATTTATAGTTAATGTGATTCCTAGTGGAAAAATAAATTGGAAATTTTCATTGGGTTTCTAAAAGGACATTGAAGTAATTGTGCTAATCATAGAACATACCATTTTTAACTAAAATTAACATGGTATTAGAGCCTAGGTGAAGACAAATCCCAAGCAAGAGAGAGGAAAGGAATCACTAAGAGAGATCTAACAGTCAAGGACAATCCTCAATGGCTTATACATCTTACTTCAAGACTGAGGATAAGATTAATGACAAATCTAACTATCATGCATGGAAGATGGCTTTGGACTTGAATTTGGAAGAATATGATGAAATGAACTATGTGTAGGAAAAGTTGTGGAGCCTCCTTCAAATGCATCGTTTTCAGCTAAGACAAAGTATAAGAAATGTGAGGTCAAATCTAAGAAAATTATTATTGACTCCATTCAAAAGAATTTGGGTGCCTATATTTCTGTTTTGGGAACATCTAAGGATATGTATGATAAGTTGGTTGGAATTTTCAAAGTGAACAATGAAAATAAATCCTCTTTTTCAAAAAAAGTTGAAGAATATCAAGATGAATAAAGGGGAGTCTATCCAATCCTACTTAATGAGAATAACTCAAATCGAGAATGACCTACTATCTATTTGAGAATTTATTGCTGATAGGGAGATCACTCCTATTGCACTTGGAGGTCTTTCAAGACCTTCGGATGTATTTGTTACCATTATTCTAAATAATGATAGGATACCTATTTTTGATAAATTATTGGCCAGATGCGCTCAAAAGGAGACTAGGATGATGGAGAGAGACAAGCCCTCAAATGGAAATGAGCCTACTTCTTTCTTCGCTCATGCAAAGAGGAAGAATAATGCTAGTCCAAGGAGACAAGATCAAGGATCTAAGAAGGAATTCAAAGAAGCAATAAAAGGAAGGTGCTACAATTGCAATAGGTTTCGCAACTATGCCAGAGAGTGTCCTCACAAGAAGAATTCTCCAAGGGATGATGATAACAACAAAGGAAAGTGGAATTCTCTAACTGGTCAAAATGGAAATGGTCGACCTCCCAAGTGGAGAACAAATACCAGTTATGATGAAAGTAATGTTGTAGAAAAACACGATGAATTTTATCTTCTTTCTACTCCATTGACCACTGCTCCTTCGGATATGTTGGATCATTGGTTGATTGATAGTGGAGCCTCAAGGCACTTCACTGTGTACAAGGAGGCCCTCTAAAATTTGGTTGAAAAGAAGACTAATTGGAATATCATACTTGGATATGGTGCCACCTACCACGTGAACAGGATAGTAATATCACTCTTCACTTGAATCAAAGTCAAAGAATTCATATTCAAGAAGTATTGTATGTGTACGATTAAAAGAAGAACCTAGTGTATGTTTCTATGATGGAAGATAAAGGCTTCAAGGTAGCACTCATTGATGGAAAGGTACATATTTGATAAAGTAACTCTAAAGATGCATTTAATCATGGATTTAGGGTTGATGGTCTTTATAAATTTGGAGGAAGTCCTTTGGGATATTTGACAATAGATACTTCTCTTCAATGTGAGCTATGGCACTAGAGATTTTACCACTTATATTACAAAGCCTTACCTGGGGAAAGGAAGATGGTCGTAGGTATGCCTGATTTTAAGATGAACCATGAAGGTGTTTTTCAAGGTTGTGCAGTTGGGAAACATACAAAGGGACCATTCCCTTCTAGTTAGAGAAACACAACTAATATTGTTCAATTGGTCAATTTCGACCTTTCTAGTATGTTACCCATACCATCATTAGGAGGATAATCTTATTATGAAATCTTTGTGGATGACTACTCTCACAAAACATGGATCTATTTCTTGAAGTGGAATGATGAAGTGTTCAAATGGTTTCATTCTTTCAAAGCATAATTTGGTGGAAATCCAAACAGGGAAGAAGATCAAGATATTGAGGACGGATAATGGAACCGAATATGAATCAAATGAATTTAATGACTTTTGAAAAGAGGCTACCACTAATAGGGGGACAACTATTCCATACACTCCTAAGTAGAATGGTGTTGTTGAAAGGAAGAAATGAAAAATCATGGAAGCCGCATGCTCCATGCCCCATGATCAAGTCCTATTGAAGCTCTTATGGAGAGAAGCTACCAACACTATCATATATGATCAAAATAGGAGCTTGCATGAAGCCTTGGATTTCAAGACACCCGAGGAAGTCTTCACTTGTAAGAAGCTTGATGTTTCTCATATTGGAATAATCAGGTGTCCCATGTATTTTCACATTCCTCAAGATAAAAGGAATACGTTGGAAGCTTCTAGAAATAAAGGAATATTTGTCAGCTACAATCAAAATTGAAAGGCATATAGAATCTATGTGTCTAGTCAAAGAGATATGGAAGTAAGTCATGATTTCACCTTTGATGAAGACAGTACCCTTGGGAAAGCCATATATCTTCCTATCCGAAGGAAGGACAATGATGATGATGCGAAAAAATAGGATGAATCTCCAATAGGTGATCCAATTATCGATGTTAAATGCCCGATGGATCCTATTGATCCACCTCCTGGTGATACCTATACCTCAAGAAAACATCCACTATGTCACAAAGATACTCTCAAAGATGTTGAAAAACATATTGTTCCAAGAGTTACATTTAGTGAAAGTAAGAAGTCCAATAGGTATCAAGGTTATTTGGTTGCTATGAGCACTATTGTTCAAGTTGAACCATGCACATTCGACGAAGTCGTAAAACACCAACTTTGGAATGATGTGATGAATGAAGAATATGAGTCAAACATGAAGAATGATGTCTAGGATGTGGTTCCTAGGCCCAAGGACAAGTTTGTGGGCATTTCTAAATGGCTTTACAAAATTCAAGATGGATCTGATGGGAGTGCTAAAAAATATAAGTTCATGATTGTTGCTCAAGTCTTATCTCAAAAGGAAGGAGTGGAGTATGATGTTATATTTGCACCAGTCTTTCAATATACCACTATCTGATCTATCATTTCTCTCGCTTTCAACCATGGATGGAGCCTAAATCAAATGGATGTCCAAATTACATTCTTGCATGGCTAAGGAGGAATTTGAATTGGAGAAACCTTAAGGGTTTGAGGATCAAGATCGAAGGACACATGTATGCAAGTTGAATAAATATCTCTATGGGTTGAAGCAAGCCCCTAGGGCTTGATATGAGAGGATTCATAATTATCTCATGAATTTGGGATTTACAAGGATTTATGTTGATCCTAACCTATACTTCAAGGATGAAAAGGACATGCCTCTCATTTTGGTCATTTATGTTGATGATCTCTTTCTGACTGCTGCATACCCTCTCATTTATCAATACAAGAGAAGGTTGACGTCTGAGTTCGAGTTGAAGGACCTAGGTTTGATGCACTACTTCCTAAGCCTAGAGGTCTAGGAAAATTCAGGTGAGATTATCCTTTCTCAAGGAAATACATTGTGAAGTTGCTAGAGAGATGTTGGATAGTGGAACGAAATTCTGTGTCTACTATGATGGAACTCAATTTCAAGAAGCTATGTGGAAGTATTGTTGGGCCCAAATTGGAAAACCTTTCTGACTATCGACAAATTGTGGGGACCCTAATGTTCTTAGAAAAATCCAAACTAGACATATTCTTTGTTGTAAATACTTTGATTGAATTTATGGTTGAGCCTCATCACATACATGGGATTTTTGCTAAGAATCTCTTGAGATATCTCTATGGCACAATTAACTATTGGTTGAGATACATTGCCAGGATCTTGAGGCTACATGGATATTCTAATGTTGATTGGGCTGGAAATGTTGTTGTTGGGAAAAGTATCTATTCAGAACGCCCCTATCCCACTCTAAGGTGTGATAGTGCCTTAGCAACAAACAAGGAAAACTATTCTCGTATTCTTCTTTATGAAATGTAAACGAAGAGGAAGGATGTAACTAACCTGTGTCTTTCGCTAGTTTGTTGATCCAATCACTCTCCTCTTTGTTCACCTCCTGCTGCCTGCTCCCTTACTGGTCCAGCTTCACCAAGTTCCTGCAAGATCACAGAAGAGGAAAACTACACAAAAGACATAGATTTACATTCATAACTAGATTAGGATCAGATTTAAGCTAAACATGCAAATATAACAAAGCATCATTGATATACAAGCATATAGGAGAAACTCAAATAGTTTTATTGATATGATAAGAATGTCCAAGAGGAGATACAACCAAGTGAGTCCCGATCCAGCATCTACCTCCCAGCAAAGGAATCCCTTCCTCACCTCCAACAAAGCATAAATCGCCGAATGTACTAATCTCAATCTCAAACCAACAGCAATTCTCTGCAAAGTACAAAATTCCAGCCTCTGGATCTCTGGGATGAGGGATCCATATATAGATGTAAGCAGAGAGGATAAGTCAGCTTATGTTTTGACTTGTGGCTTCTCTCTGTCAGTTCTTGCTTCCACTTGGAGGCTGAGAGCCTCTTACTCATCCTTGGTCAAACTCAGTGAGGCAAGTGTCATTGAGGAAGATTCTGGAAGCTTCCATTGTCTGTACACCTCGCGGAATGACACTGCCATTTGGTATTTCTCGCTCAGCGCACCCTGGTAGTGCATTTAGGTGCATTGCAACGCACCTAGCTAGTGTACTGGGGTGCTTTGCAACGCAGGCAGCTAGTAGAGCATCTGAATTGATCCTGAATTGACTAATTCTGAGTAGTTTTTGGTGGAGAACTTCTGGGAGAAGCTATCATTGGTTGACCTTGTTCCTTTAGGGGTAGGAACAACACTTTTAGGGACTTTGGATCCCTTGGATTATGGACATTTCATGCTCAATGCTGTAAGGCACAAAAATGTCTATAACAGTTGCCCCCTAAAGTATGAGGCCGTTTATCGGGTGAAATGCTTTATTAGGAGGATCCGAAGTTCTTTCAATGCTGGGAGGAGACCTGTAATAAGATACAATACAATACATTATTTTCATACTGTTTTCATGATCTAGCTGAGGCGGGCATTCCCATGCTCAGCTTTATAAATTCATTTTTATGTACATAGGACAGACAATCGTGTGATGGTAGACTGATGATCTTGATGAAATCATCATCCTTTTGGTAGGATGATTATCTGTGCTGCAATGCTGTACATGTCAATGTCTTTATTTTTTCTGAATATATATCGCAGCCCGGATGGATGAAACTAGATCCGGGGTCTTCAATCTCATCCGATCTTCACTCTAAGTACAAGTCGATCCATGTGAGAAATGTTCTGAAGTCGAACATGGAAAGACATCGCTTGATTACCAGTCAATGATGTAAACTGTTAACAAGCGCGAGAGGAATCACCGATAATGATAATGACCCTCAAGGTATTGCAGTACAATTCACATGGTGTGAATAAAGGACTTGGCATCGAACACCACGCAAAATCTTTCGGTCGAAGGTCATTGATGTATACCTGTCGCCGGAAGTGAGAAACTTGCCATTGAGGCATGCAAGCTTCAAAGTACTGAAGGGGGTGTTCCTAGATCAACTTCTTGGATAATGAGCTGATGTCGACAAGAAGCGATCCATCAAAGGAGGGCCTTAATGTATCCCACATCAGTGACACGGAACGGAGCAAATGATTTTGATGGAGGTGAAAACGATCTGGTGATATATGGTTCAGGGTGGCGGTCATGAAAGAATGAAGTATAATGTATGGTAGTGGATGGGACATGGGTGACTTCTCTAGATGACTTCTCTTGAACATATCGGCGACACTTGTATGATGGATTGGTAGCATTTACCCCAAAGGTGGATGGTATGGCGAGACCATGGTGATGTGACCGGTGAATGAAACAACCCAACCCGATTCAGGCACGGAGTGGAAGTGTCATGTTCAAGAGCGACTTGCTACCAATAAAGGTTCTTTGAGTTTCTTCCCAATTTTTCCCCAGTCATTGCTGACCAGTACCTCTTTATTTTTGTCAAGCTTGAGGAGGATAACATATGCTTGTTCTATAATTTGCCCTTCGGGCAAACCCATCGCTATGTTTTAACGAGCCTAGCGATAGTGAAACTCGTTCTCGTCTAAAGACAAGTTTGTCGCTATTAATCTTTTTAACGAGTCTAACGACAAAGATAACTCGGTCCTTTTCATTTTTAGAGAGTCTGAAAAGGTACGTAAAGGTAACTTCAAAGTTCCTTTTTCGTCATCTAATCCCTTAAGTCCGAAAAAGTATAAAACAATACAGAAGGGATGAATTTTCGATAGTTTTAACGAGCCGAACAAAACAAGCGCTCGATCTTTTTGTGCAATAATCTCTCAGGTCCAAAAAGATTAAAATCTAGAGGAGGGATAGCACTTCCGATTGCTTTAACGAGCTGGAAGGCCAAAACTCGGCAATCTTTTCATATTTTACGAGTCAGATGAAAAGTGCTTAAAGAAGACTCGTCTTTTGAGGAACGAGTGATAAAACGGGTAGCAGCTGATTCTAGGTAAGGGTTGGAATTTTCCAATCACGGCAGTGTCACAAGGATGGCTAGTGAAATCACTCCTCGCAGCTGTTCCTCAAAATGGGTAAACAATCAAATGGAGGTGAATGATCGGCCAATGTAAAAGTGGAGGTGACGGTGCAAACACGACCAAGGCTTTAATGGCTGATAATGTTACATTCACGGTGGTTATTTACCGGAGGATAGTTCATTTTTTAACGAGCTTAAACGCGGGTTGAAACACTTGCTCGATCTTATGTTTATTTTTTAACGAGCATGAACTATGTGCTAAAACTGCTCGATTAATCCAGTCGTATGATAAGAATGTCTCATTGAAGATGCCATTTTTTATGGAGCTTGCACCTTATAAAGCTTTTCCCCGCATCCTTTCTTTATGCAAGTTCGGAAACGACTAATCCTACGAGTTTAAAGGGTTAGAGGTCCTAAAAATTTAAAAAATAAATAGCCGCCCCTTGCTTGCACTCCAAAAGGTTTGCATGCCCCCAGGTATAAAGTATGATTTCAAGGTTACCCCTACTTCACTTCCGCCAAAACATTTGTTTTACCGAGAGAGGCCTACCTCTTTCAGGTTACCAAAGATTGTCTTATTCGCGCAGCAAACAAAACATTTCCTCGGCAATGTCCACCGAGATGAACAAAGGTGAGTGGCGACGCCCGCCGACCCACATAACTTTGACAAGAGAATCTTATTCTAGAATAACCCTCTTCCAATCACGGACGGGGTACAGACTAGTCATATTCTCCCGCGGAAACCTACCCTATACCCAAAGTTTTCTTGCCAAAGTAGACCAGGACGCATGCCCCCTGGGTTCCAGTCATATCCCTCTGAATTACTCGCGCTCATCGAGAGGACGGACAGTGGGTTGAGACATTTCTTGCATGAAGAGACCATTTAGGGATGGTATATGACTATTTGCGATGCGTGATCCGGGAAATGAAAGCTGGTCCACGAGCTTGACCACTCTTCCTTCGTGCGGAAAACACATTACTCTAAAGAGTGAGGAGACGATGGCTCCCATGCAATAAATATAGTCTCGTCCAAGGAGTAGGTTATAATCCAAGGGTCCTTGAACGACCATCACGTTCATTTGAACGGTCTTCCCTTTCAATGTTATGGGCACATTGGGGAGGATCCCTAAAGGTCGACTGGTTCCTTTATCGAAGCCTGTCAGATTTCTCATCTCAGGCAAAAGCAATGGCGAACCAAGTGCTTTCCAAGCAATAGAGGAAAGGATACTCACAGATGCCCCCTCATCAATGATGGTGCCGGCCATGACCATTCTGTATATTTGAGCGATAATTTGAAATGGTATGCTTGCTGGCAAACGGGGTCTGCCTAGTTGGTTCCAGTCGAAGGATACAACTAGGTTGCTTGGTGGTGGGACCGAGTAGATGGTCGGGTATCGCTCTGACGAACTTCCTTCCTGCGATAAAGGAATGCGTGGATTGCCCCCGTGTTCGTCGGAGTCTGTGTTGATGAAGAGAATTTGGATGGTTTCATCCTTATCCTCTTCAGTGACTGTATCATTCGAAGATAAAACCTCTGAAGGCAAGACCGGGTCAACTGCCGCCTCGACCCTTTGACTTTCGTCTGGTATGGATTCAGTTGGTTTATCTTCAATGATAGACGCTTCAGCTGACCACTTGAGCGGGCCAGCTGGATTCTCAACTAACGAAGGACTCGGCAAGAGTTTTTTATATCCAGGAGGAAATCGTAATGGTGAAACCGGACGATCTTCCAAGACTCTTTTAGCCTCGTCTAAGAAGGGACAACGGCGGAGGGCATGGTCACCTTCGCACAATCTACCGGGAGGTCTAGTTCTCCCTTTTTGCCCTGGAACTTCACTTTCGCTAGTTGACGGTGTGCTTTCAACATGGCCATCAGAGGTTGACGACACTGGATTGTGCAAACGGGGAGACCAGTCCCTTAGTATCCGAGGGATGCAAGGAAAATCTCTGTGAAAGTGGTCTCCCTTGCAAATGACACATGGTGATTTAGGCCTGGTCAGTGCTGTGTGTGGATTTTCATTAGACGCCACTTGTTTTCCCTTATTTGCCTTTGGCTCCTTCTTCTTTTTCTCTTTCTTCTTCTTTTCCTTCTTCTCCTTAGGAACTTGGTTTTTAGCTTTACCAGTCCCGTCACGCGAAGAGGAAGGAAGAGAGGAAGAATTAGAGGAAGTAGAAGGTTGGTGGGAAATTTTGGACTCGTCTAATTGCTGATTCGACTGTTCAGGAATAGTGGTGTTCTGAACGACATTGGTTGAGAAGAGCTAGACCGGCAAGCCAATTGTCAGTCCTGGAAGCGACAATGTGGCCATATGGGGCGCACCAACATCTCCCCAAGAGGAGAAGGGACTAGGATTTCCACCAAGGGGAATTCCTTGGTTGGTAGGCTCCATTTTCTCAACCTAAAGATCAACACAGGAAAAAGGGTATGAATATTCCATTTAAAATAAATTTTAACGACGCTTGGACACAACTTTCTTTTTCAATTTTAAAGAGTCGAGAAAAAGCAAAAGATGACTCTAGTCTCCTTCGATTTTTAATGAGCCTGAAGTGACAAGTGCTCAGATGGACCTTTTCCGTTAAGGAGTCTGAAAAGGAACGAAAGGGACTGCTCTGGAGTTCTAGGTAGAGGGTGTGCCAAACCAATCGCAAAACCGCAGAATACTTTTTAGGGTACGGGCGGTCAATCTTCCCGAATGATGTGTTGAGTGCATTGCGATCAGTAGGGCGGCCGACACGGCTTCCTATAGATAAAGGTTTTATGCCTATAGGGGTCTCCCAATATATACTCGACGGTACGTGGGAGCACAGTCCGTACTGGCACTTATCGTCTCTCAGGAGGAATCACCCAACCATCAGTGAGGCCAACAGTTACCAGGTTTTATGACGCCGAAACACATCTCTAGCCTAGACCTCTATGTTGTGCGTTAAGTTACAAAGCGTTGTTAAGTTCATTCAATTTATTTTAGGTTTATCTTTCTTAGAAGTTTGCCTTTTTGGATCACCACGAGATGTAGATACAATTCCTAAATGCAGTCTAAAGATGATAAGCAAGCCTTTATCTCTTTTCAACAATGAAAATCCTAGCTACAAGGGGAAAAGAAAGACACAATCTTTTCTCAAAGAGCATAGAGCACACTGTAAATGCACTTTTCCTAAATCAATCCATACAAACTGTCAAAATGCAAATGCACTTGTGCATGTATTTGTTTTCACTTTCTTAATATTGATGCCTAAAAAGAAAGTCGTTGTACAAATTTGAATTCGATTTCAAGTGAAAAACACAAACAAGCTTCTTTTTCGAAATCAACAAAGTAGAGCAGATTACGACACTTTATGATTTTGAAGTAAACACTTGTTTCGACACTAGAAATTCACAAATTCAAACCAAAAGACAAAAGTAAAAGCGTAATCAACTTTCAATAGCCAACAAACTTACTCCTAAGATCAAAACGACACTTACGACAGGTCTAGATCTAAGGGCGACAGTATGACTAGTTTACTTTTGTAATGGGAAACTGCAAATGATGTAACAAATACACAAAAACAAATACAGTTTATTTTATACAACTGAGGCGGAATTAAGGCAAAGAAAAGTGGTTTTCAGAGGTACACACACTGATAACAGGCTGCAAAAATCAGAGATAAAACTGATCAAAATGAAGCAAAGAACCACAGTTGCACAGGGCAAAGGCTGATCAGCACACCTGTTGCACAGAGAAACTGAATTGCAGCGCAGGTAGCCCTCTCGGGACCTGCGTTGAAATGCAGAACCTCTTCACAGAGCCTGCGCTGAAGTAGAAACGAGAATTTTCTCTGGGTTCTAGGTCACGGTTTGCAGTTTAATCTACGGTTTTTGGCCGGATAAAAGCTATTAATAAGGTACAATTAGAGGGATGATTTAAAGGAGGACTAAGAGCTATCACAAAGGGAAATTAGAGCATTTGTGGATCAGCTGTTCAGATCATAAACAGGCCGAGTGAATGGACTAGAGTAGCAGATCTCTACTTTGCATTTGTAAATGGCAAATGCAGTTCAATTCGCCACTCCTAAGTTTATGAGAAGAACAACAATAGAAACACAAATAAACTAACTAGATATGCTCCCCAGCGGAGTCGCCAATTTGTTGTTGGGAAAAGTATCTATTCAGAACGCCCCTATCCCACTCTAAGGTGTGATAGTGCCTTAGCAACAAACATGGAAAACTATTCTCGTATTCTTTATGAAATGTAAACGAAGAGGAAGGATGTAACTAACCTGTGTCTTTCGCTAGTTTGTTGATCCAATCGCTCTCCTCTTTGTTCGCCTCCTGCTGCCTGCTCCCTTACTGGTCCAACTTCACCAAGTTCCTGCAAGATCACAGAAGAGGAAAACTACACAAAAGACATAGATTTACATTCATAACTAGCTTAGGATTAGATTTAAGCTAAACATGCAAATATAACAAAGCATCATTGATATACAAGCATATAGGAGAAACTCAAATAGTTTTATTGATATGATAAGAAAGTCCAAGAGGAGATACAAACAAGTGAGTCTCGATCCAGCATCTACCTCCCAGCAAAGGAATCCCTTCCTCACCTCCAACAAAGCATAAATCACCCAATGTACTAATCTCAATCTCAAACCAACAGCAATTCTCTGCAAAGTACAAAATTCCAGCCTCTGGATCTCTGGGATGAGGGATCCATATATAGATGTAAGTAGAGAGGATGAGTCAGCTTATGTTTTGACTTGTGGCTTCTCTCTGTTAGTTCTTGCTTCCACTTGGAGGCTGAGAGCCTCTTACTCATCCTTGGTCGAACTCAGTGAGGCAAGTGTCATTGAGGAAGATTCTAGAAGCTTCCATTGTCTGTACACCTCGCGGAATGACACTGCCATTTGGCATTTCTTGCTCAGCGCACCCTGGTAGTGCATTTAGGTGCGTTACAACACACCTAGCTAGTGTACTGGGGTGCTTTGCAACGCAGGCAGCTAGTAGAGCATCTGAATTGATCCTGAATTCACTGATTCTGAGTAGTTTTTGGTGGAGAACTTCTGGGAGAAGCTGTCATTGGTTGACCTTGTTCCTTTAGGGGCAGGAACAACACTTTTAGGGACTTTAGATCCCTTGGATTATGGACATTTCATGCTCAATGCTGTAAGGCACAAAAATGTCTATAACAAATGTGGTATATAGAAAGATCATGTTAGGATGATACTTCTCATTGGGGTCTACTTCAATTTCAAGGATGATTAGGAAGTAGAAATTTGTTGCTTTAAGCACTATCAAGGCTGAATATATTGCTACTAGTATGGCTTGTTGTAATTTTTCTGGTTGATGAAACTCTTCAGTGAGATATTTGAGCATGTACTGGACACCACCATGATCTATTACAACAACCAGAGTGGGATTTTCCTTTCAGAGAATCCTATGTTCAACGATCCCTCCAAGCATATTGACATCAAGTACCACTTTATCTAGGATATAGTACAATAGGGAGAAATAAGACTCCAACACATCAAGACTGATGAGAATATTGCTAACATTCTAATGAAGCTTTTCAGGAAGGTCAAATTCTTAGCCCAAGAGACTTAGAGTTGTGGAAGGACCCTCTAATTAGGTCCTGCTTGAGTTGGACACTAAGCACTAGGAGCTCCTAGGCCCTTGGGGTACTTCTTGGAGATATGAGGAACCATAGGGTGAGTGGTTCAACCTCCCCTATAGGCATGTTTTGTACATGGTGAGTGGTTCACCTTCCCATATGATACCCCATGACAGTTGACATGTGTGTAGGGTGACTGGTTCACATTCCCCTATGATTGATGACACATGTGTGTAGGTGAGTGATTCACTTTCCCCTATGATTGATGATATATGCATAGGATAAGTGGTTCACCTTCTCCTGTAGCATATGAGTAGGATGAGTGATTCACCTTCTCCTATAGATTCCCATGGGAAGTACCTCTCATATGGAAAATTAATTGGGAAAATTGGATAGGGACAATAGCACTACAAATGGATGCATAGTGTATTGTTGTACTCCCAATGTCTAGGATGAATGGTGTTCAATAACTTGATCTCGAATAAATTCTGATTGGGGTTCTACCCCTCAACTGACTTTTATCAGTGAAGAGTGGTAGGGTATTGTGCCCCACTCTTGATCAATTATTCTTCATTATCTATATCATCGTTCATCAGAGTTGAGACAATATACAGAGGGGGTACATGATGACAAATTTCATAATGGATTGGCAGGTGGAATTCTCCCAAGTTGAGAGGGAATGTTAAAATAGGAAACTATGGCCAAATTTCTCTTTGGATAGCTCATTTGATGGAGATGATTGTTGGATTGAAGTCCTCTTTTTGAGAGGACCAAAATTTACATGAAGATCATTAAATTTGGATAAGAATAAATAAGTTTTTGAAATTATTCCCACACATGTGAAAATTATCAAGGTCAACCACATCATCATGTAGGATCACAAAGCCCAAGAGACATGTCACTTCACCCTCAACGAATTGTATAAATATGAGAGACCTTAAACCTCATTTGGCATCATATCATCTCACACATTTTTCTCTCTCCTCATTTGATTGGTTCGTACAACTTGTTGGGCATCTCTTTTCCTCACATGTGTGGCAGCAAAGAAGGATGAATTTGTGGACAAATTATAAGACCAAATTGCAGGATTGTTACAGGGTTTGACTAGCGTTGACTGTGGGGTATTTGACCAAGTTTGAATGAGATTTTTTTGGGAACATTTCTATTTGGGAAGGCCACATTTTTTGGCACACAAACCACAATTTTATGGGGAGGTTGACTCGGCTCACCGTAGGGTTGACCACAAGCTTGAAGTGTAGACTTTGACCAAGTTTGATTGTTGTTTGTTTTTACTATTTTGCACTGAAATTGAAAAATTTAGAATGTCGAGTTTGACTAGGTATGACCAAGCTACATTATGGATGATTTGTTTCTGCTTTTACCAGTGTTGACTTTCTAGTTAGGGCTGTTAACTGTTATTGACTGCTGCAAGATAATTTCATATTTCATAGGATTGCTTTGATCATCATTTGGCAAGCCAATTTTGACCTTATTGTACTCTCTCTGCTAAAAATTTGACATAAAAATAAGAATTGATGAATGGGTTTTCCCCATCTTGTGGTTTTTCCATCGTATTCACCAAATCTGGTTCCCTCTTGTCTTGGCTTGTCTTCTGCATTTTCTTATTCATGTCTTATCTATGCTAACTATCAATGTGATTTATGATTAATTTCAATCCTATTAGAAAACTAAATTGGAAATTGTCATTGGGTTGCTAAAAGGATATTGAAGTAATTATGCTAAGCATCGAAAATACCATTGTTAATTAACATTAACAAATTGGACATGGAAACTTTATTGCAAAAATTAGAGAATATAATGAACAATTTCAATATGCATTGACAAAAAAATTATGACTAATCATAAATACTAAAGATATCATGGAAGTATCAAGTATCAATATTTTTTAGGATCAATATGTACATTGCATAAATTATACAAATCATCCACGAATGAGGAATCAATAGTTTTGTAGACTAATCTATATACTAGATAAACAATATTGGTGTGAGTTTGTCATCAAGTGAAAACATGATAAACGATACTGCAAATATGAAAGTGATTTACAACAAGCTATTAGAGACAGTGAATCCCAAAAAGCCTGATCAGAGTTTTATTTCAAACAAAGTGTATGTTGCTAAATAAACCAATTTCAAAAGTCCTATGAGAATAGTAAATGTTGATCAAACTATAAATGAAGTTGACAACATTAAGATACTTGATTCAATTGTTGTCTGTTTTCCTAAAAATCAGGAAACAATAGCACAAATTTCCAATGAATCTATTATTTTTTATGATGGTTTTGTCACATTATGAAATGCAAAGTATAAAAATAGCAATAAAAAAATGAAGATTGAAAAGGTAAAGCTTCATAGAAATAACATTTTAGACCAAATAGAAATGCACGTTAATTTGTCAAAAGGTCCAATCTCATCACTCATGGAGCTACAACAAGTTATTGATAACGTGTTTGCAGAGTCTCTTTCTCAATGGGAAGAAGAAAACTTAAAATTAAAAATAAGAATAAATGACCTAGAATATGATATAGATCCGGGTCCTTTGTCGATGGCTTCATTGGTAATATGAACAGTAGTTCCTACAACTACTATTCGTGGCACATTGTACAGATTTTATAAATCTATCGATTTTCTTAATGCAATGAAAACATATATTATTAGAAATATATGGAAATGGTTACAAATCAATGAACATACATAGAAATAATTTTCTATTATGAAGCACTTGGGACAAAGATCTAAGTCATTTTTCGAGTGCATTGAACCTGATCTCAAACGACACAAGAATTTTGTGAACAATGACTTATTTTCTTTCAATTAGACATTGGATTTACTTTGCCATGTATAGAAAAGAGATCGGGAATAGCCAAATGCTAATCGAATAAAGAAACTCAAAGTTTCATGGTCTTAGAGAGTAAGAAGAATCAAAAACATTATTTTTGAATATCAAAACATACAAAATCGAAGGGAAAATGTAGATGACAAAGCTATACATATTGTAAAGAATATGTACATCCCACATATTACATGTGACTCTGGTTTAATTTCAAGAGAAACATTAACAATTGAATTGGATAAATTGAAATATTTAAAGGCATAATAATTCAATGATATAACCTATTTTAATACACATTAAGACAAGGAACAGGTAATATTCTTTGTTAATGTTAATGAACAGAAATATGTTTTAGATATGGAATTGCAACATGAGGTCACAAAATTTGAGAAATATATATTTAGTCAAAGAATCAAATTCTAAATTACAGTTGCTCCTATGAAACATTGCATACAGGAAAATTTAAATAATTTTTTTCAAGAACCAATAGCTCTGAAAATAGTTAATAGTTAAGAAATAAGGACATATCCTTTTACATACTGTAAATTCTATTGAATCTTGGAATGTTCACTTTGGTTGTTTACTAGTGATCAAATGTCCATATTTTTATATATTTTATTATGAATTTAGTCAATGTCTTGATGCAATTTTTTTCTCTTCATTGCAAGTGGATTTTCATAGAACCATTTATGCAATTGTATAAATGTTTTGATAAACTCTTTACAAGTTGAATTTTGTTTTTTGTATGCAAAATTACCAAGGTAGTTTAGATGTGCACATGGTTTTCCTCCTCCTCCTTCTTTTTCCCATATCTATGTTTCATCGTCACATTATCCTTTTTTGCTAATGCAAGAATTGGACCTTCCAATTCATTAATTAAAAAATAACATACATGGAATACATCGAAACTCTCATGGTCGGTGAATGGGGAGAAACCCCATCAAAACTATTCCCTACACCCTATCTCCAAACTTTACATTTCACGAAAGAAAAACACACATGGACTCATACCTGAAAAGAACATATGGTTGTCTGCATATAAAGGCAATAATTCCACCTGATTTCTTAAACTTTGGTTTGGTTGCCTGCACGGTAAGCTTTTTTCCCCCGGGATACTCTTTTCCTACCAAACTTGGCCTTCCTCTTTAATCTTGACCGTTGAACCTGTCTGATTGATCTAACGGCTTTAGACCAAATCGCCATGATAAGCTGTGCACCATTTATCGCCAGGGTCTGCAAACATGCACAAGTGATCTAATCCATTGAATCGCCTTGTGAGATACAACGGTGGAGATAGATATTGCACCCGCCAACATTCATAGAAGTTAGCATCCGATAAGGGTGGCTTTCCTCCCGACCCCACCGCCACATGGAGCTCACCGAGTGGGATCGCTCTCGAAAGGGAAAAAACTGCTTCCCGCTTGTGAGGGTCGTGATCACCTGAAAACCAATCAGGTCGCGGTGAAAAGGGAAAAATTGGAAGTCTTTGGGTTCGCGGTCTTCAAGTGTCATCTGCTCTCGATGTTTCATAGTCACATTATCATTTATTATATGTATTAAATTAATTTTGGAGCAATTGTGACTATTTTTCCGAAATGCAAGGGCACAAAGTTAAAGGATAAAAGAACTAGAATGGAAGCCATGAATATTCTAGTGAACTGCCATATCAAAAAAATTGTTGCTATCAACAAAATAGCTACTGTGAGTATCCATTTCGTATTATTGTTATTCAAATTTTATACATGATTATTAAAAGCACATTTATTTGTGAAGATTTTGACATTGTTTATCAATTTTATGAACAATTCGAAAATAATTTTTCTTTTCTTAATAGAAATGGAAATGGATTTTTAGTAACTGTTTTTTATTATTGAATTTTTTTTTCCTTTGATGTTTATTTTGAGCATAGATATGGTAATTAAGAATAGAACATGGTTACAATTTTATCGTGATTGCAGTTGTTTCTACACTAATGATGTATTTTATTTTCTTATAGTGCGAGTAACAAAGACCATTTTTTTTACTTTGAATATTGTCATCTAGCTTTTACCAATTTGAAATTTTTTCTAATCTCTTATCTGTAGGATATAGAAAATGAACATTAACAAATTGTTTTCACAAATAAAAATAATTGATATCTAATCTCTGAAACTATTTCGTATTTTGCATAATGAAATATTTTCTTCTAACTCCCCTCCCATGCAGTCCCGCCATTTGTTTTGTAAAGAACTTGCAACCACTTTAATTCTATCATTATTGAGTAAATCATATATGAAATGAAATTTAACCACTCTCCTTTTTAATGATATAAAATGACATTTTCCTACTATCGATTTCAATGATATTCATCAAGAGTGATCGTTATCAATCTTGTAACTTTTCCAGTACTTATCGTAAATACATTTCATACGCTTTAGAAATCGATATCAGAATAATTTAGGAAATTTACTATGTAAAGTTGTTTTGTTATTTACCAATTTTGGATTAGATAATTACACATTTGGTGATTTTACTTGTATTATTCAATATTAAAGGAACTTACTTCATCAAATAAATAATAAAAATATTCATTTTGTAAGGTTTCTTTCGAAAAAGTAAAAAGGCACTTCCGATTGTAGAATTACAACTTATCATATTCTCTTCTTTGAAAATTTCCTAATGTCCTTAAATCTAATCACAATGCGAATAAGAGATACAACTTGTAGTCCTAACTAATACTAATTACATTTTCTAAAGGTTACAGTGACAATTTTGCAGGAAGAAGCTATCGAATAAAAAAAACATGAGTTTCCAAATTGAATTGCATGCAAAAGAAATTATGAGCATTTTAATTGAGACATGTAAATCTATTTATGTTTATGCACATGCATTCATTCTTTTATGCTCGTGATTTTTCTGAAGAACCAATTCTGCACAACTACTCGTGCCTAGCATTTTTCACATAACTCTTTTTGTAGTTGCGAAATATGATGATAAATAATAATAATAATAATAATAATAATAAATAAATAAATAAAAACATATAATACTAATAACAATGACAATAAAAAAATGCAAATGCACATGAGAATAATTGAAAATAGATTCATAATGCACAAAAAACTCGATATTTCATTGTATTAAGCCCCACATTTTGTACAATTTACTAATAATAAAATAATCATTTGTTTTGTATACACACAAGCATGTCCACATAGAATTTTCTAGTAGGATAATACAAAATAACATCGCAGAACTGACTACTAAAAAAAAAAACAACAACAACAACCAACACACCATCCATATCCATATTGCATTCTCATTACATTCACAACATACAAGTCAGTCATGAAATATTCTCAGACTAAACTCTAATTCGTTAACTATACTTTCTCCACATGTTCTTTGTTTATCACTAATTTCTCTCACTAAATACATATAGATAAGAGCTACTCATTAGTACACTAGTAATACCATCATGAGCCATAGCAACAAGGGACACACTAGCACCAACACCAAGAGCACAACTAGCTAATCGTCATAGCTTTTTCTCTAATCCAAAACAACTAAATCAAATGCTAAACATCAGTCTATTAAAAACAATATATACTTGAATTCATTGAAGCGATATTGAAAAGGGTATTTTATAATATCGATAGATACACCCTTATTGATATCTTTACAACATGTTGTGATAAGGTCATTGTGTGTGGATTTACTGAATGGATATTAATAGTAGTACTTACTTTTAAATAATTTTTGTATGCTAGGTGTGATTACCAAGATTTTTTATCGAGAACGTAGAAAATTCTTTTAGCAGTTTGTGTATTAGCTATTATTGTTATGATGGTTATGAGATGTAGTATGTCATAAACACAAATATTAATTTGGCTAAAACTTGTTACAATATACAACACTTAAATTGAGAAAACAACTAATACATTTTATGCAAGAAAATAAGCCTGTTGTGCGGAACTTAGATCATAGTGTGGAGCTTATAGCCTATTGTGGAGAATTTAGCTCATTGTGCAGAGCTTATAGCCTATTGTGTGGAACTTAACTGATTGTGTGGATATTATAGCCTATTGTGCAGAACTTAGCGCATTGTGAGAGCTATTTATTTATTTAGGTGCGGATACAAAGTTTCTTTATCGGAAACGTAGAGAATTCTTTTCGCAATTTGTACATTATCTGTTATTGTTATGATGGATATGAGATAGAATATGCCATAAACAAAAATATTAATTTGGCTAAAATCTTCTACAATATGCAATACTAAAATTGATAAATGGGATTTGATATTGTATATGGTTTTAATCTTTTTGCACTTATTGTTTACATCCAACTAGTAGTTTCGTAGTTGTTCAAACAAAAAATATAGTGTGAAGGATAATTAATGCAAAACACCATATTTTCACTTTGGAAAAAAAACTTTATTAAAGTTCATGTCCATACTTTATCAACCCTTGTGCAGAGCTTTTAATATGTGGAGCGATGTCAAAGTTCGAATATATGTCAATGCGGAAGTTTATGTTTCTTGTTCTAGATACCATCCTTCTGCACATATTTGAAACATCATCATTTTGTACATATTTGAAACCATTATGTTCTCATTTCAAAGAAACAAGACCAATTTCTAATGCATTTGTAATAACAATTATTTAATAACATTGAATCTAATGACTATCATATGTGATAGAAGCTATGCAGACATTTTTTTAATTCTCTTGAGATTACTGAATGGTATATCTTCTATTTAGAAGAAGCAAGTTTGGAGGACAAATGCATATTTCTATTTCTCTTATTGTGTCCACCAAACAAAATTATTGAATATGGAAGTAGCTATTCAGAAATAGTTGTGCATATCCAGCAATAAATTCATGTTTGGTAGCACTTTAACTATTCCCAAAGCTTTGTCCAATATTTATTGAAATAAAAAATATATTGAACATTGTGCAGAGAAGCTATATGCCAATATTTATAAACATGCTTTAGTGTCAATAAAACAATTAATTTAAGTAGGTAATTTATTACTATATTAAATGTAAAATATTTTTCCATTTTTCTGATTGATTGATTTTTCCTTGTGTTTGTACACGATGTTCGCATACCGTCATATTGAATACTTGTATAATAATGTACATGATCACAATGAACTTGTATATATTTTATTCTGTACATTCTTTTTATTTAGTACACGTATATCGATAACATTAAAGAAATAACAATTACCAAACTAAGAAATTAAATACCTTTAAAATTTCGAGATTTATTTCACCATCTACTGCTAACATTTGCTTTGAAATTTTCAATTTCTA
The DNA here is from genome assembly GCA_031772625.1 of Pinus tabuliformis. Taxonomy (NCBI): domain Eukaryota; kingdom Viridiplantae; phylum Streptophyta; class Pinopsida; order Pinales; family Pinaceae; genus Pinus; species Pinus tabuliformis. Next base: position 872,273,577 of record CM062812.1, read on the forward strand.
TTTATTGAAAGTGTTAAATGTGTCAATAAATCATATCGGAATCCAGTAACGACTATGAAAAATTAGCAATGAGGATTATTGGCATCGTACTATTAATCATGATTAATGGCTTTACTAAATAAAAAACCTTGTCTGTCGCGATTTTCGAATTTCAATATTTATTTTACCATCTACCACTAACGTTTTCTTTGAAATTTTCAATTTCTATCTATTAAAAGTGTTAAATGTATCAATGAATCAAATTTGAATCTTGTAATGACTACGAAAAAATCAAGGCGAGGACTACTCGAATCGTACTATTAATAATGCTTAATGGCTTTAGTAAATTAAAACCCTTGTTAGAAGGTCACAAATTCACTCGAAATATTGTGGAAATTTTGTCATTATTTTTACCAAAATCCTAGAAAACATAACTTTATAGGAAAGATTGTGGCCCCAGTAGACAATTAGCATTATCATTATCAAAATAAAAAAAAAAAAGTTAATGATTTACCAGTGGGGGCCAACTCAGTAACTAAATCAATTTTCTATAGAAATAGTGAAACACATCGATGTGTGATATTCATTTATTACTAGATATATGTATCTATCCATTTCGAAAATGTCTACGACTGTCAACAAATTTTTGACATATTTTAGGAAATTTAAGCTAGAAAAATGCATCAGAAAAACCTTTCACGATGGAGTACAGGTACACAATGGTCTTATATTTTATTGCAATTTCTATTAGTATAAGACATATTTCAATGATATTAAATAAACAACAAAATATGTAGCTAGTGGAGAAGAATGTTTTGCAATATCAATACTTATTTCTATTACTTCTCGTAAACATTGGCTTTGACATTTTCAATTGCTATTTATTAAGAGTTTCATATCTGCTAATTTGCACATGATAAATACAAATAGTTGGTAATTTCCATTGCAACATCAAATTGTAAATATACATGATAATGTAAACGAATATATGTAGCAGTTAAATGAAGCAATCTATTTGTAATTATATAGTCAAGGAAGTGATATTGGAATTTTCCAATGTAGAAGGATAGGAACATAGACATTTTCTCTAGCGAATACTTTCTTGGTTTCACTTGTCTGTAGATTTATTGGTATCCAACAATTCATTTTCTCAATTTATTAGGCTCTTTTGCAATTATCTTTACAATGTATTTCTTTTTGTGCAGAACTCTTTAGCGAATTGTATTTTCTCATTATGCATTTTATGAACATAGGAGCCCTACCAATTGTTTAGAAATTGTTTAGGGGTTTGTATTTCCTCATTGCATCTTATCAATTCACTATTTATTTCTATTTTTCCTCTGGTATTTGCATTTTCTTTGCCCCAATAACTTAAATTGCATGTGACGAAACAAATAATGAAATTTTTACAGGTCATGATCTGCAAGAAAATATGTTTACACAACACATAGTTTATTAAATTTGCAGGAAATCAAGTATCAAATATTGACAATGGACGAAAAAAGAATAGCTAAATAAAAATAGAAACAAAAATCACTAAATCCTGCAAAACAATCCTCACGTTTGACAATTTTTACCAGTCCAACATCATCCATGACTCAAGCAAAAAGAAAACAAATTAGTTATGGAAAACTGATTATTGGTCAGCTAGTAAGTCATCGAAATTTGCATGTAGTTCAAACTCCCAAGTCCAAAAGTGTTGTCAATAGAGAAAGCATTGAACAGGTTATAGACCTAGAAAGTGATCGTAGTGAAAACCTAAATGGGTTGTTATTCATTTAGTAGTAAATCATAAAATAATGGAGAAAATTACATAAGAGGACATTATTTTCGATGAATGTCTTGTCACATTGCAAAATGAAAAGTATGACAAGACCAATAAAAAATTGCGAGTTGAAAAGGTAAAGTTTGAAAATAAAAAGGTTTTGTATCATGAGCACATTGATATTGATTTGTCTGGCATTGATACGATGGGGCTCATGGTATTGCAACAATCTGTGAATGATGCAATTACTTTAAATGTTACCAATGTGCTTGCAGAAAATAATATTCTCAAATGGAAACTAAAAGAACTACAAGACATTGCAAGTCCAACTCCTATGTTAATGACTCTACTATCAGTACGGTCACCTTCATCGTCAAGTCCTACTACTGAAACATTGAAAACATTTAACAAGGCTCTAAATATGCCTAGTGCGGTGAAGACATATATCCTTGATAACGTATGTGAAAGTTTAGAAATTATTGAAGATGCCTGGTGCACAGTTCTTGATTTAACGTATTTTCAAAAGAAAATAACAAAATGTAAACACTTCGTTCATAGTAACCTTACACAAGAGAAGAAATTCATTGATAACCTATTAAATACTTTTCAGATTAGGCTAGAAAACTCTCTGATTTCGAAAAGAAACACAAGCAGTTACCAAATGTTAAACAAGTGAAGCAATTGGAAGCTAGATGGGCAGAAAGGGTTACTACACTTGAGAATATCAAGTCTTCTCATATTGAACTTACCAAAAGGAGAGATGATGGTTATTTAAGGGTAATGGAAATTATAGAAGGCTTTGACAGTCCAGGCATGGCACACGATTCCAAGTTAATTTCAAAGGACATGTTAAAAATTCAACCGCGGGAGAAAAAACATAAAATTGCAACAGAGTTTGATAGCATCATTCATTTTACTACAGAACATAATGAAAAATGGCTATTTACCTTTTCCAAGGACAATAATTGTAATGCTAGGTTGGTTTTTGACATTCAAGAAGAAACTAGAGAAATTGAAAACGTGATTTTCACCAAAAACACAAAAATGGAAGTCATGATTTCCCCTTATGAGGACTACATTAAAAAAATAGTCAACATCTTCCTTCAACATGTCATGGACTCATAATACATCTTACAAACCATTGTTTTCTAGCTGCATATATTATTCAAGGAAATTGAACCCTAATTTCCGCTACAACAAATCCATTTACTTTACATTTTTCATTTTAAAATTTAATGCTACTTAGCAATTATGTCTTTGAAGACCATGTTTTGAATATTATCTCCTATAAATCTGAGTTATGGCCATGCTCATTGACATTTTATTTTTACATATTGTTGTTTTTAAATTTCCAAGAATATGCTTTCAGATTTTTTGTTACATTTAGTGTTGTATTATTTCTTTAAATGAAATTGAACATTTGGCAATGATTTGGAATTATAGACATGTATCTCTTAATAATATAATACTAGAATGAAAATTTTTGCTGAGCACAACAATTTTGTTCCACGCATTCAAAGCTTTACACAAGGAATATCGTACTTAAAAAAACTATAATTCCAAAAATCATATATATAAATTAAATTAAGTTAGTTCTAATCTTGTTGAGAAAATTTGTTTTCAATGCCTATGTCTTCAATCTAAACATGGTGTGAACTAATTGTTGTGAACCATTTGACCATATTGACTTTATGATAAAAACATTATTTGTAATTGATCAAAGGATTTAAAACTTTGTTTTATATCTTATATTGCATTATTGATTAAAATAAAAATTAGCATTATTACTAATTGCAATTCACCTAAGTTAAGATTTTATTAAATCGTTTAAGTGTGAACTACATATTTGACTAATGATGTGAAAAATGAATTTTCCAATCTAAAATATTACCAATAATATTAGCAACAAAATATTTTAGTGTCAAGTGTGGAGTTTCACACAAAAAAACTTTGTGCATACATTAAACTTCCTCCCTACAAACAAATCCTTTGTTCAATGAAATGTGGTTTTTTACATAACTTTATGTGCATTTCGCATAACGTTTACTCAATTGACTAGTGATATACACTATCTATAAGTCAAGTATTAGCAATAATACTAGAAATAAAAACATTTTCTATAAAGTTTGTGTGACAAAATCTATATGAAGGTGTCTTTTTTGTTCTGAAATTACCAAATGACCTACGTTTTATTGAATTGAGTGTTGATATGTGTTATTTTAAACTAAAATATCATCTATAATATTAACAGATACTGCAAAATGTGGAAATTTGCACAAAGATCATTTTCACAAGAGCCTAAACAAAGAGACGGGTTTCTCTATTCGAAAATAAGAATTATTTACACTTAAAAGTATTAGAAATAACTTCACATACATATCTAAATATAACATATTTAGAGGAAGTGGTGCAGACATGGTTGGGGGGGGCAACTAGTCTGGAACAAACATGGGCTAAGACAAATCTACACCTCCACGTAATCTAAACCTTGGCACAATGAAACTTGAATGACAGGAAGAACTTATATGCTAATTAGTTTGAAGTGTCACAAAATGTAGACCCGCCTTAATTAGTTGCAAATACAAGGAGATACGCACTATTTATCGCTAAATATTAGCAACAATATTGTATAAGTCAAATAATACCCTGGTCTTATTGTGAGCAACCAATACACATTGTTTAATACTAGAATATTAACAATAAGAACCTTTAATGTGAAGTGTGGTGTTCCACACATTGAAAGCTTCTTATGTACTTCTAGACAAATGCCTTATTTGAAACATATTCGAAGTGACAAACATAAGCATAAAGATATACCATGTGTGGACGAAGCTTTGCAAACATCATTATATGGAGTAAGAATAGCAGACTAGGCATAGTATGACATAATAATTTGGGTGAAATATGCCCTCACAACCACATCCACATTCAATAGTAATGCGATTTTTCTACATAATCACCTAAATAACACTAGTTATAACTAAAATATGAGTAATAATATTAGAATTTATTACATAGTGCGTATATCTGCCCACACAAAATCTTGAAGGAAAAAATATTTGAAATATTCAAAATATTTACAATTAAAATATTAGCAATAACTTTGTATATGTAAACGATTTACTAAAATGGCCACTTGCTCTGGTATAGTTTACCCATGCGCTAAGGCATAAATGTTGATGAAATGAGGATCTCACTTAATTAGTTGTAGAGAGAAACATATACACATTATTTATCATACATTGAAATCTTCCTCCGCACAATGAATATTCTTTGGGAAAAGCTAGAATATTATCATGTTTCGTTGTGGAGAGTTTTTACTGTGCACATTACGATGTTTGTGCGGAAGAGAAGCTATGTAGGGATTTCAAATACAGAGCTATGTATCTTTTTGCAATGATTAATATTTTTAGTTTGCATTGGAGACGGTGATCCATAAGATATTGTTCCAATTTTTTGATTTAATTATGAACAAAAGACAAAGTTGTTACTAATTATGCAAAAACAATTGTGCGAAGACGGAAATAACAAAAAATTACAAGTGCGGAAAACACTCTCAATTAACAATTTAATATCGTATATATGAGAAAATTCCTCAAAATCATATTGTTGAATTTTAGTAAAAAACCATTACATCTATTCATTAGACTGCACAAAAATTTATAATTAAATATAATATAATATATATATTATTGAAACACATTATTATACAACTCTAGCATCAATCATATTCTAATTGAAAACGTTATGATTTTGAAAATAATGATTTATAATGATAACTATCTCAAATAATTTATATATAAATAAATATTTAAAATTAATTAATTATGTGTGTGTTTGGAGTATACTTTAAAATTGTTGTTCTTTGGTTAAAAGTTCATTTTTTTTTACATAAGGAAATAGGTTTAAAAACCATTTAAAGAAATAGGTTAATCCTAGAGGCATGTCGCAAGAGTGAAATTCTACCCTTACACGCAATAACAGGTAATTATAGGTGACCCTATTTTCCTTAAATAACAATGATAAATCTACTTGTATTAGGGAATAACAATTAGTACTTGTTATCCTCACTGTTGGTTTGAACACTAAATCATGTTAAATTTTCTTATTATTGAAAGAAAGAAAAACCATTATGAGATTGTGAAAAAACGAACATAAAATCAGCTTTATACAAATTTCTAGTCTTGTACTAAAAAATGAAGCACAAACGTGTAGCTTTTCATTATTACCTTATTTCAAAGACATATAGAAACACATTATATGCTCCTTAGAAAGCGATAGCGAACCATATTTAGAAAAGCATTGTTTTAGAACATGGTATTGTTTTATTCATGATAGATTTAATATCTAAACGTATTAAAATTGTTATTTATATACCGTTGTTATTCTCTATCTTGTGTTATAGATAAATAGATAGGCTATAAATTAAAGAATATTTTGATATATCAATCAATTATTTTATTTTAGGATGGTAAAATAGATGTTTTGTTTTTCTTTTATTTTCATTTATAATTGATTGATTCTTATAATTTTATGAATGCGATTTACTCATTATAACTTTATATTAATTTATGTAAGTGTATGTAGAGATATAAAATTAGGTCTTTCAATTTTTTGAAAGGCATTCCACGGTACATGTTCTACGCTCACCGATTGAGAGAGGAAATATGTAATGTTCTTCCTTATTGATCTCCAAGTGTTATATTCCTCGGGCTGTGCGCATTAATTTCATGAAAAGTTGTCGAAACAATGAACCATTAATGTTATGTGTTTAGGTAAAGTCACTTAGCATTGTTTCCCTAACTAAATCATGAATGCTTGTGTTATTTCATTGACATTGATGTTGTTTCCATTATAGGCCATGTATGGCATTATTATTTTATTATGGCATTCATTCTTGAACATTGTAGGTGGTCTAGCATCCCTAATGGAGCAATATAAGTTCTCTAGAAAAGCAAATAAAATAGAATCTTTTCTTTTTTAATGACTAGAATTATGATGAAACTACTCCTTTGCACATTTGTAACATTTAATCGATGAATTGAACCTATAAATAAATATTTGTCTATATTTTCTAATACTCTTTTTAATCCCTTAACTTTGCAATATGTATTTATGTTTCTTTTGGAAATAAGGAAACAAAACATGAATTCTAACTATGAAAATATTTATATTCAGAATATGCAATCAAGACTTATAATGTTGGATGACAAGCATGGATATTTTTCCAAAAAAAATTTCGAAGTAAGTATTCATTTTAATTTAATATATATTGTTAAACATGAAGAAGGGAGGTAGTCAACATAAATATTGATGCTTAAGAAGGGAAATTGTATGAGGGTAAAAGTTATAAGGGGGATTTGGGAAAGTTTCCTATCTTACGCTAAACAAAGTATTATGGTTTTTAACCTAGTGGTTGAACTACCTAACTTTCAATAGTTATGAGAAGAGATGGGGGAAGTCGTACCAAACTACTCCAAAGGCCACATACCCATTTTGGAGAATTTGGATTGACCATGTAGCCTAAGGCAAGGGATTCAAAATTCTAATGACAAGTAATATGTGCATATGGTGAGCAAGCACTAATGGAGGAAAAAATAGAGCAAAGAAAATAGAGGTTGCATAATGGATGTGGATGAGTCGAGTACTAAGTTACTATGAACTAGAGTAACATATGATACATATCTGGAACTATATGTGTGTTCCAAGACTGCAATTCTAAGGAGAAAGTGAGATAATTCCTTTTGACTAGCAACAACATCCTATGTAAGGTGGTTGATGACTTGATTGGTCGGGGATGTCAATCTTGAAGCCATTAGCCTAAGCTAGAGTGTTAGAGGAAAATGTTGAGAAATTTGATGAAGTTATTCAAAAAACAACTAAGGAAGGGAAGCATGAAGACACTATTGGCTTATTGAAGGGCTCCTATCATGTTATGCAAGTCTATTGTGACCATACTGTGAAAGATAATAGGCCCAAGCTTACTGGTTGAAAGGAAGTGTGATGAATGGTTATGTATGCAAGAAAATAGCCTACATATCCTCTAACTTGATTTGAATAATGTTGAACCCTAAGTGAGGCCTCCTATGAAGGCATCATATCTAGCTCGAGGGTGGCTAGATGCAAGAAATATTGCACTATAGCTATACCTATGGTGGGTTGGAACGTGGTTCTCCCTTCCTCAGGTTTTAGAAAATTTTTATAACTCATATAAATTTGTTTATGTCCGTGCTAATGAATTGAAATTATTGTTTAGTGTTTCATGATTATTTCTATGTTCAATTACTGTGTATGTTTGTAATAATAAGTTGAAAGTTGATTTGGTGATTTCCTAGTTATGTATAAATGGTGAGTTGAAGGTGTTATGACTCCTTTCTTGAATAAATTCTATAACTAGAAGTATTCCTTAACTTTATTTTTCTAGTAATAGATTTGAATTATTTGTGTTGTAAGATAGTAATCAAGGGTTGTATGGATCTTTAACGATCTTCTTTTCTTTTGTAGTTTCAATGGTTATTACTAGGAATGAGTGGGAGGGGATAAGTATCCCTTTATCACTATTGGCTGAGAATTTATATGTCATTAAATTAGGGTAAAATTTATTTCCTTTAGAGATAAGTCAAAATGTTGGGCCCTCTATGTGTAATAATTCTGGAATTTGATGATGTAATGAGAGGAATTTTCATCTCATCTAGGGACGTTGAGGAAAATCGGTCATGGGACATTCTGTGTCTTTCTCCAATGGTGATAGAGCAATTCTTATTTCATTTGGGGAAGTTGAGGACAAACGTCCATGGGACATTTTATGTCTTTCTACCATGGTGATATTTTGTTGAAGACAATGTTGGGATGTTTTCATTGGATATAGAAGACTTTTGAGCCTTCAAAAGTATTTGGGAAAGTTTTCTACCCATTAGACACATTTTTAGTCCTCAAGGTAGGTAAATAAAAACCTTTTTTTTCCTTGGTTTTGGGCCACTTTGGAATTTGGAAATTGATTCTCCCTAGTCATATGATCATCTAGCAAAGGACCATGACTAAGTGCTCAGTCAAAAGGATTCTAAGAAATGAGTATAGGACATCAAGGTCTCCACGTCTAGCTGCACGTCAAATAACTCCATCGTGAACTCCCAAAATTGATGGATCCCCATATTTTATCAGCGAAAGGTGATGTTTTCGCTAATTTTCATCTATACAGCTCAAGTGAGAATTCAAAATCCTTGTGGATGTTCAAAATTCATGGATTGGAGGCTTTATCCATAGGCCCTAGTGATATGGTTTAGTGAGGGGCTATGATCAAAAGTATAGTTAGGAGGTGCTTAAGTTTGAAGGGTGAGAGTATTGAGATATTGGAGTGTTAAGAGTTGAACATCAGGTAGTAATTCAATCATCCCAGAGCATGAACCTTCAATATTGGTAGATCCTAGACATTTGTCAACAAATGGGAATTAGTCCTAGCATTTGAAAATATAGTATTAGGTGTCCGGTCTTAAGAGTACCATGAAAACACTCTATTATGAATTACTTGGCACTTAGAGATCCCAACAATTCCATTAGTTAGTGGGGATATTTACATTGGTTGGAATCCATCAATTAGTTCATGTGAAGAGCGATGAAGTGGAGTTTTATGTTATTTTATGGCCCAATGCTCAAAAGGATGACATGCCATGAAAAAGGTCTCGATGATGTGGCATGTTGATGAATTAATAGGATGTGGAACAAAAAAGGTTTTTGATAATGTGGCTTATTGACATGGATCTAACATGGCATGTCAATGTGGTAAGCTGACATAAACTAGAGTGCATAATGGCACTGAGGTGGAGGCCAAGTTATAGTCGAGATGAAGATGTCAGTTATTGGTACTTCAGTGTATCCAAAGGATGGAGTATATACCTATCAACCTTTGGAGTAGCGGGGTACCAGGCTATCAAGATATTCTCTATCAGGTTACTAGGTGTCAAGAGTTAGGCAATTCCTTGATTAGCATGCATCATAATCCCCTAATACCAATAGATCCTAATACATATGTCAATTAACATGGATGATTCCCATTAGTTAACATCCATATGTCATGTTAGATGAGCATCATGAGTGGGGTTTTATCATTCTTTGATGGTCTAGTGACCCGATAGATTGAAACTTTAGTGGATGGAAAGAAAGTGGAGTGGTGAAAGTAGAAAATATGTAATTGTATTAGAAAAGGATAAAACAATAAAGAAAGTAAGAATGTTAACCCAGTGGTTTATTGGTCCAATGAACGTGTGGTTGATATGATAGTCAATGGAATGGGCAGGTCATATGGCACATATGATGGTGACATGTAGGAAAAAAGATTTCCATGTGCTTTCCAAGTGGCATAGTATGGAGGTTGACATAGATTTTGGATGAAAATCTATGAATGGCCATAAATTTATGTCCAAGTATTAGATTGAGATGAATTTTATATCATTGGAAAGCTCTTGAAAAGTAAAATATGATGGTGGCCTTAGAAATAAGTTTTGATATGTTTGAAGAAAGATAAATTTTGATAACTCCACTTCTTTAAGGTGATGTAGGAGGTTGGTTCTAGGTACCTTGTATACATAATTATGGATTAAGGGGATGGGTATGTTACAAGTGGTATCAAAGCTAAGGTTTAACACTTGGAATGAATGGGCTCATGAGAGATAAAATTATCTGAGTTGTGGTTCAAACACTAGTCCTAAAATCCCAAAGTTATACCACATAGATGTTATTGGGGTAATACAAAGATCTTATTGGTTTTGTTTGGTGAAAATAGTGTTTCCTAAAGTGACCTTGGATAAGTTTGGGTGCTTGTATTTAAGAAATTGTATAGGTGAAAGAGTGCTCTCTAGGAACACAGAGTCACGTTTGGTAAAGTTGTGAAGAGTATCTCAGGAAGTATGGACTCCTATGAAGGATGCTCAACAAGGAATCAAAAATGTATAATTAAGTATCTAAAGTGCAACAAATGCACTTTCATATATACGGATGCATGTGTGTGGGTATTTTTGGATGCCCTTCCATAGAAATGCTAGAGTACACTACTAGAATGATGGTGTGGCAATGGTCATAGCTAAATATCCATGAAAGGATTTTATCCTTAGATAGATGATATAATTGTCATGAATTTAGGTGATGGTATAAGTGGTTGAAGCTAATTATGTTGGGATGAGAGAAGTCCCTAAATCTCTCTAGAAATTGGATAGGTCTTAGTTACAAGGCCTTATTCATGGGTCCTTAATAAGTGTCTATGTGGTTAATGAATGGCATGTTGAATAGAAGGGATAAGATTGGTATATAATATGGAATTTGGATGTGGTTAATGCATTCCTAAAAAGCAATGTTCATGATTTCACTGGGTAAAATGAATGAGGACAAATGCATGGATCAATTGAGTTATTAAGAAAGAAAAAACAACTTTTTGATATGTTTTGGACCAACTAGACATTATTGTGCCTGCCTCAGTAAGAGTATGTGTGACACATGGTGCTCATGGATGGAACTATGCAAGAGAATGATACGTTTGGAAAAAAAGGTCATAAGGTTAGTTATGGAATGTGTAAGTGAGGATTTAGACCCATAAAAATCAAAATTGTTTAAAAGCTAAGTGAAAGAACCATGTGTGAGGCAAAACACATGATAGTTTTTTTGAATGAGCATACAAAGGTATGTAAATCATATCTAAAATTACCCTTGATTACCTTGTATAATGCATCGTAATGGCTTCAATGTTGATGTGAGTATGGAGTAGGAGGCAAGCATGTTTCCAGCTACCAATAAGGTCTAGTTGTGGTATGTTGACCATATGTAAGGATGTATGACTAACAAAGATGATAATTGATGAGCCCCAGAAATGGGTAATTATATGGGCTCATTTTTCCTCTTAATTTGACTTAATCCACCATTCTCATTAGTTTATTGCATGTTTTTGATTATATCTATGCTAATAGAGTGAATTGGGTTAGTCATTATGCCAAAAAGTCTAATGTGTGCTTTGTGCAGATTTTTGGTCAATTTTGAGAAAAAATCAAAGGTTTAATGAGCATTTGGTAGCCAAATTCGAGGAAGAACAAGGGAGAGGATTTGTAGGAGGGTGTTGCCTTTATTTATGAACCCTTACCTTGGATTCTCCATCAGAAACTTGGAGCACCAAGGTCCAATTTCCAAGGGGTAGCCGAGCAAGTAAAGAAGCACTATGTTTATCTCTAGTTCTGGGAAGCCGAGCTCCTTGATTTTAGGAGGGATGTTGGGGGACTCCATTTGTATAAATAGGGGGGATTACGGCCTCAGTATTTTTAGTTGGATTTTATCCATTTGATAGTCTATTTTTGCACTTTAGTGCAGCCTTGTACTCAGCTCATTTTTGAGCTCTTTTTGCAGACAGTTTTGTGATGTAACTATTATTTTTTTGATCAATGGAGATGAATCTAGCTTTGAACCAGCATTGATATTTCCTAGGGGGTTGTAGCTCTTAGGTTCGGGCCCAACCCAAGTTCCTAGCACCTCCTTTGTGTATTTATATGCTTTTTCTTACATTCATGAAATAATTTTTGTTGTTTAAGTTAAATCTTGCTTTGTTAATTAGGTTTCTTTTGATGATTAGAATAGTTGTTCTTGCTTCAGGTTGATTAGATAGTTTGCTGCAATAATAGAAAAAGATCCAAAAAGGCTACCAAGCAGGCCTTGATCTCCTTTCTCCCTCCTTGGGACCATGATTTGAGATCAAGGCACTCTTGCTGCCACCAAAACATTGTTTTTGCTTTCCAATGCAATTGCTAGTGTGAGATTGCGAGTTGGAGAAGTTGATATCAGTTGGACTCACATGCTTAGATCCTTTTTCTTTCAGTTTCCATGGATTTCTTATGTAACTTACTGTCCATAAAGTTCTGTTCAACACTTTTCTAGTTTTTAGTTCAAAACTAGGTTAAAATAGGTAAAACTCTGTTTTTTTAGTTCTTGCTTGGGACATTTTTGAAAAGTAAGTGTGCAACTCACTTGTAGAACACTCCAGCTTATCGTTCTCCCATCAAACAACCTGCTCTAGTCCATCTCTCAAGATTTCCCCCACTCATTCACCATACTTTCCCAAACTGCCCTAATTTTTGCATTTTTGTGCAAAATTGCTTTCTTGACCTTTGAACAAGTCCAACCATATCCTTCATTCTTGATCTTCATTTACAAAGTCCTAGACCCCTTAACATCTCCATCCACCCTTAATTTCCATTCTCCCTCTATTTTTCCACCTTCAAACCTTCAAAAACCACTTTCGGACTCCTCCTGTAGATCCTCTTGTAGAACATCCTGTAGATCCCCTGCAGCCTCCTGTAGAAGTTCATGCCAGTGACTTTTCAAAGTCTAATTGCAATGGAAGTCTCTAGAATGGTACTAGGGACTTCTTAGGACCTCTCCACACCTTCCCCACCTCCTGCAAAAGCTAACTTCATCTCCCTTCACCACCAAACCGTTGCACAGTCACATCTAGTTAAAACACAAGCATTATAATTCTACATGAAAATGCTCAAAAGTACAAAATGATGATTTTTTTCCCTTCTTCCTTCAGAAGTAGCTTGAATACTTGCATTATACCTTTTGAGTAGTCAATGGCATCCATTTCATTAGTTTCCATCTCTTTTCTTGCAAATGTAGGGTTAGTGGGTAAAACTAGGGTTTGCTAGGGTTTGCGTTTCCTTTCAGTTTTCATCTTATTTCTGTAAGTAGAGTAGCCTCTTTTTAGTTAGCTTTCTCCCATCACATTAAAAGCTTCTACTGAGAACTCATAGAAGTTGGCTTAAGCTCCTAGCGAACTTGTGCCAGCTGATCAAGTGACAACCTGCAGTAAGAGCTAGTACTTGTGCATATAGCATCGTCACTTCCAAGTTTGTTACGAACTACCGGGTTGATAAAAGTAAAGTAGGGAGTCCCAGGAGTTGCAGCATCATTGCTACAATACTGGAGCTCACCAATAATATCCTTAAAGAAATTTGATACAAGTATTCACTTGGAAATTGACTTCATATGTGGATTTTCCATTAGGTCAATCGAAAATCTTTTGAGGATGCTTTAATTTTGAAAAAGAGAGAGATCATACAAGGGCTATGATATTTTTTATCCAAAAGATAATGGACAGATAGTAAATACATGTTAGTGTTTTACTTGATATGTGAACGAGCACCCAAGGTCTTATTGAGAATGGGTTCTCTCATAAGTGCAATAATTTTACATAGATAATGATAAAGAAACTAGTCAAGTGAGTGATAGTCATGTTGAGAGTAAGTTTAAGGCTCTTATAGGTGAAATAAAATTTTAGAGGACTATGGTGAGTCTATAGGGATTTATTTCCAGTCATTAAAGGTAATAAAATGGACATGTTGTTTTTGTCTTTAAGTAAAAAATATGACTTGAGATATAAAGTTGACAATCTCTTGTGAAGTGCAAGTTTTTTGCATAGGTAATGAGAAGGCCATATAGGAAACTGCTGGTCAGATCAATGAAAATTAAGTGGTTTGATCATGACAGGATTATGCTAAATGAAATAGTAAAGTTTACATGGAAATATGGTCCCTTTGGTGTACTATCAAAAGGACTTTGTCAAAATGGAGAAAGTTATGCAATCATAGAAGGTAGTGATTCTCAAATGAAGGAAATCATATCTTAAATTGTTATCAAAATAAAAATATGAGGTTATTGATATAGCCTATGATTGAGAAAACTTGTATGCACATGAGTGGAAGGGGAACTAATCCATAACCAATTACAAGAGACAATTTGGGTTGTCAACCTAGTTCAAATTATGTGAAAATTTTAATAAGAAATTGTTGTATATGTTTAGTATATAGGAGTTATAGAAGAACTTGGAAATTTGTTTGTATTGAAATAGGAGGAAAGATTTGAATAACTAGGAATCATTCAAGGAGGCTTTATTGGTATGATGTGAGAATCCGGAATGTGGAGTCTCCAAGTTGTCTAAAATATTGAGAAAGGGTGGTTGGCTCCTCTAAAATATTTTAGTTTTGGTTGTTATGTCTTTCCTTTGAAAAAGGTTGAATTTTGAAATGCCTTAACCTTGAGAAAGCTTGATCTATTTATAATATATGAATGCACACTTGAAATATTAAAAAAAAACAATAATAATGAAAATATAGTGCATGTAAACAAATTGACTTATTTCTAATTAAAAGTGTTATAACACATGTTAATATTAATTCCACTAATAGCCAATGTGTTAATGAGATTTTTAATTAAGAAAATATGTATATTGTTCTCAAGAATTTTATACTAAATGATCCCTTATTGTAAATAATATTTGAGGTAGTAGAAGTGCCTTTATGCATTGAAAATATTCTTGAGAACAATGCAGACAAGGGAAACTTGTCAAGAAACTAAAGTAGGATCCAAGTGGACTCCTTGAAAATAAAAAATTAGTTGAGTATGCATAGTGGCGGAAGCCATGTAAGCATTTAAATTAGATATACTACAACAACTGGTAAGTTAAAGGAATTGGGTAAGAATTCCTTTAGGTTAATTTTATATTATTCCTAAGTTATTTCAATTGAATGAATGTATTACATGAATTCTTAAGTCAGGTGTTGTAAAGATAGGAAATTTTTAGCTCATAAGATGTCGTAAAAATATTATAGTTTTGTGTTTTTATGGTGGAAAATAATTAGATCTGTGAGTAATACACTGACATGTCAAGGAAAATTTATGCTTGGTAATGCATTGAGCGAATGAATAGAATATGATAGCGATATTCTTACATTTGACTGGAGGACAAACATTAGCATCACTAAATTCCATAAAAATAATGATTATTAGAATTTAAAATAAAATTGTTGATTATTAAAATGAGTGATGTAAATCCCTCACTCATGGAAAAAGTAATATGGAAAAATGGATTGCTAATAAATTTTGAGATGGATATCTTAGTGGAGAGAGTTAACATGAAACTCTTGACCTTGAGCTAATTTGATTGTTGGCATGAAAAAGTTGATTTCCATATAAAGTTTCTAGAATGGGATGATAATTAATGAATATGTAGCACAATGATGTTCTCCTTTTGATTGGTATATAATGCAATAGAATTGATTGAATGATTTAGTATATGATGGTTTTGAAACAAATTTAGTATCTTTTGTGAATATTATATCGAAAGGATTTTATGCATAAGAAGCTAACATGATTTGGTTGACTGAGAAATGAAAATTACAAGTAGAATACCTAGGGTATGCTTTGAAATGTATGGCATTGATGAAAGTTAGAAATATTAACACCTATAAGAAGCCAAATGTTATGAGAAGTGTCTCATGTTTTTCAAACCTGGCCTTTATGAAATGATGAATCTACAAATTAATGATAGATAAATTTTGTGAAGGAAAAAACCCAGGAACAAGGGCACTATAGTGATACTACAACCTTATGACATGTGAACTATGTTAGAGTAAGCTAGAGGGATGACTTGGCTATAAGACTCTAATAGTCTCTTTGATCTTCCTAAGTGAGGAAGCCTTCATTGTGTATATTAACTGAAGGACTTTGTGACCAATAGGGATTTCCTAAACCTAAAAGGGTTATTCCAAATGAAAATAGTGAACTAAACTTGTTACCCATGGGAGATTGATGGAGTTAAAGATAACCATCCAAATAAGCATTAAGTCGAAAGTTTCAATTGTTAAAATAAATGTTTCCTGTGGAAATTGAGATCTCTTATGGAAATGTTAATGGTTGTATATGAAAAAGGACATAGTGCATATGTGCTATCTATTTTCTAATGTAGGTACTATATGGAATATAGTAAGTCTAGAAGTGACCATATTGTGAAGACAAATATCAATGTTGGAATGGTGAGAATAGAAAATAACATGGAGATGATTTGTATATGCAAGAGTAGTGATGATGGTGTTGCTAAAAAGGAGTAGTCTACATGTTGTTGCAATAAATAAAATAAAATTGCAATGGTGTGTTGGTGAGGATGGCACCTAAAATGGTGCCAAAACTTACAATCATGTTCCCTTAAGGGAGATGGGATTGTAAGACCCCTTTTTCATCCCCTACATTTTTTAATATGTAATTAATATTGATAATGGTGGATGACCAAAATATATGCATTCACATACTTCTTTTGATTTAAATATTCATTTAGATTTATGTATAATTCTAAATATGAAGGATGGGGCGACTAGTACAGATATTGAAGCTTTAGAGGGAACCTTTCCTAAGGCTAAAATTTATAAGGGGGTTTTTGGGACATTTCCTATCTTACCCCGAATAATTGTTCTCATTTATGAACTAATGTTTCAGCTACCTAAATTACAAGAACTATGATAAGAGATCAGGGAAATAGTACCAAATTAGTCCAAATGTATGAGCCATGTACCCATTCTAAAGAGATCATATTGACCATGTAGCCCAAGGGAAGTGACTCAAATTATATTAATGGGTAGTATATGCATATGGGGAACAAGCACTATTGGACGATAGAATAAATGTGAGTGGACAAAGGTTGCAAAATGTTCATTATTGAGCCAAGTGTTGTGCCTATGAATCAAAGTAACTTGTGAAACATATGCAAAACTATACATGGTTTCTAATATTATGGTTTTGAGCAAAAGTTTAGATAAATCCTTTTGATCAGAAGAAACAACTCGTTAAGTTGGTGGATGACTTGATTAGATTGGCAGGTCAATGTTGAATCCATGAACCTAAGCTAGAGGGCTAGAGGAAAATGTTGAGAGTTTTGAAGAAGTTATACAAAAAAACAAAGATAAAGGGAAGCTCTAAGGGACTATTGCCTTAGTGAAAGGATATTTTCATGATATGCAACTCTAGTTTGATTATATTATGAAAGATAATAGGCTCAGGCTTAGTGGTTGAAAGTAAACACACTAAATTCCTATATGTGAAGGAGAGTAGCCTTCATATCTTCTAGCCTAATTTGAATCTTTTTGAACCATGAATGAGGCTTCCGATAAAGGCATTGACTCTACATGGGGGATGGTTATTTTTAAGAAAGATTGCATTATAGTTTAGCCTATGGTGGAGTGGAATATGGCTATCACTTCTTCAATTTCTCGCAAAATTTTATGACTTAAATAACTGTGTTTATTTCATTGCTAATGAAATGAAATTATTGTTTAGTGTTTTAGGATTATTGATATGCTAGACTAATATGTATGTTTTTAATAATAAGATAAAATTTGGTTTGATGGTTTCTTCGCTATATGTAATTGATAACCTAATGGTGTTATTACTACTTTCATGAAAAAATGCTATAAGTAGATGTATTCCTTAAGGTATGTTTTTTGTAATAGTCTTGAAGTACTTTTGTGTTGTGAAAGAGTGATCAAATGTTGAATAGAGATCTAAGGCTCTTCTTGTATTCTCTATTTCCAATGGATAGCGATAATCCAATGTGGGAGGTGGCATCTATGACTACATCCCTATTGAATGAGAAAACTTGATAAATGCTTTAATGAGGGTAGACTTCATTTCCTTTAGAGATAATCTAGAATGTGCCCCTCTCTGTGTAAGTATTTTGGAGTTTGAAAATGGAATGAGGGTAATTTTCATCTCATTTGTGGGAAGTTGAGGAGAATTGACCATGGACCATTATGTATCTTTCTAGAATAGGAATATCTTGTTGCAGAAAATATTAAGATATATTTTTAGTTTAGAGAAGACTTGAAAGCCCTCAAAACTATCTGGAAACATTTTCTACCCCATTAGAGTGCTTTTTAGTATTTGATATAGGTTGATAACTTCCCTCCATAAGCCTAATTTCCTTGGCTTCTTGCCACTTGTAAATTTAGGCATTGACTCACCTCGATTTAAGAAATTTTGGAAATTTTGTGTTTTGGTATCTTAGTCATAGACCCTAATCATATGTTCTAGTAGGGGGCCATGATTAAGCACTTAATCAAAATTATCCTAAGACCAAATGATATGATATCAAAATATTGGGGTATCAGGTATTAGAAGAAAACAACATATTGAATAAATCCATCATGAATTCCCTAATACTGATAGATCCTAGTTTTTTTTAGCTAACAATGTTTGTTCCATCATATGTCATTCATTATTGGTTCAGGAAAGAAGTTGGAATCCTTGTGAGAGTTTGAAATTTATAGATTTTAGGTCCTATTCCTAGTTCTTATTCATATGATTTCATAGGGGATTTGACCAAGAGTTTAGCCAAGAGATGCTTAAGCCCAAAGAGAGAGAGAGCATTAGGCTATCAAAGTGCTAGGAGTTGGGCATTAGGAATTACTTCAATCATCACAGATGTGAACTTGATATTGAAGGATCCCAAACATCTATCAACGAATGGGTATTACTCTTAGAAGTTGTTCTAATATTAAGCATCAAAGTATTGCGTGTTAGGTGTTGGGAGCACCATGAATACCCTCTATGATGAATTCCTCCACACAAAAATATTGACAAGTATATTAGTGATCTAGATTTATGAAGGAACAAAATGAAATATATATTTGAAGAGAAACAAAGAGATACATTGAAATTTGAACTTTAATTAATTAGTAACAAATGTTGAAAATTGTTTACATGTAGAATGGAGACAAACTAGCTCGGGTGATGGTAGCTTATCTCTGAGAATATATGTGATGACTAGATGCCTTCTAAACTATGTTACAGTGATGCTAAGGGGACTTTTTATCATCAAGAAACAATGGAAAACCCTAAAAATCCAAAAACTTAACCCTACAAGATGAAGCGCTAAAAGCTTGTGGGCCCCACTATGGTTAATTGGAATGTCAACTTCCTAGGGTCGTAACGTTTACATATGATCTTTGTTTGGCACATGCAATATAATGCTATTGAGATCTCTACGAGGACAATAAATTTCAACCACAAATAGAAGGACCTCAAAATGGCTCCCATTTTTCTGTTTCTCTCTTTTTTTCTTGTTTCCTTAAAAGATATCATTTAGGGCCTCAAAATGGATCTAAAAGTTCAAGACCTGAAAAATTACCGAACATAGAAAATTGTCAAAATAGGAAAATGTTCTAGAAAGTAGGAAAGTGAAAAGATATAGTATTGGGGTTCCAATTGAAATAGGTAGGTGGCTACCAATATCCACCTCGATCAGTTGTCCCCCCTTACAAAGCAATGTACCCCATTGCATTGAGTGCCCCCATGAGATGGGAAAATCTTTGTTGAACTTGGTCCCTGGTGAGCCAATTTCCTTGGTGCAGGAGTTCATGTAGAAATTCCCACTGTAGATCAACAGATTATGCAATATACTAAAGCAAAATACAAGATCTACTTCTACAACAAACTTTGCGGAAGCTTAATCTAATATGAGCAAGATCAATGAGAACACATATAACTGAGAATGAGAAATCAATCACACATAACGCAGAAGAAATAACTATGGAAAAGCCTTAGCCTAGACCCCAATCTTTGTATTATCATACAAGTGGAAAATATGTTTAGATTACAAAAAGAATTAGCTCACAAGCTATCCCGCTCTCTCTGCAATCAAACAATACTGCTCACAGACAATCAAAGGCACTCACAACCTTCTCCTCCACCCTCCAAGCCTCCTATTTCGTTGCGCAGTTTTTCCTAGGGTCCAATGCTTCCACTTGTGTGAATTCCCACCTCACACTACTCACTTGGCTCAGAAATAACTGCACAAACCTGAAGGAGATAATTCCTTTTGCATGGATGAGTTTCCTATATAGGAAAAATCCTCCAACTGATAGTACATTGTCCCTTCCTCTGATCTCAACTGGGTCTTTGACTGAATTGACATGCATGAGTTATTTATGAGAGAATATTCAGTTATCTGGAGAGAAGAAGTTACATGCATGCAAGCATTAATTAACTGAACTCACAATTAATTCCATAAACTGTTGGAACTAATCTAACTAGACTTAACTTAGATAACTGAGCTAACTAATTACAACTCAAATTACAAATCATCCTTATCTCTTTAACTGATGCATAAATTCCTCAATTAATGGTGAAACTATTGCATGTCCCCACATAGACTTCATGTTTGATTTTCTACAACTAATTAACTCATGGTGAATTAATTAATTATTTTACAAATAGCTGCTAAGATCAAATTCGAATTTTAATTCTCAATTTTAGTTCAGGGACAAACTAAAATTGGAATCTATCCCTAAATGCTATTTATAGCAATGTTATTTTTAGCACTTCCATTTTTAATTCCTTTTTCTATGTCTAACATTAGTGCCCGAACTTATATTTATAGCAATGTTATTTTTAACATTTCTTGTTGCCATTTTCAAAACTCCCTCTCGACAAGAAAGGCATTCAACTTGAACCCAATCCTGAACTTTTGGAATGTTCTGCATGCAACACTTCTCCCAAGTGTTATTGCTCCAACAACTCTAGAAACAAAAAAAAAGCTCCCAACTGACCTCCCTGTTGGGCTAGAAACACCCTCTAATGTTGAAGCTCCCTCTGCCGCTGATAAGTGATCCCTTTGTGATCTCTAAGATGCTACAACACTCTATGCATCTCGCACTGTTCTACACCTCTCTGTGCCATCCTGCACTGGTGCGACACTCTTGTGCCTCTCACATTGTTGCATCCTGCTAGCTTTGCACTGTCTTGGGATTCCTACACTGTAGCTCTCTCAGCCACTCCATCTGCATCTGTCTCTACCCACTCATCCAGTCCTGCTACTCCTCATCGGGACTCCTATAGCAAGGTCTAATCAAAGAGGTTGGGTACCTCAATGATCCTGCCCCTATTCCAGCCTTCTTAGGACTATCACTCCACATCGCCCCACCTCTAACCTGGATGTATGGATGCATTTGATCCCTCTGCCCACTTGGCTCAAAATTTCCCCTACTGGAGGTCTCTGCATGAGTGGATTCCTCCACTCGATCTCCTCTCGGCCTCTCTAGTTGTGGCTGCTCCACAACCTCCTCAAGTTGTTTCACCAATTGTGGTTTCTCCACAATTGTCAGAGACTTCTTCTCGTGCTGCATGTTGAGAGGTAATGTACTCTCCCTCTCAACCACCAAGTCTCCATCAGTTTTCTTACTCCTCAAGGCTTTGCATGCATCTTGAACCTAAATATCATACAAGTTCTTGACTCGTGAACTGATCTGCTTCACCTATCTTGTGGTGATGTGTCAAAGGAAAACATTTTCCTTACTGAAGACTACATCATAGCCTTTGTCTTCCACCATTGTGATCAACACCAAACTTTTCCTCAGCCCTGGTACATACTTGACATCGGTCAAGGTAATGCGAGCTCCATGCTCCCTCTAAAAAACAACCATGCCTACACTTGAGACACTATACTTTTCATCATTACCCATCGCTACGAGTATTTGGAGATCTTTCTCCTCCAAGGTACTGAACAAAATCTTGTCATTGGTCATGTGGAAAGAAGCTCCACTATCAAGAAACCAACCACATCCAACCATAGATGAAATCATGCATGTGAAGAGTGTGAAATCCAACTCGAACTATGAAGCCAATGCCTCACCTTCTGATCCTTCCAAGGATCCCTTCTTGGATTTCCTCAGTGGACAATTTGTAGCAAAATGGCCCACCTCATGACAATGAAAGCACCACACTTTTGATTTTTCAAACTTCTTGCCACCATGGGAAGAACTTGATTTGGGATGAGAATCCTTCTCCTTCCCTTTCTTTGCCTTACTCACTAAGGCAAAATTTTATTCATCCTCCTTGGATGAAGAAGATCCATCTCTGGTGCTTCTCTATATCTCCTCTTGCATCAAATCCGACCAAAGTCGTTCCCAATCGGGCAGTTTTTCTCTTCCATTAACCGAGTCTTGGTAGCGATGCCAGCTCTTAGGAAGACTGAGGAGTGCAAGTCTCATCATGTCATCATTGGCTGTCGTGATCCCTACACTTCCAAGCTCATCCCTACAGGTGGTGAACTTGTTCAGATATGTAGAGATCATGTCTCCCTTTTCACACTTGATTTTCCGAAGCTTGTCTTTCAGTGCCAGCTTCCTTTGATCACTGTTGTTCTGATATAGATCTTTCAATGTTTTCCACATCGAAAACAGTGTCTCCTTCCCATGGAGACTTGAGACTATGTGGTCTCGAACTCCCTCCAGAAGGATTCTCCTTGCTCTAGCCACACATTTCTTCCATTCTGCCAATTCTGTAGCATTAGTCGGCTTGGGGACTTCTTGATCAATGAAGTCCTTTAGACTATTATCCTCTAATACTGCTCCCATGCGATACTTCTAGGCTATATAATTCGAGCTGCCATCAAGGCCATACTCGAGTCTTAAACCGTTGAACACCATTGGTGAAATTGAGATGTGATAAGAACTCGATTTCTATATTCAGGAACCTCAAACTTCGAACTTCTTCCTTCTTGTATATTCTTCTTCACTTTGATCACCTTTGCTCTGATACCATGAAGAAATTGCTACTGTAGATCAATAGGTTATGAAATATACTAAAGCAAAATACAATATCTACTTCTACAACAAAAATTATGGAAGCTTAATCAAATATGAGCAAGATCAATGAGAACACATGTAACTAAGAATGAAAAATCAATCACACATAACACAGAAGAAATAATGCGGGGAAAGCCTCAGCCTAAAACCCCAATCTCTATATTATCATACAAGTGGAAAATATGTTCAAATTACAAAAAGAATCAGCTCACAAGCTATCGTGCTCTCTCTGCAATCAAACAATACTACTCATAGACAGTCAAAGGCTCTCATAGCCTTCTCCTCTGCCCTCCAAGCCTCCTATTTCCTTGTCCAGTTTTTCCTGGGCTCCAGTGCTTCCACTTGTGTGAATTCCCACCTCACACTACTCACTTGGCTTAGAAATAACTGCAAAAACTTGAAGGAGATAATTCCTTCTACATGGATGAGTTCCTATATAGGAAAAATCCTCCAACTGATAGTACATTGTCCCTTCCTCTGATCTCAACTGGGTCTCTGACTGAACTAACATGCATGAGTTATTTATGAGAGAATACTCAGTTATCTGGAGAGAAGTAGTTACATGCATGCAAGCATTTACTAACTGAACTCACAATTAATTCCACAAATTGTTGAAACTAACTTAACTGGACTTAACTGAGATAACTGAGCTAACTAATTACAACTCATCCTTATCTCTTTAAGTGATGGATAAATTCCTCAATTAATGGAGAAACTGTTGCATGTCCTCACATAGACTTCATGGTTGATTTTCTACAACTAATTATTTTACAAACAGCTGCTAAGATCAAATTCGACTTTTAATTCTCAATTTTAGTTCAGAGACTAACTAAAATTGGAATCTATCCCGAAATGATATTTATAGCAGTGCTATTTTTAGCACTTCCATTTTTCATTCCTTGTTGCTATGTCCAACACTGGTTCCCGAACTGCTATTTATAGAAATGCTATTTTTAGCATTTCTTGTTGCCATTTTCAACAATTGAATAGTTTTGATAACTTGATATAGTTGGACCCTCTGTTGGCGAGTGTTCTTAATATGTGTCTATGATTTGATTAGTGTTGTCTTATTCAATGCAATATGGGTTGAGCTCTGTTGGTGTCAATTTCTTCACAATGTCTGATGTGTCCAACAATGGTGGAAAGTATGGCTGAGGGAAGTCCACATTGAATATTGGATCCAAGCCAAGTAATGGGGGCATATTGAACTCGAATGAATTGTCTCCCACAACCACGGTGGTGGTGTAAGGTTCATATTGGAGTGGTGAAAGCTTCCAATGGGATATGACAAGGTGTTCCTTCTACAAATGCATCCAAACCTTGTTTCCAACATAAAACTTATGTGGCACCTGATGTTGATGAAGTCATTGTTTTTACTTTGCATTGGATTTATCCAAGATGTCATTAACCTGATGGAATATGTGAATAATGTCTTCAGTAATCCTAGTGGCTTTATCAAATTCAGGTTGAACATGTGCAAATAATTCTTGTGTACTTTCAAGAGGCATTGCAACTTCAATGGAACATAATGGTTGAAATCCCAAGCCCACTTGAAGGGGCTATGGCTAATAAATTTATGTCGAGCTTTGTTGTAGTTGTGTTTCACATAGGGAAGAATCTCATCCCATATTCAGGGATGCTTAGAGTTGTACATGCCTATTATGTGGATTATCGTCTTATTGATGACCTCTGTGTGGCCATCAGTATGGGGGTGGAATGATTTCAACTTGGTGAGCATAGTGTCCAACAATGACCATAGGCTCGACCGAAATGTTTTTAGGAACCTGCTATCCCAATTCGATATAATGGTTTGTGGGATCCTGAAATGTACCCATGCTCTTTCAAATAAGATATTGGTCATGTCTTGCGATGTGATACTCTTCCTGCACTAAGCCAATATGGTCATCTTAGAAAATTTGTCAACAACCACAAATACATATTCATTGCCATGCTTGGTAGAAGGGAGGTTAGGCATATAGTTGAGGGAGATGGATTCCTAGGGTCGACTGGGAGTAGGAAGAGGAGTGTATAGGCCTTGCTTCTTAATGGTTGGCTTCGTGATGAAACAATCCGTATAGGATCTGATATATTTTCCAACATCGTATTGGATATTGGGTCAATAAAAATACTTTTGTGGTACCGCCACTATCTTCTCTACACCGAAGTGTCTTGCAACCTGATTGTAGTGTGCCTTCGAAATAAGCATGGAACACTCACTTGTAGGAACACAAAGGTGTCCTAGGTGGCATAACAGTGCATCCTGGACATGGAAGTCTGAAACTTTCTTGCCATCCATAAACAGCTGGTATGTAGTGGTGAATTATGGATAATTTTTGTAAAGCTTAGATAATCCAAAAGTCTCATGCCCACAAGAGTCGACAACAATGGTCAGTGCCACAATGGATAGCCGACTGAGGAAATTTTCAATATTATTGGTGTTTCTCTTCTTGTACTTAATGTTAAAATGGAATTGTTTCATATATGTGAACCATTTCTAATGGCGATTATTTTGCAACTTTCCCTATGTTTGCATAAACTAGAGAGGTCAGTGATCTATATGGGTAATTGTTTCCTTCCCCAAAAGGTAATATTTCCATTGTTAGTAAACTTGCACAATTGAATACATCTCCTTATTGTATTTTGGGTATTTCTGAATCGTATTGGAGTGTGTCTCACTATGATAGGACACTGTATGCCCCTGCTCGATGAGAACTACACCAATATCATAGTCGGAGGTATCTGTGTCAATCTCTAATGGTTGTTGGACATCTAGCAATGTGAGGACTAGTGCATAGAAAAGGTGGCTTTTTATCCGAGTGAATGCCTTTTTTTGTGATTAATACCAAAAAAAAATATTTCTCTCCTCTCCTGGTGACTTGACTCAAAGGATAAGGGATATTACAAAACCCCAACAAGAATATTCGATGTAAATTGGCAAGGTACAAGAAGTTTCAAAGCTCTATTAGAGTCGTTGACACTGGACAATCTTGAATGACTTGGATCTTAGTTGGATACACATGCATGCCTTGCTTGTCAATTATGTAGCCCGTATATTGGACCCGATCCATTCAAAAGGAGCATTTCTCCAAGTTAGCACATAGTTTGTGTTGTTGTAGGGTTTGAAGGACGTGTCAAATATGTTACAAGTGCTTTTCCCAACTCTTGTTGAAGATGAGAATGTCATCCATATACACGGCCGCAAATGAGTTGGTGAAAGACTGCAATATATAATCCATTGGCCTTATAGAAGTGGAAGGGGCATTAATCAATCCAAAGGGCATGACCAACCACTCGAGGAGACCCTCCATAGACTTGAAGGAGGTATTCCACATGTCTATTGGATTTATAGGGACTTGTTGCTAGCCAAAATTCAAATCAATCTTGTTGGAGTACCTATCCTCTTTGAGCTGGTAAAAAATGTCAACAATCTATGGGATCGGGTATCTGTTCCTGACAGTGATTTTATTCAATGCTCGATAATCAACATAAAATCTCCAGTTCCCATATTTATTATGTACAAGTATAATTGGGCTCCCACAAGGTGATGAACTTGGTTAAATGTGCCCTTTTTGTAGCAACTCCTAGATTTTCTGCTTTATTTCCTTTCTTTTCTACAAGAGATCAATAGTAGATTAGTACATTAGGTAAAGGTACTTTGAAGGTCATATTTATTGAATGCTTGACCTCATAATGCAAAGGTACTGTTGGGGTGAGGAGAAGATGTCCTTGTACTCTTCCATGACATTATCAACTTGCTTCTAATGAACCCTTTATAGGGGCATGGATGTGGCCATGATCTTCCCCTTACTTTCAGAGTGAATTAGAAAGAAAACAAATTTCCCAATCTAGAAGATGATGTTACTGAATTTCTTAGTAGAGATCAAATTAATCATGGTAGGCAGGGCTAACTCTAGTATCCTATATAGCTTACTTCCCAATGTAATAATAATAGTGCAAGACCTCGACTCATACACAACATGACGCTTCCACAAGTATGGTTGGCATAATAAAAGATCAAAAACTTCAAGGGGAGCAACATCACACAGTACCTCATCCCTGAACGGCTTTATGCTCTAAGGAAGGTGGCACTACTAGTTGATGTAGAGATCTCGCCCTTGCTAAAGCCACTCGATGGTGTATGGTTATGGGTGTAGTGTTGTCAGTAAGCCAAACTGCTTCACGACCTCAACTAAGATGAGGTTATTTTAACTTTTGTTGTCAATATTGAACTACAGTAGTGAACCCTTCACCACATCTATGAGATGTGGAAGAGACACTCACCCTCCTCTAGATCTTCAACATCAATATTCTTGACCTTGGTGGTGGCAACTGCGGTGATGGGCTTTGCATGGGGAAAATTTTAAGGATGGAAAATTATCTTAAAGTTTAAAAACATTGGCGAATCTCATTAATCCCTAATATGCAACATATAAATTTTTTATTGATGTAGTTGTAAAATTTTTTAAATTTATAATGATTGTATATATACTCTCTATATAATGTTGGGGATTTGTAAGGTAAAATAATTTTATATTGTAAAATTTGGGCAAATCATTTTTATAAAAAATGGAAATTGGCGAATAATTTTTTTTTTGAAAAATCATGGAAAATTAGCCCACCTACAAATATTACATCCTAAACTTTTCCATGGCTTTGCATCAATGATATGTTTCCCCTTGTTGGTTTTTGGCTTTGAGTTGCAACATGCATCTCACTCTGAATCTTTTAGCTCGAACACTAGTGACTACTTTGCACGACACTCAATTGAGTTGTGATTGGGGCTCTTACAGAATTCAGACCACTTTCCTGTGTCTTTCTTCATCTTCCCACTATTGTTCTTTGATTGTGTCTATGATGGGCTGTCCTGGGTCATTTCTCCTTGACTTGGTACTTTCTTTTTGTTTTGGAGGTTCTATTTTCTTGCTTCAGATTCACATATCCAAAGTCATACTTCTTTTGTTTAAATTTCTTCTTGATTTTGACAACATATTTGTACGCCACACCAAGTGAGTAGATGTCTATGAATTCCATTTATGCATTGATGTATTGCTGCAGAAAACCATGGTACTTAAGTACTAGATGTCGCACAAAGTCCTTGATAACCAACTTCGTGTTTACGGTGTGAAAAATATTTCTAAACTCAGGCACCTCTTTGTCCCTTTCCTGTCGCAGTGTGGTCCATTTTATATACTTGTCTTCATAGCTCTCAATAGGGTAATATTGTTTCTTGATAGTGTCTCAGAAAGAACCCCAAGAGGCTATGGTTGATAATAGTGAGGGTGTCTCCTCATCCTTTCAACCACAATGAGTTTCCCATCAATCCCTCACATAGCGGTTGTCTTAAGGAGTGTAAATGTAATATTTTCTCAATCGAAAAAATTATGGACCAAGAAATATCATTCTAGTAGATTTAACCATCTATCTACAACATCTACGTCTATCTCACCTTCAGATATAGGAATGTTAAAGTTAACTTGTACCTTAAAGGAGGCGACACCTTCAAAGTGACTGTTAGATGAAGATGTTTCATCCACTAGTATCCACACAAGGATTTGGGAAAAATTATCCATTATATTGTTCCTTTGTCACTTGAGGGATTCCTCAAGAAATAATTTGAAAGGATCCCCTCATCCCACGTCTTTCTTCTCTTCCGCCATGGGAAGTCGTTGGGGTCAATGGGGCCTGTCTTGCAAGGGCTCAACAAATTCAAGTCATAACTCCTTATACCCCGACCTCATTGGGAACATACATAAAAAAATAGAGAAAGGGAAGATTGCTCTAATACCTCTACTTCAAATTTATGAAGGAAAAAAATAAATAGAAACACAAAGATACAATGAAAACTGAACTTCAGTTAATTAATAACAAATGTTGAAAATTGTTTGCATGTAGAATGGAAACAAACTAGCTCAAGCAATGGTAACTTATCTCTCAGAATATGTGGTGGCTACATGACTTCTGAATTGTGTTACAATGAGGCTTATAGGCCTTTTTATTATCAAGAAATAGTGGAAAACCATAAAAATCCAAAAACCTAACCCTAGGAGATGAATTGCTAAAATATTGTAGGCCCCACTAGGGTTAGTTGAAACGTCAGCTTCTCGGGGTTGTAACCTTGGCATACGATATTTGTTTTGTGTGCACAATACCTCATTAGAAATATCTATACAAGGACAACAACTTTTTCCTGCAAACTGAAGGGCCTCAAAATGGCTCGAGAAGTTCAAGACCCAAAAAATTGCCAAAAAAATAAACTAATGAAATAAGAAATTGTGCTAAAAAATAGGAAAATAAAAAGAAATAGTGCAGAGGGCCCAAGTGGAATACGAGGGTGGTCGTCGATATCCACATGGATCAATTGGTTAGTGGGGAATATCCATGTCGATTAACGTGTGTCAATTGGATTGGGTGAGGAGTTATGAAGAATTTTTTATGTTATGTACTAGTCTAGTGCTTGGAAGGATGGTATGTCAACAAAGTAGATATTGTGATGTCCATACTAATGTGGTGTTAATGTGGCATGTTGGTCTATTAGGTTGATGTATCACAAATATAGTTTTCCATGACGAGGCTTGTCAATGTGGTGTGAATGTGAAATGTGGACATAGCAAGCTACCACAAATTAGAGTGTGTAGTGGTGTTGAGGGGGATGCTAAGTGGCAATTGAGGCAGGGGATGACATGGATAACATAGATTCGGATATCAATTATTATGACGTCACGTTATCAAAATGATGGAGTATCAACCTATTGACCTTCATAGTGGTTAGGTATCAACTTATCAGGATGTCATTTGTTCAGGTATTATGTGTTGGGATTCAATTAATACTCCAGGTAACCAACATCATAATCTCCCACTACATTTGAATAAAAATACATCCATCGATTAACATGGATGATTGTCATTGAGTGACATCTATCTATTACGTAGGGCGATCATCATGAGTGGGGTTTTATCATTGTCTAGTGGATTGGTGACTTGACGGCTTGAAACATTAGTGGATGGAAAGAAATTGGAGTGGCGGCAATAGGTGGTTCGCTATCAAATCAAATTGGGATCAAATAAGAAGTAAAGAAAGAAGATTAACTTGGTGGTATATTGGCCCACTATCTATGATGTTAGTATGATAGGCAATAGCTTAGAAAATCCACTATGGTAGTTGACATGGCATGTACAATGGTGACATGTCTGAAAAAGGACTACCACATGCATTCCAAGTGGCATGGTATTGATGTCAATGTTTCTTTTGGATAACAATATTCAAATGGGCATAACTTTGTGTTCAGAGCTTGAATTGAGTTTGATTTTATATTTTTGGAAAGGTCATAATGAGCATAAGATGATGGTGGACTCAAAAATAGATTTTGAGGTGTTTGAAGGAAGATTATTTTTTATAACCACACTTCCTTAACGTGACTTGGGAGATTGGGTCTAGATATCCCACAACATTAATCAAGCATTAAGGGGTTAGTTATGTTACATCTTTGTTGATGTATGGGGTAATTGTTTAAGTTACTCTTACTCATGCCATACCCATTTCAATTTATGTAGTTTGTTTCAATGCATTTTAGTTCATGGGCCATGAAAGTAGTTCCAAAGGCAATAAATAGGGCTTTGTGATTGTAATCCATTAGAAAGATTTTATTTTTATAGGCCTTGTTTTATAATATCACTTCATTTATATGAACCATGAACCATTAATTACAAGGAAAAGAATAGGCAATATAAAGGACAATCTATACTTCATGTCTACTCTAGAAGTAGGTACACTACCATAAGAACAAAATGAATGGTTTCTTGGAGAGTGAAATACAACT
This sequence comes from Pinus tabuliformis, assembly GCA_031772625.1. Classification (NCBI taxonomy): domain Eukaryota; kingdom Viridiplantae; phylum Streptophyta; class Pinopsida; order Pinales; family Pinaceae; genus Pinus; species Pinus tabuliformis. The sequence goes on from CM062812.1 coordinate 872,304,581, forward strand.
AGAAAAAAGTATTAGAAAATGTAGATGCAAATTTAGGTTCACTGTGACCACGTTTTTCATTGTTGTTTCAATATGTAGTGTGCATTTCAAATGAAAAGGATCCCTTTCAAAGAGCCATGTTGTTAATTCAAAACACTTTTACTTCCCACAATAATGATAATATTTTGTTTTGTAGGCTATAAAATCTACATTGTGATTGAGTGAGTGACATATGTTTGACCTTTTAAGGTCATATTTTTTATTAAACACGAATAAAATGGAGAACGCTATCCATTCTCCATGCCAAACCTCAAAGACAAAATTACGTGGGCTTCTTTTTCTTTTTTTTTTCCAACGATGATGGGAAAATTGGCCTTCTTGTGTGCAGTCAAGATTTGAATGTGCTTTGGAGCTCCCATAGCCGAATACTCAATAGGTCGTTGCAATATAAACATGGAAATCACAATCACCGCAACATATTTCATCTGAATAAACACCATGCCTTTGCCGTGACAGACCCTTTAGCGACCATGGAGGACAAAAAACTTGAATGGATTCTGCAGGACGAAATGGGCATCCTTATTCACCCACCTTTTTTGCTTGAATTGTACGTACTTGATGCCCTAGGTAGCTTTCAATTCGACCCATGGCATACGGATGATAAGTCACCTGATTGCCTTTTCCCATGGAAATCTCTTCGAATAGGATGTCGTTGTTGAGGGCGTGCTACAGTCGAAGAGGACCGACGAAAAGAGTCTCAACGATTCAAAAATGGAGGCCTGCAGGTAATGCATGCCCCGTAGGTAGGAAAATACTAAAGGTGTTTTGTCCCATTTGGCCTCGAATTTGACAACAACGAAGCAGAATATTTTTTTATGTATTTATTCCTCGACATGGTGATGTGAGGTGAGTACCCAGAAGAACCAGATAGGTGTCGCATTTGGATAAATCGGATTCTGGGTTCCGAGCATCATGAATCTGGAGAGTAGGTCTTGTTTTTATGGAGCGCTCTCGGCCAGCTACCGCCCCATTTCATAATTTGGATCGACCACTTTTGGGGTCGATCCAATTTTGCTGAGTGGTGGAAATTGTGCGCCACTTTGCCATGGACCGACCCCCAACGCAACATTTCATTGGGTTATCAAATGTAAAACACTATAGAATATCCTATAAATCCAAGCAGCTACCTTTCTAGCTCGCCTCCTCTAGAATTGGCACGAGTTGATCCGTGATAGCCGCTATGATGTGTAGAACAAAATTGCGGATAGAATGGGTGTTGAACTTGTAGTTGGCAGCCTTTCCCTAGATACCTGTCCACAAATGGTGCAGAATAGCCGCGAAAGGCTTGCCCTTTGGGGAATCCTGGATCGAACCTTTCACGCTTGAGAGATATGTCATTTACTTTGGATTTGCATGAACAAAATCCTTTAGCAACACCATCAAAAATAGAAAGGAAAAATTCAATAGAACCTATTGTTGTTCACCATGGTGTTGAATCTCTTTGGCATCAAGCATCCAATTTGATTTATAGCGTTAGGACACAATAATCATGAGGAGAAAAAAGGTCACAATATAACCGCGTTTGTGATGGATTTGTAACTTGATTGGAATACCATTGATCTAGGTCTCGGGGGCTAAGTGTTAGAAATTGTAGCAATAAAGGCTAAATTTGGCTTATGGCTTAGTCAAATTTAGTAATTCATTTTTCCACATCACCATGATGATTTGGATTGTAGTTAACTTGTGTGACATGCCCTTGTCTACAAGTTTACTCAGTGAATTCAACTGATAGGCTAGAAGTAGGGTTGTGCATATAGTGATTGTTAAAATTTAGCAATATAGTTCTATTATTTTCAATTTGACTCAGTTAATTGAACTCAAGTAACTAGTTGAGTTAGTGGAAAGTCAGTTGAGTAGTAGAATTGTTGTTAACTCAGTGATCTCTCAATTAAACTAGTCAATCAATTAAAAATAGCACAAACATGCATGGAATTCGAATTACCTAGTTGGAGTGGAGGAAAAGGCACATCCTAATTATTAATTGTATACTATTTGTGTATAGGCTTCACAGTTAAGCAAGTGAATCATTCCTCTAGAATTGTGCAAGAAAATAAGAGGAAATTCCTAGCTTTCAGGAGCTAATTTCCTTAAGGATTGCACAAGGAAATAGGAGGAATTTGGGGCCTTAAATTGGCTAAGTGTTAGTCAGAGTGGGACAGTCAATAGGAGAATAGGTTTACAATGCAAGTTGTGTTTGTAGATTGAAGAAATACATTGTAATAGTTTCCCATTCTCATCTGATTGATGAAAAGCAGCAAAGGGGTTTTCCCAGTTGGGTTCTCCTCTAAAATCATTGTATTTTTGTAGTTTTGATGGTTTCATGTGATATATGTGTTTCTAAATTGTGATTTCCATTCTATAGAATAGTAGAGGAAATTTGCAATCTCTTGTTTTTCATTAGAATACATCGGTAGTAGCAAATTGTTATTAATTTCTACATGGAATCAAAGCAGAAATCACACTAGAAACTAGCCTATAGAGCCTCTCCTTCAGAGATTTCAATTTGCAGATTCAATGAAGTAGTTTTTTTCCATGTGGGAAAATGTCTTTCAATGGATTGCGATTGGAGTATGCCCTTGAGGAAACCTCGAATTTCATAGCTTCGAAGGATAGGATAGAAGCAGTGATTGATGATAATGGTGTGTTGGCGTATACCAAAACTGAGATTCTAAGGCCAACAGTATCGGAGGCACATCAATTGACCTAGTGGAAGAAGGATACCACAAAATCGACCAGGATCATTTTGGAGGGTGTGAGGAACCACATAGTCTCGAATTTACATGGCAAGGAGACTCCCTTTGCTATTTGGAAGACCCTCACTGAGATATTTGAAAATGGTAGTAATGCTAGGGAATTGGCATCGAGGGACAAGCTCAGAAACGTCTACATGCAGAAAAATGAGACAATTCCATGTCACCTCTCTAGGTTCACTAAATGTTGAAATGAGCTTGGAGGAGTTGGAGAAAATAATCCCTCTTTAGAGGTAGTGAACCTACCTCTCCAAGGCCTTCCAAAATCCTAATCTAGCTACGAAGACTCTATAAATGGAAGGGAGAATTTTCCAAATTGGGAAAGACTTTGATTTGATTTGGTGTAGGAAGAAATTTAGACGAACGCTAGAGATGGAGTAACATCGAAATATGAGCAGGAAGATAATTTTCCTTGCTTGGGAACGGAAAGACAGCTAATGGCAATAAGACCTAAAAAATATAGAGTCGAGTGAGAATAATGTCAAGAAGAAGGACCTAAGTAAGATAAAATGTCTTCACTGCCATATATATGGGCACTATGCCACAAAGTGTCCATGAAAAAATTCTAACAAGAATCCTTCAGGAGGAGTAAGAGGTGAAGCACTTGCCTTACAATTCGAATTATAATTCACCTTGATTGCACACATGGACGACACTCTAATGGGGAATGTGTGGTATCTAGATTCATGTGTCCCAATCCATATGAGAGGATGTAAAGAATTGTTTAGTAGCCTAAAGGATAAGGATCTCCAGATGCACATAGAACTTGGGGATGATGGGTGGTATAGTACCAAAGGAATTCAAAATTTAATGTTTAAGAGGGAGTCAAGCTTCCTTCTTCATCTGAAAGATGCCATGTATGTGACTGGGTTGAAGAAGAATAATATCTTTGTAGTTTTTCTGGACGATTGTGACTATGACATTGTTTTCAGTAAGGGGAAATCCTTTTTGAGACATGTAGCTATCGGGAAAGTGAAACATATTGGAGTTTGAGTACAAAATATCTACAAACGTGAGGTGGAAGCTTGCATTTCAATGAGTAGCAAGGCAGAAAATGCACAGAGTTGAGATGTTGGAGAACCCTGGCACAGGGGCATGTGAGACTTACACCACGGGGCCTTAAAAATCATGCAGGAGATTACCACGGATCTCCCGAAATGCACCCTTGACGAGAATGATGTATGCAAGGGATGCATATTGGGGAAATATGTCAAATCCACCTTCCACGGACAAGGTAGCAGGGCTAGATCAATCATGGAGTGAGTCCACTATGATGTATGTGGACCATTTTCTACAACCTCTACAACAAAACACATGTATTATGCGATTTTGTTGATGACCTTTCTAGAAAATGATGGATCTTCTTCATGCAAAAGAAGGATGAAGTTTTCTCAATATTTGTTGAATTGAAATCATTGGTTAAAAATGACACTAGTTAGAAATTGAAAGCCTTGAGAAGTTATAATAGAGGAGAATTTCTTTCTAGCACCTTCAAGAAATTTTGTGCCAAAGAGGATATTAGCACCCCATATCCCATAGAAAAATGGGGTGGCTGAAAGGAAGAATAGAAGCATAGTGGGAAAAACAAGAGTCATGTTGCATGATCAAGGGTTTCCTTTACATCGATGGACAAAAGCATGCAGCACCGCAATTTATTTGTAGAACAAGAGTACTCACAAAATACTTTGCATTATCACACGCGAAGAAGCTTTCTTTGTGACGAAGCCAAATGTATCTCATTTTTGAATTTTTGGAGCTATTGTCTATTTACATGTCTCCAAGGATAGGAGGAATAAATTGGAGCCTACATCGGAGATGGGATTCTTTGTAGGATACATAAAGACACCACATAATTACCAAGTGTATTTTCCCTCACTCAGGGTGGCAGTAGTGAGGAGAGATATCAAATTTGATGCAGAGAAGGCTATGAGATTCTCTCTAGAGCGAGAGATAAGTATTTCATAGGAGGAGGAGCTTATAGCTCGAAAGGAGGAGCCTCATGCATAACTTTAGGATGTTGTGGAGTAGCCACATATGGAGGAGCAAACAAGAGGCTTAGTGAAGGTAACCACTAAACCAGAATCTTCTAGAGAGGGGAGAAAGAGAACTAGAGAAGTTGATAGATTGATGTGGGATGTACGGGAGCATGTAGGAGCTCCTACATCTATGCACAGATATAGGAGGCTTCCAAATAGATATATTGGGTACATGGTTCTCATCAAAAAACTTATTGCATCAATGTTGTCTTCACTCTACGAAGTAGCTTCTCAACTAGTATGGGTTGATGCCATGTTGGAGTATGACTCCATCATGAAGAACAGTGTATGGGAGGTCATACCAAGGCCACAAAACATGTCAATGGTTAGTTCCAGATGGATATAGAACATGAAGGATGCAGCTTATGGGAGCATCGAGAAGTTCACAGCCAGATTTGTGGCCAAAGGGTTTTCACAGGTAGAGAGAGTGGACTATGAGGATACTTTTTCCCTAATGGCAACATATTCCCTGATCATAAGCATTCTAGCATTAGTTGCATAGATGGGGTGGAAGATCCACTAGATCGATTTGAAGGTCACCTTTATCAAATGTAAAACGCTATAGAATATCCTATAAATCTAAGCAGCTACCTACATTCCTTGCCTCCTCTAGAATTGGCACAAGCTGATCTGTGATAGTATGTAAGATGTGTAGAACAAAATTGTGGATAGAGTCGGTGTTGAACTTGTAGTTGGTGGCATTGACCTACAACTTTCAAAAATCCCCATGATAATTAAAGATACATGTACACAAGAGATGGTCGAGAATACCCATCAAAGGCTTTCCCATTTGGGAACCCTGGATCAAACCCTTGACGCTAGAGAGATAGACCATGTACTTCGGATTTGCATGAACAAAATCCTTTAGCACCACCATCAAAAATAAAAAGGAAAAAAAGACATAGAACCCCTTGTTGTTCACCATGGTGTTTAATCTCTTTGGCATCAAGCATCCAACTTTATTTCTAGCATTCGAACACAATAATCGTGAGGAGGAGAAAATAAGGGAACAATAAAATCTCATTTGTTATGGAGTTGTAACTTGGCTCGAATACCATTGATCTAGATCTTGGGGACTAAGTGTTAGAAATTCTAGCAATAAAGGCTAAATTTGACTTGTGCCTTAGTCAAATTTAGCAATTTGTTTTTCCACATGAGCAGGATGACTTGGATTGCAGTTAACTTGTGTGACATGGCCTTGTCTACAAGTTTACTCAGTAAATTCAATTTATAGGCTAGAAGTAGAGTTGTGCATGCAGTCATTGTTAAAATTTAGCAATCTGGTTTAGTGATTTTTAGCTTGACTCAGTTATCTGAGATCAAGTAACTAGTTGAGTCAGTGGAAGGTCCGCTGAGTAGTAGAACTATTGCTGACTTTGTGATCTCTCAATTAAACTAGTTAATCAAATGAAAATAGTGCATACATGCATGGAATTCGAATTGCCTAATGATCGTAATTATTAATTGTATACTAGTTATGTATAGGCTTGGAATTAAGCAAGTGAATCAATCCTTGGGAATTGTACAAACAAATAGGAGGAAATTCCTATCTTTGAGGAGATAATTTCCTTAAAGGTTGCATAAGGAAATAGGAGCAAGTTGGGGCCTTGAATTGGCTAGGTGTTAGCCATGGTAGGATAATCAACAAGATAACATGTTTACAGTGTAGGTTGTGCTTCTGGATTGAAGCAAGACATTGTAATAGTTTCTCGTTCTCATCTAATTGATGGAAATCAATGAAGGGTTTTTTGAAGTTTGTTTCCCCTACAAAATAATTTTTTTCTTGTAGTTTTGATGGTTTCATGTGATTGCATGTGTTTCTAAATTGTCATTTCCATTATGTAAAATATTAAAGGAAATTTCAATCTCTTGGTTTTAGTTAGAACACATCAATAGTAGAAAATTTTTATTAATAACTACATGGAATCAGAGAATAAATCACAGTATAAACCAGTCTATAGAGCCTTTCTTTTAGATATTTAAATTTGTAGATTTAGTGAAGCAATTTTCTTCTGTTTGGGAAAATGTCTTGCAATTGATTGTGATTGCAGTATGCCCTTTAGGGAACCTCTAATTTCATGTCCCTGAAGGATAGGATGCAAGTAGTGATCAATGATAATCATGTGCTGGATTACACCAAAACTGACATTCCAAGGCCAGCAGTATTAGATGCACAACAGTTATCCCAATGGAAGACGGATACTGCAAAAGCAAGGAGGATAATTTTGGAGGGTGTGAGGAACCAAATAGTATCGAATTTACATGGCAAGGAGACTCCCTTTGCTATGTTGAATACCCTCACTGAGCTATTTGAAAATGGTAGTGATGCCAAGAAATTGGCATTGAGTGACAAGCTCAGAAACATCCTCATGCAGAAAAATGAAACCATTCCACATTACCTCTCTAAGTTCACTCAATGTTGAGATGAGGTTAGAGGAGTTGGAGAAAATATTCCCTCTTTAGAGATAGTGAGACTACCTTTGATATGCCTTCCAAAATCTTGGCAGAGCTACCAAAACTTTATAAATGGAAGGGAAAATTTTCCAAATTGGGAGATACTTTGGTTCGATTTGGTGTAGGAATAAATTTGGAGGAACACTAGCGATGGAGTAACATCCAAATCTAAGGAGTATGATAATTTTTCCTTGGTTGGGAAGGGAAAGAAATATAAGGGAAAGAAGGCCTAAAACAAGACATATTCCAGCAAGAATAATGTGAAGAACAAGGACCTATGTAAGTTAAAATGTTTTTCGTTGCCATGAATATCGGTACTATGCCACAAAGTCTCCAGAAAAAAATTCTAACAATAAGCCTTTAGGGGTTGTAGGAGGTGAAGCACTTGCCTTACAATTCAAATTAGAATTCACCTTGATTGCATGCATGGCAAAAACTATAATGGGGAGTGTGTGGTATCTAGAATCAAGTTCCTCATTCCATATGACAAGATGTAAAAAATTCTTTAGTAGCCTAGAGGAGAAGGATCTCCAGATGCACATAGAACTTGGGGATGATGAGTGGTATAGTACCAAAGGAATTAGAAATCTAACCTTTAAGAGGGATTCAAGCTCCCGTCTTCATATGAAAGATGCCATGTATGTACCTGTGTTCAAGAAGAACTTGATATTTGTAGCTGAATTGAAGGATTGTGGCTATGATGTTGTTTTCGGTAAGGGGAAATCCTTTCTCAGACATGTAGCTACTAAGTAAATCAAACATATTGGATTTTGAGTGAAGAATATCTACAAACTTGAGGTGGAAGCTTGTGTTACACTAAGTAGCAAGGCATACAATGCACAAAGTCGAGATGTTGGAGACCCTTGGCATAGGCGCATGGGACACTTACACCACGGGGCCTTAAAAAACATGCAGCAAATTACCATTGATCTCCTGAAATGCACCCTTGACCAACATGGTGTCTGTGAGGGATGAACATTAGGGAAATATGTCAAATGCACCTTCCAGGTACAAGATAATAGAGCTATATCAATCTTGGAGGGAGTCTGCTCTAATTCATGTGGACCATTTTCTACATCCTCTATAACAAAACACATGTATTATGTGATTTTTGTTGATGACTTTCCTAGAAAATCATGGATCTTCTTCATGTGAAAGAATGATGAAGTTTCTCTAAAATTTGTTGAATTCAACACACTGTTTGAAAAGGATAATGATTTGATATTGAAAGCGTTGAGAAGTGATAATGGAGGAGAATTTGTTTCTAGCACCTTCAAGAACTTTTGTGCCAAACAGGGTATTAGAATAGAATTGATATGACCCCATATCCCACAATAAAATGGGGTGGTTGAAAGAAAGAATATAAGCATAGTGGGAAAAGCAAGAGCTATGTTGCATGATGAGGGGTTTCCATTATGTCTATGGGTATAAGCAGGCAGCACCATAATTGATTTGTAGAACATGTGTACTCACAAAATAGTTGGCATAATCACACTTGAGGAAGCTTTCTCTGTGAGGAAGCCAAACATATCTCATTTTCGAATTTTTGGAGCTATTGTGTATTTTCTTGTCTCCAACGATACTAGGAATAAATTGGAGTCTACATCAGAGATGGGAGTCTTTGTAGGATACACAGAGACACCACATAATTACCGGGTGTATTTTCCCTCACTCGGGGTGATAGTAGTCAGGAGAAATATCAAATTTTATGAGGGTAAGGATATGAGATTCTCTCTAGAGTGAGTGCTAAGTATCCCACAGGAGGAGGAGCTTGTAGATCCAAAAGATGAGCCTCATGTAGAGCTTTAGGATGTTGTTGAGTAGCCACATATGGAGAAGCAAACAGGAGGCTGAGTGGAGGTACCCACTAAACCAAAATCTTCCAGAGAGGGGACAAAGAGAACCAGAGAAGTTGGTAGATTGGTGTCAGATGCACAGGAGCATGTGGGAGCTCCTAAAAATGTGCACAGACAAAGGAGGTTGCCATATGGATACACTGGGTACATGGATCTCATGAAAAAACTCATTGAATTAGAGTCTTCTTCATTTGAGAAAGAGGTTTCTCAACTAGTGTGGCTTGATGCCATGGTGGAAGTAATACTAAGGATAGATAATAAGTCAGTGGTTGGTTCCAGATATATCTACAAAGTGAAGCATGCAGCATATGGGAGCAACGAGAAGTACACGGGCCATGTTTGTGGCGAAAAGCTTTTCTCAGATAGATGGAATGGACTATGAGGATAATTTTTCTTGAGTGGAAATATATTCCACGATCAGAACCATCCTATCATTAGTTTCACAGATGGGGTGGAAGGTCCACTAGATGGATTTGAAATTTGCCTTTCTCAATGGTGTTATTGAGGAAGAAATTTACATAGGGTAGCTAGAGGGATTTGAGACATATGACAGGAAGACACATGTGTGTTGACTCAAGAGAGCCCTATATGGTCTCAAACATATCTCAGTGGATTGGGATTCACCAAAAAAGAAGAAGATGCCAACCTCTATCACATTGTGGTAAATGGAAAGTTGCTTATATTGGTTTTATATGTTGATGAGTTGATACTTATAGGGGATGAGAAGTTGATTTTCTCTCGCAAGAAGGACCTTGCGAGATAATTTGAGATGGACATGGGCTTGATGCATTACTTCCTTTGGCTGGAAGTATGAGAGGGTGATGATGAGATGTTTGTGAGTAAGGGGAAGTATTCCTCTGAAATACTTCAGATATTTTCACATGGATAATTGCAATCCTATGGACACACCTCTAGCTACAAATTGGGGGAAGGAGAGTGCTTCCATAGGAGAGGAAGTAGATTCTACCATCTATAGATAAGTTGTGGGATCTTTGATATATCTCCTGGAAATAAGGCCTGACATATTCTATGCAGTTAATCAGTTGAATCAAGCCATGGTGAAGCCTACCAAGCTATATATGAAGGTAGCAAAGCATGTGTTGAGGTACCTCCGAGGCACAACCAAGTATGGGTTATGGCACATGAGGACAGAGGGAGTGAAGCTCCTAGGCTTCACCAATGCATATTGGGCAAGGAATCCATCAGACAAGAACAGTACTTTAGATGTTATCTTCGTTGTTGGGTCTGCGACTATTTCCTAGTATAGCAGGAAACAGAGGTTTTTGGCACGCAACTCAATAGAGGTTGAATACATGGCTACCAGTGAAGTAGCATGTCATGCCATATTGATGAGGAAAATATTTTTGGGTCTTTTGATTTAAGAGACTCTATGAGAATACATCAAACTCTTTGAGAATCCACTGTTGGTCTGAGGGGGCTTGACCGAGGTTCAGAGTGCGGTACGCACCAACAAAGCCCTCAACTACTAGCCCTTTTGACAACGACCTACAAGCATATCGCAGTCTCACTCGAAGCAGTTATCGGAGGCTGTAGAACTAGGCTTTTGTAACTGAAGGGATATCCACGCAGTGGCACCGTGTGTTTACTTCTACTCTATATTGATCGTATAAGTTTGTGTGTATAAGAACTTCATGAAGATGATTAATTTAACATAATCGTATTAAACCCTTAAACTTTAACAAATATCAATATGTCTCATAGTTATTTTCATAACTTAGTGAAAAACATACATAACGGTACAAACAACAACAAAGACTAAACATAAAAAGATATACAATTCTTTGCCAAAAAATCTTCTTTATTAATATAAGTCTTTAGTACAAATACGCCTTTGACCTACGCACCCAGTTGTAGGTGGTCTGCGCACATAGTTGTAGACTCTTCTAGGCCTTCGTGCACTCATCTATAGAGCCTTCCCCAAAACTACAGATTTTAGACGCGAATATAGAGATTCAATTCACTTATGAAATTTCATTACCTTATTATTGCCTTTCGCTAAGGTATTACACATCCTTAAATACATTTCATCTTTACAAAAACCATGGTGTGGTTTCATCAAATTCGCTTCATTAATAGATTCGCGATTCGACTCCGATCGTTATCATCTGCCCATATACCATGGATCCATAAAACAAATACTAATGCCCGATACCCATTACAAAATAAGGGCTTTATCCCATCCCTAAATCCCTAAAATTCCGCACGATGAATATATATTTGGTAGCTCCATGTGGTTCGCCCCTTATTTTGTAGGGTCTTTTACCCAAAACTTCGACCAAGTTGAGCCATACCCAACAGGCCCCCAACACTCACCCGTGACTCATTCTGAGTAACTAAGCTTTGATGCCCTTGATCTTTGTTGTGATCTCATTGTATACCGCATTATAATGTTCGAGTGTTTTTGCCATCAATTTGTCTTCTTGGTGCACCTCCTTTAGTAGAGCTTCTGTAGTAGGGCCAATAGTCTTCTGCAGTATCTCTGCTTCCCTTTTATTCAATTCCTTCAGCCTTTCATCCATTCCTAGGGAAAGTTCCAAGGCTTCTTCCTACCACGGCTGAGTCCTCTCCTACAAGATTTGTTTTTTCCTTCGAAGGTCATCTATTTGCGTCTGGAGGTTCTTTCCTTCGGAAATGTTGTGAAGCCTCTACAAGACTAGTAAGGTCTTCACAGGTGCTAAGATCTCATTGTGTTGCTTCTACTTGGCCTGCAGTTCCTCCTCAATCTTTAGGACATTTCGATCCTCCTGTGGTGAGTTCCAAATGTGAATTTTATCATCAAGCAATTTTCCATAATATTCCATCATATTAGATATTCCTTTCAATGTTGCATCGAGGTCCGTTTTTCTTTGCTCTCAAACCTCTGGTGGCATACTTGGCTGCAACCTTAATTGCATGTCTGATATTTGCACTTCATAATCAATTTTCAAATCAGCTATAACATTCATTGAATATTTGATCGCAACGATGAGCTTCACGACCTTTTCTACTGGTGCTTCATCCTCGCAGACCTGCACGTCCAAAATTGCACTACAAGTCTCAGAAATGGCCTTCTCTAGTTGTTCTCATTGTTGTCTTGCTTCCTCCCTATCCTTGGTAAATTACTTCAGTTCCTTCTACATCATTGCTTTCTTTGACTCCGCATTTTCTTTTAACAACAACATATGTTTCTCTCATTCTTGTAATTTTGTGGTGATGCCTTGGTGAAATTTTTGCAACATCTGGAGGGGTAGTGCAATGACATTCATTTGGACACTACGCCATGATTTGTCTTGCTCTCTATCCACTGCTGCTTCAAATTTTAGTTCCCCAACTAGAAAATGCAACATCCTAACTTTGTATGTTGTTTCTAGTCTTTGTTCTAGCTGCAACAGATAGGTTACCTACTCTGGTTTCCTTACTGCACGTGGCAACTCCTTTAGCTCTGTGATGCCCTATTGTACCTCAGCCAAGATCATCTTGCATTGGTCATTAATATTGTCCCAAGTTTTCATGTTGATATCCTTTATCTTTTCTTTTATCCAATGATACTACTACTGTAGCCACTTCATTGGCCCTACACTTTCTCATGATCTTCCCCGCTAATATATTTGTGGTGAATAGCACACCCTATTCCTCGATATAATTTATCTCTCATCAGTTGGATTTATTTACTAACCTGAAATTTTCATTCATCATCTCGGCCATCTCCTTGTCTTTTTTTCTACCCACAAATTCATCCAAGGGATCCTTTCCTTGATATGGAAGCATTGTTATTTTTTTATGAGCATCTCATCAATGGGGATCCTCATCCCTCGCTAAATGCAATCATCATGCGCCAATGCAAGGAGATACCACACATATTTTACTAAATGGGCTTCAACCGAAGTGTATCACATTAAACATGCTAAAAATACCTACTTTCTACACTCTCGCAACCCATTTTTGCGGTTCCAATCTTGTAACTTCTCTATCTGGATAGTAAAAATTCTTCAGGTACCTATTGGGCTCGAACTGCGGGAGTTTTCTTCTGTCATTGAAATCCTAGTATTCAATTTTGAGCTTGGGGATCTTCCCCAATACTTCTCCTTGAAAAGGCACCTCTTCTGGCAATAGTGGCGTGTAGGTAGAAAATTTTCCTTCCTTTTGCTCCCTAACTAGCTTTATGCCCGACTTTCTCGATAGCATGTATGCTCAGAGCATAGAGGGAATCTCCACATTCTATGTCTCTTTCCATTGAAACTTAGCTTCTTCCTCACTATTGTGGACCTACTGAGGCCCATCCTGCTGTATTGGTCTCTTTCTTTTCTGCATGGGCTTTTTTCCTTTGCCATATGTGTTTTTCATCTGCATTTGCTTCTGTATCTTCTTCCACGGTGATGTTCTTAATTCTACCGTAGAGACCTCAGCTGGTCTCTTTTCCTTCATCTTGTCCGAATACGATTATGGTTGTGCCTGTGCTTGTGTTTATGTTTGCGGATGTATAGGCACCTTTCTCAGCGACCTTCACCGTGTCAGGGACATGGGTACATTTTCCCTTGCAGTCTTTCCTCCTTGTGACTCCATTATACTAGCTAGTCCTTCCATTGTAAATATCCTTACCAATTCTTCCCAGCTTCACTCATACATGAAATATCTCTTCTTCACTTAGGTGCAATTTCTTATCTCTCTAGGCAGCAAAGTGTAAAATGTGGCACGGGATGTGGTTTTTATAACAATTTTGAATTCCCAAACTCATGATTGACTTAGATTTGGCTTATTTTATGCAGGTATGGGCTAGATACAACCAGTTCTTCTTCATAAATGTTTTTCTCCCGCACCTCTCAACAATAATCTCCTTTTAATGATTCCCTTTTTCCTTCCAATAGTCATATTTTTGGCTAACTTCGTAAGATTTTCCCATTGGCGCAGTCACCTCTTCTTCATCGCAGATCCTTTGGAATTTTTCACACTGGTGTGTATCACGCAACAATCTTCCTTCAGCAAAGTCCCTTCCTGCAAAGTAGTTTATGGTCACGTTCCCACTTTCAACTTAGCTGGCACTAAGACTTCCTTTCCTTCATTTTTCAGTGTGAACCTCCAGGGACATAGTCTTCCCTGTCTATATTCAATCTACTACCATTCACATATCTTGGAATGACCTGACCATTCAACTTCTCAAGTTCAAAAACACCACCATCTGAAATGTTCTTGATGATATATGGCCCTAACCAATGCGTTTTGAATTTTCCCAAGAACTTCATGAACTTACTATCATATAATAATACAAGATCCCCTTCGCGAAATATCTTCTTCTTCATGTGTCTGTCATGTGAGGCTTTCTCCCTGGCATTCTGCATCTGCGAATGGAATCCTGCTATGAATTTGTCTTCTTCTAAAGATAATATCTGCAACATTAGTTTGTTCATCATGTCGGGGTCTACCATATATATGACAACTACAATTCTCATGCTCATCATAATGTATTCCATTGGCATGACTTCTTCTTGTCCATATACCAATCTAAAAGGTGTCTGCCTAGTCAATTTTTGCATGTTGTTCTATATTCTCACAATACCATTGGAATCCTCAAGTCCTAGTCAACTGTGTTTACATTGCACACCTTGGTCGATGCATTCTCCAAAATATTATTGAAAGCATCCACAACCCCATTTTCCTTAGGATGATAAGGATTGTTCCTCTGACAGTAAACATGAAATTCCTCAGTTATTGCTTGGATGATTTTATTCAAAAAAATTGTCCCCTGTTTGCTCATCAAGATCTTCAGACAACCAAATTTGGACAATATATACTCGAAAATGAACTTCACAGTGGTTTATACATTGCAATCCTTTACTCGTTTTGCTTTGGCCCACATTGTCAACTAAGCAGTCGCAGTGATGATATATCTTGCACGAGTCCTTTTCCCTGATGAACTAATAGGTCCAACAAAGTCAATTATCCATTTATCAAAATCCTGCGAAGTCACCTGTGGTACTAGTGGCATTTGATCTCTTTTGGATAGCTTTCTTGTCCTTTAACAAACATCACATGCTTGACAAAAATATTTTTCTTCCTTATGCATTGTAGGCCACCATAACCTAGCTCTCAAAATCTTCTTCACAGTGGCTTTTCCTACATAATTCCCACCTATGACTCCTCCATGAGCTTCCATCATAATGCTTTATCTTTAATGTTCAGGGACATATATGCGTAGTACCTCGTCCAGTCCCATTTTATACAAGTATCCCACAATCAGCAAAAAGTCATCTCCTTGAACCACCACATCTTTCTTTTGCATTTTAGTGTATTCCACAATATCCATTCCTGTGGAAAAAAACTAAATAATATCCATGAAGTGATCATCTATGACTTTAATTATGAACAACTGTGCATCGGGTAAGTTATCTTCAATACTTATAGGTTCTTCTCTTGTCTTTATCATGGACATGTGATCAAGCATAGAATTCAATCTTCCTAGCTTTACTATAACTTCAAAGTCATATTCTTGGAATAATAACAACCATCAACAGACCTTCCCTCCCAAAACAGGCTTATTCACTACTTACTTTAGTGTGGAATTGTC
This sequence comes from Pinus tabuliformis, assembly GCA_031772625.1. Taxonomy (NCBI): domain Eukaryota; kingdom Viridiplantae; phylum Streptophyta; class Pinopsida; order Pinales; family Pinaceae; genus Pinus; species Pinus tabuliformis. The sequence goes on from CM062812.1 coordinate 872,320,278, forward strand.
TGTCAACATCTTAAAATGTGCTCCCAACAAGTAATGTCTGAACTTCTGCAATGCATACACCATGGATAACCCCTCCCTTTCTATCATGCTTAATTATTTTTTTACCTTAGACAACTTCCTACTTGCAAATTCTATGGGATGATCAATATCCCCTACTCCCAGCTATGTTAGTACTACTCCCAAAGCTATGCAAGATGCATCAACATACACATGAAACTCTTTCTTCCATTCTGGGAAGGCTAGAATTGGACTAGTTACCATCTTTTCTTTCATCATGTCCAAGATCTTCTGGCATTTGTCATCCCACTAGAAGTTCACATCCTTCTTCAACAACTTCTCCATCAATGCAGTTATCTGCACATACCCTTTAATAAACTTTCTATAGTAACCAGTGTGTCCTAGCATAATATGCAGTTGTCTTATTGTTTTTGGTGTTGGGAGGTTCACACTGATTGCAATCTTCGTCGGATAAACCATCAATCCTTGTTTAAAAATCACATGTATGGCATGAAAAATATGCATTTATTCAAGTTAAATGATATCTAATACTTCCTACATGTACCCATCATCAATATCAAGCTCACCACATGTTTCTTTAATAACCCAAGTATTGTCCAGTCATCGAAGTAAACTTCCAGAAATTTGTGTATATACTCTTTGAAAATTGCAATTACAACTCTATAAAAATAGCAGCCGCATTCTTCAACCCAAAAGGCATCACTGTATAATAATAGGAGCCTCATTCAATGGAAAATTTTGTCTTATGTCTATCTTTTGGTGCAATTCTGATCTGATGGGTAAGCCTCTTGTCCTCCTACATTATCCAACACTTTGTTTGTAATGGTGTAGGGAAAGGTTCATGCAAGCATACATCATTTAACTTCCTCAAGTCCTCCCATATTCTAATTTCCCCTTTCGTCTTCTTCTCCTGAACTACCATGGGAATTAACCATTCATGCTCTTCGACAGGTTCAATTATCCCCACTGTTAACATCTTATCTAATTCTTCTTTTTCCTTTTCCTTATACTTTGGGTTTAGTCCATAAGGCCTTTGCTTAACAAGCTCCATATCATGCTTTAGATGAATCCTCATAACACCTAAATCCCCTATGATGCCTTTCATATCTAAAAATTTAGTGGGAAACAACTCCTAGTATTCATGCAACAAATCTATTATCTTGCTAGTAGTGTCTTTGTCCCAGTAATCTCCTGTGGTCACATAATTTGATTTAGCTTCTAACCCTATATTCACCTTCCTCATCTTCAATGGTTTTGTTATATTATCCATATCTATCTCAGGTCCATTTACTTCACGATGTCCCTCTGATTCTTGCGAGGATCATCATCCTCTTCTATAGTGAGATTATAGCTTTCTATCATATTATGGATTTGCACAGCCCGATCAGGTTGCCAGTTAACTGGAACTTCATTTTCAAAATTGTTTTTCTTAACAATATTCAGTTCTACATCTATATGTGGACGGTCATCTTCAAATCTGAATGTCATCACAAACCCATCCACCATCTCCACCCATGTAGCAGTGCCATGTTGAAGTTTAGTTTCCAAATACTAGTTATGTGGGATTGTTTCTAGGGTATGGATGAAACCATGCACCCATTCTTCTCGTAGAATTTCTTTCCAGGCTGCCATACAGAGTTGTATCTTGTCTCTAGGATCATTCTAACCATCATACTTGTCTATGATATTTATTTCTACTTGTCCAAATCTTACCCACGTCAACTTCCTACATTTATTCCAATATCCTATATTCTTATTATACGTACCCCACCATCTAGTAGGCGTAGCCCTAAACACTTGATCCAATGCTAATAGTCTCTGACATTCTGGGACTCATCTTTAATAATCTTTAAATAAGGTATTTATATCACCCAAACCATCATATAAAGGTAACTCACATACCTTAGTTGTCATGCAGTGCACTACTTTATTCATCCTTGCACATCGCCTTGTAGACACTTCATGCAATCTGTTTTGCTAGTTCTCTAATTCTTCTTTTGAATTTGAGGTACAGGAACTATCTTGCTCCCAAGTCAGCATTCCATCTACAGTGGGTTTTATCCATTCTTCTTCTTTCGTTGTGATCTGATAGATATTATCAACATGGCCTGTGCTATATTCCTCTTTGACAAGGTTTGTATACCTTGCCCCTTCTGATGGATCCAATGGAATAATAACCCTCATATTATTGCTTTCGAATATAATTTTTCTTTTATTTAGGTTAAGTATAGCAATGTTAGAACTTTCCCAATCCAATCCAAGCAATGCGGGGTAAGGATCACTATAATCTACTATCTCAATCACTTCGAAGTCAGTGGTAGTGTGCACTCCATCGATGTCCACTATGAAATTAGACAACCTTCCTAGGGGTAAAATTTTCTTTTGATTTTCCATCTTCAGCTGAATAGTAGACTATTGCATCTTCATCTTACCCATCGATTCTCGAGTCTACATTGGAAATATGTGGGCATCAAATCCCATATCTAAGATAACCTAATCCATGTCCGACTCTCCAATCTGTAGTGTAAGACTCATTTGTTTCCCTATTCTCTTCTTGTGTCTATGTAGATTATTCAATGCGTGCATCTCATTTTTTGGTACCTCCTTAGAAGTACAAGAGTATATCAGTTCATGTAATCCCTCCACAAGCTTGTAATTCCTCAATAGCTTCATGCAGGTCTATAGAAAAGACTTCAAGACATTCGGATCCACCTCCTATGTCAAAACTGGTATTATCTCATAGATATGCTTCTGAGTCAGTTGCGCAGTAGAGTTGGAGGCCCCATCATAAATAAAGCTTCACGTCGCCTCCATGAATTCTTTATTTTCCTTTAAGATATAAAATGTAGGAGACTTTTCAGTAGCCTTCCTTATCCACGTAGCTTCAACTTTCATTTTCCCATTGGCCTTATCATTCCCAGTCACAGTTTCATTTCTTGTTACAATGTCGATGCGCGGTTGATATTCTCTTGGCTCAGCACTCATCATTTGGACATTTTCTACAGCCTGCTAGTTTATTTTCTTTTGTATCTTTGCAATAAGGATGAGACATTCTTCTATGACATGATCAAAAGAGTTATAGTAATTGCAGGTTATCGTTGGGTTATGCTAGTCTCTCGCAATCTGTCATGCATGTCCACAATTATAGCAGATAATATGGCCTCATCCTCTACTAGCTCCTCCTCCTCCTCCTCGTCCCCATCCTTGAAATCCTCCTCGACCAGTGTGTTGGCCTTGTTCTTCATGTGTGTGTGCTTTGGCTTGCAGTCTATAACTATCAGTAGTGCACTCCATTATTAAGTCATAACTTCGACAATTTTTATCATCATGGCCTACCGATGTATAAAAGTTACAAAATAGCTGCTTTGGGGTCTATCTATATTCCTATAATAGATAGCAGTCTTCAGAGAAATTTGGACCTTGTGTCCTACAAATCTCACACCACAAACCTAGATTTACTAGATTAGGCACTCCACTTGCAATGTAATCTCTGAACACAGGGCATCGATCCTTATAATGACCTTGTGCTTTGCATTTCGTACACCATACTTCTGATTTTTCTGGTCTAACTTATTTACCCTTCCTCAGATCCTGCAACTACAAGACCAACATAGCTAGATGATTTTGTATTTGTTGTACTCCTGCATGAGCATCTCCAACTGATGAATCTTCTAGCATCATAGCAATCTCCAATGCTTTAGCTTGGATCACAATCTTTTGTTGTGTCAATGGTAACATAATATGTGGCAGTAGTCCAGCTATGAACCATTCCTTATGTTGTTGTGGGGGTATATCAAAGCTCACTTAACCCATTAAAACCTTGAATAGTTGATCCAACTCCCACACAGATTTATTTAGTGCTTGCTTGATATCCTTTAGCTCTGTAATACATTGTGATTCTGATTTTGGCTTCTTGAACTCTGCTACCATGGCTTTCTTAATTTCATCAAACGTAGCATTCAGTTGTAACACCCTCCTCTCAGACCTTCCCAAAGAATCCATGCCAACTAGGGTAAACATGAGACAAGAGGCTACTATGATCAGATTCCACCTCCTATGTGACCTCGAGGAAGTGGAACCAATGCAACATTACACACAGACATCCAACATCACCAACAAAACCCTCGGGAGACAATTCATCCACTTAGAAAGTTTATCCCTAGGTCCCACTATTGTTTTAGGTCTCTTAGGCCATAGTCACTCTCATGTTATGGGCAAGGGAGCGACCAACATCCTAAAGTCACTCTCATAGACCTTCCTACCAGCAACTGTGGACAAACATTGCCAGTGTTGTGCTAATGACCACAAGATTTAAGCCACTTTTTGAGGCCCAGAGTGCAAGCCACTGCCCAAAATGGAATGATAGCTTGAAATCAAGAAAGGTACAGGTAAATAATGGAGAAAAAGAAATAAACTCAACAATACCTTAATGAGACCCCTACTAGCCATGATAGGCATTTCTTCAAACATATCATTGACATGTAACCTATAGGTGCAAACAACAGAATTAAGTGTAGGGATATCATACTTATCTGAGAATCGATATGAACCATTGTTCCCTCATGTCATTTGTTGCATATTCATCTATCAGGTCATAAACACATTATCCATTTATATACAAGTAAAAACATGTTGAGAGCCATACATAGTTGTTGTCATAAAATGTGCATATAACTAGGAACAAAAATAAAATAAATGTATCAGCCATCAAAATACATATCTACATCAGTGCCTTTTCATATTAAAATCAAGGGAATTAATTTCTCATTAATGAATATAGTAAACCATTCAGAGATGGGACTACCATGTTCCACTTGACCGTAGAATGGTTGAGCTAAATATCTCTTCAACCATTCAGCCCCATGCCATATTCCAAGCATGAATGTGGGATCTCATAGAACACATAAATAAAAAATCATCCAGGGATTCCAGAGGCCATCCACCGCAACCCATCAAATAGTGATTCCACCTCACAGTCGAACATCACAAAACCATCATCAAATTGGTCTCCATCCAAACCTTCCATGGCTTCAAGAGTGTTTGTCCAACCAAGTTTTCCAGTACTAGTAACTCAACCCACAACTTATACAGGGCTTCCAGAACGTTTGTCCAACCAAGGCTTCCAAGACTAGTAACTCAACCCACCAAGGGCTTCCAAATCATTTGTCCAAGCAAGGCTTCTAGGACTAGTAACTCAATCAAAGTTGTTACATCGCTTCCAAAGAATTTGTTCAACCAAGCTTCCAGGATTAATAACTCAACCGAAGTGAAGGAAACATGAGAACCAACCAAACAAAATAATGAAAGTAAACCCACAATCGCCATGGCTATTCAGTAAATGGAAAGGCTAGGAAATCCACTATCAATCTAGGAAATCCTCCATGCCAATGATAGATCACAACCAAGAAACCACATGCATATGCCATGCATGCCAAAAAATGATCAAGAATTCATACATGCAACTCGGTACCTACAAGAAAATATGATGTAGATTATGATCCCAATGCCTCTTTGTGCTTTCCTGCTTTTCCTCTACTTTCTTTCTCCAAGAAGCCAAGTATGACACACCCTCCAAGAATGCTCCAAGAAAACTCTAAGTATCCAATATTATGAGAGAGAGAATAATTAGATAGAGCTCCAACATTGAACTGGAAAAAGGTTCCCAACTGATCCTTATAAGCCTTTTTATGGATGAGGCCTTTACTTTCTTCATTTTCCATTATTCTCCTTCATTTTCCTCCTCACACGCAACCTATCACATTTCACCTCCTTTTTCTCCTAATTTCCATTATTTGTTGGCATTATGAGACAAGTGTTGTCCTTGATGGCAAATCACACTGATGACAAATCATAGTGCAGAAGGATAGCAGCAAGGAATTGATGATCAGTCTACAAGTATGAAGAAAAATATATACACGCTGGTTCACTATATACCAAGTCGCGTATACAAGCAGGTTCACTATATACCAAGTTGCATATACGCGGGTTCGCTATATACCAAGTCGCGTGTACACGCCGGTTGGCTTCAGTAAAAGCGCGTGTATGTGGAAAACTTATCTTTGGTCCACGGCGGTTATTCCTTGGAAGTTGTGCCCATGGTTTTGGACCTTGGTGTCTCGACGGACGTGTTGATCCCTAGCTTTTGAAGTTGATGGTATTGGATTTCTATGGTTTTGGCTCTTGGTATTGAACAAGGCCTAAGGCTATATAAGGAGAAGGAAATCATTAGGCAAGTGTATCTGAAATATCTTGAATATCTGATGAAGTATTAGATCCAGTATGCAGGTTATGGGTTGATGATGCATTGCTTGATCTGAGCTAAGGAGAGATCTCACCGGTTGATGGAGAACAAGATCTAAGGAGAGATCGGGATCAAATGGTTTGAAATGAACTATCTTTATGATGCTTATTCTAGATCTACATACTGACGCATGTATTGTTCTATAAGTGTTATGAGTATAACTGATGTCTGGTACAGCTGCAAGTTATGAGAAATTATTTTTAGATCTGTACGCGGGTTGTCTTTGGCAAAAGCGCGTATACACGCGGGTTTGATTCATCGAAGTAGCGTATACATTGTAAAGCTTGACATTTGAAGTTGCAGATGGGTCTGATGGTTATTACAGAGTTCTGTGTCTGCTCTGTGTTCTGGTGACGGTGTTGTTAACAGGGTTTCAGTGATTCAGAGTTTGATGATTGTTTTGAGCTTCAATGATAGTTATGGGTCCAGTATAAAAATTGGATGAAAAGTGGCCTTTCAGATTATGTGTTGTGCTTCAGTGTATCCAGTCTAAAAATTGATGAAACGTGGTACCTGGAGGAGAGAAGACTGTAGGCAAGCACCTATGTACTAGTATCTAAGCTAGTACAAAAGCTAAGGAAGATCTTTGGAGCATTGTAGCAGGTAGCAGCCTGTGTACTAGTAAATGGATCGGCTAGTACAAGAACAAAGGGGGTTGTAGCTCCCGTACTGGTATAAGACTGCACCAGTACAAATATTGTAAAAGGATTTTCTTATTAAGAAGAAGATTGAGATGACTTGCAGCAGGTGGTTTTCACCCACATTGGGTTTCCACCTTATATCTTTGTGTTCATGTGTGTGGCTTTTGTGTGATGATCTGTTCTGTTATACTGCACCTGTTTACTGTTAATATGGTTAATAATGTTCAGATGCATTTACTGAAGATAAGCTAACTGAATCATAAGATCTCTGGATATACGCTAGTTGCCTTAGACACAGCAGCGTGTACACGCGGGTTCACTTAACTGAAGTAGCGTATATGTTTTTGAGCATTGAAAAGTTTTAATGATCTGATAATACTGATTCACCCCCCCCCTCTCAGTATTATTTCCAACATTATTCTCATAAATAAATGTGCCAAAAATGCCATTTTTCCTTTCCAAAGCCTTAGCCATTGCCTTTGCCAGTTTCCTTAGCCATAAACAACCCAATGAACACCCCCTAGGATGTCTTACTCAACATTCAGATTGGAATAAGTGTCCCATAATTTGTGGTTATTGTTTTTTATCTTTTATTACATGGAATTTTTACCAATGATGTTACTGAACCGTTACCCTTAGGGGACACCGTCCTTGGTTTCAGTCACACATATACCTCAATAACCTGCTAAAAGAAGACATACTACTCATGGAGCTTCACAACACATCTCAATGCAGTATTTACAATGAAATATATTCTCAAGAGAAAAATAGCATGACAACATGACAACATAATGCATAGTGGAGCTTCATAACATATCTCATTATAGTATTTACAATGATCATCATGTTGAGTGCCAACTCATATAACATCATAACATTACAATAACATAACCACATGATAGCAAAATAACATGACACCCATACCGCATAGTGGAGCTTTATAACATAGCTCGTTATGGTATTTACATCCATACATGGGTGTACATATAGAAACATCATCAAAATATAGATACCAAAACATATGCCAAATCACATACCAAGGCATATATCAAAACATATACTAAACACCATGTCTAAGCATATATCAAAACATCATAAAGCATATATCAAACCATCATAAAGCATATATCAGCCACCATAAAGTAAATACCAAGCCATCATAATAAAATACAAAACCAACATGAAGAAAATACCAAACCACCGTAAAGAAAATACCAAACCACCATAAGAAAATACCAAAACACTATAAGCAAATACCAAACCACCATGTTAAGTTGCTTTGCCTCAATCAGAAAACAAGGATACATGGCCCACATATGATTTTCCATCTCCCTTGTAGCTTCACCAAGCCCAAAGTGCTTCCATTTCACTATAACTTGCTCGATTGCTCAGTTCCGGAGCATGAGCACTGTTTTCTGTAATACACACTGAGGCTCTGGCTAGAATTGTCCATCTAGTTTCACATGCAATAAAGACCAGTCAATCACATGATTAGCATCTTTAACATACTTCTTAAGTAATCATACATGGAAAACATCATGGAATTTCACTATCAGAGGTAGTGCAATTCGATAGGCTACTGGCCCAATCGTTTTAATGATACTGAAGGGTCCACAAAACTGTGGCTCCAGCTTGGCACATGATCCAATCCACAAGGAGATATTCTTTGATTTGATGTGAAAGTACACCTATTCCCCAACTTGGAACTCCTTGAACAACCTATTCCTATCAAAATAGCTCTTTTTCCTATCGTGTGTTGCCTTAAGGTTTTTCTTGATCACTTGGATTTCCTATTCCATGTCTACCAACATATCTGGTCCAATCAATACTCTGCTAACCAGATCCCTCAAACTAATGGGAGTGTTACAACTCTGCCCATACAATTCCTCGAAAGGAATCATCCTCAATGAATATGGATAACCATTGTCGTATGCAAGCTTGACAAAACGGAGATACTCTTCCCACTTTCATTGCTGATGCATCACATACATTCTCAACATGTCCTCTAATATCTTGTTGACCCTCTTTGTCTATCCATTTTTCTGTGGATGATAAATTGTGTTGAAGTCCAACTCTATGCCCAAAGCTGCAAATAACTTGTTATAAAACTTGGAGGAGAACTTTGCATCCCTATCTGACACGATCTTCTTTGGAAATCCATGTAGTCTAACCACATCTCCGATGAATACCTTTGCTACATCACTAGCTGAGAATGTGGACTTCACCAGAATAAAGTGTGCATTCTTTGTCAACCTGACCATAATGACCATGATGGAATCATGTTGTTTCATTGTCTTTGGCAACCCTGTGATGAAATCCATGGAAATGACCTCCCATTTCCACTCTAGAATCACAATTAGTTGTAGCAGTCCACCTCGATGTTTACATTATGCTTTCACTTGCTGACAATCGAAACATCATGCCACAAACTCTACTACATCCCTTTTCAAGTTATGATAATAGTAAGATCTATTCACTGTTGTTAGTGTCTTCTGGTAACTTGGGTGACCTGAATATGATTTTGCATGAAACTCCCTCTAGGTCACCTTCTTGACAGTCATCCAACCCATATATCATGCCTCGTAACCTGACCAATACCTCTGTTGTGAGACAATAGTCCATATCCTATGCACCTGCACTTGTACTTGTACCTATACCTGTACCACTATATTTACCTATACCTGCACTTGTACCATGACCTGTACCTATACTATCACCTTTCTATAACCTGTGCACAATCTCCATATACCTGACATTTTGTTGTCCTGCCTACAAGATCCTTTCTTGTAAATATGTCCCATAGAAGCTCATAGATACCAAGTGATGTACCTGTATCCACCAACAGAGAGCATCTCCCACACTATTCACATTACCTTTGATGTACTTGATCTCGAAATCAAACTCACTGATCATGGCCAACCATCTAGCCTACCTAGCATTCAAATTTGATTGATCAAACAAATACTTGAACCCAATATGATGACTCATACAAACAAACCTCCTACCAACAAGATAGCGCCTCCACATCTTCAGTGCATGTATAATCGCTTCTAACTCAAGATCGTGTGTCAGGTAGTTCTACCCGTGCTCGTTTAGTTTCCAGGACTCATAACATACCACCTATCCGTCCTGCATAAGCACTCTAGCAAGCCCTCTCTTGCAAGCATTTGTGCATACCACAAAATCTTTTTCCAAATCTGCAATCTGTAGTATTGATGCATGCGTCAACAACTTCTTAAACTTCTCAAAGTTAGCCTCACACTCCTCAGTCCATTCAAACATCTTACCTTTCCTCTGCAAGGATGTAATGGGATAACCAATCTGCAAGAAGTTCTTGAATAACCTACTGTAATATCCTATTAGACCCATGAAAGATCTCACCTCGTCCACACTCTTAGGAGCTACCCACTCTATGATGGCCCTTATCTTCTCTGGATCTACTACAATTCCTTCCTTGGAGACAACATGTCCCAAGTAGTGCACCTCAGTATGAAAGAAACTACACTTGTTGAGCTTAGCAAACAACTAATGCTCCCTCAATAACCTCAACACTACTGATAAATGTTTGGCATCTTCTTCTTCATTTTTAGAATATACCAGAGTATTATCAATGAACACAATAACAAACTTATTCAAATATGGATGAAACACACTCTTCATCAAACACATGAATGTAGCTGGAGCATTAATTAAGTGAAATGGAACAAGAACAAACTCATAATGCCCATACCTCATCTTGAATGGAGTATTCTAAATTTCCTCCTCTTTGATGCATACCTAATGATATCTAGATCTCAAGTAAATCGTCGAGAACACTGCTGCTCCCTTCAGCTAATTGAACAAGTCATCAATCCTCAGAAAATGATATATGTTCTTGATGATCACTTTGTTCAACTGGCTATAGTCAATGCATAATTTGAGTGTTCCATATTTCTTCTTCACAAACAATACTAGTGTGCCCCATTGTGATACACTCAGCCTAATGTATCCCTTATCCAACATTCCCTTAAATTGCAATTTTAAGTAAGCCAACTTAGGTGTGCTCATTCGGTAAGGTTCTTTAGATGCTAGAGCTTCCCCTGGCACTAACTCAGTAGAAACGTCTACCTCCCTGTGAGGTGGAGCCTCTATAATGTCCTTAAGAAATACATCCTAAAACTATTGCAACATTGGGTATCTACTCAATACATCTGCATCCTCAACCTCCTTACCGTTATCAATAGAAATGTGTATTGCAAATAGCTTGCACCCCTTCCTGCAGCTACGCTTTGCTTGCATAGTTGTCACCATCCTAACTGATGTGGTCTTGTTCTTACCCTGTAAGACTCTTGGTTTTGCATTTTCATCAACACACTCAATGGATTTATCATAAAAATCTACCTCGGTTGTATGAAGATACAACCAATCCATGCCTAACGACATACTGTATGAACCCCATAGTAATACATGTAAATGTGTTGCTATAGGCATACCATTTAAATCAAATGTGCAAGATCTTAACAAATTATGAACTCGCTTCTTTGTACCCATAGCCAACTACACTAACTAAGACTCTCCATGAAATTCCTTATTCATATCACACTTATCCACCGAGTCAGGACTAACATAGTTATAATTAGATCTAGGGTCAATCAAAATAGAAATAATTTGATCACAAAGCTTACCATCCATCTCAACAATAGATTCCTGGTGTTCTGCCTACCTGCTTTCCATGGCTACATAGATAAAAGAAATACTCTGGCCAATGTCCCCAACAGTTTGCGCCACCTGCCCACTGTATATCTAAGGCCTACCACCCTGATTTCACGGACAATCTTTCCTGCAATGATCTTTGCCACGAGTCCAACACTCTATAGGATTCCAACCTCCGTCCTTATTCTTCTCTTGAGATTGATGTCCCTATCCTATATTTGATGCATTGAATCTCCTAGGTGGTGCAACACTCTCCTTGTTATTTGTTCCCTATGGCCTTGCTCACTTTCTGTCCCATTTGCCTTTGTTCTTTGCATTACCTCTCTAGTATGTCTTAGTCACAATTTTGTGCTTTGATTATTCATAGCAATGCTTTAGCTTCTGAATGGCCTCCTTCAATGATCTATGCTCATTGAACTCAATTCTATCTTTAAATGCAACCAATAACCCACTAATGAACCTTTGAATCTTGGTCATCTCCTCTGCGAGGTAAGGCACATACCTCAGTAACTCCAAGAACTTACTAGTGTACTCGTCATCTATCATGGAATCCATATTTAGTTGATAAAAAGAAAATCCCCATCCTCAAAGTGCCTATATAACAAGTACTTCTTGTTAAATATCCACTCAAACTCACTCCAAGACAAGTCTTCCTCAATAATACACCTGACATTCATCACATCTTCCCACCAAATGTCTGCTCTACCTTTGAGACTCAAGGTGGCTACTCTAGCTTTCATGTTCTCTGAATAATCATGCAACCTAAATGAATTCCTCATGCCAAGCAACCATGCCTCTAAAATTTTTGTTTTCTTCATTTCCCCATTAGAAGTAGGTGGATTCACTTTCTTAAACTGATTTGGCAAGTATCCCCTATCACTCCTCCTATAAGAATGATAACGATGATGATCATAGTACTTATCTGAATTAGAAGTAGACTTATACCTATGTCTATCCCTTCTCCTCTTCGAAGTTTCCAACAATATGCCATCCCAATATGTGTCCTATCTATCTGATTGGTCACTGTCATGTGATCCACTATCATGTGCCCCATTAGTTTTTTCCTCATGCTCATGACTGATCTAAATTGGTCATTTCCATTTCAAATATGAAAAGATCTAGAGTATCACTACATTTACCTATGCTAGCTTTTCCTGTGTCTATATTATTATGTCATTATCTTCCTTACAACTCCTTATCTCTTCCTTTAAACTTCTTAGTGTTAATTCCAAATCAGAAGAGTTCCCAACACCATACTCCTCTTCAGATTTGTAGGGAGAGCCTTTGTAGTCAACCATCTTGCTATCCATTTGATATTTCTTCCTGCAAGGCATAATATGTGAGATAAACTGAATCAAAATAAATCAACATACCTTAGCATAGATCAGGGAGGATACCTTGTCTGCAAGATCACCAAATTAGTGTGATACATGTACAACATAATCATAGCAGCATATTGACATACAAAAGTAAATGTATCAACCCATAAACGTCACTCTAACTAGGGTCTAGTCATCGATGCAAGGCCATATCAACAATGCATGCTATGACCTCATGCATGACAACAACCATTACTCCATTATCCAAATTGCTACATCCAACTGACGATATGCATAAGCAATGCCTAATCAACTACAAATATGCATAAACACATGTAGTCGAACATAATCGTTCATTTCTTGCAATCAACGTACAAGACTGATACATGTAATTAAAATATTCAAGAATGTAACCTAACATACAAGGATGTAATTAGGTGACATAAAATCAACATGTAAGAAACATATAATCCATATGAAACCAATCACATTCTCATGACAATTACTCTGCATGAAATCACTATCAAATTCTCCATGATAACCATACTAAAACCCTAATCAATCATCAAGAAAATGTAACAAGTATATATGTGTAAGAGACACACATGCAATTGACATGCATGCATGAATAACACATTCAACCCATCTAGCCCGAGAGTTGAACCATTCTTTGATACCACTTTGTAACACCCTCCTCTTAGGCCTACCCAAAGTAACCATGCCAACTGGGGTTAAACATGAGACAAGAGGCTACTATGATCAGATTCGAACTCCTATGCGGCCTTGAGGAAGTGGAATCGATGGAACATCACACACAGTTATCCAACATCACTAACGAAACCCTCAGGAGACAAGTTAGCCACTTAGACAGACTATCCCTGGGTCCCATTGTTGTTTTAGGTCTCTTAGGCCATATTCGCTCTCATTCTATGGGTAAGGGAGTGACCAGCAACCTAAATACTCTCTCACAAGCTTGCATGCCAATGACTGTGAACCAACATTGCTAATGTTGTTCTAGCAACTCTGGGATTTAAGCCACTTTTTCAGGCCCGAAGACTAGCCCCTTGCCCATAATGGAATGATAGATTGAAATCAAGAAAGTTACAGGGAAACAATTAAGTAAAATAAATAAACTCAACACAACCTTAACTAGACCCCTGCTAGTCATGACAAGCATTTCGTCAAACATATCATTGACATGTAACCTACATGTGTAAACAACAGAATTAACTGTACAGATCTCATACTTATTTGAGAATTTCTATGAATCGGTGTTCCCTCATGCCATCTGCTACATATTCATCTATTAGGTCATAGACACATTATCCATTCATATACAAGTAAAAATAGGTTGAGAGCCATACATAGTTGTTTTCATGAAATGTGCATATAACCAACATAATAGGAAAATAAATACAATAAACATAGCAGCCATCAAAATCCATATAAACATGAATACCTTTTCACATAAAAATCAAGGGAACTAATTTCTGATTAATGAATGCAGTAGACGAACTAGATATGGGACTACCATGTTCCACCCAACCATAGAATGGTTGAGCCAAATCTCTCTTTATCCATTCACCCTCGTTCCATATTCCAAGCATGAATGTAGGATCTCATAGAACACATCATTCAAAACTCATCCAAGGCTTCCAAAGTCCGTCCATCTCAACCCATCAAATAGTGATTCCACCTCACAGTCAAACATCACAAAACCATCATGAGATTGGACTCCACCCAAGCCTTCCATGGCTTCGAAAGAGTCTACCCAACCAAGTCTTCTAGAACTAGTAACTCAACCCACAACTTATATAGGGCTTCCAGAGTGTTTGTTCGACCAAGGCTTCCAAAACTAGTAGCTCAACCCACCAAGGGCTTCTAGAGATTTTGTCCAACCAAGGCTTCCAGTACTAGTAATTCAACCAAAGTTGTTACAAGGCTTCCAGAGCATCTGTTCAATGAGGCTTCCAGGACTAATAACTAAACACAAGCTAAGGAAACATGAGAACCAACCAAAAACAAACAACGAAAGTAAACCCACAATCACCATGGCTATCAAGGAAATGGTAAGGCTAGGAAATCCATTGTCATTCAAAGCAATCCTCCATGCCAATGACAAATCACATCCAAGAAACACATGCATATGCCATGCATGCCAAGAATAGTGAATAAATAATACATGCAACTCAGTACCTGCAAGCAATTGTGATGTAGCTGTCAATCTCGACCCCTACTTGTGCTTTCCTTCTTTTCCTTTGCTTTCTTTTTCCATGAATCCAAGTATGCCACACCCTCCAAGAGTGCTCCAAGAAAAATCTAAGTATTGAAGAGTATGAGAGAGAGAGAATAATGAGAGAGAGCTCCAACATTGAACTGAGAAAAGGTTACCAATTGATCCTCATAAGCCATTTTGTGGATGAGGTTTCTATTTTCTTCATTTTCCATTATTTTCCTTCAATTTCCTCTTCACATGCAACATGTGACCTTTCCCCTCCTTTTTCTCCTAATTTCCATTATTTTCATAAATAAGTGTGCCAAAAATGTCATTTTTCCTTTCCAAAGCCTTAGCCATTGCCTTTGCCAATTTCCTTAGCTATAAACAACTAAATTAACACCCCCTAGGATGCCTTGCCCAAAATTGAGCTTGGAATAAGTGTTCCATCATCCATGGTTATTTCTTTTTAGTTTTTATTACATGTAATTTTCACCTGGGTTTTTACATCGACTTACTCGTGGAGTATTTCATATACCATGTCAGTGCCCTCTTTCTTAGTGATGTGATGAGTCATGCCTTCTTTGAATCATCATTATTAATTTTCATTTCCATCCATACTCCATCAACTACGAACCAAAATTGGTCAGGGTCCTCCGTTCCTATTCCTCTAAAGGCAAGTAGCGTAATGTCGTCAACCATTCTTCTTCTCATGGGGCTAGGTGGATGGGGAGGTGGAGGTGGAGGTGGAGGTGTAGGGAAGGTATGGGGAGGGCAATGAGGTGTGAGAGGGGTGGATGGATGGAGAATCCCAAAGACACCATGGTTCTTTTCAGCTCCTAACTTCAACACGCCTTCAGGATGTGTGGGGAAATATCGCAACGTTGTAGGGTTACTTCTTTCTTCTTCATTCTCGGATCCTAATAGAGGGCTATAGTCGACCTCAATAAAATTCTTCAGAACTATTTATATCATTTTCCACTTTTCATAGCTCCTCTTTCTAACTTATTTCTTCTTTTCCAAAGCATCAACAGAATCTGTTATGAAACTAGCTCACAAAAAGATAGAAAAGATAGATCAACGCCTTAGAATTCAGCCTCTTCGAGGGGGTAACCTCCTTTACATTACACAAATGAATTATTATTTTATGATTCAAATGAAAAAACCTCCTTTCTATATATAGGAGTCTAAGGAGTCACAATATAACCCAGCCGACCTAACAATAATAATATAAAGGCACAAAAATAACAATAGAGGGATTCTATGGGGCACAGTAATAACAATATGGGGACAATAGGGGCACAACAATATTAATAAGAGATATAACTACAATAGTAATGGGGTAATCACTAGTAATAATGGGACCTAACATGCCCCTCTCCTTCAAAAAAGTGTTGTCCTCAACGCTTGAGTAGTTCTGGATGCTTCTGTATAAAATTCTCATCCTCCCATGTGGAATCTTCAGCAGATAAGTTCTTCCACTTGATGAGATACTCCGAAATTGATCAATTTTGTAGCTATCGAGTTCTTGTTTCTGTGATCACTTCCGATTCTAATATAATTTTTCCTTCCTCGTCAAGTTCTGGCAATATTGTTTGAACTGGGAGTTTGTCGCCTATAACCTTCTTTAAGCATGAAACATGGAAAACTGGGTGCACTCAAGAAGCTGCAGGAAGCTCCAATTTGTATGCCATAGTACCAATCTTTTGCAACACCTTGTATCGACTGTAATACTTTAGTGATAATTTATTATCCTTCTTAGCTTGCTTGAGGGACATTTTTTATATGGTTGTAGCCGTAGGAATACCCAATCACCTACATCAAAGCTTCTTTCGCTACGATGTTGATCTACCTGTTGTTTCATTCTATTCTTTGCGAACACGAGGTTATCTTTTAAGAGTTGGAGGACTTTTTGTTGATGCTCGACGTGATGTTCCACTACTTGAAACTTAGAGTTTTCTCTTAAATATGATGTGATGGATGGTGGCTAATATCCCTAAAGTGCCATAAATGGGGTCATTTTTGTTGTTGTATGGAAGGAAGTGTTATACCACCATTCAGCCAGAGGCAACCATTTGATCCATTGTGTTTGTTTATCAAATACAAAGCAATGAAGATATCCTTCCACACATTTGTTTACTATCTCAGTTTGCCCATCAGATTGAGGACGATAAGATGAGCTATGATCTAACTGAGTACCAAGACAAGAAAATAATTCTGTCCAAAAATTTCTAGTGAAAATGGGATCTCTGTCACTTACAATAATCTTTGGGTTTCCATGTAGCTTTTGAATTGTTTCCATAAATGCAGTAGAAACTGTACTGGTGTTAAATGGATGTGATAATGCACAAAAGTGTTCATACTTTGTAAGTTTGTCAACTACCACCATGATGACACTCTTTCCCTCAAACTTGGGTAAACCTGTGATAAAATCCATTGAAACCTCCTCGTAATGTTGGCTTGGAATGGATAAAGGTTATAATAGACCTGTGGTCTTAATTTTTTCAACTTTATTTTGTTGGCAAACCAATTCTGCCACAAACTTTTGAATATCCGATTTAAGGCCATCCCAAAAAAGTCCTTCTTAACCTTGCAGTAAGTTTTTAAAAATCCTGAGTGCCTCCTAACGGAGAAGTGTGCAATTCCATAAGAATATTTTTTTTGAGTTGGGAATTCTTACGGAGGTATAAGCGATATTTGTACCATAACAAATCATTTTGCCAGCTAAATGTATCAGATGTACTGGAATCGTGTTGTAACTTTTGAATAAGTGCCCACACTTCTTCGTCATTCTTCCATTCCTCCCTTGCTTCGTTTATCCAATCTGGTTGGATATAAGAAATGGCGCACAACAATGCTTCCACATCCTCATCCTTTCTTGAGAGTGCATCTACCACCACATTTTGCTTCCCTTTTCTGTAGATGATTTCAAAGTCATAACCCAACATCTTTGTGACCCACTTTTGTTGCTCTTCAGAGGATAATCTTTGTTCTAAAAAGTATTTAAGGCTATCATGATCTATTTTTACCTTGAAGTGTCTTTCCATTAAGTAGGGTCACCTTTTTTTAAGTGCATGTAGTATTGCCAACATTTCCTTCTCATAAATGGCTTTGTGTAAAACCTTTCCCTTGATTGGACGACTTTCAAAAGCAATGGGTCTTTCATCTTGCATTAAAATAGCACCAATTCCATTTCCTGAAGCATCACATTCCACAATAAAGGTTTTTGTGAAGTCCGGTGTAGCTAAGACCGGTGCTTGGCACATTGCCTCTTGAAGATGTTCGAAGGCCTTTGTTGCTTCTGCAGTCCATGAAAATGCATCTTTCTTCAATAATGTTGTTAGAGGTGCTGCTATTCTCCCATAATTTTTAACAAACTTGCAAGAATACCCTGTCAACCCAAGAAATCCTTGCAAATGCTTTATGGATGTGCGGATTTTCCATTCCTTAATGGCTTTATATTTGTTAAGGTCTACCTTAACTCCTTCATGAGATACAATATGACCCAGATATTCCACCTCTTGTACTCCAAAGAAACATTTGGATCTTTTTG
The DNA here is from genome assembly GCA_031772625.1 of Pinus tabuliformis. Classification (NCBI taxonomy): domain Eukaryota; kingdom Viridiplantae; phylum Streptophyta; class Pinopsida; order Pinales; family Pinaceae; genus Pinus; species Pinus tabuliformis. The sequence goes on from CM062812.1 coordinate 872,339,017, forward strand.
CATATAATTGTTTCTCCTTCAATAGTTGTAGCACCCTGTCAACATGTTCAACATGATCCTTCCAAGACTTGCTGTAGATTAGTATATCATCAAAAAATACTAACACAAATTTTCTAAGGGTTTGAAAATGGAATTCATCAAACCTTGAAATGTAGAAGGTGCATTGGTAAGGCCAAAAGGCATGACCAAAAATTCATAATGACCCTCATGAGTTCTAAATGTTGTTTTCAGAATGTCTTCAATCTTCATTATGATTTGATGATATCCTGAACGAAGCTCCAACTTGGTGAAGTAAATTGATCAATGCAATTCATCCAGTAATTCATCAATGACAGGAATGGGAAACTTATCTTTAATAGTGAGCATGTTGAGCTCCCTATAATCCGGACACATGCGCCATGATCCATCCTTCTTGTGCACCAATACTGCCAGAGAAGAGGAAGAACTTTGATTAGGTTGAATTATACTAGCCTGTAGCATTTCTGCAACCATACATTCAATTTCACTCTTTTGGGCATAGGGATATCTGTATGGCCTGATGTTTGGAGGAACACTTCCTCGAATCAGATGAATAGCATGATCATGATCATGAATAGGTGGCAGACCTTTGGGAGTCTCAAATACCTTGGAATGATTGTCCAGTACTTTTTGGAGATCAGGAGAAATAGATGATTTCGATGTGGAAACATCTAGCAAACATAATTGTGCAATTACACCTCTTTGTTCCTTTTTTAGAAGCTTTGTCATATAGTTAGAGTTGATTATCTTTCCCGGTTTCCCTACAATACACCTTAATTCAACTTCCTTTCCTTCTGTAGAAAATTTCATGAAAATTTCTTGAAAATTAAAAGCTATTGTACCCAAGGATTGTAGCCATTGGACTCCTAGTACAACATTATCTCCTACCATTGGAATGGAAAGCATTGGGATAGTCAATACATATTCTCCCATGGATAGCTTGATATTATGGCACTCTCAAGAGAAATTTATTGTTCCTCCATTTGCAAGCATCACTTGACACTCTGGTGCTGGATATAGGAAGCAATTCAATTCTTTTGCTACCTTACAATGAATAAAATTGTGGGTACTTCCTGAATCAATCAACACTATTACCTTTTTCTTCTTGATTTGTCCTTCTATCTTGATGATTTGAGGAGTGGTAATTCCCGCCAATGAATTACAAGATATGGTGGGATTCATTTCCTCTTTATCTAGGCTTTGTTCCTGGAGTATATCCTCTTCTTTTGACCTTTCTTGCTCCTTTTCTTCTTCCTCTTCACAATCTATGTAGAATAATTTCTTCTCAGCACACTTATGACCTTTAGTGTATTTGTTATCATAACTGTAACAAAGCCCTTTTGCTCTTTTTTCTTTCAATTTTTGTGGTGTCAACCTTATAGGTTGTGGAAGACTAGGGGCAACAATACTTCCTTCTTTATAGTTGTGAGTGGTATGCTTCCTGGTTGCCATAATTTTTCATTCCATTTTTCTTTCTAACCTGAATGCCTTCTCTAATGAATCAGGTTGCCAAAGGCGAACATCATGTTGGATATTATGATTTAATGTCCCTATGAACACATCAATCATATGCTCCTCTGGAATATTTTTTACCCTTATGTTCAATTTTTGGAACTCTTCAATGTGCTTCATTATTGAAGCCTTTTGTTTGAGACTTATCAATTGGCTAAAAAAAGTGTTTCTTTTTGTATCCTCATAATGTGATGTCAATTCTTCCGTGAAAATTGCCCAAGTGATAATTTGTTTATGAGAGCAAAGCCATTGATACCATACAAACTAATTTGGTTCCAAATATAAAGTTGCAATACATACCTTTTGTGTGTTTTGCACATTATTGAGATCAAAAAATTGCTCCATCTGTAATATCCATGTTGCGGGATCCTTGCCATCAAACTTCCTCATATCGATTTTTTGAATATGGTGGGTCTTTGATCCAACATTAGAGTCTATGAAATCATGATTAAAATTTCTTTTGTTCACATCATGAGTTTCCTTCACTACCCTTTCACCATTTGTAAGGATTTCTTGTAGAAAATTTGTTAAATCTATCTTCAAATCTGCCATGTCTCTCTTCAAATCTGTCTTCAAATCTGCCATGTCTCTCTTCAAATCTTTCTTCAAATCTATTTTCAAATCTTCCATCTTAGCTTCCATTCCATTTATCTTAGATTCCACGCCATTTATCTTAGCTTCTATTAGCTTTTGAGAGTAACATTTGTTGCACTTGGTCTTGTAATTTTGATATATCATGTAGCATTTCTTCCTCTTCTTCATGAGTCATGCTAGAGCTTTCAGGTTGCTTACTAGGTATTTACATTTTCTTTCCTTGGGGCATCAGTTACTGATAATAACGCTCTACTATGCTCTTTGAATTCCTTCAAAATAATTTTTCAAACTAAGCTTAAGCAAAAATTTAAAAAAATCTACACACATTTTTTCACTTTGTAGGAGCTCCATATTGCCTTTGATGTATCTCTGTAATTTCAGATCATCCAATTTTAAAATTGTGACCTGTAGCATCCCTCTGTGTCCTCTTTCTAATGCCACTGGTCTGATCCAAATTGGACTCTCCAAGGAAGAATTATTCCAACTCTCCCATAGTGACCTGATTATAGACTAGTTCAGTGGAGCGAACTTGTATGACATGCCACGTGTCCCTGTTTCGACCTTTGGCTCTAAAAAATATATACAAGAAACTAAAGTCTATCCTCTTTCTGTACCTTCTTATGAAACTTCAATCTGATGCTCAGAGGCAAAATTATGATGATTTTTCCCAGGTCACCTGTTTGGAATGTAATTCAGGAGTTTGCAAAAAGACCAACTTCCTCAGATCATATCTCCGCAAATATAGCGCGAAAAGCTCTGAAATTTAGACCCAAGGTTCAATGCTATTTTTTTCTCAAATGGGTTTTATTTTCCCTTCTGAAATATCACAAAAAAAAAGTTATAGCGAAAATGCCACAATAACCTATTTGGAGCAGCGAAACCCTAGAATCCAAAGCTCTGATGCCAAATGTTATGAAACCAGCTCACAAAAAGATAGAAAAGATAGATCAATGCCTTATAATTCAACCTCTTCGAGGGGGCAACCTCCTTTACATTACAGAAATGAATGATTCTTTTATGATTCAAATGACAAAACCTCGTTTCTATATATAGGAGTCTAAGGAGTCACAATATAACCCAGCCAACCTAACAATAATAATATAAAGGGACAAAAATAACAATAGAGGGATTCTATGTGGCATAGTAATAACAATATGGAGAAAATAGGGGCATAACAATATTAATAAGGGATATAACTACTATAGTAATGGGGTAATCATTAGTATTAATGGGACCTAACAGAATCCCTTTTTCACACAATAACATCTTAATCTAGAGCTTCAGGTAATTTAAGAACTTACCTCGTGGACATTTGAATAATCTTCATTCAACTTCGTTATAGGACACAATTTTCTCGATCGCAAACTCAGTGATAAGTCCTCCCAAAATTCTATCAATCCATAAATAAATAGCCCTTGAGATACTATTAGCGATCCTTTTGAGCCACTGTATCAAATTAGGGTTCCACTCCTTTGATTCGTCACCCTTGAAACAGGTCTTATGTTCAACTAAATTAGATATCTACTCAAGAAATTCAATGTGGAATGAACCAAAGAAAATATCGTATTGATCTTCAAAGATATATCTCTGCAACGAAGCTTCATTTGATAAACACAGGTTTCTATTTTATTTCTTTGCAAATTCTCTTTCTTTTTGTTCGACACACTCTTGGAGTTCTTTCTTCGACGGACACCAAAACATATCCCTTAAGCAGATCCCGATCTCAGAAATGGAAACATTTTTTTGTCTTAGGGGGCTTGACGTAGGTTCAAAGTTTGTTGCGCAAAAACAAAACCCTAAACTACTGGCGCTTTTGGAAATGACCTATAAGCATATCATAGTCCCACTAGAAGCAGTTATGGGAGGTTGTAGAACCAGGCTTCTGCAACTAAAGGGATAACTGCGCAGTGGCGCCATGTGCTTACTTCTAATCTATATTGATCATATAAATTCACATGCATAAGAACTTCACGGAGATGATTAATTTAACAAAATCACATTAAACCCATAAACTCTAACAAATAACAATATATCTTACAATTCTTCACATAATTAAGTGAAAACATACATAACAATACGAACAACAACAAATAAATAACACAGGAAAAAATATATAGTTCTTCACCAAAACTTCTTCTTTATTAATATAAGTCTTTAGTACAAATATGTCTTCAACCTACGCACCCAGATATAGGTGGTCTCCACACTCAGCTATAGAATTTTCTAGGCCTTCATGCACTAGGTTATGGAGACTGCCCCAAAACTACAGATTACGGATGCGGATACAGAGATTCAATTCACTTATGAAATTTCACTTCCTTCTTATTATTCTTCAATATGGTATTACACATCCTTAAATAAATTTCATCTTTACAAAAACCATGGTCCACATACCATGGATCCATAAAGTAATGACTAATACCCGATACACGTTACAAGGTAGGGGCTCTATCCCATCACTAAAGCCCTCAAAGTGCCACCTGCCGTTGAAAGTGGGCAAGGACTATGAACTACTCTACAAGAAGGGACTTTGCCGAAGGAAGATTGTTGTTCGATGTTTAGTCAATTTAGTTTCCTAAATTGCTTGCATGAGTTATCAACCGAGGTTCGTAATCTGATGAAGTATAGTGCACTATATATGCTTAGTTAACCCTTCCTACTTCATTGTTTTGTATTTTTTTTATATTTTTTGGGGGCTTTTGTTCTTTGATTCCTAATGATGTACAAACTGAACTATGAGAAATTGAATCTAAACTTCCTAAAGATGAGCCAAGAGTTTAAAACTAGTCAAAATCTAAGTTAAAAGAAGGAAAAATAGAGCATCTGTCCTATCTTGTCATTAGTCCTAAGTCATGAATCTAATTCTTAAAATTAAAAGGTGAAGTTGTAAGGCATGTTGAAATAAATACAGATAATGAAATGAACTGAAGTAATTCTAGTTACTCTAACCTTCAATTTTGAAAGATAACCTTCTTGAGATGGAATACAAGCAATGTTCTGTACTTCATGATCTAGAGAACTAAATAAAAACATGCAGAAGGTGACTGATTGGTTTCAACCATTGTGTAGAGTGAATGTTTAACCATTTAGTTTAGGATGGGTATCAGCTTGAAATGGTGATCAAAAACATTAACTAACATAGTGTATAGACAATCTGAACTAGAAAACAAATAACAAAAACAGTGAGTAAGCTAGTTAACAATGCATTCTCATTACTTTCAACCTTACTTTGTTTAGAAACAAAGTCGTTTCCTTTTATGAAATGGGTTGGAGAAAAAATACTACAAAATTGATTTTTAACATTATGATACTGATCAAAACTAAAAGGAATCAAACTACAAGGAATCAACCTAAGTTAGAAATACTGCTAAAAGAAAATGGTGAAATTAAAACTGAGCAGAAAACAAATGGAAAGAAAACCTCCTTCAGTGCAGGGGCCCTTTGCAACTGACTGGGTTGAGCTGCTAACTAATTGAAAATTCTCTTTCAAACAATCATTGGTCAACACAAATCTTTATCTTATAAATAGGAACAAAGTCCAAAAATACAGAGTTGAGATTCTGAACTTAATACATCCAAATCTTTGAACCCCTCTCGGTTTTGTACAACTGGTATTTAAAAGAAAATATTCATAACTATCTTTGAGGAAAACTAGCTATAGGTGGCATATACATATTACAACAATTCTGCATAAATGTTTGATCAGCTACAGGTGACTTGAATTCGAGCAAGATGTTTGCACAAAACCGTCAACACAGGTGGCTGATCCGAGTTAATGTTGCAACAGAACTGTTGGATTTATTAATTAACCACGAAAGAGTAGACGAAGAGTCCTATTGCTTTCAGGTATCATACGTTTGACTCCACCTTTGAGTAGATCTTGAGCTTGCTTCCTTGTCGATCTAGGCTGAGTGACTAGGACAAAATCCATGTGGAGACGATTCCAGAGATGCCCATGTGGCCGGTTTCTTCATTTGACATATGGAACTTGCCAGACCATGGAAGTAGCTACAAAATATATAGTTAGCTGCAGAATAGGCCGCATTCTGTAGCTAATTTACAAAAACTTATTTAAATATAAAAAACATAAAAATATAACATGTCAATCATTTAATGCCCTCCTTAAGACAAAATCTATTATTTATCATTGATGGGGATCTGTAATCTTATGGAAAAGCAAGGGAATGAAGTGAGAAAAGCTGTCAAGAAGAGGGTAATTCTGAGGTTCAACATACCCCACTGCAAAATCATTGCATGTCCCCATGCAACTTGCCAAAAATGTGAATTCTTCTTTCCTATCGCATTTGCTCAAACACTTCTGCTAGTACATCTAATTTTCTTCTGGAGATGTGGTATGATGAAGTGGAAGCCAAATCAAATGATAACTTGTTAAGGAGACATATGATTATTCATATTCTACATGCCTTATGTTTTTAACTTGCTGTTTGAAATAAATTTTGCATTTTACCTTTAGAACTTAACCTTTTGCTTGATAACTCTTTTTTTGTTGATCTGTAGGTACCTTTGGCATGTTTGGTCTCCAAAACATGATTCTTCAATTTCCTACATTCATGATTTATTTGTGAGTTGTACAATTGTGCCAGAGCTGATAAGTAAGTTGTAGATGCAGAATCTGATTAGCTGCAGAATGGAATCTGCTGCAGAACATGAAAAGAAGGAAAAGTGCAGTATGGCTATGGAATATGAGTGTAAAAATGAAATGGAAATGGGTTATGACACTGAGATGAAATGAGATGTAAAATAAAATGGGAAATAGGGTGAAATGGAGTAAGACTGTAGAAATAGGATGTAGATGGAATATGATAGTGAGATGAAATGGAACTGTAAAATAAAATGAAAACGAAATGAGATGGAATGAGGCTATCAATTTGTAGACTCTAAACTGAAAATAAATGTAGCTTTTTGTCACTACTTATTACAGAAAGGAAATTGAAAATATAGGATGTCAGAAACCTTTGATTTTCACCTTGTATTTTCTGTATAAGTATGCCAATTAATGATTGGTTTTCAAACTCATACAATTTTTTTTATTTTATATATATACTTAGGAAAAATAATACTAAGTTAGTGGAGAAGAAGAATTCTTCTTCACTAGCTTCATTTCATAGTTATTCTGGAAAATCTTAATGAGCTCCTCTCTTGAAATTGGTTTCTGATATATCTTCAACTGATGACCATTCACAAGAAGAGGTATTTTACTTCCATCTATTTTCCTTATCCTTACTGCTTTGTTACTAAATACTTCTTCAATCTCATATTGCCCAAGCCAATCACTCTGAAGCTTCCCTTGAAAATATTTGAATTTCGAATCGAACAAAAGTGCCCAATCTCCGACTTGAAACTTCTTCTCCTTGATATATTTGTCATGCCATTTAGCCCTCTGTTGTTGGACTATGCTAGTTCTTTGAATTGCATCTTGCCTGATTTCATCAATCTCATTGAGTTGCTCCAATCTATCTTTCCGTGCCTTAGATAAATCTAGTCCCAATTGGACTACCATCTTGAAGGTTTTGATTTGAAACTCTATAGGGAACATGACTTGTTTCCCATAAACAAGTTCATAGGGTGTGTGTCCTGTTGTGTTCCTCCATGTAGTTCTATAAGCCCATAAGGCCTTAGGAAGCCTTTATGCCCAATCTCTTCTATGTAGATGCACAGTCTTAGTGAGAATTCCTTCAATCATCTTATTTGTAGATTCAACTTGACCATTTGCTTGTGTATGATAGGGAGAATATTTCCTATGTTTGATCTTGTAATATTCCACAAGAACCTTAACCATTTTAGATGTAAATTGAGATCACTGATCTATCACAATTTCTCTTGGAACACCAAAATGAGTGAAGATGTCTTAAAAAAGAAAATTAACTATAGATTTTTCATTATCAAAAGGCAATGCTTTAGTCCTTACCCATTTAGTTACATAATAAATGCATAACAATATATACTTATTTTGCTTAGATGGGGGATTAATTGGTCCAACAAAATCCAAGGCCCATTTTTCAAAAGGTTTAATGAGTACTTTAATTTGTAGTGGTATTTCATTTGAATGAGCATGTTTTCCTACCCTTTGGCAGTTGTCACACCTCCTGACATATTCTTTGGCATCTTTGAAGATGGATGGCCAATAATATCCTAAATAATTATCTTATAGGTTGTCCTCTTGTTAGAAAAGTGTCCACCGCATGGTTCATCATGACATGCCTTAAGAATCTCAGGCATTTCATCTTCCCTCACACATCTTTTAATCATGAGATCTAGACCTGTTTTATACAATTCATTAGTGATCCATGAGTATCTTGCACTTAATTGAATGATTTTTCTTTTCTCTCTAGGAAACAAATGTAAATTAAATTTCTCTGTGACTAAGTAATTGGCAATATCTGCAAACCAAGGGGTCTAAGTAGTCATTGCAAAAAGATATTCATCAGGAAATTTATCTTCAATCATAGTTTCATCTTTGATATTTTGAATTTTGGACAAGAAATCAGCAACTATGTTTTGTTTTCTAGGTCTATCTAACACAATAATATTGAATTCTTGCAAGAGTCATAGCCATCTTGTAACTCTACTATTGGTAATAGGTTTATTCATTAAGTATCTAATTGCATAGTGATCTATATGAACAAAGGTTTCATAGCTTGTTATATAATGTCTGAACTTATTGATTGCATGAACAACAACGAAAAATTCCTTTTTAGTTACAATATAATTTAACTCAATGGGAGTCAAATTCTTACTTGTATAGTAGATGGCATAGGGAATCAAATATTTTTGTCCTAATACAACTCCTAGAGTTATATCTGAAGCAACTGTTGAAATTTGAAAGGCTAGCTTCCAATTTGGACCTCTCAAGATGGGTGCTTCAGAAATTTTTGTTTTTAAAGTCTCAAAGGCTAACTAGAAATCAGACTTCCAATTGAATTCACAATCCTTGGTATGTAATTTGAAGAGTGGGGATGTTATTTTAGTGAAATTTTCTATAAATCATCTATAGTATCCTGTAAATACTAGAAAAATTCTAACATCTGTTATAGACATTTTTGGGCACTACAACCCCAATCGTAAATGTCCATAAACCAAGGGCTCTTAAGTCCCTAAAAGTGTTGTTCCAACCTCTAAAAGAACAAGGTCAACTGATTACATCTTCTCCCAGAAGTTCTCCATGAAAAACTACTCAGAACTGGTCAAAACTGGACCATCTCACTTGCTCCATGGCCAAAGTGTGTTGCATCCCACCTAAATACACACAGGAGGTGTGATGCATATTGGAAAGCCCTTCTATGGGGTGCAATGGGCGAGAGTGGACAAATTGCAGGGTCAATCTACAAGGTGGAGGATCATGGAATCTTCCAGAAACTTCTCCTGTGACACTAGCCTCTCTGCATTCGCCCAGGGATGAGTAAGAGATCATCAATATCCAAGTGGAATCAAGAACTATCAAAGAGAGGACACTAATAAAATCTCAAAAGCTGACTCAGCCCCCTTGCAAACATCTATATATGGATCCCTCATCCCAGAGATCCAGAGGCTGGAATTTTGTATCTTGTAACGAAGTGCTGCTGGTTTCTTGGTGTAACATCATAGTGTTGGGTGATCTAAGATTTTCATGAGGTGAAGAAAGGATTTCTTGCTGAGAGGATGATGCTGGGTCAGAACAATTGGTTGTAATCCTCTTTGCTATTCTTGATTATTAATAAAGCTATTCAAGTTTTCCTCCACATTATTTTATGATTGATGATATATGCATTTGTGTGGTCAATATATATCTGGTCCTATATTGTTTATGATAGTAGATCTATGTTCTTGGATAGTGTTATGCTGCTTTGATTCTACAGGTGCTCTTTGAAGCTGGGTAGATGAGGAAGCGAGTGGCAAAGATCTATTAGAAGGGAGAGGAATCAAGTACGGATCCAAGCGCAAGACAGAGGTTGGTCTCCTTTATTCAGCTCTTATCTACTTCTCATAAAGGAAAACGAGAGTGGTTTTAGTTTGTTTATTTCTAAGGTAGCTACCAGCCTTAGTGGGACTAGCAGCTCTGCATAGACACTAGATTTCCCGATAACAACATCCTTTTGGCAATTTGGAATTGATAATTTAGAGATGACTTAAACTTTAGATTTATCAACTTTAATTCCATCTCCTGAAATGTGATGCCCTAAAACAATCCCTTCTGTAAACATCATAAAACATTTTTCATGGCTTAGTGAAAGGTTTGTTTTGTTACATATTTTAAGAACTTTTTCCAAATTTTCCAAAGCTTCTTCAAATGTATTCCCATAGACTGTAAATTCATCCATATATACCTCTACACAATCATGTATTAGATCAGAAAAAATTCCTAGTACTACTCTTTGGAATGTTGCAGGTGCATTACATAATCCAAAAGGAAGTACTTGGTAGGCATAGGTTCCCCATGGACAAGTAAATGTGGTTTTATATTGATCTTCAGGTGCCACCTAAATCTGATTATAACCAGTAAAACCATCCAAGAATGATAAATACTTCTTAGCTACTAATGTATCTAACACTTGATCTATAAAGCGCAAAGGAAAATGATCTTTAAGGGTAGCTTTATTCAATTCTATATAATCAATGCACACCCTCCATTTTCCATTATTTTTAGGCACAATCACTAAAGGGGAAACCCATTGGTTGTCTGAAATTGGGTAAACAAAGTTTACATTCAACGGTTTTTGCAGCTCTTCTTTTACAATTTTCGTAAGATTTGGATTCATCCTTCTTTGAGGTTGTTTGATAGGTTTACAATTTTCCTCAATGTAGATGTGATGTATACAAGTCTTAGGAATAATTCCTTTCATGTCATTATATTCCCATGAAAATGCAACAGAATGTTGTTGTAATGTTTTGATTAGCTTTTCCTGTTGTAATTTCTCCAAGTTATTGTTTATGTTCAATGTTATCCCTGGAAAGATTTCAATTGTAGAGCTATCAAATTCCTCCATAGAATAAAGAGACATTTGCCTAGATGACAAATGTTCAATATTGGATTTTTCTTGGAATTGATCATGTTAATATTCTAGAGATGATTTAAAATTTTCCATTGTATTCAAGATTTGACTATCTTCACTAATATCTGAAATAGTAAAGAGAGGTTGAATGTCATTTTCATCATCAATCCATTCGTTTTCATCTATTTCTATAATTGTTCTTGCTGGAGGATATAGAGTGAATTTCTTTGTTGAATTCCCATTAGAAATATACATGTCACCAGATCTACAACTAATGAAAGCATCAACTGTGGCCAGCCAAGGTATTCTTAATATAAGTGGATGTCCTCCTAGATTATTCTTCCAGGTTAAGATCATAAAATCAACAGGATATTCCGAAGAATCTAAGGACAGTAAAATATCTTCTAACACACCATCTAGAATGACTATAGATCTATCTGCTAATTGTAGTAATGTAGGTGTGTAAAGAAGATTAGGAAGCTTGAGTTGTTCCATGGTTTGTTTACTCATGATGTTTATAGTTGCTCCTAAATCAATCAATGTATTTGGAATTTCAACTCCATTGATATGTGTTTTCACAATTGGACTTCTTGGATCTACATATTTCTATATGGCAATTTTTCCCATCATTATATCTGCTATTTTTCCCACCAGGTGAATTCTTTTTGTTTCCTTTACTTTTCTTCTTGGTTTCTTTATGCTCAACTCCTTTATTGTTTTAGCTAGTATTGGAATCTCCTTAATGGCTTGTAACAAAGGGATTTTGATACAGACATTTTTCAATTCATCTAGAAAATCATAGTTAGGCAACATAATCTGCTTTTCTACTCCTCTATCAACTTGTAATATTTCAGGAAAAGGAGGTGTAGAAGTAGATATTGGTTGCTCAATGATATGAGTTGAGTTCACTGGTTCTTTTTGTTTTTCATTTTCAGTATTTTGGTTTTGGAGAGATGTTCCTTCAAAATGTTTGTTGGGTTGTAGAGAATCTTCCTTAGAATTATCTTGTTCCTGAATAACTATAGAAGGCATTTCCTTTTCTAATATCCTACCAGATCTTAGTTGAACATCATTGATATCTAGAGGAGTGATCATATAAGTTGGAAATTGTTGTCCTTCCACTATGTAAGTATTCTAAGGATTTTTATTGTTGGGGTTTGGTAATGGTTGGGCAGGTAGTTGATTTGGTCATTGCTAAAATGGTAGTAAGAGTTGAGGATTTTGGTTTTGTTGTGGAATTTGTTGTGGAAATGGTAGTGAAAGTTGAGGGTTCTAATTTTGAAGTTGTGGCTGCTGATTTTGTTGTGGAATTTGTGGGGGGGGATAATTCTGATATGATTAAATATATTGATAATATTGAGAAAAGCTTCCATAAGGATTTTGTACTCCTTGAGCCGAAGGTTGAGATTGAGATTAAGGTTGAGGCGAAGGTTGCTGCCAAGAATTCCTATTTGGTGGGGGTTGAAGATACATTTGATTGTTAAATCCCTAATTTTGTGGCCCTTGCCAAGGTATTCTAGAGACAAAGCAAAGAGATTCTGCTGAATTTGGAATTGTTTTTTCTTGAAAAACATCCTTAAGACCCAGAATTCAAGGACAACCCTTGGTCTCATGGTTTTCTGAACAAATCATACAAGTCTCTATGATTTTTTCATCCAAAGGGCATTCTCTTAAAGAGTGTTTTTTTCTACATTTGGGACAGAAAATAGCTAAAGCATCAACCTCGGCTTCTACTTGTTTTGCAACTTAAGGGTGTCTATTTGCTCACTAAGGCTCCCTAGAATATCTATTTTGAATTGATCAAGAATATTCACAATTTCTTCCCTACTCACTGATCCAGTTGCAAACTTATTCATTCTAACAAGAGAAGGATCTCTTGGACCTTTCCCAGTTTTGGATTTCCCTCTTGAGAGATGAACACATAATTCTCCTATGTCACTTAATGGGAGTTAAAAGATGTCTCCCTTCCCCATCATGTTAAGGATATCTATCGCCTCATCTCTAATGGATTTTAATAGAATAGCTTTTAAGATATCTTCATATAAATTATCCATCTTCGATCTTTTCAAGTTATAGTTGAATATCTCAATTAAATCTTCCAAATTTTCATCCTCTCTTTGTATCATTTTGAACACTTCATCCTTGTGATTGGTAGGTATGGAATAATCCAAATACCTATCCAAAAACGCTTTCTTCATATCTTTCCATGTTCTAATGAACTGAGTGACCAACCACATGAATCACTTCAAAGTAGCTCCTTTCAATGTTGAAGGAAACAAATTAAGTTTTTGAGAGTCTTCTAAGTAATCACAGGTTCTGCACAAGACTTCAAACTCAAATAAAAATGTTTCAGGATCCTCACTTTTTAACCCATGGAAATTTGGAAGGACAGAAGGTGAGATATTTTTCATTGTGGCATTTGTTTCTTCATCAACTATAGGGAATCCCAAAGAATTATCTATTTCCCTATTCCTCTGCCTCCTCCATTATTTTTTCTACCTCCTCCATTATTTCCTCTACCTCTTCCTCTACACCCTCCTCCAAACAATGTGAATTCTCCATCCTCTCCTTCTTTTGCCATTATAGTTTCTTCAGAGTCAGTGTAAGGTTCAGCCTGCAAGGTTACTTTCTCTTCCTCTAGTTCCTCTATTAATGGTATGTGGGAAAGAGGTTCTATTTCTTCTTCCTCACTAGGTATTCCTAATTCTTCAACTAAAATGTGCTCCCATATGGAGGTGAAAAAGGCTACTCCTTCTGTTGGAGACCCAAGAATTTTCTCCTTTAGGACTACCTCAGTAGATGAAATAGGAGATCCTTTTGATTGGATTTCTGACCTTAGAACTTCAAGAGTTCTATGGCAAGGAGTATGAGCTTGAGATGGAGGTGTATCTCTTCTTGTTCTTGGTGGAGTAGGTGGTGTTGTAGCAATTGAACTCCTACCTCTAGATATGAATCTACCCCTAGAGTCTCTTTCTTTATGCATATCATTTTTTTTAATGTAAGAGATAAGGTTACCTAATTACACTTCCCCGGAAACATCACCAAAATGTTTAGTCAATTTAGTTTCCTAAATTTTTTGGATGAATTATCAACTGAGGTTTGTAAGCTGATGAAGTGTAGTGCACTATATGTGCTTAGTTAACCCTTCATTGTTTTTGGGGTCTCTGTTCTTTGATTCCTAATGATGTACAAGCTGGACTATGAGAAACTGAATCTAAACTTCCTAAAGATGAACCAAGAGCTTAAAACTAGTCAAAATCTAAGTTAAAAGAAGGAAAAACAGAACATATGTCCTATCTTGTCATTAATCCTATGTCATGAATCTAATTCTTGAAATTAAAAGGTGAGGTTGTAAGGCATGTTGAAATAAATACAGAGAATGAAATTAAATGAAGTACTTCTAGTTACTCTAACCTTCAATTTTGAAAGATAACCTTCTTGAGATGGAATACAAGTAACTTTCTGTACTCCATCATCTAGAGAACTAAATAAAAGCACGCAGAAGGTAACTGATTGGTTTCAACCATTGTGTAGAGTGAATGTTTAACAATTTAGTTTAGGATGGGTATCATCTTGAAATGGTGATCAAAAACATTCACTAACATAGTGTATTGATAATCTGAACTAGAAAACAAATAACAAAAACAATAAGTAAACTAGTCAACAATGCATTCTTATTACTTTCAACCTTACTTTGTTTAGAAACAAATTTGTTTCCTTTTATGACATGGGTTAGAGAAGCAAGACTGCACAACCAAGTTCTAACATTATGCTACTGATCAAAACTAAAAGGAATCAAACTGCAAGGAATCAACCTAAGTTAGAAATACTGCTAAAAGAAAATGGTGAAATTAAAAGTGAACAAAAAACAAATGGAAAGAAAACCTCATTCAGTGTAGGGGACCTCTACAACTGACTGGGTTGAGCTACTAACTAATTGAAAATGCTCTTTTAAACGATCATTGGTCAACACAAGAATTTATCTTATAAATAGGAACAAAGTCCAAAAATACAGAGCTGAGAGTTTGAACTTAATACATCCAAATATTCAAACCCCTCTCGGTTCTGTACAACCAGTATTTAAAAGAAAATATTCATATCTGTCTTTGAGGAAAACTAGCTACAAGTGGCCTATACGTATTACAAAAAGACTACGTAAATTTTTGATTAGCTATAGGTGACTTGAATTCGAGCAAGATGTTTGCACAGAACCATTAACACAGGTGGCTGATCAGAGTTAATGCTACAACAAAATTGTTGGATTTATTAATTAACCATGAAAGAGTAGATGAAGAGTCCTATTGCTTTCAGGTATCAAACGTTTGACGCCACCTTTGACTACGATCTTGAGCTTTCTTCCTTATCGATTTGGGCTGACTGACTAGGGATGAATCCATGTGGAGACGATTCTAGAGATGCCCATGTGGTCGGTTTGTTCTTTTGACACTTGGAACTTGTTGGACCATGGAAGTAGCTACGGAATACATCATTAGCTATAGAATAATCTGTGTTCTGTATATAATTTGCAAAAACTTATTCAAATAGAAAAAACATAAAAATATAACATGTTAATCATTTAATTCCCTCCTTAAGAAAAAATCTATCATTTATCATTGATGGGGATATGTAATCTTATGGAAAAGAAAGGGAAAGAAGTGAGAAAAGCTGTCAAGGAGAGGGTAATTCTGAGGTTCAACATGCGATATTAAGGAGTGTGATGAAGTTCGAAGGAACTGTGAGGAACAAGAGGTGACTATGCCAAAGGTGAAATCTAACGAATTTAGCTATAAATATGACCATTGAAAGGAAAAAGGGAATTGTTAAAAGGAAATTACCATTGAGAGGCATGGGAGAAAAGCATTTATGAAGCACAACTAGTTGTATCTAACCCATAACTACATTAAATGAACCAAATATAATCCAATCATGAGCCTGGGAATTGAAAATTGTTATAAAACCCGCATCCCACACCACATTTTACAATTTTCTCCCTAGAGAGATCAGAAATTGCACCTAAGTAAAGAAGAGTTATTGCATGTCTG
Source organism: Pinus tabuliformis (assembly GCA_031772625.1). NCBI lineage: Eukaryota > Viridiplantae > Streptophyta > Pinopsida > Pinales > Pinaceae > Pinus > Pinus tabuliformis. The sequence continues at coordinate 872,355,173 of CM062812.1, forward strand.
AGTGGAGCTCGAAAGAATTGGTGAGCATATTTACAAAGAAAGGAGTAGCTGGTATCATGGAGTCACAAGCAAGAATGACCACAGGGGAGAATGTATCCATGTCCCTAACATGCTTAAGGTCGCCAAGAAAGGTGCCTGTACAACAAGAATAATCAAAAGCATAGGCACAACCACAATTGTAGCCACAGAAGATGAAGGAGAAGAGACCAGCTAAGGTCTCTGCATCATAATGAAGAACATCACTATGGAAGAAGACATAGAAGGAAGTGCGGGCGAAAAACATGGAGGACAAGGGAAAAAATCCCATGCAGAAAGGAAAGAGACCAATGCAGGAGGAGGGACCTTAGCAGGTCCATGATAGTGAGGAAGGAGTTGAGTTTCAACAAAAAGAGACAAAGGATGTGGAGATTCCCTCTATGCTCCTAGCATACATGCCATTGGGAAAGTCGAGCGCAAAGCCGATTAGGGAGCCAAAGGAAGGGAAATTTTCCACTTACATGCCACGATTGCTAAAGGAAGTGCCTTTTGAAGGAGAAGTGTTGGGTAAGATCTTGTAGCTCAAAATGGAGGACTGGGATTTTAGTGAAATAAGAAAATTCCCATAGTTTGAACTCCGTAGGTACCTGAAGAAAGTTTACTACCCAAATAGAAAATTTACAAGATCGTAACCATAAGAATGGGTTGTGGGAGTGCAAGGAGCAGGGATTTTTAACATGTTGAATGTGCCACACTTTGGTCAAATTCCATTCAGTACAATATGTGTGTGGCAGCTCCTCATACTGGTGCATGATGATTGCATTTGGAAAGGGACGAGGATCTCGATTGATGAGATGCTCATCTAAAGAATAACAATGATACCATATCAAGGAAAGGACTCCGTAGATGAATTCATGGGTAAAAAAAATATAAGGAGATGGCCTAGTGTTATAGACATATTTGGGCACTGTAACCCCAAACTCATATGTCCATAAACTAAGGGCTCCTTAAGCCCCTAAAAGTGTTGTTTCATACCCTAAAGGATCATGGTCAATTGATTACATCATTTCCCAGAAGTTCCACGTGAAAAACTACATAGAACTGGCCAAAACTGGACCATACAGACTGCTTCATGGGCAAGGTGCGATGCATACTAATTGCCAAATTGGCCAGGTGTGATGCATACTAAAATAGATTTTTGTGGGGTGCGATGAGTGAGAATAGACAAATGGCAGAGATAGTTTGCAAGGTGGATGATAATGGAATCTTCCAGAAACTTCTCCTATGACACTTATCTCTCTGAATTCACCCAGGGATGAGTAAGAGATCAATGAAATCTCCAAGCGGAACCAAGAACTATTAATGGAATGACACTAATCAAAAACCCAGAGCTGACTCACACCCTTGCAAGACATATATAAATGGATCCCTTATCTGAGAGATCTGGAGCCTGGAATTTTGTATTTTGTAAGGAAGTGTTGTCGGTTTGTTGGTGAGAAGAGACATTGCATTGTTGGGTGATTTGCTTGTTCATGAGGTGAAGAGGGCTTCTACAACTGAGAGGATGATGGTGGATCAGATACCTGGGTTGTAATCCTCCCTTACATTACTATTAATAAAGTTCTTTGAGCTTTCCTCCATATAATCATGTATTTGTGAATCTTGTTTATGAATGCAATTGTATGGTCAATGTGTTTCTGATTTTGCATTGTATTTGATGTTTTAGATAGAGATGCTTTGATAGTTTGCTATTACTTTGACTCTACAGGTACTCTTTGAAGTGGGACAAGTAGGAGAGGAGTGGCAAATTCCATCATGGAAAGGAGAAATAAAGCTAGGATCAAGGTAGAAGATCCAGGTTGGTCCTCTTTTCTTCTCTTCCATCTATCACACTTAATGGAACTCTTAAAAAGCTTTCATTGTTTGTTTCTAAGATAGCTACCCATCTTAGTGGGACTAGTAGTTCGAATCAACACTAGTTTTCCCTAAAACAAAATGGCGACTTCACTGGGGAATGAATAGTTTGTTTTGTTTTTTTATTGTTGCTTTATAAACTACAGATGGAGCCTGAATTTAGCCAGCTAGCCTTCGAAACGCCTTTGCTATGCAATTGCGAAGTAGATGAATGTTCCTTCAGTCAATCTCCAGGTTGGTTTATGAATTGAACATCTGAGTTACAAATAATTCTAAGTGCCCTTGTGGTAGCTCAAAACCTCATCAGATCTTACCCTTATGCTTTGTTTTTACTATCCATCATTACTCAGCCTAAATCACTAAACTTAGCTGCAAATTTTGAGCAAAAACCAAGCTCAGTTTCGCTCCCTGGTCCATCGCATTGTCTGTAACTGTGCAACCTGGATGCATTCCACCTCCCATGTGTTGTAGGTTATATGCATCCCTGTTTCCCTATGTTGCAGGTACAATGATTGAGTGATATTGCTTTCTTCTCTAAAATGTGGTTTTTTCCTCCTTGTTTTCATCTTTATTCAGTAGTTTTGCTATACATGATCAGTACCTTCTTATTGAAACCTTTTTCCTTCACATATTTCAGCCTCCATCAGTTAGGAATTGTAAATGTTTTGTGTATTTTTCAATCATTTACAGTCTTCCTTTGTTGAAAGTAGCCTAATCGAACTGTCGTTTTTTATGCAAGTGTCGTAATTGTCATTTTAGATCAAAAGAAGAGTGTCGTAAAGTCTTCCTCTTCTAGATAGTTGATTGTACATTTGTCATTGTACTTGATTTTGAAATTATTAGTCTTTGAAGTGTTGAAAATAGTTTTCAATTCAAAAATCGAAAAGTGTCGTCTTAGTCTTCCTCATGTTTTGAGAAGAAAATTGTTAGTAATGTCACTTTGAAAGAAAATAGTTCAGATCTATACTTAGCTTTCCTTTTTTGGCATTCACACATTAAGGAAGCAAAAAAAAAATACATGCATGTGCATCTGCATTTTGACTGCATGCAAAATTTGATTTAGGAAAGTGAATTTAGTGTGTGCTCTATGCTCTCTGCTGAAAGAAAATCATTATCTTCTTTGCTTTGTAGTTAAGATTTTCATTGCTAAAAGAACATAAGCAACGGTTTATCATTTTAGATTGCATATTTAGGAATTTCACATCTACATCACGTGGTGAACCTTGAAAGACAAAATTCTCAGCAAGATCAACTCTAAAATAAACCTCAATGAACATAAAAACGCTTTGGAACCTAACACAACACATCTAGAATTCTAGGCTAGAGACGTGTTCCGGCGTCGTAAAACCTAGTAACTATCGTTTTCATCGAAGGTTGGGTGATTCCTCCTCTTTGATCTGACAAGTGCCAGTACAGACTTGTACTCCCTGTACCATAGAGTATATATTGGGAGACTGTAATAGGGTAATATCCTTTATCCTTAGGAAGCCGTGTCCGCCCTATCGATCGTAATGCACTGCACACAGCATTCGGAAGATTGACTGCCATACATAAGTCCTTGGTAATTTCTCTATCATTTATCACCAAGGTGTATTTTGCAGTTTTACGATTAGTTTAGTAAACCCTTTGTCTAGATTTCCAGAGCAGCCACTTTCATTCCTTTTCGACTCCTTAAAAGAAGAGGTCCATCTAAGCACTTGTCACTTCAGGATCATTAAAAATCGAAGGTGACTAGAGTCACCTTTAGCTTTTTCTCGACTCTTAAAAATTGAAAAAGCAAGTTGCATCGAAGTGTCTTAAAATTCATTTAAATCAAAATAACATTTTTCCCCTTTAATTTTTGAGTTGATCAAGTAATCCACAATTGTGGAAGAAAGTCAATCAAAACCCCATCATTTGCAGAGACTAGCGAGTCAACCGTCTTTGACCCCAGAAACGAAACCAACCCGGGCAAAACAGTCTCGTTTAACTGAGTCCAATTCACCTGATTTATATGAAACTTGTGTTTCAACATCGTCAGAGAATACAGTTACTCCAATTATCTCTGGTACATCTGCCTTTACAGAGAAAGTTATGCAGTTATAAGAGGACATTAGAACTGATCCTAATGTAATGGTAGACATCTCTATTCCTGAAACAGCTCCACCTAGGACTGATCCATAAACTGAAGTTCACTTACCTGAACATCTGGAAGTTGAGTTCTAGATTTCAGAAGGTGTCACCCCTCCAGTATCTATTACTGTAGAAGCTACACTTTCTTTGGCTCCAAAAATATTTTACGGACCTAACAGTCTACCTCTTCCACCTAGATTGATTTCTATAGAAGAGATAGTAGAGGATCTTCCACCCTGTACTCCAGTGCATTTTGGAACTGGGATCCACCTACATCCTTCTATTACAGAAGTTAGTCCTTGTAATCATCCTTCATCGCAAGTTCCTGTCGAATCGCTAGGAAATCTTTTGGATAGACTAAATATGTCTGAGAAACCATCAACATCTAGGACTGTGTCAATTGATACAGCTATGATGGAGCTTCCTACTACCGTTCCTACAATGGTATTTGGTATACAATTTGTCCCGGCTAGTTATCAACAACAAGCCGGAGTCCACTCAAGGACTGTTTCGATGACACGGTCTGTTCCTATTCCTTCATCTGAGATCTCATCTGGTATTTCTTATGTTGAAACTCAACAAATTGATCCAATGTGTCTTCAAAGGCCAATCTACCCTTTAATTACTGGATTACCACCATATGGGGGGTAGTATGCCTTTTCATTGTTCCCTCCTAGGGAACAACCATATGAGAGTTTACAACAAAATTCAGGTCAAACTGGAATTACATCCAATGGTTGGGTACCAATACTGCCCCAAAAACCAAGGGTTGTATATTCAATGCAGCCAGTCAATGCTATGTCGAATATTCCCACTACACCTGCTATTGTGACTGTATCGCAAGTAGAAGCGCTACCTTTTGTATGTTAACCTCAAGTCTCTCAAGTTGCAATACAACAGCCTCTCGTCTTAGCGATTCAATCACAACCTCAGGTTAGTGCCTCCTTATTTGGAGTGACTCAGGCTTAAACAGGTATTATCACTCCTCATCTTGGTCAATCATCCAGTATTGGACAACAGCAAATGGTCCAACAACCATGGCTGGTGCAATATCAACAACCACAGTTCCAGTAATCATACTAAGGACCTGAGCAATAGGGATTTGTAAGTAACGAGCAACCGCATTTCCAAAGCAGTTATCAACAACCATACTATAATGATTATGCCCATCAACCTTATCAAAGTTACCAGCATCAAATACATTATGCTGGTATGCAAAGACCTACTGCTCAGGCGATTCCATCTTATCCTGGGTATGCTTCACCTAACTTGAATCAACAGTTGCCCTTTGTTGCAACTCTAGAATTACCATATCTAAATCTGCTGACGAATGATCCAATTTCTTACGCCCCTTGGTGGCTTGATATTCCTCATAAACTTCCCTCTGATATTCCTAATTCAATGGAAATCTAGGTGAAGATCCATCGAATCATGTGATGACATTCCATTTGTGGTGTTCATCCAACACCCTGAATGATGATTTGATTATGTTTCACCTTTTTCAGTGAACGTTAACTGGTCTAGCAACTAAATGGTATATAGAATTTCCTAGAGCTTCGTTTGATAACTTCATCACCCTTGCCACTACCTTTTTAACCCATTTTCAGTTACCCATAAGGTACGAAATAGGGACATAACTCCTTATTAACTTAAAACAGAGGACAGCTACTCACATATTTGATCATATCCATGAGTGGCGGCGTCATCAAAGAATGGTGAAGACGTGCATTCCTGGTCAGCTTTTAGATGAATGGTTTATAAAGTCATTGTTACCCTCTATTACAGAGGATGTGGCTAAGGGAAGAGTTGTCACTGAAGAGCAAGTCATTGCTCGTGCACAATATTTAGACTTGATCTATACTCAGTCTGGCATGCTCTACGACAAAATTCCTGACGCTTCTAGACCAGAATTTTCTGTTCCTCCCCCTCCTAAATCAAACAAAGACTCTCATGCCGGAGATGGAATGATAGGTATGACAAGAATGAAAACCACAAAGGCTACATCTAAAAAAGTCCATATGGTTTCTAGTCAAAAAGCAGATGAATAACCTCTCACCTTGAAGGTTAATGCCTTGTCAACCAACAAAGGCAAAAATCCTAAGCAACTATGGGGCAAGAAGAAAGGGACAAACAAAAAGAAGAAACAAGAAGATTCAAATCCTAAGAAACCTTTTGGAAACCCTGTTGGAAAGAAAAACCTAATCAGCAATGTTTCATATGTGATGAGGACCATTACACAAAAGATTGTCCAAGTCAAGAAGTTTTTCAAAAAGACTTCAAATACCTCAGCGATATTGACTGATCTGTTTCCAAATCTAGAAACTAATTTGCTTGCTAGTGATCGTGATTCCCCATCCCAAGTGCTTATGCTATCCATCTCAAAACAGCGAAATGATGATTTGATATCTACAAGGAATAAAGATTATGGAAATCCACAATCATCAAATGGAAAGGATACAAATCAACCCAATAGTTCGACAACAACTTCGTCAGAAGTTGTTCCACCAAAATTCATGAATTAACAATAAAACTACCTAAGGGAGTAGTACATAAATCGACATTTCATCCTCGTGCTCGAGCAGCACAGAATTATAATATAGTGGAAGATCTAGCCTAATTGCCATCCGCTATATCGACACTTGAAGCACTCCAGAATTGCCCATCCCAAAAATAGGCTTTGTTATCAGCGATAGGTGGGATTGATCCAGTGGATTCCAATCTAGTGGCCTTTAATCATAAAGGATACGAACCTCAGTTACCATCACAACTCGCTTTCCTCATACAGGTAAAAGCCCTCAACAAAACTATTCATTGAACAATCATTGATGAGGGAGCATCTACCTGTATTATGTCAATGAGTTGCTGGAAAAATTTAGGCTCTCCACCCTTGTCACGATCATCAATGACATTAAAAGCGTTCAATGGAAGAACATACACACCATAAGGGATATTAAGTAACTTGCAAATTGAACTAGGGGGCAAGACAGTAGAAATTGAAGTCGAGGTCATCGATGGAAACCTTGACTACAACATACTACTAGGCAGGCCTTGGATTTATGCTATGGCTGCTATTGTGTCAATATATTTTAGAAAGATTGCATTTCCCTTCCAAGGTGGAATTACAATCATTGACCAACAAACCTTTTTCCCCAACAGTTCGCAACTTACTGGAAGCATTCCATTAATCCATGGAAGCTCTCAATCGCTTCAACATGTCGGAGTAGGTCTCCTAAAAGACTCATCCTTAATGGGTACTTTTGCCCTCCCGCCTCCAAATAATCTGGCAGAAGTGGCCACAGTGGAAACCTATCATATGATATCTTCTACATCATCAAAGATTAAGAAGGACTTTGACCATTTTGATAGTGTCGATCACAACGAGGTTTCAATAGTTGAAAATCCGACTAACGACTCAATTAAGTGATGCTGTACAATATGTATTGGAGGCATTGGAACCAAATATTTCCTTCATGACCCCTTATGAGCTATGATCAAATGTCACCAGAGGATAGTTCGTTGACTGGTGTCAACCTTGTTAAAAAATGAAACCAAGGATCTGAGTAGAATTCCTTGTCTTGTGTCAAGCTCGTTAAAAGATGAAACAAGGTTGAGCAAAGTTCCAAGTCGAATCTTTCACTTGATCTCGTAAAGGAACCTTCATTCCATCCACTTAATTACCAAGTAGTATGGTGAATGTAACAAAGCTTAGGGGGCATGCACCCTTGTCTATTTTGCAGACAAACCTAGCTGTAGAGATAAGTTTCCCTATAATTTATGTGATCGGTCCGAGTGACCTTTCACCTTTGTCTATTTGGTAGACAAAGTGCAGGAAGTATTTTGTCTAAGTATTGATAGAAAATCATCCTTCTTAACCACAGTAAGTTTCCATATGGTTACTAAAGACTTTTTTTATGCTGGGGGCATGCAAACCTTTTTATACAAGCAAAAATGACCATTTTCATTTTTTAGCTTTTTAGCGTTTTTAGCTTTTTAGCTTTATAGTTTGGTTGTTCCTAGCTTACATAGAAAGGAAAAGGAGAAATGTTCCATTAAGGTTCAAGCTCGTTAAAAAATAAACCTACACTGAGCATAGTTTCTCCTGATTCAAGCTCATTAAAAAATGAAACCACCTTTGGTAAATAACCTTTGTGATCATCATGCTATCAGCCCTTCTGAACATTGCCTGTGTTCCTATCGTCACCTCCATTCATTTGGCCACCCATATGCTTCCACTTGATTGTTTACCCTTTCGAGGAACAACTACGACAAGTGATTCTGATTTCCACCCTCTTCACACTGCCATGTTTTGAGAAGTTCCAAACTTACCTGGAACCGGTTGCTACCCAAAAACACCACTCGTTCCTCAAAAAATGAGTCCCTTTTAAACTCTTTTCAGACTCGTTAAATATAAAAATATTTTCAAGCCATTGGCCTTTCCAGCTCGTTAAAGTAAAGGGAATTCCATCCCTCTCATATATTTCAATCTTTCTAGAACTAAGGGATTATCAAACAAAAAGATTGAGTGCTTGTCTTTGTCAGCTCATTAAAGCTATCGAAAAGTCATCCCTTTTGTATTATTTTATACTTTTTCAGACTTAAGGGATTATGCCACGAAAAAGGATTATTGGAGTCTCATTTTCATCCCTTTTCAAACTCTCTAAACATGAAAAGGACCAAGTTATCTTTATCATTAAACTCATTAAAACAATAGCGACAAACTTGTCCACCCAGACAAGAACGAATCTCACTGACGCGAGGCTTGCTAAACACAAAGTGACAGGTTTGCCCGAAGGGAAAATTATAGAGAAAGCATATGTTATCCTCCTCAAGCTTGTCAAAAATAAAGAGGTACTAGTCAGCAATTACTGGGGAAAAATGGGAAGAAAACTTGAAGAACTTTATTGGTAGCAGGTCGCTCTTGAACGTGACACTTTCACTCCATCACCGTGATTGAGTTGGGTTGGGTTTTTTTGTTCACCATCACCAATGTTCCTCCGTACCATCCATGGGGTTAACGCTACCAAGTCCACATCAGTGTCGCCAATACGTTCAAGAGAACTCATTCAGAGAATTCACCATCCAACAAACGCCTCATCCACTGCAATACTTCCACCCTTCCTTTTTCATGACCACCATTCCTAAACCTTATATCATCAGATTGTTTTCACCTCCACAAAAATCATTTCTCTATTTCATGTCATAGATGTGGGATACATCAAGACCCTCCTATGACAGGTCACTTCTTTTCGAGATCAGCTCATTATTGAAGAAGTTGACTTAGAAACAACCCTTTCAGTACTTTGAAGCTTGCATGCCTCAATGGCAAGTTTCTCACTTCTTGAATACAGGTTTACATCAATGACCTTCGACCGAAAGACTTTACGTGGTGTTCGACATCGTCTCGTATATTCACACCATGTGAATTGTACTATAGTACCTTGACGGTCATCATCATTATCAGTGACTCCTCTCACGTCTGTTAACAGCTTACATTATTGGCTGGTTATCAGGCGATGTCTTTCCATGTTCGACTTCAGAACATATTTTCACATGTATCGACGTGTACATTGGGCGAAGATTGGACAGGTTTTGAAGACCCCAGATCTAGTTTCATCCATCTGGGCTGTGATATATTTAGGAAAATAAAAACATCAATTGTACACAGAAGCTACACAGATAGTCATCTAAGCCAGGGAAGATGACTCTTCATGCGAAGAATCACCAGTCTACAACAACAGACGATTGCTTGTCCTATGGACATGAAAATGAATTTATAAAGCTGAGCATGGGAATGCCTGCCTCAGGTAGATCATGAAAATAATATGATGATGATTTATTGTATTGTATCTTATACAGGTCACCTTCTAGTACGAATAACTCGAATCCTCATGATAAAGCATTTCACCCGACATCAGAATATTTATGACCTCATGCTTTAGGGGTAGTTGTTATAGACATATTTGGGCACTACAACCCCAAAATCATATGTCCATAAACTAAGGGCTCCTTAAGTCCCTAAAAGTGTTGTTTCATACCCTCAAGGATCATGGTCAACTATTACATCATTTCCTAGAAGTTCCACCTAAACAACTACTCAGAACTGGCCAAAACTAGACCATACAAACTACTCCACGGGCAAGGTGCGATGCATACTAACTGCCAAACTAGCCAGGTGCGATGAATACTGAAATGGCCTTCTGTGGGGTGCGATGAGAGAGAATAGACAAATGGCAGAGACAGTTTGCAAGGTGAATGATCATGGAATCTTTCAGAAACTTCTCCTGTGACACTTGCCTCTTTGAATTCGCTCATGGATGAGTAAGAGATCAATGAAATCTCCAAGTGGAACCAAGAACTATCAATGGAATGACACTAATAAAAAACCCAGAGCTGACTCACACCCTTGCAAGACATCTATAAATGGATCCCTCATCTGAGAGATCTGGAGGCTGGAATTTTGTATTTTGTAAGGAAGTGTTGTTGGTTTGTTGGTAAGAAGAGACATTGCATTGTTGGGTGATTTTCTTGTTCATGAGGTGAAGAGGGCTTCTACAACTGGGAGGATGATGCTGGATCAGACAGTTGTGTTGTAATCCTCTCTTACATTACTATTAATAAAGTTCTTTGAGTTTTCCTCCATATAATCGTGTATTTGTGAATCTTGTTTATGAATGTAATTGCGTGGTTAATGTGTTTCTGATTCTGCATTGTTTATGATGTTTTAGATAGAGATGCTTTGATACTTTGTTGTTACTTTGACTCTACAGGTACTCTTTGAAGCGAGACAAGTAGGAGAGGAGTGGCAAATTCTATCAAGGAAAGAAGAAATCAAGCTAGGATCAAAGCGGAAGATCTAGGTTGGTCCTCTTTTCTTCTCTTCCATCTATCACACTTAAAGGAATTCTTAAAAAGCTTTCATTTTTTGTTTCTAAGATAGCTACCCATCTTAGTGGGACTAGCAGTTCGAATCGACACTAGTTTTCCCTAAAACACCTAGATGATGAAAGAAAAGTTTGGGGTAGTGTTGTGGTCACCAACAACCCCCCTCTTTGTTTAGTATTAGCAATAATATCAAGCAAAGGGGGACCCTTAACAAAAAATCCCAAAAACTTTTTTATCCAATTTTTTGTATTTAACTCCCTAAAAGCTAAATTCATCGCAGAGAGAGAGTGAAGAGTTTTCCTATGCGCATAAATAAGCTGCAAAGAAGCGATGCGAAATTCATCGCATCGCATATTTTGAAAGCGCCCTTAAAAGAAAATAAAAAGGAATCGCCGACGGCCGATATGCGACGTCGCATATCGCAAACGTCGCAAAAGCAGCACACAACGAGCAAATGAAAATTGCGATATTGCGATCTGCGATCCTACAAACTGCGATTTTGCGATTTGTGATCTGCGACGAATGAAACTATTAATTGCTGCGATACGAATCGCAGAAACCACTCATCGCAAAGTTTCTTCGGCATGATCTGTAAACCCAAAATCGAGCGCTCACCTTAAGGGAAATTAATGATAGCACGCCTGAGTATCCAAAGATGATCGTGTTGCGTTTTTCGAAGAGTCAAGTCGTTATGAGTGTCATGATTATGCATTCATTAGAGTTTAAAGCTTTCATGTCAATCTTTTCGTCATGTCTCTTTTCCTTTGCGTAAACTGTAAGGCAGTAACTGATATAAATCTATATGCAGGAAACATCTAAGGAAAAGGGGAGAACGCCAATACTTGAAGAATAGAGAGGAGATGTATTCACAAATGAATGCCGCATGCAGCAGAGCCGCGGAGTCCAGAGTATCACTCCACAGACACTAATGAAAATAGACTATCCAAGACTCAGAGTCAAAGGCGCACAAAAGCAGCATGTTTGCAAAAGATCCTGAAGCTCAGATTGGGTAAAGCAAAAAGAAAAACGCTGAAAAGGGATGATGCTTCAGAAAAACCTGGAACAAAGAATGGAAGCAATTTTCAATACGTAAGATTGTTCAGGCAATGAAATCCATAACTCATTGAGTCATTCACACGGCCGGAAACCGAAATAGCAACAGCACAATCAGTTTGAAAGAAATCTGGGTTATACTAAGTATACACACAGCAAAAAACACCCAGCCAGAGGAAGATTTTCAAAAATATCTTCTAGGTTGTCAGAAAGAGGTGCCAGCTTTTGTTATTTCTACTTTCATCGCCCGAGCAAAAGGAAAAGACAACCAGCCGACTCTTTCCAGGCGAACCTCACATTGCTTACAGCACTAAGGAGCAGATACAGAAACGGTTAGAAATTAGATTCAATTTTTAGAAATAAATTTGCTTTAGTGAAAGGGCGGTCATTTGAAGCCGTTCCCTAAATTTGTGTAATTAAGATTAGTTAGTTAGTAGTATTTAACCCTTCTCATGGCATTTGGAGAAGGGTCTGGAAATTTGTCAAAAAACTTGTCCTCAGAACATGCACTTTTGCACCGTCGGAGGGGGTTTTTGATGAATGGATGGATCGAGATTTATTTATGTTTGCATTTGAATGTCTGCTACTGATGTTGCACTTCTGTACTCTTAGTAGATGTTAGAAGTAAGTAGAGATAAATCGTTATTGCTCGAAATTTGTGAGTGAAATCGGTCATAAATGGTACTTTTATCTCTTGATTAATTTCTGCTCATATTCTTAGAATGATATACAACTGATTTGTTTATATGTTAATGTATGAATGTTTGGATTACCATTTGGCACTTTTGTACGGTGGAATCATTTGTTTGTGCTTGACATATGAGTAACTGATTATGCGATATGCTGTTCACAACTGTTTTGCCTAACTTTTTATGCAGAATGGTTCATCTTAATTGATTTATATTCTTATGATAGCTGAATGATCTTTATTACCAGTTGTTGTATGAAATCTTTTTAGATCGCATAATGAAAGAATTTTACCCCGGGTTAGTATAGATTAGATGTGTTGTTTTTGTTAGATTACAGTAGCATAGAGTCAGCTTAGAGTCTAGAATTAAATTATTTTAAAATTACCTTTAGATTAGTATCTTCAAAATCTACACACACACACATCTTTTAGATTGGGAAGCTGGTCCCATCATCCCCAGTCGGACCCGCTACACCAAACGGGAAAGGAGCTGCCAACCAGGTTCGCGACCGGGTGGGTATCCCCCTTGTTGTTGACCCGATTTCGGGGCCCTCAACATATTTGGCGCTAGAAGGAGGGCACGAACTATGAATGGCAACTAAGTCAAAATCTAAATGCCATTCTGAGAGTAAATCACCCTCATCAACTCCCCCAACTTCTCCACTACGGTTAAACCCAGAGTTACAAGTCACTCGAGTATCCACCGCTGCTACCTACTCCAATATATCAGACCAACTCATTATTGAACCCCCTGAAATTCAAACTTTGATTCGTAAACTCCAGGGATTCTCTATTTTTTCTCATAGGTCTAATAAATCTAACAGCAGCGTGACTTCGCAGTACAATCCTGCTCACCCTCTGACCAGATTGAAGAGTGAAAAATTTGGTATTCAACCAAGTGAACTCCCTCTTCCTACTAGGAAAAGAGCAAGGAAAGCTCCACCAGAGTCTGACCGTGAGACTCTTTCATCCACTTCGTCCATTTCAACACCCTCACCGCGAAGTCAACCACCCACATCCTCACCCCAAATCACTCATCCATCTTCCACACTTCCTCTTCAATCATCAACGATCATAATACCTTCATCTTCTCAGCATCAGGGACCGTCTTCTGCACTCTCATTAACTAGTGGCTCAACGATGGCCCAGTCTCCATGGAACAATCCTGGGGCGGTTTTAATGCCTCCAACCCTGAGCCCAATACCGGCCCATCCTGAGAAGTGGCTACCTAAATTCAATCCAGAAACAGGCATGCTAGCTGAAGAGCATATCAATAATTTCATGCTTTTTGTTAATCTCAACGGATTTACCAACGAAGATGTTGTCGTCCGACTTTTTCCTTACACAATGCAAGGAACAGCCGGGTCATGGTACTTCTCGTTACCTTCCGGGTCCATCACAAGTTGGGACATTTTTCAGAGTCAATTCCTCACCAAGTTTGGCGATGACAGATCAATAGCGACATTGATCAATGACCTATCTAATCTTAAAGCTAAGGCTAGAGAACCCATTAAAGATTTCAATTTACGGTTCAATAAGATCCTCAACAAGATTCCCGCTACTTCTTAACCCAGCGAGGAAGTAAGATGTGAATGGTACATCACGGCCTTACCATCTAACTTGGCTATCTTCGTAGATAGGGCAAACAAGACGACTTTATTTGGAAGCAGTAGAAAAACGCGTAGTCACCCTAGAAAAGAGATCTGCAATAGAAGAACGCGAATCTAAGAAGATCTCTTTCAAAGAAGACACCAAGAAGAAGCAAACGAAAGATCCTTTCGATATGGAAGGATTACAAAAGGTGTTGAAGGCCATGTCCAACGAGATGATTGACATAAGAAAGCAAGTAGCAGAAACTTCTTCAAAAAAGCCCTACAGATCTTTTAAAAGAAACCTTCCCATGGAGGTGAAACCACCCAATGCTGTCTCAAACGTCGAATCTGAAGAAGAAGAAGAAGAAGAGAATACCACTGAAGGGCAGAACGATGATGAAGAAGTTGTGGAACTACAAGGAATGTGGGATTCCATCCTCCCACAAGAAGAGGATCAAGAAGCATTTCCGGTTAGCACACGAAGCAAAAATCAACTTGATCCTCCCCAAACTACCCCTAAACAGAAGGGCGCAAGCCCTGCAATAAAAGATAAGGTTGCAACAAAGAAAACAACCGCTAGAGCGACCCAATTTAGCCCAGTCCAATCAGATCAAGCACCTCCATCAAGAACACTGATAGTGTCGGATGAAATGGAGTATAACATTATCGATGACATGAAAAAGACTAGGGCTAATATCACTCTTTACGAATTGAGCAGATTGAAACATCAACAGAAAATAATGATGAAGGAATTACATGCCGTGCCTACTACATCTTTACCTACAGCTGTAGCTTCCCACAACATGGGAAGACCTCCAACCAACATGATCAATAAGATTGATCCGAATGACATTGCCTTGATTGGAGGAAGGTCAAGATCCCATACTCCTCCTTTTCTCCTCACTTATGAAATTTTCAATAAAAACGTACACAATTGCCTGATTGATTCTGGTGCTTCAACGAATATTCTACCCAGATCAATATGTGCCAAATTGAATGTTCAGCCTCAGAAATCTGCAGTGCGCATAGTTCAACTTGATCGATCTCAAGTCGAAGTGATTGGTGAACTTAACCAGGTGACCATAAGATTGTTGTCTAACCCGAAAGTATGTCAGGTTATCGACATTCTAGTAGCTGATATCCCTGAATTCTATGGTTTAATTCTTAGCAGGGATTGGTCCGAGAAACTCCACGGATATTTCTCAACCGACTGGTCGCACATGTGGTTACCCTACAACGGAAAACCCATTCAAATAAAGGTTGAACGAGAATTGCACCAAAAGTACATAGTGACAGAATTGGAAGGAGAGAATGAAGCAATAGCATACAACAGCAGTATCATAGGCAATTACTCGGTAGATTCTTTCCTCGGAAATTTCAATGCTCACACTTCACCTTACTTAGAAAATTCAGTTGTGTCCCAGGTTGAAAACTTTTCCCAAACTGATGATTCAAGGTGTTTTAATTTCTTAGATAGTTCTGTAAATACATCTTTATTTTGGAAATTATATTTTGATGGCTCTAAATCTAACGAGGGAGCAGGAGCAGGATGTGTTTTGATTAACCCAGATGGGAACAAGACCATGCTTACATGCAGACTTGAGTTCGATTGCACAAACAATACAGCGGAATACAAAGCCTTGGTGCAAGGCCTATACAAAGCAATCGGCTTGAATGTTAAGTATCTTCAAGTCTTTGGAGATTCCGAAATTGTCGTCAAACAGGTACGTAACACCATACATTGCCTGTCAAATCATTTAAAGCACTATCAATCTTTAGTACAAGATCTGACTTCACATTTCATAGCATTCAATATTTCGTCAATCCCAAGACTCCAAAATGCGAGCGCAGACCTGTTAGCTAACGTAGCCTCTAGACTGATTCCCTCCGAAGATTTTAGTCCCGATAGGTTTTCAATAGAATTAATCTTTAAACCATCCATCCCTGACAACATCACCAACTGGAGAGTATTCAATGACGATCCAGACATTGTAAATTTCCTCACTTCTGAAGGATCCTACTCAAATCAAATAATTGACGAAGACCATCATGATCACCAAATTCAGCAAAATAGCACTGATAACGCTATACCTAAATTGGTGGTTAAGTTAGAAGATTTGTATGATCTGAAAAGTCGGTTTAAAAGGTCTGCCAATTCTAAACTCTACAGTTCAACTCTGAACTATGAATTAGTGAACCTAGGAACCGATCAGAAGCCACAAAACGTTAATCTAGGCCACGGCCTGGCCCCTGAAGAAAAATCAGCATATATCCATCTTCTGAGACAATTCAAAAACGTTTTTGCATGGAATTATGATGAGCTGAAAACATACAACACTTCTATCATTCAACACAATATCCCTATGATTGACAATGAAAAACCTGTCCACCAGAAGCTCAGAAAAATTCACCCCAACTTAGAGAATCAGATAAAGACTGAGCTAAATAAATTGTTGAGAGCCAGAATAATTTTCCCCGTCAGACACTCCAAATGGGTATCCAATATGGTGCCTGTTAGGAAGAAAAACGGAGATATTAGAATCTGTATTGATTTCCGGAATCTCAACAAAGCCTGTCAGAAGGATAATTTTCCCCTCCCACCTATGGAGCAAATACTACAGGCAGTAGCGGGCTCAGAATTAATGTCTTTCCTGGATGGATTTTCAGGATACAATCAAGTGCTGGTGCATCCCGATGATCAGTTGAAAACCACATTCCGAACCAAGTGGGGCACATACGCATATCGGAAGATGCCATTTGGTATGATCAATGCCGGCGCTACCTTTCAGAGAGCCATGGACATCGCATTTAAAGGTTTGGTCAATAAATCGGTAGTGATTTACCTGGATGATATAACAGTGTACTCCAAGAAGCGAAGCGACCATCTCAAAGATTTGAAACAGATCTTTCAAAGATGCTTAAGGTATGGAATTTCACTTAACCCAAAGAAATCTTTTTTGGCATTAAGTGAAGGGAAATTGCTCGGATTCATAGTGTCGAAATCTGGTATTCACATTGAACCTGACAGAATCAAAGAAATTTCCGAAATATCCATACCCCATAACAAAAAGGCCATGCAATCTTTCCTTGGACAAACCAATTTTGTAAAAAGGTTTGTCCCCGATTTTTCACGTATTATTTCTCCTTTACAAAATATGATAAAAAAGAATTCAAATTTTAAATGGGGCATAGATGAGCACGAAGCATTCAACTTGATCAAACAAGCTATCATCAACACTCCATCTTTAGCTACCCCAAATTTTTCAGAATCTTTCATCTTATACACTTTTGCCTCAGAGAAATCTTATGCCGCGATTTTGACTCAAGTAAATCAAGAGAAGGCGGAAGCTCCAATCGCATTCTTTAGCTCGAACTTACAAGGTGCTGAACTCAATTACTCAGACGTGGAGAAACAGGCTTACGCTGTTTTCAAAGCGATCAAATATTTCAGACCTTTCTTACTTAAAGCCCATACCAAAGTCGTAGTACCGTTTCCAGCGGTAAGAAACCTTTTGGTACAGAAGGATGTGGGCGAAAAGAGAGCAAATTGGATTACCGCTCTACAAGAATACGATCTTGAGATCAAACCAGCAAACATCGTAAGAGGTCAAGGTTTCTGCAAGATGTTAGCTGGAGCATCGCAAATTCCTGAGAACTCATCTGAAGAGGTACACACGTATGAGGTAAGCCTAAACGACGCAGAATCATTATATGCGGACACCATTTATTATCTTAAGAACGGGTATGCTCCATCGCACTTGGATCACACCAAGAAAAGAGCTCTAAGATTGAAAGCTAAACAATACCAGCTCATAAATGATGTTCTGTTTAAAAGGAATTACGATTCTGTACTTCTTAGGTGTCTTGAGAAAACTGAAGCCGAAAAGGTTTTGCAGGAACTCCACGATGGACCAACAGGTGGACACTATGCTGGAGAGACTACTGCGTATAAGATCTTACGTGCAGGATATTATTGGCCCACGATGTTCAAAGACTCATACAATTACGTAAGGAAATGCCAAATCTGCCAGACTACTGCGGGGAAACAAAGGAAATCGTCCATGCCACTACAGCCGGTCAACATCGAGCAACCATTCAACCAATGCGGCTTGGACATAATAGGTGAGATCATTCCTCACTCTTCTAAGCAGCATAGGTATATCCTCACAGCAACAGATTATTTTACTAAATGGGTAGAAGCAGTTCCTCTCAAGAAAGTTAATTCTGAAAACATTATTGAATTCATAGATCAATTTATCATCACTAGGTTTGGATTGCCAACGGCCTTAATGTTTGATAATGCATCATACTTTTCTGGAAATGCAATGACTGAGTTTGCACTAAAAAGAGGGTTCAAATTGAAATATTCTGCCAATTACTACCCGCAAGGTAATGGGTTGGCTGAATCAACAAACAAAAACCTAATCAGGATTATCAAAAGAACAGTCGACCAAAACCAAAAGAATTGGCATAAAGCACTGATAAATGCTTTATGGGCAGATAGAATCATGAAGAAAGCTTCAATCGGCACTTCTCCCTATAATTTAGTTTATGGGAAAGAAGTGGTTCTTCCAACTCACTTAGTCATTCCCTCTTTGTCTTTAGTACAACACATCGATAAAGTATCTACTTCCTCTTTGCAATTAAGACAAATGGAAATTATCAAACTAGAAGAACGCCGAGAACAAGCTAAGAAAACCCATGCTCACCACCAAGCGCTAATAAAATCCTCTTTTGACTCAGCCATCATAACCAGAAAGAACTTTCAGATGGGAGATTTAGTTTTGAAATGGGATAAGGCTCATAAAGAAAAGGGCAAACATACGAAATTTCAGAAGCTGTGGCTTGGTCCTTTTCAGATTGTAGAAGTCATAGGCCCATCGACGTTTGTGTTGCAGGATTTAGCAGGTAGAAGAGATTCTTTGCCTGTGAATGGACAGATTCTTAAAATGTATTTTCCATAGAAGATCACTCTTGTATTTTTTGTAGGATAGTTTTAGTTTCTTTTATTTTGTTTTCTCTTTCTTATAAATAAAACCGGTTGTAAATGATCATTGAATAAGATTCATGAAAGAGCACACTAACTCTCTATCAGATTTTGATTTCACTTGTACAAATAGCAAAACTTTTCGAAAAATCTGATTTTTATTATTGACAAATAGAGTTAACTTTAGCCTGAATAATGATATCAGTTTCAACCTTTCAAAAGACTTTGATGAAAGCAACCTTTGGTTAAAAATTGTTTTATCCCAGCACAATGAAAGGTATCATCAATAATAAAATAAATATTCTCTGCAAAGCTGTTATTTTCAAAACTCTATTATTGTTGTCCAGAGCTTTCTTAAGGAAAAACAATGACTTCCTCCCTGTTAAAGGAAACCACATCATTCAGAGAAACAATCCAAGAAAACACTATATCTCAAAGAATAAGAGGTCTCATCACGAGCCGGCTTATCATGATCACAGATATTATAACTTGCTGACTTTGCCAATACTGTCTATCAAAATAGGGCAACGACTCAAGATTGTTGCAATCAAAAGACAAGGGGTCTCATCACGAGCCAGCTTGTTCAGCAAAAGTGTAAATCAAGTGAATGACTGTGTCATAATTTGGCCACCAAACCAAGACATTGTTCTTTAGAGAGTAAAAAAGGAAAAAGTGCCAAAAAGGATTTTTCTCTGAAATGTTGTAAATAACCTCAAGCAGGAAAAAGGATCATTGCTGGATAAAATGGTAACCCTGTCGAGGCTATGGATGCTTGCGGGCAGCAAAGGCTCTACCTGTGACAAATGAGCATATTTTAAAGCCAGCACGCAGAGAAGACCTTATTTTATCTTAAAAAAAAAAAAAAGGACCGAGTAATGTCTGGTATGAATGCAAGAACTAAGCCTAAAGGAAGCAGACAATTGGAATAAAAGAAGGCATTGAAACAAAGTATCATTGACAGGATGAGAGGTAATCTACTCTATCTGTCCATAACAAAATTTAGACATATGAAAACTTTTCTGTTTCGGAAGTGGAAATGTCAATAGAAAAGCAGAGATAACTGGTTCTTCACAGTGAATCGCCATTGTTGTGGTCACCAACAACCCCCCTCTTTGTTTAGTATTAGCAATAAAATCAAGCAAAGGGGGACCCTTAACAAAAAATCCCAAAAACATTTTTATCCAAATTTTTGTATTTAACTCCCTAAAAGCTAAATTCATCGCAGAGAGAGAGTGAAGAGTTTTCCTATGCGCATAAATAAGCTGCAAAGAAGCGATGCGAAATTCATCGCATCGCATATTTTGAAAGCACACTTAAAAGAAAATAAAAAGGAATCGCCGACGGCCGATATGCGACGTCGCATATCGCAAACGTCGCAAAAGCAGCACACAACGAGCAAATGAAAATTGCGATATTGCGATCTGCGATCTGTGATCCTACAAACTGCGATTTTGCGATTTGCGATCTGCGACGAATGAAACTATTAATTGCTGCGATACGAATCGCAGAAACCACTCATCGCAAAGTTTCTTCGGCATGATCTGTAAACCCAAAATCGAGCGCTCACCTTAAGGGAAATTAATGATAGCACGCCTGAGTATCCAAAGATGATCGTGTTGCGTTTTTCGAAGATTCAAGTCGTTATGAGTGTCATGATTATGCATTCATTAGAGTTTAAAGCTTTCATGTCAATCTTTTCGTCATGTCTCTTTTCCTTTGCGTAAACTGTAAGGCAGTAACTGATATAAATCTATATGCAGGAAACATAAAAGGAAAAGGGGAGAACGCCAATACTTGAAGAACAGAGAGGAGATGCCTTCACAAATGAATGCCGCATGCAGCAGAGCCGTGGAGTCCAGAGTATCACTCCACAGACACTGATGAAAATAGACTATCCAAGACTCAGAGTCAAAGGCGCACAAAAGCAGCATGTTTGCAAAAGATCCTGAAGCTCAGATTGGGTAAAGCAAAAAGAAAAACGCTAAAAAGGGATGATGCTTCAGAAAAACCTGGAACAACGAATGGAAGCAATTTTCAATACGTAAGATTGTTCAGGCAACGAAATCCCTAACTCATTGAGTCATTCACACGGCCGGAAACCGAAATAGCAACAGCACAATCAGTTTGAAAGAAATCTGGGTTATACTAAGTATACACACAGCAAAAAACACCCAGCCAGAGGAAGATTTTCAAAAATATCTTCTAGGTTGTCAGAAAGAGGTGCCAGCTTTTGTTATTTCTACTTTCATCGCCCGAGCAAAAGGAAAAGACAACCAGCCGACTCTTTCCAGGCGAACCTCACATTGCTTACAGCACTAAGGAGCAGATACAGAAACGGTTAGAAATTAGATTCAATTTTTAGAAATAAATTTGCTTTAGTGAAAGGGCGGTCATTTGAAGCTGTTCCCTAAATTTGTGTAATTAAGATTAGTTAGTTAGTAGTATTTAACCCTTCTCATGGCATTTGGAGAAGGGTCCGGAAATTTGTCAAAAAACTTGTCCTCAGAACATGCACTTTTGCACCGTCGGAGGGGGTTTTTGATGAATGGATGGATCGAGATTTATTTTTGTTTGCATTTTAATGTCTGCTACTGATGTTGCACTTCTGTACTCTTAGTAGATGTTAGAAGTAAGTAGAGATAAATCGTTATTGCTCGAAGTTTGTGAGTGAAATCGGTCATAAATGGTACTTTTATCTCTTGATTAATTTCTGCTCATATTCTTAGAGTGATATACAGCTGATTTGTTTATATGTTAATGTATGAATGTCTGGATTACCATTTGGCACTTTTGTACGGTGGAATCATTTGTTTGTGCTTGACATATGAGTAACTGATTATGCGATATGCTGTTCACAACTGTTTTGCCTAACTTTTTATTCAGAATGGTTCATCTTAATTGATTTATATTCTTATGATAGCTGAATGATCTTTATTACCAGTTGTTGTATGAAATCTTTTTAGATCGCATAATGAAAGAATTTTACCCCGGGTTAGTATAGATTAGATGTGTTGTTTTTGTTAGATTACAGTAGCATAGAGTCAGCTTAGAGTCTAGAATTAAATTAGTTTAAAATTACCTTTAGATTAGTATCTTCAAAATCTACACAAACACACATCTTTTAGATTGGGAAGCTGGTCCCATCATCACCAGTCGGACCCACTACACCAAACGGGCAAGGAGCCGCCAACCAGGTTCCCGACCGGGTGGGTATCCCCCTTGTTGTTGACCCGATTTCAGGGCCCTCAACAGGTATTAAAGAAATCCCGTTGATATGAGATAAATTCTATCAAGGGTCGGGGTGTGTGCTTAGCCGCACATATTTTAACGAGGAAGATCATGAGGATATTAAATGTCAGTGACGTGCCTCTAGAAGTAGTGTCATTGGCAAAGAAATGCAGCACTGGTTTCCAGTTCAATTGGGCTTCTTATCTATGAAAATATTTTTTTTTAATGGATTGTAGGGAAGCATAGGAAGAAGGCAAGACCTTCCATTATGCTTGGCTACTAATTCTTATTGCATTTATTGCATGGAAGGAGCCGGAAGATTCTCAATTTTTTAATGTTGAGGTGGATGTATGCGAAGCAACGAGGTATGCTTTATTTTTTACAAATGAGCCGACATGCACATCAGAGAACAAGATGTTCTTTGTAGTCATGATGATGGATCTGCATATGGTGGTGAATCAGTATCCCAGACTATCACCAAGCTTGTAAAAACAATATCGTCTTATTTCAAAGTTCAAGGAAGACTTTCAAATGGCATATGTGAAAGTGAGGAATGATCCAATGGAGACATGGCATCCATTGCCATACTTGGTAAGAGAAGATGATCTCCTCATGGTAGTATAAGATTGTTTAGAGGAATGGATGACTCCGCTGAGTGGAATGGTTGGAGAAGTTGGAATAGAGAAGGGTACTTCACAGGGTGCACGTACAAGTAGGAAGGATGTCGATGAAGAGACAAAATAAAAAGGTTGAGGAAAGGAATAGGAAGAACACCTCAGTGATGCAGAGGTATCAGAAGATTCACCCTTTGTGGTGAAAATGTGGCCAAGAAATAATCAAAAGGTGAATAAGAGTAAGGGAGCAGTGTTGCTTTTCCTCACTGATGGGGACATCGATGAGATAGTAGAAAAGGTCCATGATATCAACACGAAAACATGGGACAAGATTGATGATCACTGCAAGATGATCTTGGCTGAGGTACAACAGATCATCGTGGAGCTGAAGGCATTACTGCAGGCATTAAGGCAACCAGAGTAAGTAACCTAGTTGTTGTATCTAGAACAAATACTAGAAACAACCTACAGAGTAAGGATGTTGCATGTGCCAGTTGGGACACTAAAATTTGAAGCAACAGTAGATAGAGAGCGAGCCAAAGCATCGAGCGTATGTCGTTGTTAAAAGAAAAGGCAAAGTCAGAGAAAGCAATGATGCAGAAGGAATTGAAGCAATTGTCCAAGGATAAGAAGGAAATGAAATGTCATAAGTGAATTGAATCTCTATAGTCGTGCATATAGTCTGTAGTTTTGGGGAAGGCTCTGCAACTGAGTGTGTGAAGAGTTGGAAGAGTCTTCAGCTGAGTGCATAGACCACCTACAACTAGGTGCGTAGTTTGAAGACGTATTGGTACTAAATATTTATATTGATAAAGAAGGATTTTTAGTGGATAATTGTATATCTTTCTGTGTTTAGTCTTTGTTGTTATTCATATCATTATGTATGTTTTCACTAAATTATGTGAATAATTGTAAGATATATTTTTATTTGTTAGAGTTTATGGGTTTAATGCAATTATGTTAAATTAAGCATCTACTCGAATTTCTTATGCATGCGCAGTTATATGATCAATATAAAGTAGAAGTAAACACATGATGCCACTACATGGTTATCACAGGCTTCTGCAACCTCCCATAACTTCTTTGAGTGAGACTGTGATCTGATTGCAGGTCTTTGCCAAAATGGCCAGTAGTTGAGGGTTTTGTTGGTGTGAATCACACTCTGAACCTGGGTAAAGCCCCCGCAGACCAACATCCATTATTTCATGATAGGTACAAGCACATTGATATCAAGTACCATCACTTGAGGGATTGTGTGCAAAGGAGAATTATGTTGCTAAAATACATTCCAATTGAGGAGAAGGATCCAGATATCTTCACAAAGGAATTTTTAAGAGGAAAATTCTAATTCCACATGTGCGGGATAAGAACGGTTCAAAATCCCTTTCTTGCTAAGTGGGAGTGTTAGAAATTGTAGCAAGAAAGGATAAATTTGACTTGTGCCTTAGTCAAATTTAGTAATTTGTTTTCCCACATCAACAAGGTGTATTGGATTATAGTTAACTTGTGTGACATGGCCATGTCTACAAGTTTACTCAGTAAATTCAAGTTATAGGCTAGAAATAAATTTTTGCATGTAGTGATTGCTAAAATTTAGCAATCTGGTTCAGTTATTTTTAGTTTGACTTAGTTAACTGAGCTCAGGTAACTAGTTTAGTCCGTTGAAGTTCAATTAAGTAGTAGAATTGTTGTTAACTCAGTGATCTCTCGGTTAAACTAGTCAGTCAGCTAAAAATAGCCCAGACATGCATGGAATTTGAATTTCCTAGCTAGAATGGAGGAAAAGGCACATTGTAATTATAAATTGTATACTAGTTGAGTGTACAGGTTTGGCAGTGAAATAAGTGAATCATTCTGTTGAAAATAATACTGAGAGGGGGGGTGAATCAGTATTATCTAATTCTTTTAATAAATCTTCCTTATTTGTTCTTTGAATTATTTTTGCATGTCAGTACCATAAAATAATGAGCATGAACAAAGAAAAACAGATAGTCACACCAAAGAACACAAGATGTAAGGTGGAAACCCAATGTGGGTGAAAACCACCTGCTGCAATATGTCTCTATCTTCTTTCAAATTAGAAACTTCTTTTACAATGGTTTTGTACTGGTGCAGTCCTTTACCAGTACGCAGGCTGCAACCTGCAGAGAGCTACAACTCTCTCTCTCTCGTTTTCCAGTCTCTCCTGGAAGGGAGCTACAACCCCCTACTTCTTTTCATAAAGCATCAAATGATCATCAAGTACATAAAAGTTACAGTCCACTACAGTTATCAGATCAGCAATAACAGAACTAACCCAGAACACCTTATCAACAGAAAAAATTCAATCAACAGAACATCTTAAGACAGATACGCAGTTTTCTCTTCTGTGGCCTGCGTCGCTACGCAATGCACCTTCTGCTTTCCTGCGTATACTCGCAGAAATCCTTCTGCCGCACTGCGTGCCCACGCACTGTTCCTTCAACCGCACTGCGTACTATTACTGCAGGTACGCACCCAGAGACATTATCGCGCCGTGTACTGTTACTGCAGGTACGCACCCAGAAATACTATCGCGCCGCATACTTTTACTATGCGTACGCACCTGAACCTTAGTCGCTCTGCGTACCCACGCAGCTCTCCTTCTTCTGCTCTGCGTACCCACGCAGGTCTCCTGTTTCTGCTCTGCGTACCCATGCAGATCTCTTGTTTCTGCTGTGCGTACCCACGCAGCTCTTCTGTTATACACCTGCGTAGTCCTGATTAGGGCCGAATAGGCAGTTCACCAGAGTGGCACAGTTGCTCAGATCTGATCATGCGCTCGAGAGATCACCCTTCACAGATTCACCTTCAACTTCCCTTTCATATAGATCAAGCTTTTAAGACCATAACCCAATATTTCAGATCTAAAGATATTCAATTGCAAAAGATGCTTAGCCAAGTGATCTCCTTTGCTTTATATAGGCAAGCTCCTCCTAAAATCATGGAACAATACCACGAGCCAAAACCGTAATAACACAAATACCGTCGGCTAAATACCAAGAGTAAAACATAAGAACCCCCACGTGTGCTTTTCTCTGCCTTGAAATGTGTGCACTGGGGGTACGCACCTCCTGAACGGCTGGCCTGCGTATCTGGACGCGGTCCCTACATGGTGTACCTGCGGGTACGCACCTTCTGAGCTGATTTCCTGCGTACTTCTTAATTTTCAACATATTGAGAGCCTTGCCACGGGAGTTTCCATCAAGTACAACATCTGTAACATATAGCCATACCAGAAACATAATGCCAACAATCTCCCCCTTTGGACTTGATGGCAACCTCACAATCTTCAGCTTCATTCTCCCCCTTTGACATCAAGGGCAAAGGGGTACGCTCCCCCTGAATATGAACCAGATCTGCAAAAAAGAACCATAATCCACCATGAAAGAGATAGAGACATATTGCAGCTATTTCCAAGATCTCCTTCCGACCATCCTCCATAATGCCAACAATGCATTATATGCTCCCCCTGAACCTGTACCATCAATCAGAAAAGGTTCAACAATAGGATGATGCATCAACAACCCCCAGCTTTTGCCTGAGGTATTCAAAAGTGTCCCTGGGCAATGGTTTGGTGAGAATATCAGCAACTTGTTCCTTAGAAGGAACATACTCCAACTTGACCTTCTGTTCAAGTACTTGTTCCCGGAGAAAATGGTACTTGATTGGTATGTGCTTGGTTTTTGAATGCATAACAGGATTATTTGAGATGCTGATTGCACTTGTGTTATCACATAAGATGGGGATTGGTGGTGTACAAGTGATTTGAAAATCCTGCAAAGTCTGCATCATCCAAAGGAGTTGGGTGCAACAAGATGCAGCAGCAACATATTCCGCTTCAGCTGTAGACAAGGCAATTGAACTCTGTTTCTTGCTGAACCAAGATACCAGTCTGGAACCCATAAAGAACGCACCACCACTTGTGCTTTTCTTGTCATCCACGCTTCCGGCCCAATCTGCATCTGTATAAGCATGAAGTGTAAGATCTGTATCTCTAGGATACCATAAGCCATAATTTTGAGTCCCTTGAAGATATTTGAAAATTCTCTTCACTGCCTGAAGATGAGTCTCCTTTGGATTTGCCTGAAATCTTCCAACTATTCCAACTGCATGCATGATGTCCGGTCGGGTACCTATCAAATAAAGTAAACTTCCAATCATAGATCTGTAGGTTGGTTGATGTACTACTGCAGATTCATCATTTGCACTGAGGCTACATCCTGTGACCATGGGTGTACATACTGGTTTTGCATCTTCCATACCATATTTCTTCAAAATCTGTTTGAGATACTTGGTTTGAGATAAAAAGATTCCTCCTTTTTGTTGGATTTGCAAACCAAGGAAATATGTCAGTTCTCCTAGCAAGGACATTTCAAATTCTTTCTGCATGACCAAGGCAAAGCTTTGACTCATAGCTTCTTCATTGCTCCCAAAAATAATGTCATCTACATACACAACAAGTATTAGCAATTTGTCATTTTCAACTTTTATATAAAGATTGCTATCTGCTGATCCTTTTGAAAAACCTTGTTGATGAAGATATTTGTCCAAACGGTAGTACCAAGCCCTTGGAGCTTGTTTGAGACCATAGAGAGCCTTTTTCAATCTGCATACAAGATTTGGATCATTTCCAAGAATGAACCCATCTGGCTGTTCAATGTATACTTCTTCTTCCAAGTCTCCATTTAGAAAAGCTGATTTCACGTCCATTTGAAATACTTTGAAGTTTTGAAAACTTGAGAGAGCAAGGAACATTCGGATGGCCTCGAGTCTTGCAACAGGAGCAAAGGTTTCTTCAAAGTCTATTCCTTCTTTCTGCGCATACCCTTTACAAACAAGTCTGGCCTTGTTTCTAATTACTTCTCCATTTTCATTCAATTTGTTTTTGAAGACCCATTTTGTTCCGATAACATTCTTATCCTTTGGTCTAGGAACCAGCTCCCAAGTGTTGTTCTTTTCGATTTGCTCAAGTTCTTCATCCATTGCTTTCACCCAACATTCATCTTTGCATGCCTCTTTCACATTTTGTGGTTCAGTGGAGGAGAGTAATGCCAAATAGCTTGAGGCTTCTACAACTGTTCTTCTTGTTTGTACACCTGCTTCTTTCTGCCCCACAATCTGAGATTCTGGATGATTCTTCTGAACATATCTGGATGGGGTTTTCTCTTCTATTCTTGTCTGCTCCTCTGGTTCTTCTTGAGGTTCTTCTTGAGGTTCTTCTTCTTCATCATTCTGTTTTTGAGGGTAGCCTTCATCTTCTCCGATGTCTTCATGATGAACTTGTCTAGGAATGTATCCCTTCTCATCAACCACTACATCAATGCTGTCAACAATTCTGCCAAGTCTTTTATTGTAGCATTTGTATGCTTTGCTATGTGGAGAGTAACCAAGAAGAATGCCTTCATCTGCTCTAGGTTCAAGTTTGCCAAGCTGCTCATCAGTATTCTTAATATAGCATTTGCTCCCAAAGATTTTGAAGTGCTTTACCGAAGGAGTCTTACCACTCCAGAGCTCATGAGGAGTTTGAGTGCTGTTCACCCTGACATTTGTTTTGTTGAGAATAACAACCGCAGCATGTGCAGCTTCACCCCAGAAAGTTGCGGGAGTTCCTGATTCATCAAGCATAGCACAAGCCATTTGTTGGACTGTTCTGTTCATTCTTTCCACAACTCCATTTTGCTGAGGAGTTCTAGCTGTAGAGAATTCTCTTCTTATCCCATGTTCTTCACAGAAATCAAAAAATTCATTTGAGGTAAACTCCCCACCTCTGTCGGATCTGAGGCACTTAATTTTGTGACCTGATTCATTTTCAACCAAAGCTTTGAAGGATTTGAATTTTTCGAATGCTTCATCTTTGTGCTTCATAAGTCCTAGCCAGACAAACCTGGAGAAATCGTCAATGAATAATATCAAGTATTCTTCTCCTCTAGGTGTTCTTTTCCTGAATGGACCGCATGTATCTGTATGTACTAGCTCAAGAGGCATGCTAGCTGATCCTTCCTTCTCTGGAAAGTTAGTTCTGGTTTGTTTTCCAAACTGACATGATTTTCATATGGTGTTGTCAGGAATTTTGATATCTGGAAGATCGTGAACTGCCTGATATTTGCATGCTTTCCTTATTTGTGAAAAGCTTAGATGCCCCAACCTCCGATGCCATATCCAGTGCTCATCATCCTTGCTCAGATAGCATTGTTGTTGTCCTTCTTCAAATATGTACAGATTATTTGGAGTTCTTTTGCCTTTGATCACTGTTTTACCTGTATCAAGATCACGAACAAGACATCCATTTGATCTGAATATAAGCTCGGTTCTTTGATCACACATCTGGCTGACACTTAGAAGATTATGCTTCAATCCATCAACATACAAAACATTTCCAGCCTTGACCTTTTCTTTTAACTGAGCAATGCCCTTTCCTTTTATAGTTGCAGGAGTATCATTTCCAAAAGAGACTTTCTTTCCCTTTTCTAGAGCAGAATAAGACTCAAGTTTTTCTTTATCACCTGTCATATGCTTCGAACATCCACTGTCAATGTACCATAGATTTTCCTGTCCCTCTGCATAAAATGCTATCCCACATCTTTCTGTTTGAGGTTCCTTTATTCTCCATGTTTTGGTGCTTGAGGCTTGTTCCTTTTTCTGCTGAAACCTGCTCCTGCATTCAGTGTCTTCATGACCAAAGTTATTGCAAATAGAACATTCAGCTTCATTTTCAAGAACCGAAAAGTTGTTATAGGTCCTTTTTGTAATCCCTGTCATACTTCTTTGTTTTTGAGCTTCCCTAGTCATGATCGTTTTATATGCAACACATTGAGCTGCTTTGTGACCAAAGTTATGGCAAGAAAAGCATTGTCCATTGAAGAAACTTCTGCGGTTATCGAATCTACCAGCCAACTGATTGTAATTTCTATTTTCATCTATTCTTGAACCAAATTGAGAAGATTTTACCTGTGGTTGGTTGTAGCTTTTGTTCACCCTTAAGATGGATTGCCCCTGATAGTTTCTGTTTGTAATTCGTCCCTGCTTTACCTGATGATCTTCATTGTTCTTTTGCTCATTTCTTCTTGTTGCATCAAGATAACTTTTTGAGGTGGATGCTTGAGAAGTTTCTCCATTATAGCCCAGACCTGTCTTGTTTAGTGGAGACCGCTGCACATTGATAATCTCATCCAAAGTTTCAGATCCTTTGACAAACTTGAGATTAATAGCTTTTGTTTTCTCAATCTCTTTTCTAAGACCAACAATTTCACCTTCTAATTTTTCAAGATGTTTTTCCTTTTCATCAATTTGAAATTGTAGAGTATCAATGATCATGTTCTTTTCTTCTATACATCTCTTGAGTCTAGTAATTTCATCATAAAGTTTATCCACATCTATAGCATCCATATAATCATCATCTTCAAATGCCATTAACAACTTATATTCATTACCTTGTTCATCTTCATCACTGTTTGATAGACCATCACTATCTTCATGAGTGTAGTAGCTTTTCTTATTTGCGTTCTGTTTCTTGTTCCATCTAGCAGGTTCCTTTCCTTTATCCTTATAAGGACATTTTGCAGCATAATGACCTACTCTTCCACAAGCAAAGCATTTAAAAGGTAACTTACCTCTAAACCTTCCAGAACCCCTTTGAAGATTTCTGACAAAATTTGATTCTTCTTCCTCTTCTTCCGGGACGTGGCTTGCTTCATAATAATCTCCTTTGCCTGATGCTTTGAAAGCAGCTTCTCTTCTGTCTGATGGACCTCCCTTTCTCATTTCATAAGCAGTTAGAATTCCATGTAGCTGAGACATAGTAAGAATTCGAAGATTTTCCTTTTCTTCTATTGCAGATACTTTAGATTCAAACTTGGGGGACAATGATCTTAGGACCTTTTCAACCACAATAGCCTCTTTTATTTCTTCACCCAAATTCTTCATACAATTAACAACCTCATCTACCCGAAGAAAATAGTTAGCCACACTTTCATCATTATACATTTTGAGAGTCTCATACTGAATTCTGAGAGTTTGAATTTTAGCACGCTTTACCTGTTCGTCTCCTTCATAGCTCGTGACAATTTTGTCCCATATCTCTTTTGTGGATTTATAGTGCATTACCTTCATGAATTCTGATTGAGATATACATCCTAATAGAGTACTGACTGCTTTCGCATTTGTTTCATACTTCTTTTTCTCGGCTGCATCTGTAGGAGTAGCTGAAGGAAAAGCATAGCCTGTCTCTACGATGTCCCAAACTTCTGTACCAAGAGATTGAAGATAGGCAGTAACTCTTACCTTCCAATAATTGAAGTTTGTCCCATCAAAAATCGGTGGCCTGATTGATGCTTCTCTCTCGTAGTTGCTCATGATGAACGATCTACCTTCAAGCGATCAAGCTTCTCTGAAGGACCTGCTCTGATACCAATTGTTCAAAATAATACTGAGAGGGGGGGTGAATCAGTATTATCTAATTCTTTTAATAAATCTTCCTTATTTGTTCTTTGAATTATTTTTGCATGTCAGTACCATAAAATAATGAGCATGAACAAAGAAAAACAGATAGTCACACCAAAGAACACAAGATGTAAGGTGGAAACCCAATGTGGGTGAAAACCACTTGCTGCAATATGTCTCTATCTTCTTTCAAATTAGAAACTTCTTTTACAATGGTTTTGTACTGGTGCAGTCCTTTACCAGTACGCAGGCTGCAACCTGCAGAGAGCTACAACTCTCTCTCTCTCGTTTTCCAGTCTCTCCTGGAAGGGAGCTACAACCCCCTACTTCTTTTCATAAAGCATCAAATGATCATCAAGTACATAAAAGTTACAGTCCACTACAGTTATCAGATCAGCAATAACAGAACTAACGCAGAACACCTTATCAACAGAAAAAATTCAATCAACAGAACATCTTAAGACAGATACGCAGTTTTCTCTTCTGTGGCCTGCGTCGCTACGCAGTTCACCTTCTGCTTTCCTGCGTATACCCGCAGAAATCCTTCTGCCGCACTGCGTGCCCACGCACTGTTCCTTCAACCGCACTGCGTACTATTACTGCAGGTACGCACCCAGAGACATTATCGCGCCGCGTACTGTTACTGCAGGTATGCAGCCAGAAATACTATCGCGCCGCGTACTTTTACTATGTGTACGCACCTAAACCTTAGTCGCTCTGCATACCCACGTAGCTCTCCTTCTTCTGCTCTGCGTACCCACGCAGGTCTCCTGTTTCTACTCTGCGTACCCACGCAGATCTCTTGTTTCTTCTCTGCGTACCCACGCAGCTCTTCTGTTATACACCTGCGTACTTCTGATTAGGGCCGAATAGGCAGTTCACCAGAGTGGCACAGTTGCTCAGATCTGATCATGCGCTCGAGAGATCACCCTTCACAGATTCGCCTTCAACTTCCCTTTCATATAGATCAAGCTTTTAAGACCATAACCCAATATTTCAGATCTAAAGATATTCAATTGCAAAAGATGCTTAGCCAAGTGATCTCCTTTGCTTTATATAGGCAAGCTCCTCCTAAAATCATGGAACAATACCACGAGCCAAAACCGTAATAACACAAATACCGTCGGCTAAATACCAAGAGTAAAACATAAGAAACCCCACGTGTGCTTTTCTCTGCCTTGAAATGTGTGCACTGGGGGTACGCACCTCCTGAACGGCTGGCGTACGTATCTGGACGCGGTCCCTGCATGGTGTACCTGCGGGTACGCACCTTCTGAGCTGATTTCCTGCGTACTTCTTAATTTTCAACATATTGAGAGCCTTGCCATGGGAGTTGCCATCAAGTACAACATCTGTAACATATAGCCATACCAGAAACATAATGCCAACAATCTCCCCCTTTGGACTTGATGGCAACCTCACAATCTTCAGCTTCATTCTCCCCCTTTGACATCAAGGGCAAAGGGGTATGCTCCCCCTAAGAACATGCTCCCCCTGAACCTGTACCATCAATCAGAAAAGGTTCAACAATAGGATGATGCATCAACAACCCCCAGCTTTTGCCTGAGGTATTCAAAAGTGTCCCTGGGCAATGGTTTGGTGAGAATATCAGCAACTTGTTCCTTAGAAGGAACATACTCCAACTTGACCTTCTATTCAAGTACTTGTTCCCGGAGAAAATGGTACTTGATTGGTATGTGCTTGGTTTTTGAATGCATAACAGGATTCTTTGAGATGCTGATTGCACTTGTGTTATCACATAAGATGGGGATTGGTGGTGTACAAGTGATTTGAAAATCCTGCAAAGTCTGCATCATCCAAAGGAGTTGGGTGCAACAAGATGCAGCAGCAACATATTCTGCTTCAACTGTAGACAAGGCAATTGAACTCTGTTTCTTGCTAAACCAAGATACCAGTCTGGAACCCATAAAGAACGCACCACCACTTGTGCTTTTCCTTTCATCCACGCTTCCGTCCCAATCTGCATCTGTATAAGCATGAAGTGTAAGATCTGTATCTCTAGGATACCATAAGCCATAATTTTGAGTCCCTTGAAGATATTTGAAAATTCTCTTCACTGCCTGAAGATGAGTCTCCTTTGGATTTGCCTGAAATCTTCCAACTATTCCAACTGCATGCATGATGTTCGGTCGGGTACCTGTCAAATAAAGTAAACTTCCAATCATAGATCTGTAGGTTGGTTGATGTACTGCTGCAGATTCATCATTTGCACTGAGGCTACATCCTGTGACCATGGGTGTACATACTGGTTTTGCATCTTCCATACCATATTTCTTCAAAATCTGTTTGAGATACTTGGTTTGAGATAAAAAGATTCCTCCTTCTTTTTGTTGGATTTGCAAACCAAGGAAATATGTCAGTTCTCCTAGCAAGGACATTTCAAATTCTTTCTGCATGACTAAGGCAAAGCTTTGACTCATAGCTTCTTCATTGCTCCCAAAAATAATGTCATCTACATACACAACAAGTATTAGCAATTTGTCATTTTCAACTTTTATATAAAGATTGCTATCTGCTGATCCTTTTGAAAAACCTTGTTGATGAAGATATTTGTCCAAACGGTAGTACCAAGCCCTTGGAGCTTGTTTGAGACCATAGAGAGCCTTTTTCAATCTGCATACAAGATTTGGATCATTTCCAAGAATGAACCCATCTGGCTGTTCAATGTATACTTCTTCTTCCAAGTCTCCATTTAGAAAAGTTGATTTCACGTCCATTTGAAATACTTTGAAGTTTTGAAAACTTGAGAGAGCAAGGAACATTCGGATGGCCTCGAGTCTTGCAACAGGAGCAAAGGTTTCTTCAAAGTCTATTCCTTCTTGCTGCGCATACCCTTTACAAACAAGTCTGGCCTTGTTTCTAATTACTTCTCCATTTTCATTCAATTTGTTTTTGAAGACCCATTTTGTTCCGATAACATTCTTATCCTTTGGTCTAGGAACCAGCTCCCAAGTGTTGTTCTTTTCGATTTGCTCAAGTTCTTCATCCATTGCTTTCACCCAACATTCATCTTTGCATGCCTCTTTCACATTTTGTGGTTCAGTGGAGGAGAGTAATGCCAAATAGCTTGAGGCTTCTGCAACTGTTCTTCTTGTTTGTACACCTGCTTCTTTCTGCCCCACAATCTGAGATTCTGGATGATTCTTCTGAACATATCTGGATGGGGTTTTCTCTTCTATTCTTGTCTGCTCCTCTGGTTCTTCTTGAGGTTCTTCTTCTTCATCATTCTGTTTTTGAGGGTAGCCTTCATCTTCTCCGATGTCTTCATGATGAACT
Organism: Pinus tabuliformis; assembly: GCA_031772625.1. Lineage (NCBI taxonomy): Eukaryota > Viridiplantae > Streptophyta > Pinopsida > Pinales > Pinaceae > Pinus > Pinus tabuliformis. Next base: position 872,389,976 of record CM062812.1, read on the forward strand.
TGCCTAGGAATGTATCCCTTCTCATCAACCACTACATCAATGTCGTCAACAATTCTGCCAAGTCTTTTATTGTAGCATTTGTATGCTTTGCTATGTGGAGAGTAACCAAGAAGAATGCCTTCATCTGCTCTAGGTTCAAGTTTGCCACGCTGCTCATCAGTATTCTTAATATAGCATTTGCTCCCAAAGATTTTGAAGTGCTTTACCGAAGGAGTCTTACCACTCCAGAGCTCATGAGGAGTTTGAGTGCTATTCACCCTGACATTTGTTTTGTTGAGAATAACAACCGCAGCATGTGCAGCTTCACCCCAGAAAGTTGCGGGAGTTCCTGATTCATCAAGCATAGCACGAGCCATTTGTTGGATTGTTCTGTTCATTCTTTCCACAACTCCATTTTGCTGAGGAGTTCTAGCTGTAGAGAATTCTCTTCTTATCCCATGTTCTTCACAGAAATCGAAAAATTCATTTGAGGTAAACTCCCCACCTCTATCGGATCTGAGGCACTTAATTTTGTGACCTGATTCATTTTCAACCAAAGCTTTGAAGGATTTGAATTTTTCGAATGCTTCATCTTTGTGCTTCATAAGTCCTAGCTAGACAAACCTGGAGAAATCGTCAATGAATAATATCAAGTATTCTTCTCCTCTAGGTGTTCTTTTCCTGAATGGACCGCATGTATCTGTATATACTAGCTCAAGAGGCATGCTAGCTGATCCTTCCTTCTCTGGAAAGTTAGTTCTGGTTTGTTTTCCAAACTAACATGATTTGCATATGGTGTTGTCAGGAATTTTGATATCTGGAAGATCGCGAACTGCCTGATATTTGCATGCTTTCCTTATTTGTGAAAAGCTTAGATGCCCCAACCTCCGATGCCATAGCTAGTGCTCATCATCCTTGCTCAGATAACATTGTTGTTGTCCTTCTTCAAATATGTACAGATTATTTGGAGTTCTTTTGCCTTTGATCACTGTTTTACCTGTATCAAGATCACGAACAAGACATCCATTTGATCTGAATATAAGCTCGGTTCTTTGATCACACATCTAGCTGACACTTAGAAGATTATGCTTCAATCCATCAACATACAAAACATTTCCAGCCTTGACCTTTTCTTTTAACTGAGCAATGCCCTTTCCTTTTATAGTTGCAGGAGTATCATTTCCAAAAGAGACTTTCTTTCCCTTTTCTAGAGCAGAATAAGACTCAAGTTTTTCTTTATCACCTGTCATATGCTTCGAACATCCACTGTCAATGTACCATAGATTTTCCTGTCCCTCTGCATAAAATGCTATCCCACATCTTTCTGTTTGAGGTTCCTTTATTCTCCATGTTTTGGTGCTTGAGGCTTGTTCCTTTTTCTGCTGAAACCTGCTCCTGCATTCAGTGTCTTCATGACCAAAGTTATTGCAAATAGAACATTCAGCTTCATTTTCAAGAACCGAAAAGTTGTTATAGGTCCTTTTTGTAATCCCTGTCATACTTCTTTGTTTTTGAGCTTCCCTAGTCATGATCGTTTTATATGCAACACATTGAGCTGCTTTGTGACCAAAGTTATGGCAAGAAAAGCATTGTCCATTGAAGAAACTTCTGCGGTTATCGAATCTACCAGCCAACTGATTGTAATTTCTATTTTCATCTATTCTTGAACCAAATTGAGAAGATTTTACCTGTGGTTGGTTGTAGCTTTTGTTCACCCTTAAGATGGATTGCCCCTGATAGTTTCTGTTTGTAATTCGTCCCTGCTTTACCTGATGATCTTCATTGTTCTTTTGCTCATTTCTTCTTGCTGCATCAAGATAACTTTTTGAGGTGGATGCTTGAGAAGTTTCTCCATTATAGCCCAGACTTGTCTTGTTTAGTGGAGACCGCTGCACATTGATAATCTCATCCAAAGTTTCAGATCCTTTGACAAACTTGAGATTAATAGCTTTTGTTTTCTCAATCTCTTTTCTAAGACCAACAATTTCACCTTCTAATTTTTCAAGATGTTTTTCCTTTTCATCAATTTGAAATTGTAGAGTATCAATGATCATGTTCTTTTCTTCTATACATCTCTTGAGTCTAGTAATTTCATCATAAAGTTTATCCACATCTATAGCATCCATATAATCATCATCTTCAAATGCCATTAACAACTTATATTCATTACCTTGTTCATCTTCATCACTGTTTGATAGACCATCACTATCTTCATGAGTGTAGTAGCTTTTCTTATTTGCGTTCTGTTTCTTGTTCCATCTAGCAGGTTCCTTTCCTTTATCCTTATAAGGACATTTTGCAGCATAATGACCTACTCTTCCACAAGCAAAGCATTTAAAAGGTAACTTACCTCTAAACCTTCCAGAACCCCTTTGAAGATTTCTGACAAAATTTGATTCTTCTTCCTCTTCTTCCGGGACGTGGCTTGCTTCATAATAATCTCCTTTGCCTGATGCTTTGAAAGCAGCTTCTCTTCTGTCTGATGGACCTCCCTTTCTCATTTCATAAGCAGTTAGAATTCCATGTAGCTGAGACATAGTAAGAATTCGAAGATTTTCCTTTTCTTCTATTGCAGATACTTTAGATTCAAACTTGGGGGACAATGATCTTAGGACCTTTTCAACCACAATAGCCTCTTTTATTTCTTCACCCAAATTCTTCATACAATTAACAACCTCATCTACCCGAAGAAAATAGTTAGCCACACTTTCATCATTATACATTTTGAGAGTCTCATACTGAATTCTGAGAGTTTGAAGTTTAGCACGCTTTACCTGTTCGTCTCCTTCATAGCTCGTGACAATTTTGTCCCATATCTCTTTTGCGGATTTATAGTGCATTACCTTCATGAATTCTGATTGAGATATACATCCTAATAGAGTACTGACTGCTTTCGCATTTGTTTCATACTTCTTTTTCTCGGCTGCATCTGTAGGAGTAGCTGAAGGAAAAGCATAGCCTGTCTCTACGATGTCCCAAACTTCTGTACCAAGAGATTGAAGATAGGCATTAACTCTTACCTTCCAATAATTGAAGTTTGTCCCATCAAAAACTGGTGGCCTGATTGATGCTTCTCTCTCGTAGTTGCTCATGATGAACGATCTACCTTCAAGCGATCAAGCTTCTCTGAAGGACCTGCTCTGATACCAATTGTTGAAAATAATACTGAGAGGGGGGGTGAATCAATATTATCTAATTCTTTTAATAAATCTTCCTTATTTGTTCTTTGAATTATTTTTGCATGTCAGTACCATAAAATAATGAGCATGAACAAAGAAAAACAGATAGTCACACCAAAGAACACAAGATGTAAGGTGGAAACCCAATGTGGGTGAAAACCACCTGCTACAATATGTCTCTATCTTCTTTCAAATTAGAAACTTCTTTTACAATGGTTTTGTACTGGTGCAGTCCTTTACCAGTACGCAGGCTGCAACCTGCAGAGAGCTACAACTCTCTCTCTCTCGTTTTCCAGTCTCTCCTAGAAGGGAGCTACAACCCCCTACTTCTTTTCATAAAGCATCAAATGATCATCAAGTACATAAAAGTTACAGTCCACTACAATTATCAGATCAGCAATAACAGAACTAACCCAGAACACCTTATCAACAGAAAAAATTCAATCAACAGAACATCTTAAGACAGATACGCAGTTTTCTCTTCTGTGGCCTGCGTCGCTACGCAGTTCACCTTCTGCTTTCCTGCGTATACCCGCAGAAATCCTTCTGCCACACTGCGTGCCCACGCACTGTTCCTTCAACCGCACTGCGTACTATTACTTCAGGTATGCACCTAGAGACATTATCGCGCCGCGTACTGTTACTGCAGGTACGCACCCAGAAATACTATCGCACCGTGTACTTTTACTATGCGTACGCACCTAAACCTTAGTCGCTCTGCATACCCACGCAGGTCTCCTATTTCTGCTCTGCGTACCCACGCAGATCTCTTGTTTCTGCTCTGCGTACCCACGCAGCTCTTCTGTTATACACCTGCGTACTTCTGATTAGGGCCGAATAGGCAGTTCACCAGAGTGGCACAGTTGCTCAGATCTGATCATGCGCTCGAGAGATCACCCTTCACAGATTCGCCTTCAACTTCCCTTTCATATAGATCAAGCTTTTAAGACCATAACCCAATATTTCAGATCTAAAGATATTCAATTGCAAAAGATGCTTAGCCAAGTGATCTCCTTTGCTTTATATAGGCAAGCTCCTCCTAAAATCGTGGAACAATACCATGAGCCAAAACCGTAATAACACAAATACCATCGGCTAAATACCAAGAGTAAAACATAAGAAACCCCACGTGTGCTTTTCTCTGCCTTGAAATGTGTGCACTGGGGGTACGCACCTCCTGAACGGCTGGCCTGCGTATCTGGACGCGGTCCCTGCATGGTGTACCTGCAGGTACGCACCTTCTGAGCTGATTTCCTGCGTACTTCTTAATTTTCAACATATTGAGAGCCTTGCCACGGGAGTTGCTATCAAGTACAACATTTGTAACATATAGCCATACCAGAAACATAATGCCAACACATTCCTTGGGAATTGCACAAGAAAATAGGAGGAAATTCCTACCTTTTAGGAGAAAATTTCCTTAAGGATTTCACAATGAAATAGGAGGAATTTCAGGCATTAAATTGCCTAAGTGTTGGCTACAGTAGGACAGTTAGCGAGAGAACATGTTTACAGTGCAGGTTGTGCTTTGGGATTGAAGCAAGACATTGTAATAGTTTCTCATTCTCATCTTGTTAATGAAAAGCGGTGGAGGGATTTTTTTCCAGTTGGTTTCCCTTGTAAAATCATTTTTTCTTGTGGTTTTGATGGTTGCACTTCATTGCATGTGTTTATAAATTATGATTTTGATTCCACATAATACTAGAGGAAATTTGTAATCTCTTATTTTTAGTTCGAACACATTGGTAGTGGAAAATTTCTATTAATTTCTACACTAATAAAACATTGGGAACTAAGAAAACACTGAACAGGAAATAGCCAGTGAAATTCATAGAAATAAGATAAACTCTATATTAAATGGAGAAATACTTTGCAACTACATTGTGGTGGAATAATCTGCTTTTCACAAGGTGAGACTATAACACCCTCCTCCCACACTTACCTAAGTTCATCAGTCCATCGTGTTAAATATGTGATGAGGAGTTACTATGATATGACTCAACCTCCTAGGTACAGTTAAGGAAGTGGAATCGATAGATTGAAACCTTATTGGTCCTCCTCAAGTTTTATCGAACCACCGGAAGCCAAACAACCCCTCCAGGTGCCCAAACCCTAAGTTAAATTGATTTTTAATTGACCTAGGTTATTATTCACATGCATAACAAGGAAAATGAGGAACTGTAAGCCTCCAACCGCATGGATAACCCTACCTCCTAGTGACTACAATATACTTTACTCATTTATGCCTTTGTGACCCCGAGATTTGAACCACTCTTTCAGGGATATGGTCCTGACCTTTTTCCAAAACTTAATAGAACTTTCTAGAATGATGAATAACCCTAAGAAAAATCTTTTAACATAAAATTATATAACCTAACTAGGACTAAACATGATAGGAATTCCATCAAAATATTATAAACATACAATCTATGGCTCATAAATGCATATCTGAACATAGGGGTCTCATACCTATCTAAGAATCAACAATAAGGTCTAATGCCCTCTCATAATAGCTGCAAAGACATATATTAGGTCTTACATTCAATAAGCATTCATTTACTAATGAAAATGTGTTAAGAGCCATAACTAGAACCTATCATAAAACCATGCTTATAACAAGCATATAACTAGAATATTAACAATGATAGAACAACAATCAAAGCCACATAATAAGTATAAATAATCATGAGTTACAAGAGGAAAGAAGCTCATATTAGCACATGAAAATCCAGCCAAGTCAAGGACTTCCACGTACCACCTGACCATAGATTGCACTAAACCAAAATCTCTCTTTCATTCAATCACTCCCATGCCATATTCCAAGCATGAATGTGGGATCTCACGGAATAACCAAAACCAAACCATGGTTTCCAAACACCAAGCTACCTTAGGCCTCAACCAGTTATTCCACCTCACATTTGAACATCACAAGCCATCACCCTATTGATCTCTACCCAAATTTTCTAGGGCTCCAAACCATTTGTTCCAACCCGACTCCAAGACTAGTAACTCGACCCACAACTATCACAGGGCTCCAAAGAATTTCTCCAACCAAGGCTCCAGGACTAGTAAATCAACCCACCAATGGTTGTAGAACGTTTGTCCAACCAAGGTAGATAGTACTAGTAACTCAACCTAATTTGTTACACAACTTATAGATTTTTGTCCAACCAAGGCTCCAGGAACTAGTAACTCAACCCACAACCATAAGGAACATGAGAACCAATCAGAAAACAAATGAGAAAAATCACAACACCATGGCTATCCAGGAAATGACAAGGCTAGGAAAAACCACTCTCAATCTAGGCAATCCTCCATGTTAATTATGGATCATAACAAATAACCACATGCATATACCATGCATGCCAAAACTAGCAAGGAAATCATACATGAAATTCGGCAACCACAAAGAAATATAGTTGTATCCGTTGATCCCACTGTCCCCTTGTTCTTTCTTGCTTTTCCTTTGCCTTCCTTTAGAAATACAATGAAACTAGAGTGCTCCCAACATGCTCCAACAATGCTCTAATATATCTCTAATTGTGCAAGAGTACGAGAGAGAAATAATAGAATGAGAGTGTGAAACGCTGAGCTGACAAAATTTGTGTATTGATCCTAAAAAACCTCTTTATCATTAAGGCCTCTATTTTCTTCATTTTCCTCTATTTTTCCTTCAATTTCCCTATCATGCAAATTATGTGACCTTTCAGCTTCTTTTTCTCCTATTTTGCCGCTATTTTCATAAATAAATGTCAATTAATGCCTCTTTTCCTTTGCTAATTCCTTTTCTAATTTCAATATCCATTTATTAATCACAAGTGATCACCATCTATGTTTTTTTTCAACATTCATCTTAGAATAGGTGTCCTGTGACCTTGGTCTTATTTTTCCTTTATTAACTTTATTACATGTACTTTTAATTAGGTCTGTTACAGAACCCTCCCCCTTGGGGAAACACCATCCTAATTTCTCAATGACATTTATAAACCAACAAAATGCATGCTTCCTATGGAGCTTTATAACATAGCTCAATATGGCATTTACGTCATATCCATCTGCTAAAACATTACCAATACATCATGAACACCATAACACTTATTGGACCTTTATAACATAGCATGATGCGGTATTTACATACACACATACGCATATATAGACATAACCAAAACGCAACACTAAAACATATACCAAAATACATCCACTCAAACAACAAATAGACAAGGATATATAGCCTACATCTGATCATCCATCTCCCATGTAGCTTCATCATGCCCAAAGTGCTTCCACTACACTTTAACTTGCTCAATTTCTCGATTCCAGAGCATCAGCATCTTTAAATGCAAAATGCAATAAGGTTTTGATTAGAATTCTATTTCTAGTTCCGCTTGCAATACAGAATAGTCAATTAGATCATCAACATCTTTCACATACTTCTTAAGAAATGACACATGGAAAACAACATGGAATTTCACTATCGGAGGAAGTGCATGTCGGTAGGCTACTAGTCCAATCCTATCAAGAATATTGAAAGGTCGACAACACTAAGGTTTTGGCTTCGCACATGATCCAATCCTCAAGGAGCTCTTCTTGGGATTGATACACAAGTACACCTATTCCCCATCCTAAACCTTGTTAAACACCTTGTGCTGATATATATAACTCTTCTTCCTATCTTGTGCTACCTTTAGATTCTTCTTGATTACTTGCATTTTCTATTCCATCTCTACCAACATGCCTGGTCAAATCAATACCATGTTCACTAGATCACTCCAACTAATAAGAGTATTACAACTCTCCCATAAGGTGCCTCAAATAGACTCATCTTCAAACATTTCTAATACTCCTTGTTATATGAAAACTCCGCTAGTATAAGATACTCTTATGACTTTTGTTGTTGATGCATGATGTACATCCTCAACATGTCCTCCAAAATCTTGTTGACCCTTTTTGTTTGTCCATTTTTTAGTAGATGATAAGTTGTACTAAAGACTGACTCTATACCCAGACCTACAAATAACTCTTTCCAAAACCCTGGAAGTGAAATTGGCATCTCTTTTTCACACAAATTTCTTCGAAACACCATGCAACCTCAATATATCTCTAATGAAGACATATGCTACTTCACTAGCTGAATTCATAGACTTTATTAGAATGAAGTGAGCTATCTTTGTCAACCTATCAACCAAAACCATAATAGAATCATGTTGTCTAGAGGTCCTTAGAAAATCTATAATGAAATCCATGGAAATGACCTCCCATTTCCACTATGGAATCGGAATCGGTTGCAGTAATCCACCTAGATGCTTACACTTTGATTTTACCCATTGATAATCCAACCATCTCACAACAAAGCCTGCCACTTCCTTCTTCAAATTTGTCCAATAGTATAACTTCTTAACTCATGTCAATGTCTTCTGATATCTCAGGGGACCTGAATATGACTTAACATGATATTCCTGCAAGATAAGCTTCTTGATCTCGTTATTGTCCAACACATAGATCTTGTCCCTAAATATGACCAAACCATCTGCCGTGAGATGATAGTCCACATCATGTTTACCTATACCCTATTGTTGTAACTTGTGCTTAAGCTCCATGTACCTGCCATCCTATTGTTCTGCCTATAATATCCAATCCTGTAAATTTGTCCCATAAGGACTCATACCTGCTATGTGATTTACCTGTACTCTCCCGCTATGAGCACCGAAAACCCTGTTCTCTTTACCCTTAATGTACCTGATTTCAAGGTCAAAATCACTGAGCATAGACAACCACCTAGCTTTCTTGGAATTCATATTTGGTTGATCAAACAAGTATCTCATCCCACTATGGTCACTCATCATAATGAACTTCCTTCCAATAAGATAGTGCCTCCACATCTTCAGTGCATGGATGATCATTGTTAACTCAAGATCATGTGTCACATATTTTTTTCTCTCACTCATTCAGTTTCTTTGACTCATAGCATACCACTTTTACCTCTTACATTAGTACTCCACCACATCCTCTCTTACAAGCATATGTTCACACCATGAACTCTTTACCTAAATTTCCAATATTTAGAATGGGTGCATTTGTCAACAACTGCTTCAATTTTTCAAAACTTGTTGCACATTTCTTTGTCCATTCAAATTGATTTCCCTTCCTCTGCAATGTTGTAATAGGATAGACAATCTTTTAGAAGTTCTTGATGAACCTCTTATAATAGCCTGTTAACCCCATGAATGATCTGACCTCAACCACATTCCTAGAAGTTGTCCATTCATTGATAGCTATGATCTTTTTCGAATTCACTAGTATGCCTTCATTGGAAACCACATGCCCCAAATAATGGACCTCTATCTGAAAGAAACTACATTTACTAAGCTTGGTATACAACTAATGCTCTCTTTGTAATTTAAACATTGTTTCTAGATGCTTTTCATGCTCTTCCTCATTCTTTTAATATATCCATATATCATCAATTAATACAATCACAAACTTGTTTAGATAAGGACACAATGCATTATTCATCAAGTACATAAAAGTAGTTGGAGCATTAGTCAAACCAAAAGAAACTACAACAAACTCGTAATGCCCATACCTGGTCCAGAAATTAGTTTGTAGATGTCCTCTTCTTTGATGCATACCTGATGGTACCTTGATCTCAAATCAATATTTGAGTAAATTTTTTGATCCAAACTTAAACAGGAATGCAAAAACTTGCATATATAATCATAAATGTAGAGATGTAGTAGAAAAACGCTTCATTAATGGAAAAATATTGAACTATGCTTACAAACAAAATGGAAATAAGATAGCTTGGGTGATGGTAGCTTATCTCTGAGAAGAGATCTGGCGGCTACATGCCTCTGAACTGTGTTGCAATGAGGCTCAAATGCATATTTATTATTAAGAAACAATGGAAAACCATAAACATCTAGAAAACCTAATCCTAGGAGATGAAGCACCAAAATTATGGGCCTCATTTGGGTAAATTGGTACATCAACTTCCCAGGGTCGTAAATTTCACATACAATCTTCGTTTGGCTATCATAATATCTTGTTTCGAAGATCTCAAAGAGAATGCCAAAAACAAATGGGCTAGCTAATTTGGGACGTTTCTAGTCTCTCTGTTTCCCCTAAAAAAGTTGTTTAGGGCCTCAAAACAACTCCAGAAGTTTAAGACCCGAAAAAACTACCAAAAATAGTAAAGTGTGCTATAATTAAGGAAACAAAAAAAACTGAAAGAGACAGTGTTGGGGTTCCAACTAGAATAGGTTGTTGGCCACCAATATCCACCAAAATAATTCCTCCCCCCTGTTATAGACATTTTTGTGCCTTACAGCTCTAAGCATGAAATGTCCATAAACCAAGGGCTCCTAAGTCCCTAAAAGTGTTGTTCCAACCCCTAAAGGAACAAGGTCAACAAATTACAGCTTCTCCTAGAAGTTCTCCACCAGAAACTGCTCAGAATAAGTCAAAATAGGATCATTTCAGCTGCTCCACTAGCTAAGTGCGTTGCATAGCACCTAAATCCACTGGCTAGGTGCATTGCAACGCACCTAAATGCACTATCAGGGTGCGTTGAGCGGGAAATGACAAATGGCAGTGTCATTCCGCGAGGTGGAGAGACAATGGAAGCTTCCAGAATCTTATCCTATGACACTTGCCTCACTGAATTCAACCAAGGATGAGTAAGAGGCCTTCAGTCTCCAAGTGGAAGCAAGAACTGACAGAGAGAAGCCACTAATCAAATCACAAGCTGACTCATCCTCCTTGCATACATCTATATATGGATCCCTCATCCCAGAGATCCAGAGGCTGGAATATTGGCACATTGTAAGGAATTGCTATTGGTTTTGAGATAAACATCAGAGAATTGGGTGATCTATGCTTTGTTGGAGGTGAAGAGGGGCTTCTTTGCTGGGAGGTTGATGCTGGGTCAGGAATCATCGGTTGTAACTCCTCCTGGATCTTCTTGTATATCAATAAAAACTATTTGAGTTTCTCCTCCATGCTTTTGTATCATTGATGCTTGTTACATTTGTATGGTTAACTTAAATCTGATCCTAAGTTATTTATGAATATAGATCCATGTCTTTGTATAGTTTTCTTCTTCTGTGACCTTACAGGTACTTGGTGAAGCTGGGCAAGTAAGGGAGCAGGTAGCTGGAAGCTGTCAAAGAGGAGAGAGATTGGATCAAAGGACTAGCGCAAGACACAGGTTGGTTCTTCCTATTCCTCTTTATTTATAGTTCATAAAGGAGATACAAAAGTAGTTTTCTCTATTTGTTTCTAAGGCAGCTGTCACACCTTAGTGGGATAGAGCAGTTCTAAATAGACACTTTTCCCGATAACAAAATGGCGAATCCACTGGGGATCAAGTCTAATTAGTTTGTTTGTGTATCTCTTGTTGTTTATTTCATAAACTTATAAGTAGCAATCGAACTGCATTTGCCATAACAAATGCAAAGTAGACATCTGCTGCTTCAATCCATTCACTGGATCTGTTTATGATTTGAACAGCTGATTCATAGACTATTTGATTGCCCTTGTGATAGTTCTTAGACCCTCCTTAGATCTACCCCTGATTGTGCATTACTGATTGCTTTTACTCGGCCAAAAACCAAAGACTAAACTGCAAACTGTGACCCAGAACCTGGATAGAATTCTCGTTTCTGGCCCAGTGCAGGCACTGTGAAGAGCTTCTGCATTTCAACACACTTACCGAAAGGGAAACCTACGCTACAATGCAGTTTCTCTGTGTTACAAGTGCGCTGATCAGCCTAGCCCTGTGCAGCTGAGGTTCTTTACTTCACTCTTTCCAGTTTTGTCTCTGAATTTTGCAGCCTGTGATCAGTATATGACTGTTTCAAACCCCTTTTCCTTACTGATATTCCGCCTCATTTGTACAAAAGAACTGTACATGTTTTTGTGTGTTTGTTGAGTCGTTTACAGTTTTCCATTGCAAAAGTAGAATAGTCGTACTGTCATCCTTTGATTTAGATCTGTCACAACTGTCGATTTTAATCATAGGAGAAAGTTTATTTGCTGTTGATGGTCGATTATGCTTTTACTATTGCCTTTGGTTTGAATTTGTGACTTTCTAGTGTCAAAACGAGTATTTATTTCAAAATCATAAAGTGTCGTAATCATCTCTACCTTTTGATTTCGAAAAGAAGCTTGTTTGTGTTTGTCGCTTGAAAGCAAATTCAGATTTGTACATCAACTTTATTTTTAGCATCAATACTAAGAAAGTGAAAAACAAATACATGCATGTGCATTTGCATATAGACAGTCTGTTTGGCTTGATTTAGGAAAGTGCATTTACAGTGTGTTCTTTGCTCTTTGTGAAAAGATTGTGTCTTTCTTTTCCCCTAGTAGCTAGGATTTTCATTGCTGAAAAGAGATAAAAGTTTGTTTATCATCTTTAGATTGCATTTTAGGAATTACATCTACATCTCGTGGTGAACCCAAAAGGCAAACTTCATAATAAAGATCAACTTAAAATAAATTCAATGAACCTAACAATGCTTTGGAACTTAACGCACAACATTTAGAGGTCTAGGCTAGAGACGTATTTCGGCGTCGTAAAGCCTAGTAACTGTTGTCCTTACTGATGGTTGGGTGATTCTTCCACTTTGAGACGATAAGTGCCAGTATGGACTTGTGCTCCCACGTACCATCGAGTATATTTTGGGAGACCCCTATAGGCTTAAAACCTTTATCCATAGGAAGCCGTGTCGGCCACCCTACTGATCGCAATGCACCGAACATAGCATTCGGGAAGATTGACTACCGTACCGTAAAAAGTATTCTGCAGTTTTGCGATTGGTTTGGTACTCCCTCTACCTAGACCTCCAGAGCAGTCCCTTTCGTTCCTTTTCAGACTCTTTAACGGAAAAGGTCCATCTGAGCACTTGTCACTTCAGGCTCATTAAAAATCGAAGGAGACTAGAGTCATCTTTTGTTTTTTCTCGACTCTTAAAAACTGAAAAAACAAGTTGTGTCAAAGCGTGTTAAAATTTATTTTAAACAGAATATTCATTACCCCTTTCCTACGTTGATCTTGGGTTGAGAAAATGGAGTCTACCAACCAAGGAGTTCCCCTTGGTGGAAATCCTAGTCCCTTCTCCTCTTGGGGAGATGTTGGTGCACCCCATATGGCCACATTGTCGCTTCCAGGACTGACAATTGGTTTGCCTGTATGGCTCTTCTCAACCTCTGTCGTTCAGAACACCACTATTCCTAAACAATCGAATCAGTAATTAGACGAGTCCAGAGTTGCCCACCAACCTTCTACTTCCTCTAATTCTTCCTCTCCTCCTTCCTCTTCGCTTGATGGGGCTGGTAAAGCTAAAAGTCAAGTTCCTAAGGAGAAGAAGGAAAAGAAGAAGAAAGAGAAGAAGAATAAGGAGCCAAAGGCGAATGGGGGAAAACGAGTTTTGTCTAAACAAAATCCACACACTGCACCGACCAGGCCTAAATCGCCATGTGTCATTTGCAAAGGAGACCACTTTCACAGAGATTGTCCTTGCATCCCTCGGATATTAAGGGACTGGTCTCCTCGTTTGCACAACCCGGTGTCGTCAACCTCTGATGATCATGTTGAAAGCACACCGTCAACTAGTGAAAGTGAAGCCCCAGGACAAAAAGGGAAATGTAGATTTCCTTGTAAAATGTGCGAAGGCAATCATGCCGTCCACCGTTGTCCCTTCTTAGACGAAGCTAAAAGAGTTTTGGATGATCGTCCGGTTTCACCGTTACGACTTCCTCCTGGATATAAAAAACTCTTGTCGAGTCCGTCACTAGTTTAAAATTCGGCTGGCCTGCTCAGGTGGTCAGCTGAAGCACCTATCATTGAAGATAAACCATCTGGATCCATACCAGACAAAAGTAAAAAGGTCGAGGCGGCAGTTGACCCGGTCTTGCCTCCGGAGGTTTTGTCTTCAGATGATACAGTCACTGAGGAGAACAAGGATGACACCGTCCAAATTCTCTTCATAAACACAGACTCTGACGAACATGGGGGCAATTTACCCGTTCCTTTACCGCAGGAAGGAAGTTCGTCAGAGCCATACCTGGCCGTCTATTCGGTCCCACCTCCAAGCAACCTAGTTGTCTCCTTCGACTGGAATCAACTAGGCAGACCCCGTTTACTAGCAAGCATACCATTCGGAATTATCGTTCAAATATATAGAATGGTTATAGCTGTTACCATCATAGATGAGGGGGCTTCTGTGAGTATCCTTTCCTCAACTGCTTGGAAAACGCTTGGTTCGCCATCGCTTTTGCCTGAGATGAGAATTCTGACAGGCTTTGATAAAGGAACCAGTCGACCTTTAGGGATCCTTCCCGATGTGCCAATAACATTGAGAAGGAAGATAGTTCGCATGAACGTAATGGTAGTTCAAGGACCCTTGGATTATAACCTACTCCTTGGACGAGACTATATTTATTGCATGGAAGCAATTGTCTCCTCACTCTTTAGAGTAATGTGTTTTCCACACGAAAGGAAGAGTGGTCAAGCTCGTGGACCAGCTTTCATTTCCCGGATCACGGATAGCAAATAGTCATATACCATCCCTAAATGGTCTTTTCACGCAAGAAATGTCTCAATCTCCAGTCCGTCCTCCCGATGAGCGCGAGTAATTCGGAGGGATATGACTGAAACCCAGGGGGCATGCGTCCTGGTCTGCTTCGGCAGGAAAACTTCGGGTATAGAGTAGGTTTCCGCGGGAGAATATGACTAGTCTGTACCCCCGTCTGTGATTGGAAGAGGGGGTTATTCTGGAACAAGATTCTCTTGTCAAAGTTATGTGAGTTGGTGGGCATCGTCGCTCACCTTTGTTTATCTCGGTAGACATCGCCGAAGAAGTGTTTTGTTTACGCCGTAAATAGAACAATCTTTGGGTAACCTGTAAGAGGTAGGCCTCTCTCGGTAAAAAAAATGTTTTGACGGAAAGAAGTAGAGGTAACCTTGAAACTCTGTTTTATACCTGGGGGCATGCAAACCTTTTGGAGTGCAAGCGATGGGCGACTATTTATTTTTTAAATTTTTAGGACCTCTAACCCTTTAAACTCGTAGGATTGGTCGTCACCTAACTTGCATAAAGAAAGGATGTGGGGCAAAAATCCAAAAGTTTCCGTTTTTATATGAGACATTCTTATCATATGACTGGATTAATCGAGCAGTGTTACCGCGAGCTTCAAGCTCGTTAAAAAATAAACCTGGACCGAGAAAATATTTCCACCTGCGTTTAAGCTCGTTAAAAAATGAACTATTTCCTGGTAAATAACCACCGTGAATGTAGTAATTCAGCCATTAAAGCCTTGGTTGTGTTTGCACCGTCACCTCCACTTTTTCATTGGCCGATCATTCACCTCCATTTGATTGTTTACCCATTTTGAGGAACAGCTGCGAAGAGTGATTTCACTAGCCATCCTTGTGACACTACCGTGATTGGAAAATTCCAAACCTTACCTGGAATCAGCTGCTACCCATTTTATCACTCGTTCCTCAAAAGACGAGTCTTCTTTAAGCTCTTTTCAACTGAATCGTAAAATATGAAAAGATTGCCGAGTCCTTGGCCTTCCAGCTTGTTAAAGGGACAGGAAGTGCTATCCCTCCTCTAGATTTTATTCTTTTTGGACCTGAGGGATTATTGCACAAAAAGATCGAGCGCTTGTTTTGTTCGGCTCGTTAAAGCTATCGAAAATTCATCCCTTCTGTATTGTTTTATACTTTTTCGGACTTAAGGGATTAGATGACGAAAAGGAATTTTGGAGTTACCTTTACGTACCTTTTCAGACTCTCTAAAAATTAAAATGACCGAGTTATCTTTGTCGTTAAACTCGTTAAAAAGGTTAATAGCGACAAACTTGTCTTTAGACGAGAACGAGTTTCACTATCGCTAGGCTCGTTAAAATATAGCGATGGGTTTGCCCGAAGGGCAAATTATAGAACAAGCATATGTTATCCTCCTCAAGCTTGACAAAAATAAAGAGGTACTGGTCAGCAATGACTGGGGAAAAATTGGGAAGAAAACTCAAAGAATCTTTATTGGTAGCAAGTCGCTCTTGAACATGACACTTCTGCTCTGTGCCCGAGTCGGGTTGGGTTGTTTCATTCACCGGTCACATCGCCATGGTCACACCATACCATCCACATTTGGGGTTAATGCTACCAATCCATCACATCAGTGTCGCCGACATGTTCAAGAGAAGTCATCCAGAAAGGCCACCTGTGTCCCACCCACTACCATACATTATACTCCATTCCTTCATGACCGCCACCCTGAACCATATATCATCAGATCGTTTTCACCTCCATCAAAATCATTTGCTCCGTTCTGTGTCATTGATGTGGGATTCATTAAGGCCCTCCTATGACGGATCACTTCTTGTCGACATCAGCTCATTATCTAAGAAGTTGGTCTAGGAACACCCCATTCAGTACTTTGAAGCTTGCATGCCTCAATGGCAAGTTTCTCACTTCCGGCGACAGGTTCACATCAATGACCTTCGACCGAAAGATTTTGCGTGGTGTTTGACGCCAAGTCCTTTATTCACACCACATGAATTGTACTGCAGTACCTTGAGGATCATTATCATTATCGGTGATTCCTCTCGCGCTTGTTAACAGTTTACATCATTGACTGGTAATCAAGCGATGTCCTTCCATGTTCGACTTCAAAACATTTCTCACATGGATCGACTTGTACTTCGAGTGAAGATCAGACGAGATTGAAGACCCTGGATCTAGTTTCATCCATCCGGGCTGCGATATATATTCAGGGAAATAAAGACATTGAAATGTACAACATTGCAGCACAGATAATCATCCTACCAAAAGGATGATGGCTCTATCAGAATCATCAGTCTACCATCAGACGATTGTCTGTCCTATGTACATGAAAATGAATTTATAAAGCTGAGCATGGGAATGCCCGCCTCAGCTAGATCATGAAAACAGTATGAAGATAATGTATTGTATTGTATCTTATTACAGGTCTCCTCCCAGCATTGAAAGAACTTCGGATCCTCATAATAAAGCATTTCACCTGATAAACGGCCTCATACTTTAGGGGGCAACTGTTATAGACATTTTTGTGCCTTACAGCTCTAAGCATGAAATGTCCATAAACCAAGGGCTCCTAAGCCCCTAAAAGTGTTGTTCCAACCCCTAAAGGAACAAGGTCAACAAATTACAGCTTCTCCCAGAAGTTCTCCACCAGAAACTGCTCAGGATAAGTCAAAACAGGATCATTTCAGCTGCTCCACTAGCTAAGTGCGTTGCATAGCACCTAAATCCACTGGCTAGGTGCATTGCAACGCACCTAAATGCACTATCAGGGTGCGTTGAGCGGGAAATGACAAATGGCAGTGTCATTCCGTGAGGTGGAAAGACAATGGAAGCTTCCAGAATCTTCTCCTATGACACTTGCCTCACTGAATTCGACCAAGGATGAGTAAGAGGCCTTCAGTCTCCAAGTGGAAGCAAGAACTGACAAAGAGAAGCCACTAATCAAATCACAAGCTGACTCATCCTCCTTGCATACATCTATATATGGATCCCTCATCCCAGAGATCCAGAGGCTGGAATTTTGGCACATTGTAAGGAATTGCTGTTGGTTTTGAGATAAACATCAGAGAATTGGGTGATCTATGCTTTGTTGGAGGTGAAGAGGGGCTTCTTTGCTGGGAGGTTGATGCTGGGTCAGGAATCATCGGTTGTAACTCCTCTTGGATCTTCATGTATATCAATAAAAACTATTTGAGTTTCTCCTCCATGCTTTTGTATCATTGATGCTTGTTACATTTGTATGGTTAACTTAAATCTGATCCTAAGTTATTTATGAATATAGATCCATGTCTTTGTATAGTTTTCTTCTTCTGTGACCTTACAGGTACTTGGTGAAGCTGGGCAAGTAAGGGAGCAGGTAGCTGGAAGCTGTCAAAGAGGAGAGAGATTGGATCAAAGGACTAGCGCAAGACACAGGTTGGTTCTTCCTATTCCTCTTTATTTATAGTTCATAAAGGAGATACAAAAGTAGTTTTCTCTGTTTGTTTCTAAGGCAGCTGTCACACCTTAGTGGGATAGAGCAGTTCTAAATAGACACTTTTCCTTGTAACACCCCCTCAGGAAGCAATGTTCCCCATTGCGTTGAGTGACTCCATGAGATGGGGAAACTTCTACTGAACTTGGTCCCTGGTGAGCCACTTGCCTTGGTGAAGGAGTTGGCCAGCTTTGACAACCTGATATAGCTGGATCTTTTGTTGGTGATTGTTCTTGATCTTGTGTGTCCATTATCTGATTAGTGGTGGCCTATTCCATGTAGTCTAGGTTTACCTATGTTGGTGTGAGTTGTTCTGCAACGTCGGATGTGTCCAGGAATGGTGGAAAGTAAGGTCAAAGGTGGTCTACATTGAATACTAGGTGTAGACCAAGGAATGGGGGAATGCTAAGCTCGAAGGCATTATCCCCTACAACCTTGGTGATGGCGTATGGCCCATGTTAGAGTGGGTGAAGCTTCTGGTGGGGTCCAGGAAGGTGCTCCTTCTGCAAATGTAGCCAAACTTTGTCGCCCACCTGGAACTTGTGCGGCACCCGACGTTGATCATGGCACTGCTTGTAGTTAGCATTAGCTCTGTCCAATATAGCATGGACCTATTGGCGGATGTATTGAATGCACTCAATGAAATTTTTAGCCCTATCAGCCTCGGAATAGACATGAGCTAAATCTTTCTAAGTAGCTGCAAATGGTATGGCCACATCAATGGGGCATAATGGCTGAAATTCTATCCCTACTTGTAAGGGGTTGTGGCCCGTTGAGTTGTGGAAATCTCTATTGTACCTGTGTTGGACATAGGAGAGGCTTTCATCCCATGTGCATGGATGCTTTGAGTTGTACATGCATAGAATGCATATGATCATCCTGTTGAAAACCTTTGTTTGTCCATCAATTTGGGGATGGAGAGTCATGGATTTAGTAAGTTTTGTATCCAGCATCGACAAGAAACTTGACCGAAATGCACTCAAGAATCTGCTTTCCTGATATGAGACGATGGACTATGGGATCCCAAAGTGTACCCACACTCTCACAAATAATATATTATTAGTGGCCTCTACTATGATACTCTTCTTGCAAGCCACCATGATGGCCATCTTAGAGAATCTATCGACTACCACGAAAACGAAATCATTGTCATGCTCAGTAAAAGGAAGGCCCGACATGTAATCCATGGAGACAAATTCCCAAGGCCGATTAGGAGTAGGTAGAGGAGTATACAAGCCTTGCTTCTTGATGGTTGGTTTGGAAATGGTGAATGAGGTGCAATATCTAATGTACTTCCCAACATCCTAACGAAGTTTCAACCAATAAAAATACTTCTCCAATACCGCCACTATTTTCTCTACTCTTAAATGTCCAACGACCCGACTGTAGTGCACCTCCCAAATCATCTTGGCATGCTCGCTTGAAGGAACATAGACGTGTCCAAGGTGGTATAACAATGCATCCTGAAGGTGAAAATTTGGAACTTGCTTCCCTTCCAGGAGTGTCTGGTATGTGTTGCTGAATTATGGATTTCTCTTATAAATATGAAGCCACCCCGATGTCTCGTTCCCACAGGAGTCGAGCACAGTGAGCAGCGCAATGACCAGTGGTTAGTTGAGGCAATCAATGACATTACTGGTGCTACCCTTCTTATACTTAATGTTCAAATGGAACTGTTGCACGTAGGCGAACCATTTGTGATGGTGATCGTTCTTCAACTTCCCTTGTGTCTCTATGAACTGTAGAGGTCGGTGGTCTCTGTGGATGACTGTTTCCTTCCCCATAATGTAATGCTTCCATTAACAATAAGCCTGCACAATGGAATACATTTCTTTTTCGTAAGTGGGGTACTTTTCGACTGCGTATGAAAGTGTCTCATTGTGGTAAGCTACTAGATGCCCATACTGAGTAAGAACTGCACCAATAGCATAGTCGAAGGCATCCATGGTTTTTGTAGGTCTGGTAACGTGGGCACTGGTGCAGAATAGAGGTGATTCTTCAACTCCGAGAATGCTTGTTGTTTGCTTTCAAACCAAAAAAACTTTTCTTTTGCTCCACCCTTGGTGACTTGACTTAAAGGCCAAGTGATATGAGAGAACCCCAACAGGAACCTATAGTAGAAGTTGGCAAGATTGAAAAAGTTGTGGAGCTTTGTTAGAGTGGTTGGGGCTGGCCAATCCTGAATGAATTGTATCTTATATGGGTCCACATGTACACCCAGCTCATCAATTATGTACCCCAGATATTGAACTTGGGTCAGGCCAAATGTGCATTTCTCCAAGTTAGTACAAAAATTGTGTTGTCAGAGGGTTTGAAGGACCTGTCGAATATGGTGGAGGTGCTCATCCCAACTCTGGCTGAAGATCAAGATGTCATCTAAATACAACACCATGAATGCATTGGTGAAGGGTTACAAGATGTCATCCATCAGTCTCATGAAGGTTGCAGGGGCGTTCGTCAATTCGAACGACATGACCAACCATTCGAAAAGGCCCTCATTGGCTTTGAAGGAAATATTCCACACATTAGAGGGTTTGATAGGCACATGGTGATAACTTGACCTCAAGTCAATCTTGCTAAAATATTTGGCCCCCTTGAGCTGGTCAAGAAGGCCATCAATCTGCGGGATTGGATACCTATTTGTACAATGATCTTGTTCAATTTCCGATAGTCAATACAGAGCCTCTAGGTACCATCCTTCTTCTATACCAATACAATCAGACTCCCACAGGATGATGACCTTGGCTTAATGTGCCCTTTCTGCAATAGTTTCTGAATCTACCTCCTGATCTCATCATTCTCCATAACGGAGTGCAAATATATCGACCCATTGGGTAGTGGCATGCCTGTGGTCAGATCAATGGATTGCTTGACCTTCAAGCTCAAGCTTGGTTAGGTCTAGATCTTCAAGCTCAATCTCCTGTATCTCGGTGGTGGCTATTAGGTATAATTGACTCTAGGTTTTGATTCAAGGTTGACCTAGTTAAATAGTAGTGTTTTTGGGAAAATGTTATAGTGTACCCATGGTATTATGGTCCATGATATTTCACATAATGGATCCTATAACAGGCTAGGAATACTTCATTGTAATGTAGGCCTAGAGGTGAGCGGTGAAGGTTCACTTGGCTGGATTGGCCAGGGTTGTGGCCAATGCTAATGAGATCTCATTGGGTTGGGTTTTTCCCAAGATTTACGGTTTTCCTAGATAAACATGTGTGCTTATGTGCTTATGATTGTTGCTAGTTATTCTATGCTTTGTTCCTCTTAGTATATCCCCGTAATTAATTTATGTTCTACAGCCAATTTCTTAACAATTGGTATCCGAGTTGAAGGTTGGGTTTTGGCTTCAGAAGGATGCCTATGTTGTGAAGGATTATTTGTCCTGGTGAATGAAGTGATGGATATAAACTTTATTTCTATAAATTTCAGATAGCATGGTCGTGGTACTGCTATGTTATTAGTGGTTGAGTTGCGACGGAGTGCTCACGGATGCGTTAGAGAGATCGATGTTGAATATCAGATCTGGAAGCAGATCAAATCTAGGAGAAAGTAGCTTGTGAGCAGATCCATCATGTGGTAGGCTTGATATGCATAAATATGAGATCCCAGAAATGGTTTCAAGGACATGAACGTGGAGGGTTGAGTTTGGTGCAGTGATGGTCCAGACTCCAAAGAATTTCATTGAATCGCTAGTGCCCATGTAAGATCTAAGCTGGGTGTGGTTACAATTGTGAGTTCATAGAGCAGTAAAGGCTCCTAGTGTTACTCATCTACTAAGCACCTCGTCATGCACGTATGAACACTCTGGTGCTACCTGCAACAATTTGCAAGATCATCGACGGTCGATATATGCTCTAAGTGGCAAGATTGATGATCATGTTGACGTCATGAAAGGAGTCATTGCAGCCTCGAAAGTTACATGCAATCGATCCAAATGGGGAGGACGGAACAGGTTGCGTGGTATGACGACATGGTGGCAAATGGCATGGAATGAGCGGTGTGATCTTAGAGGAGAAAAGGGATATATGTGGCTAGGCTATATCCTTGCTTACATCACGTCGCATAAGAGTTTGATCGAGGCATACTTGACACTGCAAATATACCTCATGCTAGAGTAGGATTTCAAAGTGAACATCGAATGGTAGATTGAAGAGGGGCCATTAGGGTTTGAACCTCACTGGATGTCATCTGCATGAAATGCACAATGATCACAGCTGCCAATAAAAGCATCGAGGGATATTTTTTATGGTTGGTAAGCCCCGACGTAATGTGACAAGGGTAAAAAGGAAGGCGTTGAAAGAATTAGACCCTATTGATTGCAAGCATGGGGTATATCGACATTCGATGATATGCATTACAAGGCTGTAGACATGATGGAAAATTTGTGACATGGATAATGATGCCCATGAATGCATTTGAGGATGATGGGAATCACTCTTTTCATACCAATGTTGAGCTTGTTCCTTGGCTGAATTGGAGGAGGCAGGATAAATCTGAAATGATGGAAAACATGGAGGTTCTGCCAAAGGAAATAGGATGTATGGTGGCTAGCTACAGCGGCCTATGGAGGTTAATTCAAATACTTTCACAAAAGGTAGGATTAGTCACAAGAAAGAGAGATCTAAGAAAGTCGATAAAATGATGGACATCAATGTCACTTACAATGATGATGATGTCCTAGGCTTACGAAGTTTTACAGTCAGATCTAAGGGAGCACATGCCAAAGCCGGTAATGGAGATGATTGAATGTGGTTCATGGGAGATGAGAGGATATGTACGAGTGGATTAATTAATTTATGAACCATGTAACTAAAAAGAACTCCTATATAACTGGCGGTTACAGCAGTTGGTGACCCATGTAATCCGGTCGATGGGTTCTTTTTATATGGACATTGATGTCATATGTACAAGACAACAACGAGGGAAAACAAAATATTATGGAGTCAATTTTTATTACATGTAAATGGGTATATTGTTGTAATCATTGGTAAAGTCTGGGTTAGACCTAGGTGATAGGGGGGATGTTGGGATAACAATACCTCGGGTGAAAAACTCTGAGGGGGTAAGGTGATCCAAATGGATCCAAGAAACACTCTCTGTCTTCAAAATTTAAAGAAAATCATGCCAAAACCATGGAAAAATCGCATAAGGAAGCCTTTCAAACCACTATCAGGAGGCAAGAACCCATGAAATCAATGGAAAAATAGAGTATCGGAGGTAGAATCAGTGATGCACAGTGGCCGTCATATTTGGCAGATCAATGGTCCTGATCTGAGTGGCAGATCGCAGTCGGTGGTGACCTTCAGTAGGGATCGGCAGGATCCACATAAGAGATGCGACAACGATCAGTGGTTATTGGCGCAGAGCTCATGAAAGTTGTGATGGTGATTGGCGGAGTTAATCTAGACCATCGATCAAGTGTGCAGTTCGACGGCCCATATTACATCGCCGGATCGCTATCAGGGATTACAGAAGCACTTACAATGGCCTAGGGATTATTGTGATGATCAATTGCAATATCATAATCGGAGCAGCCTAATGGAGTGGGGTTATGGCACATGCATACATGCGATCTGATGGACTGGACTTGATGAATATTATAAGCCATATTACATGGATCTTGAGATCCTCCAAGTATCACTTTTAATCTATTTCGCAATTTCGTTTGTTAAACAAAATGCAAAGGGGAAAGCGCCGATGCGATACGCCGGACCCGAAAGGGTACCTTAAGGCCATTACATATAATTTCAAGTTTGGGGAAAGCCATCCCTAATGCATTATCGCAGTTCTTAATACATTTATGAAACAGAAGGACAAAGCCATTATGATTTGCGACATTGACCAATGGGCAGATGCGATGGGAGGATAGGGAGGATTTAAGGACTTTTGAGGTCCGAGATATTGAGTTTTGGTGAATTTTCTCTATGAAAACACATTTTCACTGTGAAAGCAGAGCGCGGTTGTTTAAGGAGTTTTAGAGGGCCGAGGCACTCTGGTGTTACAAAATGGGTGGCCACCTCTCTCCATGCATTAAGCAATGATTATATAACGTTGGTAGAGGGATTCAAAGCGTGTAAAGGCTAGGGAGACCAAGAGATGGGAACCTGAATCGAACAGGAAGTGTTGGCTGTAAAGCCACAAATAGAGAACGTAGAAAAATGAGAAGTAGTGCAGGAAAATGTCGAGTCAGAGTTAGCATAGAGATAGAGAGCACTAAGGGAGTCTATGTACTCATAGGAAACTTGAGAGGTTCAAGTAAAGCTCTTATTATTGTATTATGATGTGTGTGAAGCTCAAATTGAGCTCACTGTTGTAAAAGAACTTTGTTTGAAGAAATAATGGAGAGGCCACCACTGGAGGCTGGACCAGGAGATGTAGCCCAGGAGTATTGGGTGAACTCCTCATTAAATTTGTTGAGTCATGTGTTGTATATTATGTTTTGTTTACTACTTCATTATCTGTGCATTTTGCAATCTTATCAATCCATTGCTTAAAATGACATAGAAAAATCCATGCACATAAGTCTGTAATACCTTATCGTTGTCTTAGATCTCATTATTAGATCAAGTGGTATCAGAGCTTTAGGTTGCTATGGTTAGAAAAGCTTGTGCTGGACTGATAGTGAATGATAAATAGGTCAAAGCTTAAATTAGGAGAAGGAGAACTGGTTGAAACTAACCCAAAAATTGGTAGATTCTATTTGAGGAGGAAAATGGCAGAAGAAATTCCCTTGGAATCAGACTCTCAGTTCATGGACTGTTTCATGACCATGAGAGCCATGGTAGAAGAAATGTATAGAGAATTTAAGAAAGGTCGAAGTTAAGATTCTTCAAATTCCAAACAAGACAAAGGAATAGAAGAATCTCTTCGAGATGACCATTCTAAAGGAAAAAGGAAAGGAAAAGAGGCTCCTTTATCCACACCTCCTGATAGCCCTAAAAATACAAAGAAAACATCTTTGATTAAATTAGATGTTAAATTTGATTTGCCAATATATGATGGAGAGTTAAATGCAGAGAAGCAAGATAAATGGATTAAACAGATTGATGTGTATTGCAAGGTGCAGAGCATTGATTCAGATAGAAGAAAAATTCAGCTGACCAGCCTACGCCTTGGAGGAACTGCCTTGGTATGGTGGGAAGGCAGGACACGAGCTGACTTGAAGAAGCATGGTGAAACTCTTTCTGTCTGGAGTGAATTTTTTTCTACAATTAAAAAACAATTCTATCCACTAGCTTATATGCAGCAAGCTATGATCAGTTGGCAAACTCTTTGCCAATTAAAAGGGCAAAGTGTACAAAGTTACACCGAAGAATTTAGGAAAAGAGCTTTGATTCTAGGCATTTCTTTAGACTCACCTGAAACTTTGCTGAAGTGTATATGTGGTTTACATAGTTATTTGAGGCACACCATTCTCATGTTTAACCCTATTAGCATATATGAGGTATTTGTTCAGGCTACCCATTTAGAGGCTATAGGTAAGAATGTGAACCCAAAGATTGGGGGATCATGAAAACCCACTGCAAGCAAGAACAAGGAAAAGAGGAAGAAGAAATGGAAAGAGAGGAAGGAAAATACTGTACAAAAGGCCAAACCTTCATGCACTCACTGCAAGAAGGATGGACAAGATGATGAACATTGTTTGTCTTTGCATCTGGAGCTGAAACCCAAGAAGTTCGATGGCAAGAAGAAGAAAATTGTTGCTGCCATACAAAAAGATTTGGGGTCAGACTCAAGTGATGAAACAGTAATCGCAGCCACAGGTATAAAAGGTAAAAATTCTAAAGCATCTACTAGTAATTCTGCACAAACTATTGATAGTGAAGAAAATGAGAGGAAAAGACATGAGCTTTTTCATATTAGAGTTATTTCCAAGCATCAAAAGATTGATACTTTGTTTGATAGTGGCTCACAAGTTAACTTAATTTCTGAAGCAATTGTAAAGAAGCTGGGATTACTAACCACACCTCACAAGAAGCCATATCCATTAGGGTGGGTATGTGATAAGGCAAAGCTACAAGTGACTAGACAATGTAAACTTAGGTTTTCTTTTGGGTTAGCATTTGTAGATGAGGTTGAGTTAGATATCATTCCCTTGGATATATGTGGAATTGTTTCAGGAAGTCCTTACTTGTATGATAGAAAAGAAATTTTCTATAGAGCTAAAAATAAGTATCAACTCATTAAAGATGGAATCAAGTATATTGTAAGAGCTCATAAACTCAAGAATAATTATACTCTCATAAACTCAGGGAAAATGAAAAGAATTGTAAATTCATGCAAGCGATTTTTACTGATGGTTGTAAAGGAAAAGAAACCTAATAAAACCAATTTATTTGAAGGCCGTGATGCTAAACAGCAAGCTAATTTAGAAAAATTTGTTTTAGAATATGATATCTTATTTCAAGAACCTAAAGGTCTGCCACCCAAAAGGGAAATTGTACATGATATTAATTTGCAGCAAGATGCTCCATTGCCTAACATCGGAATGTGTAGGTTATCTGCTTTAGAGAATTCAAAAATCAAGAAGCAGGTATAAGAGCTGCTCGAGAAAGGGTTCATAAGACCAAGCACATCACCATGTGGATCCCCAATAGTGTTGGTGAGAAAGAAGGATGGTTCATGGATGATGTGCATTGATTACCAAGCACTGAATAAAATAACGATCAAGAATCATTATCCCCTTCCTCGCGTTGATGATCTATTGGATCAACTGAAAGAGGCTATTTACTTTTCCAAGTTTGACCTATGTAGTGGTTACCATCAGGTCATAGCAGCAGAGCAAGATGCATGGAAGACTACTTTCAAAACAAAGCAAGAGTTGTATGAATGGCTAGTTATGCCTTTTGGATTAACTAATGCTCTTGCCACTTTCATGAGAGTAATGAAATATGTATTGAGGCCTTTTATTGATGATTTTGTAATTATATATCTAGATGACATTCTTGTATTCAGTAAAACATGGGAAGAACATTTAAAGCATGTAAATCAGACTCTAGATGTTTTTAAGCAAGAAAACCTTTATGTTAAATTATCGAAATGTGAGTTTGGTAAAACATCTTTGAATTATTTAGGTCATATTGTAGGGGGTGGTGAACTGAATATAGATCCATCTAAGGTTGCAGTCATTGTAAACTAGCCTAAACCCAAGTCTGCTACAGAAGTTAGAAGCTTCCTAGGGGCAACGCAAAATTGGAGAAAGTTTATTGCTAACTTTTCCTTAATTGCAACCCCCTTACATGCTTTGACAGGATTAAACAAGGTGTTTCAGCGGGGAGGCAAATAGCATAAAGTGTTCGACACCTTGAAAGGAAAAATTAGTACAACACCAGTACTAGCATTGCCAAATCTTCAACAACCATTTCAGATCAAAACAGATGCCAATGATTATACCATGGGAGCAATGTTGATTCAACATGGTAAACCCATATGCTACCATTCTAAGACCTTTAATTCTGCAATAGTTAATTATCCCACATATGATAAAGAACTGTATGCATTAGTTCAGAGTGTGAAGAAGTGGAAACATTACTTAATGGGCAAAGAAAGAGTAATACATACTGATCATCAGCCACTTCAGTAAATTGCAGCAGTCAAGACACTATAGATGGATGGGTTTCCTACAACAGTTTCATTTAGTCATCAGATATAAAAAGGTCATACACAATAAAGTTGCAGATATGTTGTTCAAACCAATAATAAATGCATCTACTATACTTAAGCATAACTCAGTAATGCATGAAAGCTCCATTGAACAATATGCTCAAGATATAGACTTTAAAGATGTATATGCAGCTTTAAGTAATGGACAAAAGGTAGAAGAATTGGATTACTATATTAAGGACTGACTCTTGTATCATTTGGGAAAACTATGCATTCCAAAAACAAAGAGAATTAACATAATTAGGGAGGCACATACTTTGTTATGAAACCAGCTCAAGAAAAGATAGAAAAGATAGATCAACGCCTTAGAATTCAGCCTCTTCGAGGGGGAAACCTCCTTTACATTACATAAATGAACAATTCTTGGATGATACAAATGACAAAACCTCCTTTCTATATATAGGAGTGTAAGGAGTCACAATATAATCCAGCCGACCTAACAATAATAATATAAAGCCACAAAAATAACAATAGAGGGATTCTATGGGGCACAGAAATAATAACATGGGGGCAATAGGGGCACAACAATATAAATAAGGGGTATAACTACAATAGTAATGGGGTAATCACTAGTATTATAGGGACCCAACATACTTCCCTGATATCAGGTCATTTTGGTGTAAGTAAAATAGTTGCACAGCTACAAAGATACTTCTATTCGCCAAAAATGAATGAAATAGTTTCCAGATATGTAAGAGGGTGTACCATGTGTGCTAAAAGCAAGCCCAGCAATAGAAAACTAGGCTTGTACACTCCACTTCCAGTTCCTTCCCATCCTTGGGAAAGTGTTTCCATGGACTTTGTTGGGGGATTGCCAAAATCTAGAAAGGGACATGACTATTTATATGTTATAGTGGACAGGTTTAGCAAAATGTGTATTTTAGTACCTTGTAATAAGTAGATTACAGCTGAACAAACAGCAAAATTGTTCTTTCAGCATGTCTGGGTGCATTTTGGGTTACCCACTTCCATAGTATCTAACCAAGACTCCTGATTTGTTGGGAAGTTTTGGTCAAGACTGTAGGAATTAATGGACACCAAACTAGAGAAAAGCACAGCCTTTCATCCATAGACAGATGGCTAAATAGAGGTAGTCAACAGGACAATGATCCAGTTGCTCAGGGGTTATTGCAGCAAGAATCCCAAGCTTTGGGATGAACATTTATGTTATGTGCAACATGCTTACAACTGTGCTAAACATTCTTCTACACAGAGATCTCCTTTTGAGACCTATTTTGGTTTCATACCAAGGTCTCCCTTGGATTTTGTATTTGAAAAAGACATAGCAGTTGCTGGACATAGTGATGTGGACAAAGCAACCATATTCATTGAATAGATTCAAGAAATTCACCAGGCAGTGCAGGAACAGCTGGGAAAGAGCCAAGCCAAATACAAGGCAAGGCATGATATACAACGGGTGGAGCACAACTTCCAAGTTGGCGATCAAGTTTGGATGTATATCAGCAAGGACAGAATGCAAGGTGAAGGAAATAAGATGAAGCCAATAAGGTATATGCCTTTTAAGGTACTTGAGAAAATTGTTGAGAACACTTTCTTCCTTGATCTGCCAGCATACAATCACATCTATTCAGTAATAAATGTAGAAAATTTAAGACTGTTTGAACCTTCTATAACTGAAGATCATGAAGAGCAAAGTTAATTGCCTTCCATTAATGATTTGTTGCCTGAATACCTTAACGAGTTGCAGGAAGATACAGTTCTAGACAAGAAGGTGAGGACAATGTGCAGAGGGGACGTGGAGTACCTTAGAATTGGACTCAAAGGTTCAAAACCCAGCAGTGCAAAATGGATAGAAATTGGGCAAGTGAGGTAGCTATATCCTCACTTAAACAATGCTTGAAAACCAACTTTTGGCAGTCCAAAAGCCTTTTCAGTGGGAAGGCATGATCCAAATGGATCCAAGACACACTCTTTGTCTTCAAAACTTAAAGAAAATCATGCCAGAACCATGGAAAAATCGCATAAGGAAGCCTTTCAAACCACTATTTGGAGGCAAAAACCCATGAAATCAATGGAAAAATAGAGTATCGGAGGTGGAATCAGTGATGCATAATGGCCATCAAATCTGGCCCATCAACGGTCCAGGTCTGAGCGGCAAATCACAATCGGTGGTGACCTTCAACTGGGATCGGCGAGATCCACATAGGAGATGCGACAGTGATCATCAGTTATCACTGCAGAGCTCATGAAAGTTGCGATGGTGATTGGTAGAGTTAATCTGGACCGTCTATCAAGCGTGGCCGATCAACAGTCCAGATCTGAGCGACAAACCACAATCGGTGGTGACCTTTAGCTGGGATCGGTGAGATCCACATAGGAGATGCGACAACGATCAACAGTTATCACCGCAGAGCTCATGAAAGTTGCGATGGTGATTGGTAGAGTTAATCTGGACCATCGATCAAGTGTGCAGATCGACGGCCCATATTACATCACCAAATCACTATCGAGGATTGTAGAAGTGCTTATAACAGCACAGGGATTATTGTGATGAGCAATTGTCATATCGCAATCAGGGCAGCCTAACAGAGCGGGGTTATGACACATGCATACATGCAATCTGATGGAATGGACCTGACGAATATTATAAGCCATATTACATGGATCTTGAGATCTGCCAAGCATCATTTTTAATGTATTTCACAGTTTTGTTTTTTAAACAAAATGTGAAGGGGAAAGCATCGATGTGATAAGCCGGACCCAGAAGGGTACCTTAAGGCCATTACATATAATTTCAAGTTTGGGGAAAGCCATCCCTAATGCATTATCACAGTTCTTAATACATTTATGAAACACAAGGGACAAAGCCATTGCGATTTGCGACAACGACCAATAGGCGAACCTGATGGGAGGATAGGGAGGATTTAAGGACTTTTGAAGTCCAAGATATTGAGTTTTGGCAGATTTTCTCTGTGAAAACACATTTTCACTATGAAAGCAGAGCGCGGTTGTTTTAGGAGTTTCAGAGGCCCGAGGCACTCTGGCGTTATAGAATGTGTGGCCACCTCCTCTCCGTGCTTTAAGAAATGATTGTATAACGTTGGCAGAGGGATTCAAAGCGTGCAGAGGTCGGGGAGACCGAGAGACGGGAACCTAAAGCGAATAGGTAGCATTGGATTTAAAGCCATAAATAGAGAGTGCCAAAAAAAAAGCAGTAGTGTAGGCAAATTCCAAGATAGAGTTAGCATAGAGATAAAGAGCACTGAGGGAGTCTGTGTACTCATAAAATTTGAGAGGTTCAAGTAAAGCTCTTATTATTGTATTCTGATGTGTGAGAGGCTCAAATTGATCTCACTATTGTAAAAAGACCTCTACTTGAAGACATAATAGAGAGGCCACCACTAAAGGCTGGACTAGGAGACGTAGCCTAGTAGTATTGGGTGAACTCCTCATTAAATTTGTTGTGTCATGTGTTGTCTATTATGTTTTGTTTATTGCTTCATTATCTGTGCATTTCACAATCTTATCGATCCATTGCTTAAAATGGCATAGACAAATCCATGTGCATAAGTTTATAATACCTTATTGTTGTCTTAGATCTCATTATCATATCATAAGGGCTAGACAGAGTGGGATTTTCTCACTTACTAGGTTTTGGTTGGATTTAGTCAAGGAACCCCAAGTCAAGTTTAAGGGGGGAATTGTTAGGTAAAATTAACTCGGGC
This sequence comes from Pinus tabuliformis, assembly GCA_031772625.1. Lineage (NCBI taxonomy): Eukaryota > Viridiplantae > Streptophyta > Pinopsida > Pinales > Pinaceae > Pinus > Pinus tabuliformis. Next base: position 872,421,524 of record CM062812.1, read on the forward strand.
TTTGAGTCTATTATCACTCTGTAATTTTCTCAAGGCTAAAGAAAGAAATCACCAAGGTAACCACAAACCTACTTTTGAGATTAAGATCTAGTCTTCCTAATGCTCAAAGAGGGCTCTCTCTTTATGATTTCACTTTGTTGTTTTAACTGATTTAAGACTAGTTATGTAAGCTTGATTTGGTTTTGATTTGAGTTGTTGGTGGAATTACTAATTTAGATGGATAGATGACTGTCTATTTTCCATTTGTCTATGGAGTCAATATATCAAGAAAACAAAATAGAAACAAATTATAAACGCAGTGTTACAGGGCAAGGTAGTTGAGCAATATGAGATCTCAAGGCTAGAATGGTGAAATGATTTTCAATCGGGATCAAGGAGTAATTAAGGATTCCTTAAATCGGATAATGAAGGAAGTGAAAGAGGTCAACCGGGATGGGAGAGAAATTAAGGATTGTCAAATCCGGATATCAGAAGAAAACATAGAAATGTATAGCAGTAAGAGCAGAGTGTACTTAAACAATTTCTGCACTAACATTCTTGTTATACCATTCAAATTTAGAAAACATTCAAGTTTATGGAATACTTTAGAAAAGAGCATGAACAATCGAAATATACTTCACTGAAGTGGCTCAACACATGAATCCTATAAAGAAATGCTTCTATTATTTCCATTGTTTGTTAACTGAAAAAAGTATAGTAAACCCTTATGTTGTAGATGAGTTCACCTATAGAAATTTTCAGAAATCCACCACTTAGTACTTCAAAAGAAGAAGTATTTATACAAAATTTACAAATTGTTTACAATATATGTTGTCTCTAAAAAACAAGAAATTTTTAAACTATAGATGAACTAAAAAGCCCTAACTATTGCGGATTAATAGTTCTGGTGGAATGTGTTGTGCAAATGCTATTGTTGTGGAAGTGGGAGCAGGTAGGATGTGGACCCAAATTTTTGGTTGTGCTGGCAGATGAACTAGCAGATGCAACTGTATATCTCTTTTTCTTAGTAATTCACTCAACTTCTTGTTAATCCTCTGACTTGATAATCAAAGACTTCCCTCATTGATGGTTGATCTTGTGATCCTGTGACTACCCTGTTATTTTATCATTCATTAGTGTCACAAAATATTTTGGGAAATATATAATAATATATATATTCAAATAATATTTCCAAAATAATTTAAATGAAACTTATAATTAAATTTCTACAAAACCATGTGTTGTTTCCAATCTGTGGTTTTGTTTTCTCTTTCCATGAATTCACAAAACCATGTCTAGTTTTGTTCTTATTACTCCTTCTGTAAATTCATTTTATATGTATGTAAATTCCTTTTACCCTTGTAGAATACGTGATGGTTTTGCAAAACCATGTGTTTATTTGTATGGTTGGAAGAGTGCTCTCACTTTACTCTTTTACTTTTACCTGCAACATGTTCTTACACCTGTAAATTGATTTCACCATGCCTGTAAATTGATTTCACCATGTCCGTAAATTTATTTCATGTGAGATTTTCCCTTTTATTTTCTCTGATAAATTCATGGCATCTATGAATTTTATTTTGTGTCTCTGTAAAAGCATTTTACCTTTGAATCTCATTCCACAACCTTAGTCTCATATTACCTGTAGCTATATAATTTTACCTCAAGTATGGTTTCACCTGTAGCTCTGAAATATTACCGCATTGTCATATCTATGAATTTCACTTGAAATTAAGGCACCCTATGTTTATGTAACATTTATAATATTATAAAACCAAAACAGTTAATGGTTTATGGCATGGCTTTTGAGTGGTAGGTGGTATTTTTTAAGAGGATGCGAGGGCTGCTACGTAGTAAAAAGATGGGCTGGGAAAACCACTAATCTCACGTGCTTTTGAGTGTTAAGTTTTGGATGAGATGAGCACGCAATATGGAATTTTAACTATTCATTTGTTTTTACGAATCTCAAGCCAAATAAAAATGAAGGGGGTTTAATTCTCAGTGTTGGGTGGGCCATTGGTTGACTTTGTAGGGGGAAGAGGTACTATAGGCTTGCGGGGAGAAATAAATATAATGTCCAAAACCTATATATTAATAGGGTTTGGTGAAGTAAGGTGTAAAAAGAGGGATTTTATATATTTTTTTTTCTTTTTTACCTTATGGGATTTATTTCTGTTTTAACCATTACTTCCTCTGTGTAAATGACTTCTTCTTACTTTGTGATAATTGTCTTTTCCTCTTGAATAAAGCCTTTGAATACATTTCCTTGTGAATCTTGGAGTAAACATGTTTTGGAACTAGTACCAAAACTGTTTGTCCAAACTCCCTTTCTCCTAATCACCTATAAAATAAAACAATCATTAATAAAGCATAGGTATGCAGGGAAGGCAATCAATGGCTTTATTGAATTGAGATGTTTGTGGATGGAGTTATTGAATTGAGATGTTTGTGGATGGATTCTAGACTGTGAATGCCTCAATTCTATTTAAAAAAGGCTTTTTAATTTATTCATTTTAAACAAAGGTAAGGGAATGGAAGAATTTCATATTGTATAAACTCTATGATTTTTCACATTGTGAAGGTGCGATTAGATGGTTTACTGCACAACAATGGATGATAGGGCTTCCAGGGATACACAATGAAGCAGTCGGAGGAGGGTTTTAGGCAGGAGGAGACAGTTGGAGGTCGATCTTCATAAGGGGTTGTCGTGGAATGGGAGGTGGTTTTGTGGCATATCACACCACTTTTGAGTGGAGGGCGGTATTTTTTGAGAGCACGCGATATAACATCGGGCTGCCACATAGCAAAAGGGTGCTCAGGCAAAACCAAAAATTTTGCGTGCTTTCGGGATTTTAACTGTCAGACGACGGGACCGTGCGATATGGATATGGGCCATTGGATTTGGAAGTGGGTGATCAGAGGGTTAATGCATGGCAGAGTTGCAAGAGCTGAGTCGGGGTGTGCTTGGTGAGGCCTAGGGATAAATAATGCAGTCGTTTAAATATATTTCGAAGGTTTAGTGAGGGTCGGGATTTATAAAGTGGGGAGGTTTAAATATATAAATCGGGATTATTGTATGAATAATGTAAGGGTTAAGTTAAAAAGGGTATCAAGGAGGGATTTCTGAATGGGGCTCGATACATTATTCAAACTTAGGATAAGGGGTTTTAGTGGGTTTTAAGGGAAAATGGAAACTAATAAGGGGGGAGTAGTAAAATGAGGGGGTAGGGGTGATTTTTCAAAGGAAAATGAGTTTGGAAGGAATTTAGTGATATGAAATGAGCCGATTGATGCTCTCCATGCTTTGTGAAAACTGCTTCTACCTACCCATCACTTATCCTAACATTTTTTCTTCATTTATTAGGTGCATTTGAGCTTGTCGATCCTCTTATTTCTCTTTAATAAGAAAACTATCTAATTCCAATATTATAACGTCCAATGGCTCAGATTAATCTGATGAGCTCATTATTATTCTCTACCTAACTACTAATCTGCCAAGATTAAACAGTTTGGGTGGATCTTTATTCTCTATCTATCAGCATCAAATTTAGAGCATGAATGAATCAAGATTAAGCTGTTTGACCATCATGAATTGTGGCATTTTGACAAGCCACACATAGTTTTATTTACATAAAGTAAACTAAAAGGTAGTGGCATTTCAATGTGCACACTTTCATGATCTTTTTTTTTATCTCTTTTTGGTGGGGTTCATATTTAATATTATTTTTTAATCTTTGTTTCCTTTTTGTGCTTTGATTATTCTTTTAGGACATACCCTCTTTTCTTCTTTTAAATATGGGAAAACATTTGCAGAAAGAAAAGGTATGTACAATATTACACAACATACATGGTCAATTCAAAATTATGTACCCTATTATTATAGGAACCTGACAGTGGCTCCACTTGGGGATGGAATCTCCTTGTGATATGTGAAGAACATCGTCGACTAGTGGCCTAATCCATTGGGTCGATCCCTAGCCTACACCTTCTTTGTTATATAATCACTGTGACTGAAAATCTTGAAATTAAATCTTAACCTTTTTTGCAAACTGAAATCTGACACATGTTGTACTGAAATATGATCTGAAATAAACTTGCTGCTGAAAAACTGAATTTAATCAAACTGAAATCCTACCTACTTACTCTAATCAGTTGTCCAACTGCTGGTTAGGTAAAATGAAATAGCCAATGCAACCATTCAAACATCATATAGATTAGTGAATTTTGCTGCTTGTGCTTGTTTGTGATTAAAATTGAGATTCTAAAAGCCAATAGAAATTTGTCAGCAAATGAAAAGATAAGGAAATACTTGATTTCCTTTATTGAATCTATGAAATTTTCAAAAGTATCTTCCAAAATATATACACTATTTTTCAACTAATTCAAGCAATTGTACAATTGTTCTGGATGGCCTCCATGCCATGAAACTGAAATGTTATTTTCATCTTTATCACCCTGCAGATTTTCAAATAAGTTTTGTGATGATATTCCTACTTATTGAAATGTTTGATTAATGAAACCTTTATCATCTTGATCCTAAATCTCATAGTTAGTTAATGGAGAAAATTTTTGATTGCATCCATCATCTAATATATCATCTATTGGATCATAAAAAACTTCGAATGATTGCTGCAACTTATTGCATATAGGTTTGAATGGAACTTCATAGATTTCTACAAGTTTTTCATCCTTTTCTTTAGAGATTTTATACAAGATTTCCTTTAAAAACTGAAATGATTCAAAACATAATGGTATATAACTTTCTTGTGTCATTCGATCAGGTGTTTCAATGAAATTTGATAATTGTAGTTGTGAAACTGAAGAATCTTGATCAAGAGTTTCATTGTCCTCTTTGTTATCAACAACAATACCAAAAGACTGCAGATTTTTTATTGCTTTAAAGTTTTCTCTGATGAACTGAAATGAAGCAAAAAAAAGAGGCAAAGAAGCTTCACTTATTTCCAAATTTTCTACACTTTCTTCCTCACTTTCCTAGCTAGAATGAATAAGCTGATCACTGTTTTCAAGCTACTGAAACTGAATTTCCTCATTTCACAAACTAGCTTTTGATTGCTCTGTTGAGTTACATTGAGTTTGAAGAACATAATTATCATCATATTGATCATACTTAGGAAAATCATTAAAAGAAGGAATGTCATCAAACATACACATTAGATCAGTAGATTCCTCTTCCACATATTGATCTATAAATCCATTTTTTGATCTATGGTAGTTCAAATTAGCAAGAATTTGTTCATGGCTATCAACCTAATAAATGTTTCATGGTGGTTTTGAACAAAAAAATTATCTTTCATGGTGATCTTCTATATCCTTTCCTCTATTTTTCTTACCAAAATGTTGAATTTTACCTTTGCAATGTTGTTCTTCTCTACTTCTGCTTTCAAATTTTCTCTTCTAATTTGCAGATTAACTTCTACATCTACTGCAATGTTCTGCATTTGTTCAAGAGTTGTTGGGTTTCTTTCTCTTAGCTGAAATTCTATTTCTGGATCAAATTCTTTTGGATAATGCAAGAGAGTTGAATCAGGAGGAGGTCTTATATTTGATGGCATTGAATAATAGATTTGATTATATCTGTCAAAAAATGGTTGTATTGTTTCATATGGATGTCTTTTCAACTAATTATATTCTTCTATGATCACAAAAAGATTGACTTTGATTATCCATCTATCAAGGAAAAATTTGACAAATTGTTGGAAATTTGAGATGCTTGCAATAGGTAGATTCTTGAACCAACTCTTTACTCTACTTTGCAAAGAAAGAGAAAAAATTTTGATTCTAACATCATCTTCATCAATCTCAAATAGGTCCAGATAATTCTCAAAGCCTTCAATATGTTCTTGGGCAGTGATACCATTCTCTCCATCAAAATTGGGGAGATATTTGTAATAGTTATCAGGGAAATCATGGAGTATAGGAGGTAACATGAGGGGCTTATATCTATCAGGAACTTTACAAGGTACAGGAATATGTACATGGATTGTAAGATTAGTCTTGATTGTTTGAGGGTTCTCAATCGGAAAATGATCATCATAAGATTCAAAAGAATGCTGCTCAAATGGATAAGGAGAATATATATTTACAATCTTCAAAGGAAAATAATAAAAAATTAATATAAGATCTTCTCTAAAATACAATATACATTGGAAAGCCTTCTTGATGATAAAGATCATGATTGGATAACAATCCAAGTTAGAAGCCTAATCTTCCCATATTGTTCTTTTAGGTTCATTCCTCTAGTGGAGTCTTGATTTTGAAATTAATTTGGAGCTGGAGTCGCCAAGTGGATGATTTTAACCTTCGTGTGTCTGATCATTGTCCACGATCATAGATCATATCTGGTCTTTGTATAATCTTACTAAATAAAATGTTCTCGTTCCCTAGTATGGTTGCCATTATGTTATCACTCCAATTTTCTCAAGGCTAAAGAAATAAATCACAGAGATAACCACAAACTTACTTTTGAGATCAGGATCTAGCCTTCCTAATGCTCAGAGAGGGCTCTCTCTTTATGATTTCACTTTGTTGTTTTAATTGATTTTAGGCTAGTTATGTAAGCTTGATTTGGTTTTGATTTGAGTTGTTGGTGGAATTACTGATTTAGATGGATAGATGACTATCTATTTTCCATTGGTCTATGGAGTCAATATATCAAGAAAACAAAACAGAAATAAATTACAAAAGCAGTGTTATAGGGCAAGGTAGCTGAGCAATATCAGATCTCAAGGCTAGAATGGTGAAATGATTTTCAATCAGGATCAAGGAACAACTAAGTATTCCTTAAATCGGATAATGAAGGAAGTGAAAGAGGTCAACCGGGATGGGAGAGCAATTAAGGATTCCCAAATTCGGATATCAAAAGAAAACATAGAAATGTATAGCAGTAAGAGCAGAGTGTACTTAAAAAATATTTGCAATAACATTCTTGTTATACAGTTCAAATTTAGAAAACATTGAAGTTTATGGAATACGTTATAAAAGAACATGAAAAATTGAAAATACTTCACTAAAGTGGCTCAACACATGAATCCTGTAAAGAAATTCTTCTATTATTTGCCCTATTTGTTAATAGAAAAAGTACAGTAAACTGTTAGGTTGTAAATGAGTTCACCTATAGAAATGTTCAAAAATCCACCACTGAATACTTCAAAAGTAGAAGTATTTATACAAAGTTTACAAACTGTTTACAATAAATGTTGTCTCTAACATACAAGACATTTTTAGACTATAGATGAACTAAAAAGCTCTAACTACTGCAGATTAATAGTTATGGTGGAATGTGTTGTGCAAATGTTGTTGTTGTGGAAGTGGGAGCATGTAGGATGTGGACCCAAATTTGTGGTTGTGCTAGAACATAAACTAGAAGATGCAAATGTATCTCTCTTTTTCTTAGTAGTTCACTCAACTACTTGTTGATCCTCGGACGTGATAATCTGAGACTTCCCTCACTGATGGATGATCCCGTGAGTGCCCTGCTAATTTATCATTCGTTAGTGTCACAAAATATTTTGGAAAATATCTATATCTATATATATATATATATATATATATATATATATATATATATATATATATATATATATATATATATATATATTCCAAAATATTTTAAATGAAATTTATAATTAAATTTCTACAAAACCATGTGTTGTTTCCAACCTGTGGCTCTTTTTTCTCTTTCCATGAATTCACAAAACCATGTGTAGTTTTGTTCCTTTTACTCCTTCCTCTGTAAATTCATTTTATATGTATGTAAATTCCATTTACCCTTGTAGAATCCCTGATGGTTTTTCAAAACCATGTGTTGATTTGTATGGTTGGAAGAGTATTCTCACTTTACTCCTTTACTTTTACCTGCAACAAGTTTTTACACTTGATTTCACCATGTGTGTAAATTTATTTCATGTGATATTTTACCTTTGAATCTCATTCCACAACCTTAGTCTCATATTTCCTATAGATATATAATTTTACCTCAAGTATGGTTTCAGCCGTAGCTTTGAAATATTACCGTATTCTCATATCTTTGTATTTCACTTGAAATTAATGCACCTTATGTTTCCATAACATTTATTAGATTTTTAAACCAAAACAGTTTATGGATTATTGCACAGCTTTTAAGAGATAGGTGGTATTTTTTTTAGAGGACGTGATATAACATGGGGTTGCCACGTACTAAAAAGATGGGCTAGGAAAACCACTAATCTCATGTGTTTTTTGAGTGTTAACTGTTGGATGAGCTCAGCGCGCAATATAGCATTCATTTGTTTTTACGAATCTCGAGGCAAATAAAAATGAAAGGGGTTTAATTCTCAGTGTGGGGTGGGCCATTGGTTGACTTTGCAGGGGGAAGAGGTAGTATAGGCTTTTAATTCTCAGTGTGGGGTGGGCCATTGGTTGACTTTGCAGGGGGAAGAGGTAGTATAGGCTTGCGGGGAGAAATTAATATAAAGTCTGAAACTTTATATTAATAGGGTTTGGTGAAGTAAGAGGTAAAAAGAGGGATTTCATATATATATATTTTTCTTTTTTACTTTATGGGATTTATCTCTGTTTTAACCATTACTGCCTCTGTGTAAATGATTTCTTCTTGCTTTGTGATAATTGTCTTTTCCTTCTGAATAAAGACTTTAAATACAATTCATCTTGGAGTAAACAGGTTTTGTAACTAGTATCAAAACTATTTTTCCAAGCTCCCTTTCTGCTAATCACCTACAAATTAAAACAATCATTAATAAAGCATAGGTCTGTGAGGAAGGCAATCAGTGGCTTTATTGAAATTAGATGTCTGTCAACGAAGTTCGGACTGTGGATGGCTCAATTCTGTTTGGAAAAGGCTTTTTCATTTATTCATTTTAAACAGAGGTAAGGGAATGGCGGAATCATATTGTAAAAAATCTGTGGATTTTCACATTGTGCAAGTGCGGTTAGATGGTTTACTGCACAGCAATGGATGATAGGGCTTCTGGGGATACACAATGAAGGAGTCGGGGGAGGCTTTCAAGTAAGAGGAGATATATGGAGGTCAGTCTTCTGAGGGGGCTATCGTGGAACGGGAGGTGGTTTTGTGGCATATTGCACCGCTTTTGAGTGGAGGGCAGTATTTTTTGAGAGCATGTGATATAACGTGGGGATGCCACGTATCAAAAGGGCACTTGGGAAAAACCACGAATCTCGGGTGTTTTTTGGATTTTAACTATCTGACGATGGGAGCACGTGTGGTAGAGTTGCAAGGGATGAGTTGGGGTGTGGTCGGTGGGGCCTGGGGATAAATAATGCGGTGGTTTAAATATATTTCAAAGGTTTAGTGAGGGTCAGGATTTATAAAGTTGGGGGGGGGGGGGGGGGGGTTAAATATATAAAGCAGGATTATTGTATGAATAATGTAAGGGTTAAGTTAAAAAGGGTATCAGGGAGGGTTTTTTGAATGGGGCCCGATACATTATTCAAACTTAGGATAAGGGGTTTTAGTGGGTTTTAAGGGAAAATGGAAACTAATAAGGGGGAATAGTAAAATGAAGGGGTAGGGGTGATTTTTCAAGGGAAAATGAGTTTGGAAGGAAGTTAGTGATATGAAATGAGCCAATTGATGCTCTCCATGCTTTGTGAAAACTACTTCTGCCTACCCATCATTTACCCTAACATTTTTTCTTCATTTATTGGGTGCATTTGAGCTTGTTGACCCTCTTATTTTTCTTTGATAAGCAAACTATCTAATTCTAATCTTATAACGTCCAATGGCTTAGATTAAACTGATGAGCTCATTATTATTCTCTACCTAACTACTGATCTGCGAAAATTAAATAGTTTGGCTAGATATTTATTCTGTATCTATCAGCATGAAATTTAGAACATGAATGAATCAAGATTAAGTTGTTTGACCATCATGAATTGTGGTATTTTGACAAGCTGCACACAATTTTATTTACATAAAGTAAACTAAAAGGTACTGGCATTTCAATGTGCACACTTTCATGATCTTTTTTAATCTCTTTTTGGTGGGGTTCATATTTAATATTCTTTTTTATATTTGTTTTCTTTTTGTCCTTTGATTATTGTTTTAAGACATACCCTCTTTTCATTTTTTAAATATGGGAAAACATTTACAGAAAGCAAAGGTATGTACAATATTACAAGATATACATGGTCAATTCAAAATTATGAACCTATAGGAACCTGATAGAGTCAAGGTTGAGCTAGTTAAATTGTAGTGTTTCTGGGCACATGTTATAGTGTACCCATAGTATTATCATACATGGTATTTCATGTAATGGAGCCTATAAAAGGTTGGGAATACTTCATTTTAATGTAGGCCTGGAGGTGAGCAGTGAAGGCTCACTTGGCCAGATTGGCCAGGGTTGTGGCCAATGCTAATGAGATCTCATTGGGTTGGGATTTCCCCTCGATTTGGGGTTTTCCTGGATAAACATGTGTGTTTATGTGTTTATGATTGTTGTTGGTTATTCTTCCTTTTGTTCCTCTCAGTATATATCCGTAATTAATTTATGTTCTACAGTCAATTTCTTAAGAGTGGCCACGGTGGCACTCGGTTCCCTTATCGGGTTCTGATTCAGGGTCAGAACATGAGTCTGATTCAGAAGCCTTTAGCTCAACCACCAGTGACTGCGTGGCCCAACACTCACTTGTATTATGAGTGGAGATCTTATGGAACTCACACCATTTTCCCTTATCCTTCTTTGTCTTCGTGGTGTTTTTCTTTGCTTACAGCTTTGGCGGCTATCCTGGGTAGCTTCGCCTTCGCTTGGCCCTTTGTTTTGTGGTTTGGGGGTGCCTTTTCCTTACTTCAAATTTGAAAATCCAAAGTCTCACTTTTTCTATTTAAACTTCTACTCAATCTTGACAGCGTACTAGTAGGCCATGTTGATCAGGGAAATGTCCAGGAACTCCATCTTGTGCTGGATGTACTTGTGTAAACAACTATGGTACTTGAGCACCAAATTCTGCTCAGTATCCTTGATACCCAGCTTCGTGAAAAGGGTATGGAAAATATTTTTGAATTTCGGCACATCTTGGTCCCTTCCCTGCTGTAGCATGGTCCACTTCATGTATTTATCTTCATAGCTACCCACACGGTAATATTGTTCATTGATGGCATCTCAGAAAGAATTCCAAGTGGGTGCGGTTGAAAATAGTGAGGGCTAAATCTCATCCTTTTGTTCATAGTAGGTTTCCCACCAGTCCTTGATGTGTGGGGCAGATTTGATAAGTGAAAATGTAATATTTTCCCAATTGAAAAATTCATGAACTGAAAAATATCCTTCCAACATATTTAACCATTTACCTATGGCGTCTTCATCTATCAGGCCTTCAAATATGGGAATATCAAAGTTAACTTGTACCTTAAAAGGTGTGGCACCTTTAGAGTGGTTGTTGGATGAAGATGCATCGGCTGTGGGTAGCAGTCGAAGGATCTTGGCAAAGTTAGCCATCATCGCATCCCTCTGTCACTTGAGGGCTTCCTCGAGCAACATTTTGAAAGGATCTCCTGCCCCCTCATCTTTATTTTCTTCCTCCATGGGAGATCAGTGGGTTTTGTGAGGCTGATCATGCAATGGTTCAACGAGATCAAGCCCTAACTCCTTTTACCCTGACTTCATTGGGGACATGCAAAGAAAAATAGAGAAAGAGAAAACCGCTATAGTACCATCGATCCGAACTTAAATAGGGATGCAACAACTTACATATATAATCATAAATACAAAGATGCAATAGAAAAACACTTCATTTCATTAATAGAAAAATATTGAGCTATGCTTACAAATAGAATGGAAATAAGATAGATTGGGCAATGGTAGCTTATCTCTGAGAAGAGATGTGGTGGCTACATGCCTTTGAACTGTGTTACAATGAGGCTGAAAGGCCTATTTATTATTGATAAACAATGGAAAACCTTAAACATCCAAAAAACCTAACCTTAGGAGATAAAGCACCAAAAATATGGGCCCCGTTTTGGTAAACTGGTACATCAACTTCCCGAGGTCGTAACTTTGGCATACGATATCCGTTTGGCTATCATAATACATCATTTCGAAGATCTAAAAGAGAACAAAAATAAATAAATAAATAAAATTGAAAAAGAAAAACAAAACAAAAAAAGCTAGCTATTTTGGGATATTTTCGGTCTCTCCTTTTTCCCTAAAAAACGTCATTTAGGGCCTCAAAGTGGCTTGAGAAGTTCAAGACCCAAAAAACTGCCAAAAATAGTAAATTGTGCTATCATTAAGGAAACCAAAAAATTGAAAGAGATAGTGTTGGGGGTACAAGTAGAATAGGCAGGTGGCCACCAATATCCACCTGGATCACTATTTCTCCCTCCAATTGGTCAAACAAGTCATCAATCCTCGAAAAAGGGTACATATTTTTAATCGTCACCTTGTCCAACTACTTGTAATTAATACACAACCAGAAAGTACCATCCTTCTTCTTCACAAACAAAACTGGTGCACCCCAAGGTCACACATTTGGCCTTATGTATCCCTTATCCATCATTTTCTTTAATTGTAACTTCAATTCCACTAACTCTGGATTGATCATCATGTACCTTTGATGTTGGTGCTTCTCCTGGTACCAACTCAATGGAAAATTCCACTTCCCCGTGAGGTGGTAACACTGAGATCTCTGTTGGGAATACATCCTGAAAGTACTATAAAACCAGTTACCTGTTCAAGACCTCAACATCCTCAAGATCCTTACATTTGTCACTTGAAATATGCATTGCAACCAAGACACACTGTTTCCTATGACTACGTTGTTCCTGCATAACTGTAACCATTATATCCAAAGTTTCCTTCTTCTTACCCTTCAATATTCTTTGTTCTCTATTGTCATCCAAGAATTCAATAGCCATTTCATAACAATCCACTTGAGTCCTGTGAATATACAACGAATCCATACCCAACAACATATTGTATGATCCCAATGGAAGCACATTCAAATGTGTTGATGTAGGCATACCATTGAACTAAAATACGCAAGCCCTTACCCAATGACGAACTCTTTTCATAGTACCTATATCCAACTGTACTAACCAAGTCGCTGCATGTACTTCTTTATTAAAACTACACTTATCCACTGGGTCAGGATTAACATAATAAGAATTAGATCTTGGGTCAATAAAAATAGAAACAACTTGATCACAAAGCTCACCATCCATATCGATAATAGATGCTTGATGATCAACCTACCTATTATCCAATGTTGCATAGAACTGTGGAATACTCTGTCCAACATTCCCAGTTGTTTGTACCTCCCTAGCATTGTAGATTTATGGTCTACGACCTTGATTTTATGGACAATCTCTCCTGTAATGATCCTTGCCACAAGTATAACACTATAAAGGCTTCATACCATCACCCTTGTTCTACTCCTTAGACTGAAATCGACGTCCTCTTTTAGATGCATTGAACTTCTTGTGTGGTGTTGCATTCTCTTTATTACTTGTGTCGTGTAGCTTTCCTTGCTTCTTATCCCATTTTCCTCAGTCTTGTCAGTACCCTTCCAATCCTGTTTAGTTTTAGACTTGCACTTCAATTTCTCACAACAATTCTTCAAATTGCTAATGGCTTCCTCCAATGATATAGGCTCATCAAACTTAATGTTGTCTTTGAACGCTACTAGCAACCCATTGATGAATCTTTGAATATTTGCTTTCTCCTCCTTGAATATATCTCAACAACTCCAACAATATACTAGTATACTCCTCATTAGTCATAGATCTCATCTGTAGCTCATAAAATTCCTTCTCCATATCATCACAATATCTCTCAAATAGATACTTCTTCCTAAAAAGTCTTTCAAACTCCCTCCAAGTCAACACTTCTTCACAAATGCCTCTGACATTTTTCACATCTTCCCACCAAATTTCTACTTTACCTTTAAGTTTAAGGTAGTTATCCTTACCTTCAGGTTCTCTGAGTAATCGCGCAATCTAAAGAATTTATTCATCCCAAGAAACCAAGCTTCTGCGTCATGTGACTTCTTCATTTCTCTGTCAAATGAAGGTGGCTTTGTTTTCTTAAACTCTTCTTGAAAATACTGCTTCTCACTCCTCCCATATGGATGGTGACGATGATGACCATACTGTCTCTCTGAAACATAACTAAGATATAACCCATGATCACTACCCATCTGGTTAGGTGTATCCAAAAATATTCCATCTCTGACTGTATCCTCTATATCCAACCTATGTCATGATAGAGACTTGCTGCCATATGCACCATTTTTCATCTCCTCCTATCCATGATTGATCCTATGTGGACCCTGTCTCTACAAATATGATAGACTCTGAAGAATTACTGCATTAACCTCTGCTTGTTTCTCTTGTTCTCTAGCAAGCCTTTCCTGTGACTGAATTATCTTGTCATTATCCACTTTGAAACTCCTTATTTCTACCTTCAAACTTCTCAATGTATCTACTATATGAGGGTATTTTTCGTCACCATGTTTCTCATAGGATCTATAGGGAGAATCATGTGAATTGTAGCCCACCATTTTTCTTCCCATATTTGATCTTCTTCCTACAAACACACTATGTCAGATAGACCAAACATAAACATAATTGAACGTACCTCACTGAAGTTCATGGAACACTATCTCGTCTGCAAAATCAATCTAGATTAGCAATATACATGTATATATACATAACCATATCAATATACCAACATCATGCATGACAACACCAACTGCACACCATGAAATCATGCATGATAATCATAACCATAACAATACATGCATAACAAACACATAGACACTAACATGCATAACAAGCGCATATACCATGCATGCATGAAAAACACATCCAAACAAAAACAACATCAAATTCTACATGATGACACAAATACAACAATGACCATCACCATGCATACATAACAAGCACATATATGCCCTACATGCATGCATGACAAACACATTCCACCCATCCAATCCAAGTGTTGAACCTGGGATCTCTGATACCACTTTGTAACACCCTCTTCCAACACTTACCCAAATTCACTGGTCCACCGGGGTAAATATGTGTTGAGGAGTTAATATGATATGAATCAACCTCCTAAGTATAGTTAAGGAAGTGGAGTTGGCATACTAAAACCTTACTGACCCTCGTTAGGAGCTACGGGACCCCTAGAAGCCAAACAACCCCTCTAGGTGCCCAAACCCTGAGTTAACATGATTTTTCACTAACCTAGGCTACCAATAGCATGCATATAAAGGAAATTTAGTGACTCTAACCCTCCAGTTACATGGATAACCCTGCCTCCCAGCAAATACAATCTAATTTACTCGGTTCTATGCCTATGACCCTAAGATCTTAGCCACTTTTTCAAGGCTAGGATCCTTACATCTACTCAAAACTTGATAGAACTTTATAGAATGATGAATATTAATAGGAAAAATGGATTAACATAAAACTTAGACAAAAAATTGACCTAACAAGACCTAACAATCATCAAAATTCTATCAAACAAATTATAAACATAATCTATCGTGTATAAATGCATATCTGAACATAGGGGTCTCATACTTATCTCAGAATCAATAATAAGGTCTAATGCCATCTCATAATAGCTACAAAGGCATCTATTAGGTCATGAATTCAGTAACCATTCATTTAATAATGAAAATATGTTAAGAGACATAACTAGAACCTGTCATAAAACCATGTTTGTAACCAACATATAACCGAAATATTAACAATGATATAAAAACCATCAAACCCACATAATAGCAAGTATAGATACTCATGAATTACAAGAGGAAACAAGCTCATATTAGTATATGAAAATCCAACCAATTCAGGGACTTCCATGTACCACCTGACCATAGATTGGGTTGCACCAAAATCTCTCTTTCAGTGAATCACCCCCATGCCATATTCCAAGCATGAATGTGGGATCTAATGGAATAACCAAAACAAAACCAAACTAAGGCTTCAAGAGGAAAAAATTCCACGACCCTCAACCAGTGATCCCCCCTCATGATCAAACATCACTAACCATCACCAGATAAGTATCTTCCTAAGTTATCTAGGGATCTAGAGTATTTTTCGAAACCTGACTCCAGGACTAGTAACTCAACCCATGGCTACCATAGGGCTCCAGAGAATTTATCCAACCAAGGCTCCAAGACTAGTAACTCAACCCACCAAGGGATCCACAGCGTCTCTCCAACTAAGGCTTCTACAACTAGTAACTCAACCTAAGCTATTCCAAAGCTTCAAGAGCATTTGTCCAGCCAAGGCTCCATGAACTAGTAACTCAACCCACAGTCATAAGGAACATGAGAACCAATCAGAAAAAAAATGGGGAAGCCCAAAACACCATGATTATCCAGGAAATGGAAAGGCCAGGAAAAACCATTGTCAATCTAGGAAATCCTCCATGCCAATGATGGATCATAAGAAAATAATTGCATGCATATACCATGCATGCCAAAGCTAGCAAGGAAATCATGCATACAACTTGGTACCTTCAAAGAAATTCAGTTGTGGCCTCTGATCCAGTTGCCTCATTGTGCTCTCCTTCTTTTCCTCTACCTTCTTTTCCAAAATCCAATGAAGCTAGAGTGCTCCCAACATGCTCCAACAATGATCCAAGATTTATCTAAGTGTGCAAGAGTGTGAGAGAGAGAGAATAGAATGAGAGTGCCAAGGACTGAACTAACAAAAGTGGTGTATTGATCCTCAGAAGCATTTTTATCATTAAGGCCTATATTTTCTTCATTTTCCTTAATTTTTTCTCTCATGAAAATTTTGTGACCTTTCACCTTCCTTTTCTCATATTTTCATTATTTTCATAAACAAATGTCAACTAATGCCTCTTTTCCTTTGCCAATTTCCATAGCCACTTATTAATCACAAGTGATCCCCATCACTATGTTTTTGCCCAACATCCATCTTGGAATATTTGTCCCATGACCTTGGTCTTACTTTTCCTTTATTAACTTTATTGCATGGATTTTTAACCAAGGATGTTACAGAGACCCTTTAGTTATAGTTTTCTTTTGGTACCTTCTTCAGTTACAATACCATGGGTGTGTTGAAGAATATAGGGCAAGTGAATTTAATGAGATTCCTCCAGCATGATAACTACTTGTGAGGTGTTTTACTCTTTTTTCTTAGCACTATCTTCATTTGTTCTTATTAGATAGTGTCTTCTTATATTCATCAAATAGTTACCAAAAACAAAGAGACAAGAACACAAGATGTTTCGCTTTTTTCCAGGGCCAAAACCTCTCTCTCTTGAAGTGGAAAACCCGCATAAAATTATTCTTATAGATATTCCAATTGACGAATACTAAAACCATGAACCTTGACCGATTAGGCTACTCCAATACTAAGACACCAATCCTCTTCTTCATCACTTCTTAGATCATCATAATTGCTACACCATTAAGGCCATCACTACTACATCACTAAGATCTTCATTACCATTTCTTCACCATGTCAACGAGGTCTCTTGTCTTCATTGAGATCTTCATTGTGACCTTGATCCCATGCCTTTATCAATGCACTGAGAGCTTCATTATGAACTTATCTAGTATGTCGAGTATATTATTATGGGATCACAGTTATGACAAGGAAGAGATCAGTTTTATAGAGAGTGTATGGTCTTCCATTTTCTCCATCACAAATATAATGATCAACACTGCATCAAGACAGTCACTGTTTTCCTTGCACTAAAATTATCATCATAGATACGCTGAGACAGTCATCACCGAGGAGGATGAGACTGTAATTTTCTTATTATAATTATCCATGAAGATTGCATAGGTTTCCGAGATTGTATCTTACTGTACCCATCCCAAGTTTCAAGCCTCTGTGAAAGACATCTGAAACTATATTCATGTACCTCCTGTACCCATCCGAAGATCAACGAAAAATCCAAGTTTATGTGTTTCCTGTGGTGACCCTAGTAGGATATTTATAGTTGTTTGTCCTCCATAATTGGCTGACATGATAGTGAATCAATGTGTCAGATTATATGAGTAGACATGGCTACATTTAATTCGTTTTTCTGGCCAACATGATGAAGATCATTATGCTTGTCATTTGGAGGGCTACCTGACATTTTTATGATTCAAATATATTTTCTCATGCTGAAGAAGAGTTGATTCATACATGACATGACTCTTTGACATTCCTATAGAACTTCAACTTGTGTTGGACCTATGTAATGAGAAAGAAACTCATTTTATAATTTACAAAAATAATATCTCTTTTCTTTTACAAGTGCAAGGATCAAAATTACATTTATGAAGACTGAACCTAGTTACATTTTCTTCAACACTCCCTCTTAACTAGGGAGGTATTCATAATGGTATTTGATCATTCTGAATATGAATAATTTCTCATAAGAAGAACCAGATTAGTGAGCCATTTGTATAGAATCATAGTAACGAACATTGTTTCCATAGCAAGGCATTGACTAATGGCTCTGGCTCTCATCATATCAGAGCACAATGTTGTGAGACCAATGACTATAGACACTTTCAACATTGTCTCTCAGGGTACATACCCACCCAGGTGTTCATTGAGTATGACCTTCTAGGACTATTCTTATCTTGGGTTCCCAACCCTGAAAGAAAATCAGTCCTCTTTCCTACTCTTATCTAGCCCTACACATCCTCAAAGAGCATCAGATGCCAAATGATTACCCACTCCTTCCATTATTTCTTCCCCAGTGAAGACAAGAATGTTTTGTCTATCTCTACCTCTTAATTAGGGAGGATACATCCATCATGTGTCTACGTTTCTCTTCATGGCCTTCACTAAGATTTACAGTTGTTAGTCTTGGTCTAGTGCATGACACATGAAATAGAAAAATGCAACTTTCACTCCTTTATAATCAAGGGTGACATAATCCAAGCTCCCTCCTAATCAAGGATTTGTCAGAGATCCCTACTAGCAAGGGACTCTCCTTTTTCATCAACAGCTTCTTCTTCGTGGGTCTTCAGTTTCTTGATGAAATTCTTTCCTTGATGCCATGAAATTCAGTTGAGCTTCTTCCTTTTAGTGCATTAGCCATCGATCAATTTCCTTCTTGGTTTGTCATGTCATTCCTTTATTCATGGAAAGTGGCCTTCTTGATACATATCTAGAACCTTCGTGATGTGGCTACTTCTTTCTCATCATGTTTCTTTCAGGGGTTCCATCCACCACATGAATGCTACTTGTACTTACAATTCTTGTTTCAGTAGCCCTATATTAACTCATCCAGATATTATTCAAGAAATAAAAAAATAACATTAAATCAAATAGTACCTTTTGAGATGTCTCTTCATCATGACATCCTCTTATAGGTATGAGCATCCTGCATACTTGTTGGCACATCTCCCAAAGATATTCATTGTCAAGGGTCTTCATCTTTTCCATTGGAGTCTTCATATCTTTCTGAGAGATTTTCTAGTCAAATCTTCTTGGTATTTTTTGTGTTGATCGCCTTCATCAGGGTTGCATATCTCATGATCTCTTCCTTCTTGATGCATTCCATTCCCAAGAGCTTTCAATCAGAGCTTCTTAATTGTAGTCAATGCCTCATACATCATATGAGGACATATTATGTTCATTTCATCTAGTGTGACTTATGCCTTCCAGCATCCTTTCAGAGCAGGAGATCCTTTTTCTCTTGATCATGCTTCTCAAGATAGAAGTAATGATCCATGTTACCTACAACCATACGACATGACATTATATTATTAAACATAAGAATACATACCTCATTTTACCTTTAAGTCATCTAGATTTCTTCCAGTAGCTTCCTTGATTAAGAACATCTCGAATCCCTTGATCTTCTTCATTTCTCGTGTCATCATACCATCATATCACAAATTCCATAAGTTGGATTTCCTAATGAAACACTTTCTCCCTCTCTAGATTGGTGAACCCTCTAATGAGGATTTCTTCAGAGAATCTTGAGGATATTGCATATCCCCATCTAGGAAATGTTTGCTTTTTTTACTTGATATATGATGAGCCTTGTCCTGGATGACTCCTTCCTTTCCATCGATGTCCACTGAGCTCCCCAAGAGCTATATCATTGATGTTTGTCTGCCATGGATTTTTTCTTTCATGTTTCCCATGGTGATGTCATGAACTCTTGTTTCTAATGATTCCATGATGCCACGATGCATCTTATTATCATGTTCATATCTATAACAAAATCTTATGATAGGACCCTTTTATGAGGGGTACCATCTCAATCATAGTAGAGGTCTATTATCTTTCTTTGGCCCTTTTCTTCAACTTCCTCCATCTTTCTGGTGATATGAGATTCTCTCTATAGTTTTTCCATAGAATTGAATCTTAGCTATATTAATCTATATTGTTTGAGGACCAAACTTATCTTTCCTTTCTACACATGTTTGAGTCCTTTAACCTTCAACACTTTTCCCTACAGCTTGTCTTTTTCTATTTAGTATAGAGATCACAAGTTGTTGAATGAGGTATCTTTCTTATCCCATGGATATTTTTTACCTTGATTATTTGTTAGTGCATTATATATCAATTATGGTTATATTCCTTCCTAGATCTTCTAGATGAGACCTTATGAACATATCCTACATCCTTTGATACCTTTTACTTTCATGTAGATCATATTTCATGTGACCTTCTTCTTTTCACCTTCAAAGAATGAGTTTATCATATACATCTCTTTGATCTCTTCAATATTTCTATATGAGGGGATTTTTCATAAGTATCCCTTTCCATGAATTCAGTGGAGAAATTTTAATATGTTCAATGACTTTAGCTACTTATAGGACTATCCCTATCCTCCTTCTTCATTCAAGGAATCTTGATGACCCAACTGATCTATAGATCTCCTTGCAAACATAGAGTCATTTAACCAAAGTTGATTATAGAATGAAAAGATACTTACTTGACATGTGCAGCTGAAATCTTCACCTTGATTTCTTTGATGATGGTTGAAGAAGATATATTAGAGCTTCTTTTTGGATGATCTTCTTACAAATGAGAGAGAATTTTGTTAATAGAAAAGGTTTCTCCTTTTGATAAGGATGATTTATAGCTTCCTCACATGATCTTCTTCTAGGTAAAGGAGATGATCCTTTGAATATGTCCATGTCTTATTGCCTTCAATTTGCCTTATTTTATAGTTTAGATCAAGACTCCTTTCTAGACATCTTGATGAGAGTCTTGGTGGCCTTTTGATGATGAATGTGGAGATAAAAGCTCTTGTTTTTGTAGACTGTCTCCTTGATTATGTAGTGAAAAACCCTCCTTGTTGTAGACTTCTCTTGTAGTCTGATCTTTTAATTTTCAACAAATCCCTTTATCTTGCTCTGATTCCATTCTTGAAGCTAATCCTTGAGTGTCTCTTTTTGTTGCCCTTCCTTTGACTTCAGCACCTTAGCTTCGATACCATTTTGAAGAATCTAGGGCAAGTAAATTTAATGAGATTCTTTCAGCATGGTAACTACTTGTGAGGTATTTTAATTTTTCTTCTTAGCACAATATTAATTTCTTCTTATTAGAGTGTGTCTTTGTATATTCATCAAATAGTTACCAAAAACAAGGAGACAAGAACACACGATGTTTTTCTTTGTGCTAGGGCCAAAACCTCTCCGTCTTGGAGAGGAAAACCTGAACAAAATTATTCTCTTAGAGATTCCAATTGATGAATATCAATACCATGAGCCTTGAACTATTAGGCCACTCCAAGACCAAGACACCAGTCCTCTTATTCATCACTGCTTAGATCATCATCATTGTTGCACCATTGAGGCAATCACTAGGCCAACACTACGGCATCACTAAGATCTTCATTACTATTGCTTCACCATGTTAACACGGTCTCTTGTCTTCATTGAGATCTTCATTGTGACCTTGATTACATCCCTTTATAAATGCATTGAGAGCTTCATCATGACCTTGTCTAGTATGCCGAGT
Organism: Pinus tabuliformis; assembly: GCA_031772625.1. Taxonomy (NCBI): domain Eukaryota; kingdom Viridiplantae; phylum Streptophyta; class Pinopsida; order Pinales; family Pinaceae; genus Pinus; species Pinus tabuliformis. The sequence goes on from CM062812.1 coordinate 872,443,446, forward strand.
ATATTAATGTGGGATCATAGTTATGCTGAGGAAGAGATCAGTTTTCTAGAGATTGTATCATCTCCCATTTTATCCATCACAAATATAGTGATAAACACCACATCGAGACAATGAATTTTTTCCTTGCACTTAAGTTATCCTCACAGATTCACTGAAATAGTCATCACCATGGAGGATGAGACTATAATTTTCTTACTGTAATTATCCATGAATATTATAGAGGTGTCTGAGATTGTATCTTACTATACGCATATGAATTTTCAAACCTCCGAGAAAGACATCCAAAATTTTCCTCTTGTACCTCCTATACCCATCCGAAGATCAGAGAAAAATCTGAGTTTCCTATGGTTACATTAGCGGGGTATTTATAGTTGTTTATCCTCCATAATTATCCAACATGATAGCAAACAGATTTGTCACATTATATGAGCTGACATGACTTCATTTAATTTCTTTTGCTGGATGACATGATGAAGAAATGTGCTTGTCATTTGGAGGGCTACCTGACATTGTTTATTAATCAAATATATTTTTCTCATGCTCAAGAAGAGTTGCGTGACATTCCTATGTTGGAATTATGATACAGGTGTTTTCCTTGATGGCAACTCACTCAAATGATAGTTCATAGTGCAACAGGTTAACTTACAGATCAAACTCCAGAGATTGAAGAAAGAGAGTGGTTTAAGAAGTATATGTTGGTTCACTTTGTCCAAGAAGCGTATACATGCGGGTTAATAGAACAAAATGAGCGTATACGTATACACGCACTCCCATAGGAGGAAAAGCATGTACATGTTGGAAAACCAAGGTTTTGGTCTGAGGTATTTGGTCCAACGTATTTTGTTCCAAGGCATGGTCCAAGGTATTGACCCTAGGTAATTGGTCCAAGGTATTGGTCTTAAGTGGTTTTGGTCTGAGGTATTGAAAAAGGATCTAACTATATAAGGAGGAAAGGATCGTTAGGCCATGTGTGTACGTATTGGATATCTTATGAAGTGTTAGATCAAATATGTAGGTTATGGGTGTGCAAGTATTGAATATGTTATGAAGTGTTAGATGAAATATATGGGTTTCTGATGCTTTGCTTGTTCTGAACTAAGGATGCACCTATGTGGTTGATGATGGATGATGGATCGGGATCTTAAGGCCTGAAATGAATTATCATTATGTGGTTTGAACATGGATAATCTAGATCTGAATACTAACGCATGTTTTATATAAATGTTATGATCTAGGTATGACTGAAGTATGCAATGTCTGAGAAGTTTTTAAGGTAGTATTTGCATATCTATACGCTGGTTCACTTCGATAAAAGTGCGTATACATGTTGGTAAATCACATCCAAATAGCGTATGCATTATGAAAAATGATATTTGAAGTTGCAGTTGGATCTGGTTATTGTTGGAGAGTTTTGGGTTCTGCTTTGAGTTCTGGTGACAGTGTTCTGAAAATTCAGATTGATTGATTGTGATCTTTTTCAGTGATGATGGGTTGTCAGTGATTGACTGATTTAGAGATTGATGATTGAGTTTTAGTGATTGGTTGATACAGATGTATTTGATAGTTGTATTATAGTTGTGATTGATTTTCAGCTTCAATGTTGTTGATGGGAACAGTATGAAAATTTGATGAAACGAGACCTTCATATTGTGGTGTTGTGTTCTAGGAGTATCTAGTCTGAAAACTTATGAAACGTGGTCCCTACAGGATAGAAGGTTGTAGCCTTCTATAGGTCGGCACCTACGCACTGGTAAACATATCAGCCAATACAAAAGCCAGGGGGTTGGAGCTCCCTTCTAGTAGTAGCTGGAAAATGAGTGAAGGTTGGAGCCTTCTGTAGGCCGAAATCCATGTACTAGTCAATGGATCAGCTAGTACAATAGCCAGGGGGTTGGAGCTCCCTTCCAGTAGCAACTGTAAAATGAGTGAAGGTTGGAGCCTTTTGTAGCTAGTGCCTACGTACTAGTAAACGGATCGGCTAGTACAAGAGCTAGGGGGTTGTAGCTCCCTTCTAGTAGAAGCTAGGGAATGAGAGAAGGTTGTAGCCTTCTATAGGTGGGTGCCTTCGTACTGGTATGAGTCTACACTAGTACAAGATTGTAAACAGGTTTTTCTTTTATTAAAAGAAGACAGCAGCAGGTGCTTTTTGTCCCGCATTGGGTTTCCACCTTAAATATTGGTGTTCATGTGTGTTTCTTATGTGTGATGGCTTATACTATTCTTACTGCACGTGGTTACTATTTATATGGTTAATGAAGTACTGATGCACTGATTAAAGATCACCATATGATGAATTAACTAAATCATAAGTTTGTTGGATATACGTTGGTTGCTTTAATGATAGTTGTGTGTACACACGAGTTACCTTCATTGAATTAGCTTATATTAATTTGAGTATGAAAAGAAAAAGCTATTGATTTAACTAATATTGATTCACCCCCCTCCCCCCTCTCAATATTATTTCTAACAATTGGAATCAGAGCCAGGTTCTTTGGCAGAAGCTTGATCACTTGAAGGAGATCCATAGAAACTATGGGAAAGAGGCTAAAGAAGAAAGCACCTCAGAAGAAGAAGACATCTCAAAGGAATAGTGACAACAGGAGAGACAATGGGCCATCAGGTGGAAGCAAGTATTCAGATTCAGATTCACCTCAGATTGAAGATGAACAAGAAAAAGAAGTATCAAGTACAATTTTTTGGTATTCTGGTGATACTTTTCTTTGTTCATGCAATGTTGAAGATATTGAAAGTGATAGTGAAAGCAATATAGAGGTAGAAGTTAAAATACTCATAGGTAAAATCAGAGATCAACAAGATCTATTTAACAAAAGGGAGTGTGCCTTCAAAGAATAAGTTACCAGATTAAAAGCTCAGTTGGAGGAAGGAAACAAAGTAAGGAAGTAGTACAAGGAAAATGAAGATCAAAGTCAAAAGCTGCAAGATGAAGTGATATCATTAAGAAATGAAGTAAATGAAAAGAGGACAACAATAAAGAGACTTAAAGATAGATCCAGTTACTATGAAAGTCTTGAAGCTAAGATCATCTCTCTAAAAGAAGATCTTGAAAAATCAAATAAGCAGAATGAAGAACCACCTCAAGTAGATGAAGAACAAGAAAACAATATTCTCAAATTGAGGTAACAAGTGGAAGAAGGAAGAAAGGCTGAAGAAATCATGAAGAAGCAATATCTTGAAAAAGAAAACAATATGAGGTTGAGGTAAATATCTTAAAAGGTAAATTAGAAGAAAAGGATAAACTGTTATGATTTCAAGATAGTACTAAGATTTTAGATAATATTCTTAGTAGTCAATGGTCTCCTACCATCAAAAATGGTCTTGGATTTCATGAATCTATTGAAGGTGAATCTAGTTCTCAATATGAGGCAAGGAACTCTAATGCAAAATCTGAAATTCTCAACAAGGAGATGAGAAGTCAACCCTGTCAACAACCAAGGAAAGAAAGTCTTCAAAGAAAATATTTTACTCCTAACTATGGAAGTGATATTCGGTTATTTCCTCTGATGGATAATGTTGAATGTTTTATATGTCATAATTTTGGACATATTACAGTGAGATGCAGAAGTAGAATGGTTCAAGACCGTCACACAGAAAGATCATTAGCTTCTAGGTACTTTAAGCGATATTGTTTTTCTTGAAAAATGTTTGGTCACAAATCCATTGACTGCTATAGACAGAATATGAAACATGTAAGATGTTATGCATGTAACAAGTTTGGACATATAGCAAAGGAATGTAGGAGAAAATTTCGGGCACCATACCAAAAGGAGAAAACATCATCACACTCAAAGATATGGGAGAAGAAGGAAGTACAGTGAGACAAATGTGGCATAGCACAATGTACAGACATAATAGACTTAGGGGGAGCTGAAAGTGTAAAACTTCAGTGTTCTAAATCTCATACGCAATTTTCATGAAGACAAGTTGCATATATACATGAGTTTGAAGTTGCATAGTCACGTATATGTTGGTTTGAGGAAAAAGAAGTGGGACAGACTCAAGAAAAAGTGTCTGATATGGTTCAAGCAAATATCTACTCTGTTTGATGATTATTTCAATCTGTTGATGATATGTGGAAATGTGTTGGTCCTCATAAACTTTTAAAAATTTGATGTATATCTAATTGATGAGGATGCCTTGATGATTCTTACTGATATTTCCAATGATTAGATTTGACAATAAATAGTTGGCACAGGTTCAGGGGGAGCATATGCTTCTAATAATGCAATGCTGGCATTATGTTAGAAGATCTTGGTACATGAAGATGCTTATATTGCTTGATCAACATAGTTGTTTTGATTTAGGTGACTCTTTTGATGATGGACATATAAAAGCTTTTGATATCGATGTTGTTGGAAGATGTTGATGATGAAGTTCATATATGATGTATGATTTTTCTGGTGATTGTCATGGTCTCATTTAGATTGTTGGTCCTTATTATAAATTTCATGTATATCATTTGATGTAAAGGTCATGAAAATACCTAATTTGTAACCCCACTATGTGTGGGAAGGATGATGTAATAATTTCTATTTTCAGTCATGTATAAACATTTGGTATATCCCCACTTGGTTGGGTGGATGAGTCAAATTTGGTGTATCTCGACTTGGTTGGGAGATTGATGTATGTATGAGTCATTGGTGATAGGAAGGTCATACTCACATAGTTGAGTTATAGAGTCATGTTATTCTTTTGGAAAATATTTTTGCAGACTCTGCATGTGCTTAGGGGGAGCATGGATGGTTTAGTGCATCTCAACATGCACAAAGGGGGAGCTTAATCAAAGAATTTAGCTTGTACTCAGGGGGAGCATGAACAACATAATGTATATCAAAGGGAGAGAATATCTTGGTCTACCCTTTGCCCTTGATGTCAAAGGGGGAGAGTGTTTTGGTGTTGTTGTTGCCATCAAGTCCAAAGGGGGAGATTGTTGGCATTATGATACAGGTGTTGTCCTTGATGGCAACTCACTTAGATGACAATTCACAATGCAACAGGTTAACTTACAGGTCAGACTCCAGAGATTGAAGAAAGAGAGTGGTTTAAGAAGTATACGCTGGTTCACTTTGTCCAAGAAGCGTACACACGTGGGTTAATAGAACAAAAGGAGTGTATACATATAAACGCACTCCCACAGGAGAAAAAGCACGTACATGTTGGAAAACCAAGGTTTTGGTCTTAGGTATTTGGTCCAAGGTATTTGTTCCAAGGTATTGAGCTTAGGTATTTGGTCCAAGGTATTCATCCTAAGTGGTTTTGGTCTGAGGTATTGAAAAAGGATCTAACTATATAAGGAGGAAGAGATCATTAGCCCATGTGTGTAAGTATTGAATATCTTATGAAGTGTTAGATCAACTATGCAGGTTTGTGTAAGTATTGAATATGTTATGAAGTGTTAGATCAAATATGCAGGTTATGGGTTTTTGATGCTTTTCTTAATCTGAACTAAGGCTGCACCTATGTGGTTGATGATGGATGATGGATCGCGATCTTAAGGCCTGAAATGAATTATCATTATGTGGTTTGATCATGGATAGTCTAGATCTGAATACTAACGCATGTTTTATTCTGTAAATGTTATGATATGGGTATGACTAAAATATAGAATATCTGAGAAGTTTTTAAGATAGTATTTGCAGATATATACGCTGGTTCACTTTGATAAAAGAGCGTATACACCTTGGTCAATCACATCCAAGTAACATATGCATTATGAAATATGATATTTGAAGTTTTAGTTGGATCTGGTTGTTGTTGCAGAGTTCTGGGTTTTGCTTTGTGTTATGGTGACTGTGTTCTGGTGACAGTGTTTTGAAAGTTCAGATTGATTGATTGTGATCTGCTTTAATGATGATGGGTTGTCAGTGATTGATTGATTCAGTTGTGGTTGATTCAGAGATTCATGATTGAGTTTTAGTGATTGGTTGATACAAATTTATTTGATGGTTGTATTGTAGTTGTGATTGATTTTGAGCTTCAATGTTGTTGATGAGACCAATGTGACAATTTGATGAAACAATGCCTTCATATTGTGGTGTTGTGTTCCTGGAGTATCCAATCTGAATATTTATGAAATGTGGTCCATGGAGGAAGAGGAAAGGTCATAGCCTTTTTTAGGTCAATGCCTACTTACTGGTAAACATATCGGCAAGTACTAGAGCCAGGGGGTTGGAGCTCCCTTCCAATAGCAACTGGAAAACAAGTGAAGGTTGGAGCCTTCTATAAGTCAGTGCCTACGTACTAGTAAATGAATCAGCTAGTAAAAGAGATAGGGGGTTGGAGCTCCCTTCCAGTAGCAGCTTGGAAATGATTGAAGGTTGGAGCCTTCTGTAGGTTGGTGCCTACATACTAGTAAACTAATTGGCTAGTACAAGAGCTAGGGGGTTGTAGCTCCCTTCTAGTAGAAGTTGGAGAATGAGAGAAGATTGTAGTCTTCTGCAGGTGGGTGCCTTCATACTGGTACGAGTATGCATTAGTACAATATTGTAAATAGGTTTTTCTTATATTAAAAAAGACAATAGTGGGAGGCTTTTGTCCCGCATTGGGTTTCCACCTTAAATCTTGTTGTTCATGTGTGTTGCTTATGTGTGATGGCTTATTATGTTCTTACTGCACATCGTTACTATTTATATGGTTAATGAAGTATAGATGAACTGATTAAATATCAACATATGATGAATTAGATAAATTATAAGTTTGTTGGGTATATGTTGGTTGCTTTAAAGATAGTTTCATGTACACTCGAGTTACCTTAATTGAAGTAGTGTATATAAATTTGAGTATGAAAATAAAAAGTTATTGATTTGACTAATACTGATTCACCCCCCCCTCTCAGTATTATTTCCAACATCCTATAGCACTTCAACATGTGATGGACCTATGTAATGAGCAAGAAAAGCATTTTATAATTTACAAAAATAATATTTCTTTTCTTTTACAAGTGCAAAGATCAAAATTACATTTGTGAAGATGGAACCTAGTTACATTTTCTTCAACATGGTGGATGCCACTTTCCATTTGGATCAAAAAACTAGGTCCCAAATCTCAAAACATTATCCAAAATCAAATGATGTGATGGAATATAGAATAATAGAAAGACCCAATTTCAGCCTACTCCTCTCTTCACCAGCGTGCTAACTGATGCCAAAGAAAATTGAAGACTGATGAAATATACACTTACCACTAGTACCAACATTCCTATGATCATGGGCCCTTCATACCTATAGAGCTCCCTCACAACATAAGCAGAATAGGGTCATCCACAAATATGTATAATTATAAATTATCCATTGAACATCCACCAACCTACACCATTTATCATGATAACACATGGGAGATCCACTATTCTTGGCAATACTTTACAATTATCGGAAAATTCCAAACACATAACAGGTTGAAGCATTGAACCAGTTTTGATTCATACTCAATTATAATACGTATTCAATTTCATAACATGGGGGAATACCATATCACTTAGAGCTAGACTACAACAAATGCATTAGGTTGGCTTCATCCCACAATATACATACCTAGGTATACCTCATGGAATGCATGAACATGATTATCTTGTACCACATTTATTTGCACATCTTAAATAGGGAAATGTGAATGTCATAGGGAGGAAAGGGATGGTCACAATTAAGAGTTACGCTAATTTATGATTCAATCCTCCATGGCCCTTTCCAACTAAGAGTGATGATGTAGGGGATAGCTGTCAATCCAAACAATTTCTTCCTAGCCTACCTAGATTCCAAAGATTTCTCCCACAAATTACATACTGTAAACATAAGGTACTTGTACCTCCTTCTCATTCTTAATTTCATGAGAGAGGCCTTAAGCGATCTTTGGATCCCCTATAGGTTAATCCTTTGTAAATAAAATTCCACTCTTGTGTGCTTCTAAACATATGATGGTGCCCCTTAAAACTTTCCCTCATGGGGCCCTTTAATATTCAAATACATAATCCACTACATTATGGGATAGAATGAAATTCCTCTTCCCTATTAATCCATAAAATTCGTAGATCCAAACTAGTTCCCTTATTTGCCATTTTGTTATTTTCTTGGTTATTCTATCATAATTCATGATACAAAGAAGGGGATTTGAATTTATATAGGAAGTGTCAAATTCCTTTGAATACATTCTTCAACTTAATTTCTCTTGGAGAAGCACCTACCACAAGGTGGAAAATTATAATCCTAAAGTCCCAAATAATCACCATATTTGTTAGATTGCAAGTATTGGCTAAAGCTAAGCATTGGAGAAGTTCATAGGCCTCTACATGATTATTTGAGCCTTCTCCCAATCGCCATGCATAAGATATTTCATTTTTTCCATTGAAACAAACTTTTTAAGAGGAGAACATAGAGGTGGGATTTGATCCACTCCAATACACATATTTAACTATAATGATAATCCACATTCAAATAACTTATTTTTTTTTAATAAATATAATTCTTAAAATAAGAATATTCCATTGCAACAAGATATACTATAACATTACCATAATGAGAAAGGGCTAATAATCTTACACTTTCTTTTCCGAAAAGGAAATATCATATATTTTCTATTTAAAAAAGAGTAGATGGAAAATATGTTGTGAATTCACATTTATATGACAATTTTCATGTGATAAGTGCAAGAAATTGTCTAAACAAAAAACTAGACTTTTCACAAAAAACAATCAGCATCAGCTATACAAAAAAAAGTTATATCTAGATAGCTAGAAAAAGAGTAACAATTATTGCCATCGATATATAGTTGCAAGAAAGCACAAAATTAGTACGACTGGATATGAATATAAAGTGTTGAGAACCCATTGATTGCCTCACAGAGCTGGAAGAAATCAATAGAAATTCACAAAACTATAACAATAACTAGAGGAGGTTAAACCATTGGAAGTTCCTATCCCATGGATAGTTTAATCCTCCCATAGTTCAATAATAAGCATGAGGACTTCACTAGGGGAGAAATATCATACCACGAGTGTTCATATTGGTGGATATACATTGAGGAAAAAATGACATAATATATTAAGCATACAATAGGGGGTAAAGGGATTTTATATTGGGAGGTATTAAAAATGGATCTCAAAGTTAATGAAAAAATATAAAGGGGTATAAAAAAATGTTAATGAAAAATTGGAAACCTACAATATCTAGTGAAATTAGAAGTTTTTTAAATTGGGAAGGTGTATTTGGTTCATATTGGTAGGGGAGTTAAATGTTGTGATTTTTAGAGGTATTTTCCAATATCTAGTGAAATTAAGGGTATTGTTTAGTATGCACAAATGCACATGATATGTCAGAGGTTCCTTGAGTGAAGCCCCCATGATAATAAGGTTCCCTCTCCTTTTCCAATTTTTTTTTTTCAAAATAAATGAAATCTTCTTCCAAAGATAGGCCTTCTTGGATAGAATGTCCACAAGACTATTCCATTCCTAGTGAACATGTTGGAATGAGAGAAAAATGAATTTTTCCTTCATGTTTATGATCCTATCTTTCCAATATTTCAAATTTATGGCCTCAATTTTATATCTCCCTACTATCTAATCAATGTTGCACTTGGAATCCCCATAGACATACATAGAATCAAATTTTAGATGAGAGGAAAAATATGAGCGCTCAACATGCAACAAATTCTACCTTGGTGTTTGTGGCTTTCCCCAAATTCAGCCAAATATGGAAGGATAGATCCCCTTGCAATATTAAATGTGGACCTCCACCACATATCCTATCTTGTGTTGCACCATAAAAAAATCCAACATTACATGTCTATGGGCTCATAGGAAAATGGAACATCCAACATGATTTTAATTTCTAAGCCTTGCATATTCCCCAAGCTATGAAAAAGACAAAGATTTGAAGATACCCATTTTACAATCCCACCAATGGAGATAAGAATCAAAGGAAGAATATGGACCATCAGTTTATATATTGATGGAGGATAAAATATCATTCCATAGAGCTGTATAAGAGGAGCAATAAACAAATAGTTGTTCTACCGGTTCAGGCCCTATTAAGAAAACGTTACAAACATTAGGACCCATGAAGCCTCTACGGGACAAATTATCCTAGGTTAGAATATGATTCTTCAGGGAAATCCATACAAAACATCTTAATTTTCGCAGAAGAGACCATGACCAAATCTTCTTGTGCCACAAAATTTCCTTTTGGTCCATAGAGGAGGCATAAATGGAGTCATAGGTTTGGTTGGCTATAACTTTCCCCAGTGAAGTGTTTGAACTCCATACAATGGAGTCTTCTTCATCTTTGAGATAAATTACATTAGATGAAAGTTTTGAGATAAATGTATCCCATTTGACAACAAGGGGGACATGAAGACCCAAAACATGAGAACTATTCTATCAATAACAAGATATAGACAAAGAGCTTGATGAAGAGCCATGACATAGCTTGGAAGTTCTAGAATTGTTGAGGATATATTTGAGCTCAAAATAGAGCTTGTATAAAGCATTCCCCCCCATAAAAGGGCCCTTCCCAAGTATAACCTTGTGGACATTTCCCAGCTTCTAGGAAAGCCATTTGGAAATCCAAGGAAAAGCCTCCTTAAGACCCCTCTAGGTAATAGAACCTAAAATGGAATGCTAAAAATTAAGGGAACTCAACCATTTAGGGAAAGACATGTTATGGATATATTTTTCAATGATAATACGACTCCAAATTCCTATACCTAAGACAACCCACCAAAATATTTTGATAGAAAGGGTAAGGCTAAATCAATTTAGGTTTTTAAAAGCCCCAATTGCCATAGATATTTGGATGTGATAGAAATTCCCAATTGGCCAGATGAGATCCATCAACTAATATTCTTATCGGACTAGAGAAAGTTAAACATACTATGTTGGATTCTCCTAATGATTGATTTGGGAATATTTGAGATGGTAAGCCAATAAACCGATATGCTTTCCAGAACATATTTAACCAATGTCATTCAACCACCCAAATAAATCCACTTGTAGCACTATTTTTTAATCTCACTCTCATCCTTTTTTATAAGACACAACCATCATTTTACATGGAAAAAACTTGGTTTAAGATAATAACCCAGGTAGATGAAGCCATGGTCTAAAGGATTCACCTTGTATGGAAGAAGAGAAGTGATGGAATCAGTGATCTTCTCTGAAATATTATTCTAGATAAAGGATGATTTATGGAGGCTGATCTCCATGCTAGTCACATAACAAAAGGTAATGAAAATACTATGAAAATGTCACCATTCAAAAACAATGCCATTCCAAAAAATCAAAACATCATCCACAAAGAATAGAGGATTTAAATACAGAAACCTTGTTACTTTGACCCCTTTTATTCAACCATCACATTTATCCATTGATATCATCCTGATAAGACCCTCGATAATAAGAAGAAATAAGATGGGTGATAAGGGTCATACTTTTCAAAGGCCTCTGGAACAAGAGAAAAAAGTGGAAGAGGATTCGTTGACAAGGATTTTTTTCTTTTTTTCTTTTTTCAGAAGTAATGCATCACATGATCCAATTGGTAGCCTTCAAGTCCTTATATGTATGTATGAGAAACATCCTAAGAAAGTACCAAATTACCCTGTCATAACCTTTGATTATGTCTATTTTAAGAATCATGGAGTTATTCTTTTTATTATTGATGGAGTGCAGGGCTTCTTAAGCTTCTATAATGGCATTATGAATCATGTTCCTAGGAAGAAAACCAAATTTTTTAGGAGATACAACCAAGGAGAGTAAATTTTGTAATCCGATTGAGATGACTTTGGAAATAACTTTGTATATCAAGTTATACAAAGATATCGACCTAAAATCATTAAAATACAGGGCTTTGGAAGACTTGGGAATAAGAGAAATGAATGTGGAAATGATTGCTCCAGTCATCCTCCCCAATTTCTTGGATTCTTCCACCACCTAAAAAATTCGATTTTCAAACAGGTAAAAAATTTCCAAAAATAATTCAACTGTCCACTCATCAGAGCGAGGACTCTTGTCCTTATAAAAGGACTGAAGAATGCCATTAATCTCATTGAGGCATACAAGACCAACCATGTTACAAATTTATATATAATAGAGCAATGAAACACATAAATATTGCAGAAACACAAACATAGAAAACACATAAAACAAGAGAGACACAGATATATGTGGTTCACCCAATTTGTACACCAATGTCATTTGGTCTCACGGCCAAGAGGAGTTAGATCTCTTCTTTGATCAATCAATCCTCAGCCATTAAGTTCACTAAGGAACAAGAAGTCGATGGTTGCCTCCCTTTCCTTAATATTCTTATTTCTAAGAATAGTGATGGTTCCCTCTCCCACCAGGTGTTTCGGAAGAAAACACATGCGGAGCAGTTTCTTCACGTTAGTTCCCACCATTTCCCAGCTCAGAAGATGGGTGTTCTCAATACCCTTGCTACTCGTGCCCTAAGGATCTCTGATGAAAAGAGCTTTGAGAGGGAGAAATCCCATCTCCTCAATGTCTTTGTTGAGAATGGTTGTAGTAGATTCTTGGGTCAGAAAGCTTTCCTCAAAGCTGTCAAGAATTCACTAACTAAAAGAGAACTAAAGGAGTGGATTACAGGTGTCCATCTTCCATATGTTCAGGGGACTACTGATAAGATTGCATGGATTCTTAAAAATCATAATGTTCCTGCAACCTTTAGGCCCCTTAACACCATTCATAGGTCCCTCAGATCAGTGAAGGATCCGATCGACCCTAAGGATATGAAAGGGGTATATATTATTCCTTGTTCCTGTGGGACCCCTTATATTGGTGAGATTGGTCGCTCCGTAAATCAAAGGATTAGTGAGCATGCAATTGACATTAAACACAGGAGAACCAAGTCTTCCACTTTAGCTGAACATGCGGAAAGAACCAAGCATCATGTGTGTATTGAGGAGGCTAGTGTGATTGCTAGAGTTTCCTGATTCCATCATCGGAAATTTAGGGAAGCCCTTGAGATTGAAAAAAGGGCGAGCAATCTCAATAGAGAAAATGGCTCGAAGATTAGTAGTGGCTGGGTCCCAACACTCTCTTCCTAGTCGTTTTCTTCCCTTCCTCCCCTCCCTCATTTTTTTGGCTTGTTTGTGTCCCTTTTTTTTATCAATTTAATCATATGTTAATTTTAACAATTAAGATAAATGATTAATTATACTATTTTCTTTCCAGCCCTTGGCTTAGTCTATCATTATATTTTTGTTTATACTAACTATTATCTTAATATATATATATATATATATATATATATATATATATATATATATATATATATATATATATCTATAGATATATTAAAAAATTTTCATAAAATTGTAAAGACCTTTAGGTAAATTCATATAAACAATTAAATTACTTAAATACCTCTAGGTTAATTTGAAAATTAATTAAATATGAATATTTAAATCTTGTTTTTCTATCACTTGACTTATTCTAATATTTTTATTAATTAGTTGATACTTTTTATAACTAACTATCTACTTAATACTTTTTTAAAGTTAATTTATTATTTATATATATATTTAAAACCCTAGGATAATTATTTGTCCCTTTGACTTTTAGTTTAATAATAATATAACAATCTAGCTATGATATTAACTTGTTTTCATACCCTTGGTCCGTCTAACTGTCCCCCACTCATATATAGTCATTAGTCATTATAGCCGTTGCCTGGTCTAGGGTTATAGCCGTTGGAGGTTCTGCTGGGACTATTTAACATGCAATGTTGGATTTGATTCTTCAACTTGTCCTGGCGATGAACCACACTGGTTGGTTTGAAACATGTCGACAAATGAAATATCATGTGATTTACGCCAAAAAATCTCTCATAAATTTTGATATGGATCACAGAAGCCTCAATTCAACAAAAGAAAAGACAGTCCTTCCTTTTATATTTTCTAGTCAAAATGAAGAGATATAACCTATAGCAAATCCATTGCAATTTCCTCTTCACTCTCACATAATATCCTCTCTCTCTTTCTTTCTCAGAACACACACATTCACCATTGCAATAAAATTCCCTCTACGAACTGGGTTCCAATACAGTGATACCTATGAATAAAGAATATAATCAGGCTCTACACCCAACAATCTCCCACTTGGAGACTGATTATAACAACTAAACCATTGCATCATTTGCTAGAAAATGCTCCCACTTTAGACCTAGTTGTTTCTCATCTTCATCATCATACTTGAAGACCAAATAAAACCGAGCGTAATCTCCGTTTCTCCATGGTTACAACTTTTTTCAATGTATCTGCAGTATTTTGGCTAGTGTATATCTTTTCCATCTTCAACTTTCCATCTTCCAACACTGGTTGTATGAAATGGTACTTGAGCTGTATATGTTTAGTCTTGGAATGAAATTTTGAGTGCTTTCCAAGATGAATGGCACTCTGACTGTCATTGTATAACCTGCCCATCTCCTTATTCTTACCCAATTCATCCATAAACCTTTGCAACCAAATCATTTATTTACTAGTCTTTGTAGTAGCAACATACTCTGCTTCCATTGTTAAAAGTGCAACAACACTCTACATTTTTGAAACCCAATTGACAGTTGTTCCACCTATAGTAAAGACATACCATGTGGTGCTCCTCCTATTATCTCTATCACCCACCATATCTGCATCAACATATCTCTGTAGAGAAATGTTTGAACCACCAAAGCATAATGTTTGATTTATGGTACCTTTCAAATACCTGAGTGTTAGGCCCCTATACTACTAGTGTAACCCCTTATTGTTATTAGTACAACCCCCTTATTATATTTTTGTACTAATGTAGTCTCCATATTTTTATTATTGTGCCCCATATAAGACCACTATTGTTATTATTGTGCCCTTACATTATTATTGTTATGTTAGCTCTGATTATATTATGACCCCTTATACTCCTATATATAGAAAGGAGGTCTTGTCATTTGTATCATCTAAGAATTGTTCATTTGTGTAATTTAAAGGAGGTTTCCCCCTCGAAGAGGCTTATTTCTAAGGCATTGATCTATATTTTCTATCTTGTTGTGAGTTGGTTTCATAACATTTGGTATCAGAGCTTTAGATTCTAGGGTTTTTTTGCTCCTAAACAAGTCATCGTGGCATTTTTGCTACAATGTTTCAGATGCTAAAACAATAACCATTTGAGAAGATATAGGTTTGAACCTCGGGTCCAAATTTCAAAGCTTGTCTCACTATATTTTAAGAGATATGATCTGAGAAAGTTATGGTTTTTGGAAGTTCCAGAATTTCAACTAAAACAGGTCATCATGGGATTTTCGCTATAACCCTTTCGCTACAAAGTTTCAGATGCTAAAACAAAAACCCATTTGATAAGAAATCGGTCTGAATCTCTACTTCGAATTTCAGATCTTATCTCACTATAGTTGCAGAGATATAGTCTGAGGAAGTTAGGGTTTTTGCAAACCCCTGAATTACATTCCGAACAAGTTACCTTGGGAAAGCTGTCATAGTTGTCTCTCTGAGCATCAGATTAAAATTCCGTAAGAAGTAAAGAAAGAGGATGGATTGTAGTTTCTTGTGTATATTTTTCAGAACCAAAGGTCAAAATAGTGACACGTGGCACTTCATAGAAGTTCGCTCGTCTGAAAAGGTATATAATCAGATCATCTTGGGAGATTGCAGATAACTCTTTCTTGGAGAATCCAATTTTGATCAGACTGGTGGCGTTGGAAATAAGATGAAAAGGGCTACTTCAGGTCACAATTTTAGAACTAGAAAAGCTGAAATTACATATTTATAGCCGTTTTATGATCGAGCACCTAAAATCAAGAAAAGGAGATATGAGAAATTTTGGTGGCAAGGATCTAGTAAATTGGATACGACAGATAGAGCAATATTTTGATCTACATGAGGTGAAACTGTTACAAAAGGTGCATATTTCATCTTCATATTTAGAACCGGATCAATTTTTATGGTATAAAGGGCTTTGTTCTCATAAAACACTTGTTGAGCGGTCAATTTTCATGGAGGAAATGATAACACATTATGAGGATACAAAGAGAAACACCTTCTTTAGCCAATTGATAAATCTCAAACAAAAGTGTTCAATGGTAGAACACATTGAGGACTTTCAAAAATTGAATATAAGAGTAAATTATATTCCAGAGAAGCAAAGGATTGATGTCTTCATAGGTACTTTAAAGGATAACATTCAACAGGAGGTTCATCTTTGGGAACCTGATTCATTGGAAAAGGCATTTAGGTGGGTAAGAAAAATTGAAAGCGAAATTATGGAAACAAGGAATCCCACCACTCATGACTATAATTATGGAACTGTTTCTTCTCCTAGCCTTCCACAACCTACAAGGTTTACACCACAACAATTGGAAGAAAAAAGAGAAAAAGATATTTGTTACAATTGTGATAGAAAATGTACTAAAGGTCATAAGTGTGTGAAGAAGAAATTATTTTACATAGAATATGAAGAGGAGGAAGAAAAGGATCAAGAAACATCAAAAGAAGAGGATATACGCTAGGACCCAACCCCAGAGAAAGAAGAAATGAATTTGACCATATCGTGTAAAGCATTTGCAAGAATTACCACTCCTCAAACTCTCAATATAGAAGGACATATCAAGAAGAAAAATGTTCAAGAAGTGAAAGATCACACCGAGAAAGAAGAAATGAATCCAACCATATGTTCTAATGCATTGGCCAGAATTTCCACTCCTCAAACTATCAAGATAGAAGGACATATCAAGAAGAAAAATGTTCAAGAAGTGAAATATCACATCGAGCATCAAGAAATGAATCTGACCATATCTTGTAAAGAATTGGAAGAAATTACCACTCCTCAAGCTCTCAAGATAGAAGGACATATCAAGAAGAAAAAGGTTCGAGCAGTGAAAGATCACATCGAGCATCAACAACAAGTTCTCCAACTTTTAAAGGATAACACCACTTTGGGGCAAAATCAAATGAAACAACAGATAGATCAACATCGCAAAGAAAAAAAAATTGATGTAGGTCATTGGGTATTTTTACGGCTACATCTCAAGCAAGCTATTTATGAGAAGGAAATGTTGGCAATACTACATGCACTTAAGAAATGGTGACCTTATCCAATGGGAAGACACTTCAAGGTAAAAATGGATCATGATAGTCTTAAATACTTTTTAGAACAAATATTATCTTTAGAAGAAGAGAAAAAATGGGTCACAAATATGTTGGGTTATGACTTTGACATCATCTACAGAAAAGGCAAGAAAATTTTTGTTGCAGATGCACTCTCAAAAAAGGATGAGGATGTAGAAGCATTGTTTTGTGTTATTTCTATTATCCAACCAGATTGGATAAATGAAGCAAGGGATGAATGGAAGAAGGACAAAGAAGTTTGGACACTCATTTAAAAATTGGAGAATATCCCAATTCAAACAATATTTCCAGAACTTGAAGAGGAAGGGAAATCATATTGAAACCTGGAGAAGTCATAGAAACAAGAGCCCGACAGCTATGAAATCATTATGGATTTAAAACATCTGTGGTTTATATCTTTTAATTTAGTAATCAGAGAAGCCACAGTAATAACCATTTTTCATCAACGTTTCAAATCCCAACAGGGATCCATCATCAGGACATTCTTGAATGATGATAGTAGAAGAGCTTGAATCAGGGTATTAAATAGTTTTTAATAGTTTTAAAGTGGGAATATTAAATGAATGTCAACTGTTTTAATCATTTTTATTTATTATTATCATATTTAATATAAGTATGATAATAATAAATAAAAATGATTAAAACAGTTGACATTCATTTAATCTTCCCACTTTAAAACTATTAAAAACTATTTAATACCCTGATTCAAGCTCTTCTACTATCATCATTCAAGAATGTCCTGATGATGGATCCCTGTTGGGATTTGAAACGTTGATGAAAAATGGTTATTATTGTGGGTTCTCCGATTACTAAATTAAAATCTATGAAATCAATCAATTTCAGAGTATCTCATCAAGTGGAAGAACTTACCCACTAAAGATTCCACATGGGAGGACAAGACTTTTATACAGAAGCATCAAGAACTACTCAAGCGTTGAGGACAACACTCTTTGAAGGAGAGGGGCATGTTAGGCCCCTATACTAGTAGTGTAACCCCTTATTGTTATTAGTACAACCCCTTTATTATATTGTTGTACCCATGTAGTCCCCATATTGTTATTATTTTTCCCCATAGAAGCCCACTATTGTTATTATTGTGCCCTTACATTATTATTGTTATGTCGACTCTGATTATATTATGACCCCTTAGACTCCTATATATAGAAAGGAGGTCTTGTCATTTCTATCATCTAAGAATTGTTAATTTGTGTAATGTAAAGGATGTTTCCCCCTCGAAGAGGCTTATTTCTAAGGCATTGATCTATCTTTTCTATCTTTTTGTGAGCTGGTTTCATAACACTGAGAATCCACTTCACTACCATCCAATGTTTTTTCCCTAGATTGTTCATGTACCTACTTACAACTCCCAGTGCATGTGCAATATCTTGCATACATTAAGCTTCCAATTGTTGATGCATATGGAACTTTAGACGTATAAGCCATCTCTTCTTGAGTCTTGGGACACATCTCCTTACTTAGTTTGGAATGGATAGCCAAAGGTGTACTAACTGGTTTTGCATTCTGCATATTAAATCTTTCCAACACCTTTTTTATGTACTCATTTTGAGACAATGTTAATTTATCATTTTTACCATCTCTAGTTATTCTCATACCAAGGATTTATTTTTCAATACCCAAATCATTCATTCCAAATCAATTTGCCAATTTTCCTTTGAGCACATTTATTTCCTGCATGTTAGACCCTACAACAAGCATGTCATTTACATACAATAATAATATAATATAGCTTCCATCATTTTTCCTTTTGAGATAAGCACAACAATCATAGTGACATCTAGTATAACCTTCTTCAGACAAACCTATCAAATTTTAGATACCACTGCCTTGGAACCTATTTTAGGCCATACAAGCTTTTCTTCAACCTGCACACTAGTTTCTCTTCCCCTTTGACCTCCTAACCTTGTGGCTGTTGCATATAGATATTTTCCTCCAAGTCCCCATGGAGAAAGACCATCTTTACATGAAACTGCTCAAGATGCAAATCTTCTGTTACTACTAGAGTTAAAATAGTTCTGATTGAAGTCATTTTAACAATAGGAGAAAATATTTCATCGAAGTCTATACCTTTCTTCTGTGTGAACCCTTTCACAACAAGTCTAGCCTTGTCCCTCTTTGTACCTCCATCTTCTTCCTTCAAGTTATAAACCCATTTATTCTGCAATGTTATTTTACCTATAGGAAACGTGACTAAGTCCCAAGTTTGGTTATGTGCCAAGGCGTCCATTTCTTCTTTCATGGCTAGCTCCCACTTATTCCTAGTTTCTACCTGCATTGCTTCTTCGTAACATTCTGGTTCAATAGAATCAGTCAGCAATACATAATATAATGAAGGAGAGTATCATTCATGGGGTCTACTTATCTTGGTAGATATTCTAACACCACTTTCAAGTGTTTGAGGTGCCTATTACTGTTGTGGTTGTTGTTTTTTTTGTGGTTGTTGGTCATTATGATTTTCAGACACCTTTACTTTTTCTATGATCTCATCAAGAATTGTGTATTATCTGTTTTCTTTTTCCTATTTATTTTCCTACATCTGATCCTTATATAAGACCCTTTCATTGAATATGACATCTATACTCCTAATGATTTTGTGATTTTCATAATGATATAAGTGATAACCAAAATCACTAACACCATATCCAATAAAGGTACATTTCTTTTATTTTTCATCATGCTTTGTTCTATTTTCATTATTAATGTGGACAAACGGTTCACAACCAAAAGTATTTAAAACTGAGTAGTTTACCTTTTTACCTGTCCATGCCTCCTCTGAAATAACACCATCTAAGGAACTTGAAGGCCCTCTATTTATTAGATAAACAACAATATCTACAACATCTGCCCAAAATTTTAAAGGAAATCCTATATGCAATCTCACGCACCTTGCATTCCCCATGATTTTCCTAGTCATCCTTTCTGACACACCATTTTCTTGTGGTGTTCTTGGAACTGTCTTCTTTTTGTGAATTCCATGCTCTAAACAATACTTATCAAACTCTTTGTTGCAATATTCTCCTCCATTGCCTAATCTGAGACACATCAACTTCTTTCCTGTCACATTCTCAACCAAATATTTCCATTTGTGAAAGTATCAAATAAATCAAATTTATTTCGAATACAATAGATCCAGGTTTTTCTAGTTGCATCATCAATAAAAGGAACACAATAACAAGAGTCGCCGAGAGATGATACTTGAGAAAGCCCCCATACATATGTATGCACAAGATTTATTTTTTCTCTCTTCTTTTCTTTACCAACTTTGAGAAATATGACTCTCTTATGTTTTCCATAAACACAATTCTCACAGAAATCCAAATCAACATGCTTCAAACCTGGAAACAAATTTCTTGAGTGAAGAATGTACATCCCCTTCTCACACATGTGCTTGAGCATATGATTCCATAATGTTGTATCTACTCTTGTGGAGGTTAAAGAATTAACATAATTGGAAATAACATTGCATAAATACAATGTACCAACCTTTTCTCCTTTTGTTGTTACCAGGGTTCCTTTAGTGACCTTCCAAGTTTTATTTGTAAAAGTAGTTACACAAACTTCACCTCCCAACTACTCTATTGAAATTAGATTTTTCTTCAGATCTGGAACATGCCTTACCTCCTTCAATAGCCATTGGTTTCCATTATGCTATTTTATGAAACCTTTACCCATTCCAATGATTTTAAAGGGTTTATCCTTACCCAAATGAACCTGTCCAAAATCTCCTTGAACATAATCATGAAAATGTTTCGTATTAGGTGTGGCATGGAATAAGGCCCCTAAATCTACCACCCAAGCATCAATAAAATTTTCTAATGAAAGAATCAAAGCATCTTGCAACACATCACCTGTCACATTTTCTTCATGATTGTTTTCTTGCTGCGCGTCTCCCTCTTTCCCCTTCTGAGACTTATAGTCTTTCTTTAGGTGTCCTTTATTCCCACATTTCTAACACATTATCCCAAATATGGACTTGAATTTTCCTTTCCTTGACTTACTATGATATCTTGGGCTCTTTCCTCTTTCAATTTTTCTTCTCCTAGTCTTTGCAATCAAATCATTACCTAATGTCTCAACGGAGCTTTTCTTTCACATTTTCTCACTAAGAATAACACCAACTACATCATCAAACTTTAAAGTACTAGATTTTAGAGACAGAGTTACTAATGGCCATAACTAAGCCATTCCAACTTTCTGGTAATGAGCATAGAAATAAAAAAGCCCTAGCTTCATCATCAAAATTTACCCCTACAAAACATAACTAATTGGTAACCGTGTTAAATTCATTTAAATGATCAACAACAGATCCACCTTCTCACATCTTCATATTAAATAAGCACTTCATAAGAAATACCTTGTTTGAGGATGAGGGTTTTTCATATAGTTTGGACAATGTCATCATTTAACCATCTGTTGTGATTTCCTTTGAAATATTAAACGCTATCGATGCCGCTAGGCATAGTCAATTTGTTCTAAGTGCCTTTCTCTAGAGAATCTCCCATTTTGTGTTTTTCATACTCGTCAACTTCTTTTTCTTTCTGCCCAATGATAGGTATAGATCTCTTTGATACAAATAATATTCAATCTACATCTTCCATACCTAGTATTTTTTCTTTAAATTTCTCAACCCTAAACCTACCATCTTCTACCATTACTCCCACTCGAACTAGGAACCCTTCTCTCTTGCGAGTTTATCAACTAAATAGACCTTTGGCTCTGATACTAGTTGTTAGAAGATTATATATTACATATCAATGGAACACACTAAATATTGTAGAAACACAAACAAAGAAAACAATAAAACAAGAGAGACATAGATATACATGGTTCAACCAATTTGGGCTATGTCCATGGAGAAACAACAAGTCCTTCCTTTTATATTATCTAGAAAAATGAAGAGATACAACCTACAACAGATCTGTTGTAATTTCCTCTTCACTCTCACATAATATCCTCTCTCTTTCTTTCTTAGAAAACACACATTCATCGCTGAAATAAAATTCCCTCTACAAACTCGGGTCCAACACAATGACACCTCTAAATAAAGAAGATAATTAGGCTCCACACCCAACAATCTAGACTTGCAAAATCTTCCTCCGAGAAGAAATGAGGAAAATGTTGGATAACCTGAATCTCATCCTGAATCACATTGACACCAAGATCTCTGACATACAGTAAAAATGTGCCTTAGCAGCCTTTTCCAAATCCTATTGGGAGAAATGAGAGTTTCGCAAATCGCACTGTAAGTCCCATATGGAATTTTTATTCCTCTTATTGTTAGAAAATCTATGGAAAAAAATGTATAGTCATCCCCTTCACTTACCCAAAGTGCCCTACTTTTTAAATGCCACCCCAGCTCTTTGAATTTGAGCATTTGATCTTTCCTTCATCTAGGGCACATAGACAACCTTTAATGGCCAACATAAAAACTAAGGATGTAAAGGAATTTTTTGATCAAATAAAAAATGATTCAATTTCTTCCAAATCCCTCCTATGATCAATAGTATGGACCCTATCCCATTGTTTAACACATATTTTCAATTCTTACTTTCCATATGTCTAGGAAACCATCGCTGACATTGACGGATCCACTGTGGCTTTCTTCTAACAAGAATGAGTCAAGGATATGAAGGAATTCTCCTTGATGCAAGAGTGGTTGAATTTGAACTCAGTTGAGATTGTGGGATGCTCTAGTAAACTTATCTCCAGCCTTTTTGCTAGGGACCATGGTTTTGTGAAAGAAAATAACAAAAGGATGGTGGGAGTCGATCAGTTGGGAAAGAGTGCATCTTTTGGGAGGTCCACTAACTCCATAAATGTTCAGTGACATAAAAATCATGAGCAAACTTTGTTGGAGGAAATCTCCACTCTAAGGGCCCTGGAGGAGATATGATAGCTCATATTCTCCAAGAAGAGACCACCCTAGATGGCCCCCCTATCAAGCTAGCTCTTTTGTATTTTTCCTTTTCTTTCTAATAGTGACATTTTTTAAGGAAGATAGAGATTCATCTAGGGTAGACACATAGGGATTCAGGGATGGGACAGTTGAAATGGATGTAAGACATATGGATGAATTATATGATGGGTCTAGAAAGCGTGGTGAGTTAATAGAAAGTCCCCTAACCAGGGCCTCAAAGTTTTGGTCAGAAGAACTTGCTTGTTGCCTAGGGTTTCTATCTAAAGGGGTATCTATGAGGTAGAGGATGTGAGACTGAAACAATTAGGACTGAGGTATACCTAATGAATGAAGGATAAGGTTGATGCAACCATAGACAAAGGATGGAGTGTTAGATGAAATTATAGAGTGACGTTGTAGGGGAAAAAAGTTCTTTATATAAGAGTACGTGATATTTAAATTAAAAGATGGAGAGGTTGATTTTCAAGAAGGAATATAACCATTTAAAGCTAAACTATCAAGAAAAATTTTATCTTCTGCATAGAGAGATTGGATGAGCTTACTTGTGAGGGAAAAATATGTAGCCAAAGAAATTCTAGCAAAGAAGTAAGAGAGAGGATCATAAACAGTAGAGTCCCATAAGGAGTTCTTTATGCCTTTTGGAGCATCTGAGATCCCTGCACCATCAAAAGGAGTAAACCCCTCCCCAGATAAAGGGCTCGATAAAGCAAGAGGCAATTCATCCACATTTAGAGTGCCAACAAGATATGTTACATAATAAGAAGCCCCATTTCCTAGAGTGCCATTGGGAGAGAACTAATTCAATAACGGAGAAGGAATCGCATTTGATGCCAAACCCCTCGATGGAGTCAACCTTGTGGGAGTCATCCCAACTTATTGTTGGACCCCCAAACCCCCACCACCAAGAAACCTAGGACATACAACCATTTGCATCACGCATAATATTAGAAGCACAACAGGCCTTGGGATGTATGATCTATATACACCCAGGGCATTTGAAAGGAACTTTTCAAAAGTTCAACCTCTAGTAGAAAGATGAATCCCCAAGTGCAATTTCAGTTTTAGCTAGGAGACCCAACAATAAATCCGTCTCCTCTAGGACCCATAAGATCCTTTTTTCATATGATATCAGGGACATATTGTCAAAATATATGAATCTGCCTATACAATTCACAGCTTGAATAACTATCCGCCGAGTCCATAGTTCAAGAGGAAAACCAACTAGCTTGACCCAAAGGTATTGAGTTTTAGGCTTCTCTATGATTGGATTAAACCTTGTATGCCACCTCTAAATCCATAAATAACCTCGACCAATAACCCAGGCTTTCTTAAGAACCATCTATACATCCTCTCCATCCATGAAGTGGAAATGTAACCAGTTGTTCGTCAAAATTATGGTCAGGTTGTAGCCGAGGAGAGGTTTCCAGAGAGCAGACACCTAAGGCTGAATTTGGTCCTTTGACATAGTAATGCAGTAAATTTTCCCCATTAGGGCCTAATGTGACAAGATAGAAACCCTATTGGTATCAATATCACATCCCAGTGTGAGCATCAACTTCTCTCTTCGAACACGAAGAGATTTTGGAGCTTGGGATAGCGTGTACTTTGTAGCTAGAGGGTGGGAAAGAGGAGGAGAAATATCCTGGTATCTGGCACCTTCACCTACAGATGTTTGATCCTAACAACGATGAGTACCACTTGAAGGACTTTCCGAAGCAGACTTCTCCATGTGCAAATAAACAACACCAGGATAAGACAAAACTAAGCCTCTCTATGCAGATAGGAAGCAGAACGGGAGATAGACCTGACCCTAGATGGAGGAACATACCCCGAAAGGGGTCTTGATAGCACTGAAAAATGATTCACCAAACAAACCTCAACCCAAACACTACACTCTATCGTATACGAGCCCTTTATTTTCCATAAAAATTTGTTGTCATGCCCATATCCTCTAAGTTGCAGAGCTTAAATCTCCAATGAGATAACTAGGTTATGGCTAATAATCATACACTTGTAATTTTAGATTTTATTATTAATGCATTTCTTGACACTACTTTTTGAGATAATAATCTTACACTTATCTCTAAAACTAATTGCAAGAAATGAATTAATAATAAAACCTAAAATTACAACAATATTCTTAGGGGCACTATAATTGAAAATGATGTAGAAATTCTCACTATAGATCACCTGATAATGTAATGTACTAAAGGAAAATACTTGATCTACTTCTACTATCAAACTTTGCGGAAGCTTAATCAATTTTAGCAAGATCAATCGCAACACATATAACAGAGAAGAAGGAATCATACACATATGAAACACAGAAGAATATTCTAGGGAAAGTCTCAACTAAAAACCTTGATCTCTGTATTATCATACAAGTGGAAATATCTCAGGATTACACATGGCTTTAGCTCACAAGCGATCCAGCTCTCAGTACAATCCTTTTGCTGCTCTTAAATAGTCAAGGGCTTCTCACAAACCTTCTCCTCTGCCCTCCAAGCCTCATATTTCCTTGCGCAGTTTCTCCTGGGGTCCAATGCTGCCACCTATGTGAATTCACCTCTCACACAACTCACTAAACTTAGAAGTAACTGCATAATCCTGAAGGAGATAATTCCTTCTGCATGGATGAGTTTCCTATATAGGAAAAATCCTCCAACTGATAGTACATTGTCCCTTCCTCTGATTTCAACTGGGTCTCTAACTGAACTGACATGCATGAGTTATTTATGAGAGACTATCCAGTTATCTAAAGTGTAGCAATTACATGCATGCATGCATTAACTAACTAAACTCACAATTAATTCCACAAACTATTGGAACTAATCTAACTGGACTTAACTCAATTAACTGAGCTAACTAATTACAGCTCAGAGTACAACTCCTCCTGATCTCCTTTAATCAAGGGATAATTTCCTCAATCAATGGAGAAACGGTTGCATGTCTTCACATAGACTTCATGTTTGATTTCCTACAACTAATTAACTCAAGATGAATTAATTAATTATTTTACAAATAGCTGCTAAGATCAAATTCGAATTTTGCTTCTCAATTTTAGTTCAGGGACTAACTAAAGTTGGAATCTCTCCCGAAATGCTATTTATAGCAATGCTATTTTTAGCACTTCCATTTTTCATTCCTTGTTGCTATTTCGACACTGGTACCTCAATTATTTATAGCATTTCTTGTTGCTATTTTTAACACTCCCTCTCAACAAGAAAGGCATTCAACTCGAACCCGATCCTGAACCTTTGGAATGTTCTGCATGCAACACTTCTCCCAAGTGTTGTTGTTCCAACAACTCTGGAAACAAAAATCTCCCAATTGATCTCCCTATTGGGCTAGAAATACCCTCTGATGTTGAAGCTCCCTATGTCGCTGACAAGTGCCCCCTTTGTGACATCTGAGCTGCTGCAACACTCCATGCATCTTGTGTCATTGCACACCTCTCTGTGCCATCCTGCATTGGTGCAACACTCTTGTGCCTCTCACATTGTTGCAGCGTACTATCTCTACACTACCTTGGGATCCCTACACTGTAGCTCTCTTTGCCGCTCCATCCACATCTACCTCTACCCACTCAGCTAGTCTTGCTACTCCTCATCGGGACTCTTGTAACAAGGTCTAATCAAAGAGGCTGGGTACCTCAAGGATCCTGCCCATATTTCAACCTTCTTGGGACTATCACTTCACATCGCCCCACCTCACACTTGGAGGTATGGATGCATGTGATCCCTCTACCCACTTGGCTCAAAATTTCTGCCTACTAGAGGTCTCTGCATGAGTGGATGTATCCATTCAGTTGGCTCTCGGCTTCTCCAGTTGTGGTTGATCCACAACCTCTTGAAGTTGCTTCACCAATTGTGGCTCCTCCACAATTGTCTGAGACTTCTTCTGGTGCTGCATGTTGAGAGGTAATGTACTCTCTGTCTCAACCACCAAGTCTTCGACATTTTCCTTACTCCTCAAGGCTTTGCATACATCTTGAACTTTAAGAGCATACAGGTTCTTGACTCATGAACCAATCTGCTTCACCTGTCTCATGGTGATGTGTCTAAGGAAAACCTTTCCCTTACTGAGGACTACATCATAGCCTTTGTATTCCACCATCGCGATCAATACGAAGTTCTTATTTTGTCCTAGAACATACTTCACATCTGTCAAGGTAATGCGAGCTCCATTCTCCCTCTAAAAAACAATTGTGCCTACTCCTGATACACTATACTTTTCGTCATTACCCATCTCTATGAGTATCTGGAGATCTTTCTCCTCCAAGGTACTGAACAAAATCTTATCTCCGGTTATGTGGAATGAAGCTCCACTGTCAAGAAACCAATCAAATCCCACCATGGATGAAACCATGCATGCGATGAGGGTGGAATCCAACTCGAACTGAGAGGCCAGTGCCTCACCTTTTGATCCTTCCTTGGATCCCTTCTTGGATTTCTCCAGTGGACAATTTGTTGCATAATGGCCCACCTCATGACAATGAAATCATCGCACTTTCAATTTGTAAAACTTCTTCCCATCATGGGAAGAACTCGATTTGGGATGAGAAACCTTCTCCTTTCGTTTCTTTGCCTTACTCGCTAAGGCACAATTTTCTTCATCCTCCTTGGATGAAGAACCATCTCTGGTGCTTCTTCTTATCTCCTCCTGCATCAGATCCGACCAAAGTCGTTACCAATCTCGTAGTTTCTTTCTTCCATTTACCGAGTCTTGGTAGCTATGCTAGCTCTTAGGAAGACAGAGGAGAGAAAGATTCACCATGTCATCATCGAATGTCATGATCCCTACACTTCGAAGCTCATCCCTGCAAGTGGTGAGCTTGTTCAGATATGTAGAGATCATGTCACCCTTTTCACACTTGATTTTCTGAAGCTTGTCTTTCAGCGCCATCTTCCTCTGATCACTGTTGTTCTGATATAGATCCTTCAATGTTTTCCACATTGAAAATGGTGTCTCCTTCCCATGGAGACTCGAGACTATGTGGTCCCGAACTCCCTCCAGAAGGATTCTCCTCACTCTAGCCACACATTTCTTCCATTCCGCCAATTCTTGGGCATTAGTTGCTGCTGGCTTGGGGACTTCTTGATCAATGAAGTCCTTTAGACCATTGTCCTCTAATACCGCTTCCATGTGATCCTTCCAGGCTATATAATTCGAGCTGCCATCAAGGGCATACTCGAGTCTTAAACCGTTGAACGACATTGGTGAAATTAGAGATGTGATAAGAATTCGAATTCTGTAATCAGGAACTTCAAACTTCAAACTTCTCCCTTCTTTGTATACTATTCTTCGCTTTGATCACCTTTGTTCTGATACCATGTAGAAATTCTCATTGTAGATCACCTGATAATGCAATGTATTAAAGCAAAATACTTGATCTACTTCTACTATCAAACTTTGTGGAAGCTTAATCAATTTGAGCAAAATCAATCCGAACATATATAACAGAGAAGAAGGAACCATACACATATGAAACACAGAAGAATACTCTGGGGAAAGCCTCAACTAAAAACCCCGATCTCTGTATTATCATACAAGTGGAAATATCTCAGGATTACACAAAGCTTTAGCTCACAAGCTATCTAGCTCTCAATACAATCCCTCTGCTTCTCATAGACATTTAAAGGCTTTTCACAAACCTTCTCCTCTACCCTCCAAGCCTCCTATTTCCTTGCGTAGTTTCTCCTGGGGTCCAACGCTGCCCCCTGTGTGAATTCACCTCTCACACAACTCACTAAACTCAAAAGTAACTGCGCAATCCTGAAGGAGATAATTCCTTCTACATGGATGAGTTTCCTATATAGGAAAAATCCTCCAACTGATAGTACACTATTCCTTCCTCTTATCTCAACTGGATCTCTGACTGAACTGACATGCATGAGTTATTTATGAGAGAATATTTAGTTATCTGCAGTGCAACAGTTACATGCATGCATGCATTAACTAACTGAACTCACAATTAATTCCAAAAATTGTTGGAACTAATCTAACTGGACTTGACTCAGTTAACTGAGCTAACTAATTACAGTTCAAGGTACAACTCATCCTGATCTCTTTTAATCAAGGGATAACTTCCTCAATCAATGGAGAAACTCTTGCATGTCTTCACATAGACTTCATGTTTGATTTCCTACAACTAATTAATTCAAGATGAATTAATTAATTATTTTACAAACAACTGCTAAGATCAAATTCGATTTTTACTTCTCAATTTTAGTTCAGGGACTATTTAAAATTAGAATCTCTCCCAAAATGCTATTTATAGCAATGCTATTTTTAGCACTTCCATTTTTTATTCCTTGTGGCTATGTCCAACACTGGTACCTGAAATGCTATTTATAACAATGATGTTTATAGCATTTCTATTTATAACATTTCTTGGTGCTATTTTCAACAAACGACACTAACAAAAATTTGAATATAGATAGATAAAACAACATTCATTCCATTCAATAACTTAAAATAACTCAAATTAACATATATATTAAACCTTTTATTAAATAAACATATTATTGATAAACATACAAGAGTTTCATAAAATAATTTCATTATTCTACATAATTAATATTAAATTAATTAAATTATATTGAAAATTATTTTAAATACTATATATATAATTTTTTAGTTTATATATATATCTTTGGCCTTTGTTATTCGGTTGAAGTGTATTGGATATTAACTTCAAATTATATGATATATGACGGAAGACTTGTTTTTATATATTCGAAGAAAATTATGATATGTTATCTCTAGGTTTGTAGATATACATGTGAAGAAAATAGAGAAGAATCTGATAAGATTTTTAACATTGAAAAAAGATGGTATTATATATATTAATTAGATATTTATGTTTAAAAATAGTTTTTAATGATATAAAATTTAATATAAATAATAATATATGAATTATTTGGATATTAAAAAATATTTTATGATTGAGTTGAGAAGTTTAATCTATAATCTAGTGCGAAGGTTTTCTAAAAATAAAAATAAAATATTTTTTAAATAAAAAATAATATTAGTTATAATATTATATATATGTGTGCGTGTTATATTTATATTTAATTAGTTGTTTATATGACTTAACATTATTTCATCTAAAGTAATTAGAAGAAAAAAAAATATTGTGAGTAAAACGTTTAAATCTTATACTTTTCAAAAATATTTTAACAAGTGATATCAACTTCATATATATTAATGTTTTATAGAATAAAATATCCAATGTGAATTATAAATAAAATATTTTAATACGAATTAATATTGACATATACTTAAAAATATATTAATAACAAAAACTCCAGTGTAATAATTTGATCCATAAGCTCATATTAGATCCGTGGTTGAGATAAATCTATGCTAGTTTAAAATTGTTTTATATATAAAATTATTTTTTATAAATATTTGACTAAAATTTTAATAATACAATTATTTTTTATAAATATTTAACTATAATTCTAATAATAATTTAAAAAAGAAAAGATTTTATATTTTAAAAATAATTTTCAATGATATAAAATTTGATACAAATAAGGATTTATGAATTATTTAGATATAAAAAATGTTTTATGATTTAAAATTGTTTTATATATACAATTATTTAATTATAATGTTAATAATAATTTCAAAAATAAAAAAATATATTTTATGATAAGAATATGTTGCTTTTTATTAAATAATAATTTAATTTTGTAGTGAGATCATAATTTAAATGTAAATATATAAATATATTTAATATCTTGAAATTAATAACTCAAATTTACTTTCTTGAAAATATCCCCTAAATGTTTTAAGGATATTACACACATTAATAAAATTACGAAGGTCCAGTGTGGGTGCTTTCCATTGTCATTGTCAATAAAATTTTAGACCATACAAGTTGTGTATGGCTCTTGTAAATATTTTAAATTTTAAACATTAAAATATTTGGAGGAAGATATGCATGCCACGTAGGAAGGCCATCATGCATGCGATGTATGGCATGATGGATGATGGCATGGTTACTAAAAGGTGGGGTTAGCAATTGATTAAGGCGACGTGGGTGGATATCGTTAAGAAGGGGTTCCATCAGTCAGCGTCCCCCCTCCCCCGTAGGCGAAGGGAGTGCAAGTTGTATGTTGTCTGGGGCGGTGGGGAGCAGAGCAAGTTGCAACTATAAAAGTATTGCCAACCATACAAGTTGCCACGGACTATGCCGGATTATTTGGATTGGAGTGGACACCAAGATGGTGATGGCAGCGCAATAGGACAAAAGTGCACCACCTAATTTGCCGCCCCCCTCCGCCTCATTTTCCTCGCAACATTTTCAGGTGAACGGATATGACGCGGTGAAGAATTAAAGGCCGCCAACCCACTCTTTTATCGCCACCCTTTATTTTATTTTGTCATACGAAACTTGAGTGGGATCCAAAGTGCTAAGATGTGGCGTTGCGTTTGCGATTACCAATTTGGGAAATCCTTTTGCTTCCTAGCTTAACTACCCCATGTGCCATTGTGAAACAAGTGGAGCACGGAGCACGACAAGCATGCTGCCTAGCCTCTCGGAACTAGAAAGTCCTAACTAAACTACAAGAATTCCACTGGGAGCTATGTAGTTGTTTTCATTGTATTATTGGTCCCTCTTATTCTATGGTACAGTTATGTGTCAAATTCATGTAGTTATGGTCTTGTTCTTCCCCCATTTTAAATTTTCCCATGTCTATCCACTTTGGTGTGTCAGAGTCTGTCGTTTTGGATAGCACAAAGATTTGGATTCATTCATCTATGTGGTTTGGCCTCACATAATTTAACTGGAAATCTCACACAACCCTAATCTCAATGTGCATGATCATTTTACTTGCCTCACATAATTTAACTTGAAATCTCACACAACCCTAATCTCAATGTGCATGATCCTTTTACTTTCCATATTAATCATTGTACCATACAGTGAATGTACATACATTAATCCTTGTACCATGCATGTGTTATTGGATTGCATTGCATAGAATGGCGAGACTACATAGGTTTGAAATGGGCGATGGTCCCATGAGGCAAGTCCTTGTGTATTGATCCTCAATGACTTTACAAAAGCCCATGTCTAAAAAGAAGTTGAGAACGAACCAACATCTAAACCCTTTAGCCAAGGTACAAGACATGGAATCTTTAGGGGGCAGGTCCAAATATAACTTTTTGAATTGATGTGAAGCTATGGAATAAGTACAAAATAATCAATCATTGCATCTAAAATGGGGATGGAACATAAATCCTTGGGCTCACACTTCAAATAATGTCAAAAAGAATAAGAAACCATCCATTCACCCTTCAAATAGTGTCAAAAGAAATATGACCAAGCACCGTGGAGGTGATTAATACCAAAACAACTTTGCCTTTGTGTTGCCACTAGCCTAGTCTTTTCCAAGGAAGTGATTAATATAAAAGCAACTTTGATATTCTCCATGTGTATAAAGCTCTTCATTCCCTTGGTCTTTGGGGTTCTCGATTTGTGTAGATTTGCCTTAGTGTATGCGATATTTTGTCTCGGAAAAGTTACCTTTAATATGTTCCATGGGTATAAATCTCTTCATTCCCTTGG
The DNA here is from genome assembly GCA_031772625.1 of Pinus tabuliformis. Taxonomy (NCBI): domain Eukaryota; kingdom Viridiplantae; phylum Streptophyta; class Pinopsida; order Pinales; family Pinaceae; genus Pinus; species Pinus tabuliformis. The sequence continues at coordinate 872,476,097 of CM062812.1, forward strand.
TCTTTGGGGTTCTTGGTTTGTGTAGAATTGCTAAGTAGAAAGTATTTTTAAATTTGGGAAAAAGTTATTTTAATTAAACATCTTTTAAAATGTGGGAATGGGTCTTTTCAACGTGTATAAAGTTCTTAAACCTTGGTCTACGGTGTTCTTGTAGACTTTCATGAGAACTTTTTAATTTTGAAAAGTCATTCAAAATATACATCTTTTAAATTTCGAACACAAAAACCAAAGCCTAGTGCCTAGGTATCGTACGATGACTTGTATGCATTATATAATGAAACCAATTTATGAAGAAACTTGGGGGTAACTTTTTCGTGGTTACTTTGAATTTGCTTATATTTAAGTATATTTTCATGCAACTATGGTGTTATACATTAAGTACATTTTATGAAAGTTATGTCTAGTTGCTTTATACGAAAGACTTAATTGCAAAATAGTCAAATAAATTTATGCAAAACAATTTATATGTTTTAATTTTATATGATGGATGGTTAGTATTGTAGTAACTACTATAGCTCTGATTTTACTTATTAAAATTATATATATTTATTTACTTATTTATTTATTTTAAAAATGCTTTATTTTATTTTTTTAAAATATATATTTTTTCTTTTTTGTTATTTTATATATTGATTTTTTTAGTTTGTTTATATATTTTGATGGAATTTACTTTATGTTTATGAAAGAAAATTTCTTTTCTATTTTTGTACATGTATTAAAGTCATTTAAAAATACCAAATTTCTATAGATTCATTTCATCATATTTTATGTATTTGACATCTTTCTCTCTAACACTGTGCAATCTTATTCCTGCATTTTAACACTACTTACAATCCTAAAAATCCAAACACTAAAAATACATTATTATGTTGGTGGTTGCAACGTGAGTCAAATAGGGCTTTCAATATACTTGTCAAACACACACAAGATAGTTATCACTCAAAGTAATGGGCACCTTTTCTTCTCATATTTACCATCATTTAAATCAAAACTCATTTCCACTTACCACCAAAATTCTTTGCTTCTAAAACATTTCTCCTTTCACTACCAATATTTAGTTTCTGAATTATTGTGAGTGATCATATAGCTCTAGGGCAAAGGGTAAGTGGGGCCCATCTTTGGAGGGCCATATCTCTAAATCCAGAGGTCAGATTTGTTAATTTTTTAGATTGCTCTATGTTGTATTAATTACTTTAGTCCAATTCAATACTTCAATTAGCAATCTTTCCAAATACCATTAGTCTTTCCATTCATCAACGATAATTGAAGATAGAACAATACATGTTATGGAAAAGGAGACAATCAACACATCAACAAGAGACACCAGATTTGGTCAAGGACTAGGGAAAAGCCTCACTAGGGGGGAAACCCTTTGAAAAAATTTCTTCTATTATATTGCCATAAAATGTTCAATAGAGAGTAAAATGAGTTTAATACAATATGATCTAATAACCCAATCACATTTAGAAATATGATTCCAAGATCAAGATATATCAGAGTCAACTTTTTCTATATGTGGTTAATTGTGATCAACTGTAGTCAAGGGTCAAAACTCAGTCACGCTTCTCGGCCTTGTGGATGAGGAGTTGTGTGTGTGATTAAAGGTTTCCAATTGCTCCCTTGAGCCTATGATGTCTACGACTATTGCTGAATCTACCCTGTGGCATGCCAGCGATTGTAACCCAAAACCCTAAAATAGATGTGAGCCTCGGACCCTGTAATTGCGGACCTTTGCGAACTTATTTTGTCATCTCGGCCTCAGAATTGTGCGAACCAATCAATGAAGAAGAGAAAATAAGATGTTTGGTGATATCCAAATGATCTTGAGGTCACTTGTATTTATAGGCTTCCAGGGGTGTTAATTTGCTTTGGCGTCAACCTTGTCCAAATGTGCATATGTGGGATTTCATTCATAAGTACACTTTCCCTTATCCGATTTAAGTGATCTTTAGGTCGATTTTGGTCCTCTTGAAAACAGGAATTCAATGCAATCATCATATCCACCGTAGTTGAATAATTTAACACTCCCTCACAACTAGGGAGAATTCCACCTATCAATATCTCATTGAACATCTTGTCTACATATGATGTCCCATCTCTGCTCAACTCTATCTACTGAAACATTCTTGAATCTAGAGAACAAGATTTTTTAAAGTGTTTCACCCACACATGCACATTTGGACAAGGTCGGCCCCAAAGAACATTGGACACCCATGGAAGCCTATAAATACAAATGACCTCAAGCTCATTTGGACATCGCCAAGCATCTTCTTCTTCTCTTCTTCATTGATTGGTTTGCACAGGTATGAGGCTGGGATAACAAAAGAAGTTCGTAAAGTTCTACAATTACAGGGTCTGAGGCTCACACCTATTTTAGGGTTTTGGGTTACAATTTTTGGTTTTCCATAAGGTAGATTTGACCAGAGTCATAGGGATCACAGGCTCATGGCAGCAACTGGAAACCTTCAGTCACACGCACATCTACTCATCGACGTGACCAGGACGTTTGACAGTTTTGACCATTGACCGAAGCTAACCACAATTGACCACAGATAAGAAAAGTTGTCTCTGATATATCTTGATGTTGGAATTGTATTTCTGAATTTGATTGCGTTATTGGATGATATTGTATTAAGCTCATTGTACTCTCTATTGAACATTTTATGATAATCTAATAGAAGAACCATTTCCAAAGGGTTTTCCCCCTAGCGGGGTTTTTCCCTGGTCCTTGACCAAATCTTATGTCTCGATTTTCTCCTTTGTCATTGCATTTATTGCATTATCTTCAATTACTATTGATGAATGGAAAGACTAATTTTATTTGGAAAGATTTCTAATTGAAGTACTGAATTGGGCTAAAGTAATTGATAGAAAATAGAACAATCTGAAAAATTAACATGGTATCAAATCTAAGGTGGAGGACAAGCCCAAAAGGAGACAAGAATTCAAGCAATCATCTTTGGAAAATTGAAGGATATAATCTAGTCAAGTCAAGATGTCTTCCTTCTTCAAGGAAAATGAAAAGTTGGGTGACTCATCTAATTTTGCTACATGGAAAGTCATGTTGGAGATCATAGCTGATAACAATGATGTTCTGGATTACATTCAAGGAAAAGCACCTAAGCCTCTAAAGAATGCTTCCATTGTTGTCAAGAACAAGCACAATAAAGGTGAGTTAAAACAAAAGCAAATTATAACCGATGGTGTACAAGATAATCTACTTGCATATGTTGGAAAATTGAGAAGGTCTAAAAGATATGTAAACAAGATATCTAGAATGTATGAAGTCAACAATTTGAATGAAATCATCTCCTTGAAACATGAACTCAAATACACTAAAATAAACAAAGTAGAGTCTGTGCAATCCTACATTATGAGGATATCTCACCTTAGAGATCAATTGCGAAGAGTTGGGGAAACTATGTCTGACAGGGAATTGGTGATCATAAATCTAAGAGGTCTCCCTCCTATTTGGGAAACCTTCATCACTACCATAACAAACAACAATTTCCTCCTTTCATTTGATAAAATTCTTGGAAAGCTTACTCAAGAAGAATCAAGCATGATACCAAGAGGAAGGATTCAAAATCATGAAGAAGGAGAACCTACTACATTCGTCACACAAATTAAGAAGAAGAATGGAAAATAAGGTCCATCAAGAAATACTCCACCTCAAGATACAAAAATAAGTAATGATAGAACATCATCTCACATTGAATTTTATAATTTTCACAAGAAGGGTCATTATGCTAGAGATTACCACGAGAAGAAAAATGGTCCATGCTACAACACTAGAAGCAATAACATGTTTGATGATCGAAGAAGAAGATATGACTGAAGGAATTATCACAATGGAAGAGATGAAAGAAGAAGAAGATATTCTTCAAGTTACCATGAAGAAGATCGTCATCCTCAAAAGAAGTCAAGATACTCCAGGTAGGAAAGTAATGTTGGCAAACAATATGAATATATGTTTATTTCCTCTCGTACTAGTTCATCTCCTCTAAATTCATGGGATAGTTGGTTGGTTGATAGTGGGGCCACTCATCACTTCTCTGTTTATAAGGAAGTTCTCTCTAATTTTGTGGAGAGCGAGTCAAATTTGAAAAACATTCTTGGAGACAACTCCACTCATCTCGTTAAAGGTTTTGGGTCTATCAAATTTCATTTTAATTTAGGAGAATCTATTTTTCTTCATGATGTGATGCATGTGGCAAGGTTAAAGAAGAATTTGTTATCAATATATACTTTGGAAGACAAAGGGATGAGGTTTTCCTTAATTAGGGGAAATATTCTTACTTGGCCTTCTGGATCACCTGTGAGAGATGTATTCACATTAGGATCAAGACATGAAGGACTCTACAAGGTTACTGGAAGACCACTTCTAGCATTGGTACATGATACTAATCATATGAGTGAGCTATGGAACCATTGATTGGCCCATCTACATTATGATTCTCTTCCAAAATTGGAGAAATTGGTCTCAGGGAATCCCAAGGTTCAAGCCCAACATGATGGAGTATGTCTAGGATGTGCCAATGGGAATAAGACAATGGGACCATTCCCCTCTAGTGAGAACAAGACAAATGATATCCTCCATATCATTCATTGCAACTTTGGTGGTCCAATGTCTATACACTCTCTTGGTGGCCATATCTATTATATCAACTTCATTAAAAACTTTTCAAGAAAGACATGGATATATTATTTGAAGCACAAGGATGAAGCCTTTGAAATGTTCAAGGAGTTCAAAGCTTTGATTGAAAATCAAATAGAGAAGAAAATCAAGATATTTATGTCTAAAAACGGTGGAGAGTACACTTCGAATGAATTCATTGATTTTTGTAAGAAGGTATCAAGAAGGAAATGATTGTGCCCTATACTCCTGAAAAAAATGGATTCGTTGAAAGGAAGAAAAGTTCTATTGTAGAAGTTGCTCATTCCATGCTCGATGATAAAAAGTTTTCGAAGTTTCTTTGGGGAGAAGCAACAGATGCTGATGTGTATGTTCAAAATAGGGTGCCTTATCAAGCATTGGATAATAAGATACCCGAAGAAGTGTTCACAAGTGTTAAGTCTGATGTTAGCCATCTTCATATATTTGGCTTCCATGTATACTTTCATGTGCCGAAGGGAAAAAGAAGCAAGTGGGAAGCCACGAGAAGAAAAGGTATGTTTGTTGGATATTATGAAAATTTTAAGGAATTTAGAATATAAATTCCTGGTTAAAGGAAGGTTAAGATTAGAAGGGATCTAACATTCGATGAAGATGATTCCCTTGGAAATGAAAGAGACCTTCCTCCATCTCCTCCTCTTGAGAAGAATGATGATATGGATATTTTGGATGGTACTTTTGTGCCCAAATATGAGATAGATATTGTTGATGATCCCATGGATCCCATGGATCCCTTAGATCCTGCTCCATGTGATCCTCTTGCCAGGAAGAGGCCATTTCATCTTTGAGACACATTACAGGATGATTAGAGATGAGCTCCTGTTCGAAGATCATTTAGAGAAAGGAAGAAGCCATGAAGGTATTAGGGATATGTTGCATCCATGAGCACTATGATTCAAGCCGAACCTCCCACATTCAAAGAAGTCGTAACAAAACAAGTTTGGAAAGATGCTATGATCGAAGAATATGAAATGATTATAAATAATTATGTATGGGATGTTGTGCTGAGACCGAAGGGGAAATCTACGGTGACTTTGAAGTGGCTATTCAAGATCAAGCATGGAGTTGATGGCATCATTGAGAAATATAGGGCAATGTTCATGGCTCGAGGATTCTCCCAGAAACAGGAAGAATATTATGATGATATATTTTCACATGTGGCTCGATATACAACCATTTTTTTGATAGTTTACCTTACCGCAAGTTAGGGATGGAATCTTTATCATATGGACGTAAAGACAACATTCCTCCATGGTATGTTACATGAAGAAGTGTATGTTGAGTAGCCATAGGGTAGTCCAAGGAATGTCATTGATTTTGGTTTTATATGTTGACAGTCTAATCTTGACAGGTAATGAGTCCCTGATTGTTAAGTGTAAGAGGGAGATAACCTTTGAATTCAAGATGAAGGACCTTAGACTCATGCACTAATTTCTAGGCATTGAGGTGTCGCAAAGGCCTAGTGAGATTTTCCTTTCACAAGGAAAATACATTGTGAAGTTGTTGGAAATATTTGGAATGACAGAATGCAAGTCACTACCCACACCAATGGAAATGAACTTCAATAAGTTATGTGGAGAAGATGCAGGACCCAATTTGGAAAATCCCTTCACGTATAGATAGTTGATTGGGGATCTGATGTTCTGTTGACGGTGTTGGACCCGCCAACATGTCAAGGGGATATCCACAGTAAGAAGTCCCAATTAGACCTTAGACCATTTGGTGTAGGAGTCCCAGCAGTGGGTTGTAAGGTAATGTCTTGACCACGGTGTCACACAGAGGAAAGTAGAATACCTCTATCAGCAGCAAGGGTGTGACTGATGCAGTGAGTCAAGGAAGGGGTATGAGAGGTTCCAACACTTCGAAAGGGGAAGGAGGTGAAGGTGAGTTCCAGGTGGAAAGGGATTAGTCCCAACTTGGCTAGGAACAAACAACACAAAGGACATGCACAACTTCTGGCGAAGTAGTCCACTCGGATGCAACAGTCAAATCATACAAGGTAAGATAACACATACAACACTCATGGATCAGTCCGAGACGAGTGTGACGGTTGTCATAGCAAGGTTCAAGTGAATTTTTTTTAATGTCTGACAGAGAAGTCGACACGAATAGTGACACCATTAACAACATATGCAACACATTAATAACAAGATTCATATAATTGCATGTGAATTAGTTCATACACAAGTACGTAAGTTAAACAACACATATCATTAAAGCAACCGGAGCAATCCCAGTACAATAACAACATATGGATGAAAATGTGCTCACTCTTATTATATAAAGAAGTGTAAGTCACAATCATACAATACATCCATATAAACCTGCTAGCCCCAACTGTGGAACGTTATAGCCACATCCGCTTGCTCCTCCAAAGAAATGTACTAGCTCCGTGCAGTGGAGAAGCCAAGGTGCATTACAATACTGTTCAAGCCTTCCTCAAAATAGTCTTAGTAGAAGATTGGTTGACCAAAAGCATTTACAATGAGTTATGAGGGACTATTTATAGGAAAGGGTGGGGTGACCCTTGACATTCCCCTTTGTGACCATTCAACTACCCTCATGACTCTTCACCTACTATACGATTGTTACATCCACTCTTGACACTTGACTTACACTTGACATGACTCAACATTGCAATGCACATGTACCCATGTGAACAATGGCTTGGACAAGCCAAAATAGACATCATTCGGACTTAGGCAACCATAGAAGTCCAACTGCTCGACATCCTCACGCTAATCAACTATGACATATTGATGCCAAGATTGGTAGTCCTTGAGAGTGTCTGTGTGTTCTATTGTGACATCATAGTTCCGGATCTGACACCAGATACATGCTTGCAGCTCAACCGAATTGGCCTTCATCAGCTTTGGCAATTGAAGCAAGGCTCCCTTGTACTTCATTGTCCATGCTCACATGTTATCAATAGCATTATGTACGTTCTTCAAGATGTGTACTCTTCTTGCACATCATTGCTGCCATCCATGGAGATGAGAGACTGCTTGATGCACGATACCAAACTTGGAGTACAATGCTCGCATAACTATGTCCAAGGACAATACTTCATCTAGTATTACCTTGTTTAGTTCAACTTGAGTAGACATTGTCACCAAGTCTCCTCCCTGCTTGGCCACCTGCAGTTCCTTCGCCATTTGCTCATTCTCAGCCATGAGAAAATGAACACTTGAGCTAGTGGCTTCGACATACACTCTAGTTGCATCGGCAACATAGCTGGATGTTTGTGCACATCAGTCACGATCACTTTCTCTTCAAATTGGGTTGGGGATGTTTGGTCCTCCAGAGTTGGTACTCTCTGAGACTTCACAACTCTATGATGAGATTTGTCAAAGGAGATGTTGTGCATCTATGCTTCCAATTGATCACCAAGGATCTCAGTGCCTCCTTGGTCAATCGAGTCTTTCTCATCATCAGGATGCAATGAAGTGGGTGAGTCGACCTCTTTGTGGTGAGGCATGAGGTCGGTATCCTGTTCCAAATCCTGTTGCTCCATGTCTACATCCAAATGTTCAAGTGCCTATCCTATCTCATGAGCAATGTCTTGCCCCTGTGATGGTTCACCTTGTTCACCTGATGCCAGCTATTCAGATGAATCAACTACTTGTATAGGCACTGCTTCGTTTGTTTTCACATGATGCACCCTCTACTAAATTTGTTGCTTCTGCGCTTCGTGCTCCTATTGGCATAGCTATTGTTCTTTCTGGAGTTGCTCCCTCAGCTCATGTAACTCCTTCTTTGCTTCTTCCATTCTCTTATTATACCTTTAGCTTTGAGCGATTCGCTTGTCACGATGCTGCCTCTTCGCATGAATAGCCATAGCTACTTATTCTACAAGTGGATCTGCTTGAAACTTGCATCTTTCCTTATCCTCCATGTGGTCGACAATCTTCCTCTTCCCTTGGTCATGCACAGGTATGTTTGGCTCTGTTGCCTCTACTATTGCTGCTACTACTGCTACTTCTGGTGTTCTCCGTGATGCTGCTTCATGCTTCCGTGCTAACCACTCTACGGAAAAATTGACCTATTCATTGGGTCTGGAGGAATGGTAGCAGTACCTCCATGAGTCTTCCTTCGCCCAATGAAATGCCCCATGGATCCAATTGAACTGAACTCTCATGCAATGATCCTTCCCAATGCAATTTGGGTCACACGGTTGAAGCTTCGGAGGTTGAACGGGTACTTCTTCATCTGTTCAGCTTCAACATTGGCTTACTTGATTTTCCAGATATTGTATAACCCAATCCGCAATGGAAGAGTGGGCCAAGGTGCCTTCTTCTTCCACTATAGCCTAGTTGTTAATCTTGCTGAGATACGATATGCTACTTCCTGCATGATAAGCACATCCAAAGCAAACTTTGGTAGAACATACAAAGGCTTCTCCACACTGAACACTCAGATGAATGTGTTGGCCGGTGAGGCATACCAATATGCAATGCCTAACAATTCCCTCATTACTTCTTCTAACATGCAGGGTGGATCCTATTTGAATATCAACCTATACACTGGGGTGAAAAAATGGTCGGACAGCCATATGATCACTCCTCTGAAGCTGCACTCAGACAATAACTTGAAATACATGTTCACAACAGTCTTCACCGGTGACCATACCCACTCCAAGCTTGGAAACTCATGTCAGGCACAAACTGCATCTAGAATGTAGGCGGACATGTAGATCTCTACATGAATTCCTTTGGGTGACTGTCTAGCCGTTGTGACTTGCTCCTTCAGCTAATGAGCCAGTATGCTAGACTAGTTGCATGGTCTTCCTTCTCTAACCAGTTGGTCCAGCGCGACCACCCAACTCTGAGGGAAGGTCTCAGTGCCCACTTGGCCACTCATTCGACATTATTATGTGGAATTTTTCATCTACGGATAAACATAACTTCCTTAGGTGGGTAGCTACACCTAGAACAACAGATTTCAAGAGTTTAACCTTTTCCTATAGAAGATAAATAAGACAAGGGACCTGCTTGTTATCTTTCTCTTCCCTTTGTCTCCTTTGAATAACTCTTGTCACTCCTTCTGGAACTAAGTCCACTTGATAAGTACCTGCAATCATAAACAGAGGACAAAAACCAATCAAAGCAAGAGACCTATCTACTATAAGCAAATGGAATCGAGATCATTTACACATATAATCATCATACATAAAGACGAGAATATGGGAAAAGGTGTAAACAACTTTATTAAGTAGAAGGAAGAGTTACAACCAAAGAAGTCTGATCCCATGTCACTCATCTAGCTTGAGTTCCATCCTTTGTCACACCAAAAGCACAACACTCTGGCACCATAACGGTACTTGCTTACAATCTCAAATTGGGCATTGAATGGATTTCCAATTTGGGAGTTAGTTTCCATGGAGGAAGGTGTTGAGGGCCCCGAAATCAGGTCGACAACAAGGGGGATACCCACCCGGTCCGGAACCTGGATGGTGGCTCCTTGCCCGTTTGGAGTAGCGGGTCCGACTGTGGGTAATGGGACCAGTTTCCCAATGTGAGGGATGTGCGTGTGTGTAGAGTTTGATGGTATTGATCTAAGGGGTATTTTTAAGCTAATTTAATTCTAACTTCTAATCTAACTCTATGCTATTATAATCTAATGGAAAAACAATATATCTAGTCTACGCTAACCCGGGGTATTTTCTCTTATTATGCGATCTAAAAAGATTTCGAACAATAGCTGGTAATAAAGATCATTCAGCTATTATAAGAATATAAATCAATGAAGATAAACCATTCTGCATAAGAAGTTAGGCAAAACAGTTGTGAACAGCATATCACATAATTAGTTATTCATATGTCAAGCATAAACAAATGACTCCACTGTACAGAAGTGCCAAATGGTAATACACACATTCATACATTAACATATAAAGAACTCAGCTGCATATCACTTTAGGAATATAAGCAGAAATTAGCCAAGAGATAAAAGTACCATTTATGATTGATTTCACTAATAAACTTCAAGCAATAACGATTTATTTCTACTTGTTCTAATATCTGCTAAGAGTACAGAAGTGCAACATCAGTAACAGACATTAAAATGCAAACATAAATAAATCTCGATCCATCCATTCATCAAAATCCTCCTCCGAGGGTGCAGAAGTGCATGTTCTGAGGATAAGTTTTTTGACAGATTTCCGGACCCTTCTCCAAATGCCATGAGAAGGGTTAAATACTACTAACTAATTAATCTTAATTACACAAATTTAGGGAACGGCTTCAAATGACCGCCCTCTTACTAAAAGCAAATTTATTTCTAAAAATCAAATCTAATTTCTAACCGTTTCTGTATCTGTTCTTTAGTGATGTAAGCAATGCGCTATTCGCCCTGAAAGAGTTGGCTGGTTGTCCTTTCCTTTTGTTCGAGCTTGATAATTAGAAATGACAAGAGCTGGCACCTCTTTCTGACAGACTAGAAGATATTTTCGAAGACCTTTCTCTGGCTGGGTGTATTCACTGTGCGCACACTTAGTACAACCCAATTTCTTTTCGAACTGATTTTGCTGTTGCTATTTTGGTTTCCAGTCGTGTGAATGACTCAATGAGTTAGGATTCGTGCTGTATGGACAATCCCCTATTTCGAGAATTGTTTCCATTCTTTGTTCCAGGCTTTTCTGGAGCGTCTTCCTTCTCTTGCGCTTCTTTCTCTGCCTTACCAAGTCTGAGCTTCAGGATCTTTTGTAAACACGCTGCTTTTGTGCGCCCTTGACTCTGAGTCTTGGATATTCTATTTTCATCAGTGCCTGTTGGGTGATACTCTGGAATCCGCGGTTCTGCTGCATGCGACATCCATTTGCGGAGGCATCTTCTCTCTGTTGTCTTATTGGTGCTCTTCCCTTTTCCTTAGGTGTTTCCTGCATATAGATTTATATCAGTCGCATGTCTTGCAATTTACGCAAAGAAGAAGGGAAATGATGAAAAGATTGACATGAAAGCATTAAATTCTAATGAATGCGTAATTCTGACATTCATCATGACTTGACTCTTCGATAAATTCGATGCAATCATCTCTGGATACTCAAGCATGCGGTCATTAATTTCCCTTAAGGCGTGCGTTCAATTTTGGGTTTACCGTGTATGTCGGAGAATTCTTGCGATGAGTCTTTTCTGCGATTGGCATCGTAGTATCGAGGGCTGCGACGTCATTAAGTGTTATCGCAGGTCGCCAATATCGCAGACATCACAGATCGCAGACATCGCAGATTTCATTCAATTGCTTATGCTGCTTCATGCGACGCTTGCGATGTGCAATGTCGCATATCGGCAGTCGGTGGTTCCTTAAGGTTTTCTCTTCAAGAGCGTTTTGAATGCATGCGACGCGATGAACTTCGCGTCGCTTCTTCGCAGCTTTGCTTTTCGCGTTTAGGAAGCGCTTCACTCTCTCTTTGCGATGCGATCAAGCTTTTAGGGAGAAAAATACAAAAACTTTAACAAAAATATTTTTTGGATTTTATGTTCAGGGTCCCCCCTTTGCTTGGTGTTATTGCTAATATCAAACAAAAAAGGGGGGGGGTTGTTGGTGACCACAACAATGGCGATTCACTGTGAAGAACCAGTTATCTCTGCTTTTCTATTGATCGTTCACTTCCGAAACAGCAAAATTCTTATATGTCTAAATTTTGTTATGAACAGATAGAGTAGATTACCCCTCACCTCGTCAACAATACTTTGTCTCAACCTTTTTCATCCCAATTTCTTGCTTCCTCAGGCTTTTTCTTGCATTTGCACCAGACATTACTTGGTCTTGATTAAAGATAAAATAAGGTCTTCTCTGCGTACCGGCTTAAAAGTATGCTCATTTGTCGTAGGTAGAGCCTCTGCTGCTCGCAAGCGTCCATAGCCTCAACAGGGTTACCATTTTATCCAACAATGATCCTTTTTCCTGCTTGAGGTTACTCGCAACAGTCCAGAGAAAAATCCTTTTTGACACACTTTTCCTTTTTGAATTCTCTAAAGAACAATGTCTTGGTTTGGTGGCCAAATTATGACACAGTCACTCACTTGATTTACACTTTTGCTGAACAAGCCGGCTCGTGATGAGACCTCTTGTCTTTTGATTGCAACAATCTTAAGTCGTTGCCCTGTTTTGATAGACAGTATTGGCAAAGTCAGCAAGTTATAATATCTGTGATTGTGATAAGCCGGCTCGTGATGAGACCTCTTATTCTTTGAGATATAGTGTTTTGCTTGGATTATTTCTCTGAATGCTGCAATTCCCTTTTAGCAGGGAGGAAGTCAATGTTTTTCCTTAAGAAAGCTCTAGATGACAATAATAGAGTTTTTTTTTTAAAACAACAGTTTTGCAGAGAATACCCATTTTATTATTGATGATACCTTTCATTATGCTGATACAAAACAATTCTTTACCAAAGGTTGCTTTCGTCAAAGTTTTCTGAGGTTGAAACTGATATCGTAATCAAGGTGAAGTTAACTCTATTTGTTAATAATAAAATTCATATTTTTCAAAAATTTTGCTATTTGTACAAGCGAAATCAAGATCTGATAGAGAATTGGCATGCTCTTTTCATGAATCCTTTTTAAATGATCATTTACAACCGGTTTTATTCATAAAAAGAAAAAACTAAATCAAAATAAACTAAAAAATAAATCTATCCTACAAAATTTAGAACAATTCTCTCCTAAGGAAAATACATTTTGAGAATTTGTCCATTCACAGGCAGAGAATCTCTTCTGCCTGTTAAGTCCTGCAACACAAAAGTTGACGGGCCTATGACTTCTACAATCTGAAAAGGACCAAGCCACAGCTTCTGGAATTTCGTATGTTTGCCCTTTTCTTCACGTGCCTTATCCCATTTTAAAACTAAATATCCCGTCTAAAAGTTTTTTTTGGTCATGATGTTTGAGTCGAAAGAGGATTTTATTAGCACCTGGTGGTGAGCATGGGTTTTCTTAGCCTGTTCTCGTCGTTCTTCCAGTTCAATTATTTCCATTTCTCTTAATTGTAAGGAGGAAGTAGGTACTTCATCAATGTATTGTACTAAGGACAAAGAGGGAATGACTAAGTGAGTAGGAAGAACTGCTTCTCTCCTGTAAACTAAATTAAAGGGAGAAGTGCCGATAGAAGCTTTCTCTGTAATTCTATCTGCCCATAAGGCGTTTACCAGTGCTTTGTGCCAATTCTTTTGGTTTTGGTCGACTGTCTTTTTAATAATCCTGATTAGGTTCTTGTTTGTCGATTCAGCCAACCCATTACCTTGTGGATAGTAGTTGGCAGAATACTTCAGTTTGAACCCTCTTTTGAGCGCAAACTCAGTCATGGTATTTCCAGAAAAATACGATGCATTATCAAAAATTAAGGCCATTGGCAATCCAAACCTAGTGATGATAAACTGATCTATGAATTCAATAATGTTTTCAGAATTAGCTGTCTTGAGAGGAACTGCCTCTACCCATTTGGTAAAATAGTCAGTTGCTGTGAGGATATACCTATGCTATTTAGAAGAGTGAGGAACGATCTCACCTATTATGTCCAGACCCCATTGACTGAATAGCTGCTCGATGTTGACCGACTGCAGTGGCATGGATCACTTCTTTTGTTTCCCTGCAGTAGTCTGGCAGACTTGGCATTTCCTTACGTGATTGTATGAGTCTTTGAACAGCGTGGGCCAGTAATATCCTGCACGTAAGATTTTATGTGCGGTGGCTTCTCCAGCATAGTGTCCACCTGCTGGTCCATCGTGGAGTTCCTGCAAAACCTTTTCAGCTTCAGTTTTCTCAAGACATCTAAGAAGCACAGAATCATAATTTCTTTTAAACAGGACATCATTTATGAGCTGGTATTGTTTAGCTTTCAATCTCAGGGCTCTCTTCTTGGTGTGATCCAGGTGAAATGGAGCATACCCGTTCTTAAGAAAATAAATGGTGTCAGCATATAATGATTCTGCGTCGTTTAGGCTTACCTCATACGTGTGTACCTCTTCAGACGAGTTCTCAGGAATTTGCGATGCTCCAGCTAACATCCTGCAGAAGCCTTGACCTCTTACGATGTGTGTCGGCTTGATCTCAAGGTCGTATTCTTGTAAGGCGGTGATCCAATTCGCTCTCTTCTCGCCCACATCCTTCTGTATTAGGAGGTTTCTTACCACTGGAAACGGTACTATGACTTTGGTATGGGCCTTTAGCAAGAAAGGTCTGAAATATTTGATTGCTTTGAAAACGGCATATGCCTGTTTCTCTACGTCAGAATAATTGAGTTCAGCACCTTGTAAGTTCGAGCTAAAGAATGCGATTGGAGCTTCTACCTTTTTTTGATTGGCTTGAGTTAAAATCGCAGCATAGGATTTTTCTGAGGCAAACGTGTATAAGATAAAAGGTTCTGAAAATTTTGGGGTTGCCAAAGATGGAGCGTTGATGATGGCTTGTTTAATTAATTTGAATGCTTCATGCTCGTCTAGACCCCATTTAAAGTTTGAATTCTTTTTTATCATTTTCTGTAAAAGAGAAATAATACGTGAAAAATCCGGGACAAACCTTTTTACAAAATTGATCTGTCCCAGGAAAGATTGCATGGTCTTTTTGTTATGGGGCATGGATATCTCGGAAATTTCTTTGATTCTGTCGGGTTCAATGTGAATATCAGACTTTGACACTATGAATCCTAGCAATTTCCCTTCACTTAATGCGAAAAAAGATTTTTTCGGGTTAAGCGAGATCCCATACCTTAAACATCTTTGAAAGATTTGTTTCAAATCTTTGAGATGGTCGTTTCGGTTCTTGGAGTACACCGTTATATCGTCCAGGTAAATCACTACCGATTTGTTGACTAAACCTTTAAATGCAATGTCCATGGCTCTCTGAAAGGTAGCGCCGGCATTGATCAGACCGAATGGCATCTTCCGATACGCGTAGGTACCCCATTTAGTTCGGAAGGTGGTTTTCAACTGATCATCGGGGTGTACCAGCACTTGATTATATCCTGAAAATCCATCCAAAAAAGACATTAACTCTGAGCCTGCTAATGCCTGTAATATCTGCTCCATAGGTGGGAGGGGAAAATTGTCTTTCTGGCAGGCTTTGTTGAGATTCCGGAAGTCGATACAGATTCTAATATCTCCGTTTTTCTTCCTAACAGGTACCATATTGGATACCCATTTGGAATGTCTGACCGGGAAGATTATTCTGGCTCTCAACAACTTATTCAGCTCAGTCTTTATCTGATTTTCCAAGTTGGGGTGGATTTTTCTGAGCTTCTGCTGGACAGGTTTCTCGTTGTCAATCATAGGGATAGTGTGCTGAATGATAGAAGTGTTGTAAGTCTTCAGCTCATTGTAATTCCAGGCAAAAACGTTTTTGTACTGTCTCAGAAGGCGGATATATGCTGATTTTTCTTCAGGGACTAGGCCTTGGCCTAGATTAACGTTTTGCGGCTTCTCGTCGGTTCCTAGGTTGACTGATTCGTAGTTCAGAGTTGAACTGTAAAGCTTGGCATTAGCCGACCTTTTGAACCGACTTTTCAGATCATATAAGTCTTCTAATTTGACCACCGATTTAGGTATAGCATTATCAGTGCTACTTTGTTGTATTTGGTGATCATGACAGTCTTCGTCAATTATCTGGTTTGAGTAGGATCTTTCAGAGGTGAGGAAACTTACGATGTCTGGATCGTCGTTGAACACTCTCCAGTTGGTGATGTTGTCAGGGATGGACAGTTTAAAAATTAACTCTATCGAGAATCTATCTGGGCTAAAATCTTCGGAGGGAATCAGTCTAGAGGCTACGTTAGCTAACAGGTCTGCGCTCGCGTTTTGAATCCTTGGAATTGACGAGATGTTGAATGCTATGAAATGTGCAGTGAGATCTTGAATTAACGATTGATAGTGCTTTAAATGACTAGATAGGCAATGTATGGTGTTACGTACCTGTTTTACAACGATCTCAGAATCTCCAAAGACCTGAAGATACTTAACGTTCAATCCGATTGCTTTGTATAGGCCTTGAACCAAGGCTTCGTACTCCGCTGTGTTGTTCGTGCAATCGAACACAAGTCTGTATGTGAGCATAATCTTGTTCCCGTCCGGGCTAATTAGAACGCACCCTGCTCCTGCCCCCTCATTGGATTTAGAGCCATCAAAATATAATTTCCAAAATAAAGACGTATTTACAGAATTATCTAAAAAACTAAAACATTTTGAGTCATCAGTTTGGGAAAAGTTTTCTACTTGGGACAAAACTGAATTCTCCAAGTAAGGTGATATGTGAGCATTGAAGTTTCCGATGAAAGAATCTACCGAGTAGTTGCCTATGATGCTGCTGTTGTATGCTATTGCTTCATTCTCTCCTTCCAAATCCGTCACTATGTATTTTTGGTGCAACTCTCGCTCAACCTTTATCTGATTTGGTTTACCATTGTATGGCAACCACATGTGCGACCAGTCGGTTGAGAAATATCCGTGGAGCTTCTCCGACCAATCCCTGCTAAGAATCAAACCATAGAACTCAGAGATATTAGCTACTAGAATGTCGATAACCTGACACACCTTTGGGTTAGACGACAATCTTATGGTCACCTGATTAAGCTCACCAATCACTTCGACTTGGGATCGATCAAGTTGAACTATACGTACTGCGGATTTTTTGGGTTGCACATTCAATTTGGCACATATTGACCTGGGTAAAATATTCGTTGATGCACCAGAGTCGATCAAGCAATTGTGCACGTTTTTATTGAAGATTTCATATGTGAGAAGGAAAGGAGGAGTATGAGATCTTGATCTTCCTCCAATCAAGGCGATGTCATTTGGATCAATCTTATTGATCGCGTTGGTTGGAGGCCTTCCTAGATTGTGGTAAGCTACAGCTGTAGGTAAAGGTGTAGTAGGCACGGCATGCAATTCTTTCATCATTATTTTCTGTTGATGTTTCAATTTGCTCAACTCGTACAGAGTGATATTAGCCCTAGTCTTTTTCATGTCATCGATGATGTTGTACTCCATTTCATCCGACACTATCAATGTTTTTGATGGAGGCGATTGGTTCGATTGGACTGGGCTAAATTGGGTCGCTTTAGCAGTTGTTTTCTTTGTTGCGACCTTATCTTTTGTTGCAGGGCTTGCGCCCTTTGTTTTTGGGGTAGTTTGGGGAGGATCAAGTTGATTTTTGCTTCGTGTGCTAACCGGAAACGCTTCTTGATCCTCTTCTTGTGGGAGGATGAAATCCCACATTCCTTGCAGTTCCACCACTTCTTCATCGTCGGTCTGTGTCTCGACGGCATTCTCTTCTTCTTCTTCTTCTGATTCAACGTTTGAGACAACGTTGGGTGGCTTCGTCTCCATGGGAGGGCTTCTTTTAAAAGTCCTGAAAGGCTTTCTTGAAGACATTTCTGCTACTTGTTTTCTTATGTCAATCATCTCATTTGACATGGCCTTTAATACCTTTTGTAATCCTTCCATATCGAAAGGATCTTTCGTTTGCTTCTTCTTGGTGTCTTCTTTGAAATAGATCTTCTTAGATTTACGTTCTTCAATTGCGGATCTCTTTTCAAGGGCTACTACGCGTTTTTCCACTGCTAACGCCTCAGTTAAGTTTTCAACTAAGGTTGTCTTGCTTGCCCTATCTACGAAGATAGCCAAGTTAGATGGTAGGGCCGTGATATACCATTCACATCTTACTTCCTCGCTGGGTTGTGAAGCAGCAGGGATTTTATTGAGGATCTTATTGAACCGTAAGTTAAAGTCTTTAATGGGTTCTCTAGCCTCAGCTTTCAGATTAGATAGGTCATTGATCAATGTCGCCGTGGACCTGTCGTCACCAAACTTGGTGAGGAACTGACTTTGAAAAATGTCCCAGCTTGTGATGGATCCGGAAGGTAACGAAAAGTACCATGACCCGGCTGTTCCTTGCATTGTATAAGGGAAAAGCCGGACAACAGCGTCTTCGTTAGTAACTCCGTTAATATTAACAGAAAGCATGAAGTTATTGATATGTTCTTCGACTAACATGCTTGCTTCTGGATTGAACTTAGGCAGCCATTTCTCAGGATGGGCCGGTATAGGGCTCAGGGGTGGAGGCATTAAGACCGCCCCCGGATTGTTCCATGGAGACTGGGCCATCGTTGAGCTGCGAGTTGATACAAGTGCAGAAGATGATCTATGATGTTGAGAAGATGGAGATCTTACGATCTTCGATGATTGCGGAGGAAGGGTTGTGGAAGATGGATGAGTGATTTGAGGTGAGGATGTGGGTGGTTGACTTCACGGTGAGGGAGTTGAAATGGATGAGGTAGATGAGAGAGTCTCTCTGTCAGACTCTGGGAGTGCTTTCCTTGCTCTTTTCCTAGTGGGGAGAGGAATTTCAGTTGGCTGGACGCCAAACTTTTCACTCTTCAATCTGGTCAGGGGGTAAGCAGGATTGTACTGCGAAGTCGCGCTACCTTTAGATTTATCAGACTTCTGAGTAAAAATAGAGAATCCCTGGAGTTTATGAATCAAAGTTTGAATCTCAGGGGGATCAATGATAAGATGGTCTGATGTATTAGGGTGTATAGCAGCAGTGGATACCCGAGCGACTTCTGGTTCCAGATTTAACCATGCCGGGGAAGTCGGGGGAGTTGGTGAGGGTGGTTTGCTCTTAGAATGGTGTTTAGATTTTGATTTATGTGCCATTCATAGCTCGTGCCCTCCTTCTAGCGCCAGAAATGTTGAGGGCCCCGAAATCGGGTCGACAACAAGGGGGATACCCACCCGGTCCAGAACTTGGTTGGCGGCTCCTTGCCCGTTTGGAGTAGCGGGTCCGACTGGGGGTAATGGGACCAGTTTCCCAATGTGAGGGATGTGCGTGTGTGTAGAGTTTGATGGTATTGATCTAAGGGGTATTTTTAAGCTAATTTAATTCTAACTTCTAATCTAACTCTATGCTATTATAATCTAATGGAAAAACAATACATCTAGTCTACGCTAACCAGGGGTATTTTCTCTTATTATGCGATCTAAAAAGATTTCGAACAATAGCTGGTAATAAAGATCATTCAGCTATTATAAGAATATAAATCAATGAAGATAAACCATTCTGCATAAGAAGTTAGGCAAAACAGTTGTGAACAGCATATCGCATAATTAGTTATTCATATGTCAAGCATAAACAAATGACTCCACCGTACAGAAGTGCCAAATGGTAATACACACATTCATACATTAACAGATAAAGAACTCAGCTGCATATCAATTTAGGAATATAAGCAGAAATTAGCCAAGAGATAAAAGTACCATTTAAGACTGATTTCACTAATAAACTTCAAGCAATAACGATTTATTTCTACTTGTTCTAATATCTGCTAAGAGTACAGAAGTGTAACATCAGTAACAAACATTAAAATGCAAACATAAATAAATCTCGATCCATCCATTCATCAAAAACCTCCTCCGAGGGTGCAGAAGTGCATGTTCTGAGGATAAGTTTTTTGATAGATTTCCGGACCCTTCTCCAAATGCCATGAGAAGGGTTAAATACTACTAACTAATTAATCTTAATTACACAAATTTAGGGAACGGCTTCAAATGACCGCCCTCTTACTAAAAGCAAATTTATTTCTAAAAATCAAATCTAATTTCTAACCGTTTCTGTATCTGTTCTTTAGTGCTGTAAGCAATGCGTTATTCGCCCTGAAAGAGTCGGCTGGTTGTCCTTTCCTTTTGTTCGAGCTTGATAATTAGAAATGACAAGAGCTGGCACCTCTTTCTGACAGACTAGAAGATATTTTCGAAGACCTTTCTCTGGCTGGGTGTATTCGTTGTGCGCACACTTAGTACAACCCAATTTCTTTTCGAACTGATTTTGCTGTTGCTATTTTGGTTTCCAGTCGTGTGAATGACTCAATGAGTTAGGAGTCACGCTGTATGGACAATCCCCTGTTTCGAGAATTGTTTCCGTTCTTTGTTCCAGGCTTTTCTGGAGCGTCTTCCTTCTCTTGCGCTTCTTTCTCTGCCTTACCAAGTCTGAGCTTCAGGATCTTTTGTAAACACGCTGCTTTTGTGCGCCCTTGACTCTGAGTCTTGGATAGTCTATTTTCATCAGTGCCTGTTGGGTGATACTCTGGAATCCGCAGTTCTGCTACATGCGGCATCCATTTGCGGAGGCATCTTCCCTCTGTTGTCTTATTGGCGCTCTTCCCTTTTCCTTAGGTGTTTCCTGCATATAGATTTATATCAGTCGCATGTCTTGCAGTTTACGCAAAGAAGAAGGGAAATGATGAAAAGATTGACATGAAAGCATTAAATTCTAATGAATGCGTAATTCTAACATTCATCATGACTTGACTCTTCGATAAATTCGATGCAATCATCTCTGGATACTCAAGCATGCGGTCATTAATTTCCCTTAAGGCGTGCGTTCAATTTTGGGTTTACCGTGTATGTCGGAGAATTCTTGCGATGAGTCTTTTCTGCGATTGGCATCGTAGTATCGAGGGCTGCGACGTCATTAAGTGTTATCGCAGGTCGCCGATATCGCAGATCGCAGATATCGCAGATCGCAGATCGCAGACATCACAGATCGTAGACATCGCAGATTTCATTCAATTGCTTATGCTGCTTCATGCGACGCTTGCGATGTGCGATGTCGCATATCGGCAGTCGGTGGTTCCTTAAGGTTTTGTCTTCAAGAGCGTTTTGAATGCATGCGACGCGATGAACTTTGCGTCGCTTCTTCGCAGCTTTGCTTTTCGCGTTTAGGAAGCGCTTCACTCTCTCTTTGCGATGCGATCAAGCTTTTAGGGAGAAAAATACAAAAACTTTAACAAAAATATTTTTTGGATTTTATGTTCAGGGTCCCCCCTTTGCTTGGTGTTATTGCTAATATCAAACAAAAAAGGGGGGGGTTGTTGGTGACCACAACAGAAGGGATGAGAGGATAGGAGGTTATTTGATTCATTCCCTATCCAATTTCGAGTTCATAGGAGAGGATAAGAGGTGGGAATCTTCTAGAATGGTCTAGAATGAAATAATATTCCTAGAACCCTATGAATATTTCGCTCAATATCACCTAACGTAGGTCAAAGTGGGCCTAGGTGCTCTGTAGAGCAAGCTTGAATGGGCCTAAGTGCTCTGCAATGCATTTTCCCCTGACCAAGGCTACGCTGGTCCCCCAAGGAGTCATTTCAGGTTGTCTTCAGGCCAAGAAACTCTTAGGAATGATGGAATTCAATGTGATGACTTTTCCAGGGCATGTAGCAACTGAATTAGGGTTTGATGAGCCCTAAAAGTACTGATCTGAATGATGGGATTGATTTGCCCAAATAGACCTGTAACAGACATGTGAATACGACCAAGTGTTGGTATGCCTTCGTCAATATCTTCATCTTATCAATCTGATTGGGTGTCATCCTAAAATGAGTTGGCTCCTTTACCCAATCCTTCACAATGTGTCTTGAGTGGCCTTTACTGTTTGGGAAAACTGAACGGGGGAGTCATGACAATCATGGGCTCGGTCATCTAATACATCTCATCATAATCTCGTGCCCAGAAGGTTGCAAGCTTCGTCCCACTGACACTACTCAAGTTCATCATCTCGAGGTCAGTGTGAGAAACGATCTAGTGAATCATGTCCGTGCATGGGAATGTGGGGTATCTGCATGAAATATGCTACAAGCTGGACTTATGAATGTTCACGTACACCTAACGGTCTTCCAAGTCTTCCCCAAAAGTACCTGTGAATGTTTAATTCACCTATTGCCACTTCTATTTGATGTCCTTGTCTAGATACAACTTCGTATCTTCATAGATCAACAAACCAGAGGACACCTACTCAGCTGCTGCTCCAGCTGCCATACCATCAGCATCCTGAGATCTTGTTCTCTTGGAAGCCATTGAGATAGATGAACAGTTGAAAGATTTGGAAACAAACAACATGCATGGCCAGAAATATGTCAGTGAAAAAAAAGCAAATCTGGGGAACGACACAACACATACCTGGGAAAATAATGAGCAAGATTACACAAATTTCACTCGGAGGCTAGGTGACTGGCTTCCAAAACTACGCAAAAGGAAATTTGGGTTGTCTTGGAGGATGAATTTCTTGCTAGATGTGC
This sequence comes from Pinus tabuliformis, assembly GCA_031772625.1. Taxonomy (NCBI): domain Eukaryota; kingdom Viridiplantae; phylum Streptophyta; class Pinopsida; order Pinales; family Pinaceae; genus Pinus; species Pinus tabuliformis. The sequence continues at coordinate 872,498,835 of CM062812.1, forward strand.
AAAATTCGCAATCTAGTTGGGCAACTGGCTACTGGGATTGTAAAATGCGCAATCTCAGCCGTGAAGGACTGCTGGCCTAGGGATAAGTTTGGACAATTTCCTAGGCCAAGCAGCCACTATCCTCCAAGAATGCACAAAACAATCCATGAGGCCAGTGCTCGGACAGAATGCGCAAATTTGGAGGGTAAGGTGAGCCTTCCTTCCCCACATTGCACAATGCAGCCTTGGTGAAGGAAGAGACCGAGCCAAAGTTGGCCCGACTAGCCGATGGGGAACTGAAAGCATGTAAGTCGATGAAATGCATGGAGAAACTAATTGATAGCAGAAGTGATGGAAAATGCATGAAAAACATGAATGGAAGATTCAACAAACAGATCAACATGCATGTGGGTGAGGTTGTTCACCGGTTGGGTGAATGTCCATGCAAAACAGTTTCATGCATATGACAACAGTGAGATAGTGATGAAAAATGAAAGATAGCCAGGACAAGCTAGAATATATGTAAACGACATCAGGCATTCAAAGAAATCAAGCAAACAACACTCACACAAGCGAATACACAAAAAGTGACAGAAATGCTGAAAAAGAAAGTTGAGGTCACTTACATGTGAATAGTTGAGTTGGATGTGTCGAAGAGTCCTGGATGTGTTGTGGGATGTCACAACTCTAAGGTTGATGTGAATGAATGAGCTCTGATGCGTCGAATAAATAATTTTGGTCTTATGACGCGCATGCCAAAAATCTAGGAAAAAGCGACACTTGGAGGGAAACTTCTAAAACATGCATGTAACCCCCGATTGCTAAAAATAGCTCCCTGCATCATGGAATGCCTTTTCCATGTTGTCTCTTGCTATTCTAGAAGATAAAGTCATGCATGCATGCAAGTCAAGTTTGCTTGGTCCCAAGTGGAACTGGTCAACCAGACTTTTCATGCATGCAGTTGCTCAACTCCATAGGAAAAATGCACATTCCTGACTATGAGCTGGGCTGACTTCCCAAGGGTATTGTGCAATTTCTGTGCATAGTAGCTAAAACCTACCTAGATTTGCACAAATGTTGGGCTGAATAACCTGCTGCTGGGAAACATTGCACAAATCCTGTTGGGAGGGTTCCAGCAGGCTATTAGAGAGGATTGCGCAATTCTTGGAGGGAAGGCTGGTTGCCCTCGAGGAATGCAAAATTTTCAAGGGGAAGCAGCTCAACCTATAGCTAGACCAAGTCCGAGTAAGAAACTTGTGAGGGGAATGGATCGATTGTGATGGACAGGCTGCCTTTATGCGAGGAAAGCATTGAAACTTGAGTACTTGACAAAGCAAGACAAAGTGTTGTGTAAAGTTGGTAGGGAGGCTCCAAAACAGGCTAAGGAAAAATTTTGGAGGGTGGTTGTAGCTGCTACAACACTTGGCGAAACACTGGTAGAACTCCAGCGTTGAGCTATGGAAAAGGTATGAATTTTCCATTTATTTCTTTATCTTTTCCTTTTATCATAACTCCTTTTATTCCTAAGATGATAATATATCAAATAATTATAGCAAAAACTAGGGAGTTATTGATTATTGTGAATTAGTTAATTATTGTCTTTTTCCATGCAGAAAATAGAAGAAATGGAAAACTACCATTTGAAGGAAAAGAAAAAATAGAGTAACTGTTGTTCCTTCACCAGGAAGCCGTATCCAGACATGCAGATCAAGATTGGAGCACACAGTTAAGGATAAGGATGGAAAATCGCAGCATCAGTGCAAGAAGATAAAGGGATTGACCGGAGTTAGAAGATGAAGCGTATCCCTCAGGAACTCTTGATCTCGAGGGATCGCTGTTTTACAGTCTATCTATTATTCCTTGTTTTATTTGCTTGTCCATTATAAAAGGGACAACGCTTGTAAAGATTCAAAAGAAAGGGGATTATCAATTATCATTATTTAGAACTCACTATTGTATTCCTACTTTGATTATCAACTCTCGTTGATTAAAACAGAGTACGATTGCCTGTAACATTTTCATATGATTAATACATAAGTCGGTTGTTGTTCCACTCATTTATACTGAAGTAGTTTGGCGGTGCTTCACTAGCGGCTAAGGGCCTGGCCCTAGTGGATCCACTTGCTATCTGTACCATTACTTTCAATCATAGTCGTGTGATGGTTTGGTTTGGTTTTCATTCTTTTAAATCACATTACTGTATTGTTCTTCGTTTCCAGAGTTTATGAATTGTCTTACTATAACTGAATTGTGTTGTCGTTCCTTTTCATCATAATAAGATTATTATCTTGAGAAACTATATTGTTATGTTGTTCATTTCAATTATAAAGCTTCACTGTTCATTCCAGTAAACTGACTTTGCTGTTCATTGCAAATTGTTGTTCGTTTCTCTTAAATAAGATTGTTGTTCATTTCTGTTGAGTGACATTGTTGTTCGTTTCTACTAGATAACATTTCTATTCATTTCTTTTCTATAAGTATTTCGTTTTGCCTTTTAGCATCATTACAGTTAGTGCATTTATTCCATTAGTAGCATTGTTAATTTGATTCCTTGTCATTTCTCATTAGTTGCTTTAGTGTGGAGTGTGAGATCAACAAATGTAAAGAACATTGGCTACTATTGTGAGAGTTCTCAGATTGTGGATCTTGTTTATGTTTGATTTCATTTTCATCAGTTGACAAAGGAAAGAGTTATTACTACTGCATCCTTGACTGATAGTTGTTGTTAATGTCGTAAGTGAATGATTTAGTTTCAGAGCATTGAGTTTCTTTTAATTGCAAATAGGTTTTATTTCAAGCATCCATTTACTCTTGTATTTGAAGCACCATACCGCAAATTGGAAAACATTACTCTTGTATTAAATTGCCACCTCAGACTGAGTACACTCTTGAAATAGAAAATTGTTCCTGGATTGATAATTAATGTGGGATAAATAGGAGTTGAAAAGACACCGTTTATACCTCAACATTTTGGCACCGTTGTCGCGGAGAGTGTAGCCATTTTTCCAGAGAGTAGTGTGCATTTGATAACTGCCTGCTAGGAAAGAATTGGGTATTAAAAACAGAAGGCAAGAACCTATGTACGAAGCATGTAACAACCCTGTTCCCCGCCTACTTTCCAACAGATTTGTTAAGTTTTTTTGTGGGTAGAAATAAACATTTGAGTTGTGTGTATGACTAAGAAGAAAAAACTTGAAAACACTCCAAAACCACTACCCAAACCTGACAAAGCCAAGGGATTGATGACCCTTGGTCGATCAACCTTCATAGGCGATATCATTAAGTAAGTTGTATCTCATCCATCAGTGGGCCCTAGAAAAGTTGCTTCTAGGCAACCTACTGGCTCCCTTCAGGCCACAAGTTCACCATCTGTAGCCTTTGCTAAGGTGCACACTAAAACAAAAGAGACTGAGCAAGATTTTCAAGAAATTGAGAATTTTTGCCCAATTTCTTTTCAAGAAGGGAACTCTAGTAATCTTTTCGCGAAGGAGGATGAGAAACAGGGGAAATAAAAGAGCCAAAATCCCCTCTTGAAATAGTTCTAACACTTAGCAGCCTAGATAAGGGGAGTGCTATGAAGATCATCCAAAACAAAACAAAAGAATCTGAAGAGACAAACCCCCCCCGATAATATTTCAGCAAGGACCACTCATTATCCCATACCAAGGAAGTGTTGTCAAGGCCATTCCTACTCCTTCTAGTCAGCCTAGGAATAACTCCCTAGAAATCCCAGAAGGATATTGGCACATATTTGACCAAATGGCCCAGAACCAGTAACCACCTCAAACCTCCACACTGCAATATCCCATTGTGGACACTATAATTAATGCAACTATGAAGGCCATTCCTCTCCAACATATTCCTACATTCCATGGCCTAACATCAAAAGATCCAGATGCATTTCTGTTTGAATTCGATGTATTATGCCGGGGGTATGACTATACCACCGATCCCCAAAAACTAAAACTATTTCCCTCCACATTAAAAAGAGCAGCTTTACGATGGTTTATGGGGTTAGGTGGAGGTGTTATAAATGACTAGGATTAGATGAAAGGTACTTTTCTAAAGAAATATCAGGATTATTGTAGGTCTAGAGAATTAAAGGATGAAATATTTCAAATGACAGCAAGACCTAATGAAACACTAGAGGAATATGTAGAACGCTTTCAATACAATCTTCAAAGATCTCCTTATGCATCTTTACCCTTGCCTGACAATGTGTTAAAAACTACAATAATTAAAGGGATGAAAGAACAATAAATTGAAACATTAAACATTATGGGCAAAGGTGACATATATCAGGAAAATTTTGCTGACATCATTGATTTATGTATTAGGAGTTCGAGAGGCAGCACAAGAGTAAAGCCAACAGAGCATGACATGATCACAAGGGATAGTAAGGTCCCCGGTGGAGGTATAACCCACACAGAAATCGACAATCTACTAGAAGATTTCAAAACTGATATTCTAGGGACTCTATCAACATAGTTCGACATCATGCAAGATAAAAAAAAACAAGTAGAAGTAGAGAAAAATTTGGCAATATTCTACCCCAGATGAAGAAAGAAACATAGCCACAAAGAGTGCCCACTGGATATAGTCCAAGTCTATGCCATCTGCACGAAAGATCACTCCACAGAAACCTGCCCTTCACTCCCGGGATTGAAAGCAGTTTACAAGGAAGTAGAAGAAGAAACAGAACTAGTTTACCTACTCAATCAGCCCTGCCAGTGGCAGTCATGACAAACAGGTATGCCCGTTGATCCATCCTCTTCTTTTCAGACTCCTCAATATAATGCTAAACAATATAATGGAATATGGTAGAATCAGCCTCCTTTCCCTAGCTGGTCACAACACCCATTTCCCATATCATCATGGCTAAATGAAAAAATTCAAACCAATTGGATGAACTTTCCTTACTGTCCACTATTTTGGCAAAACAACACATATCGAACACAATGGTCACCCTCCACCTCACTGAGTCAAACCTGGCAGTCGAACTGGCAAAGACCGATGAATCAGCTAGCTGAAATGATTCCTCTCTCTCAACCTACACTACCAACACCTTATACATTGCAAAAAAATCCCCAGACTAACTTAAGACTGCAACTACCAGCCCAACCCAACCTGAACCCCAACAATAGACCGGTTCAATTTTTTCAAATAATCGAAGGACTAGAACTAGAAACTAAGTTAAGGGAATGCAACGACATTCAATTAAGATCTGGGCGCATAATAGAAGTGGAGGGAGACAAAAATGCTCAAGTTGAAAATTCGTTACCTTTAGAACAAACACTACAAGAAGAGAATTTGGTTAGACAACAAACTCATGAACAAGCAACCACCTCTTCTCTTCCATTCCCAGAACGATTAATCATACCATACCCAATAGAACATCCTCATTTTGACCCTCTGGGAGAACTAAAAAAATTGTGTATAAAAATTCCACTCCTCCAAGCTTTCCAAGATATCCCAATTTATACAAAAACCATCAAATAATTATGTATAAAAAAGCCAAAGAGGAGAATAACAATTAACTGAATTGTCCAAGTAGTCGTCACCTTATCTAACTTACTATCAGGAAGAGAAGCACCTGTAAAATATGAGGACCTAGGGAATCCTATAGTTATGGTGCAAATCAATGGATGCTCCTTCCCAAATGCCTTGGTTGATTTAGGAGCTACAATCAATATTTTAACAACCACCACTTGTCAAAAGCTTGGTATTACATCATTAGACCTAACCACAACCTTATTGGAGTTGGCTGACTGATCGGTAGTCAGACCAGAAGGTACACTACATGATTGAATGGTATCTGTAGACTCCTAGGAATACCCTGTAGACTTTCTAATTATTAATCCCAAAAATTGACTAGATGGACACCCTTTAATTTTAGGTAGACCCTGGTTGGAAACTGCTGACGCTTACATTGGCTATCGACAAGGTAGCATGACTATAGGAAGAGGGATTAATGTCAAGAATTTAGCCTTATGCCCTCCAACCTAGCCAAGCCTCACCATAATTAAAGCAAAGAAACAACCTGTATCATACCTGGCAGAAAACATTAGATCACCATTAACCATTGAAGATGCCCTCGAATTTAAAGAGAAAACAGAGGACAACATCATTAACAACTTCATTAACCAACTAGAAACTAGATCCCATTTACAATGTCACATGATTGAGGCAACATTTGATAATGACGTAGAAGAAGATCCTCTGAAACACACTCATGATCAATCAATACCTACCACCTCTGTTTACAATAGCAAAACTATAGAAATTGAACTAGGAAAAACTTTGAACATTAACAAAAATCTGACTGTTGAACAAGAAGGAATGCTGGTCCAACTACTAAGAAATATAAGGAAGCTTTTGCATGCGATTACCCAAACATGAAAGGAATTTATCCCCAATTGTGTATGCACCACATTTATACAGAAAAGGACGCTAGACCCATTCGCCAACCCTAACGGATATTAAGCCCTCATCTTAAGGATATTGTGAAAGATGAATTACAAAAAATTTTGTATGTAAACTTTATTTACCCAAAATCTGACAGCAAGTGGGTCTCTCCACTAGTAGTGGTGCCAAAGAAGAATGGGAAGTGGTACATATATGTAGACTATAGAGAATTGAACAAAGCAACCCAGAAATACCACTTTCCCCTTCCATTCATTGATTAGGTATTAGACACATTAGCAGGAAAGAAATTCTTTACTTTCCTAGATGGCTTCAGTGGATACAATGAGATTCAGATTGCCCCTCAAGATCAGAATAAAGCCACTTTTACCTGTCCTTGGGGAACATTTGCTTATAGAGTCTTACCCTTTGGGTTATGCAATGCTCCTGCCACATTTTAGAGGGCCATCCTCAACATTTTCTCAGATCTAATAAATGAAGGGCTCGAAGTATATATGGATGATTTCACACCTTATGGAGATGATTTTGAGCCAGCATTACAAACACTAGAAAAAGTGTTGCAAAGATGTATTTCCACTAGGCTCTGCTTGAGCCATGAAAAGTGTCATATGATGATGACCGAAGGATTAATCTTAGGTCATTATATCTCAGCAGCTGGAATACAAGTATATCCGACTAAAATTTAGATAATTTTGTTAATACCTACTCCTACCACACAAACAGAGGTACACAGTTTTCTGGGATTTTCTAGTTATTATAGAAGATTTATAGAACATTTTTCTCAAATTACTGCACCTCTATATGCACTAACAGGAAATGTTGATTTCATCTGGACAGATAAGTGTGACTGTGCTTTTGAGGATCTAAAAAATCTTGTATCGATAGCCCCGGTGCTTAGGGGCCCAAATTGGGATTTGCCATTCAAAATTTCATCTGATGCTTCAGACACAACAATTGGAGCAGTTCTTGGGCAGGAAGAAGATAGAAAGCCATATGCAATTTATTACATTAGCAAGAATCTATCTCCCGCTGAATTAAGCTATACTATGACTGAAAAAGAATTTTTAGCTGTAATACATGGTGCAAATAAGTTTAGACATTATATAACTGGGTATCCTGTAGTTTTATATACAGATCACTCTGCCATAAAATATTTAGCAAATAAACTGGTCACAAATGGAAGAGTAACATGATGGTTGATTCTCTTGTAGGAATTTGACATCACAATTAAGGATCGACCTGGAAAGGAGAGTCCTGTAGCTGATTTTCTCTCATGAATGCCAAATCCAATGGATGCAACAGTAGTCGATGATCAATTTCTGGATGAACATTTGTTTGCTATTACTATCAGAACACCATGGTATGTTGATGTTGCAAATTACTTAGCAGTAGGCAAATTACCTAAGTATTTAACGCCTAATGAACGAAAGTAGATAGTGCATCTCAGTACCTGATTCTCTTGGATTGGGGGCTACTTATTTCATATAGGGGCAGATATGCACATCAGAAGATGCATCTGAGAAGATGAAATATTTGACATTCTGAAAGTATGCCACGATGGGCTGTGTGTCGGACATTTTGCAGACCACAAGACCAGTCACAAGGTTCTACAAACAGGCTATTACTGGCCCACTATTTTTAAAGATGCTAAAAAGTTTGCTCAAGCCTATGATAAATGCCATAGGGCAAGATGCCCTTGGCAATCTGATGAAATGCCTCTGAACCCACAGTTAGTAATCGAGCCATTTGAGTGATGGGCGCTCGATTTTATTGGTCATATTAACTCATCATCAAATCAGAAAACATACATATTCATTGCAACAGAGTATGTTACCAAATGGGTTGAAGCAGAGGCATTGCCAAGAGCTACAGAGGATTCTGTAATACATTTTCTTTTTCAATTATTTGTGCGATATGGCCTCCCGAGGGAGATAATTACAGATGGGGGATTGAAATTTGTAGGTAATAAAATCACCGCAACATTAAAAAATTACCACATTCGGCACAAAATTACAACCCCATACCACCCATAGGCAAATGGCCAAGTAGAAAGCACCAATGAGGTAACTGAGGCAATACTGACAAAAACAGTTGCATCACACAAACGCGACTGGGCTTCAAGATTGCCGGAAGCCTTGTGGGCATACCGAACAATGTGGAAAAACACCACCGTGTATTCACCATATCAATTAGTATTTGGAAAAGAACCCATCTTTCCAATTGAATTCGAAATTCAAACATTAAGAACAGCGTAGGAGGTGGATTTGAATTTAATGAGGCCCAGACTAATAAATTACAACAAATCAATGAGTTAGAAGAAATAAGGCTCTTAGCTCTTCAACGCACTGCATTAATTCAACAGCAGAGAGCAAAATGGCATGATGCCCTTATTAAAAAGAAGATCTTCCACGAAGGAGATTGGGCACTCCTATACGATTCCAAGTTTCAGGATTTTCTCAGAAAACTTTAGCCATGATGGCTTGGACCTTATGAGATACAGAGAGTGCATGACAATGGCACCATTACATTGACTACCATTGACAGATCTGGACATTCTTTTAAAGCAAACGGTCATCAAGTCCGACCTTATCACAAACCGCTTACTCGAGAATCCTTTTACCAGCAATTATGGGAAGATTCCACTATGCAGATTCTTGTTGAGGAAGATAATCCCTCCTCAACATTAATTCACTAAATAATTCCTTTGTTTTTGAATTTTGTACATAAGCTTTTCTTTTTAAATTTTGCTTGTATAAACTATTTTTTTTGTACAGATTTTTACTGCTATTCCATTTAAGGAACAACTGTTGTTCCTCCTAAGGAACAACAGTCATTCCATTTAAGGAGCAGCAGATGATTTCTTTATTTTAATTTATTTTCATACTGTTCCTCTTAAGGAATAACAGCCATTCCTCTTAAAGGAATAGGAATCTTGTGAGCTTATATTTGTTTGTTGTTCCTCTTAAGGAATAGTAGTCGTTCCTCTTAAGGAACAAAATTTTAGTATGTCCCATTTGGAGTTTGCATTTTTTCTGTTCCTCTTAAAGAACAGCTGCTATTCCTCCTAAGGAACAATAATCGTTCCTATTAAGGAACAACAATTCTGCGTGATTGCATTTTTGTTGTTCCTCTTAAGGAACAACAGCCATCCCTCTTAAGGAACAACACTTCTGCGTGTTTATATTTTTGCTACTCCTCTTAAGGAACAGTTGTTGTTCCTCCTAAGGAACAATAGCCGTTCCTCTTACAAAACAACACTTCTACGTGTTGTATTTTTGTTGTTCCTCTTAAGGAACAGCTGTTGTTCCTCCTAAGCAACAGTTGTCATTCCTCTTAAGGAACAACACTTCCGCATGATTGTATTTTCACTGTTCCTCTTAAGGCACAACAACTATCCCTCTTAAGGAACAAAATTTTCACGTGTTTCTATTTTTTTTGTTCCTCTTAAGGAACAACTGCTATTCCTCTTAAGGAACAATAGCCGTTCCTCTTAAGGAACAACACTTTGCGTGTCTCTATTTTTTTGCTATTCCTCTTAAGGAACAACAACCGTCCCTTTTAAGGAACAACAACTCTGCGTGATTAATATTTTTGTTGCTCCATTGAAGGAACAACTGTTGTTCCTCTTAAGGAACAATAGTCGTTCCTCTTAAGGAACAACAATCCACATGCATTTTTTTTTTAGCTGTTCCATTAAAGGAAAAACTGCTATTCCTCTTAAGGAACAACAACCGTTCCATTTAAGGAACAACAATACTGCTTGCTTACATTTGCGTTGTTCCTCTTAAGGAACAACTACTGTTCCTTTCAAAGGAACAATAGTTTCGCTATTTTTTTTACTTTCCGTCGTTCCTTCTAAGGAACAGTAGTTTCGATTTGGAGTGGTTTTTGGCTGTTCTGCTGAAGGATCAACACTTTATTTTGCACTTGCTTTACTTGTTGTTCCGCTTAAGGAACAACTGTTGTTCCTCTTAAGGAACAACAGTTTTGCGTGTAATTTTTTTCTTTTTGCCGTTCCTCTTAAGGGAACTGTAGTTTTGTGTGCAGATGTTGTTTTTGCTATTCATCTCAAGGAACAGTAGCTGTTCCATCTAAGGAACAACACTTTTTGAGTGCATTTTTTGTTGTTTCTCTTAAAGAACAACAAATTTGTTTTGAGAGTCTTTGTGAATAATGTTTCAATCTTCATGATCCTTTGAAGGAAAAGATACAAATACATGCAAGGACACAAAAATTAGAGGTTACTAAAAGAAGAAAATCAAAGAAAAATTGTCATCTTTCAAGAGATTGCTTTGTATTGATAAGAAAAAGGAAAGGACACAACTATCTATATCACTTTGCTATCTTTATCTTCACTTAAACCTAAATTGATTGATTATTGTTATCATGTTGGTTTTTCCCTAATTCTCATAATTCTCTTTGATTATTATTATTGCATAAGAATAAGGGCATATTCTCCCCTATTGATATGTTCAGACTTCTTCCACCATCTCTACTCTTAAGGACTGTTGAGCCATCCTCTATATATAAATAGGAAGTGCTATATAAAAGAAAAGAAAAAGAAATAAAAATTATATCTATGTGATTACTAACAATTCTATGATTTGTCAGATGGAGGATAGGGGGTCTCATCAAGAGCCAACCTACCATGATCATAAGAAAGCAATGAAGTGGCATTCCCACTATGGCCACCACACCAAGGATATGATCTAATGGCCATAGCAGAAAAAATTAAATTCCTTGGAACAGGAGGTGTCATCACAAGCCAGCCTACCCACCTTTCACTCCTCCCTAGTGAATGGCATTATGATCCAGCTAGTTACTAAGCCAACACAATGGCCTCCATTCTGACATCACAAAGCACTTTGCTAGGTATATATAAAGGATTATGGTTCCAAGGGTGAAAAACCAACTTTGTCAAGGTTATAAACACCTGTGGGCAACAGAGCTCTGTTGATGGTATTGGAGTAATATTTTTCAACACCACAAGTAATTATAAACCCTTTTCATCTTTCTTTATATTTTCAAAAGAGGTTATGTTCCCAAATTCCTTTTTGAACCTTTTATGCATGAATATCATTTAAAAAAAATCAATCATAACGGCTTAAGTGGGATGAAGAACGCATAAGCATTTTACCTACGTCAATTATCCTTTTCCCTTTTTCACGTCACTCCATAGCATCTCCATATCTATTCAAGATTTTCATCATAAGCCTCGATTTCAACCACTTGATACTTTTTGTGATCTTGTCATGGATATGTACACCTTTCCTTTTTTGTATTGTATGATTGCTATCCAGTATGCTACTCCTCCATTTAAATCGGTCGAGGACGACCTATCATCCTTCAGGGGGGTGTGGGTGACTTCCAAAATACTCCTACATACATGTCAGTTTGCTATTTGGAGGTACTAGACTGCATCAGATCCCTTAATAGCAAGTTTTAACGGTATTGATGTTAAAAAGGGGATATTATCCGATATGCACAGTTTGTTGTTCCATTGTTATCTCTATGTATTGCTGTGTAAAATTAAAAGTGTTCAGAACTTAGGTGAAATGGGAGGTCAATCAGTACACAGCGAGCCACAGGTACTAACAGTTTCCAACATTGCATGAGAAATTTTGGTAAGAGCAGGATGGATCGCCTATTTTACACGGTTATAGTAGCCCCATGAAACTGTGGCTATCGAATTTCTGCAGAATTTGCAGGATGATCATTCCATAGTAAGAGGAAGGAAAATAACAGTGACGGATATAGTAGTTGCAGATTCATCTGGACTACCAGCAGTTGGTCCCATATGAACACATAAGAAAGTGACACTTCAAGATGCCATGGCCACCTTTTGGGACGAGGGACAGACCCTGATCGTTAAAGGAAAAGGAGTCCAACCTTCATCTCTAGGGGAACCATGGATGGAACTAGCTAGAGTAGTGCAGAGTTACATTACATGTGATGGGAGAAAGGATGTGGTAAGACCACACCACCTCAAATTATTATCAGTATTAAAACAGAAATGTGCCGTAAATCTACCTACATATCTAAATTTTTTGTTGCATGATGCTGCTGAGAGCATAAAGAAATCCCATCATATAGGTACTGTAGTGAGCCACCATTGTTTAATTCGATTAATAGTAAGTTATAGCCTTGCTCAACAACAGACTAGTTGGGAAGAATTGGTGTTTTCCATAGACGGGGGACTAGCCTTACCAGCCCCAAAAAGAAAAATAACTACCAACACAGCAAGCAGGCCTCCGAAACACAGACACTCCTCCAGATTAAGAATAAGCAGGGGAATGTTTGAGAACCTCCAAGGTAGTAGCAGCCAACCCTTAGAATTACTCAGTTTTGAAAATGAGAAACCTTCACAACCCGAAGGAAGAGATAACCAAGAGTTAGAATTGGAGGAAGAAACTGAACACACTAGTGAAGAAGAGAGGGAGGGAACTGAACTTCCTTTAAACCCTAGTGCAAGTCCACCACAAAATCCATTGCAGGAGGACATGTTGGCCCAAATTTTGACCAATATGAGTGAGTATATTCAGCACCAAAGTCTGCTCAACCTCAATATTGAGGCAGAGAAATCACAGGAACACTCTGCCGACACCAAGAATTCATCAGAAGAAAGAAATAATGAGGAAGAAGTAGGAGCAGAAGCCACTTAGGAAGTGGCAAACCAAACTAGGGTTACCCCTCCAGAGGATCCTAGTCTGGAGAATGTAAACACTCAAGAGATGTTACAAATAGAGGATATGGAAGCCAGCCAGGGAAAAGGCACAACCCTTGAAGAGAAAAATCCAACTGAAGAATCGAGCCCAGAAAGAATAGAGACAGTTAGGGAAATAGCTATTCCTCCTAAGAAGAAGATGAAAAGTGAAATTAAGAGGTTGCAAAAGGAACAACAAAAATTGTAAAATTTAGTAAAACAACTCAGATGAAATATAAGGGCACTGAAAAGGGGGAAAACTCAAGAAAAGCCCTGAAAACAGTGGATGCAACCATACAAACTGAACCCCATGATACAAAGGCCGCAAAGACTCAAACCAAGCCCATACACATTCAAGATGGTAAGGAACAACATGCAGCTGTTACAGACGCAGCTGCCCAAACAGAAAATGCATATGTCTGCGATAAAGATGTTCAAACAGAGGCACTATCCTCCAGCAATATGGCCACCCAGACATTCCGTGATAAAGAGACACAGACTATGGGCACTCGGAATTGTGATAAGAGTACCCAGATAAATCTTCAACCCAAAGATGTTTTGATAAACAACCACCTTGGTATAACAAAACTCCAAGAGGATCCGACACAAGCCCAGCAGACTATAGAGAAGCTTGAGGAAGAGACTGTTTCTCAAAAGAAATACCAAGAATTACAGTAGCAATTAAGGAACATCAATGCATCAGAAAACGAAGCCTTCGATAGATATTGAAGGGCAAAAGAAAAATTTGAAGAGGTAAAGAACAGCCTGAAAAAAGTCATGAGTCAAATGGATACTCTCTATTCTTTATATAGAGATGTTCTAGCATGTAGGTCACCTACCAAAAACTATGCTTTATTTCTATTAGAAAGATATTTACAGTTAAAAATTAAGGCTATTAAGGAAGGGAAATCTATAGAATTAAAAATTGTTGATGATTTTATAAATTGCTGTAAACACCATGGAGTAAAAGTTCAATGATTACTCTGTGACTTTTATTTACATAATTTTATATTCGAAGAGGAAATGGAGAAGAATCCCAGTCCTTTTGTGGGTGATGTACAGTTTCAAGCATTTATTTCATTTGTTGTTAACCAGTTAAAGTGGCTCAAGGCCCATAATACTTTTCAGAGACAAGAAAATGGGTTGGACCTTTAGGTTAGGGGTGAACCGAAAAACCCATTACAATTGCTGGCTAAACATAAAAGCTTAATGAAAAGGGAAGGAGTGATCCAAACCCTGGGACTCATCCACAAAGAAATTTTCCAGCAAGGGGTTCAATATTTCCTCTCTATCAAAGACAATTCCTTGGCAACAGCTAAATTTAGATGGAAGACTTCCAATCAGAAAATACAAGACAGAGAGCCATTCAACTACAAGAACTTCAAGTTAGCTGCAGATCGCTTGGTTACCTATAGTAACCTCATTTTGAGGGAAGGCCCGTATTGACTTGGTTGTACATTTCAAAGCCCTATTATCTGGTATCCTGCAGAAGGGTACAAGGCCATATATGAGTTGCCTGAAGGGCAGACAGGGCCCATATTTGAAGTTTTAGCTACAAATCATGGTTTTAGACCACTGCATGACAATCCCTCTCCAACCTATTCTTTGACTACTTTGCATGCAAATTACATGGTTTTCATGAGGCCATGAAAAAGGGTAAGCAGGGGGGTGTGTTGAGCTATGGAAAAGGTATGAATTTTCCATTTATTTCCTTATCTTTTCCTTTTATCATAACTCCTTTTATTCCTAAGATGATAATATATCAAATAATTATAGCGAAAACTAGGGAGTTATTGATTATTGTGAATTAGTTAATTATTGTCTTTTTCCATGCAGAAAATAGAAGAAATGGAAAACTACCATTTTGAAGGAAAAGACAAAACAAAGTAACTGTTGTTCCTTCACCAAGAAGCCGTATCCAGACAAGAAGATCAAGATTAGAGTGCACAGTTATGGATGAGGATGGAAACTCACAACATCAATGCAAGAAGACAAAAGGATTCATTGGAGTTAGAAGATGGAGTGTATCCCTCAGGATCTCTTGATCCTGAGGGATCGTTGTTTTATAGTCTATCTATTATTCCTTGTTTTATCCGCCTGTCCATTATAAAAGGTACAATGCTTGTAAAGATTAAAAAAAGGGGATTATCAATTATCGTTATTCAGAACTCACTGTTGTATTCCTACTTTGATTATCGACTCTCATTGATTAAAACAGAGTACGATTGCCTGTAATATTTTCATATGATTAATACATAAGTCAGTTGATGTTCTATTCATTTATACTGAAGTAGTTTGGTAGTGCTTCACTAGCGGCTAAGGGCTCGACCCTGGTGGATCCACTTGCTATCTGTACCATTGCTTTCAATCGCAGTCATGTGATGGTTTGGTTTGGTTTTCATTCATTTAAATCACATTACTGTATTGTTCTTTGTTTCCAGAGTTTATGAATTGTCTTACTGCAAATGAATTGCGTTGCCGTTCCTTTTCATCATAATAAGATTATTATCTTGAGAAACCATATTGTTATGCTGTTCATTTCAATTATAAAGCTTCGATGTTCATTCCAGAAAACTTACTTTGCTGTTCATTTCATATTGTTGTTCATTTCTATAAATAATATTGTTGTTCATTTCTGTTGAGTGACATTGATGTTCGTTTCTACTAGATAACATTGTTGTTCATTACTTTTCTGCAAGTATTTGGTCTTTCCTTTTAGCATTATTACAGTTAGCCCATTTATTACATTAGCAACATTGTTAATTTGATTCCTTGTCAGTTCTCATTAGTCGCTTTAGTGTGGAGTGTGAGATCAACAACTGTAAAGAACATTGGCTACTATTGTCAGAGTTATCAGATTTCGGATCTTGTTTATGTTTGATTTCATTTTCATCAATTGACAAAGGAAAGAGTTATTACTACTGCATCCTTGACTGATGGTTGTTGTTAATGTCCTGAGTGAACAATTTAGTTTCAGAGCATTGAGTTTCTTTTAATTGCAAATAGGTTTTATTTCAAGCATCTGTTTACTTTTGTATTTGAAGCACTGTATTGCAAATTGGAAAGCATTACTCTTGGATTAAATTTTCGCCTCAGACTGTGTACACTCTTGAAATAGAAAATAATTCCTAGATTGATAATTAATGTAGGATAAATAAGAGTTGAAAAGACATCTTTTATACGTCAACATCCAGCTCTCTACATAGGCCTTGTTTGTGAAAAGCAAGTCTAACACATCCAAAAGTATTGTTCAGTTCTTAGTTCATCTTGGTTTCGCACTCACTTGATTGTAATATGTAGCATCTGCCAAGCCGTTGGTCGATTGAAACACATTCCAAGCCAAGGAAACACACTTGTTTCAATTGGGTTTGAGTGGTATATAGGTGCACAAGCAATATAGTCGTTAGAGTCTTAGTTTCTTCTCTGGTGTTGCTCCATTGCTAGAAGGCTTTGACAGTACCATGGTGGAGTCACATAGGAACACAAGCATGGCTCAACTTCGAGAGATCGTGGTCAGTACCCCAGTGGACTTACTTGCATAACCTCCCTATGCAGGAAGCCTTTCTCTTCTTTCAACTTATTTATTTTTCATTTTGAATTTGTTGACTTTTCATTTTTTACTTTCAATATGCATAACACTTATTCATTTTAGAGGTGGAAGAGGGATCCCAACTTATTGTGAGTAGAGGAGGTTGTTCCAATAGAGAATTAATTTATTATATCTCTAACGTGCTTGTTGAGGTTTTCCCCCTCACCTTACTCTACTTGATTGAGTTGACAAGAGTTAACCTAGAAACAATCAACTAGAGAAGGTGACACTAGTTAGTGTGCAAGCATTGTGTTTACATGAAGGTTCACTTTAGAGAGTACGTATTTTCCTTCGACGTATCATGGACTAAGAGTAACATGTTCATCATATAGAGGCAAGATGACAGATAACCAAGTAGTGATATATGTAGAAGTCCTCTTGTACTTTACCTAGCTAGCTTCAAGTGTCATACATGGTTTCATGCAAGGCTAACCGATGAACGAAACAAATGAATCAACAAACATCAAAGCAAAGAAAAAGCAGAAGCTAAAGCGAAAGCAAAGAAGGTAAGTAAACAAGAAAGAAAAAAAACATGCAAACAAATCATATAAGTGTTAGAGCCTAGATTTGCCTCATGTTGGAAAGGCAAGCTTCTAGGTTCAACATCAAAACACGCTCAACCTTGTAGCTAGCCCTACGAGGACAGGAGAGGGCTCTCTCCAGGTCAATCTCAGCAAAAGATAATTAATGGGGCTTGAGATGACTGAAATAAAAGATAACTTTAGGCTAGGTATGAAGTACAAAGGATTTGATTTAAGTTTTTGGGGTTTTGTGCTGGAAACAGGGAAAGGCAAATTGGGCTCGGGGATGAGGCACAGTTTCTGCAGAGTTCAGATTGGGAAAAGGAAGGAAATCATTTTGATGCTTTAAATTGAGTGAATGGATAGATCAGACTAGTGAGGAGCTAATGAGAGCAAGAGAGTCTCAAGTATTCTCCTTAAACAGATGAAAACATGGAAATTTAAACAAATTCAAAGGCAGAGCATAGCAGTTAATGGATTCTACCTTAATCACTCATTTGTTCAAATTCAGAAGAAGAGATAGGAAAATGATACACATAACACTAATGAACTTACAATTACCTAGAGAAGAGCACCATCAAAACATAAAGCCACATGGATCCCAAACAGTGTTGCAAAACCCTGGTCTTTCCTTAGCCAAAAATGCAGAGATAGAATGTACAATGATATGCCAAAGCAATCCCTAGTGTCCAACCATGAAAATGACTTAGAAATTACATAATATAGACAAGCCAAACCCATTCCCTTGCCTCTGGGGGTCGAGCTCATCATTCTAGGAGTTGTTTCAACCAATTCTAAACGAGGAACTGAAATCTAGGCAATGAAACAACTTGCCCCTATATGAAAGGAAATTGATTCATTTAGTTGTTTTTCAATTTTTAGTGAATGAATCTACCAAAAAAAGTAAAAATGTGCCCAAAATTACATCATGGTCATCAAATTACATCATGAAAGGTCAAGAGTAACATCAAAAAGTAAAACTAGTCAGAACTTGGTGAATTTCTGAGCTGTACAGTGAAAAACAGGCCAAAATTCTCAATGCACCGCACCCAAATTCTCTATGCTTCGTGCCACTTTGGAGATTTTGAGGCCCTTCTCGAAGTCCAAATTGAGTGCAAGATATCTTGTTGGAAATCCCTTCCTATCTACTTTCCAACCCAAGTGGAATTTCTGGATTTGGATGTCATTTGCCCCTCCAAAACTTCAATCTCCCAAGACTGCTTCCTGTGTGTCAAAATAGGGGCAATGAGGTCATTTTTTGAGTGTTTTTTACTCTTTAGGCCACCCAGAACTTTATGAAATATCTCAGCCATTCCTGAGCATGCATAACCTTTCATGACAAATCCAAAAATATCAAGTTTTCGTCTAGAAGATGTCCCAATCATAAGCGCGCGCCAAGTGACGCGGTGCATTGGGCAGAAAAGCCTGTTTTCGCTCAAAAATGTCTAGGTCCACACTTTTTCTTCACATTTCCTGTGGTCTCGCACCTAATGGTCATGTATTGTGTGGACCTGACCACACCTTTTCTTTGTGACAGATGCGGACCCCTGAGTGCGCCCGACCACTACCCAGGTGCGCTGTGCCTTTTTGAAGATGACTTTTGGAGGCCTTCCCGGTGTCTAAATTGGGCGTGGTATATCTCGTTGGAAAGGTATTTGAGTATAATTTCCAAAAAAAAATAATTTTTTAATTTGAACCTCATTTTCCCTATCAAAAATCAAATCTCCCAAGACTGGTCAAAATGTGGCAAATGAGGTTGCCTAGAGGAAGAGTGTTGTTGCAGTAAATTTTTGAAGGTCTTCCTCAACTCAAAATTTAGCTCATGATAGCTCATTGGAAATATCGTTGTGTCTATTTATCATTTTACTCATCAAGCAAGTCGTTTGGCTAACCAAGCTAGGAGAAAGCTTGATTTTCCCAAGGTCACTCCAGAGGTGCATCAATTCTCCCGAGGCGATTGTATTTTTGACATTTCTCTAAAACCATGACACTTGTGTAAAAAGTGAAGGAGGTTTTTCTTCCTTGGCCTGTTTGTGACAAAAACCGCTCTCAGGTTTTTTAAATTCATCTTTCCTTGCTCAGAAACATCATTTGAGTAAAACCTATCCCGATGTGTAGAACATGGGATTTGTCGAAATGAAGCGAAATGAAGGGGATAAAGGGCTTATAAATTCTTGAGGAAATTTTGGGAAGTAGGAAGGGATGTTAGGAAGTACAAAAAAGTGTAATCTCAGAGATTGAGTGAGGCGAAGGGTTCCAAAAGGGCAAAACACAGGCCTAGCCTAGAAAATTGCCAAGTTGTAGCAAGAAACTAGGGTTTGTGTGAAAATGAGGAATTTGGGGAATTTTAGTGATGGGAAGTGTTTAATAAGGTACATTAAGGATAGGGGAAGGTGCATGAACATCAGGATACAAGTTTTGTTGATGGTTTGACCATCCAGGAGAAATTGCCTTCAAAACCCTAGGAGAGGGAAATGAACCTTACCTAGGCGCAACTGAAGCATGAAAAAGGTGTAAAATGACCCAGTGGAATCTGACATGATAATGAAAACCCTTTGAATGATGGCAAAATCATCTGAATGGTGACACGAACCACCATTTGAATAACTTTGACAAAAGTAAGAGAAAACCCTAGACCTAATACCTAGTGACCAAATTTTACTTGAAGACTTACTGAAATGACAAAATTTGACCTTGACACCTTAAAATCACTTTGTAAAAGCATGTTTGATCATTGGAGGAAGGCTGCAAAGATTGACACTAACATTGGCTCCAATGGGGATGGTAGCTCCTTGTAGGTGCCAAGAACTACAGATCTTTGGGGGAGCAGACCAATGCCTTCTCCATTAGGCAATGGAGTCAAAAACTCAAACTGAAATACATGACTACAAATTGACTACTTGATGATACAAACTGACTCTCAATCAATTAAAACTAGCTCGACACTTAAACACAACTGAAAAACTAAAAATGATGCTCAAAGCAGAGCTTATTCATCAAAAGCTACTTTAATTGTTCTTTTCACCACCCGGTCAAGTGAAATAGAACAGCCAATGCAACCAAGTAAGTATTCCTGCTGCTATTTGAATTCTCCGCAAGTGCTTGCTTATGAACAACAAGAGAGCTCTACTGAAAGGCAAGTCCCATGAAAACTTATGAACAAATCCATTGAATAATATGGATTCTCTATCTGCCTCCAAAAACACAGCATAAGGATCTTGAAGTTCATGCACATTGGGACTTAGCTCATCCATTCGATTACTTCTCTTCTCTTCATACCATGAATGCAAACTTTGATATGAGCTTTGTGATGAGACTCCTACTGAAAATGACAAAGAAACCAGCTGCCAGATCAAGTTTATATCAACACACGTTTCAAGCTCACATGTAGTCAATGGAGAAGAATTTTGACTGCAGACATCATCCAACACATCAGCTATTGGATCATGAAAAACTTGAAAAGACTGCTGCAACCCATTTTCTATCGTTTCTGATGAGATTACATGATTTCCTACAGACTTCTCATTTGAAGATATACTATGCAATTTACCCCTCAAAAACTGAAATGATTCAAAACAAAATGGTACAGAATCATCTTGCATCATTTGATCATATGGTTCAACTTCCAAATCTTCATCTGCAACCTGACATTCAATGGCATTCGGTGGTTGCAAATCTGGATATGAGAAGTCTTGAACAAGGTTTTCATTGCCCTCAAGATGATCCAGATCAAGACTTGTCGACAGTTGATTTTTGATTGCATGAATGTTGTCTCTGATCAACTGAAACGAAGCAAAACAAAAAGGAAAATATCCTTCACTTACTTCAAAATTTGCTTCACTTTTCTCCTCACTTCCATGGCTGATATGCATTGGTTGATCACTGTACTTGAGCTGCTGAAATTGAACTTCCTCCTCCCACAAACTAGCTGTTGATTTGTCTGCAAGAGTAGCTTCTGTTTGGAGAACATAATTATCATCATCATATTGATCAAACTTAGGCAAATCATCAGCATAAAACACATCATTAAGCATACATGTCATATCAAAAGATCTCTCTTCTCCAAGATGATCAATAAAACAATCATTATCAGATCTATGACAACTAGAATAAGAAAGAAAATGTTTTGGATCAACAACTTGTTCTTCTTCAATCGGCAAGCCATGGGATTGAACATCATAATCATTTCTTGTGGTGATCTTTTGCATCATCTCTTCCACTGCACTTACCAAAACATCAAGCGTTACCTCTAGAGATGTTGATTCCTCCAGATCTATGTTTTTCGTCTCTTCTTCTTTAAACCTTGCCCTTCGGATGAGCAGATGAGCCTCTACATTTACTACACTGTTATTCATATCTTCAAGTGTTGCGAAATTCCTTTCTCTCAGCTAAAACTCCATTTCCGGATCAAAGGCACCCAGATAGTGCAAGAGAGTAGATCTAGGAGGAGGCCTTATATCAACTGAAATCGAATAATAAACTAGGTTAAATCTGGAAAAAAACTATTGTACTATCGCCCTTGGCATTATTTTTAGCTGGTTATACTCTTCTATAATAAGTAAAAGGTTCTGTCCGATCATCCACCTGTCGAGAAAAACTTTGAGGAACTGTTGGAAATCTGAAATGCTCGCATCAGGGAGGGTTTTGAACCAACTCTTGACTTTGCCTTGCAAAGAAAGTGAAAAAAGCCTAATACTAGCATCTTATTCATCAACTTCAAAAAGGTCAAGGAAAGACTCATAATTCAGTACATGTCTCCCAGTAGTGATATTGTCGCGTTCACCATCAAATCTTGGTAGATATAGATCATGATTTTTAGGGAAAGCATGGGATATAGGAGGTAAAATCAAAGGCTTGTATCGATCTGGAATTTTACAAGGTGTAGGAGTATGCATAGAAGGTATAGAATCAATCTTGGTCTCTTGAAGCTCATCATTTTGAATATGGTCATCACAAGATTCAGAAGAAGGGTCTTGATCAAGCTTAAAGGCATGCAAATCTTTTGTATTTACCATCTTTAAAGGGAAGGAATCAAATGTAGGCCTGAGATCTTTTCTCAAGCATAGGATACTTTGCAAAGCCTTGTTAACATTCTCGGGAAAAGAGAAGAAATAATTTAGAACAAAGAACAAAATGTCTTGGATGAAAATCCAACTTGAATACCTGATCTGTCCATATTGTCTTTTCATGTTTCTGCTAGCCAGGTTCATCCTTGAGTGGAGTCTTTGGATCTGATCTCGAAAATGATTTGGAATCGCCAGGTGAATGATTTTAGCCTTGTGGTGTCTGATCGTTCTCCACCATCAACAATCAGATATGAACTTGATTTATGTACTAGGGCAATTTACAAGTCAAATGTAACGATTACAAGCTAGACCGGAGATTGACTGAAGCAGCGTTTATCTACTTCCGCTAATGCAAAGCAAAAGCATTTCGAAGACTACTTGGCATAAATTCAGGCTCCGTCTGTAGCTTATAAAACAAATGACATCAACAAGCAAACCATTTTCTTCCCCAGTATGGTCGCCACTATGTTAGAGCCTAGATTTTCCTCAAGCTCAAAAGGCAAGCTTCTAGGTTCAACATCAAACCACGCTAAGCCTCGTAGCTAGCCCTACAAGGATAGGAGAGGGCTCTCTCCAGGTCAATCTCAGCAAAAGATAATTAATGGGGCTTGATATGACTGAAATAAAAGCTAACTTTAGGCTAGGTATGAAGTACGAAGGATTTGGTTTAAGTTTTTGGGGGTTTTGTGCTGGAAACAGGGAAAGGAAAATTGGGCTCGGGGATGAGGCACAGTTTCTGCAGAGTTCTGATTGGGGCAAGGAAGGCAATCGTTTTGATGCTTTAAATTGAGTGAATGGATAGATAAGACTGGTGAGGAGCTAAGGAGAGCAAGAGAGTCTCAAGAATTCTCCTTAAAAATATGAAAACATGGAAATTTAAACAAATTCAAAGGCAGAGCATAGCAGTTAATGGATTCTACCTTAATCACTCATTTGTTCAAATTCAGGAGAAGGGATAGGAAAATGATACACATAACACTAATGAACTTACAATTACCTAGATAAGAACACCATCAAAACATAAAGCCACATGGATCTCAAACAGTGCTGCAAAACCCTGGTCTTTCCTTAGCCAAAAATCAGAGATAGAATGTACAATGATATGCCAAAGCAATCCCTAGTGTCAAACCATGAAAATGACTTAGAAATTACATAATATAGACAATCCAAACCCATTCCCTTGCCTCTAGGGGTCGAGCTCATCATTCTAGGAGCTGTTTCAACCAATTCTAAACAAGGAACTGAAATCTAGGCAATGAAACAACTTGCCCCTATATGAAAGGAAACTGATTCATTCAGTTGTTTTTCACCTTTTAGTGAATGAATCTACCAAAAAAAGTAAAAATGTGCCCAAAATTACATCATGGTCATCAAATTACATCATGAAAGGTCAAGAGTAACATCAAAAAGTAAAACTGGTCAAAACTGGGCGAATTTCTGAGCTGTACTCTAAAAAACAGGCCAAAATTCTCTGTGCATTGTGCCCAAATTCTCTATGCATTGTGCCACTTTGGATATGATTTTTAGGCCCTTATAGAAGTCCAAATTGAGCCCAAGATAGCTCGTTGGAAAGCCCTGCCTGTCTACTTTCCAACCCAAGTTGAATTTTTGGATTTGGATGTCATTTGCCCCTCCAAAACTTCAATCTCCCAAGACTTCTTCCTGTGTGTCAAAATAGGGGAAGTGAGGTCATTTTTTGAGTGTTTTTGACTCTTTAGGCCACCCAGAACTTGATGAAATCTCTCAGCCATTCCTGAGCATGCATAACTTTTCATGACAAATCCAAAAATATCAAGTTTTCCTCCATAAGATGTCCCAATCATAAGCGCGTGCCAAGTGGCATGGTGCATTGGGCAGAAAAGCCTGTTTTTGCTCAAAAATGTCTAGGTCCGCACTTTTTCTTCACATTTCCTGCGGTCCCGCACCTAATGGTCATGTATCATGTGGACCTGACTGCACCTTTTCTTTGTGACAGGTGCGGACCCTTGAGTGCGTCGTGCCACTACCTAGGTGCATCATGCCTTTTTGTAGATGACATCTGGAGGCCTTCCCGGTGTCCAAATTGGGTTCAGGATAGCTCGTTGGAAAGGCCTTTGAGTATTCCTTCCAACCTCGATATAATTTTGCAATTTGGAGTTCATTTTCCCTGCCAAAAATCAAATCTCCCAAGACTGGTAAAAATGTGCCAAATGAGGCTGCCTAGAGGCAAAGTGCTGTTGCAGTCAATTTTTGAAGATATTCCTTAACTCCAAATTGAGATCATGATATCTCATTGGAAATATATTTGTGTCTAGTTATAATTCTACTCATCAAGAAAGTCATCTGGCTAACCGAGCTAGGAGAAAACTTGATTTTCCCAAGGTCACTCCAGAGGTGCATCAATTCTCCCGAGGCCATTGTATTTTTGACATTTCTCTAAAACCATGACACCTGTGTAAAAAGTGAAGGAGGTTTTTCTTCCTTGGCCTTTTTTGGACAAAAACCTCTCTTATTTTTTTTCCAAATTCATCATTCCTTGCTCAGAAACATCATTTGAGTAAAACCTATCCCGATGTGTGGAACAGGGGACTTGTCGAAATGAAGCGAAATGAAAGGGATAAAGGGCTTCTAAATTCTTGAAGAAATTTTCGGAAGGAGGGAGGGATGTTAGGAAGTATGGGAAAGTGTAATCTCAGAGTTTGAGTGAGGGGAAGGGGTCCAAAAGGGAAAAAAACAGGCCTAGCCTAGAAAATTGCCAAGTTGTAGCAAGAAACTAGGGTTTGTGCGAAAATGAGGAATTTGGGGGATTTTAGTGATGGGAAGTGTTTAATAAGGTACATTAAGGATAGGGGAAGGTGTATGAACATCATGATACAAGTTTTGTTAATGGTTTGACCATCCAGGAGAAATTGCCTTCAAAACCCTAAGAGAGGGAAATGAACCTTACCTAGGTGCAATTGAAGCATGAACAAGGTGTAAAATGACACAGTGAAACCTGACATGATAATGAAAGCCCTTTGAATGATGGCACACTCATCTGAATGGTGACATGGACCAGCATTTGAATAACTTTGACAAAAGTAAGAGGAAACCCTAGACCTAATACCTAGTGACCAAATTTTACTTGAAGACTTACTGAAATGACAAAATTTGACCTTGACACCTTAAAGTCACTTTGTAAGAGCATGTTTGGTCACTGGAGGAAGGCTGCAAAGACTGACACTAACAATAAGCAAACAAGCATGCAAGCAAACAACTTAAAGCTAACCCTACTCCTACTCCTATACTAATGATGCATGGGCCTGATCACGTGAGCTAATACTTCCAATGCAGCAACCAGTGCATTGGTAGACCCATGTTAGTGAAGGCTTGGTTCATGAGCAACCTAGTGGTGTGAACCAGAAAGAAAGAAAGATATAAGAATGAAGGCAACCACACTTTAGGTTTCAAAGTGCCCATGTGACATAAGTGAGTTCAGGAGCATGATGGACAGTCCGTGGACTTCTCATGGTGTTGTGTGAAGCTACATGCAACATTGAAGCATAAGCACACTCTTGACTATGACATGCAAGCAAACGAAAGAAACAAAGAAAACTTGCGTTGCGAATGAGTGCTTGCAATGTAAGAGTCCTCCAAAGCATGAGCAATGGGATCGTGCAGTTCAAGTGGAGGAAGTGTGATATGTGTATGAAATGGATCTTCAATGCATACAGATGAGTGATGAGCAGGCTTGGGCGATTAAACGATTTCATGATCAGAAATGAGACTAACCTCAAGAGAGCGAGGGTTTGACATAACCATTAGCTTGGGCTAAAGTGCCTCGATATTCTTGGGTGTCTCAACTTCATCATTAGGTAGATCATCATACACCGATGGCTTCGAAAGATCAACTATGATAGATTCATGATCGTGATCGAAATTGGAAGCAAGTGGATCATGATCATCACAATTAGAAAAATCAATGAATTCTTTGGCATCCTCATGATCAGATGAATCAAACAGAGGGGTAGATGAGAAGTGAATGAACTCATCCTCTATGTTTCTGGAAAAGATAGATGAAGGATCAAGTGGATCTTCAATGAATAACTTATCCTCTCCATTGTCGAATGATGGACTAACATCTGATGAGTCTTGCGAGTGATCAACAATGGGTGCATCTGTGGATGAAGGCACACATGGAAAATCATGGATGGCAGGTTCACCAAAGAGGCTAGGAAAGAACAAAGGGGGCTCAGATGGAAGGGAGTCATCCTTCACTGAGTGATGATGTTCAAGCTCTCACTCATACTCTTAATGAATGACAACACATGTTGGTTGTGCAACACCAACTCTGTCAGTGGTTTGTTCCTTATTCACAACAAGTGAAGATTCCAGAATGGATGAACACAAGACAACATCATCCGGAGGAACACCTGAGTGCGAAGATAGAGGTTGAAGAAAAGAATGCATATGGGAACTAGAAGGACACACAACCAAATCTGCACGAAAATTGAGTGGAGTGATGTTGGGAGAGTGTGAAGGATGAATAGGTGTACAAACATGATCCTAAGCATCACTAGGCGATGGTGGAACTGTTGAATGAGAGGGAGGCGAGAAGTCTGTTGAGATAATGCCTACTCCCATTTGAGATTGTGCAGATCCATTTATGAAGAAGGTTGAGCAAGGTTTGATCTCAAGCTTTCTCTTAGGATAGGCATATTTATTAAGACAATACTCGAATCAGTACCAGAGGTAAGGAAACTTCATCTGGCTCCTCGAAGCTTGAAATGGCAAGTCACAGAAGCACTGCCAAAAATAAATGCCAGATTCATGCGGAGCCCTCCATTGCTGTAATAGTTTCCAGTCAAGATGGATTGGATCAAAATGATAGAACATGTATTCAATAAGATCAAAAAAGTGCTCAAATGAGTGCACAGTGTCAGCTGGTAGGCTGAGCACCCAATGGAATGGAGATTCAGAAAGTTTTTATGCAAGCAACAAACCGACCTATTCATCAGAAAACTCATCTTCCTCATGAATCATGGAAAGAAAGTTATGTAAGTGCTCAAGCCAGACCACTTCACCTCCACCATCATACTTATGAGTGGACAAGAGATCAAAAAGCTTCCCTAAGATGGAGACATCTTCACGATTTGAAAAACACCTCGAGGAATGAAGAAGCAAGACTCCATGAAAGATATGAAAAGGTTCAAAACTAGATGAGAGGACTCTGCTAGAACCTCCTTCTACCACCAGAAATGTTGATGGTGATGGACCTACCAACAGGTCAAGGGGATCTCTCCAATAAGAAGTCCCAATTAGATCTCAGACTGTTTGGTGTAGGAGTCCCAATGGTGGGTCGTAAGGTAATGCCTTGATCGCGGTGTCACACAAAGGCAAGTAGAATAACCTTGTCATCAGCAAGGGTGTGGCTGATGCAGTGAGTCAAGGAAGGGGTATGAGAGATTCCAACACTTTGAAACGAGAAGGAGGTGAAGGTGAGTTCTAGGTTGAAAGGGATTAGTCCCAACTTAGCTAGGAACACACAACACAAAGGACATGCACAACCTCTAGTGGAGCAGTCCACTCGGATGCGACAGTCACATCATACAAGGTAGATAACATGTACAACACTCATGGATTAGTCCAAGATGAGTGTGATAGTTGTTATAGAAAGGTTCAAGTGAAAGGTCTGTTTAATGTCCGGTAGAGTAGTCGACATGGATGGGGACAACATTAACAACATATGCAACAAATTAACAAAAATATTCATATAATTGCATCTCAGGGCATCCTTGGTCATTCAAGTCTTGCTCATTAACGGGATGCAATGGAGCAGGTGAGTTGACCTCTTTGTGGTGAGGAATGAGGTCAGTGTCCTGTTCCAACTCCTGCTGCTCCATGTATGCATCCAACTGTTCAAGCGCTTGTTCTATCTCATGAGAAAAGTCTTGTCCCTACGATGCTTCGTATGTTTGCACGTGATGCGCCCTCTGTTGAATCTCCTACTTCTAAGGTTCCTTCTCCTATTGGTGCAACTCTTGTTCTTTCTAGAGTTGCTCCCTCAGCTCATGCAACTCCTTCTTTGCTTCTTCCATTCTCTTCTTATCCCTCTGCCTTCATGCGATTCTCTTGTTGCGTTGCTGCCTCTTCACCTGAATAGTCATAGCTGCTTATTTTACAAGTGGATCTGCTCGAAACTTGCAGCTTTGCTCCTCGTCCATGTGGTCGAAAATATTCCTCTTCCCTTTGTCACGCACAAGTACGCTTGGCTCTTTTGTCTTTGCTATTGTTGCTACTGTTGTTACTTCTAGTGCTCTTCGTGATGCTGCTTCATGCTGCCATGCTAACCACTCTATGGAAAAACCGACCTGTTCATTGGGGTCTGGAGGAATGGTAGCAATACCTCCATGAGTATTCCTCTATCGAATGAAATTCCCCATGGATCCAATTGAACTAGACTCACAATACAATGTGGTTCATACGGATTGAAGCTTTGGAGGTCGATCGGGTCCTTCTTCATCTGCTTAGCTTCAACATCCACTTGCTTGATTCTTCGTTCTCATATAACCCAATCCGCAACGGAAGAGTGGGCCAAGGTGGCTTCTCCTTCAGTTGCAGCCTAGCTATCAATCCCACAGAGATATGATACACTACTTCCTACATGATCAGCACGTTCAAAGAAAACTTTGGCAAAACATATGGAGGCTTCTCTGCACTAAATACTCGGATGAATGTGTCGGACGGTGAGGCATACGAATCCGTGATGTCTAACAATGCCTTCATTGCTTCTTCTGACATGCAGGGTGGATCCTCTTCGAATATCAACCTGTACACTAGGGTGACAAAATGGTCAGACAATTGTATGATCACTCCTTTGAATTTTCACTTGGACAATAACTTGAAATACGTGTTCACAACAGTCTCTACTAGTGACCATGCCCCCTCTAAGCCCAGGAACTCATGTCAGGCACAAACTACATCTAGAATGTAGGTGGACATGTAAATCTCTGCATGCATGCCTTCGGGTGACTGTCGAGCCTTCGTAACTTTCTTCTTTAGCTAATGAGCTAGTATGATAGACCAGTTGCATTGTCCTCCTTCTCTAGCTAGTTGGTCCAACGCGACCACCCAACTCTGAGGGAAGGTCTTAGTGTTGGCTTGGCCACTCATTCGACATGAAAATATGACCACTTATTGGTATGCCTTCCTCAATATCTTCGTCTTATAAATCTGATTGGTTGTCTTCCGAAAATGAGTTGGCTCCTTTACCCAATCCTTTAGAAAATCTCTAGATTAGCCTTTGCTTTTGCGAAAACTGACTTGGGGAGTCATGATAGTCATGGGCTTAGTCATTTGATACATCTCATTGTAATCTCATGCCCAGAACGTTGCAATATTTTTCCCACTGACACTACTCAAGTTCATCATCTCAGGGTTAGTGTGAGAGATGATCCAGTGAATCATTTCTGCACATGGGAACACGGGGTATCTGCATGCAATCCAGTACAAGCCAGACATATGAATGTTCATGTACACCTGACGGTCTTCAAGGTCTTCCACAAAAGTATCTGCGAATGTTTCATTCACCTCTTTCCACTTCAGTTTGATGTCCTTGTCTAGATACAACTTCGTATCTTCATAGATCAACAAACCAGAGGACACCTACTCAGCTGCTGCTCCAGCTCCCATACCATCAGTGTCCTGAGATCCTGTTCTCTTAGAAACCATTGAGACAGATGAACACCTGATAGATTTGGAAACAAGAAGCATGCATGGAAAGAAATATGTCAGTGAAAACAAAGAAAATCCGGGGAAGGACACAACACATACTTGGGAAACTGATGAGCAATATTGCGCAAATTTCACTTGGAAGTTGGGTGACTAGCTACCAGAACTCGCAAAAGGAAGTCTAGGCTATCTGGGAGACTATACTAGCTGCTGGATCATATGAAATACACAATCCATTTGGGGCGCTGATTGCTAGGATTGCACAATGCGTAATCCCTGTCGGGAAGGACTGCTGGCCCAGGGATAGATTTGCTAAATTTCCTGGGCCAAGCAGCCATTGTCCTCCAAGAATGTGAAAAATAGTCTAGAAGGCTAGTGATGGGCCAAAATGTGAAAATCTAGAGAGGAAGGTGAGCCTTCCTTCCCCATATTGCGCAATGCAGCCTTTGTGAACGTAGAGACTATGCCAAGGTTGACCCGACTCGCCGACGGGAAACTCAAAGCAAGTAAGTTGATAAAATGCATGGTGACACTAAGTGATAGTAGAGGTGATGGACATTGCATGAAAAACATGAATGGAAGATTAATCAAATAGATCAACATGCATGTGGGTGAGGCCGTTCGCCGGTTGGGCGAATGTTTGTGAAAAACAGTTTCATGCATGCGACAATAGTGAGATAATGATGAAAATTGAAACAAAGCTAGGAAAAGATAGAATATATGCAAACAAAATCATGCATTCAAATAAATCAAGAAAACAACACTCACACAAGAAAATACACAAAAAGCGACAGAAAAGTTGAAAAAGACAAGTTGAGCACTCATGAATAGATGAGCCAGGTGTGTTGAAGAGTCTTGGATGTACTGTGGGATGCCAGAGATCCAAGATCAATGTGAATGAATGAGCTTTGATGTGTTGAATAAATAAGTTTGGCCTTATGACGCACATGCCACAAATCTAGGAAAAAGCAACACTTGGAGAGAAACTTCTAAAACAACTTTGCATGTAACCCTTGGCTACTAGAAATAGATCCTTGAATCATGGGATACCTTTTGCATGTTGTCTCTTGCTATTCCAGGAATATCAAGTCATGCCTACATGCAAGTCAAGTTTCCTTGGTGTCAGGTGGAACTGGTTAATGGACTGTTCATGCAGGCAGTCTCTCAACTGCTTGGGAAAAATGCACATTCCTAACTGTGAGCTGGGCTGACTGCCCAAGTGGATTGTGCAATTTCTTAGCAGAGTAGCTAACTACTACCTAGATTTGCACAAATCCTGGGCTGAAGAGCTTGATGCTGGGAAAACTTGTAAATCCTGCTCGGAGGGTTGGCTAGTAGGATTGCACAATTCTTGGAGGGAAGGTTGGTTTCCCTCTAGGAATGCGCAATTTTCAAGGGGAAGCCACACAACCTGTAGCTGGTGCAAGTTTGGGTAAGTAGCCTATGAGGGGAATGGATTGACTGTGATGGACATGCTGCCTTCGTGTGAGGAAAACATTGAAGCTTGATTACTTGACGAAGCAAGACAAAGTGCTGTGTAAGGTTGGTAGGGAGGATCCAAAACAGGCTAAGGCCAAATTTTGGAGGGTGGTTGTAGCTGCTACAGCATGTTCCTAGTGAACATTGGTCCAAACATATGCTATGTAGTGAATACATTGATTCAATTCATGACTGAGACTCTCCAAGCACACTCGATCGCTACTAAACCCATTTTGAGATATTGGCATGGGACTATCACACTTGGTTTGAGATATTATCCTGGAGATGTTCGACTACATGGATACACCAATGGTGACTAAGAATGAAATGTTGTCGACAACAGGATTATGTATGGATGTTGTTTTAGCCTTGGATCTATCGTGATGTCATGGATGAGAAGGAAGCAAAAGTCCATAGCATTGAGTACCACCAAGGCAGAGTATATTTTTGCTAACATCGCTAGATGCGAAGCAGTTTTGTTGAGGAAGCATTTTGGAGAGATATTTGAGGAGGTCCTCAATACTACAATGATATATTATGAAAAAAAGAATGGGATCCATCTAACAGAGAATCTCATCTTTTATGACAAGTACAAACACATAAAGATTCGATATCACTTCATTCGAGACATGGTTCAAAGAGGAGCCATTTGACTCCATCACATATCAATAGATGATCATATTGCAAATATTCTCACCAAGTATTTGTGGAAAGGGAAGTTCTTGGTCTGTAGAGAGAAGCTTGGACTAATGGATGTGAGTCCTCCTCACAAGGGGAACCACTGATCGAGAAAACTGAGCCAACTCTTCCCCCCTGTCTGAGCTCCCAGGGTGAGGAATTGAGATAGAGGGCTCCTCAGGTTGAGGGAAATTTGGAAAATAAGATTGTATATGTTTCTCCCCTATTTGTTACCCATAGGGTTGGATATTTTTCTCCCTTATCTTGGTCTTTGCAAAGTATACCCCAGTTAGAATCATACCCACAAGCTTGACTTGTTGGGATTACCACTCCCTATTTGGCTAACTGGTTGAGAGTGTACTCGGGGTTGTACAACCCAAGATGATTATGATGCAGGTGTTCTACCAAATGTCTTTTGAGGGTGATCGTCGGGAATATTAGTGAGCAATAGGATGGGTTGATATGTTCTCCCATATATCACCTATTTCTATATATGGGGTTGTAGATGTTTCGCTCCTCCATGACATTATGGGTTGAGATTCTACTCCTCGATGTAGATTCAGGTTGAGATGTGCTTCCTAATATTTTTCTCAAATTGAGATGTGCTCTCCGACATTATAAAGGGTGGAAGTTAATGCTCCATGATTCTTCTTCTCTAGATTCAAGAATTTTTTAGTGGATAGAGTTGAGCAGATATGGGACATGATATGTCGATAGGATATGCATCACAGGATGTTCGATGATCAGATATTCACAAGTGGAATTCTCCTTAGTTGAGAGGGAGTGTTAAATTATGAAACTACAGTAAAATTTCACTTTTTACATATCATTTGATGGCGATGATTATTTGATTGAACTCCTCTTTTCGATAGGACCAAAATTGATCCAGATTTAAATAGGAATGCAAAAAATTATAGAGATAACCATAAACACAGAGATGCAGCAGAAACAGTACTTCATTTCATTAATGTAAAATACTGAAATATGCTTACAAACAGAAATGGAAATAAACCAGCTAGGGTGATGGTAGCTTATGTCTGAGAAGAGATGTGGCAGCTACATGCCTTTGAACTTCCTTACAATGAGGCTCAAGGGCCCTTTTTATTATTTAAAAATAAGAGAAAACCATAAACAAACAAAACCCTAACCTGAGGAGATGTAACACCAAGAGTTTATGGGCCTCATTGGGGTGAGTTGGACAGCCAACTTCCCAGGGTCGTGACTTGGTCATATTATCTCTGCTCGACACGTATGATAACCTGTTGGAAAGATCTCTTTGAGGACTACAATGGAAAAGATGAATTTAGACAAAAAATTGTTGGCGGTAGATTTCCAAAAAAAACGTCGTTTAGGGCCTCAAAACAGCTCTAGAAGTTTAGGACTCAAAAAAATGCTAAAAATAGTAAACTATGCTACAATTAAGGAAACTAAAAAAATGAAAGAAGCAATGGTGGGGATCCAAGTGGACACCAATATCCACCTGCATAAAAAATTGACCTAAATATCACTCAAATTTGATAAGGGAAAGCATAGTTATGAAGGAAATCCCACATACGCACATTTGGGCAAGGTCAGCCCTAAAGAAAATTGGACACCCATGGAAGCCTATAAATACAAGTGACCTCAAGTTCATTTGGATATCACAAAGCATATTCTTATTCTCTTATACATTTATTGGTTCAAACAGGTTTGAGGCTGGGACGTGTAGGTTTTAACCCTATACAAAAATTACCTGCAAATGAATTCTTAAAAAACAGAAAATATACAATGGAAAGAGCATAAAACATAAAATAGATATACACATAGATTTTCCCTTGGATCTGAAATCTAGGACTACCTAATTGATTTTTCATTATAACCATTTCAATGTTACAATACACACACACACACACACACACACACACACACATATATATACACACACACATGGCGAAGCATTCATAAACCCCAATCTATTAAATTTGTATTAAAACATAACCATAGTTTCCTTGACTAGATCTACAAGATATCATGGGAAGAAAACCATCATGCCCAAAACCATGTGAAAAAGCCATGCATGAAACCATGGGTAGGTTCGCCCACCAAATATAGGGTCCAATTTTTTTTTTCCCAGGGTGATGCCCCGGACCTTGTAGAGGGGGGCTATCGGGCCCCCTCTGACCCCCTCAACATCGTGTGGGGCTAATCATTGAAATAATATAACATAGACCCAACATTATCCCACTTTTTGTTTTCTTTCCACGTAAAGGCCCATAGGATAGCTTAGTCATTGGTCCAACCCTGCAACACTCATTATTTCTCTACACCAAGTGAACTTCTCAGTGCTCATAAACTTTGTTAATTCATCTACAATATTCTTCAAAGTGTCCACCTTTACCAACAACACATTTTTTTCCTCAACCATGTCCCCTTCAAAGTGACATTGAACATCAATGTGCTTTGTCTTTGAATGATAAGCATGGTTCTTTGCCAATAAAATTGTACTTTGGATTTCACAGTCTATCCTTATAGCTTGATGTACTAAACCTATACTTGAACACAACCTCTGCAACCAAACTGCTTCCTCACTTGTGCGAGTGGTTGCCATGTATTTTTCCTCTGTAGTTGAAAGTTCCACTATAGACTGTCTCTTACTCATCCAAGTGAGTACACCTCCAAATAGGTTAAGCACATACCTACTTGTAGACTTTCCTTGATCCAAATCTCCAGCCTGTTTGCATCAAAAAAGACACAAATGTCCAAAACTATGTCCAATCATGGTCTTCCTTGATAGCACAAACCATAATCACCAATGCCATGCAAATACCTGAAAACCCGTTTCACTATTTTCCAATGCTCCTGCCCTGGTTTTGACATAAACCTTCTCAATACTGCCATTATGTGTGAAATTTCTGGTATAGTACAGACCATTGCATACATCAGGCTACCGAGTGCAATTGTGTATGGAACAAGGGACATGTCCTCTTCCTCTTCTTGTGTCTTGGGACACTGTTCAACATATAACTTTACACCTACATGAATAGGAACCTATACCAATTTACTATCTTGCATACTAAACCTCTGTAGTATTGTCTCAACATACTTCCTATGGTTTAACTAGAGCTTCCTCTCTACCCAATCTTGATTAATTTCCATGCTCAAAATATAGTTTGCATCACCAAGATATTTCATGGTGAATTTGGAGGACAATTGAGTCTTCAAATCTTGGATATTTTCTTTGTTATTTCCAGTCAGCAACATATCATCCACATAGAAGAAAAGATAAATAACATGGTCACCAATTACTTTAAAATACACATAGTGATCTTCTTTGCTTTTGGTGAAGCCAAGTCCTCGTATAAAAGTATCAAATTTCTGATACTACATCCTTGGTGACTGTTTTAACCCATGCAAAGACTTTTTTAACCTGCATATTATTTCTTTCATACCTTTCACTGTAAATCCTTCAAGTTTCTTCATGTAGATATCTTCTTCCAGATCCCCATGAAGAAATGTTGTCTTCACATCCATCTGTTCTACCTCAAAATCAAAAGTAGCAACAACAGATAAAAGTGATTTAATAGAAGGTACCTCAGCAACAGAAGAAAAAATATCACCAAAATAAATTCTCAGCACCTGGGAATAACCTTTTGCTACCAACTGCACTTTGTATTTCTCCAGCTTTCCTTCTACATTCATCTTGTTCTTAAATAACCATTTTCTTCCAATGGGTTTTCTTCCAGCTGCCAACTCCACAAGATCCCAAGCCTCATTTTTGTGCAGAGATGCCATTTCATCAACTATGGCCTCTTTCCAGAGTTTTCCATCTTCTAAATCTATTGCTTCCCTCACAACTCTAGGATCTTCATCAGTGATAGATAAAGAAAAATTTGAACAGAAAGAATATGGGCTCTACCTTTCCCGCTCCCTTCTTTCTCGAACTGACCTTCTCATAGATGGAGTTTGTGGCTCTTCATCTTTTGATTCCTCTTCTACTGTAGAGTATGATTCTTCCTCCGTTATCTCAAACTTTTGGTAAGAATTATTGTTTAATAACATCTTTCACCTCTCTAAACACCACATCTCGACTATACACAACAATCCTTATTTTTTGGCTCCAAAGCTTATAACATTTTAAACCATCCTTATACCTAATAAAGATGCACCTTTCAGATTTACTATCCAACTTGGTTATTTTCTCCTTTGGAACATGTACATATGCACAACAACCAAATACCCTCTGATGTGAAAGAGAGGGTTTCTTACTAGTGCATACCTCTTGTGGAGACTTATCCTCCAATGTTGATGAAGGTGATCTATTAACTAGGTAACATGCAGTCTCCTCCACCTCTGCCCATAAATCTTGTCCTAACCTGACACCACTGAGCATGCTTCTTGCCATTTCCATCAATGAAATGTTCATTCTTTCTGCAACTTCGTTTTATCTTCTTCTCTATCTGGTTTTCCACCAGAGCCTTAAATTCTTTAAACTTGGCAAATACTTTAGATTTATTCCTATGGAAATATATCCATGTATTCCTTGAGAAGTCATCTATAAATGATACATAGTACACAAAATAACCCAACGATGGAACTGACACAGGTCGAAAGACATCACCGTGCACAAGATTTAATATCATTTTCGCCCTCTTAGCACTAGAGGGTAAACTCACCCAATTTTTCTTCCCATATACCAAATGTTCACATAAATCAAAATCTAGAGAGAAATTAGACATACCATCTACCATACCATTACCATGAAGTATTCAAAGGCCCTTCTCTCTGATATGTCTATACCTTTGATGCCATAGCATGGTCTTTTCTCCAGAGACCACAAGGTTTCCTGCTCCACTTTCAGGAACCACAAAACAGTTACACCCATTAATAACAATGCTACCTAGAAGCTTGTACAGAGTTCTAATCTGAACTCACTGGATTAATACCAATGCTCCCCAAACCAATTTGTAGGCCTTTCTCGAACAATGCTTTTACACCTGCATCATCCATCTTGCTTACAAAAATCAAAATTTTGGCCAATTCAGGAATATGTAGAACACCTGGAAGTGTTCTAATCCTACCACCTTGCAAATTCAAATTGAATTTTCCACAATTGAAAATTATAGCCTTCCTATCATCCCTTAAGAATACATCAGCACCATCATATTTCTCATATTCGTAGAACCACTCCATGTGGGGGGTGAAGCGAAAGGATGCACCTGGTTCACGATTGGAAGTGGGGGTGTTACATTCCACTTCCTCTTGGAACAAAACCATCCTCAATGTTTCTTTGCCTTAATATGTAAACACCTACTATCAGGTCCCTAGTCTTCATTGGTCTTCTCTTCATGTCCCATAATTTCTTCCACTATTGTCCCATAATTTTGTTTCCACCAAATGGTTATAGTTCCTCAACATACATCTACATCATTCAACCAATAAACAAGCATATTATAACTATGTTTATAAAACAAGTATTCCATATTCAAGTATCCTATTCCTAAGAATTTCAATACATAATTCATATATTGATAATAAAAAAAGAAGTTTGTATGATTATATGGGATGTAGACTTAATGGGGCATCTACTTGCCCATAATTGGGTATATACCTAGTACCCTCCACCGGTTAAGGTACCAAATCCCAACAACCTTCAACTAATAGAATCACACCCCCCCATCAACATACACCCAAGTAGTACGCCCCATCAATATCCCCAAGAGTTCCTTGGGTTATGTGTCATTGTCCCCATGATAACTTGTTACCAAAAAAATATGTTCCAAGAGTTTATGCTTCCAGGGGTTCCCACTTCTTTTCTGAGTTCTCTAGGTACCGTTCAGGCCTTCAAGCAATCTACTTTGCATTCCAACACATAGAAGATTCAATTGAATCATCTCGTTCTTTTCACACTTTCCTTTCCAAGCTTGCACATCCCTTTCACTGGTTAACATTTTATGAGGTGATCCATCTTGCCAAGGAATTAACGTGAAACAAGAGTGCAAACCTATAGGACCTATTCTTTGTAAGGTTGTTGTCGTGAGTAACTTATCGAATTTAAAAAAGATTTGTTCACACCATTTTGGTTAATCACAATCTTGGTGAAAACATTTTATGTCATGATATGTGATAACATAAGGACATATGTTTTTATTGGAAAATTCATATAAGGAATTTCTAGCCTCATCCAACTTCTGTTTCTTTCAACGACCATCAATTAGAGCAATATATAGAATGGCATTAGGGTAATGCAACTATTATATGGTTTCATATAATAATTCCCTACCCTCCTAGAGATTTCTTTGTTTACGTAGTTCATCCATGAGGGTGGTATATGTCATAATTTTTTCAGTTGCACCACTCCTTAAACATCAAATGAAATAACTCCAATGGATCATATTCTCTTCCTTAATCACACAAACCACTCACATTAAAGTATTGCAACTAACAACCCAAATGCCTTGTGGGTATTCCTCGACTTGCAAAGGCCATCTATCATGGTATTATATATATAACAACACCAACAACCTATTTTTTACCCCCCATTTAATTTAAATCTGGGCAGTGTCCTCTATTATATTCTCTTCCATAGAACATTTCCGTCCATAGAAATTTGATGAGGATATTGAAGGTTATGACATTTTGAATACACTTAGGGTATCACGCTCAAGGAAATACCAGAAAAGTTTCAAACCAATATCTAGACCGATTCCATTAACATTCCAGTATCCCTATGAGTGAAGAGAACATGAACGAACACACGGAAAGATTTTCTTATGTCTTCCCACATTGACTTATGAAGATAAAGCTAAAATTGCAAATGGTTGTTCCTACTCATTGCGATATTTCAAACCACGTACACCAACAATAAGAGGTGGGGTAGGCCAATAAGATGCCTGAGTTTTTTTATATATATATGTTAAAATCTCCCCCATCCAAAAACTTGAACTGCATAGTCCAAACTACCAGTCAAACAATGGAATTTGATGACAACTTTTATTGGCATGAGATCTAGAATTATTTTAGCCTTCAAAACTTTTACAATTCTCGCAGAAATTACCATCCATGAATGTTAACCACGAGGTGAAGATCTTCCACCATCGACTCGTGAGAGGTGCAACATGTAAATGCTTGTCTCCTTCATTTCTCAAAATTGAAGAAGCCCCTTCCCAACTCTTCTCGAACTATCAAGGAGTGAGCTATAGGTGCTATCTAGATAGC
The DNA here is from genome assembly GCA_031772625.1 of Pinus tabuliformis. Taxonomy (NCBI): domain Eukaryota; kingdom Viridiplantae; phylum Streptophyta; class Pinopsida; order Pinales; family Pinaceae; genus Pinus; species Pinus tabuliformis. Next base: position 872,538,156 of record CM062812.1, read on the forward strand.
TGCTTAGGCCTTCAACAAACCTATCCAATATGACCACAATTTGTGATCAGGTGCTCAACACTTGTAGGTATTACACTTGCCACATGCTCATCCTCATGCTCAAGCTGGCCCGCATAACCAATCACCCAAATTGCATTGCACCAACTATTTCAATGTGGTGTTATCTCGACATCGCCAAATGATTGGGGATGGAGAACATCTCGACAAGATCTATGGTTAGAAGGGCATATCATGTCATAAGTATTAGCCTAATTATTAGGTGGGGAGGTTTGATCTTCACATGTTTTGTATTTTAATTCTTAGCAAAACTATGTATGCCTGAACACTACTCTAGTCACGATTTTTTCGATTGAGAAAAAAAATAATATGCCATCAACTAAAGAAAAAATATAATACACCATAAGTAACATGGTCCCAACCATTCTCCTTACGTGGAAGGCTCCTATTGGGTATTGGGTTCCAAATGCCACTGCCCAAAACAACCTTTTGAACACCCAATGGGAAGATTTGGTATTTGATAATACCACCCACGCGAAAACCCGATGTCATTCTACACCCATTCCATTTCGTGTAAAAGCTCTATCCCTCAATTTTTAAAGTATTTGGTGTTCTCTTGAAAATTGAAAGATGAGAAAGAATTCCTTTGCTCCCATAGCCTATAAGAGGCAATGATAAGGCAGTTGCCTTATAAATGTTGGATATCCTTTATAGCAGTATTTTTCTAATGATATTTAATGAAAAAATCAAAATGTTGATCGAAGACACTTCACATGGGGAAACAATAGCATGACAACTCACTCTTCTCTTGTATCACCAATAAATATTATTATTGGAAATGTATAATCCGAATTATCCACAACATTATGTTCAATATGTCGACGTTTAGGACCCCAAATGGGATCCATCATCAGGAAAAAAAATGATAGATTATGAATGATAGATTGATTGAGGGAAGAATCTTCCGACGAGAATAGATAAATAAACCTCAAGTATGATATATTCAAGTAGAAGCCGACTAATTTAATTCAAGAGGAAGCAACTAATTTAAAGACTAAACTACATATACTATTCAATGTTCCATTATTTTTATTATTTTAAAATAATTTAATTTTGATTTATTTTATTTCAATTTTAATTTAATTAAATTCGTTATTATTTTTATTTTACCTAATAACTAATTAATTCTAATGAGGTAACAAATTAATAAATAGGATAAGTTTATTTTTTTATAATTTGTTTTTAATTTTTATTTAGTATATAAATTTAATTTTCTTTCTATTACTTTTGTAACCTTTTTCCGAAGAAAAAGCGAACTTTTTATTAAGGAAATAAAAAGTTACAATGCATATGCTGTGAGCATTTCTGATGCTTCTGTTTGACTGCTTTTGCAATCAGATAAGAGACAAAAACTTTCTGCCATTTTTATCTGGCTGTCCTAAAAAAAAAACAGCTGAGTACCTTTAAAAATAAGCTCTGTAGGGCTTGCGCCACTGTTCTTCAACTCTGCCAGCACATCAGCCTCATGCTTGCTCCTATAGGCCTTCTTTGTTTTGTTTATCCCACTAGAAAGGCTGGATAATCCACTCTAGTGGCATTGAACAGTAATCCCAATCCCTCCTTTGCAGCTGTTGAAATCATTGAGATTTGTTTTCTATTCAAACTCCTCCGATTTTCTCTCCTGTAACTAGCAGATCATAGAAGACCAATATTAACCAAATAAAAGAGAGAATGCTTCCCCTGTTATTCACCTCTCTGAAATTTGCATTTTGGCAAAGGCAAAAGTGGAGTAAAGTCTCGCTTTGTATAGCCAATACCGGACAGGTAGATTTAGGCATTAGCAGACTTATCACCTCATCATATCTGAACACATTCCTTAATTTCTAGTGAAACCATATCCTAAGCAGACGAACCGTCTTTTTGGATTTTATGAAGGGTGACACGAAGTTAGCTGATATACTGTTCAGAATTTTGACTGTAGGAGCATCCTCTCATTAAGAGAGCATCCAATTAAAAAACCAAGAAAAAAGCGTTTAGTGTCTCCTCAAAAGAGGAAAAAACCCCAATACAAAAGCTGTATGATCATAGTGCCCGTGAAGAGACGAGAGAGGGATAACAGTTTTATTTGAGAAGTGCTTTGATGCTGATATAGAGTCTGAATGAAAAACTGTGGCAGAAAAGAAACGAAAAAGAGTAAACACATAAGACACAGTCATTGCTGAAGAGCGAAAGGAGGCTGATCGGATGAATGGATCTGTCCCTGTCGGTCTTCTACAACTTTCCAGGTTCCCATAGTCTGCTGCAAGCCTTCCTTAGAGAGTAGGTTCGCTGAGGCGTTGTTGTCCCTGAAAATGTGACCTATGGAGAGGCTGTTAAAAGATGATTTTAACCCCTACAATTCTTCCAACAGAAGCTTCAAAATTTGATTTTTGCAAGAACTTTTCCCATTGACCCAATTTATAACGTTTAGGGAGTCTCCGAAGATCTGTATTGAGAAGATGTTTCTTTGTAGAAGCCAACAGAGGAGAAGTCTCAGAGCTGACAGCTCAGCGAAATTATTGGATCCTGTCCCTAGACCTACGGAGGCTTTTAAAGAATGATTTGCATTTATGTGAATGACCATTCCTGCTCCTGCCCTGTTGTTTTGAGATGCTCCGTCAAAAAATGCCCAGGGGATGCCTTCTTTAATGATTACAGGCTTGTGATGGGCTTGCTGATTTTTAGTATCAGGAACAGGGATGGACGAGTAGATGGAGGCACAATGAATAGCAGTAACATTTGCCGGAGTTTCCTTCTCTTGAAAGAGGCTCCTGTTTCTAGCTATCCAGACCCCCCAGCAGAAAATGAGGGGAAGATTTCTCATGTTCCCATCGGGGTATTTTTTCCACCAAATTCCCCAAACATCTTCCAAGGATCCATTCCCCCATTCTGCCTGAATGTTTAGCAATTTCCTTATCTCTCCCCATATCTTTTTTGATTCAGAGCAGTGGATAAAAAGATGGTTAATAGATTCCTCATCAGACTTGCACACAGGACATCTCCCTGGACCGTACATATACCTTGACTGAAGAATATCCCAGGTTGGGATTTTCCGTTTTAACAAACACCAGAAGAAAAGTCTAGCCTTGGCTGGACACTTTAGCTTCCAGATGTGCTTCGACCACCATTCTGGGTCACCCCATCCTTTCCTTGACATAATAAATTTATATCCACACTTAGGAGTGTATTCTTCGGATTCTCCATGAGTCCATATCAGCGTATCCGGACCATCTTTTAGTCTGACATTGGATTGATTGAGTTCTTGGATGTAGGAGTTCCATTCGTTCCTCCATCTAATGTTCATTCCTAAGTCTTCCCCATCTTTCCAAGCCTGTCCCCACATAGTAGATTGGCCTTCCTTCTCCACCTGGTTTAGAGTAGAGATGCCCATATTTTCTAGATGTCTGATAAGCCCTGGGGATAGTGCAAATTTTTCGTTGCAACCTACCCAGGGGTCCAATCCTATCTTCAGGTTCCTGCCATTGCCAATCGTCCACGCCAATCCTTGTTCAATCACCTTGAACGCCTCCGCCATTGCTTTCCAAATAACTGAGACATTCTTCTTATTCTTCACGGAGCTCCTTATCCAATCTTCCAAGGGGGCTGGTTCTATATATTTCCTTTTCACCACTTTAGTCCATAAATTTTCCATCGAAATTAATCGCCACCCTGATTTTGCTGCCAGAGAGAGACTAAAATCAGGAAGCCTTTTTATTCCCCATCCTCCCCATTCCTTTGGCCTTGCCAGTTTGTCCCAGGCCACCCAAGGAAGCACCGAGTTCTCTTTTGAGCCATCCCACAAGAATCTACAGCATATTCTTCTGATTTTCTCCAAAACTCCTTTAGGTACCCAGGTTAATGCTGCCCAGTAGACTGGGATGGCCAGAAGCACAGATTTAATAAGGGTCAATCTTCCAGCTCTGGAGAGCCATTTGACACTCCAGTGAGAGATTCTGGATTCTATCTTGGCAATCGGCCAGTTCCAATCCTCTTTTTTATATGCGCCTGGTTTTAGCCAAAACCCCAAGTATTTGAAGGTGGAGTCCATAGAGCTATATTGAAAAGGAAACAGAGCTTGCAGATGAATCCTCTCCTGTCTGTCCATTCCTGCCACTGACATCTGAGATTTCCTAGGATTTATCTACATTCTAGTTGCTTTCAAAAACAAATCTAGAATGGATTTTAATTCCTTAAGTTCGTTAGGAGCTCTGCTTGAGAAAATCAATATATCATCAACAAAAAGAAGATGAGAGATGAATAGATTGGTTGCTACCTCTATACCTCTTACCTTCCCCTCCCTTCTAGCCTTTTGGATCAGCCTGCTTAGGCCTTCTGCCACTAAGAGAAAAAGCAGCGGAGACAAAGGACATCCTTGCCTTAAACCTCTCTGGCTTCTGAAGAAAGGTGATGCTGATCCGTTGATTAGAACTGCATAGCTGACATTTGAGATGCACCCCATGATCCAACTGATAAAGTCATGTTTGAACCCCAAGTGAGTTAGAAGCAGCCGAATATAAATCCAGTTAATCTGGTCGAATGCTTTGGATAGATCAATTTTTATTACTACACCCTTCTTGTTCTTTTGTATGACACTGTGTAAGACTTCTTGGGCTACTCCGATGGCCTCATGAATTTGTCTTCCATTTAGAAACCCGAACTGCTCCATTGAGATGTGGCTTGCCAGAATGGGCTTAATTCTGTTTTCTATCACCTTAGCTATGATCTTGTATAAGCAGTTGCATAAGGAAATCGGCCTGAAGTCTTCAAAAGTCTCGGGAACTTCCTTCTTCGGGATGAGGGCTAGGAAAGTAGCATTGAAAGGACTGTAGACTTCTCCTTTCTTTCTAGATTCTTCAACTACTTCGGTTATTTCTGCACCAATCAAATCAAAAAAATGAAGGAAAAGTTCTATAGACCATCCATCCAGCCCAGGACTTTTTTCCTTTGCCATAGATTTCATTACTGACTCTACTTCCTCCTTAGATACCAGACTTAACATCTCCTCTGCTTCTTCCTCCTCAACAAATCTTGGGAAACATTGAGCTGTCTTTATTACCTCAGCAATGGTAGCCTCACCCGGATCTGCAAATAAACTCTGAAAATGTCTCTGTCCAAGGCCTGATAATGAATTGAAGGACCGAATTTCCCTCCCTTCTTCGTTTTTAAGGCTCCATATGGTGTTTGCAGATTTCCTCCCTTTTGCATAGTTGTGGAAAAAGCTGGTGTTCTCATCTCCAGCTTTTAACCAAATCGCTCTGCTCTTGAGCCTCCATTCCTCTTCCTTTGCCAATAGAATTTGATTATGAAGTTTCTCCAGGTGTAGGATCCTTTCCTTTGAAGCCTGGGTAGCATATCCATCCACCTCTATGCTTTCCAGTTTTTTCAGTTCTTCACTTATCGTGAGCTGCTCCTCGTTCTGCTTTATAATTAGTTTATTTTAATTCAATTTCAAAATTTTATTTTAACCTAATATGGATTATTAAATTATAATTTTTTATTTATATTTTTATATATATATAATATAAGTTTAATTTATTTCTTTTTAATTGATTAATGCATTAAATCCCTACCGAGGAAGGTAATGAATGATTTTTATATGACTAAGATTTTAATTTTATGATTTATATATTAATTTTAAGCCCTAAGTACCTAATTAGCAAAGAAATAAATTTATAATTTTTATAATGTTAATTTATAATTTTTATTATATTAGTTATACTCATCTATATTATCTTAAAATAATTATTTATTGTTAAGATTTTATAATAAATAATATTATTTTATTGATAGATAATTTAACCCTAAGTACCTAACTAGCAGAGAAGTAAATTATATATATATATTAATTAAGTTTTACTTTTTATATATAATGCTAATGTTAAAAATCTATTGTTACTAGAATAAAAAAATTTAACACTAAGACAAATGCTAATAGTTAAGAGAATGAGGACGGGGAGGAAGATACGAGAGATACTACACCTAGAAAGATCTCGAGGGATTGATATGTCTAATTAGACGTAGCCATTTTCCACTAATCTCATTTCCATTGGCCCTGTTGAGATTATGAGGAAACTTCATAATTTCGATAGCCTCTCTGATTTTCCTCTTTGATAATGATCCTCTCTTGCAATAATTCTGACATCCTCCAAAGACACATGATTCTTGATTTTGGATGAGTGTTCCACAAGGGCCGATGTATGAGATCTCTCATTATTAATATCAACTCCATGCTCTTTAAGTCTTGTTTTCAAAGATCGTCTTGTTTCCCAAATATAACTCTTTTCGAGGCTGTAAAACAATGAATCTCTTCTTGCAATTTTTTTCCTTTTCTTCTCAAACTACCTATCTTTATCATCACACTACTTTGAGGAATCATGTAAATGATCCTTAAATTTTTTACCATAAAAGTCCCAACGTCTGAGCCATCGTGGCACATCACATATATAAGAAAAAGGAAGATTGAAATTACCATATAATCACTTCAATCAACCAATAAAGTCACCGGTAGGAAGGGAAATATCATTAATTGATTCATGATATTATTGCATCTCAGAAATATACCATGAGACATATGTGGTAAAATACTTGACATCCCTTTCAAAACTTCTGAAGTGAACTTCCATATGATCAATATGTGCTTTACTTAATGGAGGCGCTATATAATTAGGCCAAAATGACTGAAATTTGTAGCCACCATTATAACCTATATTTACATTATTTTATCTTTCTATGGTTGAAATTCACCTTCATACTCAATTTTTTTTCTATAATGCCTTTAAAACTCTGATAGTTAACATTTTTTTTGGTAATTATTCTCAAAATTTCACCAGTTCCACAAAGAAATTTGTGGGTGTCCATCAAATTTTCTTTTGTCCATTTTTTACCAAGCAAGCTAGGTGCAATAACTTGGCCTTTGATACCACTTTGTAACATCCCTGGCCCATAGGTGGCCCATAGGTAGGTGAGGCTACTAACCCATAAACAAAAAATCAACAAATATTACATTAAATGTGCGAATGGAAGCATATAGTTCCTAATTCTAGTTCTTAAAGCATGGGTCACTACTAGTGCCCTATAATTTTGTGCAAAACTTGGTGTGATTATGTTACTTGGGTGTTGTGCACTTTATTTTAATTCTATATAAGGACTACACTCTATAATTTCTTCACATAAGTCGAAACCCTATCTCCTCTGCAAGTGTGAGCCACTTTTCCACTTAAGTTTACTGGCTTCGAGCCTAGGTGGGGGGCTTTGCCCCACCTTCGAATGAGGATTTTTCCTTTTATGCTTTGGTCTCGTGAGATATAGATTAGATTCTTTAAGAATTCAAAGAATACCACGTCAATAGATCTTCCTTTGGGTTTTTGGAAAACCTCCTTGACCTTTTTTATAGGGCTTTAGTAAGAAAATTCATGGGTATGTGGGCTTTGCCTAAGTCCATTGAACAATGGTCTCAAAAGGCTTGGAATTCAATAATGAAAGGGAATATTGGTGTGTATGCAATGGGTAATGGATTTTTTACCTTTCTCTTCGAGTACAAGGAGGATCGAGACACAATATTTTGAAATAGGTTGTATTTATTCGGCTCCAAGGGGATGTATCTAAATGCCTAGTCCTTGGATTTTAACTCGGATGAGAAAATTCCAAGTGTTATTCTCGTTTGGGTTAATATTCCTCACTTTCCTCCTTCCTAATAAATAGATGAGTGCTTAAAGGCAGTCAACGATGGTGTTGATGGATATCTTGATCTTGTTGAGCTAAAAGGCCAGCAATTTGTGTATGCTAAAATTTGCATGGAAGTGGACATTGAGAAAGGTTTACGCTCTAAGGTTTTGTTCACCTAACGGGAGTGGAGATACATTCAATCGCTCGACTATGACAAAACATTGTTTAAATGTAAAAGTTTCCATGAATATGGGAATTTTTCCCAATATTCCAAGAAAGCTAAGTTTGGAAATGGATATGGAATGGATCCAACATAGGATGAATAATGGCCCACCTAGAAATGGGGTAATAATAGGGGAAAAGGTGGATTTAAATATCCCAAACCTTAGCTCAAAACATTGCCTCAGCATCAGCCAATGCCTATGAAAATTTTCCTCACGAAGATAATAAACCGATGGAGGGAAATACATGAAAATACCTAAGGTACTAAAGCAAAAAAGAGAATAGCAGAATATGGGGAGATTTAAGAGTAAGAATTGGTGAAAGAAATAGATTTTGAAGGTAATGCCCAATCTCATATCCAACATAGCTCCACGACTTTTCCAATCCTTGATAGGAGAGACAATATACTAAAAGGTCCAACTCTAGAGCCCCAAGAAATATAGGAAGGAGAACGAAAGGTCCTTATGAGTAGCGCCAAGAGGAGGCTCGACTGGGTAAGACATTCCACCAATCATGAGTTGGAAAATCATAAAATGGGATGAAAGCCTTCGAAGAAATATGTTAGGAAAGTGGAAGCATAAAAAAACATCAACCTAGGAAACCAAACTAAAATTTCCAAATTCTCAAGAACATAAGAAATAGAGAACATGGGAGCACCAAGTCTAGAGGAGGTAAGTCAAATGCCTCTATGTTTAAATGAAATATGTATCATGGAATATCAGGGGACTAGGAAACCCCATTAAATCCCATATAGTTAAAGATTTAGTTATAATGGAAAAATGACAAGTCTTATTTTTTCCATAAATGAATTTAGTAGAAGAGGAGAATCTAGCTATATCTAGGTGATTATGGAGAAGTAGCTATATTATAGCTCAAATCTCTTATGGAGCTTCTAGAGCCTTGAGTACATTCTATCCATACTCTTGTTTTATGTTAAAATCTTATTCCATTTCAAGATTGTAGGTGGTTGTAAGGTTAGAATACAATAACAAAAAAGAAGCTTTCTCCTTTGTAAAAGTTTATGCCTTAGTCCTCTATAGTGAGAAGGATGAATTTTGGGATTCCTTAATCACATTAAAGGAGAAATAATGGCATATTGATAGCATAGTTGGTGGAGACTTCAATACTATCCTCCTCTCTTCAAAGAAATGTAGAGGAAGTGTTGTTAGATACCCCTTCAAAGAAATATTAGAGAATCTTATCAATGAATGGGATCTCTTGCATATAGCCCCAAAAAAATGGAAATACGCTTGGTTTAATTGGCGATGTGGTTCTCAACATATTGTGGCTAGGTTGGTTTATTTTCTTATACATAACAATTGGTTGGTTAAAGGAATTAAGTGCTCCTCTTTAGAATTTGCAAGCGGGGGTTCATAACATCAATCTATGAAGCTAAATATAGACCCTGTTAAGGATTTGGGCCCAATCCCATTATATTTCAACCTCGGGTGGCTTCAAAAGGAAGGAGCAATATACTTGATAAAACAAGCTTGGGAAACTCTGGTAAATGTAACCCCCTCCTTTCTATGGGAGAGTAATTAAAAATTGCGAAGCAAGCTCTTAAAACTAGGAAAAAATAAAAATTAAGCCTCCATTTCAAGAAAAGTTTGAACTCATCAAACACTTTGATACTCATGAAGACTAGATGGATAATGGTCTAGTCTCAGAGTGGATCATTGAAAAAGAAAAGAAAATAAGTAAGTAGATTTACCTTCAAAACAATCAAGAGAAGGAATATTGTATGATACATTCATGAAGTCTTTGGCTTAGTGTTGTGGATTGAAATACTTCCTTTTGTACACAAGAAAGATAAATCTAGGGAGATTAGGAATAAGGTCAAAGAAATCACTCTAGAGGGCCAACCCAAAATATCCTCTTTCCTCGAGAATATGCAAGAATCCTTTTAATTTTTTAGTGGTTTATACTCTAAGACTAAGGAAAATAAATTAGGTGAGGAAAAATATTTCCTTTCAGGTCATTAAGCCAATTGACGAAGAAGAGGTGATTGAGGTTGTTTTCTCTCTTGATATCGATAAAGCCCCTCATCTGGATGGATTCTCCATTAGTTTTTATAGATTCTTTTGGGCCTTAATCAAGAAATATATTTTCTAAATGTTAATTTCTTCTAGATCAAAAGGGAATTTGGGTGGGAATACATACTCTTCTTTCCTTGCCCTTATCCCAAAAGAGTTGAAACTTGCCTCCTTTTCTCACATTAGACCCATATCCTTCTGCAATTAAGCTTACAAGATCTTGACGAAACTGATTACCAAAAAATCAAGGAATATTTTACTTGTAATAGTTTTGGAAACTTGGGTTGGGGGTGGGGGGTTATGAAGCGTAGACATATCCTAGACCATGTAATTCTATTCAATGTGGTTATTCACTCTAGTAAGCGAAGTGAAAAGATAGGTATTGTCATGAATTTGGATATGGTGAACACTTTTGATAGATCTCATCACTCCTTGTTTTCTTTCTTAGAAAATGTAGGGTTCTACGAAGATTTATTTAAATGGATAAATCTCGTATTGGTAGTCCCTATATTGCTCCATTGATAAGTGACCACCCTTGCAAAATTTTCAGCCTCAAGAGGCTTGAGGCAAGGAGGAAAAAAGTCTGAATAGGAATTTGGATCTTACAAGGTTTATTTTAGGGTAAAGGGTTTGAATATAGCCAAGAACATCAAAGATTTTAATCATTCTGAGTTTGTTGATGATATTCTTCTCTTGGGATGTGCCTCAAGGCTAATTGCAGTAATATTAAATAGTTCCTAGGTCAATATATGTATTTCATTGTGGGTCTCATCAACAAAAATAAGAGTTAACTATGTGGATAGAATATCCATGTCTCAACCCTTCAGGGGATTTCCTAGGTCTTAGAATTTCCTTTGGAGTTTGAACGAAAATACTTCAAATATCCTGGAATCCCAACCTCTTTGGGAGCTTCTAACTTAGACATTTGGTGTGGCACCATCAATAAAATTAGGAAGAAAATTTAGGCTCGGTGAGCTCAATGGCTAACCACTACTAGTGAGGTGATTCTGGTAAAATTTGTCTTATCTTATCTTCCCTTATTTCCTGGTTATGGTATTTTAGCTCCAAAATTTTTTATCACTCAAATGAGTTTCTTGATCCAAAAATTTTTATGGCAAGGAGGAGGAAATAGTGAAAAGAAATTTGAATTAGTTCACTAGAACATTGTTCGTACTCCAAAGTAAAATGGTGGCCTCGATGTGAATATTTAATTATGAACCTTGCTTTGGGAGAAAAATCACTTGGTTACACATTTTAGACTCTAAGGAATGGTGGTAAATGGATTTCATGTGAAAATATTTCAATAAGAATTGCTTATTAAAGGTGGAACCAATTAATTTTTATGGTCTTGAATCTAAAGTATGGAAGTTATGAAAGAAGGTTCCTCCCCTCATTATTGAACATCTTACTTGGTGTGTTGGGAATGGTGGTCACATTAATATATAGAAATACATTTTTTACTCTAATGGCCCTTTGGGAGATCACAAAGAATTCATAGATCTTGCTTATTGGATGCAAGAAAATGGATTTTTCAAAGTGAAAGATATTTTTCTTTAGGGTGATGAGGGTCATTGGAAAGGATGGATCAGACTTGAGTTTCCTCCTCATCTTGGGATCCAATGGGACTATTTGATTCTCAGCGTAAAAGACTTGGCTCCTATATTTATCTCTCTGGAAGATCTTTGTACATGGAGCCTCAATCCTTCACACAAATTTCCAATAAGGATGGTATTATCACCCCAAAAATTATGACCTAGCCATTTCTTCCTAGGTTGATTGAAATACACCATGTAGGATTAATTTTACCATAGTAAATTCACTTTCACCATAGGAAATAATTTAGTGAACCATTTTTATTAAATCATTATTTCCTACGATTCACTAAATTACTATGGTAAGAGGATCTGCTTTGGGTCAAGGTAAATTGAATCAAGGTAAATTGGAATGGATCGTACTTTTACCAATTTCCCCATCCTTTAGCTATGATTCCAATTCCAAGGTGCAATTATTTCCTTGTTAATTTTTTCACGATTGGAAAATATTTCAAATGGTTGGTGGTTATTTACCTCCCGCTCAATGTGTCCCTTGGCTCAACTCCATAGAAGGAAGGCCTTCGGGAACTGGAAGCCTTTACTTTTCTAGGCACAAATCCTAAAGGCTCCTTCTTGATGTCATATTATCACTTATAAGTGGCATGTTTCATTGTCTCTCTCCAATACTTGGCATCTAGTCTATTGGTAGTACTCCTAAATGCTCCTTCCTGATGTAATATTATCACTCATAAGTGGCAATTTTTATTGTCTCTCTCCAATACTTGGAATATAGTCTATTGCTAGTACTCTTAAAGGCTCCTTCTTGATGTCATATTATCACTTATAAGTGGCATGTTTCATTGTCTCTCTCCAATACTTGGCATCTAGTCTATTGGTAGTGCGATTATTTCCTTGTTAATTTTTTCACGATTGGAAAATATTTCAAATGGTTGGTGGTTATTTACCTCCGGCTCAGTGTCTCCCTTGGCTCAACTCCATGAAAGGAAGTCCCTCGGGAACTAGAAGCCTTTACTTTTCTAGGCGTAGATCCTAAAGGCTCCTTCCCGATGTCATATTATCACTCATAAGTGGCATGTTTCATTGTCTCTCTCCAATATTCTTATGGTAGTACTTTTTATGTAAGTACCCTGGCATGGATTTTCATTCATTGAGAAGTGGGAAACCTTTAATTATATTGCCATATTGCATCCACTAGCCATCTATTCTCTATATTGATGAGGACTTTTATATGGATTTGAAAATATTGATATTTTTAGCTTATTGTAGGGATTTGAATATATTTATATAATGAATGAGCCAAATTGGATCATTATATCGTTTATCATCCATATCGATACATTTGGAGTGGAAAACGTTGAGGAATCATCTCACAAGACCGTTTTAACCGGCAGGACCCAGTTTGGAAAAACAAGATGTGAAACCTTTTGAGAGCATTTTTAGGCATCAAACAACATTTTCTGGGCTCAAAATTTTATGGCTTGGTGCAAAATCTTTAGATTCTATTCTACACACTGAGATATTTCCAATGATGCAAGAACCAAATTAATTAGAGTCCATATGGTAGTGTTATTCCACTCATAAGTTGACCATCATGTTTTCACACCTGTAATTCGAGAGGATGCCATGTGAGCCCCCATTATTCATAGAAAATGGGATATCCACGTGATTTTTATGTAAAAAACTCTAGAATATTCTATATTGTAACTCTAGTTAAGAGTAGATGTTGTCAATCTTAACCACGAGGCTATAGTAAGTTGTCGAGTTATGTTATAACTAAGCCACTAGGTGTAAGAGGCATTCAATTCTTTCAAGAGAATTCTGTTCCATCTCTAAGAAAAGATAGCCACGAAAGATAGGAGGTAGAGAACACATAGAGTCTCTATGCACTGTAGCAGCCCACGGGCCACAAGCATTACTTCTTTGTACTTGCAGGCTCATTTTCAGACAGAGAAAGAGAGCACAGTGACTTCACCTTCCAGCTGGGTTTTCTTCCAAAAGGGCTTCCCACATCATATCTTGTGCCTTATGTGTGTGTGTGAGAGATCGATTTTATCATTCTATATTTTCTGCATAATTTCCATTCACATGCATGCACTAATTACATTAAAATCTACATATTTAGAAATTTAATAAAACTGTAGTAGTGTAGAATTAAGAATTTATAGTATAATATTATCGAAATTGTTGTGATGAACTTTCCAATGGAATATCCATTATAATTTATGAATCAATATTGAACTATTCAGCCTCCCAATCTATCTAAGTGGCATTAAGTCATGTTGGCTTCGGAGAATGGAGAATATTTTTCAGTCCTTTAGCTTATTGGGTGTAAAGGTTATGCTCAGATATGTTGGAATCTTCAACAATTCTAGAGAACATCAATGCCAACATGTTGTTTGACAGGTTATTAGAAGTGATCAAAGTGTTATTGGTTTTTATCCAACAATTGGAGTATATGGTCGAAAGGTAAAGGAAATCCTTCATGGCAACAAGAATATTCCAATTTAATTTTTCCTTGAATTAAATTGTTAATTAAAATCAAATTTAGTCTTAATAGCTACTTGGAAATAATTAATTAATTAGTTGGAGAAATTCAAGTTAGAAGTCTTTCTGAAGTCATGCAAGAGTTATCCCTTAAATTAAGGAGATAAGATTGAGTTATATTTGAGTTGTAATTATTTAACTCATTTTACTGAGTTAAGTCTAGTTAAATTAGTTCCGAACTATTTGAGGAACTAATAGTGAGTTAAAAGTCAGTTGATGCATTAATGCACTAAACTAGTGCTACTCGAGTTAATTGAAGACTCCCTCATCAGAAACTCATGAATGTCTATTCCGAGAAAGACCCAGTTGAGATTAATGTTCAAGGACAGTGTACTATTAGTTGTGTGTGTTTTCTCATGGAGAAAACTTATGCATGCAGTCAAGGATTCATCCTTGAGGACTGTGCAGTTTTGAAGGCTCGTTTTCCACTTGGTAATAGGAAAATCATCCACAAGGAATAGCGCAAGGAAATAGGAGCTTGGAGGGCAGAGAGGAAGGCTAGAGAGATGCCAAGATTGCATGTGAGCATTTGTGAGGATTGTACTGAGAGTTGGCTAGCTGTGAGAGCTGAGGCTTTGTATAATTCCTATGTATTTCCACCATGTACAATAATACAATAGTATGGGGTTTCTATCTAAGACTTTCCCCAAATTATTTTCATGTGTATTTTGCCATTGATTCTTCTTCTTCTGGTTATATTGTTCAGCTCAATCTTTAAGCTTCTATAAATTGATAGTAGAAGTAGGTTATAGTATTCTGCTTTGATTTATATTGCATTATCGAGTTAACCTATCAAAAATTTTCTACATGGTATTGGAGTTGTGGAAAGTATACTGAGAAGAGAATTCAAAGTTTGAAGTTCAAGGTTGTAGGTGAAAATTGAATTCATATCATACTTCAAGGTTGGCCAATGGCATTCCATGGCTTGAGACTCGAGTATGCCTTGGAACGTAGCTCAAATTACATAGCATGGAACGATAGAACAGAGGCTATATTAGAAGACAGTGGCTTCAAAGAATTCATTGATCAAGAGATCCTAAAGCTAGCTTCAACTAATGCAAAAGAGTTGGCTGAGTGGAAGAAGTATGTTGCAAAGGTGAGACAGATCATCCTTGAGGCAGTTCGAGACCATATTGTCTCGCGTCTCCATGGGAAGGATACTCCATTTTCAATGTGGAAGACATTGAAGGACCTCTACCAGAACAGTAGCGACCAAAGGAAATCGACGTTCATGGATAAGCTTCAAAGAATCAATATGGAGAAGGGTGATACAATTTCCACATATCTGAACAAGATAACCACCTGCAGAGATGAGCTTGGAAGTGTGGGAATAACTACTACCAATGATGATATTGTGAGCCTCAGTCTCCTTGGCCTTCCAAAGAGTTGGAATAGCTACTAGTACTCTGTGAATGGAAGGGAGAAACTACTGTATTGGGAACGACTGTGGTCGGATCTTATGTAGGAGGAGATCAGGAGGAGCACACGAGATGGTTCTTCATCCAAGAATGATGATGAAGAAAATATGGCCTTAGCAAGTAAGGCAAGGAAAGGGAAGGGGAAGGCTTCCCATTTCAAATCGAATTCTTCTCATAAGGGAAGAAGGGTGACATGTCTAATGTAATATGCTTTAATTGTCACAAGATGGGACATTATGCGACTAATTGCGCATCAGAGAAGTCCAAGAAGGGATCCTCGGAAGGATCAAAAGATGAGGCATTAGCCTCTTAGTTCAAAATGGACTTTACCCTCATCGCATGCATGGTGTCATCGATGATGGGTTGTGTATGGTATCTTGATAGTGGAGCCTCATTCCACATGACCAGTGATAAAAATTTATTCAGTGCCTTGGAGGATAAAGACCTCAAGATGCGCATAGAGATGGGTGATGACAAAAGGTATAGTTTTTCAGGAGTGGGCATGGTTGCTTTTCAGAGGGACCATGGAGCTCCTCTCACCTTGACAGATGCGATGTATATGCCTGGACTGAAGAAGAACTTGGTATCAGTCGCGATGTTGGAAGACAAAGGCCACGATGTTGTCTTCAGTAAAGGAAAGGCATTCCTAAGATACATAGCCATGGGTCAGACCAAGAGGATAGGGATTCAGGTGAAGAATATCTATAAACTAGAGGTAGATGATTGTGCAACATTGAGTACGAAAGCAGAATTGGTACAAAGCCAAGACATTGGCGAGTTGTGGCATAGGCGGTTGGGCCATTTGCATCATGGGGCTTTGATTCAATATAATGCAGCAGATATCTACAAGAATTCCCAAAGGTAAACTTGAGCAAGTTGACACATTCAAAGGTTGTACCTTGGGAAAGTACACTAAGTCTTCCTTTCATGATCAAGATAATCAATCAGAGGCTAGATTAGATCAAGTTCATACTGAATTGTGTTGACCATTCTCGATGGCATCCACAATGAAGCAAAGGTATTATGTGATTTTCATTGATGACTATTCTCACAAATGCTGGATTTATTTCATGTAGAAGAAGGACCAAACTTTCAAAATGTTATATGAGTTCAAAGCTTTGGTCAAGAAAGAGTCAAGGAAGAAGATCAAGGCCTTGAGAAGCGATAACAGTGGAGAATATGTCTCTCAAGAGTTTAAGGACTTCTGTGTAGCGAAAGTAATTAAACGAGAGTTGACAACACATCCTAACCCACAATAGAATGGGGTGGCTGACAGGAAGAAAAGAACTATTGCAGGGGAAGCACCAACAATGCTGCATGACCAAGGCCTATCACTTCAATTGTGGGATGAGGCATGCAACACAATGGTATCTTTACAGAATAGAAGCCTGCATCACATACTTGGGATGAAGACACAAGAGGAAGACTTCTCCGGTAAGAGACTAGATGTGGGTCACTTCAAGATCTTTGGCTCATCGATATATTTCCATGTGACAAAGGATGCACGGAAGAAGCTTGATCCAACAGAAGAGTTGGGGATATTTGTGGGGTACATTGATACACCTCACAACTATTTGGTGTACTTGCCTACTAGTCGAAGGATAGTGGTTTGCAGAGATTTCAAGTTTCATGACAAGAAGGCCATGCGAGTTTCCCTTGAAAGGGAGCTCCAACTACAAGCCATGGAGGAACTTTTGGTTCCCAAGGAGGAGGAGCCTTAGACTGATGCGGAGCAGCTACATGCAGAGGTTCTAGGAGTGGAGGCATCCACTCAAGTAGAGTCTTCCAGAGATGGACGGAAGTGCAAAAGAGAATATGACAGATTGCTGGAGGATGCGAGAAAGAATGTGGGAGCACCATCTTCCCAGTGCAGATAGAGGAGGTCACCTAAGGGGGTACACTGGATACATGGCCCTTGTTTGGAAATGTGTTGAGATCGAGCCATCTTACTTTGAGGAAGAAATGTAGCAGCTGATTTGGGTTGATTCTATGGTGGAGTATGACTCCATAGTTCATAATAGTGTTTGGTACATGGTTCCGAGACCAGAGAAAAAGTTAGTTGTGAGTTCTCGTTGGCTTTACAAGGTAAAGCAAGCTGATGATGGTAGTGTGGAGAAGCATAAGGAAAGATTTGATGCTTGTGGCTTTTCACAGGTCGCGGGGATTAACTATGATGAGACTTTTTCTCCTATGACAAGGTACTCATCTATCAGATCTATGTTGGCACTATCAGCATAGATGGGTTGGAAGATCCATCAGATGGATGTGAAGACTCCATTCCTTAATGGCTAGATGGAGGAAGAGGTGTACATAGAGTAGCCAGAAGTTTTTGAGACCTTTGATCGATAGTTGCATTTGTGCTGACTCAAGAGAGCATTGGACGGGCTGAAAAAAGCACCTCATGCTTAGTACACCCGGATAGACAACTACTTCACCTGGTTGGGCTTCATAAAGATTGAAGTGGATGTGAACCTATACCACATCGTGGTGAAAGGTAAGTTGTTTATCATCGTACTTTATGTTGATGATCTCATATTGACTTGTGATGATCAATTGATCATGTCTTGCAACAAGGACCTTGCAAGAGAATTCAAGATGAAAGACATGGGTCTCATGCATTACTTCCTTGGCATGGAAGTGTTGCAAAAGCAAAGGTAGTTGTTTGTGTTTGAAGGCAAGTATGCCAACAAGATACTCAAGAGATTCCACATGGAGAAGTGCAAGCCCATGCAAACTCTTCTAGCAGGTAACTAGAGGAAGGAGGTTTCTACTTAAAGGGAAGTGGTAGATGTTACTATGTACAGGTAGCTTGTCAGTTCACTAATGTACTTAATTAACACACAACCAAATTTGTGCTATGTGGTGAACCAACTGAGTCAAGCGATGGTTCAGCCTACCAAGATGTTTTGGAAGGCTACAAAGCATGTATTGAGATACCTCAGAGGTACATCTCAGTATAGATTATGGTACATGTTATAGACATATTTGGGCACAACAACCCAAAACTTATATGTTGATGTATTAAGGCTCATCAACCCCTAAAAGAGTTGTTTCATACCCTAAAGGAACATAGCCATCTGAATACATCATTCCCCAAAAGTTCCATCTGAGAAACCATCTAGAAATTGTCTAAATTGAACCATACTAGCTGCTCCATTGGCAAAATCCAATGCATACTAAGTGGTACACTACCAAGGTGTGATGCATACTGTTTAGGCCTTCTATAGGGTGTGATGGGAGAGGATGGAAAAATGTCTGAGACAGTTTGTTAGTTGATTTCTCATGGAATCTTCTAGAAACTTCTCTTATGCCACTTGCCTCTCTGAATTCACCCAAGGATGAATAGGGGATCTAGGAAACCATTTCCAATCCCTTCTCTTTTGGAACAAATTGTAACAAGTGGAATGAAACTAATCAAACCCCATGGATTACTCACACCCTTGCAAACATCTATAAATGGATCCCTCATCTAAGAGATCTAGAGGCTGAAATGTTGTGAATTGCAAGGAAGTGCTGATAATTTGTAATTGAGGAGAGAGAATTTTATTCTTGTTGGTGTGATCTTGCTATTTCATGAGGTGAATAAGGATTGAAGCTGGGAGGATGATGCTGGATCAGACAACTGGGTTGTACTTATCCCTTCTATTAATAAAGCTCTTCAAGTTTTCTTCCTTATGATTGTGCAATTGTGAATGTTATAATTTGTGAATGCTATCATTTGTTCATTATATATCTAATTCTGTAATGTTTATGTTGTAATAGATCACAATGCTTTGATGGTTATTTGTTGTTGTACTTGTGCAGGTACTCTCCAAGTGTGTTAATTACGAGGAGGAGTTGCAGGATCTGTCAAAGGGGAGAGAGATCAAGAAAGGGATTAAGCGGAAGTTCTGGGTTGGTTCCATTATCTTTGTCTTATCTGTTACACATAGAAGAAATCATTGAATTGCTTTAAACTATTGTTTCTAGGGTAGCTGCCAATCCTAGAGGGCCAAAATTCTTTAGGAATACTAGTTTTCCCAAAAACAATATAGACGGATAGAGGGAGTGAAGCTACAGGGATTAACTGATGCAGATTGGGCAGGGAGTCCATCAGATCGAAAGAGCACATGAGGAGGGATTTTCAACCTTGGGTCGGTGGCATTTTCTTGGTACAACAGAAAATAGAGGTCGGTTGCACTTAGCTCAGTAGAGGCAGAATACACGGTTGCAAGTCATGCAACATGTGAGGCCATCTGGATGCATAAAATCCTATTTGGCTTGTTTGATTAGAGGATGGATTCAATTGTGATCTATTGTGATAATCAGAGTTGGATCAAACTCTCTGAGAATCAGGTATTTCATGATATGTCCAACCACATCGACATCTAGTATCATCATCTCAGAGACTGTGTAGCAAGGAGGATCATGTTGCTATCATATATTTTGACAGAGGAGGAAGATGCCAACATTTTGACAGAGGCATTCCATCAAGACAGGATCAGGGTGGCAGATAATCTCTTTCTTGTTGAGAGTGAGTGTTGAAATATGGCAACAATAAATTCCAATTTAAATTGTCCTTGAATTAAATTGTGAATTAAAATTGAATTTAGTCTTAACAACTACTAGGAAAGAATTAATTAATTTATTTTACATTAATTAATTGGAGAAATTCAAGTTAGAAGTCTTTTTGAAGTCATGCAAAAGATATCCCTTACATTAAGGAGATAATATTGAGTTATATTTGAGTTGTAATTAGTTAACTTAGTTTACTGAGTTAAGTCTAGTTAAATTAGTTCAAAACTGTTTGAGGAACTAATAGTTAGTTAACAGTCAGTTGATGCATTAATGCACTCAGGTAGTGCTACTCGAGTTAACCGAAGATTCCCTCATCAAAAACTCATGCATGTCTATTCTTAGAAAGACCCAATTGAGATTAATGTTGAAGGACAGTGTATTGTCAGTTGCATGTGTTTTCTCATGGAGAAAACTCATGCATGCATTCGAGGATTCATCCTTGAGGATTGCGCAGTTTTGAAGGCTGGTTTTCCACTTGGTAATAGGCAAATCATCCACAAGGAACAACGCAAGGAGATAGGAGCTTAGAGGGCACAGAGGAAGGCTGGAGAGAAGCCAAGATTTCCTGTGAGCATCTGTGAGGATCGTACTGAAAGTTGGCTAGCTGTGAGAGCTAAGGCTTTGTATAATTCCTATGTATTTCCACCATGTATGATAATACAATAGTGTGGGGTTTTTATCTGAGACATTCCCCAAATTATTTTCATGTGTATTGTGCCATTGATTCTTCTTCTTCTGGTTATATTGTTCACCTTGATCTTTAAGCTTCCATAAATTGATAGTAGAAGTAGGGTATAGTATTCTTCTTTGATTTATATTGTATTATTGGGTTAACCTATCACAAATTTTCTATACTTGTGCCTTATGTGTGTGTGAGAGATCTATTTTATCATTCAATATTTTCTGCATAATTTCCATTTGCATGCATGCACTAATTACATTTTTTTTTTCTTGGTAAATACTAATTCTATTAACTGAAAATCAAAATAATGTTACAAGAGGGTTGAGGCCTCGGGCAAGAAAACTGTCCCAGGTAAGGGAGAACCAATTACAGTGAGCTAGGAACCAGACATAGGAACCAAAATTTAACGAAAAGATCACGAGGAAGAGATGGTATAACCACCTATTAAGAAGACGAGACCAGAAAAGAGAGACATATATGCTGGCAAAAACAACAAAATAGCTTTATATTACCGCCCACCAGGACGAAGAACGAAACCTCTAGGCTATAGAGGCAGTAGCAGAGCTACATCCAAAACCACATGAACTTGATCATTCGAGCCATCAAAAAAAACCGGGAAGGTCTGAAAGGTCCTAGGTGGCCTCATATCGCCACGTTCTCATTCGAAGGCTCCTCCACCACTGGGCATGCATTGCCATACCACATTTCATCGTTTCCTGCCATGTCACCCGCATCACTACCATCAGGATGAAATGACGAGGGATGTGTGTCACTGGAATTGCCTTCCCTAACCATCGAGACAAAGGCTCCCTGAGAGCAGCCACCTGGTGGCTGATTGTCGCTGGGAGCACCGCCCTTGTCATGCAGCTCACCATTCCTTTTCTCCTGGCTTCCATTAGCCAAAATCTGCTCACTGCTCTGGCTGCCCGCCTCTCTGAGACCACCCTGAGGAGGCTCAAACGTCAAGCGCACCATAGTTTGAGGCGGAATCTCTTCTTTAGAGAAGATAATAGTAATATTGGCCGAGATAACTGGCCTATTAAGATTGCTCTGAAACTTGAAGTGAGTACTCTGAAAAGCGTTGTGTGGAATCGGTCTACGGGAAGGGCTGATATGAGGCAAATTCACCGGAGAAGAGGGCTAAGAAGCAGGAGGTGGGATAATATCCACAGAACGAATAGACAGCGAATGCCCACGACCACCACGGCTTCCCCCAAAGTGACTTTTCATGCGATGGCGTACCATGATGAGGTGATGGAAGGGAAGCACAGCAATACCAGAAGCAATGGCGTGGAAACAATACAACACAATGGGAAACCACATCAAGCTTAGAGAACAGGCCTGAGAGTGAAAGGAGGGTAGCACAATTCTAATGATAAGAGCAACTAAGAGCTTGCCTCTATTAGCAGAAACAGTTCTGCCACAGAGACGCACAACCAGAAAAGGCCTGAGACAAGAAGGCAGAATGCAAACAGTGGGAAGGAGAGCCAAGATTGCCATGGTAATATCAGCAAGAGCCTCGCCTTGGACGGAGTGAGCAGTTAATACTGAATTCAGGCCAAATCTCCCTCGCTTAAGGTTAACCTGCTTGAGCCAGATACGCTCATGGATAGTCGCGTTGGTCTGCAGCTGGCAGTACCACACTCTTTCGCCTGTCATTAAAATCATCAATTGTCATTTAATTCACCCACATCCGGGTATTCCCCTCCTTCCTGATTCATTTCATTCTTCACAAGGTTTTTGTAATCCAAGAGTTGGGACTCAGAGGCCAGTCTGGAAATTGATCCAGCATGAAGATCCAACCCACATTCAGCTCCAATGTTAGCAAGTAAGTCCGCGACTTTATTTCCTTCTCGATGGATGTGCTTTAGAGTGACCGCCCTATGAGAGGAGAGCCATCATTCAATAAGTTCGAGCCTTTTCGCCATTCTCCAACTATTATTCACTTTACTTGAGGGAGTTCCTTGCAATATTTTTGAGACCATATTTATGATGATCTGAGAATCACCCTCTATTATAAGCAGAAAGAAGCCTTTACCTTGCGCAAGAATAAGACCCTGCCAGAGACCTTCCAATTCCGCCGAATTATTGGTATCCCAGCCCTTTGATCCTAAAAAGGATAAAAGAGGAGCACCCTTATAGTCTCTGAAAATCCCTCCAAAGCCCGAATTACCTGGATTACCTTTCGAGGCCCCATCGAAGTTTAGCTGGTACATATGCATGGGGGGGGGTAACCACTTCTCAGGTGAACGACCCATCGGAAGCCTTGTTCCTTTGACAACCTGTTCTTGATTCCATTGAAGGTTCCAATTAGCCCAGATGGACTGTTCTTGGGGGATAGTAGGAAGGTCCTCCTGATACTAGGTTTTGAGAGAAATAGTTTCCTCAATATTTTGGCAAATTATTTTCCAGATATTCTCCAGCGGCGCAGAGTGATCCTTGAAGATTCTACGATTTCTTTCCTTCCATATGGCCCACATGAGAAAGTCTGGGATGAGCTTCCATAAGAAATTTAAAATCTTACTTTGATAAGGATTCCAATCCCAGTTGCGCACGGTGGCAATGATGTCTCCATGAGTTCTTCCTTACTTTTGGCACCGAAAACTAACCATTTTCTAGAGCTTGCACGCAATATGACAGGAATGCATGAGATGCTTTATGGATTCCTCCTCTTCTCTGCAGTTAGGGCACATTGAGGGCCCATGAAATTTCCTCTTCCTAAGATTGTCCCACATGAGAATCTTGTTGTGACATAGGAGCCAGAGAAAGGTGGAGATTTTCAGCCAGATGGAAGGGTCCCAGACTTTGCTCCAGAGAGGATCTTTCACCATTTGTTCCTTGATAATGAGATTATAGGCCTCTCTCATAGTAAAGGTGCCTCTTTCTTCATATCCCCATCTAAGGATATCCCTTTCGTCAGAGATCTGTATTCTCCTTTTCATTAATTCTGTGTCTAGAGTTTGTTGAACTTGTGGCATTCCCTGTCTTAAGATCTGATCCACCTTGATCCACTCCCTATACTCTTGGGTCGATGAGTTCTTCCAAAAGTTTTTAACCTTGTCATATGATTGCATATCCTGCTCCGGAAGTTTCATATGAGAAATTTGGTCCTTTAACTTGGGCATCTACTGCCAGGAATCTTCCCAAAACCTTGCAGTGTTGCCATTCTTCACTTCCCAAAAGTTGTGCTGCTGAATGAGACTTCTGTGTTGCTTGGCCGAGTTCCATATTAGGGAGCCCATGCTAACTTCTAACATTCTTATTAGTTCCTTCGTTGGGTAGTTGCTTGCATACTTAGCTGTCCAAAGAGAAGCCCAGGGGGTGAGAGGTGCAGTCAGCCATTTCCACCAAATTCGAGCTCCCATGACTTCATTACTGTGAGAAGGATCCCTTAATCCAATACCACCACCACTCTTTGGAAGACATGCAGTGTCCCATTTGACAAGAGCCCATTTGCGCTTGTGACCGGTGCTGCCCCAAAGAAAGGATCTTTGGAGATGCTTGATTTCTTTAAGAACCCATTTGGGAGCTACAAGGATGGAGAAGAGGTATAGTGGCATAGCATGAAGAACTGCTTTTATGAGGAGTAGACGACTTACCATATTTAAAGATCTGTGAGTCTAAGAGGAAAGGTGAGCCTCCAGGTTTTCTAAGAGGATCTTCCATGAAGAATACTTCAGGGCCGAGGCAGTCAAAGGAGCTCCTAAATATTTGGAAGGAAGGTTAGCAATGGAGAATTCCAGAATGCAGGCGATAGCTACCTAAGCGTTATCAGGAAAACTAGTGTCTATGCAGAGCTGCTAGTCCCACTAAGGCTAGTAGCTACCTTAGAAACAAACACACTAAAAACTACTTTCGTTTTCCTTTATGAGAAATAGATGAGAGAAGAATAAGGAGACCAACCTCTGTCTTGCGCTTGGTTCCTTGCTCGTTTCCTCTCTCTTCTGATAGGTCTTTGTCACTCGCTTCCTTGTCTACCCTGCCTCAAAGAGTACCTGTAGAATCAAAGCAGCATAACACTATCCAAGAACATAGATCTATTATCATAAACAATATAGGACTAGATGTACATTGACCACACAAATGCATAAATCATCAATCGTACAAGAATGTGGAGGAAAACTTGAATAGCTTTATTGATAATCAAGAAAGAGCAGAGAGGATTACAACAAATTGTTCTGACCCAACATCATCCTCTCAGAAAGAAAGCTCTTCTTCACCTCATGAAAAGCTTATATCACGCAACACTATGATATTGCACCAAGAAACCAAAAACACTTCCTTACAAGATACAAAATTCCAGCCTCTGGATCTCTGGGATGAGGGATCCATATATAGATGTTTGCAAGGGAGGTGAGTCAGCTTTTGAGATTTGATTAGTGTCTACTCTCTGATAGTTCTTGATTCCACTTGGAGATTGATGATCTCTTACTCATCCCTGGTCGAATGCAGAGAGGCAAGTGTCACAGGAGAAGTTTCTGGAAGATTCTATGCTTCTCCACCTTGCAGATTGACCCTGCCATTTGTCCACTCTCGCCCATCGCACCCCATAGAAGGGTTTTTTGACATGCATCGCACCTACTATGTGTATTCAGGTGGGATGCAACGCACCTTGACTATGGAGCAGGTGAAATGGTCCAGTTTTGACCAGTTCTGAGTAGTTTTTCATGGAGAACTTCTGGGAGATGCTGTAATCCATTGACCTTGTTCATTTAGGGGTTGGAACAACACCTTTAGGGAATTAGGAGCCCTTAGTTTATGGACATTTATGATTGGGGTTGCAGTGCCCAAAAATGTCTATAACACTAAGTGATAGCAGGGGTGTGGAAAAAGAATATCTGAGATTTGGATTTATTGATAGATGCTCCTGAGGCGTCCGAGAAGTCCGTCAGTAATGATTTGAGCTGACAAGCTTCCTGGACTGAAGGATGCCCAAAAAGCATGTTGTCATCAACAAATTTCTGGTGTGTGAAGGCTGAAGAGTTGTGAAAGGATAAGCCTCTGAGATGTTGGGATTGCTGAGCTAGTTTAATGCTTCGGCCCAATCCTTTTGCCATAATGACAAACAAGAATGGGGAGAGAGGGTCTCCCTGCCAAATTCCCCGAGAAGGATGAAAAGGAGAGGAGGGAATGCCATTGACCAGAACAAAAAAGAAAGAGGAGGAAATGAGACTCATAACCCATCTAACCCAAGGAGGAGCAAAGCCGAAAGCAATTAGAACTTTTTTAATGTACATCCAGCTTAAGCTATCAAAAGCCTTTGAAAGATCTATTTTGAGGAGCATACCTGGCTTCTTGGAGTGCTTCAGGGAATGAATTATTTCATGAGTTAGGATGATACCATTCGTAATCTACCAACCTTCGACGTATCCAGACTGCTCAAGCGAGATGATGAGAGGAAGCAACAATTTGAGTCTAGAGGCAATGATTTTGGAGACTATCTTGTAGATTATATTGCACAGAGCTATAGGCCTATATTTTTTAGGTGTGCTAGGCTAATCCACCTTGGTTACCAAGGCAAGGAGTGTGGCCTTCATTCTCGGAAACATCCATCTTAAGGTTCGTGATTCCTCAACCACCTGCCAGACTTCCATCTTGATCAAATCCTAGAAATTGTGGAAAAAGTTGGAGGTGAATCCATCCAGGCCGAGTGCTTTCCCTGCTCTCAACTAACGAACTGTCGATTCCACCTCCTATAAGTCTATAGGCTTGAGAAGAAGTTGGTTATGCTCCTCTGAAAAAAAATTTAGGAATATTTCGAGTAATTTTTTCTATGGCCAACGATCTGTCTACATTTGGCTCGTGATGCACTTGCTTGAAATAGTTTAGGAGTTTGCTTTCAATTTCTGCATGCATTTCCACTTTGAATCCCTACTCATTTTGAATGTGAGTTATGTTGTTACTCATTCTGCATTGGATGGTGGTACTATGAAAAAATTTTGTGTTTTTTTCTCCATCTTTAAGCCACCTTATTCTTGATTTTTGCCTCCATAGCGTTTCTTCCTGCTTAGCCCTTTCTAAGATTTGCGCCTCAAGAGCTTTTTCCTGTTCTGACAGGTCCTTTGAACGGCCTTCAACAATAATCCTTTGCTGCAAATGTTTCATATCTAGCTCAAGGGTGCTCTGAGCCTGGAAAATATTACCAAAAGAAGTATGATTCCATCGTTTGATCTTGCTTTTAAGATGCTTTAGCTTCTGCTGAAATTGAAACATCTTTGAACCTGTTGGAGGGGAAAAATTGTTCCATTCCGAGTTGATTAAGCTATGGAAATCCGGATGAGACATCTAGAAAGCCTCAAAATGAAATGGTCTTCGGATCAGGTTGCCAGGACGCGTCCACTGAAGGGAGATGGGCCAGTGATCAGATCCTGAGAGAGGCAAGATGGAAGCTGCAAAGTCTCCATCGATATGAATAGCATTGTCTGAAAGTAAGAATCTATCCAAACGAGAAGTGATCTGCTGCGACCCTGCTCTCCTGTTGCTCCATGTAAATAGACCATTATTGAAAGGCAGGTCAATAAGCCAGTTATTCTGAATGAAGTCTTTTAGGGGTTTCCCTTCCTGATTCCCTCTGCTTCTGCCTCCCCTTTTTTCTTCCAGCCTAGTAATCATGTTGAAGTCACCTCTAGAAATCCATAAAGGGTGCGGTCTATCAAGGTTGATTACAGAGAGGGTGTTCAGGATTTCTGCTTTATGCATTGCCTCTTGGGGAAAATATACATTGGTTAAGAGCCCGTGTATATTTGTCCCAATGATGTGAAAAATTGCTTGGAGGAAGTTCTTATTTGCATGGATGTTGTTGAGTCTAATAGCTCGGGCGTCCCATAAGATTGCAAGGCCTCTAGACGCCCCATCGGCATCCACTGCAGCAGTGAGACTCCCTGGCCATACTTTTGCTGCAATTCTTTCCAGAGCATTTGAATTGCATTTGGTTTCTTGCAAGAAAAGGATTTGAGGTTTTTCTCGCATTATCATGTTTTTAAGTATTCTTCCTTTCCCTGGGCCATTAAGCCCTCTTATGTTCCATGATATTAACTTCATTGGGAAGGATTATGATCAGAGTTATAATACTTGGTTAGCTTGGAGTACCTGCCTGACTCCACTAGCATTTCTCCTATTCTGATTGTTTGCTGGAGGTCTGTTTTCCTTCCACGCTTTTTGATATCCTTGGTAATGAATCTTCCATCCCAGGGGCTACCAGTCTGAATACCTAAAGATTTTTGCCGTTGCACTTGAGATAGGATCTCCTCCAGATTCTCAAGTTGTCGATCTGGAATTTTGTCAAAATTGTTTGTATTGCATGCCTGCTCTAGGCCTGGGATGTCCAGTTCCCCAATATCTATAGCCTCTGTTTCCTCCTCCATGATCTGAGAATCATTTAACTCCTCATATGGTTCTTCTGCTATTCTGGAATTAGATTGTAAGTTGTCCACCTCCATTCCTTGAGTATTCCATGCTGGGACCTTTTGCTTATCTGAGGAGGAGGCACCTTTGAGCAGAGGATCTGCTTGTAGCACTTTGGAGTCTGCCTGCTTCGATTGTTTGTCCTTCATCATCTCCGTCTCTGGGGGAGCGGGAGTTTCCGAGCTTGGGTCATTTTGGCGAGCTAATGCTTCGAAGCTATTGCTCGTTGAAGGCTTGGAGGAACTGGCTTGAGGCTTTTTAGAATTTGAAGCCAGTTTCTTGTGGGTTTTTCTGCGACTGGCTACTTTGGTAAAGCCATCAGCCTCAGGCGAATCAAGTCCAGATGAGGGAGAAGGTTTTTGAGTTAAAGGACAATCCCTAAATAAGTGGCCCAGGGCATGACATCTTCGGCATCTAAATGGCACATGTTCATAATCAATCAGCTGAACCCATTCAATATCATCATGGAATAAACTTACCGCATCTGGGAGTGCCTGGTTGAGGTTCATGTAGATGCAGATACGAGCAAAGGAGGTGTATCTGCAGACTTTTGTTTCCTCAGTGACTTTTATAAATTCACCCAGAACATTTCCAATCTCTTGTAGGGAAGCTTCATCCCAATACTCCATTGGAAGTGAGTATAGTCAGATCCAATCTGGAGCCCAATTGAGATCCTCCTTATCAAGGTTGAAGAGCTCTACCCATCCTCTGAGATATAGGCCGACAGCGTTGAAGAAGTAAGGCCCTCCATCCAGCACCCTATTTCGATCCTCCAGGCAGTTAAAAATGGCTGTGAAGAACCCTTATGGCCCCAGCTGCAGGGTTATATGTCCCTTTGGGTTCCATTTTGTTGTTATCCATCCCCGCAGTGCCTTCTCAGTCAGCCAAAGTCCTATGAACTTGCCTATCAGAGCATGGTCTCTCATATACTGTATCTGAGCATTGATTCTGTGGCTTGGAAGTTCTACCTTCAGATGCTCAGAGGCTACGAGCTTGCATGTTGTCGAGCTGACCTTGGGTTGCTTTTTGTTATCCTGTTTTGCCTGTTGTGAGTTCAGATCCACGCTGTCCTCACTCTGGTTTGCTGGCTTGTCGCCTTCCTTATTCCTTTGCCACCCTTCATCGTCTAGAGGGGGAGGCGCTACGCCCTCCCCCTGGGGGGGGTTCATGAAGTTTTGAACGCTCTAGCTGGGAATGAAAAGTTGTGATGCCATCAGCATTTGCAGGTCTTCAGTTGTCTGTAGTGACCTGCCATTGTAGAGAACACCAAAACCCTAGAACGCAGAGCCCTCGCCCAGAACTCCAACCATCCGATCTACCGCATGCACTAATAACATTAAAATCTACAGATTTTGAAATTTAATAAAACTGTAATAGTGTAGAATTAAGAATTTTCAGTATAATAATATCAAATTTGTTTTGATGAACTTTGCAATGGAATATCCATAATAATTTATGAATCAATATTTAACTATTCGGCCTCCCAATCTATCTAAGTGGCATTAAGTCATGTTGGTTTCAGAGAATGGAGAATATTTTTCTATCCTTTAGCTTATTGGGTGTAGAGGTTATGCTCAAATATGTTGGAGTCTTCAACAATTCTAGAGAACGTTGATACCAACATGTTTCCTGACAGGTTATTACAAGTGATCAAAACGTTATTGGTTTTTATCCGACAATTGGAGTATATGGTTGAAAGTTAAAGGAAATCCTTTCAACTCTTTCTAGAGGCCAAGTTACTCAGGCATGAATGCAAAATGGAGTAAATGTTGAATGGTCTATGTGAGGAGGTTAATATTATTAGTGCCTTGGTTTCTACATTGGAGATCTCCAAGACTAGTGGAGCACAACTTGACCTAGGGAGGAGTTGGTTCTAGTGTTGCTTCGAAAAGGAAAATGCCTCACCGCTCATGGGGGTCTATCGCCATTAACCATGGTCATTATTGATGACCAAGTTCCTCGTTGTTGTCTATTGTAGTTTCAGAAAACCCGATCATTTATGCTACCATGTAAATTCATATTAATACTTTATCTTTTTTGTTGTGTGTATAGTAGCTATGTATTCATTATAATAAGGATTCACAGCTTTAGAGCTAGCAATCATTTTTTATGGACTAATGATCTCTTTTGTTTAAAATTGTAATTTTTTCATAAGGGTTTTTACCCATAATCCAAATTTTATTAATATAAAAACCCTCACTCATTCCTTTAAAAAACCTATGTTGCTTAGGTGTTAATCTAGCTTTGAATCCATTGAAAAATGTGTAATTAAAAAATAAACAACAAGTGTTTTAGCCATTAAAATTCACACATGAATTAGGATTTACACATAATAATTCAGAATTTGACATGACAATTATTTTATGAATTCAAGCTTCTGTGACTCATAATGAATTAAGAAAAGTCTTTCGATAGAAATCACATAATAGAAATTTTGGCCAACGTGTTTCGAACAAGCTAGTGTGGTTCATCATCCAGACCAGATGAAGAGGAAGACCATGGCAAAGGCTTAAATAGAGAGCAATGTGGAGACCATAATTTCAAGTAACAACTATTTTTCAAAAATAATATTTAAATTGATATTAATTTATTAATTTATTAAAAACAAATATTATTAAGTAACGACTATATTAAACTACTATTGTTTGAAAAATAATATTTAAATTAGTCTCTTAAAATCAAATATTATTAAAAAAATTCTGTTAATGGGAATTAATCGAAAAACATAACTAACAAGAATAAAAAAATCAAAGTCCAACTCCAAACAAGGAGAGAACTCAATCACATGTAGTAGAGCGAAATATCCGATGGTTCAAGTGATAAGAAAGAATCAAGAATTGGACAAGAAAGAATCAACAATTTACCATCTGCCTTTTGCAGTTCACGTTGAGGGGCTACCTGCTCATGAAAGTTTAGCTGTAATCCAAGATGGACCAAAAATGTCTTATGCTTCAATTGTAAGTTCTATCCAATTTAAGGTTAAGCTACCCAACCCTAGATTGTAATATTGTCATTGAATATCTAATGGAGACTTTTGGCTCTAAACAGGTTAAAGTAATGGAATAAAATGCGGCTCTTAGTGTTGTAGTTCAGAAACTATTTCTTGCGAAGGTGGTACCAAGCACTAAGTAGCTTCTTTCAGTCCACCTAAGAGATCTACAAATGACTCCTTGAGTTCCATCACTGTTGATATGACAGATAATAGTGGCTCCCCTGAAGCAGAATGTGTTAAATTTTGCACATGGTCATTCTTTTGTATTCTAAGTGATCCTTTACTTCAATCTTTTTCTTTGTAATCTGTTTATCACTTTTGAAAGGAGTTCGGATTTTCCACAGTGTTCATGTTTTATCACTATCCAACTATAAATTATTACACGATTATTACGTGTAGTAAATGAGATGATCTATGTTGATGTATTTTGCATTTACTAATAATAAAAATACTTACGGGATGAGATTGTGATAAACTTGTGGAGGGTGTGGACTTTCTCAAATCCCACACAATAATAGTGAAGTGCTACTTAAGCTCAAGCACTCGATCTTGGCCAGATTCTTAAAAGAAACTCTACAAGAGGGAAAACTAGTGTTTCTATCCTTCCATTAAAAAAAACAATAATGTCTTGGCAAGAGTAATGTAGTAGGCGAAAGAGATGCTCATGAGGGCACAAAGAAGGGGCCAGATTCATGTAACGTGATGTGACTCAACATTTTAGAGAAAAAGGAAATTAAATATTAAGAAAAAATAGAGCCGATAATGACCACCTATGGAAAATATTATAATGATGTAGAAAAAAGAGGAAAACATCAATAAATGTTTATCTCTCCCCAAACATGATTCATTTCCAAATATGTTAATGTGCACATATCCTGATCCACAATAGATAAATACATTGATGCGCACATCTATTCTGGATAATTATTTTTCATGAAAGCGTTCGAGATTGGCCCATGTTTATAGGTTTCATTTTGGTTGAGATTTTAAAATTCATTTTTCAAATAAACTACTCATTAAAAAAAAGTGTCAAATAAACAACAGAGGAAACAAATATGTTCAAAGATGCTCTTCGTTCATCACAAGGGGTTTTCCTATGAGGGCATGGTTCATTCATTGTAACTTCATGTCTTTCATAATGGCTTTGGACAAAACCCTGAACATCTCCATCGTTTCTAAATAAATAGAATGCATAGAAGAGATCTGGTAAGGACGCTCTTCTTTTCCATCCTGCTATTGTTATTTACTATGATTATAAATGAGTAATAATGTATTTTCCTTTAGCTTAGAGACGAGGTTATTATTATGATTATAAATGAAGAACAATAATGACTTTTCCTTAACTTTAGATTTTCTTTTCTATTTTTTCTACTTAAAATTGTTTTAAACTAATAATTTTAGTTTAATGTAAATATTATATTTCTTCCAGTGTTTTATAAATTTTATATACATTTAAAATGATGGAGTTTACTTGTAATATAAATTTTGGTGATATCACAACTTTTTATATTAATATTATAACTTTAATTTATTTAAAATATGTAAATATATAAATAGATTTAATATTTTAAAAATCAATTTTTAAAATATTTTATTTTGCTTTTGGGTTATTTTTTATTTGTAAGTGTCATGTTAATTGGTTTAAATGTCTATGAAAACAATAAACATGAACATGTTAGATCAACTATTCAAATTAACAACTCCAATCATGAATAATTAATTTTTTAATAAAATTATTTAAAATATATAATTAAAAAAACTAAAAAAATATAAAGTTATGTTGTTTGATTGAACCCACCGTGAGAAGCATTGACGGGTGCAATCTTCTTCAGGATCCACAACCTCCTGCGTGATTTGGGAATCTGTGTTGCCGAGGCCAAAGAAACTTTCTTTTGCCGTTTGGGTCAGGATTTGAGCACATTGAATAAAAATGAATGTTCCGGATGTAGTCGAATTTTGTTGTGTAGTAACAAACTGTGTTCACTCCCTGAGTTAATGACAGTTCCAGAACTATGTTCATTGTTAACAGATAGTAACAAATGTTTAACAAAAATTCCAAAAAGGGTTATTGGGAGCATGGTCTCTCTTAAGATTCTGGATTTATGTGGGACATCAATGGTATCATTTCCAGAGAGTGTTCGAAACAGCTAAGATGCCTATTTTTATGAGGTATTCCCACCAAATTTCTACCTGCATCTCTTACAAATCTTGGAAACCTGGAGATCCTTGATCTAAGCCACTCTAGAATAATGGAATTATTGTCCAACCTTCATAATTTGAAATATTTAAGGCATCTAGCCATGGATAAATGTGGTCATTTGCAGTATCTACCTTGCAGCATCTCAAGGATAACCTCTTTGCAGGGTTTGATAATGTTGGATGCACCAATTTATGAAACAAAGTTGAGCCCAAGAAATCGAAAAAAGTGGCTAGCATTAGCAATCTGGCCAACTTAAAGCAACTCAACAGGTTCCATTTAACAAACAATCGAGGCATTATTAGGGAAGGCATATTAGGGAATATGATTGAAATGAACACCGTCATGTTAGAGCTCACAAAGTTGAGATCTCTACCGAGTGACATGAATAACTCTGTGAACAAGTAGTGCGGAAAAAGGTAACTATTATTGCTATTAAGAATAGGAAAGGTGGTTTTTATTGATGATAATGATTGCCACCATCTATAATTATTAACATTTCTTTACCTAACTTTATGGAAAATGATAACAAATTATTTCTTTTGTTTTATCAATTGGTTTCTATGCTTATAAATATTGGAGAGAAATTTTCCTGAGATATCTTTCTACTTTTCATAAGTATTCTTAATGGCATCAATAGTCTGTGAAATGACTACCTCATTTATTCGCAATGGTTTCTCAAAGGCTTAGAAACTATGTGCTAACCCGACTAAATTTTGAAGCAATTTTAAGAAACCTCTCGTTTCTCATGTTGATTGTATTTTGATTTTGCATAAGGTTCCTACTCAAAACCATACTTTCAATGGAGATATGGAATATTGTTTTTAAAGAGGATGAGATATGGCATAGTTCTTTTAATATCAAGATTACAAGTTATAAAAAACTTCTTCTTTTTTCAATTTCTACTAGAGATGCTACAACCCTACAATTCACATCCATATAAGATAACTAGAGAATTGAGAATGTGAAAGAGGATTTTCACTTTCTCCTAAAACCAAACATTTGTTCATTTATGATTATCTCAAAATGAAAATAGGTCTTCATTACAACATCCTCTTCATCCTTCCATCACTTTTATTTTACTATGTTTTTAGCTCTAAGTGACATTAATTTTTCTTCAACAAATTCATCTATACCATTGTTTCCATATTGAAGTTAAAAAGAATATGTCATATTTGCTAGGTGATAAAACCCTGGATTGGATTGAATTCTTTTCAACATCTATTAGAGTCTGTAGGTTTAATAATTTGTCAAAGCCTTTGTTTCTTCTTAAATATTTGCATGTCAATCATTTCCTTGTGAAGGGAAAATATGTCACCATTGTTTTCTAGATAATTGATGCTCCACTATAAGATTTCACTTTTATTTTAATACTTTCCAAATAAGTACTCGAGCTATTCATGAAGTCATTGAGAGGTGGTTGATATAAGGTGATAGATGTGTATTGGTGTATATATTATGTGGTTGGGCTAGTTGATGGTGAACATGTGGTGAAGGTAACTACTATTGCTAGGAATAGACAAGGTGGTTGTTGATGATGATAATGATTTCCACTATCTATAAATACTAACTTTGGTTTATCTAACCTTACAAAAAAGGATAACAAATTAATTATTATGTGTTAGAAATTTGTTTCTACGCTCATAAATATTCGAGAGAAGTTTCCCTCAATTACTTTGGTTTATCTAACCTTATGGAAAATGATAAGAAATTAATTATTATGTTTTAGAAATTTGTTTCTACTCTCATAAATATTGCATAGAAGTTTTCCTGAATTTTTAAACTTTTTATGATTATTCTTAACAACATCATTATTCTGTGAAATGACTACCACATTTATAATAACTACCTCATTTTTATTTAGTGATATTTAACATCTCTTGATTGAATTTATGCCTTACGGCATTTCCTTTTGCAACATCTGGGGCAATTGCTAGATATTTATTATATTATCTTGTCTCAATTAGGGTCTGACTCCGTTTTATAATCTTTGATAATTTAATATCATAATTTAAATATTAAATATCTGTTTTTAATAAATTAATATCATAATTTAAATATTTGTTTTTAACAAATTAATATCATAATTTCAATATTATAGTCTTTGATTTATTTATTCTTGTTAGTTATATTTTTCTATTATTTCCCATTAATAATATTTTCTTTTAATAAATTAATATCATAATTGAAATATTATTGACTTTGATTTTTTTATTCTCGTTAGTTATATTTTTTGATTATTTCCCATTAATAACACAATTTAATACTAATTGATTTTAATAAATTAATTTAAATATTAATTTTCAAAAACTAGTCATTACTTAATAATATTCTTTTTTTGGTAATTTAATATCATAATTTAAATATTACTGAGTTTGAATTTTCTATTCTTGTTAGTTATATCTTAAGATTATTTTGTATATTAATTTAAATATTATTTTTCAAAAATAGTTGTTACTTGAAATTATGGTCTCTACATTGCTCTCTATTTAAGCCTTTGCCATGGTCTACCTCGTCATCTGGCCATGATGATGAACCACACTGGTTGGTTTGAAAAGCGCTGGCCAAAAAATTTTGTTATGTTATTTATACCTAATGCCTTTTCTTATGACAATTATTTTTAGCACAAAAATCACTATTCAACAAAACAAAATATGCTTATCACCATTTTTCACTCCATAAACTAGGGTTTATGTAGAGGGAAATTAGGGTTTTCCCATAGCAGAGTACTTCCAATTTCATAGCAGAAACATAAAGAAACCTAGAAACCATAGGAAAACCACAAAGCTCTGTAAACTCCACCAACCATTTTTGGTCCTTTGTATTCACTATAATTTTTCCCATGATACTGTTATAATTTTTCAAGCCCAAAGCCCTTACACCTACCATTAATTAATTCAGTTACAATTATTATAGCAGATTACTTGCAATACCTAGCTCAGTGCACCATGTGCAATTTAAATAAAAATTCATTCAATTGAAATCGTTAAGCATATTGGAATAGAATTAATGCATGCCGAAATATTATGATCATAAACACCAAACCCTAACCATGATTTTTAAACATAAACATACAAATAAATTAATCAAATGGTACTCAAAAAATACAACAAATACCCAAATTATGGTTTTCCATCATATGCATAAATACACATAAACATATCATTCTACACAGTGGACACTTATTTGAATAAAATTTCTAATTGGTTGTGGGCTCCCCGTGTTCCACCCAACCATGCACTACATGGTTCATAAATCTAAACAACAGGACACCCCGAGTTAAGGGTACAACGTCATAGGCAACAATGAAATCGAGACTCAAGTACAAAACCAACACTGACCAAGGTACCAACCTTACCATCCTCAAACACGAACCTATAGACTCACATCCCCCATTATCCTGTGATCAAGCGGTGCACCCCTTCTCTACACCAAGGGGTCCCTCGGTTGTGCCACCACCTCTAAGGTGGCTTACCACTAACCAAGGATGGTATCAAATGTATTATTTTAGGAGATCTTGTTGTTTCCAAGGGCTTATTGGCACCATTCTAGGCCAAACTGAAACAACTCATAGTTAGTTACAAAACCCAAGCACAAGGCTCACCAGTTGGTTACCAGAAACTGAGTTCACTAGCACTCTAGTAAGTTCCAGAGTCTAAGCCTACGACTTGGTGACTAATCCATAGCTATAAATGAATTCACTAAATGAATGCCTCATTCAATACAAAATGAAATTATCTAATTGAATCAATTTCTCAAAGGCGAAGCATTTACCTTTTAAATATGCATTGCATCTCTCTGCCATGGGGCACTCCTTGAGGTCATCTGAGCCCCAACTATCCTTTTCACCAACACTTGTCAAATCATCCCATGCCTTTTCCCTCATGGCATTGTAATTCCCCCATTGTCCTTACCATGGTGTAGGCTCTACAACCAACTTATTCTATTATTAGAATATATCTACAAAATTTTACATCATATTTTCAATCTTGGAGCTCAGGCCACTTAGCCAAAATGTCATACATACCTGGTCATGTTGGCCCCAAAATCCATAGAAATTTTTTATGTTTCCAGCTCACTAACCTATTATCACTATCCCCAGACCCATTACACAAGCCCGCCCAACTTAATCCTACTCATAACTCGGTCCACTAGCCAACATGTAGATATATACACATAGAGAGGAATCCTAACATCCATGAGTCTCAGGATCATTAGCGAATGCTTATTATATGCAATTATTACATTAATATTTCAAGGGTGGAATTGGGAGTGTTACACACCATACATTATTTTTTGTCCATGATTTTTTATTCGATATAGACTCCACAGATCCATATTGTATTTGATTCAAAACCCTTCTTGTTTTCATTTGAGGATGCCATATTCAAACTTTTGGGAAGAGAGTTAGTTGATACTTTAGTTGTTTTTTGTGGGTACCATTTAAATAGAGGGTTTTGGAGGGGTAAAATTGGATTTTTACTAATTTCCCATCTTTAATGATTCCTATTTCTCATTTAATTTTTTACTTTGAGTTGGTTAAAACATCTCAAACATTTTCTAATTCTTAGTAAAGTTGGAGAATATAGGTGGAGCATAAGTAAATAACTTAGTTTGGACATGATAAATACAAAATATGTTTAATTATTTGTTTTTAATTTGTCATTTAATGTCAAAATAATTTCAAGAAGAATGGAATCAATTTATTATGGATTCATGTTATAAATTCATATATTTATAATGATTCACAATTAAATGTCCATTTTGATTTGAAAAAGGTATATATTTGGTATTGTATGCAAACCTAAATACACAAGTGTGATTACATATGGGAAACACAAATGAGTCAAGCACTAAATATCACTTTATTCTTATTGCCAAAACATATTTTCCACTCCATTATAGTGAGAAACGCTAAGTTCAACTTACCTTAGATGCTAGCCATAATGAATTCCCTTTCACCCTTTCTCTTACTCATGTGGCACATATAAGGGAGTTATTCCATATTAAAAGGGCGAAATTACATAATTGAGTAATTTCTCATAATTATTTTGGCACAATTTCATAATTATGAGATAATAATTATTTCATAAGTGAGATAATTAAGAAAAAGGTTCTAGAGTTTTCCATTCCCAAGGAGATCAGATTGACCTACTTGTGTATAAGTAGGCTAAGGGTACATTACTATAGAAGTTTCCTAACTTCTCAAGCTCCTAGGTGTCTATATACATTCTCCTGGAGGATAGAATGAACCTATGTAATCTGATACTATCAAGAGGAAAGATGATAGATTCATTTTAGATCGAGGTATATCCATATAGATCCATTTAGATCTAGCTCTATCCATATCTAGTGTGTATACTATAGCGTGATATCTCTATTCTTTTGACAGACCATCCTTCTAGGAGGAGAAAACCAAATTACTAGCTAGAGAGGAAAAGGCTCTTATGCCTAAAGGTATATTATTTACATGTATGTCATTTTATTGGTTAGTGAAATCTTATGATTTCCTTTCTCTACATGTCATGCATATAATGTGTACTCTTTTGTTTTGCTCATGATAATGTTCCTTCTATATAAGGAGAGTTTTTTTGTTTGGTTGTGTATGTGTGTATATCTATTGGACCATGATTTCTACAAGCAAGATCTTCATGTGGATGTCGGTTGTATGCATGAAAAATCAGACTCAACACCCATGAAAAACCTATGAAGGATTAGGTTTCCTTATTTGACCCATCTATTTAAGATTATATGCATAAATATAATATATGCCTAGAAATTTAATTGATCTATTTGTATTGATTTGTTTTCATTCATATATTTGTACTTTGATTGCACACACATTTGACTAGGGAGTCAAGGGAAAGAATCATGGAGCAGTGGCTCCTTCTGATTGTGGAATTTTAGTCACAACAAAACTGGTGACACCAGTGGGTTGTCTACCCTAGCATTTTTAATCTCTTCTCTAGCTTCTTATCATGGTTTTGTGTTGCTTATTTCCTGTTCTATGTTGTTGTACAACCTGATGTGGTTCTAGGTTAGTCCTCTTGGCATTAGATCTTGATAGATATAGATTGGATCCAATATTTAAAGTTGAATTATTTGTTGGACATTGGTTTTGATTTCATGAAAGAGAATCATATAGAAAGAGCATTGATATGACAATTGCTAGCCTGCATTGGAACTTTGGTTTCTTATTGGTTAAATTGTGTCTATCTCTGTAATTTGAGTTCTTAAGGGGTTGTAGAATGCAAAAATTGCTAATTTCTTGCGAAATTTGTTACGATATTTTATTGTGAACCCTAGGAAGTATATTCTTAGAGAAGGGACCATTAGGGGCCTTTTTTTTATGATTCTTTTCAAACTATAAATTAGACAGTGAATTTTTTTTTAATGAAGGCTCATGTTTAAGGCTTGTTTGAGTGTGATATTATATGCATCCTTTTCCTGGAGCTTAGATGTATTCACTTTGGATTATATAGGTTCATATCTACATGAAAATTGACTCGTAACTCTTATATTGGATTAGATATGACTTTTTTTGCCATTTAGGGTTTCCTTTTAATTTGTTTTTGAAGGGTCTCCCTCAAATATTTATTTCATCTTTCAAATATGATTTTATTTTGAGTGAATTAGTTTAAATATATCTTAGATATCCATTATAACATTTGTTTTGCATTGGGTCTCATCACTTTTTTCATTTTTGGTGTTTCCATTGAAATTTCTTTGTCTATTTTGTATTTCTTTTAGTAGCATATTTGTCTCTTGATGTTTGTGGTTGTGTTTGGACATGAAAGATTTGGTGTAGTTTTTTGGATCTATTCATATGATCAAAATTAGTAAATTACCTTTCATTTCCATTCCTTTCTAGTCTTTTTCTCGGACTAGGGTTAGGCTTTTTACCATTGTAGATCATTGTTTATGCTTTATTGTGCCATCCATTGAACTATAGACCTAGCATTTCTTTGCACTTCCTCTTATTGTTTTTCATGTTTCTCTTGACTAACTTTGAATGATATTTTATTTTGAAAATCCATACTTGAGTTTTTGAGTGCTTGTTGTTCTTTCTTGGTTTCTTTATTGAATTTTTTTTTTAGTGTTTTCCTAAGGCTCTTTTTTGGATCTACTTTGCTATAATTTATCAAATTCCAAACAGTGATAATTGAGAGTGTGTGAGGTGTTTTATTATACTTGAAAAGGAAAATACTCTCTTACACCTTGTAGATAGACTTCATTGGACAAAAAAATGAAAATCTTAAATTTCCATATAGCTTGCATTAGAGTTTTGTCTTGAGTACATACACACCATATTGATTGCACATCTCTTATTTTTGAGTAAATAACAACCTTAAAATTAATGTGAAATAAAATATATTGAAGACCTTAATTTTCACTAGTACCACACCAATAGTATATTAGGTTAGGGTCTTGAAATAGGAGATATAGGTTAACTGCTTCAAGACAACAAAAGGAAATCTTCGTCTTGCGGTAGGGAAGGAAAAACCATTTGCACTTACACATTTTTTGAGAATCCTTTCTAATGAGAGCTCATGCACGAGGTGAGATTGAGGCCAAAAAAGTGATCTAACCTATTTCATTGGTATTAGTGGTGTGGTTTACATGTATTACTTAGGGATTGACTTGAGAGGAGTACACCTCACTTTATGGAATCTCTTAGGGGGTTTTTGACATAGTTTCCCTACTCTTGCATGTGAATCTAACTTAATATGGTTCCCCCAGGGAAGGTGCTATAAGTGGTAAGCTTAGTGGACGTAATCCTAGGTGGCATACATGTGTTACGATTAGGGGGATATCATTGTTGTAACTAGGGAATACATTGGTCAAACCCACTTGGAACTCTTGGGGGTTCTCCAACACTTGTGAGGGTACTTGTTTCATGTCTAAAAGAATTTATAAGTAAGTCACTAGCATAACTGCTCCAACCACATATGCACTTTTAACCTACACCCTCATCAACTATTATTCAATAGCAGGAATATCCCTTTCTCTATCTCTTGGTCTATGTGTGCTTATCTCTTTAGGTTTTCTAGTGTGTGATGTTTGGTCTAAGTCATAGTCTCGCCATAGGGGTGTCTTAATTATTTTATTTTTTCAAATACATTCATTCATTGTGATTAAACAAAAAAAAATTATGTTCATGTAGACTATTAGGCCTTTCTACTAACAATGTGGTCCACCACTACATTGACATAGGATAGCTCTAGCAATAAAGAAATTTGAAAATACTCAAGTTGTGGGGGAGAACCTTCATCCTAAGGGGGTTGGAGATTTTGTTAGTATTAAGGTATTTGACAGGAGTGCTTACTTAAAACACCTAAAACCACCTTTGAATGATCCTATCAGCCATATTTTAGGGAAATCAAGAGTTTACAGTAGTGAACCCTTTTCCTTGTTTTCTTATATCATTTATAGTGAAAGAACTTCTTCTACTATGGTGAAGATGGGTCACTCATTACCTTCCACATTAGTAATTTCTACTACCATGTCATATTTACGACCTCTTATTGTGTCAATATCTATTCATCTTACAACACTTCTCTCTTCTTCTTAGTGAATTCCACCTATCACTTATGTGACCCCAACAACCTTTTTGAATCTCTTTGGGTTTATGCCCACATATGCCTTTGTGATGGGGGTAAAGCATGGTCAATATGAGATATCTAGGATATTTACTCCTAGTTCATCTCAAATTATGACTCATATATCTATCATAGACCTATATACCTTAGGGAACATTCTTGG
Organism: Pinus tabuliformis; assembly: GCA_031772625.1. Classification (NCBI taxonomy): domain Eukaryota; kingdom Viridiplantae; phylum Streptophyta; class Pinopsida; order Pinales; family Pinaceae; genus Pinus; species Pinus tabuliformis. The sequence goes on from CM062812.1 coordinate 872,580,222, forward strand.
GGGTTTGACTACTGCTTCTAGCCAGCCTAGTCGAAATTATGCTTTCGGAAGTAATTATCAACCTTGGAATAGTTATATGTTTGGAGGGAAAACTTTGTCTAGAGGTTCATTTTCCTTTCTTTGAGCTAATTTACTTGGTCGAAATCATCCCATTAGTACCAATATAGCTATTATTTCTAATGCTTATGGACATGCTTCTACCCAAGGAGGTTTGTTTCCTCCACTATTGGGCACAATCCCTTAACTAGTCATGCTTTTGGGGGTTCTTTGTTTTCTAGGAACACTTACCCCGGGGGTAAAATTCCTTCCACCAAATCTATTGTCCCAGGACCTTAGTATATTGGGATGAATTACAACCTTGGTCCCTAGTGTTATTCCTTTAGCTACATAATGGGGGGGACCATATGGTTTATCAAGGAATTATTTTATTTATGATGCATTTAATCAATAATAATTCCTTTTATGGCACCTCTTAATTTATCAAATCTGGATAAAAAGATGACTGACCCCATATGAAACGATCCTAGATGGCCACCTATGCTAGCTAAGCTTCCATTGGATATTCCTAAGTTTGAAGGGACAACTAGAGAAAAACCTCCCACAAACATCACCAACTACCATTTATGGTGTTCATCTATCTCTTTGGTGCATGATTATGTGAGGTTGATAATTTTCCAAAGAACCCTAACTAAAGGTGCCACCAAATGGTATATTGAACTCGGTAGTGCATCTTATAGTGATTTTTCCTCGTTGGATCATACTTTCTTGAACCACTTTTAGTTACCTACTCAATAAGATCTTGGGACTAACCTTTTATCTACATTCAAACAAGATAATGTGATTTACATATTTGATCATATTCACAAGTGGTGAACATGAAAGAGGATAGTATGAAGTAGACTTCCTATAAAAGTACTTAAAGGTTTGTTCACTCAACCCACTTTTCCACCTATAGCCAAGGATGTCACTATGTTTGGGGTTCAATTTAGGAGAAGGAAATCTTACGTGCTCAAAATCTTGACTCGATTTATTCTCAATTAAGCACCTTATATGACATAATTCCTAATTTTCCTCAACCTTCAAATAATCCACAACAAACTAAGTCAATACCACACTCTTCTATTCTTATCAGTTCTATTTCTTCTAATATTGTGAGATGGCTAGCTACTCAACTAGGGAAAACAATTGTCACATCCTAAGCCCTAGAAAATGTGTTTAGTTCTCAACAAGCACCTTCTTCTGAGTATTTATCTAAGTTTATAAAATTGAAGTCCAAAAAACGTAAGAATCCTAAATAAACTAGCAATAAAAAGAAAATAATAATCCTAAACCCGCTAAGAGAATACTCAAAACCAACCTAATTAGGGTGGGGGCATAAGTGAGCATCACAAAAAGGTTTAATTTCCTTGTAGTATATGTTAGGGAGAACAAAAAAAAATGTTTGTGTAATATCCTTAACCTCAATCTCGGGAAATTAAAGGAATCATTATCATCCTATTGGAAAAAATGGGCCTATTCTCATGCTACAATGACAACTCAACTTGTCTACATTAGAAAAATAAATTATAATTATCATGTTATATAATCCTATGGAAATAGTATTTTTCCCACCTAATGGTGTTCTCCGAAAGTTAACACCCAATACTAACACATAGGTTACCTAACATTATAGTATTGTTAAGGATTTATGCCAAGCACCTTGTGCCATGTCTCCTCTAGATGTTTTTCATAGTTGTCCTACATGACACAAGGCCTTGCTAATTGATACCAGAGGGATGTATCCCTCATATTTTAGTTTTATAACATTTTACATTGATTCCCCTCATTTTAGGCTTTGTCATGAGGTTTCTTCTTAGATTATGGTGCATATCTCTAGTGTGATGTGTATGTCATGTTGGAAGGATTTTGGTTCTTCATGACTCACTAGTTAAAATACTACACTATAGGAATTTGATGGACACCACTTCATGCCTCATGGTTTTCTTCTATAGTTTTCGATTGAGCTAAGGAGTAAGACCACCTATGTTGACATTGAGTTTGTTGATTCTCCCTAAGACTATAATATGGACCTTGGCCATAATTTGTTTTATGCCATAATTTTTGTAATGTATTTAGAGTCTTGTTTGCTTTTGTTTCCCCATGAAGGAAATATTTCCATGATTGATCAATTGTATTACTGCATATCGTTGACCAAGCTTACCCTTATGGGAATTTTTGTGTCATTTTTCAGGGATAACCCTATAGCTTCTGGGAGCATTTGTATGAGATTGTTTAAAATTTAATCACCTATGATTATATTTCCTTTACCCCTACCTGACATTCCTTCTTATTTTGTTTCTCCAATGAAACATTGTTGTAACATTGTCCTTGATGTTCAATGACACTTACAACCAATATGACTATCGAAAGAAAAATATACTTCCCATGGAGCTTTATAACTTAACTCGTTATAGTATTTACACTGATCAACCTGTTGAGAAGCAAACCAACATGACAACATAATAATGTGACAACAATAATGACATAACACCCATACCACTTATTGGAGCCTTATAACCCAACTCATGGTGGAATTTACACCCATATACATATGTAGATATATAAAAACATCATACCAAAGCATATACTATAACATATATCAAGGAAATTTTCTCAACCAACAAATAAGGAAGGATGCATAGCCTAAATTTGATTCACCATCTCCCATGTAGCTTCATTGGGCCCAAATTGCTTCCACTTCACTTTAACTTGCTTAATTTCTCAGTTCTGGGGCATGAGCACCTTCCTCTACAATACACACTGAGGTTCCGGATGGAATTCTCCACTTGGATCCACCTACAATACAGATCAATCAAACACATGATCAACATATTTAACATACTTCTCAAGCAATGAAACATGGAAAACATCATGGAATTTTACTGTCAGATGCAATGCAAGTCAATAGGCTACCAACCCAATCCTTTTAATAATCTTTAGAGATCCACAAAAATGAGGTGCTATCTTGGCATATGAACCAATCCACAAGAAGATCTTCTTTGGATTTACACATAAGTAAACTTGCTCCGCAGCCTTAAACTCCTTAAACAACCTATTCGAATATGCATAGATTTTCTATCTATCCTTTGTTGACTTTATATTTTTTTTTATCATCTTCATTTCCCATTCCATTTATGCTAACATGTCTCTCCCAGTCAATACCCTATTCAATGGGACACTCTAATTGGTGGGAGTATTACAACTCTGCCAATACAATACCTCAAACAGACTCATCCTTAGTGACTCCAGGTAACCATTTTTATAAGAAAACTCAACCAACAAAAGGTATTCCTCCCATCTCTTCTACTAATGCATCACATACATCCTCAGCATGTCCGAGCCAATATTCTATTAACCTTCTCTTCCTATCCATCTATCTATAGATGATAAGCCATGTTGGAGGCCAACTTTGTATCTAAACCTGCAAACATCTCCTTCCAAAAATTTGAAGTGAACATTGCATCCCTATCTGACACAATATTCTTTAGAACACCATGAAACCTAACCACATCTCTAATGAGCACATGTGCCACATCACTACTTGAATACGTAGTCTTCACTGGAATGAAGTGCGCTATCTTAGTTAACCTGTCCACCACAACCATGATGGAATCACTATGTCTAGATGTCCTTGGAAAAGGTGTAATGAAATCCATGGAAATGATTTACCATTTCCATTATGGAATTGGCATCAGGTGTAGTAGTCCACCTAGATTCCTATACTCTGCCTTTACTTGCTAACATTCCAAACATCTAGCCATAAAGTCTACCACATCCTTCTCTAGATTCGGCCAATAATAAAATTTCTATATTATTGTTAATGTCTTTTGGTAGCTTGGGTGACCTAAATACAATTTCACATGAAACTCCCTCAAGATAATCTTCTTGAGCTCATTGTTGTCTGGAACATATATGATGTCCCTAAATCTAATTAAGTCATCTTCTAAGAGATGAAAGTTCACATCTTGTGCACCTGTACCTTTAGTTGTACATGTACCTATACTTGTACTCTGTTGTAACCTGTGCCTAAGCTCTCTATACCTACCTATAAAATTTTATCATGGAAGTTTGTTACATAAGATATCATAGCTACTATATGATTCACTTGTATCCGTCGATTAAGAGCATCTGCAACCACATTCTCTTTATCCTTGACGTACACAATCTCAAATTCAAACTCACTGATCGTGGCCAACCATATAGCTTTCCTGGTATTCAAATCTAGCTGGTCAAATAAATATCTCAACCCACTTTGATCAGTCATTTGTACAAACCTCCTGACAAAAATATAGTGCCTCCACATCTTGAATGCACGAATGATAACCGCTAACTCAAAATCATTTGTCAAATAGTTCTACTTGTGGTAATTCAATTTTTGTGAGTCATAGAATTCTATATGTCCTTCCTACATAAGAACTGCACTAAGCCCTCCCTTGCAAGAATATGTACTTACTGCAAACTCTTTGTCTGGATCTGCAATCTTTAACACTAGAGAATTTGTAAAAAAAATATTTCAACTATTTAAAACTTGTTGCACATTGCTCTATCCATTCAAATTTCTTACCTTTCCTATGTAATGACATAATAGGATATACAATTTGAGAGAAATTCCTAATGAACCCCCTATAATAGTGTACCATCCTCATGAATGATCTTACATCATCGACATTTCTAGGAGTTTCCCACTCCATGAAAGCTCTTATCTTCTTTGGATCTACTATTATGCCTTCCTTGGAGACCACATGCCCCAAGTAATGTACCTATGTCTAGAAGAACGTGAATTTCATGAGCTTAGCATCCAACTAATGCGCTCTCAACAGACTCAACGTTGTTGTTAAACGCTCGACATGCCCTTCCTCATTCTTTGAATATATCAAAATGTCATCAATGAATAAAATAAAAAACATGTCCAGATACAAACACAATAGACTATTCATATAGCACATAAAGGTAGCTAGATCATTAGTCAAACCAAATGGAGCTACAACAAACTCATAATTCCCATAGCTAGTCTGGAATTTTTTCTTGTAAATATCGTCTTCCTTGATGCGTACCTATTGGTATTTGAATCTCAAATCAATCTGTGAGAACACTATTGCCCCCTTTAACTGATCAAATAATTCATCAATCCTTAACAACAAGTACTTGTTCTTGATGGTCACCTTGTTCAACTGCCCATAATAAATGCATACCCTCATAGTACCATATTTCTTCTTCATAAACAAGATCAGTGCACCCCATGGTGATACACTTGGCTTGAGGTATCCCTTGTTAAGCATTTCCTTCAACTGCAACTTTAGCTCTACCAACTCTAGAGTGATCATCCTGTATGGTGCCTTTGATGCTATTGTTTTACCTAGTACCAACTCAATAGAAAAGTTTACTTCCCTTTGAGACAACAACTCTGAAATCTCTTTCGGAAACACATCCTGAAACTGTTGCAAGATCGGGTACCTTCTCAATATCTCTGCATCCTCATCCTACTTACCTTTATCACTAGAAATGTTCACTGCAAATAACACACATCCTTTTCTATGATTGCGCTCTGCCTGCATAGTTGTTACCATCATAACTAATTTTACTTTATTATTTCGCTATAATATTCTCTACTCCCCATTTTCATCCAAGCACTGAGTGGATTTGTCATAATAGTCTACTTTAGTCCTATGAAGATATAGTCACTCCATGCATACTATATGACACCAACGATAATACATTAAGATGTGTTGATGTAGGCATACCATTCATCTTAAATGCACAAGCTCTTACCCAATGATGAACTCTCTTCTTGGTATCAGTAGCCAACTGCACTAGCCAAGATTATGTATACATTTTTTATTCAAATGACACTTATCCACCAAGTTAGGGTTAACATAACTATAATTAGATCTAGGGTCAATCAAAATAAAAAAAAAATTGATCACAAATACTACTATCCATCTGAATGATAGATGCTTGATGATCTTCCTACATGTTATATAGCACTTCATAGATATGAGGAATTCTTTGCGCAACATCCTGAACAATTTTCACCTCCTGTGCACTATAGATTTATGGCATACCACCCATACAATCCTTCCTAAGATGATCCTTACCACATTTCCAACACTACAACATCCTGTACGCTCCCCTCTATTATTTCATTGTGTCCCATGTCCCTATCCAACTAGATTGAACTTATGTGGTGAAAAATTCTCTTTTTCTTCTGCACTCTAAGGCCTTGTTCTTTTTACCTACCATTTACCTTTACTTTTATCTTTTCCTTTCCATCCTTGTTGATATTTTGGATTATTCTTTGACTTTTAATAACAATTCTTCAGTTTACCAATAACTTCCTCAAGTGAATGAGGTTCACCCTACTTAATCCGATCTCTAAATGATAATCGCAATCCACTAACAAATCTATGAACTTTAACCTTTCAATCTTTAAGATATGGTACATACCTCAATAACTCGAAGAACTTGGTTGTATACTCCTCCTCTATCATCAACCCGATTTTAATCTCATATAATTGCTTGGCTTTGTTGTATTAGTACCTTTCTGACAAGTACTTCTTTTTAACGAGTCTTTTGAATTCATGCCAACTCAAATCCTCTGCCTTGATGTGTCTGATCTTTTTTACATATTACCACTAGATGTATGCTTTGTTTTTCATGCCGAAGATAACTATTTTGGCCTTCACATTGATTTTGTACTCATGCATTTCAAAGAACATATTCATGTCACATAACCAAGCCTCTACATGCTCTAGATTCTTCAACTCTCCATCAAAAGCAGGTGGCTTCACTTTCTTAAACACATTTGGAAAGTATCCCCAATTAGTCCTCCTATAGGGGTAATAACAATGACAATCATAGTGCCTATCAGAAGCAAAACTAGAATAGTACCTCTCTCAATCACCTCTCCTATATTGAGTATCCAAGAATCTACCATCTTTGAGTGTGTCATCTCTATATTACCTATGACCATGTGGTGTAGGTAAATTATCGATGCGGAAAAAGATAATACCTCTAGCCTGAGAGAGATGGTCTAGCCACAAACCAAAAATCTAATGTAACCTCTTAGAACGCTAATCCACTTGATGATGACCTTGCTTCCTTTCTCTAGCTTCCTTTCATTTCTTTCCTTCAAATACCTGAAACAAATACACAAGAGACAATATCAAAATTGATAGCATACAATCGAATTCAATCTACTTAAAAAGTCCAGGAGTCTTAAGCCATTAAATGTAATATGACACTCAATATAGGAAATAAACGATTAGTTGTAGTAATATAAACTTCATAAGGAAATACAACCAAAGCCTTGACGTTGCAAGTCTCCTCCAATGTATCCAAGTTCCCAAACCTCTGCTAGCATCTCATGGTTAGCGTTAACAATGAAAGTTTAAGGATTTATCCCTTTAGTTCCAAACCAAACGAAACACATTATTCTCCCTTCAAAAACATAAACTAGAAGGCTAAAGCCATAGATATCTTGCTGGTTATTAAAGCTCCAAAAAATACTAGCTCAACTTGAAAAAGGAGGAGTTTATATAGCTTTGATGGAGGGGATATGGTTCCTCTCATGATGGGAGAGGGATTATCTCTTTGGTTTATTCCATCTTAGTAGGGGAAATGAGACCAAACTCACTTTCTTGGCTCTATCCAGCCGAACCATTTACCAGACTTTCGTTCGCGAAGCTTCTAGACCTGGAATCTTTGATTCAATTTTTAAAAACTTGCCAAAAGAGGATCGACACAAGTGATGGAGGACTCACTCACGTCATTTAGTGCTAGGCCTAGAATTGAGCATTAGTGCCAGTCTTGAAAGCTCGGATTAAAGGAATATTCTTGAGAAATGATTCAAGAGGGGAATGTTCTGCTCATGAAGAGGGACATAAAGGCAGGCTCTTCATGATGGGAAATCATGTAGATTTCACTGTAGAGATTCTTTAGGATCAACGAATGGGGAGTATAGGGATTGTGAAAAAATGATGTGTAAGAGATGTCCCCTAAAGCGTGAAGGCTGAACTAGAGTGAGGGGTGAAATTCTTTACAAGTAGATGCGGGGAACCAGAGAATGTCGTCGGAAAGCCTGCAAGAAAACATAGATACATATACATCACTATAACTTCTAATAAATTATACATGAATCATGCTATGGATGCAACCATCTAGAGAAATATCAAGTAAATGGAACCAAGGTATGGGCGCAACCATCTAGTAAGGAGGATCATATCGAACCTGAGGTATGGTCGCAGCCATCCAATAATGAGGAGGATCACATATAACAACTCATAGTATGGTCGTAGCCATCCATCTAAGAGAGACATGTATCTCAATATGACCATGTCAAATCGCCTTGTAGCCTGGACTTTTGTAATCTGAGCCCAGGGTCTTCTGCTCCAACATGAGCCAATCCATGTACAAATTATTACTTGTGAATAAATGTGTCGATGTCCAACATGCTACAAAGTCGATTGATTATGGTCAATGATGTCAACCATTAACAAACGTGATAGAAACCAACGGTAAAATCTATGAAATGTGAATAAGGAAATGAAATCGAACACCTATGAAATCACTTGATCCAAAGCCAATGATGTGAACTTGTTATCGGGTGTGAAGAACATGCCATTAGGGCATGCAAGCTCTAAGGTACTGGAAGGTAGTCCCTCGGTCAACTAGCCGGATAATGAGATGAAGTCAATAGCAAGTGACCTTATTGAAGGAGGGCCACAATGTATCCCACATCATAGACACAAGACAAAGGGATTTGATGATTATGGATGATACAGAGAATCAGGAATGAGTGTAACTGCAGAAGGACAACTCTTGAACATATCGGCGACATGACTCTGAAGTTTGGGAGCTTTTGGATCCATACGATCGGAGGTCACGATGACGTGGAAGAGATCAAATGGAAGGAAAAAATGAATGACCCAACCCAGGATAGTCAACAATTAATTAAGGATATCCCAACCTGACATGAAGTAGAAAGTGTCATGTTGAAGAGTGAGCTGCCGACACAACTGATATAATTTCCCATTTTCACCCACCATTTCTGGTAGGTACCCCAATTAATTTTTATTGCAACCTTGAAGGGGATAGCATGTGCTTGCACTCTAAGTCCATCCTTCAGATGAATCTGACCTCGTAAGATTAATGAGCCCTAGGAAGGAGAAGATTATGTCCATCATGGTGATGAATCAGATGTCGTTTAATGCTTTAACGAGTCCGACAAAGGTAGAACTCAGTATCTTTTTCATGTTTAGAGAGTTTGAAAAGGACATGGAAAAGAAAACTGCAAAAGGTCCCTTTTTGTACATTTGTGTCTCTCAAGCCGAAAAAGGTAGAAAATGATACTTGAGAGAATCGCTTGACCATGCTAGTCAAGGAGTACCTTTTTCATAAATAGTTTATCCTAGCCCTAAAACGGGTAAACTTATACTCGGTAAATGATGTTTCACAACCTTTAACAAGTTCAAAACAGCAAGAACTCAACAATATTTGCGTGTTTAAAGAGTCAGAAAAGAGTTGAAAGTGGACCCCCCATTTTTATTTTCTTTAACGAGTCGAAAAGGGAAAAATACTTCGCGATCTTTCCATTTAAGTATTTTATGAGTCAAGAAAAGAGCTTAAACATGACTCCAATACCACCATCAACAATCCATCACCTATTGTGGCACAAGAAGCAAACACATCATCCAATTTCTAAGGTAAAAATAGGTGAAAAAATGCTTTCTAAAACCCTAAAATATCATGAAGAGTTAATTAAAAGCAGAAAAGTAAATTATTTTTTACCAGATACCATTTTTTACCTATTTGGAGAAATTTTTACCGATTTGTGCCCTAAAACTTCAGGAGCAGATTGCAGCAAATCAAGGAGGCCGATCGACAAACCGTTAGTTGCAGGTAAGAGATGAGACCCTTAGCTTCATTTTCATACCTGTTTTTCCTGGTTTTAGACTTTTTTATGTTTTTTGAGGAGATTTTGGAAAAAAACAATTCCACCCTCGGTCGACGTGAGATCCAAGCTCGAGATCGCGCCGATAGAGGGTTAAAAGTATAGGCACCTGGGCTGTCGCCACTACTATTTTTAAAACAGTCACACTGACGTAAAGAGAAGAAAAAGCTCGATTTTTTTCCCGATTTCCTTGCTTTAAATCTACATTTTCTTAGTCAAGGATAGATGTTGACTTAAATCCATGGTGTTTGTAGGAAAATTACAGAGAAAATATGGTTGATTGGAAAGAATGTGAGCATGAGGAAAGTGATTGATAAGCATTAACAGATCCAAACTGTCTAGATGCTCTGAGGAACTGTGGGCTCCTCAAATTCTTCCTTACACTAGGCATTAGGGCTCAATGTGAGTTGTTGTAATATTTGATCAGTCTATGGGACATTGGACAGGAAGTCTTTGTGATCTGTGACCAAGAGCTAGAGCTAGAGACTTCATACATCTACTTCATCACTAGACTTTCTCGGAGAGGGGAACCATCCAATCTGTATGGGGCCAGGCCTATTGGGGCAAGTGTGAACATGTTTCTTGCAGAAAACTGCCCAGAAGCACTAAAATCAAAAAGTGACAAGGTTGATATCATGACCGTCAATGAACTTGTAATGAAAGTGCTTCTCTTAAACATAAACATAGTTGTTGGGGCTCATGTATTGCATGAGTTCAACAAGTCTAAGTTCCAGTACGCCATAGACTGCACGACACCAGCTGTCTTCAACTAGGTGGAAGCCATGAAGATGAACATGAAGCACTAGTTATGCAAAGCCAGGACAGGAAACTTAAGGAAATTAAGATATGGTTATGTTCTAGTGACCTTCTTTTTGGAACGAATCACACTATTTCATTGTCGGCTGGCAGAGGTAAACCCCCCATTTCCACGAGATCCACGGATGGTCTGTTGGATTGAACTGATGCCTAGAACTGGTAGGTGTCAGCATATGTCATACGACCCCACCTTCCTTGTGTGGCTGAGGTGTCAGATGATTGTGGTAGAGGATTGGCCATAGAGTGGTACCGACTTCCGCGATGATCCTCACATGCCACTCCCAGAGGGAGAGGATTATGATGATGGAGGTAAGAAAAACAATTTTGATTTTTTGATTTTTTATTGTTTTTGAAATATATGTATTCGTGACATTTCGATTTTTTGTAATTATAGATGTAGGACCAGAATGACCATTCGGGAAGTCCTCGATTGCTAGGCATGTTGCTCGACAGTTTGATATCGTTCCTTATTAGGAAGGAGTCGATAATGAGGAGGGGATCACATAGAACCTTGACATCCTAATCAGAGGCATCCCAGAGTATGTCTAGGTGGGTGACATCCCACGCCAATATCAGTGGCACATAATGGGAGTGTCAGATCGGATTCGTCGATCACTGACTCGCATAGAACGAGCAATGACATGTTATCATGAGTAGTATGCTGAGAAGTCCATAGTTTTATCATTTCTAGTTTTGAGGCCTGCGAGCCACATATGTACTTGGAACAAATATATTATTTTTTGCAGTTTTGATTTATGACACTCAAAGATTATCGACATATATATATTCTTCTTAATATGATACAATATTTTGTTTTTCACATATTTCAGAAATGCTTGTCCAACACATAATTAGCTAATGCATCTGTTAATGTATTCATATGCCTAGGAATACAATGATATGTGATGTAATCAAAATTTCATTCCAAGAGACGAATATGCAAATACATTCTCAATATCTGAGAGATTGTGACAGAATATTTCCCATTGAGTTGAAGAACAGCAAGCTGTGAATCAAGGTTAACAACCATTTCCCGAATGTAAAGAGAAATGGCTTTTGACAAAAATTTGATAATCGCGCTATACTCAACAATGTTATTAGTTGCTCGACCCAGACAAATACTTTTAAGATCAATCAACTCACCATGAGGGTCATAAATGGCCCATGCCACGGATGATAGGTTCTGGGTACTACAAAAAGAACCATCAGTGAAACCAATATGAGGATTCACAAACATCTGCAAAGCACATGAAGACATAATAAGCAGCCAATTTTCTTGAAAAACACACCAAACCACACTGCAAAAAAATGAATAACACACTTATGTACAAAAGTAACCATGCAAGATGACTCATGCATAATACTTTTTCAAGTACAACCCATTGAGGGCTTGTCCAAGGGGTTTCCCTCATAATCAATCAGCTCATAAGCCCCTTTTGGAAACACATGCTTAAAAATATAGAGCCCATGCCACATAGGTTCGAATTTACCTGCCCCCAACTTATTATTATCTTGGTCATATTGTAAGACCAAATCACCCTCGGAGAAATCACGAGGAGAGACTGATTGATCAAAATGGGTTTTAACTTGCCTTTTCTGGTCTTCAATGACTAAAGCATCAAGACAGTGAATTTCAACGAGTAATTCGATAGTCATCTTGAGTGAGTGAATTTCACATTCAATCGGCAAGGTAGCTTCCAAACCATAGACTAGCAGGTAAGGTGAGAATCTAGTTCTATCTTTGGTCGAGGCTTGCTAAGCCTCCAGAGCTGAAAAAACATGAGATTCCAATTTGATTTGTACATCCCAATGGTGCGCTAAAGCATCATAACCAAAACTTTGTTTACAGCTTCAACTTGGCCATTGGCTTGAGCATAATATGGGTTTGGGCCATCATTACGCAAGCCCAATTTTGAAGTCAGCTCAACCATCATGTAATCATGAAAATGGGAGACAAGGTCTGTGATAATGGATTGAGGAACTCCAAACCTAGAAATAACATGATTGAATAGAAATTTCACCATCATTTTACCGTCAGCTGAATATGTGTGGATCGCTTTGGCCCATTTGGTGAAGTAATCCATGAAAACGATAATATAACCATGCCCTCTGGCTAAACGAGGGTTACATGTCATATAATCAATGCCCCATTTGGAAAAGGGACCAACAATAATAATGGGGTGAAGGTGAGCAGGTGGGGCACACATTTTTTGCTGATAAATCTAGCACTCATGGAATTTGCGAACAATAAGGATGCAATCCTTAAAGATGGAGGGCTAGAAATAGCCAATGTGGAGTCTATTTTGGGTAGTACCATAGTGAGATAGATGACCACCACATGAACGAGAATGGTAGTCATTCAAGACTCTTTTAGCCTCATCAAGGGTTAGACATCGACGAAGAATTGAATCAACTAGACATCGACGAAGAATTGAATCAACACCAACGCGGTATAAAGTATCCCCAATGATGTGGTAAGGTTGGGATTGATGCCAAATGCATCGGCAATCATCCGTGGTCAATGCAAACTAGAAGGTGGATGCTTGGAGATACATGATGATATCACCATACCAAGGATTGAGAGTGCTAATCAGAAAAAGAGTCTCGTCTAAGAGATGCTCATTAGCACCAGCAGGAAGAGAAGTAGAGGGAACAAAGGAAATCAACTCGGCAAATACAAGTGATTTCTTAGATTTGGTAGTAGTGAACACCAAATTGAATTCCTTGAGGATGACAATCCACTTGGAATACTTTCCCCCAAGTAACTCACGAGTTAGAATGTAAGTCATTAGGTTACACATGGAAATCATGATTGTAGTGTGGAGGAGAATATAATGCCGAAAGTGTTGAACAACCTAAATGATAGCCAAACCCAACTTCTAAACATGAGAATAATGCATCTCAGGATCAAGGATATCGTGACTGAGGTAATAAATAAAAATTTTATGACCTTTTTCTTCATCTTGCACCAGCACCATAGCGATGGTGCTAGATGCTGCAGCCAAATAGAGGAAATAATCGCGATGATAGTTCGGAGGGCGCAAAAGAGGAGCATTAATGAGGACAAATTTTAATTCATCAAAATATTTTTTGGCAACCTCATCCCAAATGAATGGAGTTCCTTACTTAAGCAACTAGGTGAACCTTGAAGCTAGCTCAACATAGTTAGACACCGAACGACGAAGGAAATTTGACTTCCCTTGCAGACTCTGTAATTGATGCAATGAAGAGGGAGGGGGTAGATTTACAATAGCCTTGACTTTAAGAGGATCAAGATGAATTCCTTCTTTCAAAACAATAAAGCCGAGGAGTCATCCAGATTGAATGCAGAAGACACATTTATGTGGATTTAGCCGAATGTTATAATGTCTAAAATGAAGAAATATTTGTTGAAGATGATCAGGATGGTCATGGCACAACATGAATGAGTAGAAAGCTCATCCAAATAAGGTTGAACGATGTTTCTAATGTCATGAAAAGCATAAGACATCACTCTTTGAAATGTAGCCCCAACATTCTTAAGGCCAAAAGGGAGCTTTTTATATGCAAAAGTCCCCCACGGATAGATAAAGGCATTCTTATGTTGATCAACCAGTGCAATGTTTATCTGGTTGTAACCAGAAAGATAGTCCATAAAGGAAAAGATCTCACTCCCAACATATTCATCGATGATTTTCTCTATAAAAGGAGTGGGATACTTATATTTCGCATAGGCATGATTAAGGTCACGGTAATCAACGTAGACCTAAATGGTGCCTTGTTTCTTAGTCACCATTACGATATTAGACAACCAATCTGTAAGACCGATTGGATAAATGAATCTATCTTTGAGAATCTTTTCAACTTCACCCTTAATGGTGGCCACTTTTCTAGGGTGCACTGGGCGAAGCCGTTGGAAAATGGGCTTCACGTGAGAGTAAGTCAGAATTTAGTGCACAGCTATACTTGGGTAAATGCCAAGAATTTCTTCATACGACCATGCAAAAACATCTTGAAACTCTTGAAAAAGATAAGTATAAAGTTTGATCTCCTCAGGAGAAAAGCTTACCCCAATATGAACATTTTCAACGACACCAGGCTTGATAAAAATATCAATAGGCATAATTTGGGTAATATTAACCATGTTCCCTTCCAACCAAACTTCATGTGTCATGATCGGTGTCTGAAGTGGTTGGGTCTGGAAATGAGAAGATAAATTCTCAAGACAGGTACACATGACCTCTAGGTAAGGCAAGAATGAGGAACAATGATGAGTATCATTCTAAGGTACTTCCTCCAAAGACATAACTTCCATGAGACTTTCATCAGTAAGAAATGTCTTAATTAAGGGTCCCAGAGAATCAAAAGAACCAAGCCATGGGGATTGAAAATATGCATCAAGAGATGTACTCAAAATAGTATGATCAGTGGATATTGAAGCCAAAGCTGAAACAATCTCTACATAATTAATTTTGCCAGGGCTTAATGGCATGACATCACCCCATGTATTAACAAGATCAAGAGAGGGAATGACCTAAGTATCAAACTTGATCGGGATCATGTTGACAGAGGCAACAAGAGAAGGTGGGAGAAAAAAAATACCCATCAAGGCGAGATCTTTAAAACATCCTTCCCCCACACTCTCATAAGGAGCATTGATGTGCTTCACATAAGGAACATTTCCATCCGTGGAGGAAGAGGCAAAGAAGGACAATTGGTTGACCATGACAATCTTTCCTTGATGGGGAAAATGAATCACATGGAAAATAGAGGAGGCTACAACATGCATAGCATGGGTCCAACTCTGTCTAAGTAGAAGATTGTATTTAAGATTGGCGTCATCAATATCTACTTCAATGTTAACTATATTACCCTCCAAAGTAATGGAAAGGTTAGGAAGGACATCGAATGGTCGAGAATCGAGTCCATCAAAAACTTCTAGCATGTTACGGGATTGACTCAGGGTAGGAGAACCAATTGCCTTCAAACAAGCGACAAACATGATGCAAGTAGAAGCACCTTCATCAACGATGGTCCTGTGAATGGTTTTCTCATTAATAATCACCTTAATGAGAAAGGCAATTTGATGAGATAAGCGTGGAACATGGTTTTCTAGATCAAAATAAATGAGATTAGAGTCAGTTGGATCAATACCTCCAATACCCGATAGCAATTCTTTCCACTGAGAAGGACAAATTTGAAGGAACTGAAGAGCAGACATAGCTAATGGCGCTTGAGCCAAATCCTCAACAATGTTATAATGTTGAGCGGCTCAAGCATTTGGAATGTACGAGGACTTTCGCAACACATGTCGCGCAGGTAGTCGAATAGCAGAATCAGGAGTAGGTCTCTCTATATGGAGAGGACCGAAACTTGATAGGATAGAGGAGGAAGGGATACCTTCTTTCTATTTCCCTACTATCGAAATAGGTGTTTAATAGTATTTTGATCTGGTAGCTACATTTATAGGCGTACTCATCATGAACACTTGGGAACCTAAGGAAGTGGATGACTGAGGCTAGTCCACCATTTGGGTCTGCTGGGATGGAAAAGGCTCTTTCAGGATAGATGAGGTTCGTTTGAGTAAGCAACTAACTTCAGATCATTGGGGACGATATTTAGTGTAGTGGTCCTCCTCACAAATGAGGCACGAATACTTGGGCTTCCATTGAGAAGCATTGTGAGCAGATGACTTAGGAGGTCCCTATTTTAGGGAATCGACTTTAGCCTTGCCTTTTACCTTCTTTTAACCTTTAGAGGATTTGTCCGCTGTAGTAGAATGGACAGCGTGAACCTTAGAGGTTTTACCAGGATGAGTTGAATTTCGAGAGGGATCATTGGAAGCAGTGTTTAAGACTGAATTCTGCTTGGAAGAAGATTTTGCAGGGTTCTTGGACATTGAACCAATTACTTCATCAACAGGAGGTGTAGTGGGATACTTTGATGTTGTCACATTAGATGATGGTCCCGGCGCATTGGGTAACATATCATATAACGTTCCAGATTGTGAGTAGACGAGGTATAGATACTTGGAACATATGATGGCTTGTTCCTAGGTGACACACGCACCCATACCAATGTCCTCAGAAATTTTGCTGACGAATTATTTAGTGAACCATTTTACAATAACCGATAACTAATTTCAAACTTGCTCAAGCGACGTTGATGCCGCCATTCATGGATGTGCTCGTAGATATGGGTCACAATATCTTTCTTGAGTGACGTAAGCAGATGGTTTCTAATTTCATGGTGAATCAACAACTGGAAATGTGTGATAAAGGCCATAGCGAGTGTGTTAAAGTCATTGTAGGTACTTTGAGGCAATTAGATGTACCACTTGGCTACAATGCCTGTGAGAGTTCATTGAAAAAGATGGAGATGAATGGAATCATCAATGTATGAATTGGAGGAGCACCAGAGGTGATATGTCATCACGTCGGCTTGAGGATCATCCTTTTCTTTTTCTCAAACTTTGAATAATCGCTCAAGATCTTGGACGAAACTAGAGGCCAGTATGGCAAATGAATAATGGGATCATTTGTGAGTTTAGAAAAACCTGGCCACTCCAATGTGGCCAAGGATGGAAATTGCGTATTAAAAGGCCTTTGTGGCCTCTGAGGAGGCCTCGACTACTGAACCCATCCTTGTTGGTAAGGATTTTTTACCCATAGTGGATGGTTTTGTCCATATGGCATTTGATTTTTCCCCCACTGTAGGTTACCTTGCCCTTAGGGAGGATTCTGGGATGGGTAGCCTTCATACTGTCCAGCCATAGGATGCTGATAAGCAACATATGGGTTATAAGGTTTTTGAGTCTATTGACCTTGGACATACATATTTTTCACCTACTGCCCCTGGGCATAAGGGTTTTGAACCTACTACCCCTGGACATAAGGGTTTTTCACCTGCTGCCCTTGGACATAAATATTTTTCACATGCTGCCCTTGGACATAAGGATTTTTCACATGTTTCCATTGGACATAAGGATTTTGAACTCGTTGCCCTTGGACAAAAGTATTTTAGCAATCTACTACAGGACTTGACCTTGACCTTGACCTTGCAAAGGTTGACCCTGTTGATATGAGTACAAGGGTTGATGTTGCCCAGGTTGACCTTGTTTCTTCAAAGGTTGACCTTTCTACTGTAAAGGTTGTCCCTACAACCGTAGAGGTTAACCTTGCAAGGACATAGGTTCGAAGGATTGGTGAATAAACTACGTTTTCAGCTGCAAGGTTTGTTGTGACTATTGCAAGGGTTACCCCTGCATTTGTTACAATTGTCCTTGCTACTGCACTATCTTCCCTTGTTGCTACAAGGATGGTCCTTGCTGCTGTGAAAGTTTCCCTTGCTATTGCAAAATATGTCCTTGCTGCTACAAGGGTACTTGGATAGTTCCTGGGGTGACACCTTGAGGGTACTGAAAGTTCCCAAATTGGATTTGGCCATATCTACCAGGCACGATGGAGGGACCAGAGTAAACATAAGGTCTAGCTTGAGGGATGTAAGATGGATTTACCATGGCTTGTGAAAAATATGGTACATAAGGAGGTTGGTATTGAACATGAGCCACATATGGCTGCTGGTAATGGATGTTACTTTATCTAGAAGGACCAGTAAGGCTCCTCTACTCGTACTGGACATTACTGGATCCAGTTGGACAAGCAAGGTTCAGAATAGCAATGGAAGAGGGCTGGTTCACTCCAACCGTGTGAGTTTGTGAGCCACTCACATTGGTTGTGCCATACATTAGGGAAATATTCGGGTTATTCCTCCCAAGCAGTAAAACAGTCTGTCCACTCACTAGAGGGGTCAAAGAACTTACCGAGAAACAAGTGGATTTGGAAAGGTGGGTTGCACTGGAACTGAAGTGACTGTAGTTTGTACAATCTTCTGAGAGGTCGGGTTCTAAATGAACATACCTAAGGTAGGAAGGTGCTAGACAACTAGATAGGGTTGTGATGTTACAACGAAGCACTAGGAGTGCCCAACACTAGCTAAGCTAAAGAGGTATAATCACGAGGAAACTCAGGGTAAACACTGGTCAGAATGCTTCCAGTGTAAGGGAAACATTCAGGAGGGAATGAATATCCCTGCTTATCAACAATGTGAGGAGTGTGTGTTGCATAAAGCTACGAGTGACCCAGAGAGGAGATTGGGATCTCACCTTCTCATTCCATGGGTGGAAACAAACGACGACGGATAACGAGAGATATTCGAGGGGATAATTCCAAAGGAGTACCAGGTTGATTGTACAAACTATACAGATGCTGTTGTGATATCACAACAGGATCGAACAAAGGATTCAAACGATAAACAGCTAGTCCTTGCTGACCTTCAGGAATCGGTAGACTCTCGAGGGTTTGGATGGGATTATCTGGAGATTCTGGGCCATATTCGTAAGCTAACCCAGTATCTGAGGGAGGAGGATGAGATGACAAAGGTTGAATACTCAGAAAAATTGCAAGTTCAACACCTTGATCATCTAGTGACTGTGGGAGTTTAGGAAGAGGCTCCTCAGATGATATTTCATACAGAGGAGAGGAAGAGGAACTGGGCGAACGTGATGGTTCAACCACGATGACTTTGTTTCGAACAACAAGAAGAGAGAGATTAATTTCAGGGTTTCTTCAAAATGTATTAAAGGTATACTCACGATGTGGTATAGAATAAGACTATCAAGAATGTAATGTGATCTTGGGAATCATTTCTTTTTAAGATGTTGAAACAAACTGGTGCCTTTTCATGTTTTATGAGTCAAGAAAAAGACAAAGATGACACTATCACTTTTGGTTTGAACGAGCTCGAAAGGACAAGTGCTCAATGATATTTTAGATTTAAAAAGTCAAAAATATCAAAATGACTGCTCAGTAAAAATCTACGCAAAAGGATTACCAAGTAACCATGAACTGTAGAATACCTCCTGGTGAGCCGAGAAGTACAGGTAGGCAATCGCCCAAAATGTTGTGTTTGGTGTATCATGTTTACAAGGTGACAGACTTGGCTTCCAATAGATAAAGGATTGCAAACCTAGTGGGGTCTCCCTTTATATACATGACAGTATGGGGAGCACAAGTCCGTACTAGCGTTTTCTAGTGCCGAAGCGAATGCCAACTACTAGGTTTAAAGACACCGGAACGCATCTCTAACCTAGACCTCTAGATATGAGTGTTAAGTTTAAAATGAGCCTTACCATAATTTAATACATTTTAAATTTTATCTTGAAATTATGTCTCAGTTTTCAGGCCTTATCGATGCGACTCGAAAAAAACTCCTATATGCAGCTAAATGAGACAAAACCCTTTCAATTCTATGAATTTTTAGACTAATGAGAGTAGAGAAAAAAATCAATGCAACAAACAAGCAACTGAAAGCAAGATGACTTCTGCTACTTCACTTTTGAAAACAAAACAATGAGAGTTCTTTCCATGTCCTATCTTTCCTATGAAATGCACTTCAAGTAATCCTTTCAACGGTGAATTAAGTTCATTTCTTTTCAAATGCAAATGATGATGATAATCTAGTTTTCAATGATGCTACCTAATGCAACATATCAATTCAACAAACTAGAATGATGTATTTTTCAATGGAATGATGAAACGAATATTTTACATAAACACTGCAATGAAAAAATTTCAAACAATAAACATCAATCATATGCAAAACACAAAAGAGATAACTCACTTCGCACCAAGCATACAAAGACTTATGCAAAACAAGATGACCAATGTAATCTATGCCCAGAAAGAGACTTTTAATCAAAAGAAGAGAAAATAAAACTTTTTAAACTTCTTGAATTGAAACAAAAGTAATAACAGGACTAAAACACGCAATGCAAGGAGCCATTAATCAACAACATGACTTGCTGAGCACACCAAAAGTTGAATGGACAATGACCTAGATTCCCCAAGGCCACACACCATCCAAAGACTCAAAAAATCAAGTAAGTAAATATCAAACCCAACAAGCACACAAACAAGGCTAACAAAGCTTTCTAGCTAGGGAGAACAATGGAAAACAAGCTAAGGGGAAGAAATTATGAGGGCAAGACACAATGGTTATGATTCAAGATGAACCTTGATCTTCACCTACAGGAATTAGCGTGATTGCCTAAATGAAAGCAAGCACCACAAATGGGTATGATGCAATTGTTTAAGAGAAAATGATGCTGGTCGATGCGACTGTCAGAAAATAAAATGTGTTGATGAAGGATTTAAAAGAAAAAAT
This sequence comes from Pinus tabuliformis, assembly GCA_031772625.1. Classification (NCBI taxonomy): domain Eukaryota; kingdom Viridiplantae; phylum Streptophyta; class Pinopsida; order Pinales; family Pinaceae; genus Pinus; species Pinus tabuliformis. The sequence goes on from CM062812.1 coordinate 872,601,229, forward strand.
AAAAATTTTCAAATATCAAAACTAGACCTATCACTCTAAATTTCAGACTCAAAGCAATAAACCAAGCAAAGTATAGGAAACCAAAGGGAAAGGACGACACTACAAAAGTTCACACAAACAATGAAATTAAAATCAATCAAAAGAGAGGGATGGCTCCCCAATGGAGTCACCAATTTGTCATGTAGGTAGATTCTCGATGCAGACAAAGACAATCCCTCTAGCCTAACATAGTGGTTCTAGCCAGAAACTAACAATCTAATGTAAACTTCCTTAGATTACAGTTGAATAAGAGGGCCTACCTCTTAGAACTTTAATCTACTTGATGATGACCTCGCTTCATTGCTCCAGCTTCCTTTGTTTCTTTGCTTCAAATACTTGAAAAAATACACAAGAGACAACAACAAACATGATAGCATAGACATTCAATCTACTTAAAAAGTCAAGGAATCTTAAGCCATTAAATGCAATATGACACTCAATGTAGGAAAGAAACCATTAGTTGTATTAATATAAACTTAAAAAGGAAATAAAACCAAAGCCTTGATGTTGCAGGGCTCCTACGACATATCCAGGTTCCCACACCTCTACTAGAATCTCATGGTTAGCCTCAACAATGGAATTTTAAGGCTTTTTCCCTTTAGTCCCAAACCAAACAAAACACACTATTCTCCCTTCAAAAACATAAGCTAGAAGGCTAAAGCTATAGATATCTTGTTGGCTATTCAAGCTCCAAAAAAGACTACTCTAGCTTGGAAAAGGAGGAGTTTATATAGCTTTGATGGAGGGGAGATGGTTCCTCTTAATGTGGGAGAGGGCTTATCTCTTTGGTTTGGTCCATATTAATAGGTGAAAGGAGCCCAAACTGACTTTCTCAGCTCTATCTAGCCCAACCATTTACCAGGCTTCTGTTCACGAAGCTTCTAAACCTGGAAACTTTGACTCCATTTTTAGAACTAGGCCAATGATGAAGGGCTTCAAGATGTGAGTGATGAAGGGCTCAGTCGTGCCGTTTAGTGCTAGGCCTGGCTTCAAAGTATAGAAATTGGTGCAGGGAAGGAATTGAGCACTAGCGCTGGTGTTGAAAACTCAGATTAAAGGAATATTCTTGGGAAATGATGCAAGAGGGGAGTGTTCTACTCATGAAGAGGGACATAAAGGTAGGCTCTTCATGATAAAGCATGTAGGGTTCACTGTAGAGGTCCTCAAGGATTGAAGAATGAGGAGTGCAGGGACAGTGACAAAATGCTGTGTAACAGACCACCATGAGACCAACTATGGTATGCCTGATTAGTCCCATCCTCCTGTCCATAGTTGATCTGGAGTGTCCCCTATGTCTACAATTCTAACAAACTCAAAAGGATTTATGCACTGAATTCTACTTGTTCCTTATGTTCTTGCGTGATTATATCATTATCTACTTTACAGCTCCTTATTTCTTCCCTCATACTCCTCAATGTGTCTACTAAGTCAGAAGAGTGCCTGACACCACACTACTCATATGATTCATAGGGAGAATCTTTGTAGGCTACCATCTTGCTAGTCATCTTCATTTCTTCCTACAAGGCATACTATGTCAGCTAAATCAAATTGTAAACAAACCAACGTACCTTAGTATAATTTGGGGAGGATATCTTGTATACAAGACCAACTAGATTAGAACAATACACAGTCACGCACACAGACACACACAAACACACATATATATAAACATAATAAAATTGACATATAGTCATCATTCCAACCATTGTCGAGTTATTAATGCATGACCATACCCACCACATATCATGACCTCATGCACGGTAACTACAACCATATCATTGTACACATAACAACATATGTATGACATGCACACATACACATTACATACAAACATTGACATGAATAACTAGTGAATATCTAACATACATTCACAACAATGACATTCAACAATGACACCATCAAGTTTCACATGGCAACATGACTAAAACCATACACAACACCACATGTAACCAACCCGTAAATAGACTATAAATATAAGAACACATATGCAATTAACATGAATTCATGACCAACACACTGCCCATCTAGTCCAGGGGGTGTACTATGCTCTGATACCACTCTATAACACCCTCCTCCCACATCTACACATGTAACCAACCAATTGGGATAAACATATGATGAGAGGCTACTATGATATGATTCAACTTCCCATGTACAGTTAAGGAAGTGGAACCAATACAACACAACCAATCTGACCTTCTACACATGTAACAGAACCCCTAGGGGCCATCCAACCCTTCCAGGTGACCAAGTGTGGAGCGATAAAAAGGTGTCTTTTGAACTCCTAATTACCTTCACATTAATTATCAACCCAGGGACGACTTTTTATTTCAAGAGTGTACTCAGTCTGAGGCGGCTATTTACTCAAGAGTAATGTTTTGCAGTATAGTGCTTAAAATCCAAAAGTAAATGAAAGCTGGAAATAAAATTTACTTACAACAAAGCACTTTAAGACTTAAATCATGCATTCAGAAAAATAAGCAATGTATCAGTCAAGGGTCCAGTAGCAATAACTCTTCCCTTTGGAAACTGATGTAACCAAAAGTAATCAAGGAACAGATCATCAATCTGGGGACTAGACAGCAAATGCCAATGCCCACTACAGTTTCAGATCATTCTTCACACCAAATCAAAGATAATGCGAATAACAGGAAATGGAACAGCAGATAAAAAATGGACTAGCAAGAAACTGAAATGTTCTTAAACTAAATCATTCACTCAAACAACCATCAATTGAGGATACAGTAGCAATAACTCATTCATCTGGATATTGATGCAATTTAAATCAAACCGGAATAAGACAATCAATCTGGGAACGAGGAAGCAATAACCAATGTTCTCTACAGTTGACAGTCCTGCTTTAAAGCGATTAAAAGGAAATAGAAATTGAACTAAAGCTGCCATTGAAAGTAAACTAGGAAAACTCTTTAAAAGAAAACTCTTGCAATTAATCAACCAAACTGAACAGCGAAGTAAATGGACAACAAACTTATAATTAAAGGAATTAAACAACGAATCATATTTAATAAATTTGAACAACAAACTCTGATTAGTGGAATCGAATAACCAACAATCTGAAATGAAAAACGAAGCTTTACATTTGAAATGAACAGCATAACAATATAAGTTGAAAAGGATAATAATCTCTGTTATGATGGAAAAGAACAGCCACGCGATTCAATCTCAACTTGTGCAATAAAACAATTCCATAAAATATTCTAACAGCACACTATAAAAACATGAAACTGTAAAATAATCCAATTCAAAAGAATAGGAAATTAATCAAACCATCACATAGTAGCAATTGTAAAGATATGATACACAGCAACAACGTACTCCACCAGAGGCTGGGCCCTTAGCCGCCAGCGGATGCTGCTGGGCTACTTCAGATGAAAAGAATGAACAACAACTCCCAAATCAGGTATTAATCATTAAATGGTAAAATCATTATAACAGCAGCAGCTTTGAGACTTACAGCCTGAAACAATCCTTTCTTCCTCCTATCCTATCATGAATTCTTATTCTAAATCTCCAATTCTAAATCCTCAATTCCATCATTTTTCCATCATTCGAATCCCTCAAATCATCCCATCTCTGATCTCTGTTCTGATTTAAATAAAGAGATATCAGAGAGCAGTTACAATAAAGATAAGTACAACATGGTTTCTATTACAAAATTGGTTTGCTTCTAACCAATTGATCAACAAGAAGATATATTTCCATCTAGCTTTCAACAAGGGCAAGACGAATTTGGCTTTGCAGCTAAGATTTGGAGGATGGTCACAACAACAAATCTGAGAAAATTGTGCTCAAAGAACCCTGCGTTTCTCTCAGTAAAAGCTGAATTTGGGCAAACCGTTCTCTCTTAAAGTTAATTGGGTCCGTTCTGGACAAAGCCCATGTTCCGAATTTTCCAGATTCTGCTTCATTTGCTCAGAATCTCAACCGTAAAACCGTCACTTCTTATTCCGACGAATTTCTGAGTTGGCACTTTTAATGATCAAATCTTCAATCTGGAAATTATCTTTGAGGCTAAAAATGGTGAATAATGTTACAACTGATTTATTAAAACTATCATTGATAAAATCATGCATAATCATCAATTTATTAGAAATAAAGGAGAATAAATAATATTCATTCATAGAAGCATAAATCATCATAAAATCGATTTATATAATAAATTATAATAAATGACATGATGAAGAATGATAGAAATGGGTGGAATAAGTGTTCAAAAGCGATAATAATAATGGCATATTAATGGCCCAACATACCCCCACACTCAATATGTTGCATGTCCTCATGCAACGAAAACTGAATATATTGCATGTCCTCATGCAACCCAAAGACAAAAACCCATGTGTTAACCAAGCAATAAAAAAATATGTTCATCTCAGCTCATGAAATGGATAGAACAAATGAATTCTTCCTCAATTAATGAATATTCACTTTTAGTAATCTTGATGAAGGCATAACAATTTTTACATTGACATTCAACTATATGTATGAAGTTGCAGCAAAATATGATATAAATAACAACAAACTTCATTAACCATTTTCTCAAAAACTACAAACTAGATTTTGTTGAAATGTTGCAAGTAAATTTACAATATATGAATGCCTCTATGATCCAAAAATCAGATTGTTTTGATGCACGGATCATAAGATATAAATAAAATGGCTGTAGGTGAGAGTGCATGATTTCCGAAATTTTATGAACCAATTTATCTTGAAATTATCTAGGTATGTGTATTTTAATAGTATGTCTGTGTTTCCTAGAGATCACAAGAATTGAGTTCATAGTTTTTAAAAATATTATAGAAATCAATTTCTACACTGAAATTGTATGCCTTAAATGAGAAAGAAAATAGAAAACATCCATCATGCGTAGCAATTCCTCCCCCTCTCTGAAAAAATAGCATGCCCTCATGTGATGCTAGAAAACAAATAGAGGTGGTCGTTACCAGCTATTGAATTCTATGCTTGGTGTAAAACAACATGGAAGAAAGGAGGTGTTGAGAAGGAATAAGAATAGCAATGGATGATAAAGAATATGAATAATATGGTTATAAGAAAGAAATGAATGAAAGCAATACTCCCCCAAACTGAAAGATGATATGTCGTTGAAAAATGGGAAGTGGTACAGATGTGGAGTGAAAGATGATGAATAATGCTCAAAATGGATTTTTATAAAATTCTCCTAAATTCGTAATAAATCAGAAAATTATGCGATTTTACCTCAAGTTTTACCTCCAAAAATGTGGAATGACATATATGGACTGGCATTTGTTGAAGCTGATGTAGGCAGAGTTGGTGCTGAAAGTGATACAAAAGGTGGGATCCAGGTAAGCACATCATGTCTGAAGAATTGTTCACGTTCACAAGTTGCTCAAGCCTCTTCTGTTAGTTACAATAGTGTGGTCATGCTGCGAATAGAGTTTCCCACCATACTTGTTGTTCTCCTGTAAACAAATCACTATTTTGCATACAATGTTCCTAAATCCATAGTGCTAGCTTTGAAGAGAAATAGATAAGATGCATGCAAAACTTTGAGTCAGAAAAACTTTTGTATACATGCATTATTTTGTCAAATCAACAAGTTATGGCAGAGTACAGTAATCATATCGCATGCAATCCCATAATGCATACATTCCCCTCTCCAATTGAAAAAGGAATTCCATGACCATAAAGCATATGAGAGGTGTTGTGCTAATGGCAAGGCAAGGGAATGAACAATATAGCAGTGAATGAAGCAGAGTACACATATCAATGATAGGATAGCGGGAGTTATGGTTATAATGAGAGCAGAGTGTGTAAAGATAGTTATGAATAAGAGATAGGATGCTTTGAATTGATGATAAGTGATGAAAAAGAGAAAAAGAACAACAATATGCCAAAAAGATGCTTTACTGATAGTATGCTAGCTGAAAATGATGCGATTGATCATAAAACAATTTCTCATGCATAAAGGTTCAAAACAGGGAAAAAGTTAAGGAAATAACTTCTCTGATAAAAAGAAAAAAAATAAGAAAAGGGTATTATAATAATAATTGACAATAAGATATAACTTCAATACCATAAGCAGAGCCACTGCTGCCAGCAGGCGTCCATAGCCTCGGCAGGGTTGCTTTTTAACCCATATGAGCCAGGATCCTCAATTTATAAATGGAGAGTTACAGTGCTGTTTTACAGAAGAGATCAGTGTGCTGGCGTGGTAACCAGATAATCACACTGCCATTCACTGGGATGTAGCAAAAGTGATCAGGCCGGCTCGTGATGAGACCTCCTGTTCCAAGGATAATTTGGCTATCTAATGGATCATAACCCTGGTGTGGTGGCCATAATGGGAATGTCACTTTCTTACAACCTTATGAACACGGTAGGCTGGCTCGTAATGAGACCCCCTATCCTCCATCCGCGAACAAAAATTTGTTGTTATTACACATTTTTATGATAAAAAGAGGGAGGCTCAGTACTCCTTAAGAGCAGGGATGGTGGAAGAAGTTGAACATGCCAATAGATAAAAAGAATATACCCATAATCTCATTTATTACAGACAGAGAAGATTATAACCAGGGAGGATGGAACTAGCATGGTATTAAGATGATCAATTAATATCATGTACAGCAGAAAATAATGCAGTAAAGTAATATATAAATAATTGTGTCCCTTTTGAAAAAAAATCTATCATCAAGGAGCTGTCCTGTTAAAGATCATAACGTGAATGATATTAACTCGCTTCAAAAGAATCCATAATTCTTGTCCTCATAAAAGTAGTGTACCTCATGCCATGAAAGGGAATCAATAAAATGTGGTTGAGATGAACTAAGAATAATTCCACAAGAGGAAGGAAGGGTTTCTCTCGAAAATACTTCCAAAGTGTTGCTCTTTTGAAGGAACAACAAAAACACTCAAAAAGTGGTGTTCCGTGTAGGGAACATCAAAGGAAATGCACACAAAAAAAGAAAAAATACACACAAAAAAAAGTGTGAAAATGCGAATTCCGTTCCTTTGGAAAAATGAACAACAAAAACTAAAAGTGTCGTTCCTTTAGAAAAGGAACAACAAAAATGCAAGTGTCGTTCCTTTGGAAAAGGAACAGCAAAAATCAAAAGTGTCGTTCCTTTGGAAAAGGAACAGCAAAAATGATAAGTGTCGTTCCTTTGGAAAAGGAATAGCAAAAACGAAAAGTGTCATTCCTTTTGGAAAAGGAACAGCAAAAATGCAAGTGTCGTTCCTTTGGAAAAGGAACAACAAAAATGAAAAGTGTCGTTCCTTTGGAAAAGGAACAGCAAAAACGCAAGTGCCGTTCCTTTGGAAAAGGAACAACAAAAATGAAAAGTGCCGTTCCTTTGGAAAAGGAACTGCGAAAACGCAAGTGCCGTTCCTTTGGAAAAGGAACAGCAAAAATGAAAAGTGTCGTTCCTTTATAAAAGGAACAACAAAAACGCAAGTGTCATTCCTTTGGAAAAGGAACAGCAAAAATGAAAAGTGTCATCCCTTTGGAAAAGGAACAACAAAAACACAAGTGCCTTCTTTTAGAAAAGGAACAGCAAAAATGAAAAGTGCAGAAGTGTTGTTCCATTCAGAAAGGAAAAAAAAACGTGAAAGTGCAGAAGTGTTGTTCCATTCAGAAAGGAACAGCAAAATGGGCAATCATAAAATGCAAACATGCAAAAAAAACAAATTAGCTGTTCATGACATTGATGTTGATGATGGGTTACACTTTGAATGAAGCAACACCTGAAACAAAAAATATAAGAGAAATCAGAAAAGAAACAACATTTTATTTAAAAAACAGTATGTAAATAAGTAAATTAAGTTACAGTAGCTATGATGTTATGTAAAAAAAAATGATCTCTTTGAAAAATGTTTTGGCAACAGTGACAAGGCATGAATCTTCAAATGGAAACAAATTCTTCATTTCTTCTATTATGAATCCATTGGGTAATGATTTAGATGAAATTCCTTTGTTTCATAAAATTTCTTTCAAAAATCACTCGTCCATAAATTGACCTTCTTTATTTTCCCAAGACCTGCAAAAAACGAGTGTCTACCTGCAATAAAACATTAAATCATGGAGAAAGAGAGGTGATTGGGCTCCCCTAATCCAAGAATTATGCAAAAAACTAACAAGTAGTTACTTTGTATAACAAATACACAGAGAAAATAACAATGTAAAATTTATTTGTCACCTGCGGGAGAGCAGTGGTTGACTATACTAACCAGCGGTGTTTTAATCACAACTTCTTTGTTTTTCGTCCAAATTGAGTGATTCCAAAGAATAATGAGAGCTAATTCAAAAGTGCATCTCCAATAGAAACAGGTTTTAAAAATTCAATGATATGATATGTCAATTTTAGTTAGAACAACTTGCATAACAGAGTCATTTTCGATAACCCAGCTCAGACCAATAGTTAATGTTTTAAGCATAGGTTTTTCGTTTGATGTCAGATTCAAATGATTTAAATTGGAAATGAAAGTATATTAATTTATTTATCTCCAATAGAAACAGGTTTTGAAGACAAGAAGAATTGATAGGTCAAATACTTTAAGGAACAACTGGAAAGACAATGTTTTAAGAGTGCTGATTTACGATAGACAGTCAATATTTTGATCATAACTTCCCCATACGAAATCAAAAATGAGTGATTCCAATTGCATTGTAAACTAGATTCATAGGGGAATCTACCATAGTAACAGGTTTTAAAAATTCAAACATTTGTGCCTCCAAAAACTGACTGTCCCAACTCTGTTTTTGAACTTCCCACTAGACACCCTGTCAATGTTTTGTTTCTAACTTTTTCGTTTCAAATCCAAATTGAGTGGTCCAAATTGGGTTAGAAAGTAGACATCAAGGGCCACCTAGGGTAGAAACGGGTTTTAAAAACATTCACTTTTGGTCCCTCAAAACATGACTGTCCCGACTGATTTTCCAGAAATCTCATCAAGCCCGAAAGCCAAAAAAACAAAATATGATATTCAAGCATTTTTTCAAATTGGTGATAAAAGTGACTGTAGAAATTTTGAATAATTTAACACATATTCAACATAGATTATTCTGATCATGTACTATTGTGGAATACATACACAATACATAAGCTCCTCTACGTTGATCATCAATATAGCAGCATCAATAACAATAAAACATCAGGAGCATTCACACATTAACACAGTATGTAACCCGGGGAAAGCATCTCGCTAAAAACCCCACACTATCTGTATATTAATGATTGAGAACATGTAACATTACAAAGTACAATGCTTATCACAAGCAATCCAGTACCAGCTCCACCTGTTACACACAATACAGCTAAGATCTGATCTCCAAATCTATTCCACTGCTTGCCTGCCGCCACTGCTCAATACCTGCTCAAGAACTGATGAGAATGGCTTACCAAACTTGTATTTCACCTCAAAATAATCACTCACACTTTGTTGGACGTGAGCAAAGGCTACAATACTAGGCAAATACGTGAGCAAACTCATTGGCATACTCAATCCCTTGATTGTGCAAGATCTGGTGCACAACTATAGTCACAACTGATAGCAATCTGATTCTCTACCACCTGTCCCTGTTGAACTGAACATGCACTGACATGCAACTGAGTTAACTGATGTATTCATTAGTTGCATCATGAGTTAATAATTAGTTTAACAACTCATCATTAGTCTATTTGCAGTTAGACTAATTACAACTAGTTTAACTAAGTCAAACTGAACACAACTCCATCAACTCCACAATCAATTCCACCAAACTCAACTGATTGAGTTCTAACTGAAGTCATGCATGCAACAACTCAACTGACTCATAAGAAAATCGTATTTCCTTCTGACAGCTGCATGTGCCACCTCTGTAGCTCAAACTAAAGTGCTCCAAGAGAATAAGATCAAGTTTATAGTCCAAATATTATTATGAGACAATAATATTTGACTTTTCTATTTTTGACAGCCAGTCTAAAAATAGATTGTGATCACTCACACTTTGATAAAAAATAGAAGTCCATCTATTTTTCCCAACTTGACCAATCATCCATAAACAACAACCTGCAATCCATAGACATGATCCATATGTCTAAAAATAGACATAGTCTAAAAATACACTTGCACCAAAAATAGCCTGCGGGCCCACTTAGTGAAGGTGACTCTTTTCACTAAGCTCCATCATCTTGTTGCAATCTCAACACTCCCTCTCGACAAGATATGGATTATCAGCAACCCCTATCCTGCCTCGGTGGTACTCGAATTTTCTCCTGGTGAGAGCCTTCGTCAGAATATCAGCATCCTGATCCTCCGTTGGAATGTATGAAAGCAACATGATCCTCCGCTGCACACAATCTCTGATATGATGGTACCTAATTTCAATACGTTTAGATCTATCATGGAATACAGGATTAGCCGAGAGTTTAAAGCAACTCTGGTTATCACAGTAAATCATAGTAGGATCCAAATGAGAACCGAACAAACCAACCAAGATCTTCCTCATCCATATAGCCTCGCATGCAGCCAAACTTGCTGCCATATACTCGGCCTCCGCTGAACTGAGTGCCACGGATCTCTGCTTCCCGCTGTACCAAGAAACTACTGTCAATCCAATACTGAAGACCCCTCCTGATGTGCTCTTTCTGTCCGTTGGGCTCCCTGCCCAATCTGCATCCGTGAAGCCACATAGCTTCACCTCATTCTCCTGTCTGTACCACATACCATATCCCGATGTGCCTCTCAAGTAGTGCAATACATGCTTGCCCGCCTTCCAGAAGAGCTTGGTAGGCTTAACCATAGCTTGTGAAAGCTGGTTAACTGCATAGCATATATCAGATCGTGTATTGACCAAATACATCAGCGACCCCACCAACTGTCGATAAACAGTGGCATCCACTTCTTCTCCCGAAGTGGTATCCTCCTTCCTCCAACCTCCAGGAAGAGGAGTATCAACAGGCTTGCAGCCATGCATGTTGAACTTCTCCAGTATCTCCCGAGCATACTTTCCCTGAGAAACAAACAGTCCACCACTGCGCTGCCATATTTCTAATCCTAGGAAATAGTGAAGGAGGCCCAAGTCCTTCATCTCAAACTCTGTAGCAAGATCCTTCTTGCATGACAGTATCAACAGTTCATCACCCGTTAGAATCAAATCATCAACATACAGTACAATGATAAGCAACTTACCCTCCACTACAATATGGTATAGGTTAGGATCCGCCTCGCTCTTGGAGAATCCAAGTCCTGTGAAATAGCTGTCTATCCATGTGTACCAAGCACGTGGTGCTTGCTTCAACCCATACAGTGCTCTCTTGAGCCTGAACACATGCGACTCGCTGCTGAAGACCTCAAAGCCTTCGGGTTGCTCAATGTACACCTCCTCCTCAATGAATTCATTAAGGAACGCAGTCTTCACATCCATCTGATGAATGTGCCATCCCATCTGCGTTGAAAGAGAAAGAATCGTCCGTATGGAAGAATACCTTGCGACAGGTGCAAAGGTCTCCTCATAATCGATCCCCTCAATCTGTGAAAAGCCTTGGGCAACAAATCTTGCCTTGTACTTCTCCACACTCCCATCAGCTGCCTGCTTGACCTTGTAGATCCATCTCGAACCCACCACTAATTTCCCTTCCGGTCTAGGAACAATCTCCCATGCACTGTTTCTGACAATAGAATCATACTCTTCCACCATGGCGTCTACCCATGCGGGATCCTCCACAGCTTCCTTGAAAGAGGATGACTCAGTCACAACACACTTGCTCATAAGAGCCATGTATCCAGTGTACCGATCAAGTGACTGTCTCTGCCTGCGTTGGGCTATAGATGGTCCTACAACTTTCTCTGCATCTTGAGCCAGTCGCTCAGCTTTTGTCAAGCACTTTCGCCCTCTGATGGTTGGCGCTGCATGAGTGGACTCGTCCACTCCATGAACCTCATCCTGTGGCTGATCCACATCCTGAAGCTCATCCTTAGGAACTAATAGCTCCTCATCTGCATGCAAGTGTAGCTCCCTCTCAAGCGAACACTTCATGGCTTTCTCGTCCTGAAATTTTATATTCCGTCGCACAACAGTTTTACCACTGTCTAGCAAATACACACGATAGTTGTGGGGCGCATTAGTGTACCCCACAAATATCCCAACCTCTGCGGTCGGCTCCAACTTCTTCCTGGCATCCTTTGTCACATGCATGTAAATGTTAGCACCAAAAATCCTCAAATGAGAAAGATCAGGCTTCGTACCAGAATAAGCCTCCTCAGGTGTACTCATGCCAAGTATCCTATGAGGACAACGGTTCTGCACATAAACTATTGTATTGCATGCTTCCGCCCACAAGTGAAGGAGTAGGCCCTGATCATGCAACATTGCCCGTGCAGCACCCACGATCGTTCTGTTCTTCCGCTCAGCTACCCCGTTCTGCTGTGGGTTATGGGGAGCTATGAGCTCTCTACGAATCCCTTCTGCCTTGCAGAAATCCTTGAACTCATCCGAGATGTATTCACCACCATTATCGCTCCTAAGAGCCTTCACCTTCTTCCCCGACTCCTTCTCGACCAGTGCTTTGAATTCATAGAACTTTGAATATGTCTCGCTCTTCTTCTGCATGAAGAAGATCCAGCACTTACGAGAGAAATCATCAACAAAAATCACATAATACCTGTGTTTTGCTGTCGAAGCAACTGAGAAAGGTCCACACACGTCTATGTGAATTCTCTCAAGGATCGTTGTGGCGCAACTATCCTTCTCGTGAAAGGTGGCTTTCACAAACTTCCCCAAAGTACACCCCTTGCACTGATCTGCCTGCGCAAGTGTGCCTTTAGGAAGCCCTGTAGTGATCTGCTGCAGTATCTTCAAGGCTCCATGGTGAAGGTGACCCAATCTCCTGTGCCACAACTCGCCATCATCCCGGCTCACCAATCCTTCTGCCTTGCCCGCCATTACTACGCATCCATCTACATGTAACTGATAAAGGTTCCTCACTCGAACCCCTATCTTCCGGGTCTCACCAGTTGTCTTGCTGCGCAGGAAAGCCTTTCCCTCGTTGAAAACAACATCATACCCCTTGTCTTCTAACATCGCCACTGAGATAAGATTCTTCTTCAATCTTGGAACATGCATGACTTCCTTCAATACGAAGGGTTTACCAGACTCCCTCTCAAAGGAAATGGTACCGATACCTATCGCACTGTATCTACCATCATCGCCCATCTCGATGTGCACTCCAAGATCTTTGTCCTCCAGATCAGAGAACAAATCTTTATCTCCCGTTATGTGAAAAGACGCACCACTGTCCAAGAACCACACAGATCCCATCACACTTGAAACCAAGCATGCGATCAATGAAAAAGCAAGCTCAAACTGAGAAGCTAAGGCCTCTCCCCCTGCAGATCCAGTAGCTTGCTTGTTCTTCTTCTTCTGCGGATAATTTGTGGCATAGTGTCCATGCTGGTGACAGTGAAAACACTTCACCTTGGACATATCCTGCTTCTTGCCTTTCGCACTAGACTGAGAAGCTTTCTTGCTCTTCCCTTTCTTTGCTTTGGCAGCCAAAGCACAATTCTCTTCATCAGCTCCCTTTGACGAAGATCTGTCCCTGGTACTCCACTTGATCTCCTCCTGCACAAGGTCTGACCATAGTCTTTCCCATCTTGGCAATTTCTCCTGACCATTGACAGAGTCCTGATAGGAATGCCAACTCTTCGGAAGACCAAGGAGAGCCAAGCTCACCAAGTCCTCATCATCGACAGTAACCCCCACACTTCCCAGCTCATCTCGACACTGAGTGAACTTCGTGAGATACTTGGGAATACTGTCACCCTTCTCGCATTTGATGTTTCTGAGTTTATCTTTGAGCACTAGCTTCCTCTGATCGCTCTTGCTTTGGAATAATTCTGTTAATGATTTCCACATCAAATATGGAGTAGCCTTTCCATGGAGGCTGGACACAATGTGATTCTTCACGCCCTCCAACAGAATCCTTCGACATTTTGCGATCTTCTTTTGCCAAGCATCAGCTTGAGTAGCATCAGTAGGCTTTGGGATATCCGTATCTATGAACTCCTTTAGCTTGTTATCATCCAATACTGCCTCCATCCTGTCCTTCCATGCAATATAGTTTAAGTTGCCCTCAAGAGCATACTCCAATCGCAATCCGTTGAAAGACATTGTTGCGTTGTCACCAAGAAAACACTGCTGCAAATTCGAATTCCACCAGCAACCAACTCAACCGCCACGGATCTAAGATTCATGAGAACAAAATATTTCTCATACAGAGATTGACTGTATGGGATTTTACCGGATATCTCACCTTCTAAAGAAAGGATGAATCCAGAGGCTACCTGGCCCGATTACAGACTCTGCCTGAAGAAATAGAATGTAAACATTTCCTGAATAGTAGATCTGATGATCAACAGCTCTGATACCATGTAGAAACTTTTTCTACAAATCATCTAGCTCTGATACCATGTAGAAATTTTGAATAATTTAACACATATTCAACAGAGATTATCCTGATCATGTACTATTGCGGAATACATACACAATACATAAGCTCCTCTACGTTGATCATCAATATAGCAGCATCAATAACAATAAAACATCAAGAGCATTCACACATTAACACAGTATGTAACCCGGGGAAAGCATCTCGCTAAAAACCCCACACTATCTGTATATTAATGATTGAGAACATGTAACATTACAAAGTACAATGCTTATCACAAGCAATCCAGTACCAGCTCCACCTGTTACACACAATACAGCTAAGATCTGATCTCCAAATCTATTCCACTGCTTGCCTGCCTCCACTGCTCAATACCTGCTCAAGAACTGATGAGAATGGCTTACCAAACTCGTATTTCACCTCAAAATAATCACTCACACTTTGTTGGACGTGAGAAAAGGCTACAATACTAGGCAAATACGTGAGCAAACTCATTGGCATACTCAATCCCTTGATTGTGCAAGATCTGGTGCACAACTATAGTCACAACTGATAGCAATCTGATTCTCTACCACCTGTCCCTGTTGAACTGAACATGCACTGACATGCAACTGAGTTAACTGATGTATTCATTAGTTGCATCATGAGTTAATAATTAGTTTAACAACTCATCATTAGTCTATTTGCAATTAGACTAATTACAGCTAGTTTAACTAAGTCAAACTGAACACAACTCCATCAACTCCACAATCAACTCCACCAAACTCAACTGATTGAGTTCTAACTGAAGTCATGCATGCAACAACTCAACTGACTCATAAGAAAAGCGTATTTCCTTCTGACAGCTGCATGTGCCACCTCTGTAGCTCAAACTGAAGTGCTCCAATAGAATAAGATCAAGTTTATAGTCCAAATATTATTATGAGACAATAATATTTGACTTTTCTATTTTTGACAGCCAGTCTAAAAATAGACTTTGATCACTCACACTGTGATCACTCACACTTTGATAAAAAATAGAAGTCCATCTATTTTTCCCAACTTGACCAATCATCCATAAACAACAACCTGCAATCCATAGACATGATCCATATGTCTAAAAATAGACATAGTCTAAAAATAGACTTGCGCCAAAAATAGCCTGCGGGCCCACTTAGTGAAGGCGACTCTTTTCACTAAGCTCCATCATCTTGTTGCAATCTCAACAGTGAATATGAGTGTTTGTAGAGCTATTATTGCCATTATAAGTCATCTACATACACAAATGAATTAAAAAATTATCACCAATGTTGATTTGCATAGCATGTTGCAACAAAAAACACTAGTTTTACATGGAAAAACAAAATGCATTTATTTATTCCCTTATTTATTTTATTTTCTACACGAACCTATTTTGATTTGAAAAATGAATATGACTACGTATATGAGTACTTCCAGTGGAGCCATTTTCGAAATAAGGCTTCATGTATACACATACCCAAATTTGAAAAATGCATATTAATGAAAATTAGGGTATGAGAAGCCAACTTCCCTTGAAAAAATGATATCAAAAATTGTTGAAGCATAGAGTGATGTTGCAAAAAAATGATGGAGTGAAACCAATCTTCAATGTATCCGTTACTTTCTTGATTTCTCATATCCATCAGATCATGAAGTTCTTGAGCTTTTAAAATAGCTTGTTGATACACACTATAAGAAACCTCATTTTCTTCCATAGCTTCTACAATTTTTGAATTTGAAACATTCTGAATCTCATTATAAGTTTTCTCTAATGGCGCATGTGAGATAGAATGGGTGGGAAGGGTGGGTAAATTTGGCAGTTCAACATTGTAAGCATGTTGTACTGGTTTATTATGGTAAGGGTGTGGAATTAGTTGAGCAGGAAAATGTGTAAGGAATGGAGCATTGTGATGATGTGGTTGATTGGGTTGAGTGGATGAATTTGGTATGCAAGCAGGATGTTGTGGAAGAGCTAGTGAAAAATATGGAGAATATGTTTGTGCTAAAAGATGAGGGAGAGTAGTCATGCCATCATAAGATGAACCATGCCCAACTTGTAAACAAGATTGGTGGTTATATTGAAATTGACATGGCTGCCCTAAAACATTAGTATTCCATAATGGATTATGCAAGTAAGAGAATGAAGAGGAAGTGTTTTGAACCATACCTGTAGGCCATGATTTCCATGGTTTTGACTTTGTTGCATCTTCCTCATCTCTTTGATATGCTACTTCCATCCTAGATAAAGAAGAACAACTATCTATGGACTTCTCCTTTCGGTCATGAGTGGAAAACACTTCATCAAATTCTTGATTTTTCCGAACCTGCAAAGCATCGAATTTTGAACTTAGAGATCTAATAAAATCAACTTTAAAATTTTCAAATAAAGTATTGATTTCAACTCTTATGTCTCCTATTCTTGTAGCAGATTTGGAAAAGAAAGAATAAACATCTCTAGAATTCTTACCAGCCTTGGAGATTCCTCTTGAATACCTTATGCACAATTCACAAACATCATCATATGATAACTGAAAAACATCACCTTTTCCTATCAGATTTAAGAGTTCTAAAAATTCATCTTTGATTCCTTTAAGAAGGAGTGTTTTTAAGATCTCTTTTTCCAAATGCTTATGCTTTGATTTTTGAAGGTTATAATGAAATTGATCTACATAATCCTCCAAACTTTCATCTTCCCCTTGTATCACACCGAAAATATCTTCATTGGATTTGCAATAGTCTTGGTACTTCTTCAAGAATATGTTCTTCATGTCCTCCCATGTTTGGATGCAATTCCCACCTAGGCTCATGAACCATCGGAGAGCTGCTCCTTTTAGAGTAAGAGGAAACACTTTCAATCTTTGAGCATTAGTACAATAATCATATCCTCTACAAAGTATTTCAAACTCAAATAAGAATGTATCTGGATCTTCATTTGTCAAGCCATGAAAATTTGGTAGAGACAATGGGGGAATTATGTGCATTTGTGTCACTCCTCCTAGATCTTTGATAGGAAATTCAAAAGTAAAAATGTGATCCATTTCTTACCATAATATAAGATGTTTTTCATGTGTTTCTTCGAGGCTCCTTCTTCAAATGTTCCTGTCAATTGGTTAGTGAAATGGGTGGTGCTTACATCACCACTTGAGAGAAATCATGATATTTGTTTTTCAAAATTTCTATTTTTTTCTTTTAATTCATTCACACAAAAATTCAAACATCTATTTCTACCCAACAAAGCAACAACAAATCTATTAGGAAAGTGGACAGTGGATCAGGGCTTTTACATGCTCCGCACGCAGGTTCTTACCTTCCGTTTTTAAGATCCAACTCTTCCCTAGCAGGCACTCATCAGATTCACACTACTCTTTAGAAATGGCTACACTCTCCTAGGCAACGGCGCCAAAATGTGGAGCGATAAAGAGGTGTCTTTTGAACTCCTAATTACCTTCACATTAATTATCAATCCAGGGACGACTTTTTATTTCAAGAGTGTACTCAGTCTGAGGCGGCTATTTACTCAAGAGTAATGTTTTGCAGTATAGTGCTTAAAATCCAAAAGTAAATGAAAGCTGGAAATAAAATCTACTTACAACAAAGCACTTTAAGACTTAAATCATGCATTCAGAAAAATAAGCAATGTATCAGTCAAGGGTCCAGTAGCAATAACTCATCCCTTTGGAAATTGATGTAACCAAAAGTAATCAAGGAACAGATCATCAATCTAGGGACTAGACAGCAAATGCCAATGCCCACTACAGTTTCAGATCGTTCTTCACACCAAATCAAAGATAATGCGAATAACAGGAAATGGAACGACAGATAAAAAATGGACTAGCAAGAAACTGAAATGTTCTTAAACTAAATCATTCACTCAAACAACCATCAATCGAGGATACAGTAGCAATAACTCATTCCTTTGGATATTGATGCAATTGAAATCAAACCGGAACAAGACAATCAATCTGGGAAGGAGGAAGCAATAACCAATGTTCTCTACAATTGACAGTCATGCTTTAAAGCAATTAAAAGGAAATAGAAATTGAACTAAAGCTGCCATTGAAAGTAAACTAGGAAAACTCTTTAAAAGCAAACTCTTGTAATTAATCAACCAAACTGAACAACGAAGTAAATGGACAGCAAACTTATAAGTAAAGGAATTAAACAACGAATCATATTTAATAAATCTGAACAACAATCTCTGATTAGTGGAATCGAATAACCAACAATCTGAAATGAACAACGAAGCTTTACATTTGAAATGAACGACATAACAATATAAGTTGAAAAGGATAATAATCTCTGTTATGATGGAAAAGAACAGCAACGTGATTCAATCTCAACTTGTGCAATAAAACAATTCCATAAAATATTCTAACAGCACACTATAAAAACATGAAACTGTAAAATAATGCAATTCAAAAGAATAGGAAATAAATCAAACCATCACACAACAGCAATTGTAAAGATATGATACACAGCAACAACGTACTCCACCAGAGGCTGGGCCCTTAGCCGCCAGTGGATGTTGCTGGGCTACTTCAGATGAAAAGAATGAACAACAACTCCCAAATCAGGTATTAATCATTAAATGGTAAAATCATTACAACAGCAGCAGCTTTGAGACTTACAGCCTGAAACAATCCTTTCTTCCTCCTATCCTATCATGAATTCTTAGGTCTAAATCTCTAATTCTAAATCCTCAATTCCATCATTTTTCCATCATTCGAATCCATCAAATCATCCCATTTCTGATCTCTGTTCTGATTTAAATAAAGAGAGATCAGAGAGAAGTTACAATAAAGATAAGTACAACATGATTTCTATTACAAAATTGGTTTGCTTCTAACCAATTGATCAACAAGAAGATATATTTCCATCCAGCTTTCAACAAGAGCAAGACGAATTTGGCTTTGCAGCTGAGATTTGGAGGACGGCCGCAACAACAAATCTGAGAAAGTCGTGCTCAAAGAACCCTGTGTTTCTCTCAGTACAAGCTAAATTTGGGCAAACCGTTCTCTCTTAAAGTTAATTGGGTCTGTTCTGGACAAAACCCATGTTCCAGATTTTGCAGATTCTGCTTCATTGGCTCAGAATCTCAACCGCAAAACCGTCACTTCTTATTCCAACGAATTTATGAGTTGGCACTTTTAATGATCAAATCTTCAATCTGGAAATTATCTTGGAGGCTAAAAATGGTGAATAATGTTACAACTGATTTATTAAAACTATCATTGATAAAATCATGCATAATCATCAATTTATTAGAAATAAGAATAAATAATATTCATTCATAGAAGCATAAATCATCATAAAATGGATTTATATAATAATTTATAATAAGTGACATGATGAAGAATAATAGAAATGGGTGGAATAAGTGTTCAAAATTGATAATAATAATGGCATATTAATGGCCCAACACCAACCCCTGAGACAACCTGGCATTCTCATGCACTTAAGCCTCAATCCCTCCCTTAACAGGGGCATGCATGCAACTAGGACCCCCTATTCGCTCCCACGACAAGATGCGACTAGGGAATTTTCTAGGTAGTCCTGTGTCAGCAACTCCATATTCTATGACCCTTTTTAAGGGCCAGGACTTAGGCCACTTCCCAAAACTCCATGAAACTTATAGGAATGAAAAATAACATCAAAAAAGTGATACATATGCAAATACTTGAACAAGGACTTGACTGGACCCCTACTAGCCATGTCAGGCATTTCGTCAAACATGTCACAATTATGCATTCTACAGGTTTAAACAATAGATCTTAGCATAAGGGTCTTATAATTATCTTAGAATCATTAAGAAGCATTGGTTCCTTATCAGATTGGCTACATTATAATCTATTATGTCATTTATTCATTACTCATTTATTGACAAATAAAAACATGACGACAACCTTACATTGTCACTATCATAAAACATATTCATAACCAACATATTAACAATAGAAATAATGAGGATACAACAATCATATATGCCACAAATGAACCAATACATTTACACATAAAATACCCAGGAAAGTAACCCTTGTTGATGAATACAAAATCCAACCCAGTATGGTACTACCATGTTCCACCAGACCATATATTGATTAAGCCAAATCTCTCTTCAGCCAATCACCCCTGTGCCATATTACAAGCATGGATGTGGGACTCATAACTAAAAGAAGAATCGAATGAGCATGGATGCCACTAGATTTCTCCACCTACTTTGTGAGGAATATTAATACCTCCTAGTCCATGGGCTTTACGACAACCCACATTTTGATTTAGGGGTCACAAGGCCATGATCAGATACCACCCTCCAAGCTTTATCGTATATCCCACCATTGACAAACAATGATTCCTAGGCCTGATCAAGGGAAACCACCTCTATGATTTACCATATATCTTTCCATTCACTAGTTGAGGATTTCGAGGCACACAATACCTGGATTACTGCAATCCACACTCCAGTTCAGGGGTCACTAGGCCAATGTATTTATCGAAATCCACATTCTAGTCCTAGGATAACTAGGCCATCTAATTTTCCTTCCAGATATCCACATCAAAGAGCTTTAAATCCATTTGGCAATCCATCTCCACCAATGCATGAGAACCCATCAAGTCAAGGCTATCTGTAAATGGAAAGGCATGGTTGAAAAAAAATATCACACCTGGCAATAACCATGCTAATCATAGCAAGAGAACCAAGAACACACATGCATAACCATGCATGCCAAATCTAGTAAGGAAATCACACATGCAAATGAATACCAGCAAGTAAACCCGGTGTAATTCATTGATACTCCTCTTCCTTGCTTGATCTTTTCTTCCTCTTTACCTTCTCACATGCAAATGAATACCAGCAAGTAAACCCGGTGTAATTCATTGATACTCCTCTTCCTTGCTTGATCTTTTCTTCCTCTTTGCCTTCTTTTCCATTCTTGATCCAATGCCTAAGTGCTCCAATAAAACTCTATCGAAGGGTGTGTAAGAGAGAGAATAGAGGGAGAGCTCCAAAATTCAACTTACAAAATGTAACAACTGATCCTCATAATCATCTTTATTAATGTGGCCTCTATTTTCTTCATTTTCCCATACTTTTTCTTAATTTGCCTTCTCACATGCAACTTGTGCCCTTTCACCTTTCCTTTCTCCTAATTTCCATTATTTTCATAAATAAATTGCCAAAAATTCCATTTTTCCTTTCCAAAGCCTTTAGGATTACCTTTGCTAATTTCCTTAGACATAATAAACAAAATTAACAACCACACTAGGATTTTTTTCGCAACATTTAACTTGGAATAAGTGTCCCATAACCATTGTTATTATTTTTCCTTTATTAACTTTTATTTTCATGGAACTTTTACCACGGCTATCACATTCGAGCTTCCTTACCTCCTTATACTTAGGAAAGTTTTGTCAGTTCAAAACTAGTTCCTACCCTTTATACCACTCATTCCTATAGGAAAATATTCCTTTGTGTTATTCTTACACTCATTAAACCTTGAAAGGAAACATGTATCATTTTATCTATATTTTGAAATCATGAAAACTAAATGAAAAATGAAAAATGAACTATTGAACTTACTTGTCTTCACTTTCATGCTCATTATACTATGAAGGAGACTAAAACGATGGAAAATGGAAAGGATTTTACTTGATTTATTATTCAAAATGGTAACTTCAGTTGCATTAGCCTTAAACATTGCACCTATTTGAGTCATTTCCTCACAGCTAGGTTTTAGCTTGCTTAAGAGTCATACTATATGTATGAGTCACTACTCCTCCGATTGGTTACTCTTCCAGTCACTATGGAGCATGCTTCAATGCCTCATGTATTGTTCCATGATATCACATGGTGCACATTAGTCATTATTTCCAAGTCACTTTTGTGTTGTGTGATTTCATGTTCAAATGAAGTCTGAGTATGAGTCAATTATTTGTAGTCCATGTTTACCTTTTTACATAGGCCATCCTAATATCAATTATACTTGACAACTTTTTAACTTCATTTGTATCACATCATCTCTCAATCTGTTCCATGTTGATTGATGAGGGATACATCTAGGCCCTCCTTTGATGGACATTTTTCTATCAAAATCAACTAATTATCTAGGAGCTTTATCTAGGAACCAATACTACCTTCGATATTATAGACCTCAATGGTAGGACTCCTTGCAATTAACAATGGGTTTCCCTAATTAACTCCTTATTTGTCGCGTCTTCAAATGTTTCACATCAACTCATTTATTTACACATAGTGGAAGTCCTAAGTACCTTAGGGTCCATTTTGATCATTGGTGGATCTCCTCACATTTGTTAATGGTATACCTCATTAATCGATAATCAAGCAATTTCTACCATGCTTGACATTAGCACATGTATTTGTATGTTATATATTTGTACCATCAAGGTTGTCTAGAAGACCCTATGTTAGGGACATTTCACTCTTATATGATACCCTTCCTGAGCTATGTTAGAGTTAAGTATCATTCATGTACTTTGAGGACTACTCTGGGGCACCTCCTTTTTATGTGTCCATTGTACTACCGATGTATATTGTGACATAAATCCATATTGTATTTGGTAGTGGCTATGAAATTTTTTATTTTCACATGGATCCACAGTTTATTGTTTGTGGACATGTCCTAGAATTTCACTTCATGGATCCAAAATGTACTGCTGGAGGCAATGTTCAATTTTCTCTTTATGATGAAGCATGGGTATGCCTCACTCGGTGATCATATCAGTAGGGTTGAGACTCCAACATTTGAGTTCCTCCAATTTAGATTGGAAATCCTAGCTCCTTCTTATTATAACGATGTTTTCCACTCCACCATAATGAGATAAACCCAAGTTTAACTTACCACAATTATTGGCTATAATGCATCCCTTTCACCTTTTTTTTTTTACTTATGTGTGATTTATTTCATGTCAAAAGGGTGAATTTACATAATTGAGTAATTTCTCATAATTATTTTGTCAAAATTAATAATTCTTAAATAACAATTATTTCATAATTGAGAAAAAGGGTTCTAGAGTTTACCATTCTCAAGGATATCAACTTTACCAATTTGTGGATGAGTTGGCTAGGGTTCCATTCTTGTAGAATTTTCCTAACTTATCAATCTCGTAGGTGTCTAGATATGTTCTCTTGGAGGATAGGATGAAAATATATAATCTCACCCTATCAAGAGAAAAGGGGATTGAGAAGTTTGGAAACTTATACAATAATAGACCCCTAACCAATTCATGCACAAGTGGTTCAAGTTGATCTCCTTGGGAATGACAAATCATAGAACCATTTTTCTTAATTATGAGATATTTATCAATTATGAAATAATTATTGTTTCACAATTATGATTTTTTGACAAAATAATTATGAGAAACTACTCAATTATGTAATTTCACCCATTTAGCATGGAATAACTCCCACATAAGTAAAATAAAAGGTGAAATGGGATGCATTCTAGCCAGCAAGTCACATAAGATGAACTTGGGTTTCTCTCATTAAGGTGGAGTGGAAAACACAATTATAACACTTACTTTTTTTTTGAGTTGTATATTTTGTAATGCATTTTTGCCATGAGTTTCTCTTCTAACCCACACATTATGGATCATTTGTTAAAACCCTATTTGTCACTCCATTATAGTCAAATAAACACAAGTTCAACTTACCTTAGCTGCTAGACAAAATTCATCCCATTTCACCCTTGATTTTACTCATGTGGATCTTATAAGGGAATTATTCAATGTTATAACCATGAAATTACATAATTGAGTAATTTCTCATAATATTTTGTCACAATTTCATAATTATGAGATAATAATTATTTCATAATGGAGATAATTGAGAAGAAGCCCATAATTAAGAAAAAGGTTCTAGAGTTTTTTATTCCCAAGGAGATTTACTTGGCCTATTTGTGTATCAGTTGGCTAGGGGTCCATTATTATAAGAAGTTTACTAACATCTTCAGGCCCTAAGTGTCTAACTACATTCTCCAAGAGGATATAATGAATCTATGTAATCTCACCCTATCAAGAAGGAAAGGGCTATTCCATTTTAGATCCAACTAGACCTAACTAAATCAATTTAGAGAAATTTAGATCCAAATCTAAATCCATTTAAATCTAGTTATATCCAAAACTAGTGTGTATACTATTACATGAGAGCCCTATTAATTTGGGAGACCATCCTCCAAGGAAGAGGAAACAAGGTTTCTAGCTAAATAGGAGAGGGCTCTCATGCCTAAATTATATCATTTACATGTATGTCATTTGATTGATTAATGAAATATTGTGATTCCCTTTCTCTACATGTTATGCATCTCATGTGTATGCTTATGTTTTTTCATGTTAATTCTCCTTCAATAGAAGGAAATTTCTCTTTGCTTTGTTGTGTATGTGTGTAGATCTATTGAATCACGATGGCAAGGAGCATGATAATCACGTGCATGTAGGTTTTCTGCAAATGGAAACAGATTCAAGGGTTCATGTGTGTTTATTTGAACCATTTCTTCAAGATTATATGCATGATTATAATGAATGTTAAGGAATTTTATTGATCTATTTTCATTGATCTCTTTGGACATTGATTGCACACAAATCTATTTGATGATTCAAGAGAAATAATTACAGAGCAATAACTCCTTGTGATTATGGAATTTCAACCACAACACTTATTTCTTGCTATGTTTGGTAATTATAATCTATAATTGATTAGTTATACATTGAGTTTCATTATTTTTCCTTGTGGTTGTGGAAATTCAGTCACAACGCTTATTTATTGCTATGTTTGGTAGTTATAATCTGTAATTGATTAGTTATACACTCAATTTTATTAATTTTTCTTTATTTTATCTCTCATCCACCACAAGTTATTGGATTTTCTTTTAATTATAAAAAGAAAATAATTTGCTTTGCTTAGATAAATTCAATTACACTCTCTTAAGAGATTCTTGTATTTCTCTTTTTACACGTATCCTTCTCCCATTGAGGCTAGGTCAAATACTTTCCAGTGACATTAAAAAAGAGGCTTATGCTTCTTTTAAACTATATGAAGTATTATTCAATTTTAGCCATTTGGTTTCCTAGATTGAAAGGCCACTTATTTATGCCAAGTGAAAAACTGAAAATTGAACATTCCGAGAGAAAAACTTTGAACATTAAGAGGATATTTAAATTTCATTAGCCATGTTTATGTGGATGATTAATGAAATACTAATTGAATCAAATTTAAAATATTATTGAATTAAATTTTTTAATGTACTTTGATCACTATTAAAGCTTATATATATTAGTTTTTACATAACGAACTTAGATCCATCTAACATTGGATCTATCATGCGCCAAGAGGGATCAAATCCCTCGAGGTGCAAACCTTTCCTCAAGTTATACACTCCAAAATAAAGGTTTGCACCTCGAGGGATTTGATCCCTCTAGGCACATGATAGATGCGGTGTTAGATGGATCTAAACTAGTTTTAATAATTTACAACCTAAATATTGACAACATCTAATCCATTTAATGCAAGCAATCAAATAGGATTAGAAAACAACATCTACACTAAAATCAATGCATCTAATGGAAGCAATGAAATAAGCCTAGAAATCAACATCTACATTGAAATCCAAGCATCTTGTGCAAGAAATCAAATATAATTAGAAATCGTCTAAGTTGAAATTAATGCATCTAGTGCAAGTAACCGAATAGGATTAAAAATCACCATCTACACTAAAATCATTGCATCTAGAGCAAGAAATCAAATAGGAGTAGAAATCACCATCTACTCTAAAATCATTGGATCTAGAGCAAACAATCAAATATGAATAGAAATAAACATCTACACTGAAATCAATTCATCTAGTGCAAACAATCAAATAGGATTAGAAATCATCATCTACACAAAAATCAACGCATCTAATGAAAGTAATAAAATAGGATTAAAAATCATCATCTACACTGAAATCAATGCATCTAATGCAAGAAAATTCTTCCACCTCTCCCCCCTCCATCTATATCTATATCTCCCTCCATCTCCCCTTCTTTGTCTATCTATTGTAGCCCCCAAACAAACTCGCTCTCTTTCTCTCCATATCTATCTATCTCTCCCTTCCTCTCTTTATCTCTCTCTTCTTCCCTCTCTTCAGCTCCCATCTATATGTCTATCTCCCTCTACCTCTCCTTTGTCTCGTATATATCACCCTCAAAACATACACATTCTTTCTCCATATCTATCTATCTCTACATCCCTCCTCATCTCCCTCTCCATCTCTCTTCCCCTTCTCTCGCTCTCTCCCTCTTCTATCTTTCTTCATTCCTGCTTTGTTCTCTCCCTCTCTCTCTCTCTCCCTTATCACTCCCCCCTCTCTCTCTATCTCCCTTATCACTCCCCCCTCTCCCTCTTCCTCTCTCTCTCTTGTTCTCTCCCACCTTCGTTTGTCTCCTCCCCATCCCTCTCTTTCTCTTCCTTCCTAAGTCTCCCTTTCTCTCCAACGTACATATGTCTCCCCCCCATCTCTCTCTCACCCTCCATCTTGGTCACTCTTGCCCTCCCTCTCTCCCCCTTCCTTCCATCTCTCCTTCTTTTTCTTTCTATCACACCCTAAAACATACACACTCTCTCTCTCTCTCCACTTTTCTCTCTCTATGTATTTCTTCTTCACTCCCTCTCTCCCCTTCCAATTCCATCTCTTTGTCCCTACCTCCCTCGTCCTCTCTGTGGTCCTTCTCCTCTCTCCCTTTCTCTCCTACTTCCTTATCTCCTCCTGCATCTCTCTCTCTCTCTCTCTCCGCTCTCCAACCTTGCTACTTTTTCCCTCCCTCTCTCCTCGTCTCTCCCCCCCTCCATATTTGTGTCTCCCTCTCTCTCACCTACCCTTCTCTCCCTCACTCACTCCTCTCTTTCTCCCTACCTTCATTCCTTCTCTCCTCTCCATTTTATCTCCATCTCTCCCTTGTCACTCCCACCTCTATTACTCTATGTCTTTGTTCTTCCCTCCATATATATCTAGATTTAATTATCTATCATGATATATTAATATATATTATAATACAACAAATTTAATATTATATTAATCCAAAGTTATTAAATTTAATAATATAATATTATAATATATTAATATTAATATTAACCTTTTAGTATCAATATTAAATTTAATGCTTTTTACATGGCACAATAACAAAATTTATAATAAAACTACATCAAATTAATATATGGTTTCTCCTTTTAAATATTTATTTTACAAATATTTAATTAAAATAAATATTACAAAATTTTGGAGTATTTTCCATTCTTTTTGTTGAATTAACCTTTTTCCTTTGATTTAAGAAATGATATTGACTTTAGTAAAAAGTAAATATGTTTAAAGTTTTACCTAACTTGAAACTTCAATGTGAAATTTTTTTGTTAAATGTTATCATCCATTCAAGTTCATGTATATGATAAAAGAGTTACTAAACCCATGAGATAATTTATTATCTATTCAAATCATATATAACAATAAATAGTATTATTTTAATAATTAAGATAAAAAAGGTACATATAATTTAAAGATTCAAGTTATATATAAGTTATATATAATTTAAAATTGAAGAGAATGTTTTGGTCAACATTGACTAAAATTATTTTTATTATTTTTTGAGAACCTGACATTCTTAGACATCATAGA
Organism: Pinus tabuliformis; assembly: GCA_031772625.1. NCBI lineage: Eukaryota > Viridiplantae > Streptophyta > Pinopsida > Pinales > Pinaceae > Pinus > Pinus tabuliformis. The sequence continues at coordinate 872,629,355 of CM062812.1, forward strand.
ATACACTTTTGGACACAATAATAAGTCATATATTAATTTTAATATAATAATAAATTTTCTAAATTAAATATTTCTTACTAAAACAGAAGTATGGGGAAGTAGAATATGCCCATGATTATAAATTAAATAGAATGAAGGAGAACAACATACATTAATTTAGATTTTAATATACTATAACATTAAACTAGGTTGTTAATTGTGTTAATTTAATTGGCCGGAAGAAATAATAGTTATGCTTTTTAGTCAAATTCAATTTCTGTCTATCCCCGGATGCGGGTGACATGACGGTAAGCTACGAGGAGCCACATGCTAGACATGTGCTGCCTTAGGTGTAAGGTTGGCATTCAAGGCCCGATCGCTGCCAAGGAATATATGGTAAGGTTTACCACAGGTTTGCATTCATTGCTCCGTTCAAGCTGTGGGCTCGACTGCAACGAGCAGTTATGGCGTTCGAGGATCGAGGTTACGATGCAGCGGTTAAAAAAGGTGATGGGGGGGCTCAGCATAAGCTGCTTCATGCTCAGCGTTCGGCATTCACCGTTCAGGCCCTCGCCTGGTCTTCGGCTCTCCGGGAGACAATACCTGCCGTCCCTCTGTTTACTGTATGCAATCTCAAGTTTGAAGGGCCTCTGTGTCAATCCCGCCTCTGTGTCAATACCTGCCGCCCGCTCGCCTCTTTGTCAATTCCGCCTCCCCACCCCGCTCTGCTCATTTCCCTCGGCGCTCCTGCAAAAATGGTCAGGCCTCGACAGCGATTGCTCAGCCGTCGAGGCTCTGCACGCGGAGGGTCCTCTCGGCCTCCTGTTGACGATCCTCACTCCCATTGCTGTTGCTGCCGATGCCATCGCTTTACTGCAGCCAATCCTATCCAATCCAGACAATTCATGGACTCTAGCAGCCCAGACCCTGACTCAGCTCCTTCGCCAGCCTTTGGTTCAGCCATTTTTACCTTCAGCAGCTCGATGGACAGACCCCGTATCAATGCCCATGTTTCGGTACTTTTTCTGGAGGAAGCACAATCCGACAGCGAAGAGCTCCGCGGCAAAGGGACGCAACAGGGCGAAAGGTCAGAATTTGTCCAGGCCATGCCTGGGAAGGATGCAGAACAGGCCCCCAGCCTTCCCCAGCCTCAGGAAGCGCCCACGTCCAAGAAGGACGACATCAACCTGGACCCCTTCCCTTCTGTGGAGGAAATGGAACAATTTGGGTGGTGCCCGATCGTCGAAGAGGAGCCGGAGGAATAGCTGGCCTTCAGAGCAGCATTACCCACTCCAACAACACTCAGGTTTTGCTTCAGCTTTCGGTTTATGTTATTTGGTCTTAATGCTTGTTCGTGTCATGTTTTTTGGGGCCCCTTCGTGGGAAAATGTTGTTGGCTATCTGCTGCCCCTGAGCGGGCTATCTAGTTCGAACTGGTTGCTCTTTTTTGAAGGACAAGGAACCCCTGCGTGGGATGTTTTGGTTAGTTATGGCACCTCTGCGAAGGTGGCTCTTTTGATCTCTTACAGTCAAGAGTGCCAAGGTTTGGCCTCTGGGAATGAAACTCTATGATTGTAATGTCTTCCCTGTTACTGTATATAATAGATTAGTTTTTTAGCGAGGAAAAAAAAAATTCAATTTCTGTCTATGACGCTATTTGAGAACGCTCTACTAAATGATAATTTAAATAAAATCATACAAAACCATACATACTATTTATATAAAATATAAAAATTCTATGTCTATCAACATATAACTTATTATAATATAATTTATCCTTCCCGTATATTTATCAACATGTAACTTCATAAAATATAATTTCGCTAAGATCAAATGGCAATAACGTCTGTTTGAGCCATGTGGGTTTACAATAATATTATATATATTAAAATAAAATAAAGAAGAGGTGAACCAGTCATACAAGCAACCATTTATTCTGTAGAAAAAGAATTGACTGAGCAGTGGAAAAACAGATAAAAAGTTGTGTGTAACCCAGGAGAGTCTGAAGAGATCACTTCAACTAATATATTCATTGCACACATTTACAAAGTCAATGGTTATCACTAATTCGCCGACGTCAACAGTGGGCCGACACAGTGACAAGCTCACCCATTATGTGGTCCAACGAATTCTTGCACTTCCTTACCTCTATGCATCGTCACAATGCCGTCAACAATGGTGTGGCTTACAGAGAAACCTGCAAGTCACCTCTCCTAACAACTCAAAGAACTTCCAGAATCATTATGGAGAAACTCGCTACTTTTCCTATAATCACTTAACCATTGTTTTCCATAAAAAATATTTAGATATAAATAAGAAACTTATTTTAAATTTTTGGATAAGTTTTATTAGAAAACTTTAAATCTATTTATAGATTTGCAAAATACATCTGGGTTATAAAGAATAACAATCATGGAATATATATAAATCATGGAACATGTACGACTAAGGTAAGCTTTATTTTTTAATTAGATCTCTCTCCATAGTGCACACACTTTGGCAAATATTTTTTAATTAGGTCTCTCTTCATAGTACACACACTTTGGCAAATATTCTGCAAGAATGATAAAGGGTGGCTAACCATTTATTCTTATTTTAGTTTAGAAGGGTGACTAGCCATTTATTCTCATTTTAGTTTAGTTTTTATATGAAATTTTTTATGTAAATTGTTTATTTTTAGAATATTTTAGAATTTGAAAAACAAAATTAATTTAATTTTTATTTTTTCTATAACATTTCAAAATATTCTTAAAATCAAGAATCAAATAAACTTGAAATTCTAATATATTAAACAGACCAACAACTTCAGATAAACTACTACCACATTGAATTTAATTACATTTTACCACTGTCATCCCTATCTATTTATTGTCAATAGTTTGCATCGGAAAAGTCAGCGTTATTCCTTCTCGGTTGGAATTCGACATTCCAAGAATATCAGAAAATTCAGATACACCTAAAGTTCTGATCGGTTTTCTAAACATCTTCATCGTTGTAGAAGTGAAAATTCTTTAAGCAAAAGCTCAACATAGAAATAACTTGAATCAATGTATAACACTCTATATAGTCGGGAATTTAGTAAGGTCATCGTAAAAATGACCTGAAATACAGTATGCTTAGCGTGTTTATCACGGCTGAAAAATGGAGTATGAAGTCACAATGATGAAATTTTCAAGAATTTTGGTTATCACGCGTATTGTGATGTTGGTGTAAGCCATTCTTGACCCAGTGAAGCTTCACTGATTTTAAACTTTGATACTGCAAGACGACAAAGGATAAAGTTTATTCAAAACGTTCTGGTTTGGTCAATGCCTTTTGTTAAAGTGCTTCTTGATTGCGGCTCCGCCTTGAAATAACATTAACCGGTAGTTTTAGTTATATATATATATATATATATCCCTGGACTGGACCACATCTTTAGGACTTGTTAAAAATTTAGATTATTTTTCAATTTTGTATGTATCATCTTTATGCAAGGCTATGCTAGTCTTCTTTTTGTATGAGTCCACTTTTATCTGAGATCTCATAAGAAACTAAAATAAATGTGATATAGATGTAATATGATGTAGAGTAAAATCAAACACTTGGCTTTTATTTATCAGACTTTTATAATATATTTTAAATTAGAATATTCTAAATTTTACAATGATATAAAGTGATCAATGTAATCTAACTAGTCTAGTTATTTTTAGTCTAAGCAAATATTTTAAAAATTATATTTTTTTACGACTTAAATGATATTTTATTATAAAATTATAATTTTTTTTAATTGATTTAAATTACTTATATCTGTAATTATAAAAATTCTTATAAACATTAAATAAAATTAGGAAAAACACAATACTTTAACTAACTATTTAATTTACAATTTAAAAATTATTATCCAATTGTAAACCTTAAAAAGAACGTTTCACAATAAATTTACTTTACTCAATATTAACGAAACATATATTGCCATAGATACGGAATAAACGACCCCTCATATTCATCTGTAACTAAAATTAAAGTGAGTTTCTCTAAGTTCTGATATGTCCGGAGCTTAATTAGCTTTTTGGGTAGAAGCTCATCAGAGCCTTACTCTCTCTTTGAAATTATCAACTTCTCAATGGAATTTGGTATGCCCATGAGTGAATTTATCAACTTCTCAATGGAATTTTGTATGCCCATGTTAAAGAAGAGACATAAGGTTTCCATTTTTCTATTGTTTTTTTCATGAATTTTGATCAAATGTTATCTATTTATTTGGTTTTTCCCGTGATGAATGAAATCGGACAAGAGTTATACTCTCAGAATGATAACACCGCATTCCCATGGTTTTTTATCTAATAATATAATAGGTAAATATAAGATGTTAAATGGTGTATGGTTGATAAATGATGTGTTTATATAATGGAAGTAGTAGGCTGGTTAACATATAATTAGAATTATGTAATTGATATATCGGTAAGACCTATAATTCTCATTATTATTATTAATTAATATTACTAGTGGTATTAATTAATATTAATAGTTTTATTGTTAATTAAATTTAATAGTATTATTAATTAATAAATATTGACAATAATAATTAATTCATTTTTAGTTTTATTTAGTAAATAATTATTTTAATTATTTGTAATTAATAGATAATAATAAAATTTTGCTACTTGATATTATTATTTATTAATATTGTTTTATTTATACAAATATTATTTTTTATAATTTATATTAATTAATTAAACTCAAATATTTATATTTTATCCAAGGACTAATATTAAAAATCTTATCAATAACATTATACCTTACCAATATGAACCTTTAGATTAATAAATCCAAGGGATTTATACTACAAACCCAAGGGTTTATAAACACAAGTAATATTAAACCCAAGGGATCGATATTATAAATTCAAGGTATATAAACCCTAAGATAAATATTATAAACCCTAAAACAATCATGGTTGACCATGGATGATTTTCATATTGAGACAATGTTTGCTACAATGCAATGTTGGACCATGGTTCACCATGATCGATTTTCATATGGAGACAATCTTTATATCAACGTGAGGTTAGACCATGCTTGATTTTCATATTGAGAAAATATTTATCACAATGTGACATTGGACGATGAGTATAAACCCAATAGATTATATTAAATCTAAAAATTAATATTATAAACCCTACAAAAAATATTATACCCTAGGAATATGAACCCTTAAATTAATAAACCCAAGGGTTAAATATTATAAACCTAATGTATATAAACCATAAGATAAATATTATAAATCATAAAATAAACATGGTTGACCATATTTTATCATGGTTGATTTTCATATTGAGATAATCTTTGTCACAATGCGACATTTGATCATGGTTGACCATCGTTGAGCATGATTTATTTTCATATCGAGACAATCTTTGTCACATTGCGACGTTGGGCCGTGGTTGATTTTCACCCTGAGAAAATATTTTTCATCATGTGACATTGGACCATGGTTGACCATGTTTGACCATGATTATAAACTCAAGGGAATAATAAACCCAAGGGATTAATTCTAAAATCCCAAGGTATTATAAACGTAATGGAATAATATTAAAAACAAGGTATTAATATCATAAAAGCAAGGTATATAAACCATAAGATAAATATTATAAACCTTAAAATATACATGGTTGATTGTGGTTGACCATGATTGATTTTAATATTGAGACAATCTTTGTCACAAAGCGACATTGGACTATGGTTGATCGTCATTGAGCATGATTGGTTTTCATATCAAGACAATATTTGTCACACTACAACATTGGACCATGGTTGACCATGATTATAAACCCAAGGGATTTATATTGAACCCAAGGTTTTTATTATAAACCCTATGAATACTATTAGACCGAGAAAAATGAACCCTTAGATTAATACACCCATCACATTAATATTATAAACCAACGGAATAATAAACCCAAGGGAGCAATACTAAATGCCCAAGGGAGTAATATAAAACCCAAGGGATTAAGTTAATAAACCCTAAGTATATAAGCCCTAAGATAAATACTATAGACCCTAAAATAAACATGGTTGACCATGTTTTACGATGGTTTATTTTTATATTGAGACAATATTTATCATAATGTGACATATGACTATGGTTGACCAAGGTTGATTTTCATATTGGGACAATATTTGTCACAATGTGACATTGGACCATGGTTGCGCATGATTGAACATGGTTAATAACCAAAGGGATTTATATTAAACCATAGAATTATTATTATAAACCTTATGAAGAATATTAAACCGTAGGAATATGAACCCTTAGATTGATAAACCCAAGCGATTGATATGATAAACCCAATGGATTAATTCTAAAACCCCAAGGTATTATAAATGAAAGGGAATAATATTAAACCTAAGGGATTAATATTATAAACCCAAGGTACATAAACCCTAAGATAAATATTATAAACCAAAGGGATTAATACTAGAAACCCAAGGGATTATAAACCCGCGAGAATAATATGAAATCCAAGGGATAAATATTATAAACCCAAGATATATACACCATAAGATAAATATTATAAACCCTAAAATAAACATGGTTGAACATGATTGAGCACGGTTCATTTTCATATTAACGTAATATTTGTGACAATGCGATGTTGGTCTATGGTTGACCATGATTGCTTTTCATATTGAGATAACCTTTCTCACAATTTAATGTTCGACAATAGTTGACCATGGTTGATTTTCGTATTGAGACAATCTTTGTCACAATGCAACATTGGACAATGGTTGGCCACGGATGATCATGGTTGTCACAATGTGACGTTATAGCAAAACACAATCTTTGTCACAATGTGACCATGGTTACTGACAATGGTTGACCACGATTAAGCAAGGTTTACCATGGTTGATTTCCATATTGAGACAATTTTTGTCACAATGCGACGATATAACATGGTGTTGTAGCGGCTACAACCACCCTCCAAAATTTTGGCTTGCACCCAATTTAAAAGCCTCCCTTAAGAGTTTCACTTGACAATTGCACACACATAGATTCACTCCATGAGCTCGTATGAGTGCTTGCATCCACCTTGCTTGTTCATTTCATTCAAGTTTCTGCATGGTCATGTCTAAGTCATGCTTGTGACCACGTTTTAGTTATGCTCAAATTCTTTGCTTCGTATGTCCTTGTTGTGTTCACTATCAAAGCATCTGTCGCACTCACACACGAAGTCACATTCACTATCATGCAAGCGTCATCTCGATCAATGAACGGTCAAACACAAGTGTCACGGTTCTCACTTGCACGGTCGATCAGTCATGTTGAACATGTCTATCTAGATGGTTTGTATCATTTCGTCATCGAGTCATGAGAGTGTGTGTTTTCATGATCACCTATGCATCTTTTGTTCATTCACACACTTAGTCATTTTTGTTGAAGTTTTGATGACCAGACTCCCCTCTGATAGCCAGACCATCACCCCACCATTGCCTGGATCGACTGTCAACCAGAAAAACATAGAAGTATCAAGAAAGTCTTTTCAAGCTACACTCCACGCAAGTAATTCAAACCACATTCACACTGACCATCCAGACAGTTGGACCCGACAGTCACCCCGAAACTGACTCCCCTCAAAAATTGCATAGAGGCCACTAACATTACTTGCTCAGTTGATTGAAGAAATTGCGTAGATAGGCCAGATAGACAGCAAGTGCCCATCCCTGTCTCCCTCAGAAAATTGCACAGCTTTCTGAGTCAGTCATCCCAACAGTTGACGGGCTGCTTATCCAAGAAATTGTGCAGTGTTCATGAGTAGGCCTTCTGCTCCCGAGCAGTCCACTTAGCTCAGAAATTGCACAAAGATGATCAGTAGGTCGACCTCCCAGCCTTAGTATAGTTTCCTCTACCAGTAACAAACTCGCAGTTCCCTCCAGGAATTGCATAGTTTTGGCTGCTAATGACCCTAGTAGCCAACTGCTAGTTCCCTCTAGGAATTGCACAGTTTTGGTTGCCATGATCCTGGGCAATTCCATCAAAAAACTGTGAAATCTCTACCTACTGACCATCCTTGCAGCGTGGCCTGTTCCTCTAGAAAATTGCGCAAATTTTGCCTTCCAGCCCCTGTTGCCCGGTAGTTTCGAAAACTACGCAGATCCTCCCTACCTTTCCTTCCTACAACCCATATTGTCCCTCCTAAAATTCACGCAATTTTTCCTTCCAGCTGAGCCAAACCTCGCAGATAGTCGCTCTCGACTTGGATTGCCCATCTTCATCACTCAGTGACTCTTGCGCAGTTTTCATCAGTTGTGTCGGAAGCCATTATCTTGGTTCACAACCTTGCTACCTCTCCTGGTCACTTGCATCCGAAATGATCATGTGTCATGGTAGACTAGGAGGTTTTGGATTTGATGTCATCTCGTCATGAGTGAATATAGGTATAGGTACACCAACAAACATGGCAAGATGACGAATGGGATGAACGAATGGGATGCTCATTAATGGATGATCATGCAAAGATATGTTCGCAGATGGATGGACAATAAAACATGCAATATGTGCTCACAAACGTACGAACAAACAAACATGCACCTTTCACAAACATATGAACCTCTCAATCCTTACAACATACAAGCAAGGAGAAACATGCATAAGCATCATAATGTGAACCAAAGACCATCGAAGACTCCATGCACTTTTCCATGCAGAGGTGAAGCTATGATACACCATGAAGACATCCATCACCCAACAACATCGTAGCTCGACATGTACTTTAGTAGCAACACGAATGTACCAACACTCTCATGTTGAGTCGTGTCATGAGTCTTGTCGCCCACATCTCCACTCTGGGCTATGTTTTCAATCAATGTAATGTAACATGGAATTCTAAGAGACCCACTTGTATAAAGAGTCATGTAAAGTCGAAAAGTCATGGAAGTCAAATCGTCATGAGGGTAGTTGAACAACCACAAGTGTTAGTTTTCACTCTTGGCTATCAATACCCCCTCATTTGTACACACAAAAGAATTTTCAGCTCAACTCCTCCCATGTATCCAAGAGAGTGAGCAATATTTTCTTTGAGGAGTAAGTAGTGGCTCCAATGCCCCGCAATCAGGGTTAGTGATGTATGGTGTAACGATGTGTCTTTAAACTTTTGCTTAATTCAGAAGCCTGCCAAAATGTTTACACACATGTATTTTAATTTTTGTAAGACTAATCTTTAACACTTGTGGTGCATGTTTCTTTAATCTGTGTTCTACATCTGAACTATTTCACTTGTTGTAATACATAATCTATTAATGGAAATGTGTTGTATATGTTGTTAATGTCGTCTTGCCTATGTACACTACTCTGCTAGACATCAGACACACCTTTCACATAAAACTTAATGTAACAACTGTTGCACTCGTGTGGACTAATCTATTGAGTGTTATACGTGTTATCTTCCCTTGTGTGTTATGACTGCTGCATCCGTGTGGACTATTTCGCTAAAAGCTACGCATGTCCTGTTGTGTTGTGTGTTCCTAACAGAGTTAGGACTTCTCCCAACCAAATTGGGTCTCACTCCTACCTGGTCCCTCTATGGTGAAAGAACCATTGGCGCAAGTGACACTTACACTCACCAGGCACATGAACCTCACTTCTCAGAAGATAAAGCAGACCACTCTCATGTGCTAACAAGTAAGAGTTGATGCAAATCTTTAAGATAATGACAACCAGGCCACCGTACGGGATGGGACTCCTACACTAAATGGTGTGAGGTCTAGTTGGGACTTCATACCAGGGAGATCCCTTGATGTTTGCGGGTCCAGCATCATCAACATTTTGGCGCTAGAAGGAGGGCCAGATTACAAGCTGAGCCCGTACATCTGGGTTGAATCTCTTACCCAATGAATAATACGCAATTTGTGCTCTCGGGGTGTTTCTCTCATTTCACCCTTAATCATTTATCAATCCCCAATGAGCTTCTCAATCACTTGTCCTTGTTAAAGTTTGACGATGAGGACAAAATGTTTGTAACCAAGCACATTTATGATTTTCTTCATTTCTATGAATCTCATGAAATCGATAGTGATGAGCTTTTTCGCGTACTCTTCTTCCCTATCCTTGAAGTTAATGCTAATCGGTGGTGTCATACCCTGCAACCTGCTTCTGTCCATTCCCTTCTCACTTTCTTCAAGGATCTTCATCAAGGCTTCGATGAGTGTGACCACCAAGATTTCTATGAAAGAATCACATGTTTAAAAATGAAACCTGGCGAATTAGTTGAGGAATATGCTACCCACTTCCTTCACCTATCTCATAAAATTCCTAAGTAGTTTGTGGACCTTTCCTTCATGAGCGAAGAGCTGAAACGCTTGGTTCATGTCTCCTGAAATGGTGAACCTCCTAGTTTCCCTTCTTCCTCAACTCTGGCAGATCACGAGACACCTCATGTTTCGAAAACGGTGCCCCCTCATAGTGGTTGCAAAGCTGAGAAATCGGCGCAGCATGTTCCCTATCCATTTGCTCAGCTCTCTCCTGCACCAATAGAGGAAATTCCAAAATGGTTAGGAAATCGTATGGCAAAAACTCATCTCTCCATTTCAGAAGTGGACATCACCTTTCCTAACTTGAGTCTTGAGTCTAATCTGCATCTCTTCCATCCTCCATCATCTACATGCCATGACTCTTTTCACCATGACTCTCTTCAATGATCTACTTCACAAGCTAGCTTCATGCACTTTATTGATTCTCGAGCTACTGCCTCAAGTTGAAGTCATGTGCAAGGTAGTGTCATCATATAGCTAGAGGAGTAGGACAGTGAAGACACAATCAATTCCTCTCAAAACATTGAGCTTCCATTCTTGATCGATCCTCAATTCACGAATCTTAGTGAAACATCATGCACAATCAATTCTTTTGATCAACCTCCACTCTTGGGTTCTCATCACTCCCATGCTTACATATGTTGTGATGAACACCCAAGCATATCATATGATCTATTGTCATCTTATGTACACTCTAACTCAGATATGGAATGTGCTCCTATCAAAGTAGACATCTATATCGAAAGTTCCTCTACAGCTCACTTGCATGTGTGTCCTATCATTCTCAATGCATCAACATGCATTAGAGACACTCTGTATTCTCTTTCTTCTTCGTCTTCTGAGTTATCTCCTCAATAGACATAAGGAAATGAGGTTGTCCATGATGAAAATAGTTTCAGCACATAGGACTCTTCCCACCTGTCATCATCTTGTGTGTTGCAAGAAGACACCTCGTCGAGTCAACTTGCTGAACATTTTAATGAAGCCTGTGACAGAGATGGTTGTCATCCTAAGAGAATTTTTGAAATCAGTAAAAATAGCCATCCTCAAGCCATGCATGATCTGGTTCACATACCAAAATGTAATTTTTCAATTTTGGAAAGTTTTGGGACATGCCTGGAAGTCGAGGCACTTCAACTTCTGTTGATGGTTATTTCAAGACCTCATGACTGTGGTAATCTCTTCAAACAAAATCAGATCTTGTTTCTCACTCACAATCCATATATATGCATGGTTGCACTTGACGTGGATCCCCATGTAAAGAATATTTACTGTTCGGGGTATGATATTTCAAAATTTCATATGTTCGCTAATGATCAAATCCACGAGTCCAGTACAACATGTCTATCTTCATGAACCTCTCTTACATCTAGTTCAGGTTGGGATTGTTCATCCCTCATCCAATCATGGGACAATGAATTTGATCATCTATATTCGGAATCACACTTATCAGATGTTCTCTCTCGTAATAAACTCCTTGGTATTTTTGCATTTTGCATGTCAAATATACCCACTCATCACACCAGCAATCTCCCTGTGTTATGATGAGCACACAAACTATCGCGTGAATCGAGTTACTCTCATTTTGCCGCACCCAAACCAGTTTCACACATTCACATTACTAGAATCATTTCTAAATTTTTGTAATGACCATGATTCCTGCACACTTTTTCACCAGTTGCAGGTGGGTGTTTTATCATGCCTAGTGCACAACGAACTTGGTTCCCTCATTCAGAGATTTCGCACAATTGTTCAAAAGGTTCCTTTGTTCATGTCAAACTGGGAATCTCGCATCTCAACCAACTGGTCTAATTTATCTTCTATCTTTGGTGGCTCTCATGTAGTTTATCATTTTCCCAACAATACATCCAATGCGAGTTGCTTTGCACACTATGATCTTCATCATGTAACATTTTTCTTGTTAGACTTTTGTCAAGTAGGTGAGGCGCTTCGGCCTGCACTGATGGATATGTCAGGAGCTCAATATCTTGACATGACTGATGAGAATGAATAGATCTATCTTTTCGTATCAGATTCGCATCATGATCCCCTCTCTTGAATCAAGAATCCGTCTACTAAAAGATCACAAATCTTTCAGAACGGAAATCACAAATTTTATGATCCAATCGCTGAATGGTTGGAACAATATTACTTGGCGAGTCATGTTGCAGGTAACAAGATTTAGTCCTTCCTCGCACTCGCTAAGAAACTTGGTGCAGAACAATATGAAATCGCAAGAGGCCTCTAAGGTTTGTTGAAAAATGGTAGTCACGAAAGAGGTAAGCATGTGTTTTGGGTGGTTGCGACACATTCTTCCACCCACATGCGAGACCTTCTCTCTTGTGTGCAATTTTTTCAAGTTTTTTCATTTTCTGTTGCACACTATTTTTTATTTGTTTGGATCACTCATATCTTTGTGACTACAGGTTAGGTAAGCCTATGGTGGCTTCATTGGAAATTTCATTTCACATAACCCCAACTATTTAATGTAGGAGTAGGAGTATTGTTTTCTTCTTCTCTTGTCTTTGCTTTCTAGTTTGCATGATTATTTGTTTGATGACTTGGTTGCTTTGCTTGTTTGTTGTTGTTTTCACTTTGTTTTCTTTGCTTACTACTTTTGTTTACGTTTGTTTTTTTTGCTTGATATATTAATATTTTTGTTTCTGGAAATAATTGCTGCAAACTACTGCATTCTCACTTTTGAAAAGAGTATGTGGCTGAAATTTGAAGAGACTTGTGACACTGCAGCACTTGGCTAGTCTTGTGTCTGTCCTCTTTGTGCTTGGTTATAACCTTCGACCGATGAAGTCTTGATGGAAAATACGAACTGTCTGCAAGGGAATTTTTGATCCAACCATGAACCTGTGTCCACACTTGGAAGCCCCATGCCTATATTCACCCTTCTTCTCTATGTTCAACCTCATAACACTCGTAGAAACAGAGAAGGGGAAAATCTAAACAAGAAAACCTATGTCATAGGTCATACATGCTTCTCTGAAGGAACAACCTATTCTTCTCTCAATAAGTTGGGATCCCTCTTCCACCCCAAAAATAATAAGTTCCTATGCACAGTCCCCTTGAAAAATACAAAGGCGAAAGAAGAGAAAGGCTTCCTATGCAGAGAGGTGAAGCATGAAACTCCACCGGGTACTGTCCAGGCTTGCTAGCAGTGGAGAAATGTGTGTGTTCCTTCATGACTCCACCAGGGTACTTTCCAGGCCTACTAGCAGTGGAGAAACACTAGAGATGAAAAATTATACTCTGAAAATCTTCAACTCGTGAGCTAAGCTACCCTTCTTGAATTTGAAATGTTGAGATCAAGCTAAAATTTTGACTGTGTTTGATTGAGTTGTCAGAGGGTGGACCATGTATCTCCATGGGGTAAGTGGGGAAGTTGAGGTAATCCACATAGCGATTCAATACTCCTAAAAGACCAACGACCTATGCTAGCAATGAATTGAAACAGAGAAGCTGGAGTTCTACTAGTGCGTTGCCAAGTGTTGTAGTGGCTACAACTACCCTCTTAAATTTTTTCCTACACCCAATTTTAGAGCCTCCCTTGAGGGTTTCACTTGATTACACACACACTAGAGTTCACTCCATGAGCATGTGTGAGTCCTCACATCTGCCTAACTTGTTCATTTGATTCAAGTTTTTGCACGCTGGTGTCTAAGTCATGCTTGTGACCATGTTATGGTTATGCTCAATGTCTTCACTTTGTATGTGCTTATTGTGTTCACTATGAAAGCATCTATCACACTCACACACGAAGTCACGTTCATTATCGTGCGAGCATCGTCTCAGTCAATGAATGGTCAATTGCGAGTGTCGCGCTTGTCACTTGCACCGTCGGCGATTCATGTTGAACATGTGTGTCTGGATGGTTTGAGCCATTTTGTCGTCGAGTCATCAGAGCGTGTGTTTGCATGATCACCTATGCATCTTTCGAGTGTTCACACACTTAGTCATTTTTGGTGAAGTTCTGAAGACCAGAGTCCCTTCTGACAGTCGAACCATCACCTTGCCATCGACTTGATCGACTGTCAACTATAATAGTGCAGAATGATCAAGAAAGTATTTTCAAGCTGCACTGCCTGCAAGTAATTTAACCCACTTTCATACTGAGCACTCGAATAGTCAGACTCGACAATCATCCCAACACTAACTCCCCTAAAATATTGCACAGAGGCCACTCACCTTACTCGCTCAACTAACTAAGGAAATTGTGCAGAGAAGCTAGACAGACAAAAAGTGCCTGTCCCTGTCTCCCTCAGAAAATTGTACAGTTTTCCCATTCAGTCATCCCAGCAATCGACGAACTACTCGTCCAAGAAATTATACAATTTTAACGAGTAGGCTTTCTACTGCCAAGCAGTCCGCTCAGCTTAGAAATTATGCAGAGATGACTAGTAGGCCGACCTCCAAGCATGAATTCATTTTCCTCTACCAGCAGCTCCTAGCAGTAGAATGCCAGTTCCCTCCAGGAATTTTATAGTTTTTGCTTCCAGTGACCCAACAACCAACTACTAGTTCCCTCTGGGAATTACGTAGTTTTGGGTACCAGAGACCCTAGCAGCGAACTACCAGTTCCCTCTGGGAATTCCACAGTTTTTGTTGCCAGTGAGCCCAGTAGCCAACTACTAGTTCCCTATGGGAATTGTACATTTTTGGCTGCCAGTCACCCTAGTAGCCAACTCTGAGTTCCCTTTAGGAATTGAGTAGTTTTGGCTGCCAAGCACCCGGGTAGTTCCTCCCAAAAACTGCGCAATCTTTGCCTACTCACCTCCTTGCAGATAGACATGTTCCTCCAGAAAATTGTGAAAAATTGGCCTTCCATCCCCTACTGCCCGCTCGTTCTGGAAACTGCACAAATCCTGCGTACCTTGGCTTCCTGTAACCCATACTAGCCGTCCAAAATTTTTATCAATTTTGCCTTCCAGCCAAACCAGACCTCACAGGCAATCAATGTCGACTTGGATTGCCCATCTTCATCACTCAGAGACTCTTGTGCAGTGTTCATCAGCGGTGTCCAGAGCCATCCTCCTGCTTCACAACCTTACGGCCTCTCCGTGTCACCTGCATCCGAAATGATCATGTGTCATGGTAGAGTAGGAGTTTTTGTATTTGATTTCTTCTCATCATGAGCGACTGTAGGTATAGGTACACCAACAAACATGGAAAGATGATGAATGGGATGAATGAATGGAGCACATGAAGAAGGACAGGTTCACCAATAGATGAAGGAACGATGCATGTGAAGAGGTGTGCTCGTGAATAGATGATCATGCAAAGATATGTTCATGGATGGACAGATGAAAAAACATGCAAGATGTGCTCATGAATAGATGAATGGATGAACATGCACCTTTCGTGAACATACGAGTCTGTTAAGCGTTTCAACATGCAAGCAAGGAGAACCATGCCCAAGCATCATCAAGTGAACCAAAGACCATCGAAGACTCCACGCACTTTGTCATGCATCAGTGAAGTTGTGGTAGACCATGAGGACATCCATCACCCCACAACATTGTAGCTCGACATGCACTCTAGCAGTAGCACGAATGTACCAGCATTGTCATGTTGATTCATGTCATGAGTCATGTCATCCACATCTCCACTATGGCCTATGTTATCAATAAATGTAATGTAATGTGGAAGTCCAAGAGACACACTTGTTGTACAAAGAGTCATGTAAAGTTGAAAAGTCATGGAAGTTGAACAGTCATGAGGGTAGTCGAACAACCACAAGGATTAGTTTTCACACTTGGCTATAAATACCCTCTCATTTGTACAAGCAAAAGACTTTTTACCTCAGCGCCTCCCACATAGCCAAGAGATTCTGTAATATTTTCTTTGAGTATTAAGTAGTGGGTCCAATGCCCCACATTCGGGGTTAGTGATATATGGTATAACGATGTGTCTTGGAACTTTCTCTTAATTCAGAAGCCTCCCAACAGGCCAACATTCACACGTGTATTGTAATTGTTGTAAGGCTAATCTTTAACACTTGTGATGCATGTTTCTTTAACTTGTGTTATACATCTAAACTATTTCACTTGTTTTAATACATAATCTATTAATGGAAATGTGTTTTATATGTTGTTAACGTTGTCTCGCCCATGCATACTATTCTCCCAGACATCAAAATTTTTTTTAACTTAAAACCTGCTATAACAACCGTTGCACTCATGTGGAATAATCTGCTAAGTGTTATATGTGTTATCCTCTCTTGTGTGTTGTGACTGCCACATCCATGTGGACTGTTCTGCTGGAAGCTACACATTTCTTGTTGTTTTGTGTGTTCCTAATAGATCTGGGACAACCAACCGACTTGGGACTCACTCCCACCCTCTCCCTATACAGTGAAAGAACCATTCACACAAGTGACACTTACACTCACGAGGCACATGAACCTCACTTCTTGGAAGACAAAGAAGACCATTGTCCTGTGATGACAAGTAATAGTTGAGGTCAATATTTAATATAATGGCAATCGGGCCATCGTACCAAATGGTCTCCTACACCAAATGGTGTGAGGTCTAGTTGGGACTTCATACAAAGGAGATCCCCTGATGTTGGCAAGTCCAACACCGTCAACATGTGGTTGACCATGGATGACCATGGTTGTGACAATGTAATGTTGTGCCAAGAGACAATCATTTTCACAATGTGACCATGGTTATTGATCATGGCTGACCATGGTTGATTTTCATATTGAGATAATCCTTGTCACAATTCGACATTGGAACATGGTTGACCATGGTTGATTTTAATATTAATTCAATCCTTCACACAATGCGACATTGGACCGTGGTTGACCATGATTGAGTTTAATGTCAAGACATTCTTTGTCACAATGTAGTGTCATACCATAATAAACCATGTTTGATTTTCATTTTGAGACAATATTTGTCACAATGAAACATTGGACCACGGTTGAACATGATTGATTTTCGTATTAAGAAAATCCTATGATAAACCTTAAGATAACTATTATCAACCAAGGTATATAAAAACTATGATAAATATTATAAAAGTTGAAAAAAACATGGTTTATTTACATATTGAGACAATATTTGGCACAATACAACATTGAACCATAGTTCACCATTGTTGACCATGATTGAGTTTTGTATTGAGACAATATTTGTCACAATGCAATGTTGGACCATAGTTAACCATAGTTGACAATGATTGACAATGACTAACCATGGTTGACCATGGCTTTCCATGGTTGTTTTTCATATTGAAACAACCTTTGTCTAAATGCGACATTGGACCATGGTTGACCATGATGGACTGTGGTTGACGATGATTGACCATGGCTTATTTTCATATTGAGACAATCTTTATCACAACTTTACATTGGACCATGGTTGCCCGTGATTATAAACTCAAGGGATTTATATTTAGCCCTAGGATTAATATTATAAACCCTATGAATAATATTATCATGTATTAATATGAACCCTTAAATTAATAAACCCAAGGGATTTGTATTATAAACCTAAATGAATAATAAACCTTAGGGATTAATACTAAAAACACAAGGTATTATAAAACCAAGGGAATAATATTAACCAAAATGATTCATATTATAAACCCAAGATATATATACCCTAAGAAAAATATTATAACCTTGAAATGAGCATGGTTTCCCATGGTTTACCATGGTTTATTTTTACATTGAAAACATATTTGTCATAATTCCACATTGGACCATGGTTGACCATGATTGATTTTCATATTCAAATTAATTATAATAAAAACAGAAGTGGTTATAAACCCAAGGGAATAATATTAAACCCAAGGGGAGATATTATAAACCCAATATATATAAACCCTAGAATAAACAAGGTTTACCATGGTTTATTTTCACATCGAGACAAGATTTGTCACAATGTGGTGTTGGACCATCGTTGACCATGGGTGATAATGGTTTACTATTGTTGAAAATGGTTTACCATTTTTTACCATGGTTGACTATGGTTCACAATGGTTATCCATTGTTGACTATGATTATAAACCCAAAGGATTAATATTACAAACCCTATAAATAATATTATACCCTCAGAATATGAAATATTAGATTAATAAACCACAGATATTAATATTATAAACCTAAGGGAATAATAAACACATGTTAATACTAAAACCCTGAGGGAGTATAAATCCAAGGGAGTAATATTAACCTAAGGGATAATAAACGTGAGGCATTAATGCTAAAAAATTAGGGAATTTTAAACCTAAGGCAATAATATTAAATCCTAGGGTTTAAAATTATAAACACAAGGTATATAAACCCTAAGATAAATATTATAGACCCTAAAATAAACATGGTTTACCATGGATTACCATTGTTGATTTCAATATTGAGACAATCTTTGTCACAATGCGATGTTGGACCACGATTGACTATGGTTGATTTTTATATTGAGACAAGCTTTGTAACAATGTTACATTGGACCATGGTTAACGTAGTTGATGATGGTTGAAAATGGGTGAGCATGCTTGATTTTCATATTGAGAAAATATTTTTCATAATGTGGCATTGGACCATGGTTGTTCATGATTATAAATTCAAGGGATTTATATTATACACTAGGTATATGAACCCTTCAATTAATAAATTGAAGGGATTGATATCATAAACCCAAGATAACATTAAAGAAAATGGGTTAATACTAAAACCCCAAGGGATTTTAAATTCATGTGACTAATATTAAATCGAGGGGATTAATATTATAAACCCAAGATATATAAACCCTAAGATAGATATTATAAACCCTAAAAGAAACATGGTTTACCATGGTTCATTTTCATATTGAGACAAACATTGTCACAATATGATGTTGGGAAATGGATGATCATGGTTGAACATAGTTTATATTCATAGTGAGACAATATTTATCATAATGTGACATTGGACCATGGTTGATAATGGTTGATGACGACTGATAATGGTTGACAATGACTAATAATGACTTACCATTCTTGATAATGGTTTAGCATTGTTGACCATGGTTGACCATGGTTGATTTTCATATTGAGACAATCTTGATCACAATGCGATGTTCTTCCATAGTTTATCATGATTACAAACCCATGGGGTTTATATTAAACCCAAGAATTAATATTACAAACCCCATGAATAATATTATACCCTACAAATATGAACCCTTAGATTAATAAACCAAGGGAATTGATATTATAAAAGCAAGGGAATAATTTACATAAGGGGTTAACACCAAAACCCCAAGGGACTAAAAACCCAAGCTAATAATACTAAACCAAAGGGAATAATATTAAACCCTAAGATAAATATTATAAACCCTAAAATAAACATGGTTATCCATGGTTGACCATGGTTGATTTTCTTATTCAAACAATCTTTGTCACAATGCGACATTGGACCATGGTTGAGAGTGGTTGATTGTGCTGAGAGGTGCATTCTATAGCCCTATATGACCTCGATGTGTAAGTATGTCACATCCTCAAAAAATAATAAAATTATTTTTTACTAATGTGAGTCAAAACATTAGTTTGAATCATAGAAAATTTTAGGGGCGAATGTTTGCCCTTTGGCGAAATTAAAGGGTTTTAAATTTTTAGTGCGCGAATATTTTGTATCATAGTACATTTTTACAAATCACCTCAAATAGCCCACCTTCTTTTAAGGGTGAGGGTAAAAAAGGTAAATGTAGACCTTGAAATTAGGAGTTACAACCTTCCATTTGCCCATTTTCAAGAATAGGTTTTATTTAAGTGAATCCTATGGGCCAAAGGCCCAAATACCATATTTATAAAAGAGGTATGGTAAATTAATAAAAATATAAATAAATGAGAGGTATGGTAAATAAATAAAACATTTTTTATATTTACTCCATAAGTCACCTTATATACATGCAAGGGTGTAAACAAATAAAAATATAAGTAAAGTGGAGGTATGGTAAATAAATAAAACGTCTTTTTATACTTACTCAAAAGTTATGGTAAATAAATAAAAATATAAATAAACTAGATGCATGGTAAATAAATAAAACTTCTTTTTATATTTAGTCCATAACCCTCGTTCTATTTATGAAGGCTCAAGAAAGAGGTTTTATTTAAGTGAATCCTATGGGCCAAATACCATATTTGTTAAAGAGGAATGGTAAATTAATAAAAATATAAATAAATGAGGGGTATGGTAAACAAATAAAACATTTTTTTATATTTACTCCATAAGTCACCTTATATTTACGAACACTCAAAAAATGCATTATTAGTATTAATAAAAATAAAAATGGCACATGGTATTGACACATGGTATTCACCAAAATGGCACATGGTATTAACCCATGGTATTCACCTGGAATGTAGCCTATTTAAATGGGGGAATTAAACCAGCATAGGGAATTAAACCAGCATAGATCCATCTTTACTCTGGATCTACTAACCCTCGAGAGGTATCAAATATCGTGATATGAAAACTAGCATAGAGTGAAAAAATATTTTATTCGATCAAGAGTAAAAATGGATGTTGTAATTTAATGTATGTTAAACATTTTAGCTTGGTTAAAATAAAAAATAAAATAAAAGTCAACTATTAATTTTATTAATTTTTATAAATTAATAATAGTAATTTTTAAGCTCCAGGCTTATGATAACCCATGGTATTCATGTGAGCATAGACTATTTAAAGGGGAAATTCTATCATCTTAGATCCATCTTAATTCTGGGTCTACCAAGTGCTCAGAGGGATAAATAGATTTCATCCCCATAAGAGTGGTAGATGTGGAGTTAAGATGGATATCGGCTGGTTTTTATGATAATGAAGATATTAAATAGAATTAGGAAATTATATTGTAAAAACATCTTAAGGTGAATGGTTAAAGCATAGACATTGGACAAGTATATTTGTACACTTTTGTTTTAAACTGAAACAAATCTAGGGCTAAAGGAATGGATTGATTGCACTAGTCATCCTTCTATAACTTTCCAACATATGCTGGAGTAAACAGATTGTAATTTGGGTAATTTTTCTAATTGCAAACAAGAACATACTTGTGTATTGGCAGGGTGGTTACGAGGTCCCTAGAAGTGATGAATTTGAATTTTTCTTGGTTTTATATATAGTATTATGTTTTTTCTCATGCTTTCTGTGAATGACATGGGTGAATTTTATCCTACACCCACTAGGTTATCGATATGTAATTTCTGTAATTTTGATTTCAAAAGATATTTTAAAGAAATGCAATGATTTCATTTGTGTATTCAATAAATACAAGATTTTATAATTGAGTAAAATATTCGCCATGCCTGGTGAGAGATTCGCCAAAAAATTATATATACATATCATATTATTGATAAAATCTCCTTCCATTTTTCCTATATACAGTGGAGATTCGTCCATTTATTATACATGTGAATTTAGGGGGGGTTCTTAAAATTTTCCCTAGTTTGAATCATAAATTATATATAACGTTTTAATTTTATTAATGGAGTAAGATTAATTACTAAAATATAACTATGTATTATTATATAGTTTGAATGGATAATAAATTATCTCATGCATTTAATAGTTACTTCATCATATATGTGAATTTGAAAGGATCATAAATTTACCTTTAACAACAACTTTTACCACATTAAAATTCCAAATTAGGTAAAATATTAAACATCTTTTCTTAGATTTACTAAATCTAATAGGATCTCTTAAACCAAAGGAAAAAGGTTAATTCAACACAAAGAATAGACAATCCTACTCCAAAATATTTTAATATTTCTTTTGATTAAATATTAGTAAAATGAATCTTTAAAGGGAAAAATTATATCCTATAGATATATTAAAGTCTTGAAAGACATAAATATTTTGACATCAAAGTTCTAATATTTGAAAATATTAATTTGATATAGTTTTGTTATAATTTTTGTTATCATGCCACAAAAAACATTAGTAAATCTAATATTAATATTATTAAATTTAAAAAATTTGGATTAATACAATATTAAAGTTAAGATGGTATTCAATTTGTTATATTATAATATATTTAATATATCATGATATATATTAACTCTAGATATATATATATATATATATATATATATATATATATATATATATATATATATATATATATATATATATATGGGGGAAAGAACAAATACATAAAGTGATAGAGGTGGAGAGATAAAGGGAGTGACAAGGGAGATAAGGAGATAAACTGAAGAAGAATGACATAGAGAGAGAAGAGTGGAGAGAGAGAGAGTGAGTGACAAGGGAGAGATAGAGAGAGAGTGTGTATGTTTCGGGGTGAGATAAGGAGACAAAGAAGTAGAGACGAAAGGAAGGGGGAAGATAAGGAGAGAGTGAGGGAAATAGTGACATGCTTGGAGTCCAAGGAGAGAGAGGAGGGAGATATGGAGGGAGGTGAGAGAGAAAGGGAGAGAGAGGAAGGAAGAGAGAGAGAAAATGAGAGAGAGAAGGAAAGAGAGAGGGATAGAGAGATGGAGTTGGAGGGAAAGAGAGAGGCAGGTAATAAGAAATACATAGAGAGAGAAAGGTGGAGAGAAAGAGAGAGAGGGAGTGATAGCAGAGATAAAGAGAGAGGGAGAGAGGAGAACAAGACGGGAGACATATAGAAATGGGAGAGAAAGAGTGAAGGGGAAGATATATAGAGAGGACGAAGGAGGGAGATATATATATATATATATATATATATATATATATATATATATATATATATATATATATATATATATATATATATATATATATATATATATATATATATATATATATATATATATATATATATATATGGAGAAAGCGTGTGTATGTTTCGGTGGTGATATATAGAGACAAAGGAGTGGTAGAGGGAGATACAGATATAGATGGTAGGTGAAGAGAGGGAAGAAGCGAGAGATAGGAAGAGGAAGGGAGAGATAGGTAGATATGGAGAGAGAGAGAGAGAGAGAGAGAGAGAGAGAGAGAGAGAGAGAGAGCGAGAGTTTGGGGGGTGAGATAGAGAGACAAACAAGGAGATATGGAGGGAGATATAGATATAGATGGAGAGGGGAGAAAGGCAAGATTATATCTTGACTATATGTATTGATTTGGGTTTAGATGTTGATTTTCAATACTATTTTATTTCTTTCTCTAGATGCATTGATTTCAACATAGATGGTAATATCTAATCCTATTTGGTTTCTTGTGCTAGATGCATTGATTTTAGTGTAGATATTGATTTCTAATTATATTTTATTGTTTTCACTAGATGTATTGATTTCAATGTAAATGTTGGTTTCTAATATTATTTGATTTCTTGCATTATATGCACTAATTTCAATGTAGATGTTAGTTTCTAATCCTATTTGATTTCTTGCGTTAGATGGATTAGATGTTGTTAATCTTGAGATTGAAAATTATTAAAAATATTTTTCAAGATTAGATGGATGTGGGAGAGAGGGAAGAAGATTTATTTCACTAGATGCATTGATATGAGTGTAGATGTTGGATTCTAATTATATTTGATTTCTTTCACTAGATGCATTGATTTCTATGTAGATGTGGATTTCTAATTCTATTTCACTACTTGCACTAGCTGCATGGATTTCAACATAGATGTGGATTTCTAATCTTATTTGATTTCTTGTGCTAGATGCATGGATTTTAGTGTCTATGTGGATTTCTAATTCTATTTGACTGCTTGCACTAGATGCATTGATTTCAGTGTATATGTTGATCTCTAATATGATTTGACTTCTTATATTAGATGCATTCATTTCAATGTAGATGTTGTTTTCTAATCCTATTTGATTGTTTGTATTAGATGCATTAGATGTTGTTAATCTTAAGGATGTAGATTATTTAAAAAAACAAATCAAAATATATTTAGTAATGCATAGAGGGACACTATTATGAAATAATTAGATGTCAAAAGTTGTGATTCCTAGAATTAAAATGAAAAAGATGGGAAAAATCAATCCTCCTATATACTGCAAATTAATCCTTGACAAGATCGTCTCCCTTCTTCATCACCAACTAACTACTAATAGACAATTAAAGATATTCAAAATATATTCAAAATTACTAATAGAGTAATTCCATACAACAATGTATTCAAAATATTTATACGAGGAAAATGTATATTTATAAACATCAAAACAAATCAAAATATTCTTGAAGCAGATGTGATAATTGTTTGGAGAAACAAATAATGTAAATATTTTATAAATCTAGCCACTCATTAAAAAAATAAAAAATACATTATTTCTTGACTTTGCAAAATATACTATAGATAAAAAAAATCATCAAAATATTCCTCAAGAAAATAAATTATTTCAAACAAAAACATAGAAACAAATTATTTCAATAGTAATCTTAACACAGTAAATTATTAAAACTACTCTTCAAGATATATTTTGTAATATTTGGAGGAACACTATTTAGAATTAATTAGTTGTCAAAAGTTGTGATACCTAAAATTAAATGAAATATATGTGCAATATCAATCCTCCTACAAACTATTGATAAGATTGTCTCCCTTCTTCATGACCAAATAATTACTAATAAAGAATTACATACACATATAAAAATATAACACAAGAACTCTAGCATTCACGAAAATAACCATCCAAATCCAAACACAAAAACACAGAAACCACTCAATGTATCCAAAGACAGACGTACAAACCTTTCAAGGAAAGGAACTTAGACCAAAATAAAGAAGAGAATGATATGGTCATTTGAAGTAAAGAAAACACAATGTGAATTTTGAATTTTATCTCAAACATATACATAATAATGATAGCATAAAAATGTGACATTGTTTCCCTAAATTGGAACCAACTTAGATCCATCTAACACCGGATCCATCATGCCCCAAGAGGGATCAAATCCCTCACTGTGAAAACCTTTCCTCAAGTTCTAGACCCAAAAAATAAGGTTTGCACCTCAAGGGATTTGGTCCCTCTCAGCGCATGATAGATCCGATGTGAGATGTGTCTAAGGGGATTTACATATTGATAAAATATTTGTCACAATGTTACATTGGACAATGATTGACAATGATTGACCATGGTTGACGGTAATTGATAATTGTTTACCATTGTTGATAATGGTTTAGCATTACCGACAATGGTTTAAAATTGTTGACAATGGTTGATGATGGTCGGAGATGACTGACATTCGTTGAACTAAGAGTTTCACTCTACATCCCAGTATGAGGGGATGTGTAAGTATGTCCATCTGTCACCCATCCTTAAAATATTTATATATATGTTCTAAGTAGAAAAATAATGTCAACTATAATAAAAAAAGATATGTGTGTGTGTGTGTGTGTTGTAAAGTAATTAGAAGTAAAAAAAATGTACTGGTAAGATCTTTAATTCTTATACTTTTCAAAAATATTTCAACAAGAGATTTAAATAAATTAGTTGAAGATCTACATTAACTAATTTATGTCAACATCAACTTCATATATATATATATATATATGAAAAAAATGTTTAAATAAAATATTTAAAAAAATTAATATTGACATATACTTAAAAATAAATTAATAATAAAAAATCATTTTAATTTGTGTGATAAAATGTCCCTATGTACATCTTATGTAAAATATTTTAATGTCAATTATATATATATATATATATATATACAGCCCCAAGGGATAGCTCAAATGGTCGAGTTCCCGTTGCTAAGCACTTTCCCAGTTGGGAGGTCACGGGGTCAAATCTCCTCGACGCCCTCGGGGTTAGGCCTGATATGGCCGACCGGTAGATCCCTTCGAGTGGAACTGCCCCGCTTCTCTACGTGGACATAGCGGCCACTCATTGAGTGCCCGTGAACCACATTTAAAATAAAATAAAATATATATATATATATATATATATATATATATATATATATATATATATATATATATATATATATATATATATATATATATATAATTACAATTTAAACAATGAAAATTAACATTGTATTTTGCAATATAAAAAATTTTGTACGGGAAGAAATTTCATTCTTCTCGGCTCATGTTAGATCTACACTTAAGATGGATTTATGATGGTATTGAGATAATCTTTTTTCACAATGCGACGTTGGACCATGGTTGACAATGATTGATTTTCATATTGAGATAATAATTGTGACAATGTAACATTTGACCATGGTTGACGACTCTTGACAATGGTTGGCTATGATTGATTTTCTTATCGAGACAATCATTGTCAGAATGTGACATTGTACCATGGTTGATTTTCATATTGAGAAAATATTTGCTACAATGTGATGTTGGACCATGGTTGACCAGGGTTATAAACCCAAGGAATTAATATTATAAACCCTATCAATAATATTACACCCTAAGAATTTTAACCATTAGATTAATATACCCGAGGGAATAACAAAGCAAAGGTATTAATAGTAAAAACACAAGGGATTATAAACCCAAGGGAATAATATTTAATTTGAGGGATTAATACTATAAACCCAAGGTATATGGACTCTAAGATAAATATTATAAACCCTAAAATAATCATGGTTTACCCTTGTTTACTGAAGATGATTTTCGTATTGAGGCAATCTTTCTCAGAATGTGACATTGGTCTATGGTTAACCATGATTGATTTCATATGGAGACAATCTTTGTCACAATACGACATTGTACCATGGTTGATTTCCATATTGATGAAATATTTGTCAAAATATGATGTTGGACCATGGTTAACCATTGATGAAAATGAGAATTTGGGGGTTGCCCAAAATCCCAATTCCTTAAAAATCTCGATCCTGGACCGTGGGTTATGGCCCACTAAATCCCGTCGGAAGTGATTTAACTTTTAAATCATGAAGCTTCATTAAATATTGAACCATTCAATATTATAGACAAACCAAGATTGATGCCACTATAGCATACACCCATATTAAAGAATTCAATGATCCTTCTTCAAATATTCAAAAGCCACAGCTTTACTTCAAATTGTTAAATTCTGTCACGGCATGGACTTCAAACTAAAGCTATTCATTAACCAAGAGTATCACTATGGCCGGCAAAGATAACTGATAATTTATAAAAATTGGAAGTAACCCGACATCCGCCAGGAATCCATGATTGAACGGCGTCCCCACGCAGATCCAAAATCCACACGAAATCCATAAGTTACATATATGATTGATCAAATTAAATTAAAAGTAACACACAGTGGTGGCATGACGAGGTGCAGAGTTCGAAACACGCTAGTGGTGAACCGCCCAAACAGTAGTGGCAATTTTGAACGATATCAATAACTATTTAAAGCGATCCAATTTCTGACTTAAGCCAATTTCACAACGCCCTTGTAATTCTTCACAGCTCTGATCCGATGTTCGACTGAGGAAATTTGATATTAAACCGAACAGCATTACACACTAACAAGTACATTCGGTTCGGTCAACATAGATATATACAACAGTTACGCAACAAACCAGATCACCATCGATACAAAAAGACAGAATTTAACTTCTTTATGAAAGACACACATGAACTAAATCAATTATAAAACGCACATAAACATAAACACTAAACCCAGGTTTTATATATCACACAAAACAGTTACATACTAAGGCGTTTCAGCCTTAGAAACGAGCTCACGCTTGACTACATCTTCATCACTCACAATTTCTTCTCAGAACATATATCTCACGTCCTCTCGATCTCTGTCTTATATAAGAAGCGTTTGAAAGAAGAACCGATCAGCTTCGCTCCTTTTTCTCCCACAAAAGATGCATGCATGCTTTAAATCTGCTTTATCCGCTTTAAATCTGCTTTAACGCAGACTTTCCTTTGTTCTGCTGTCGTGGCCCATGTTTACTCACTTTGGTGCTGGTGCTCCCGCATCATACTCCCGAGGCACAAAAATTTATGACCTCCTGGTCATATGCTTCTGGTCTTCATAATATCTTTAACTTGTGAGCTGCAATTTACCTCTGCAACAGCAAGTTGTCCTTGCTGCATCTTACCTCACCAATCCTTTCCTCCGGATCTGGTCTTTTGGTAATCACTCTAGGCCATTGCAATCTTCTCACCTTCCTTTGATGCTACCTACACAAAATATAAAGACCATACCTATCTCATGAAAATGAGAATTTGGGGATTGCCCAAAATCCCAATTCCTTTAAAATCTCGATCCTGGACCGTGGGTTATGGCCCACTAAGTCCCGTCGGAAGCGATTTAACTTTTAAATCGTGAAGCTTCATTAAATATTGAACCATTCAATATTATAGACAAACCATGATTGATGCCACTATAGCATACACCCATATTAAAGAATTCAATGATCCTTCTTCAAATATTCAAAAGCCACAGCTTTACTTCAAATTGTTAAATTCTGTCACGGCATGGACTTCAAACTAAAGCTATTCATTAACCAAGAATATCACTATGGCCAGCAAAGATAACTGATAATTTATAAAAATTGGAAGTAACCCGACATCCACCAGGAATCCATGATTGAACGGCGTCCCCACGCAGATCCAAAATCCACACGAAATCCATAAGTTACATATATGATTGATCAAATTAAATTAAAAGTAACACACAGTAGCGGCATGACGAGGTGCAGAGTTCGAAACCCGCCAGTGGTGAACCGCCCAAATAGTAGTGGCAATTTTGAACGATATCAATAACTATTTAAAGCGATCCAATTTCTGACTTAAGCCAATTTGACAACGCCCTTGTAATTCTTCACGGCTCTGATCTGATGTTCGATTGAGGAAATTTGATATTAAACCGAACAGCATTACACACTAACAAGTACATTCGGTTCGGTCAACATAGATATATACAACAGTTACACAACAAACCAGATCACCATCGATACAAAAAGACATAATTTAACTTCTTATGAAAGACACACACGAACTAAATCAATTATAAAACGCACATAAACATAAACACTAAACCCAGGTTTTATATATCACACAAAACGGTTACATACTAAGGCGTTTCAACCTTAGAAATGAGCTCATGCTCGACTACATCTTCATCACTCACAATTTCTTCTCAGAAGAGATATCTCACGTCCTCTCGATCTCTGTCTTATATAAGAAGCGTTTGAAAGAAGAACCGATTAGCTCCGCTCCTTTTTCTCCCACAAAAGACGCATGCATGCTTTAAATCTGCTTTATCCGCTTTAAATCTGCTTTAACGCAGACTTTCCTTTGTTCTGCTGTCGTGGCCCATATTTACTGGCTTTGGTGCTGGTGCTCCCGCATCATACTTCCAAGGCACAAAAATTTATGACCTCCTGGTCATATGCTTCTGGTCTTCATAATATCTTTAACTTGTGAGCTGCAATTTACCTCTGCAACAGCAAGTCCTCCTTGCTGCATCTTACCTCACCAATCCTTTCCTCCGGATCTGGTCTTTTGGTAATCACTCTAGGCTATTGCAATCTTCTCACCTTCCTCTGCAATCTTCTCACCTTCCTTTGCTGCTACCTACACAAAATATAAAGACCATACCTATTCACACTTTATCAAGAACTGTATCTCCTTCCGCAGAATCTTTTTCTCGCTCTGATACCACCTGATGAAAATGAGAATTTGGGGATTGCCCAAAATCCCAATTCCTTTAAAATCTCGATCCTGGACCGTGGGTTATGGCCCACTAAGTCCCGTCGGAAGCGATTTAACTTTTAAATCGTGAAGCTTCATTAAATATTGAACCATTCAATATTATAGACAAACCATGATTGATGCCACTATAGCATACACCCATATTAAAGAATTCAATGATCCTTCTTCAAATATTCAAAAGCCACAGCTTTACTTCAAATTGTTAAATTCTGTCACGACATGGACTTCAAACTAAAGCTATTCATTAACCAAGAATATCACTATGGCCGGCAAAGATAACTGATAATTTATAAAAATTGGAAGTAACCCGACATCCGCCAGGAATCCATGATTGAACGGCGTCCCCACGCAGATCCAAAATCCACACGAAATCCATAAGTTACATATATGATTGATCA
Organism: Pinus tabuliformis; assembly: GCA_031772625.1. Lineage (NCBI taxonomy): Eukaryota > Viridiplantae > Streptophyta > Pinopsida > Pinales > Pinaceae > Pinus > Pinus tabuliformis. Next base: position 872,659,629 of record CM062812.1, read on the forward strand.
AATTAAATTAAAGTAACACGCAGTGGCGGCATGACGAGGTGCAGAGTTCGAAACCCGCCAGTGGTGAACCGCCCAAACAGTAGTGGCAATTTTGAACGATATCAATAACTATTTAAAGCGATCCAATTTCTGACTTAAGCCAATTTCACAACGCCCTTGTAATTCTTCACGGCTCTAATCTGATGTTCGACTGAGGAAATTTGATATTAAACCGAACAGCATTACACACTAACAAGTACATTCGGTTCGGTCAACATAGATATATACAACAGTTACGCAACAAACCAGATCACCATCGATACAAAAAGACAGAATTTAACTTCTTTATGAAAGACACACACGAACTAAATCAATTATAAAAGGCACATAAACATAAACACTAAACCCAGGTTTTATATATCACACAAAACAGTTACATACTAAGGCGTTTCAGCCTTAGAAACGAGCTCACGCTCGACTACATCTTCATCACTCACAATTTCTTCTCAGAACAGATATCTCACGTCCTCTCGATCTCTGTCTTATATAAGAAGCATTTGAAAGAAGAACCGATCAGCTCCGCTACTTTTTCTCCCACTAAAGATGCATGCATGCTTTAAATCTGCTTTATCCGCTTTAAATCTGCTTTAACGCAGACTTTCCTTTGTTCTGCTGTCGTGGCCCATGTTTACTCGCTTTGGTGCTGGTGCTCCCGCATCAACCATGACCATAAAACCTATGTACTTATATTAAAGCCAATGATTAATATTATAAACCCAATGAATTAATACTAAAAAGCCAAGTGATTATAAACCCAATGGAATAATATTGAACCCAAGGCATTAATTATAAACCCAAAGTATATAAAACCTAATATAAATACTATAAACCATAAAATAATCATGGTCTATTAAGGGTGATTTTCATATTGAGACAATCTTTGTCACATTGTAATGTTGGACCATGGTTGACCATGATTATAAACCCTAGGAATTTATGTTAAAGATGAGGATTAATATTATAAACCCTATGAATAATATTGTAACTTTGGAATTATATGGACCCTTATATTAATAAACCTAAGGGGTTGATATTATAAACCCAAGGTTTATAAACCTAAAGATAAATATTATAAACCATAGAATAAACATGGTTGACCTTCACATTGAGACAATCTTTGTCACAATGTGATGTTGGACCATGGTTGACCATAATTGATTTCATATTGAGACAATATTTGTCACAATCTCACATTGGACCATGGCTCACCATGATTGAGCATGGTTGACCGTGATTCCTGTTCAAATAATAAACCATGATTGGCCATTATTAATTATTAGATATTTTTTATTGACCATGGTTGATGGCATTTGACAGTTGTTGACCATGGGGTCCATTAATTAATAATTAATTAGTTAATAATCATTTATTTATTATAAATTAATTATTAATTATTTATATTTAATTATTAATTATGAGTTATAATTAATAATTATTGGTGAGTCCCACTAGAAAAATAGGTTGAGAATGGGCCTCGTTAGTAAGAAAAGCCAAGATCAAACCTCATGGAGATTGTTGTGCTCATGTTAGGGGAAGGAGACATGCTAAAAATCAAGTTAGCTTAGGTCTACTGTGGCCAAGGGTTGGTGCAATCCCTTGGTGACTTTAACAAATTAGATGCCCCTAGGTCACAACTTCTCAAACCACATGTCAATCGCGAAGGATCGAAGACAACTTGACAAAAAAAAAAAATGATTTATTAATTAAATAATTAATTATTATTATTAATTAATTAAACAATTAAACAATTATTATTAATTAATTAAATATTTAATTTTATATATATATATTTGTCAAGTTGTTTGTGATCCTCCAAGCTTGGCATGTGGCTTGAGGAGTCACGACCTAGGGGCATCTAATCTGTCAAAGTTACTAGGGGATCACACCCCGCTTGGGCCACACATGCCCTTAGCATGTTTCCTCTACCTAGCACTCCGGACAACCACCCATGTGAGATTTGATCCTAGGTCGCCTTGCTCATGAGGCCCATCCTCAATTGGTTGTGCTAGTAGGATTTAGCTATTATTAGTTATTATTATTACTATTATTATTATAATTAATAATAATAACTATTATTAATAATAATAATAATTTATGAATCCAAACTTATGTGATCGATAATGAATTAAAAAAGTCTTTCGGGAGAAATCACATAATCCATAATAATTTTTTGTTGAGCTGTTTCGAACCAACAAGTGTGGTTCATCATTAGGACGAGATGAACATAACTACTATTTTTGAAAAATAATATTTAAATTATGATATTAATTTATTAAAAAAAAGATATTATTAAGTAATGGCAATTTTTTAAAAAACAATATTTAAATTAATTTATTAAAATCAAATATTATTAAAAAATTCTATTAATGATAAATAATCGAAAAATATAACTAACAAGAATAAAAATATCAAAATCAAACTCAAAGAATGACGAAAATCAAAAATTACAAAGAGGAGTCAAACCCTAATCGACACAATATCATATAATAAATAAAAATAGTTAATGGAAAATAAATAAACTAAAACAAAAATATACAAGCCAAAAAAACATATATATATTCAAAGAAAAGTAATGAATAAATAAAACAAAATCAGCAATAAAATACAAGGATGAGGCGTTTTAGTATTTTTTTTATTGGTTGAATTCTGAAATTGTTCTATTTTTTACTTTGCCTTAAATATGAATCTCATGCAATTCTTCTTTTTTATCATCCTCATTGCCTACTAGCTCATCCAGAGACAAATCATATTGCTCCGAAATCTCTCCGTCTTTCCCATCCCACGGTTGAGTTTTCTCTATAATTAGAACATACTATAGCAAAACTTACCTCTACCTCCCGTCCTGCATCATTCTCAAAACCCCTGGAAGAAATTCCTACATACAAACATTAGTTTTTTCATAGAATATGCAAATTAAGCTTCAAGGAGCTTGACAAGCTGGCAACAATACGTTATACGTTCAATTGAAAACAGGGAAACAGGGTCATTGTATTGTCTCTAAGCCAACTTACACAAGATGTTCGTACAATCAAGGTTCAATTTTATGAAGGTCAGATACCCATTCTTGAAAGCTCGTTGACAAACGGATCGTCAGAATGGTATTCCATTCGGTCCTCCACGGAAATTCCGGAAAACCCCTTAGCTACTTTTAATATTAATATATTTTCAATATTAATAAATATTTAAATATAATTATTGGTTAATTCTATAACAAAATGGATTTTAAAAATAAGAATTATATTAATTTTACTATTTAAATAACAAATTCGATTTTGAAATTAAAAGTAAATAAAAATACATTAATTTTATTATTTAAATAACTAATTTCTTAATAGCTAATTTTTAATGGATAATTATGATCCCTCAGGCATCCTTGCTATTTATTTATTAGGATATTTTGATTTTTTCACCTTTGTTATGAGGATAAACTACATTAGCTGGTTCAAAATGTCGACCAAATAATCCGAAGACAAGCTTACTACATTATAGATCACAAAAGTTTAAGATCTAAAGTCAATCTATCATCTCTAATTTTTAGTATACTGAAAAGAATTACATGATGAATAATTTGAAAAGAAATCAACAATGTTAAAAGATAAAAAATGTATTTCTTTGTGAACTCCAAGAATCAACAACTATGTTGGGTTTGTACTTGCATGTCACAAAGTTGATTCCAATGGCTACCACTATAACCTTTAGGCATACCAATTTTTCCCTTTATGTTGCACACAAGGCTAATCAAGTGTTTGAATGGGCCATATCAAGGAGTGCCTTCACAATATCTCATCAATCATATACACCCTCATAAAAAATAAATATACATTGAAATCAATGCATGTACACATAGATCAATGCACTATTTTTCATGCTTGTGCCTCCTTTTAGAGGTGTTGGTTAATATATACATGATGTCAATTTCTAAGACATTTATTTTAGTGCACATGCCAAATTATACTTTTATTCATTGTCAATGTTTATTTCAATTTCAATTTGAATGTCAATTTCTATTTCTATTCAATTTTTAATGCATTGATTTCAGTTTAGATGTTAGTCTATCGATAAATTTACTAAAAATGAAAATTGTAGATTAAATTCAATATATTAATTTTAGTATATAATGGTCAATTTCAATTCTAAGTTATATTTCCATTTCAACGCAAAATTCTATTTCTATTTATGATTCTAATGCATTGATTTTAGTGTATATATCAATTTCTAGATGTCTTGATATAGAAATGATGTAAAACTTACACTAAAAATATTGCATGTACACTAAAGTTTTATTTGAACTCAAAAGGTTCATTGACTTGGACCTCCATGTGTACTTTTTTTATAGTCAAAGAGACATAAATTATATTTGTAGACATTAATGGACTAACTAGTATCCATGGGATTTGATAATACTGTGACTACTAATGGTGGTCATATTTCTTTTCACTTTCTCTATGTCTCTATTATAATGTTATTAATTTGTGCAACCTAGTGAATCCTATTGGACGGTCATGTTTAGAATTCAATGGCAATTTTTATTTCTAATTTCCTTCTTCAAGATTCAAAATCCATTGCATGGTTTTCATATGTAGATGTCACTTATTCTTCTTTCGAGTACTCTATCAATACATGTACATTCAAATCAATAAATTAATATTTTTTTTTTTTTCTAGGTTAAGACTAAACTAAGTACCCACGGGGAATTGAACCAGTGACCTATCGCAAGGAGTGCCTTAACAGCGCACCCATTCACCGTCAATCCAAAGCCCCGTGGGCTAATCAATAAATTAATATTAATGTACATGTGAATTTCAATTTCTATGTCAATTTCTATTTCTATAGCTATAGGACTATCATCTTACTATGATTTAGAAAATTGTCTTCATGATCTATAACATGAATGAATTTAATAATTGTCAACCTGTTTCAAACCAACTAATGGGGTTCATCATCATGAAAAAAGGATGGAGAAAACAAGGAATTATAAACAACAAAAAGTCAAAAGAAAATGACGCTTGAAAGAAATTAGTCAAATATTCGTTAAGAAATAATAATAAATTAATATAAATACAATATGATTATTTATAAAAAGAATAACATGCATTAAGAATAAAATAACCAAAATGAATAAAAATATAATAATAATATAATAATAATTTAAAATAAATTTTTGAAGGAAAAAAATGTAATGATAATTACGGTTAAGGAAAATAGAATAAAAATAAGGAAAGTTAAGAAAATAATATAATTATATATTATATTAATACAATAAAATAAATACTAAGGCTAGAAGGATAGTTAAATAAAGGTTAAAAATAAATAGACCATTAGGATAAAGGCAAGCAAAAAACCAATTAGAAATTCTATTAATACATGAGAGTAAATATTAAGGGAAGAAAATGGGATAAAAATTAGGAAAGAAAAAATAAATATTATATCAATTATATAAAAAGATAAAATCTAAATAAAATCATAATTATAAACATAAATATGCATAAATATAACTCTTAAAAATATATAATAATAATAATAATAATTTTACGGCAAATAAATTGAGAAAATACAAGAAAACATTAAAAATAATTAATAATAAAAAATATATATATGAAATTGGGGGGAGGACCAAAACACAGATGGAACTTAAGAAGAAGAGAATTTTGATGCAAGAACATGGATCCAATTTCTACTAATTTTCCCTCTGTCATCCAAGTTCAAATTATTGGTAGCTCACTTTTCAATATCGATTACCTCTTTCAATGTTTTGTGATGAAAATGAGAGATCCTAGTAACGATACAAGCATAATTCTCAGCAAGAGCTGAAGAACGAGAGAAATTATGTCTAATGCCTGCAACATGTTCTTGAATTCTATGCTTAATAAATCGACCTCTCTCACTTATATAAGGCTTCCCGCAAGAACAAAGGATAGGTAAACCCTTTTAATGTTATAGGCATCAATTCATTCTTTAACAGATCTGAGGGAGGCTATTATAGTGTTAAGAAGCTTAAAGGTTCTGTATATATTGTTCTTATTAAGAATACGAGCCAACTTGTCTTTTGTTCCTTGATTAAAAGGAAGATGAACATTGGCAATAAGATTGTTACAATTGGTCTTAGCTCTAGGTCCTCTTGCCACTTTTTGGAAAGCCTTTAGGCCTTGATTCTTACTATAACGATTGTTCTTGAAGACCTCTAGAAAATGATATTTCTCTTTATAGATATGAATATCATCATAAGTCCTAAGGTCTCTAGTATCAATGGTGTTTAAGACACCAAATTTTTGAGTCATGTGATGATGGGAACTAGCATGGAGATATTGTTCAGTATGAGTTTTCTTCTCGAAAAATTGATGGGAGATAGAGCCATCCTCTTTCTTGGTGATGAGGACATCAAGAAAGGGAATGCTACCATTAACTTCAATCTCCACGGTAAATTTTATAAATTCGGATTGGTTATTAAGATGATGCAAGAAGATTTCGGGCTTATCACGACGATAAGGCCAAATGATGAAGGTATACTCAACATAGATTTTCCACATCTCAGGGCGGAGGGGAGCAGAATTGAAGGGTTTAGTCTCAAATTCCTCCATGAAAATATTAGCAACAATCTAGGAGAGAGGGGAGCCCATTGAAGCTCCACAAGTCTGCAGGTAAATCTCTTACTATGATGTTACTCTAAGCTATTAATTTTCATATTTATATCTATACCTAGTTATTCTCATTTATTTAAACAATTACTTTAATTTCTAAATATTTTCATGGATTCCAAGAACATCTTTCAATATTCAAAAACAATATGTAAGCCTTGTTTTCTTTTTTTTTCTATCATTGTTCCTATAATCCACTCTTCAATGAAGCTAAATGTTGAAATTTAAAAACTATTTCATCTTAATTTCCTTTTATTCTTTTTTAATATTATGTTTTTATACGAAAACCTATATATTCTTATTTACTGTTTCTGCCTTAATTCAATTATTTTTTCTTCTCTTATATATTGTTTTAAGGAAAAAGGTAGAAATTTATATCAATGAAAGTGGGATCCAACCCAAACCAATAAAATTATTTTGAAAAATAATTTAACCAAAAGTCCTTGAACGTTTGTGATTGGTCCTATTAATAGGTATATTTTGAGGCCCATTGTGCTATCCTCCAACCCTTAAAACTCTAATTTTCTAACATTAGTTTGCATTTTTTAACCATAATATGCTTAGTAAGAAGACTAAAGGTTGTTTGTCTTATTTCATGGCCTAATGTAATTAATATGCAGGCAAAAGAAGAACTTTTGGAGATATTCAATATGCAAGAGAGGATTGGAGACATCTAGGGAGAATATAGGTGGGATTTTCCATTGCATTAACTCACCAACTTAGATTGAGATCACATATTCCTCACCAACAACTAGAATTCACTACTACTCGAGGAACTCAAGTGCATGTGAAGGTCTAAGTGAACCAGATCCACCAATCTCAAGATTTGAGAGTGAATGAGTCCTCTTTTCAAGGGATTTCCCCTCAGGTACATTTTGTATAAAGAAAAAAAGCCTAAAGTATCATTACGATTCTAATTTTTGTGGAAGATAGGAGTAGTTACTAAGAGCCTCATGCTTGGTACTGTAATTTTCATCTCTTTATATGATGTATGTGACTCTTATTTTCTATCAATGAGAAGTTCATTGTTGGCCTACATCTAAGTTAGTTTCAGAGGGCTAAAACCCTTGGGTTTGGACCCAACCTAGAGGCTTTAGTCCCTCTCTTATATTATTTACTTGTTCTTGTTCAATTCATTGCAATTATTTTCTTGTTTAAGTAGGAATTTCATGACAAAACTTGTAGTTTGAGGTTTACCTATCACCTCTTTTGTGAGAAGAGTGGTTGGAAGGTCTACATCAACAACCCAAAAAAATGTGTTTATGATTTCTTGGAACTTTTTAAGTGTTGGATTGTAATCCTTTTGCATGCTTGGTTCCTGCAAATTAGAAGTTAGGATCATTGAGTTGGCTATTATAGTTGTGTTGTAGCGTAGAGTAGATTTTAATAAAATTCAACTCATCCTTTCCATGTTAATTTATTTTTCTATAATATTGATCATTTGATACATGTGCTTGATTAGTTTGCATGCATTTTTGTTGACTTATAGGGGTTGGCACACTCTTCCACATCCACCTAGATCATTCCATCTCTCCCCTGGACACTTCACATTGCTTCCAAACTCTGCCATTGAGATCACTTTCCTAGGGCATATGAAGGACACCATGGGCATAAAATTTGGTACAAGATATCATTTTCATGTCACCTTCATTCATCTACATACACATCGCTTCACCTGCAAGATACCATTGTTATCCCCAAAAATATCTAGGACCACCTCTTGCAGCAAAAAAAGGTCACTTGTAGCACTTCATGTAGCAATCCTATAACTTTGCTTACTTTAACCATATTTTCTCTATACTTCGACCCTTACGTTTTGAAGTTGAATAATCGCCCCCAAGCTTTGATTTGATGATTGAGTAATAATATAAGATAACTCCAACCCCATCCTTTCCTCACTGCAAACATAAGACAACAAGTAGAATTAGACTTATCATTTTTTTCATACTTGTGTTGAAGATTGAATTCCTCATTTTTAAGAATGTTGCAAATAGATAAATGATTCATGCAAGTAGGCTGTTTATTTGATTAAGTGTGCAAATAGAGTAGCATGATTTACTTCTGAAACTCCCTTTCATGCAATTTCAATTGGAATTTATATATAATGAATGCCATTTTCATTTTTGTAGTTAGAGTCATGTTCATCTCCTTACAATCATGATATCCTTTCGCAATAAATTATCTTTGTAGTTACTTGAAGGAGTGAATCTGAATACCTTGATCTAATATAATGACTGAGGGTGATATGAGGAGTGGTATCTGAATACCTTGATCTAATATAATGACTGAGGGTGATATGAGTAGAACCTAACTTGCTGTGCATACAACACTGTCACCTCTAATTTTGTATGAACCTTGGGTTGATAATTTAAGTTGAGAAGCCTTGGAGTTGCAACATCCTTGGTGAAAACCCATGGTTTATAACTTTTTAGCATTGTTATCGGGGTGATTTCCAATTAGGTTTTGTTTCTACTTATGAGTTATCAGCTTTTGGCTTTTCATCAATCTTATTGATTTGAAATCGTGAAAAAACAAAGAGAAAAAAATAGAGCTAGTTCTTTCATGCATCATAGGAGTAGCGATAGTCAAAGGAAATTCTTAGCAAAAAACCCCACCATTTTAGGTAGTTGAACTTCGTTATTATTTGGTGATTGTGAACTTCCCTCTATGACTACAGGGGACATAGAAGACCCTTGAGGTGAGCAACCTAAATTTTTTGAGGAACCCATAGGGGAAGAAGAACTTATCTCACAAACCCAAAGAATGGATGAGAATAGGCACAATGAGATTTTCCTTATCATAGAAACCAATGGAGAGGCTAGAATAAAGAATATAATCCTTGCTTCACTTCCTTATTTCCATGGCCTAACCTCTGAGGATCGTAACACCTTTGTGTTTACGTTTTTTGATGTCTATAGGACCTACGACTATGCCTCTGATGAGCAGAAGCTAAAGTTGTTTTCATTTACCCTTAAAGATGCAACCTAGCACTGGTTTACATGGAGGTTTCATCACTACCTAGGCCCCAATGCAACAATTCTTTAATGAAAAATACAGGGATTAATATAGTTTCAAATAACCAAAGGAGGAAATCTTTAAGATGACCCATAGACCTGATGAATCCTTAGAGGACTATGAGGAAATATTCCAACTCAATTATGGGAGGTAGAACTGTACCCTTGACCCTATGTCATTTAAGCCAGTTCTTCTCCGAGAGATCAAGGAGTATGTAATGGAAACCCTCAACATGTTTTCTAGAGGATATATCTACCAATTTACTTATGATGACATGAAAACTGTATTCAGGAATCGCACTAGTGCTGCTAGGAAAATGGGTAGGTCTAGCATAGGCTTGGTTAGCTCATCTTGTTGTACAAGAACCATCTGTTGGCTACTTGGGCCTGACCCAGGTTCAACAATGAGGTTAGCCAAGAAAATCCTTGTACTACTAGCCCTTTTGGCAATATTCCATGTTGTGCAGACTGAGGTCTCACCTGAGGTAGTATGGGAGGGTGCTCGAACCAGGTTTCCACACCCTAGGGATGTCTTGATGAAGTTTGTGAAGGTCACGAACCGATCTTGCGCGCCTGCGCTGCTTCGCGTAGTTGTTTGTCGAATGTGCCTTGTGCAACTGTTCCGCGTAGATCTGTAAAGGGCGCAAAGAGATGCTGTCTAGATCCATTATCCGTACTGTGCCTTATTATAGATCTTAAATTAATTATGTGGGCCCAATGTTCTTATTAATCATTTAACAGTTATAACCAGTGCGTGCAATCATTAACTATAAAGAGATGCATAAAAACATAACACAAGCATAAACACATAGATCTACAAGCAGATGCACGATATTTCATAATCAACTTATCTTTTATTAAACCTCTATTTAATTACAATCCCATCTTTGCCCTGCACACTCAGCTTCAGGGTTCCACGCACACAGCTGCAGACTCTACCAGGCCTCTGCGCACACAGCTGTAGAGCCTCTTCCCATTCTAACAACCCAAGACTCGTACTTATAGCTGAGAGAGAATTCCTTATTCAAAAACCCATAACACTTAAGATCCAGACTCGCAAAAATTACTTTCTACACTTAGAGCCTCGCTCTATTTATACATTCTCATGGTCCGCGGACCATGGGTAGGCTGACACATTCTCTATTAAATTACAATATTTTAGGGTAGACAACCCTAGACTCTCATGCTCTGCGCCTGCATTTTGTGGGGTATTTACACTACATTGACAAAAACTCAGCTTTAAGCCCCAAAAACCCACTATAGGGTGATTCGCTGCCCAATAGGCCCCCGACACAATCACCGTGACTCGTCCCGAGTCACTCGGCCGGTGCGGTGATCCTAGTGTGAGGTCCACCCAACTGTGCCATTGTGGCATGAAGGTTCGTAACTCACCATGCTCCCATGGTGTGGATCTACTCCATTTCTTCTACCGAATCATCTGTGTCTAACTTGATTCTCTGCATTGATGTTGACTTGTGTTTATAGTCCCACACCTTCGTTCAGCTTGTGGGGTTGCGAAGATTGTGATTTGGGCGGTTAGTCAGACAGTTGGCCCACCCGTGTAGGGCTTCAAGCAGCTGCCATTTACTCTTCCTCAGAAGGCCTCTCCATTAAGTTTGACTAGCTAGACCGTGCCGCCATCTGTGACCTCCTTAACCACATATGGTCCCAACCAATGCATTTTGAATTTTCCTAGAAAATTTTTGAACTTGTTGTCATACAGCAACACTAAATCGTTTACCTTGAATGTGTGAAACCTGATATGGTGATCGTGCCAGGCTTTCTCACGTTATTTTTGTACCTACTGATGGAATCCTGCAAGAAACCATTCTTGCTCGAGTTCTTCCAATTGCGTGAGTCTCTCTTCCAAGGCTTCGCAGTTCGACATGCCTGTAATTGCTGCTATCCGCAAATTGGGGATGATGTATTCCATTGGCATGACTGCTTCCATGCCATAGACTAACGTGAAAGGTGTTTGACCCAACAATTTCTTGCACGTGATTTTATATGCCCATAATACGGCAAGTATGCGCAGGTCCCAGTCATTTCGCTCCACATTACATACCTTGGTCAGCGCAGTTTCCATAATCTTGTTGTGTGCCTCTACTGTCCCATTAGCTTGTGGATGGTACGGTGTATTATGTTGATGATACACTTGGAACTCCTCGATGAGTGCGTTGATAGTTTCATTTAGGAAGTGTGTTCCGCAGTCACTCAATAAAATTTTTGGACATCCAAACCATGCTAACACGTGTTCGAACAAAAATTTCACAGTTGTGGTAGTCTTGAAGTCCTTAACAGGTTGTGCTTCTGCCCATCGAGTCAAGTAATCTATCGCGGTGATGATGTAGCACACACCCATCTTTCCCTGAGGTTTGATTGGTCCCACAAAATTGATTGCCCATTTTGCGAATGGTTGCAACATCATTTGTGGATTCAGTGGCATTTCATCCCGTTGTGATGGTTTCCCAGTCCTTTGACATATGTCGCAGGCCCCACAGTATGCTTTTGAATCTTGATGTAAGGTTGGCCACCATAGCCCAGCACGAAGAATCTTTTGTGCTGTCGAATGTCCTGCGTAGTGGCCTCTTACAGCCCCCCCATGTGCTTCCGTGAGTATCTGTCCCTGTTCAAATTCAAGTACACATCTGTGCAATATTTCATTGTTTCCCATTTTGTAGAGGTGCCCCACAATGACGAAAAAGTCCACTGCATGTACCACTAATTCCTTCTTATGTTGGACAAAATATTCCTTCAGCGCAGTTCCAGTGGTTAAAAAATGGATTATATCACCGAAGTGGCCATCCATGATGCGCAGTACAAAGAGTTGTGCATTCGATAGTCCTTCTTCCAAATTTGTTGGCTCCTTGCCGGTCTCAATTCATGATAAGTGATTTGGTCCTGCATTTAGGCATCTCGGCCTTAAGATGACCTCAAAGTCATCTTCTTGAAACAGTAATAGCCATATTCATATGTGTCCCCCTAACATAGGCTTGTTCACTAGGTATTTCAACACAGAATGATCAGTATACATCTTGAAGTGCCTACCAACTAAATAATGTTGGTATTTCTGGAGCATGTATACCATTTCCAACACTTCACATTCAGTGGTAGAGTATTTATTTTCGGCATTGGACAACTGCCAACTCGCAAATGCAATCGGGTGATCTACACCTTCCACACCTTCCTGTGTGAGTACAACTCCCAGCGCAATACACGACGCATCAACATGTACATGAAATTGTACGTCCCATTTTGGGAAGACCAAGATGGGAGCGGATGCCATTTTCTCCTTGAGAACATCCAAACTTTTCTTACAATCATCATTCCAACAATATGTAGCGTCCTTTTTCAATAGTTGTTCCATTGGCGTTGTTATTTGTGCATAGCTCTTGATAAACTTTCTATAGTAACCAGTGTGCCCCAACGTAGCACGTAATTATTTGACACTGCATGGTGCTTCCAGATTGAGAATAACAACAATCTTCATGGGATCCACTATTAGGCCTAGTTTGCAGACCACACGGCCGAGCAGGTTTTGAAAGGGGATGAGGAAGGTGCACTTTTTAAGATTCAGCATAATTTGGTGTCATCGAAAACTATCTAGCATCAACCATAAGCTTGCTATATGGTGTTTAACTAAACCAAATATAGTCTAATCGTCCAAATAGACCTCCAAGAACTTGTGGATGTATTCCTTGAACTCGGCCACCACTACACGCGAAAATATTGTTGGCACGTTCTTTAGTCCAAAGAGCATAACGGTGTATTGCAAACAGCCCCATTCGGTTGTGAAGGTGGTCTTGCTCCTATCTTCCAATGTGATCTTGATTTGATGGTACCCTGAGAAACCATCCATGAATGAGTAAGCTTCCTGACTACCAACATTCTCTAATACTTCATCTATAAATGGTGTCGGAAATGTTTCGTGAACACAAGCGACATTAAGCTTTCTGAGGTATATGCAGATTCTAATCTCGCCCTTCTATTTTTTCTCCTATACCACCATAGGACTCACCCAGTCAAATTCTTCCACTTGTTCAATAATCCCTGCTGTAAGCATTTTGTTTAATTCTTCGCAGACCTTTTCTTTATACTTCAGATTCAACGGTAAGGTTGTTGTTTCACTGGCTTCACATCCAATTTCATAGTGATCTTCATCATCCCTAAGCAACCAATGATCCCTTTTAACTCTGTGATTTTGGTGGGGAACAAATCTTGATATTCGTTGAGTAACTCGGCGAGCTTATCTACCATAGCATCATCCCAGTAGTCCCCAAGCGTCGCGTACTTTGGCTCTACGTCTGTACCAATGCTTACCTATTTTGTTTTTAGCAGCATAGTGATGTCAGGATCCTCAAGTGATGGTCCTCAAACTTCGCAACATCCGTCGGTTTCTGGAATATTAATGTTTCAGGGGTCATCATCATCCTCCTATACTTTTACATTATAACATTCTAGGGCACTGCTTAACTAGGCTACCCATGCTAGTTGAACATTTCCTGGGGTTCCTGTGGTATTTTAAAGATAGCGGCTTTTACGGCTTGTAGTGCATCATCAATAATATCCATCCATTGGTCTTCAAATGTGAATGTTAGCAAAAATCCATCACGCAAGACATCCCATTCACCCGTACCATGTCGAAGTTCCATCTCAGTATACCAATTCATAGGTATGACAGCCAGGGTATGATAGAATAAGTGTACCCATTCAGGCTGTGGTTCTTCCCCATAGGCCTCGGTCCATTTCATGAGGTGCCTATGCGGGTGATCTCGTCCATCGTATTTTTCTATTATCTACAGTTGTGGTTTCCCAAATCGTAGGCACATCATCCTTCTACATTTGCGTCATTTTTAAAAATTTCGTTGATGTGTTCCCTACCAATGCGCAGGTGTCACGTGTAGTGCCCACTTCAGCGCATCGAACCATTGTTGCTTTGGTACTCTGCTTTAAAACTTGCTCAAGGATTCATCCACCACTATCAATCCATCATATGTTGGCAGATCTCGGGCCTGGGTTATTACACAACATAGTGATCTGGTCATCGTATTGCAATTCAGCATTGTCACTTTGTTCAACCGATTGTGCCAACGTTCATCTTCTTCACTTGAATCCAAGGTGCAGGAACTTGCACGCTCCCACAAGATCCTTCCATCTGCAGTCAAATTCACGCAATCCCGATCTTGCATGGTTATCTTATAGATACAATCTAGCTCATCATTGCTTCCATCGTTGCACACGGGTTCAGTGTAGCGTGCCCCTTCAGTTGGATCTAGCGGAACTACTACGCGTAGGGACTTTTTTTCGAATATCATCTTCTTCTTCTTTAGATTAATGAATGTGTTCATATCAGTAGCCCAGTCTACTCCTACCAATGCGGGATAAGGATTGCTATAATCAACAATATCTATCACTTCAAAGTCCGTCTGCATGCTCGCGCCTTCAATATCCATCGTTACTCCTTGCAACCTCCCCATGGGAAAAATATTCTGTTGGTTCACCATTCATAATTGAATAAGGGACCACTACAATGTGGGCCTACCCATGCGTTCCCATGTTTGCTTCGGTAACACATTCGCATCTGTACCCAGATCCAAGATTACCTGATCCATTTTGTATTCACCAATCTGCACCGTCAATCTCATCTCCCTTCCTGTTCACATTGTATGCTTTCCTCATTTCCGGACCACGCGCAGTTCAGCCGACCCTCCACACCTAGCAATCAGCTCTTTTAATCCTTTAACTACCCTATTATCACATAGTAGTTTCATGCATGTTTCGAAAAAGGTAGTAAGCATAGAAGGATCCATTCCTGGCTCTAGTTGATCCTTATTGCCTAAAGTAGAAGCCTCCATGAAGCTCTTCTTAGCTTCCATAAATCTCTCTTTTGTGCATTCTAAGTCAAACTCAGGATCCTTTGTAGGGGCCTTGCGAACCCATGTATCTTTCTTGGGCTACTTCCCCTTATCTTCCACTGTAGTCACACCACTTGTGAGCATCATATTCACATTTGGGTCCTCTTCGCGCAGTTCAGACCTCATCATTTGAATATTCTGCTTCGGAGTAGGCTGAAGTACCCCTTTCTCTCGCATCTGCGCAATCAATGTAGGACAATCGACTGCTTCATGATCGAATTGGGCACAATATGAAAAGGATAGTCTCATCGGGTTGGTACAATCGCGGATTTAGTGCCCTGGCCCTCCGTAATTGTAACATATTAATTGTCCACGCCCCCTTCCTCGCCCCATTCCTCCTCGTCCTCAACCTTGCCCTTAAAATCTAGCACACACCATCCCCGAAGCTGGGTCGAGGCCTCGCGTTTTTGTCTGCATTCTATATGCTGGGGACCGTTCCATCATTAACTCGTAGCTGCAACAAGTATGCTCATCGTGGCCCACTGATCTACAATAATTGCAAAAAAGCTATTGGGGAGTCTATGTATACCTCCGTAACAAATGACAATTATCTATCGCGTGCTTTCCTCCTATTTGACAGATCATGCACCATAGCGCAGGCACTGCACTTGGCCCTGCCTGTGTCTCTAGTCTCAATGGCATTGGCCCCCTCCTGTGAAATAGTTCGTGAATACTAGACAATGGACTTTGTCATGGCCCTGGACTTTGCATTTTATGCACCACACTTCTTCATGCACCTCTCGTCGTGGTGCCCTATCATGCTTCAAACTCTGCATCTCCAAGCATAGATTCTACAGTTGCACGTGGATCTGTTGGACTCCCAATCCTGGATCCTGTATCGGTATTTCATGCAACCTCATTTCCATTTCCAATGCCTTGGCCTGGGTTGAGAGGTTTTTTTATAACAGCGCCATCCTCAGGTGTGGTGTCAAAGATGCCACAAACCATGCACAATGTTGCACATCTGTTAGCGTCATATTGGCCTCATGGATCATACTCTTTAGTCTCTGATCCAGTTCCCAGGGAGTCTCGCCTAGAAGCATTGCGATCTCTTTAAATTTGATGATTGACTGTGTCTTTGATTTCGGCCGGCTAAATTCTCTGTTTAGCGCATTCTAGATCTTTGTTATTCCTACATTTGGGTGATCATTCGAGTGCTTGATATATCATGTCAATGAGTGATTATGCAGCATGCTCACCAATGTGGCCTTCTTGATGTTATCATCAGTGACTCCTTATGCTTCCCACATTGCTCTTACCACAAACCAGAACTACTCTAGACCCTCATTCCCCACTCCTCTGAATACAGGTAGCTTGATCGCGCTCGCCATGCTGAACCATGGGGATGGTGGAGGTGGGGTGGGTGAAGACAAAGGTGAAGGAGGTGAAGTGGGTGATTTTGTAAGTGGAGGTGATAACTGTGGAATGCATTGCCTTATCAAACTAACTGTACTTCTCTGAGAAACCTGAGCACATTCTTCCTCGCTCTCTCATGAAGGTGAAATTAAGGGACTGCTTCCTAATCCTTTGATACCTTTGTAGATCTTTTCGCTCCACGTCATTCCAAACATCAATGTATTCACATAACCCACTTTTCACATAACATCATCTTAATCCAGGTATTCAGGGATTTGATGCACCTACCTCGCGGTCCCTTGAGAAAAGGTGTGCGAACTGAGCTCTCACCTGAGGTAGTATCGGAGGGTGATGGAACCAGTTTTCTATACCCTAGGGATGTCTTGATGAAGCTTGTGTAGGACGCGAAATGATCCTGCACACATGTGCTGCTCCACGTCGCTGTCTGTCCCACGTGCCTTGTGCAACTGTTCTGCATAGCTCTGTAAAGGGCATGAAGAGATGCTGTCTAGATTCTTTATCCTTATTATGCCTTATTATAGATCTTAACTTAATTATGTCGGCCCAATGGTCTTATTACGCATTTAATAGTTATAACCAATGCGTGCAATCATAAACTGTAAAGAGATGCATAAAAATATAACAAAAGCATAAACATGGAATCTCATTTGTCCTGACGATGAACCACACTAGTTGGTTCAAAACGCGTCGACAAATGAGATTCCATGTGATTTTCGCCGAAGAATCTTTCTCTAACTTGATATGGATCAAAGAAGCCTAAACTCTATTAAAAGCATAAACACACAAATCTACAAACAGGTGCACAATATTTCAAAATCAACTTATCTTTTATTAAACCTCTGTTTAGTTACAATCCTAACTCCACCCTGAACACTCAGCTGCAAGGGTCCATGCACATAGCTATGGACTCTACCAGGCCTCTACGCACATAGCTATAGAACCTCTTCCTATTGCTACAACCCAAGACTCAAACGTACAGACTTAGAGTGAATTCCTTATTCAAAAACCCATAACACTTAAGATCCAAACTCACAAAAACTACTTTCTACACTTAGAGGCTCACTCTATTTATACATTCTCATGGTCCGCAAACCATGAGTAGGCCGACACATTCTCTATTAAATTACAATATTTTAGGGTAGACAACCCTAGACTCTCAAGCTTTGCGACCGCATATTGTAGGCTCTTTACATTACATTGACCGAAACTCGTCTTTAAGCCCTGAAAACCCACTATGGGGGGATCTGCTGCCCAACAACATCAGGCATGATATAGGAATTATGCTAGATAATTTTAAGAGTGAAATGTTGCATAGATTTTCCCTTCAAATTGATACTATGAAAATTAAAAGGAAGTAAGAGGAAGAAAAAAGGGAACTAACTATCTGGTGCACTAGATGAACTATGAGACACCTTAGGAGTGAGTGCTCACTGAATGGCATAGATGTATTCTTTGTTTGTGATGAAAACCATGCAATAGAAAAATGGAACTCTCTGCCAGGTCTGAAGCTTGTATACCAGGAGACAGAAGATGGTTAAGAGAAAATCTATTTCATTAACCAAAGAAGGCCTCAAGTTCCTTATCCATATCAACAGGGCATGCAAGGAACACACTATCCTCATTACAATCCAAATCAAAATGCACCTTTCCAACCTTGGTAGCTTTCCACTTATCCATCATGGCCCACACTTCTTCCTTGGCCTCATACTCCTCAATATCCTCCTTAGCCTATTCACCCTCCTCTCCATCCATATCCACCCTACTATTCCCAATGGGGAAACCCCTCATAATGGTGGAGGCCTTAGATAGCACAACCACTTTCTTTACTTCCTCCACCTCAATGTCAACCATAACTCGCTCACCATACCCCACCTAAGAAACCTCGAGTTCATGCTCAACCCAATCTGAACCCGAATAATAAGGAGGCATAATAGGTTTATAGTCGGGATACATCCTATCTTGCTTATGTTATGGAAATTCAAGAGGTGAACCTTCAGTTTGGGAAGGGTCTCCCAGATAATCAACCATTTTTTCCACTTGGAGAGCTTGCAGAGGAGAAGGAAATGAGTGCCCTTCAAGCCAATGCACCTCCTTATCATGAAAGGTTGGTCCACCCTAGAGATCACACCCCAGAAGAAGTTGAACTTCATGGAGAATTGCAGAACGTTTGTGGCAAAATACCCCTTCTCAAGGCCATCAAAGTTGTTCCCATTTACAACAATATTATTAAGGAAGAATTTTTAAAAAGGAATGGGAGAAGAAGAAGAGATACCCCTAATATCAGTGTTGTTGGATAACTATCTGATATGATGCTTGAAAGGGTAATCTCCCCAAAGTACTTAGATCCTAGTACCCTAGTAGTGGCTTTATACATTGATGGAATTATGGTCCCTAATACCTTGATTGACCTTGGGGATGCAATCAATGTCATGACCAAGTAAAACATGAAAAATCTCAACTTGAAAGTGGCCTTAAGGAAGACCACTACAATATTGCAACTTGCAGATAGATCCATAGTAGCCCCTGAGGGGTTTATTGACAATGTAGTGGTCCCCATTGACTCTTTGTAGTACCCAAATTATTTTCTTGTCCTCCATCCCAAAACCAAGTTTAATGGCTAGTCTCTCATCCTAGGAATACCTTTGTTGGCCACTATTGATGCCTACATTAGTTTTAGGGATGGGAACATGACCATCAAAAATCGACATCTATCAAAAAAACTTCAATTGTACCCTCCCACACAACCTTTTGATGAGCATGAATTACCCTTGTGGTTAGAGGATGAGGATGGGGAATAATTTTATTAGACATCCCCTTACCCATTCTTCGCATTAGAAATTATTACAGGGGGAGGGAAACTTGATGAAGAAGATGTGATTTACCATATCTTACAGAATCGGACTCCCACTCCCATGTTAGTTGATGAACTAATAAAGGAACCTGAAAGTAGTCCTTGGACTGATTTTGGCTTTGATGACTCTAGCCCAGAACATGCCAAGTTTGTGGAAATTAGCCCATCCATAACTTTAAATATCAACCCCTCTCTCTTAGCCAAGCAGGAAGAACAGTTATGCAGTGTGCTGAGGCAACACCTAGATGATTTTTCTTGAGATTATAAGGAGATGCAAGGTGTGTATCCATCCGTCTCTACTCATCTGTTGACAGTGTAGCACCCATCAATATGTTAGGGGATCTCCCTAGTAAGAATTCAAAATTATACCTCTCACTATTTGGTGTAGGAGTCCTAGTTGTGGGTCGTACGGTAATGCCTTGACCATGGTTTTTCACATAGGAAAGTAAGATGTCCCTATTGGTAGCAAGGGTGTGATAGCTACGGCAAGTCAAGGAAGGTGCATGAGATGTTCTAGCACATGTGGAGTGAGGTGAGTGCACCCCTTGGAAACCTGTAATAGTACTCGGCTTGGAAGGGAACACACGAGCAAAGATGCATCACCAACTAGAAAGCAAGAGAGTGAACAATCCAAAGTTATGTTTAAACCAACAACACATCTGCAACAAGAATCATACAATTTCATACAAAATAGTTCATACACAAATGTGTAAGTTAAATAACATACATTGCTACAGAAACCAGAATACTCCAACTACAATAACAACATATGCATGAAAACATGTTGTTTTCATTATATTAATAAGTGTAAGTTACAGTCATACAATACATCCATGTCCAACCACTAGTTCCAATAGTGGAACATTACAGCCGCAACTGCTTGCTCCTCCAAAGAGATATACTAGCTTTGTGCAGTGGAGAACCCAAGGTGCGTTATAGTATTGTCCAATCTTTCTCTAAGAAAGTCCTATCGAAGCATGGCTGACTAAAATCCTTTATAATGAGTTATGAGGAACTATTTATAGCAAATGGTTGGGTGACCCTTGACATTCCCCTTTGTGACAGTTCATCTACCCTTATCACTCTTCATCTACTCTATGAATGTTACATCCAACTATCAACACTTGAACTTACAGTTGACAAGATGTTACATTACAATGCACATGTACCCATTGTGAGACAAGATGGCCTGAGCAAGCCATGCAAGACATCACTATAACTCAGGCAACCGTGGGAAGTCCAACTCTTTGACATCCTCGTGATGATCGACAATAGTGAACTAATGCCAAGATCGGTAGTCTACGATGGTGTCTGTGTACTCGAAGGTGACATCTTTCTGGAACCTAACTCTTGCCTCCATAGCATGTGGGTACACTATTCGGGCTTCTTTTTCCAACTCATCTGAAAGCATGTGCATCATTGTATTTAGCGCAGCCAGAAAGACTAGCAACATACTTTTGCATGATGTCTGCAATGATTGGAACATCTGGGCCGGTGGCTATGCACAACAACTTTTCAAAGTACAAGTCAAGCTCTAGTCAAACCTATGCCTTTCTCTTCACCTAGGCGAGAGTCCCAATAGATGGGATCACCATGTGCTCACACCAAAACATCTATACTCTTCAATACATGTGCATGGGAAGCCTGTAGACTAGTGATGTGCTGCGAGAGCTCTTCATAGCTCTAGATATGACTCCGGATGCATGCTTTCAGCTCGACCACTCTGGGCTTCATTATCTTAGGTAAGTGAATCAATGCTCTCTTGTATCTCATTGCCCATGTTTTCACGTAATCAATAGTAGCATGCACATTAGACATGATACATGCTCTTCTAGCACATCATTGCTGCCATCCATTAAGATGAACAACTACCTTATGCATTGTACCAAACTTGGAATACAACACCCACATCACTGTGTCAAGGGACAACATTTCATCTAGTATTGCCTTCAATTCTGCTCAGGTGGATGCTATAGCCAATTCTCCTCCCTACTTGTTTGTCTGTAGCTCCTTCGCCATTCGCTCATTCTTAGCTATCAGAGAGAGAAAACGCGAGCTAGTGGCTTTGACATAAGCTTTGGTAGCATCGGCCAATGTTGCTAGATGTTTGCAAATGTCAGACATGATCACTCGTTCCACATACTTCCCAGGAGATGTAAGATATCCCGGAGTCGACACTTTGGGAGATTCCACAACTCTATGTTGAGACTCGTCAAATGAGATGTTGTGCATCTCTCCTTCTGGCTTATCTCCAATGATCTTAGTGTCTCCTTTGTCACTTGGGACATGCTCATCTTACGGATGTGGTGAAGCTGGTGGGTTGACCTCTCAGTGGTGAGGCATGAGGTTGGTGTCTTTCTCTAATTCTTTCCTATACATATCTGTATCCATTTGTTCAAGTGCTCACTCTATCTCCTGATTGAAGTCCTACTCCTGCAATGGCTCCCTGTGTTCGCCTGATGCCAGCTGTTCTGATGAGTCCACTACCTATATGGGCATTGTTTCATCTATCTGCACAAGTTACATCCCTTGTTGTACCTGTTCTTGTTGCTCTTTCCTCTCTTTTTTGCACAACTCCTATTCCTTCTCGAGTTTCTCCTTCATCTCATGAAATTCCTTTTATGTCTCCTCCATTATTTGTTTCTCTCTCTTCCTTTGTGTGATTCGCTTGTTGTGTTGTTGCCTCTTTTCCTCTATAATCATAGCTACTTTCTCCACAGGTGGATCTGCTCGGAAATTTCATCTTGTCAATTCCTCCATGCGATCGACAATCTTCCTCTTGGCCTTGGCACGCACTGGTATGCTCACCTCTACTATTGTTGCTACTTCTAGTGCTCTCTGGGATGTTGCTTCATGTTGCCTCAATAGCCATTCCATAGCAAAGCCAACGCGTTCATTGAATCCAAAGGAGTTGTAACAATATCTCCATGGGTCCCCCTCCACCCAATGACATGCCCCATGGATCTAGTTGAGCTGTAATCTCGCGTAGTGATATTTCACAAGACAATGCGGGTCATACAGATTGTAACTTCGAAGGTAAAATGGATACTTCTTCATCTTCTCTACTTCAACATCCACATGCTAGAAACTCTAGATCTTGTATAACCGAATGCACAGCAGAAGATCGGGCCAAGGTCTTTCTTCTTTTCGTGCAGCCTAACAGTCAATCCTACCGAGATGTGATATGCTACTTCTTTCATGAAGAGTATGTCAAAGGAAAACTTTGGTAGAACATGCGTAGGCTTCTATGCACTATACATCCATCTGAATGTGTCAAACGATGAGGCATAGCAATAAGAAATGTCTATCACTGCCTCAATTGTTGCCTTCAACATGCAGGTGGATCCTATTCAAATATTATCTTGTAAAATGGGGTGACAAAATGATCATATAGCTGCGCGATAACTCCTTTGAAGCTGCATTATGATAACATCTTATAATAAGTGTTCATAGCAGTCTCTGCAGGCGTCCATGCCCACTTCAAACTTTGGAACTCTTGTGGGGCACAAATTGCATCCAAGATGTATTCATACATGTAGATTTCTTCTTTCATACCTTTCGGTGGTTGTCGAGCCCTTGTTACCTGTTCCATCAGTTGATGAGCCAACATGCCCGACATGTTACATGCTTTGGTCTCTCTGGCCAATTGGTTCAGCTTGATTACCCAACTTCGTGGGAAGGTTTCCATGATTTCTTGGCCATACAGTAGACATAAAAAAATGACAAAGTATCGATATGCCTTTTGTAGTATTTTCATCTTGTGGACCTGGTTGGGTGTCATCTTGAATTTAGCTGGCTCCTTCACCCAGTTCTTTAGAATGTCTTTGGAGTTGGCATTGCTGTTGGGTAAGCTAAAGGGAATCTCCATGATCGTAACAGGCTCTGACATCTCATATGTCTCGTCATAATCCTATGCCTTGAATGTAGAAATCTTTGTCCCACTGAAACTTCTCAATGTCAGCATCTCGAGATTAGTATGTGAGATGATCCAATGCATCATGTCTGCACATAGCAGCATGGGACACTTGCATGCAATATTGTACAAGCTGAACTTATGGATATTCACATACACTTGCCATTCTTCGAGGTCTTCCCCAAATGTGCCTGCAAATTCATTATTTACCTCTTGTCCTTTCAGCTTAATGTCCTTATCTAGAATCATCTCGGTATCTTCATAGATCGGTAGACTTGTGGACACTTGCTCAACTACTTCTCCAGTTGCACTTCCATTAGTGTCCTTTGATCTTGCTCTCTTGGAGGCCATTGATCTTGAACTACAAAGTGTCAGACAAACACCTGCTAGATCTGGAGACAAGGTAACATGCATGGTAAGAAATTTGTCAGCAAAAGTGGATTCATAGGCAAGGATTATGCAATTTCTTCTGGGAGGCTAGCTGATTGGCTGCTAGAACTACACAAAAGGCAGTCCTGGCTGTCTGGGGAGGCTGGCTCATTGCTAGATTTGAGCAATGCACAATCCATGCTGGCCTGCTCACTTCTAGAATTGCGAAATCTAGGTTGGCATGTTGGCTGCTAGAATTACACAATGCACAATTTCAGCTAGCAATGGTTGCAGGCCTAGTGACTGCATTGCAGAATTTTCTGGGCCAGCAGTCACTATCCGTCAGAATTGCACAATGCAATCCTAGAGCACAGATCCTGGGAATCAATGCACATTTCTTGAGAGGAAGACAGACCCTTCCTTCTCATGATTGTGGAATTCTGTCTTGGTGAGGCAGAGTCTAGGCCAAGGCTATCTAGACTCGCCGATGGGCAACTAAAAGAAAATGTGATGGTGAATGCATGGTGATACTGAGTGTAAGGATAAGAAAATGATTGTGCATGTAAACAATGAATCAAATATTCATAAAATGAAACAACTTGCATGTGGATGAAGTGGGTTGTTGAATTGGCAACTGTTCGTGCAAAACAGTTTCATGCATGCGATAACAATGAGATGCTAGCAAAAACTGAAATGGTGCTAGTACAAGCTAGTACGAATGTACACAAGAACAAGCATTCAAATAAATCAAGCAAACAACATGCACATAAGGAAAAAAACAAAAAGCAATATAAATGTTGCAAAAGACAGGTTAAGACCACTTACCCATGAATAGATGATCTCAATGTGTCGAAGAGTCCTAGATGTGTTGTGGGATGCCAGAGCTCCAAGATCGATATGAAGAAATGAGCTCTGAAGCATCAAATAAATAAATTTGAAGCTCATGATGTGCATGCTACAAATCTAGGAAAAAGCGACACTTAGAGGAAATATTCTAGAACAATCTCTGCTTGTAACCTCCGACTGCTAAAAATAGCTCCCTAAAATCTTGGGATTGTTTTTTCATGTTGCTTTTGCAATTCTGAAAAAGGAAGCCCATGCATGGAAGAAAATTTTTCTTGGTCCTGGGTGGAATCAGTCAAGCCAACTGCACATGCAAGAGCCTGCGCAACTACTAGAGAAAAATGCACATTTTTGGGTTGCAGATGGGTTGGCTTCCTAGGAGATTCCCACAATTTCTGGGCAGAGCAACTGACTATTGCCCAGGATTGCACAATTCCTGGGATGAGCAGCCCTACTGGGAGGGATTGCGAAATTTTATGGGTGAAGATTGATTGGCATATTTGTGTAATTCTAGAGCCCAGCAGGCTGCGAGACATAATTGTGCAATTTTAGGAGCGAAGGCTGCCCTCTGGAATTATGCAATTTCTCGAGGGAACTCCTCAGCTTGCAGCTGGACCAAGTCCAGAGAAACAACTTGTGAGGTGAATGAAAAAATCTTTGATCTACAGGCTGTCTTCCTGCAAGAAAATCAGTAAAGCTTGTGTATTGGACGAAGCAAGACATGTTGTTGTGAAAGGTTGGTAGGGAGGCTCCAAAATGAAGCTAAGGAAAAATTTTGGAGGGTGGTTGTTGCCGCTACAACACTTGGTGACACACTGGTAGAACTCTAGCCCTTTGAATGGACCTTATTCTTGAAAAACAAGTCTAACACCTCTCGAAGTATTGTTATGTTCACAGTTCGTTTGGGTTTCACACTAGCCTGATTGTAAGAAGTAGCATCTTCTAGGATCTTGGTCGATTGACATACATTCCAAACCAAGGAATCACAAATGTTTTGATTGGGGTTGAGGGGTATATTGGTGCAAAAGTAGCATGGCCATCAGAGTCTTAGTTTCATCTCGGTATTGCTCCACTGCAGGCGGGCCTGGTCAGTATTATGACGAAGTTAGGTAGGATGACAAGCATCACTCTGCTTCCAACGAGCCTAATCAGTATCCTAACGGTTAACTGCATCACTTCTCTGCGTAGTCAGCCTTTCTCTTCTTTCACCTTATTCATTTTTCATTTTTTCATTTTCACTTTTCATTTTTTTTAATTTTCATAACTTTGCATAGAACTTTTTCATTTTAGAGGAGGAAGAGGGATCCTGACTTATTGAGAGCAGAAGAGGTTGTTGATTTAGAGAAGTAGTTTATTATATACCTTTGGTGTGCTTGTTAAGGTTTCCCCCCTCACCCTACTCTACCTGACTGAGATGACAAGGGTTAACGAAAAACAACTGACTAGAGTAGGTGACACTAATTAGCGCTCAAGCGTTGTGTTTCTAGTAAGGTTCACTTTGAACAGTATGTATTTTACATCGACATATTATAGACTAAAAGTAACAAGTTCTTCATACATAGATAAGATGACAGATAACCAAGTAATGATAACTGCACAAGGTCTCTTATATTTTACCTAGCTTGTTTCAAGAGTCAGACATAGTTTCATGTGAGACTAACCTACGAACAAAAAAAACAAATGGACAACAAAGAAAAGCATAAGAAAAATCAAATGCGAAAGAAAAGTAAGCAAGCAAGTAGGAAAACAAACAAGCAAATCAAGCAAGCATGCAAGAAAACAAAATGAAAGCAAACACTACTCCTACACCTAAGCTAAAAGTGCATGGGTCCGATCACATGAAGTGATATTTTCAATGCGGCCATCAGTGCATTAGTTGACCCATGTTGTTGAAGGCTTGGTCTGCGAACAAGCTAGTTGTACGAACTAGTAGACAAGAAAGATATAACAATAAAGACAAACACACTTCATGTTTCAAAGTGTCCACAGGAAATAAGTGAGTGCAAGTACATGACATGTGGTTTGTGGACTTTTCACGGTGTTGTGTGACAATGCGTGCAACTTTGAAGCATACACATACTCTTGACTGTGACATGTGAGAAAAAAAAAGAAACCAATACAACTTGTACCACACATGTGTGATTGCAATGTAAGATTCCTCCAATGCATGAGTGATGGGGTTGTGCAGTTCGAGTGGAGGAAGCATGATAGTTTGTGAGATTGATCTTCAATGCATACAGATGATTGATGAGGAGCCTCAGGTGATTAAACAATTTCCTGATTGGAAGTGAAACCAACATCAAGACAACAAGGGTCTGACATAACCATTAGCTCAGGCTGAAGTGCCTCGACTGTCTGGGGGGTTTTGACTTCATCATCAGCTAGATCATCATAAATCAATGGCTTTGAAAAATAAACTGCAATAAAATCATGATCATGATCGAATATGGGAGTAAATGGATCACGATAGCCACGATCAGAAAAATCAATGATTTCATCGGCATCCTCATGATCTAATGAACCAAATAGAGGGGTAGATGAGAAGTGAACAAATTCTTCCTATGTCTTTCTGTAAAAGACAGATGAAAGGTTCAAGTGGATTTTGAATGAATAAATTATCCTCTCCGTTGTGAGGTAATGGACTGACATCCATTGTGTCCTGCGAATGATCAACAATGGGTACATACTTGGATGAAGATACACATGTGAAATCATGGATGGAAAGTTCATCAACAATGTCAGGGAAGAACGAAGGAAGCTCAGATAGAAGGGAGTCATCCTTCACTGACTGTTGATGCTCAAGCTCCAAGTCATACTCTTCATGAATGACAATGCATGTTGGTTGTGCATCACCAACTTTTTCAGTGGCTTGATGCTCTTTCACAACAAGTGTAGAGTTCAGAATGGAAGAACATAAGATAGTATCCTCCGGAGGAACAACCAAATATGAAGATGGAGTTTGTGGTACAAAATCAATATGACAACTTGATGGACTCACAGCGAAATTTGCATGAAAATTAAGCAAAGTAATGTTGGGAGAATGTAACAACTAAACATATGTGTGAACATGATATCCAATATCACTCTGTAGTGGTGGAGCTTTTTGATGAGGGGAGAGCGGACAATCACTTGTGACAGTGACCGTATCCATATATGATTACATAGCTCCATCACTAAATAATGTTGAGTGAGGATTGAGTTCAAAATTCTTCTTGGGACAATAATATTTCTTAAGACACTACTTGAATTGGTAGCAAAGGTAGAAAAATTTCATCTGGCTCTTCGAAGCTTGAAACTAAAAATCACGGAAGCACTGCCAAAAATCCATACGTGACATGAAGAGCCTTCCATTGTTGTAACAATTTTTGTTCAGCATGTTCTAGATCAAAATTATATAAAGTTTCTTCAATGAGATCACATAAGTTCTCAAGTGAGTGCATGCTGTCAGCCAATAGGCTGCACAACCATACATGTGGAGATTCGCAAAGTGTGTATGCAAGTAGTAGACTATCCTGTTCGTCTGAGCATCCATCTTCCTCATGAATCATTGAAATAAATTCATGTAAGAACTAAGTCTAGGGCACGTCGCTTTCACCATCATACTTGTATGTGGAGAAGAGATCGAAAAACTCACTCGTGACGGTAACATATTTGGCATGCAAAAAACATCACAGAGGGAGAAGAGTGAAATACTCCATGATAGATATGCAAAGATTTAAAATACGATTAGAGGACACATATTTTCATGTGGACCTCCTTCTAATGCCATAAATGTTGACAGTGCTGGACCCACCAACATGTCGGGGGATCTCCCTAGTAAGATGTCCGAATTTGACCTCAGACCATTTGGTGTAGGAGTCCCAACAGTGGGTCGTACGGTAATTCCCTGACTATGGTTTCACATAGAGGAAAGCAAGATGTCCCTATTGGTAGCAAGGGTGTGACAACTGCAATGAGTCAAGGAAGTTACGTGACATGTTCTAAAACATGGGGAGTAAGGTGAGTGCGTCCCTTAGAAACTTGTAATAGTACTCGACTTGGAAGGGAACGCACGAGAACAAATGCATCACGGGCTGGAAAGAAAGATAACGAGCAATCCAAAGTGATTTTTAAACCAAAAACACATCTACAACAAGATTCATACAATTTCATTCAAAATAGTTCATACACAAATGCTTAAGTTAAATAACATACATTGTAACAACAACTAGAATAGCCCAACTACAATAATAACATATGCATGAAAACGTGTTGCTTGTCTTATATTAAGAAGTGTAAGTTCCATTCATACAATACATCCATGTCCAATCACTAGTCCCAATAGTGGAATGTTACAGCCACAACTGCTTGCTCCTCCAAAGAGATATACTAGCTCTACATAGTGGAGAAGCTAAGGCATGTTACAATACCATCCAAGCTTTCTCTAAGAAAGTCCTATCGAAGCTTGGCTAACCAAAATCATTTACAATGAGTTATGAGAGACTATTTATAGGAAAGGGAGGGGTGACCCTCAACATTACCCTTTGCGACAGTTCATCTACCCTCATGACTCCACATCTACTCTATGATTGTTACATTCAACTATCGACACTTGAACTTACACATCACAAGACATTGCATTACAATGCACGTGTACCCATGTGAGACAAAATGGCTTGAGCAAGCCATGCAAGGCATCGCTATGACTCAGACAACTATGGGAAGTCCAAGTCTTCAAAATCCTTGTGATGATCGACAATAGCGAATTGATGCCAAGATCAGTAGTCTGTGATGGTATCCGTGTACTCCAAGTTGACATCTTTCTGGAACTTGACTCTTGCCTCCACAGCATCCAAGTACACAGCTCGGGCTCCTCTGTCCAACTCATCTAAAACCATGCACATCATTGTCTTTAGTGCGACCGAAACAACAACATACTTGTGCATGATGTCCACACTCATTGGCAAGTCTAGGTTCATGGCTATGCACATAAACTCATCAAAGTACAAGTCAAGCTCTATTAGGAGCTATGCCTTTGTCTTTGCTTAAGTGAGAGTCCGAATAGATGGGATTGCATGTGTGTGCACCACAAAATCCATACTCTTTAATACACATGCAAGGGAAGCCTGTAGACTAGTGATGAGTCGCAAGAGCTCTTCATAGTTCTGGATCTAACTCTGGATGTGTTCCTCCAGTACAACTGCTCTGGGCTTCATCATCTTAGGCAAGTGAAGCATGGCTCCCTTGAATCTCATCATCCATTTTTTCATGTAATGAACAACATCATGCACATTTGACAAGATACGTGCTCTTTTAGCACATCGCTGTTATCATCTGTTGAGATGGACGACTGCCTTATGCACGGTAAAAAACTTGGAATACAACGCCCACATGAATGTGTCAAGGGATAACACTTCATCTATTATTTCCTTCCTAAATTATTCTTGGGCGGATGATGTAACCAATTCTCCTCCCTACTTGGCTGTTTGTAGCTCCTTCGCCATTCACTTGTTCTTATCTATTAGAAATCAAACACTTGAGCTAGTGGCTTCGACGTAAGCTCTGGTAGCATTAGCCAATGTTGTTGGATGTTTGAGCAAATCAAACATGATCACTCATTCATCATACTATGCAGAAGATGTATGATATTATGGAGTCGACAATTTGTGAGATTGCAAAACTCTATGCTGAGACTCGTCGAATGAGATGTTGTGCATCTCTCCTTCTGGCTGATCTCCAAGGATCTCAATGTCTCCTTGGTCGCTTAGGACTTTCTCTAATTCTTGTCGCTCCATATCCATATCCATTTGTTCAAGTGCTCACTCTATCTCATGAGCGATGTCCTACTCCTCTGATGGCTCCCACTATTTGCCTGATGCTAGCTATTCTGATCAGTCCACTACTAGTATGGGCACTGTTTCATCCGTCTGCACAAGTTGTGCTCCTTGCTATACCTGTTCTTGCTACTCTTTCCTCTCTTGTTTGTGCATCTCCTATTCCTTCCATAGTTTCTCCTTCAACTCATGCAGCTACTTCTCCATATCCTCGATTCTCTATTTCTCTCTCTTCCTTTGCGCATTTTTCTTTTCACGCTATTGCCTCTTTGTCTCTATAGCCATAGCTTCTTTCTCCATAAGTGGATCTACTCGGAACTTGTAGCTTTTCTCTTCCTCCATGCGATCGAAAATCATCCTCTTTCCCTTCTTGCACACTCGTATGTTCACCTATGTTGCTATTGTTGCTTCTGGTTCTGTCCAGGATGTTGATTCATGTTTCTTCGCTAACCATTACACAGCGAAGCTAACAGGCTCATTGATTCTAGAGGAGTTGTAACAATATCTCCATGGGTGCTCTTCCACCCAATGACATGCCCTGTGGATCTAGTTGAAATATGCTCTCACGGAGTGATCTTTCATAAGACAATCTGAGTCATATGGATTGTCACTTCAGAGGTCGAATAAATAATTCATCTTCTTTTCTTTGACATCCACATGATTGAAACTCTGGATCTCATATAACCAAATGTGTATCAGAAGAGTGGGCTAAGGTGCCTTCTTCATCCGGTGCAACCTAGCTTTCAAGCCTGTTGAGATGTGATATGCTAATTCCTGCATGACGATTATGTCCAAGGAAAACTTTGGCAGAACATGTGGAGGATTCTCTATGCTATACATTTGTATGAAGGTGTTGGATGGTCAGGCATACCAATCAACAATGTCTATCAGTGCCTCCATTACTGCCTTTGACATGCAGAGTGGATCCTGTTCAAATATCATATTGTAAACCGAGGTGACAAAATGATCGAATAGCCATGTGATAACTCCTTTGAAGCTACATTCAGATAACATCTTACAATAAGTGTTCACGGTAGTCTCTATCAGTGTCCGTGCCCACTTCAAACCCAAGAACTCCTATCAAGCACAGATTCCATCCAAGATGTAGGCAGACATGTAGATTTCTACTTACATACCTTTTGGTGGCTTTCAAGACCTTGATACCTACTCCTTTAGCTGATGATCCAACATGCCGGACCCATTACATGCTTTGCCCTCTCCAGCCAGTTGGTCTAGCGCGACCACCCAACACTGTGGGAAGGCTTTCATGCTTTCTTGGCCATACAATGAACATGAAAAAATTACCAAGTATTGATATGCATTCCAAGTATATTTATCTTGTAGACCTGGTTGGGTGTCATCCTAAATTTAGCTGGCTCCTTGACCTAGTTATTAAAAATGTCTTTGGATTTGGAATTGATGCTAGGTATGCTAAACAGAGTCTCCATGATGGTCACGAGCTCCCACATCTGATACATCTCATCACAATCCTGTGCCCTAAAGGTAGCAACCTTCATCCCGCTGACACTCCTCAGTTTCATCATCTCAGGATCAGTGTGTGAGACGATCCAATGCATCATGTCTGGTGAATGGGAACACGGGATACCTGCATGCAATCCAGTACAATCCAAAGTTGTGGACATTCACATACACCTGATGGTCTTCGAGGCCTTCCCCAAAATGTGACTGCAAATGCATCATGGACCTCTTGCCATATCATCTTGATGTTCTTGTCTAGAATCAGCTTCATATCTTCATAGATTAGTAGACTTGTGGACACTTGCTCAATTGCTTCTCCAGTTGCACTTCCGTCAGTGTCTTTTGATCCTTCTCTCTTGGAGGCCATTGATCCTAAAGTACAAAGTGGCGGACAAACACATACTAGATCTAGAGACAAAGCGACATGCTGGCAAGAAATCTGTCAGTAGAAACCAAAGCAAACTTGAGGAAAGACATGTAACATACCTGGATATTGATAGGAAAGGATTGCACAATTTCTTCTAGGAGGTTGGCTAACTAGCTGCAGGAATTGCACGAAAGGAAGTCTAGGATATCTGGGGAGGCTGGATGGTTGTTGGATTTGCACAATGTGTAATTGAGGCTAGCCTACTGGCTGGTAGAATTGCACAATGTGAAATTACAAATGGCAGTGGTTGCATGCTCAGTGACTACATTGCGCAATTTTATGGGGCAGTAGTCATTGTCCCTCATAGTTCTACAATGAAAGCCTACAGGATATTTCCTAGGAAGAAATGTGCATTTTCGAAGAGGAAGATAAGGCCTTCCTTCTCAAGATTGCACAATGTTGTCTTGGTGAGGCAAATTCCGGGCTAAGGCTTCCCAAACCTGCTAACAAGCAACTGAAATCAAATGTGATGGTGAATGTATGGCGATAATGAGTTTAAGAAGAAGCAAATGATCATGCATGCAAACAGTGAATGAAAGATTTAGAAAATGAAACGACATGTATGTGGGTGAATTGGGTCGCTGAATCGACGACCGTTCGTGCAAAACAATTTCATGCATGCGACATCAATGAGATGCTAACAAAAACTAAAACGATACTAGTACAAGCTAGTATGCATGTAAATAATAGTAAGCATTCAAATAAATCAAGAAAACAACGCTCACACAAGTGAAAACACCAAAAGAAACAGAAATGTTGTAAAAGACAAGTTAAGACCACTTACTCGTGAATAGCTGACTTGGATGTGGTTAAGAGTGCTAAATGTGTTGTGGGATGTCAAAGCTACAAGATCAAATGTGAAGAAATAATTTCTAAATCATCGAATAAATAAGTTTGAAGCTCATGCCATGGATGCCACAAATCTAGGAAAAATCGACAAGTCTTAGAGGAAATATTCTAGAACAATCTTTTCATGCAACCTCTAGCTCCTAAGAATAGCTCCCTAAAATCTAGGGATGCCTTTTTCATGTTGCTTTTTCTATTATGGGAAAAAGCACACCATGGATGTAAGTCAAGTTTTCTTGGTCCCAAGTGGAATCATTCAAGCCAACTGCACATGCAAGATCTTGCTCAACAGTTGGGAAAAAATGTGGATTTCTGGGAGGGGACTGGGTTAGCTGCCCAGGGGATTTGCACAATTTTTGGGTAGAGCAGTTGACTATTGCCTAAGATTGCACAAATTCTGTACTG
Source organism: Pinus tabuliformis (assembly GCA_031772625.1). NCBI lineage: Eukaryota > Viridiplantae > Streptophyta > Pinopsida > Pinales > Pinaceae > Pinus > Pinus tabuliformis. Next base: position 872,693,555 of record CM062812.1, read on the forward strand.
AGTAGCCCTGCTGGGAGGAATTGCGTAATTTTTTGGGTGAAGCTTGATTCACAGATTTGCTCATTTCTGAGCCCAACAGGCCGCGAGAGAAAATTTTGCAATTTCTAGAGGGAAGACATGTTTCCAGCCAGAATTGCGTAATTTCCTGAGTGAGTTGCTGGGCCTGGAACTTGACCAAGTCCAGAGAAATAACTTATGAGGGGAATCCAATAATATTTGATGGATAGGTTGTCTTTCTACAAGAAAAACACTGAAGCTTGTGTACTGGACAAAGCAAAGACATCCTTCTATGAAAAGTTGGTAGGGAGGCTCCAAAACGAAGCTAAGGAAAAATATTGGAGGGTGGTTGTAGCCGCTACAACATCATCATATCTACATCTAAAAGGGATGCAAGCCTTTGAGCCATCCTCAGAGAAGGATGAACACAACTCTTAAGTACATTATGAAAGAGGAATTACAAATGCTATTGGATGCAAGGTTCATATACCCCATCTCAAATAGTTAGTGGGTGTGCCCACTCATTTTAGTACCCAAGAAAAATGGGAAGTGGATAATTTGTGTTGCCTACTAAGAGCTTAACAAGGCTACAAAGATGGACCATTTCACTTTTCCCTTCATTGACCATGTCCTAGATGGCCTTGCAGGGAAGAAATGATTATCCTTCCTAGATGGATTTACTAGGTACAACCAAATACAGATCAACCCTCATGACCAAGATAAGACCACATTCACATGTGCTTGGGGTTCCTTTACCTATAGGGTCCTTCCATTTGGTTTGTGAAATGCCCCTGCTACCTTCTGGAGGGTAATTCTAAGTATTTTTGCTGAACTTCTTCATGACACTATTGAGATATACATGGATTAGTTCACTCATTATGGATGTGACTTCTAGGAAGCTCTTTCTAATCTTTGCAAAGTCTTAAAGAAATGCAATGAAGTGAATCTTTCATTGAGTCCTGAGAAATGCAATTTTTTTATGAATGCTGGGGCTATCCTTAGCCATTCCATATCCAAGGACAGGACATAGGTTGACCAAAATAAAATTTCCATTATTAAAAGGGTCTCTATCCCTAAAAAGCAAGTAGATGTCTCAAGCTTCCTTGGATTAGTTGGGTATTATAGAAGTTTTATTAAAGAATTTACTAAAATGGCTTCACCTTTGTTTGGACTACTAGCTAAAGATTAAAACTTTTGTTGGACAAACAACTTTCAAGAGGCCTTCAAAGTGCTAAAAGGAAATTTGACTACTGCAACCATCCGTAGAGGCCCCAACTAGGTTTTACCTTTCTATATACACACAAATGCATCAGATAAAGTTGTGGGGGTTTACCTAGGACAAGTGGAAGACAGGTTGCATTATGCTATCTATTTCATCAGTAAGAAACTTTCTAAAGTTTAGTTAAATTATACAATCATTGAAAAGGAACTATTGCTTGTGGTACATTCTTTGAACACATTTAGGAATTACATCACTAGTTATCAAAATTTTGTTAAGTCTAACATTTCCTGCAAAAATGGAAGATATGGTAGATGATCAACCCCCATATGAACACCTCTTTTCCATCTCAGTGCTCTCCCCTTAGTTGGCTGATATAGCCAACTACTTAGTTGCTGGGAGGTTCCCTCCTAATCTATCTTGCAAGGAGAAAAGCAATATTGTTAGGAAAAGTGCCCCATTCACTTGGACTGGGGGAAATCTTTTCAAGTTGGGGCTAGAATAGATCTTGAGGAGATATCTTAAGGAAGAGGAGGTCTTTGGAATCTTCATAGCATGTCACGATGGACCATTGTCAAGGCCATTTTTCTACTAAGAGAAAAATTGTTGTACTGTTTTCTTCTCAAAGGTGTACGAAAAGAGAACACTTAATATTGTGTATGACAAGCAATCTCAATAATATAAATGGCTGCTAAACATGCTAGATCTGCAGCAACTAATAGAAACAAAACCTACCAACATCCTGATCTATGCCACAATCATCATTAAACAACAATGAAATAGAAATAATAACTCCAATAATCCAATGGAAACCAGATATACAAAGAATAGATTTTATTATAGCACCTATGAAGGGAACAAATAAATGTTACTAGCCCCCCTCTATGGGATGGGTTCTTGGCTATCCTCAAACATCTTCAGCTTGTGTAGAGTCGCTCTCCTCTATAATGTGTAAACCGAGCGAATAAAATGTTTGAGATCAATTGGAACACAAATGGAAAGAAAAATGGTGTACGACAATGATAATATTCAGAGTTACAGTAATGAGTGCAACAATGAAAGTAATAAAAAGGGTAATAATTAATGGAAAGCCCTTCTATTTATAACAAAATATTGAGTTATCCTAGAATAATGAGAAATAATAAAATATTATTAACCCCATTCTTGGAATAAACACTTAGAATATCTTGTTATATTTTGTTAGGAGGGAAAAAGTATTTGAACTTTTATTTAGAAATAATAAATAAATAAATAAATGATTTATTTATCATCTCAAGAAATTGGTTAAGGAATAATAAACAAATAATGACTTATTTAATTATTCCTAAGGCATCTAGTCGAATTTGACGAGGAATAATAAATAATTAGTGATTAGTTAATTATTCCTAGAGAAAAATAAGATAATTAATAATTTATCTCTTGATTTTTCATAATTGGGTCAAATATGACAAGGAATAATAGTTGAATAATAGTTTAATGAATTATTCCTAGAACAAAAATAAATAAATAGTGATTTATTGAATTATTCTTCATGAGTTTAATTATAAATTACTTAACAAAGGTGGTTTATTACGCCGTAAGGGGTTTCCCTCTGAGATCCATCCCCCATTTTTCCTACGTGTCCTCCTCTGACGCCGTACGATGAGATGTTAGACGATTACAAACACCAGAACCGTCGATCAAAAATGTCACTGAGGCGGTGCAGTCCGGGTAATGAAGAGCGCGGAGTGCCAATCGCCATTCCACATACCGATATTTCTTCCTCTGTTACTCCGGTTTACTGTGTAAATAATATATTCTTCCACATTCTGCGCTGAAAATGGTGTCAAACGACAAGGCCTCCGTCACGAAGGAGCTCAACGATAAGCACAGAAAGGTAAAGCTTCAAGGTCTCATGTTTTTTCTTTGAATAGTTCCGAAAATGTAGTGTGGATTTTGATTTATCTGTAAATGGGCCGAAAGCCCTGGAATTTGCCATCTTATGAAGGATTAATCGGCTGGGTTTCTTAGAAATCAAGTATTTTATTGTCGCCGACCGTAATTTTGAACGGTCTTTGTCGAATTTCGATAATTTAGGCCATAGATCTTCTCTTAGATTCCCGGTCTCGACGATCCTGGGCTCGAATTCTTCTTTTTTGGGAGGATTTCTGTTATCTAGGGCCTGAAATTGTGTTGTTAGGGTTTCTTCTCATTTAGGTTTGTTTCTGTCGATACGCACACTTCCACGGAGATTGCTTTTGTGCCAAAGTAATCCCAATAATATTTCATTGGAATATTAGGTGGTCGTCGTCATCTTTTTAATTGTTGGTTTTGGGGTATGCATTTCCGCCATGAGTTGTCCCTTTGATCACCCGCGTGATCCGTCTCTCTTATGACTTTCTTCTTGGTTAGTTGGACGAGGATCAATTTAAGTCATAAACTTAATTGCAAGTGCAAGCGTGGTTGGGAAATTGGCAACTTTTGACTGGAAAATTTGTTGGTCAAAATGTTGAGTTTATCGGAACGATTTCATGGAAAAAAATGTCGCTGGAGAGCGGGTTAAGTATACATCTCAGAAGCTGTGCCCTGACAGGATTTTTACACATTTTGGAATCTGATTCCTTTGGACAAAGCATGAAGAATTGTAAAGTTCCATTTTAAAGAAACGCTTCAGGTCATTCCTTTTTCTTTCAATGGAATCAATCAATTTTTATTTGCTAAGCGAAACAATTTTGTTCTGTTTTCATACGATTTTAAGGCAATTTCAATTCTTGTTCTTGGCAACTGTTTTAAGGCAATTTCAATTCTTGTTCTTGGCTCTTGACAAATACTTATACCTCTGGATTTTGAGTAGACCATACTCTTCAGATCATAAAAAAAATACTTTTAACAAATACTTATGCTTCTGGATCTGGAGTGACTTACGTATTTAGAAAAATAAACTCTTAACTCATATTAACCAATCATAAGCAAAATCAAAACCTATTCTGGGCGTACTCGAGTTTAGGGAATTCGTGGAATAACATTTATATGTGTTTATTTTTGAAATTTTAGAAACACATACTTCAGCCATTTCTGGCTTGTGGCATGCCATACAACATCCATTTTTCTTTACAGTATGCAGGTCATTTCAAAAGCGTCTATTGCAGGAGTTGCTATTAAATCTATTGTGTTTCCTTGCAGATTTTATTTGATGACAGTCACTGGAATATAGCCACAGGAAAGCGTGTAGGCCTGCAAACTGTATTGGTAAGACTATAACTTTCTAAATGGGATATGAGGCTTTTGTAAGATCGTTTAATTGGTCCAATCTTCTCCAAATTCAATATTGGTGTTCACTGTCATCATCAGGTGTGAACTTCAGTCCGAACAAAGGAATCATGTTTTCCCCTTGAAAGTATTCACAACAACATTAGAGAAGCTCTGCCTGAGATATGGGAAGAAAAAGATGTAGAGAGCACCAAAAATGTTGTGCGTTCAAGACTAGCAAGTGCAACTATTGAAACTGTTGTCACTGCATAATCCATACCCTCATTGAATAAGGGAATGGTGGACTCGACTAATCCCTTTGGAGCGTTTGTCTCTGGTTAGAGGAAACTCCAATTATCGGTAGTCTTTAAGTTTAAGATTTAAGTTTAAGCTAAACAATTTTTGATAAAAGAAAAATTACAATAAATTCCATTGATTTGACTTGCATTGTTTACATTGTTTGGAATACCATATATTGCTTTTGGTAAAAAACAGTGTCTTTCTTCACCCACTGGAATCAAATATTTCTTATACAATTTTTTTCATGGAGGATTTCGATATGAGAATCTTAAACCAGACCCTGTGCTGAAGAACTTGTTATTAAGCATGCCTGAGAAGAAAATTGTAAGATCATATGGATCCCTTCAAATTCTTTATATGATGATAGCACATGATGAAGTCCTAGGTTTTATTTGGAAATATATAAACATACTTCTCAACCTTTTGTAACTTTGTTGTGTAAAACAGATATTTACAAACAATGAAAAAGTTTATGTTAAAGGTCCTTAACAAGCTAGGGTTGGATGATTACTTTGAAGGCATAATATGCTTTGAGACACTTAACCCTCTTTCAGAAATTACTGAAAGCAATAATGACTTGGATATGCCCACTGATAACTCTACAACCCTGAAGGCACCCATAATTTTTAAGCCCTCAAAAGAGGCCATGAAGCAGGCTCTTCACCTTGCAAATGTTGATCCACAAAGAACGGTATGGGACTAAATATTTTGATGGCCACTTTCTTTCAGCTATCCTTTTTTTCATGAAAATGAATTATATAATCCATTAGCAATCAATATAGGTCTACATTAAGATTGACTCATCTAGGTAAAATAGAAATTTTATACCAAATCTCCCTTGGTTCACAAATAAGGATAGCTAGCATCTGTGCTTTGGCCCAGTGTGAGGGCCTAGGGGTGTCTATACGTTTTCTAAAAATGGCCATCTTGGCTAAGATCTGCTTTCAACAATACCCACAGAGAGTGGATACACCATCGCTTATGCTAAAGACAAATGGATTGAAATGAAATACAAAACAAGGAAGCTTGATCGCCCTTCTCATAGCATAAACATCCATACATCATACTTCAGAAATCAGAAAGATTTATTTTTTGGAAATATGAATAATATTAGTTATCACTTGTGTTATTTGGGAATGTAGGTGAAATTATCACTATATACCAAGAAAACCATACCATTTTGAATTATCTGCTGTGATAAATGGTTGATAATGGTGTGTAAGAAGCTGAGTTTTAACTCTGCTGATGATTTACAGTAAGGAGTTAGGCTTTAACTCTTGACAAATACTTATACCTCTGGATGTTGAGTAGACCATACTCTTCAGATCATAAAAAAAAATACTTTTAACAAATACTTATGCTTCTGGATCTGGAGTGACTTACGTATTTAGAAAAATAAACTCTTAACTCATATTAACCAATCAGAAGCAAAATCAAAACCTATTCTGGGCGTACTCGAGTTTAGGGAATTCGTGGAATAACATTTATATGTGTTTATTTTTGAAATTTTAGAAACACATACTTCAGCCATTTCTGGCTTGTGGCATACCATACAACATCCATTTTTCTTTACAGTATGCAGGTCATTTCAAAAGTGTCTATTGCAGGAGTTGCTATTAAATCTATTTTGTTTCCTTGCAGATTTTATTCGATGACAATCACTGGAATATAGCCACAGGAAAGCGTGTAGGCCTGCAAACTGTATTGGTAAGACTATATCTTTCTAAATGGGATATGAGGCTTTTGTAAGATCGTTTAATTGGTCCAATCTTCTCCAAATTCAATATTGGTGTTCACTGTCATCATCAGGTGTGAACTTCAGTCCGAACAAAGGAATCATGTTTTTCCCTTGAAAGTATTCACAACAACATTAGAGAAGCCCTGCCTGAGATATGGGAAGAAAAAGATGTAGAGAGCACCAAAAATGTTGTGCGTTCAAGACTAGCAAGTGCAACTATTGAAACTGTTGTCACTGCATAATCCATACCCTCATTGAATAAGGGAATGGTGGACTCGACTAATCCCTTTGGAGCGTTTGTCTCTGGTTAGAGGAAACTCCAATTATCGGTAGTCTTTAAGTTTAAGATTTAAGTTTAAGCTAAACAGTTTTTGATAAAAGAAAAATTACAATAAATTCCATTGATTTGACTTGCATTGTTTACGTTGTTTGGAATACCATATATTGCTTTTGGTAAAAAACAGTGTCTTTCTTCACCCACTGGAATCAAATATTTCTTATACAACTTTTTTCATGGAGGATTTCCATATGAGAATCTTAAACCAGACCCTGTGCTGAAGAACTTGTTATTAAGCATGCCTGAGAGGAAAATTGTAAGATCATATGGATCCCTTCAAATTCTTTATATGATGATAACACATGATGAAGTCGTAGTTTTATTTGGAAATATATAAACATACTTCTCAACCTTTTGTAACTTTGTTGTGTAAAACAGATATTTACAAACAATGAAAAAGTTCATGTTAAAGGTCCTTAACAAGCTAGGGTTGGATGATTACTTTGAAGGCATAATATGCTTTGAGACACTTAACCCTCCTTCAGAAATTACTGAAAGCAATAACGACTTGGATATGCCCACTCATAACTCTACAACCCGGAAGGCACCCATAATTTGTAAGCCCTCAAAAGAGGCCATGAAGCAGGCTCTTCACCTTGCAAATGTTGATCCACAAAGAACGGTATGGGACTAAATATTTTGATGGCCATTTTCTTTCAGCTATCCCTCTTTTCATGAAAATGAATTATATAATCCATTAGCAATCAATATAGGTCTAAATTAAGATTGACTCATCTAGGTAAAATAGAAATTTTATACCAAATCTCCCTTGGTACACAAATAAGGATAGCTAGCATCTGTGCTTTGGCCCAGTGTGAGGGCCCAGGGGTATCTATACGTTTTTTAAAATGGCCATCTTGGCTAAGATCTGCTTTCAACAATTACCACAGAGAGTGGATACACCATCGCTTATGTTAAAGACAAATGGATTGAAATGAAATACAAAACAAGGAAGCTTGATTGCCCTTCTCATAACTTAAACATCCATACATCATACTTCAGAAATCAGAAAGATTTATTTTTTGGAAATATGAATAATATTAGTTATCACTTGTGTTATTTGGGAATGTAGGTGAAATTATCACTATATACCAAGAAAACCATACCATTTTGAATTATCTGCTGTGATAAATGGTTGATAATGGTGTGTAAGAAGCTGAGTTTTAACTCTGCTGATGATTTACAGTAAGGAGTTAGGCTTTAACTCTTGACAAATACTTATACCTCTAGATTTTGAGTAGACCATACTCTTCAGATCATAAAAAAAATACTTTTAACAAATACTTATGCTTCTGGATCTGGAGTGACTTACGTATTTAGAAAAATAAACTCTTAACTCATATTAACCAATCAGAAGCAAAATCAAAACCTATTCTGGGCGTACTCGAGTTTAGGGAATTCATGGAATAACATTTATATGTGTTTATTTTTGAAATTTTAGAAACACATACTTCAGCCATTTCTGGCTTGTGGCATACCATACAGCATCCATTTTTCTTTACAGTATGCAGGTCATTTCAAAAGCGTCTATTGCAGGAGTTGCTATTAAATCTATTGTGTTTCCTTGCAGATTTTATTTGATGACAGTCACTGGAATATAGCCACAGGAAAGCGTGTAGGCCTGCAAACTGTATTGGTAAGACTATATCTTTCTAAATGGGATATGAGGCTTTTGTAAGATCGTTTAATTGGTCCAATCTTCTCCAAATTCAATATTGGTGTTCACTATCATCATCAGGTGTGAACTTCAGTCCGAACAAAGGAATCATGTTTTCCTCTTGAAAGTATTCACAACAACATTAGAGAAGCCCTGCCTGAGATATGCGAAGAAAAAGATGTAGAGAGCACCAAAAATGTTGTGTGTTCAAGACTGGCAAGTGCAACTATTGAAACTGTTGTCACTGCATAATACATACCCTCATTGAATAAGGGAATGGTGGACTCGACTAATCCCTTTGGAGCGTTTGTCTCTGGTTAGAGGAAACTCCAATTATCGGTAGTCTTTAAGTTTAAGATTTAAGTTTAAGCTAAACAGTTTTTGATAAAAGAAAAATTACAATAAATTCCATTGATTTGACTTGCATTGTTTACGTTGTTTGGAATACCATATATTGCTTTTGGTAAAAAACACTATCTTTCTTCACTCGCTGGAATCAAATATTTCTTATACAATTTTTTTCATGGAGGATTTCCATATGAGAATCTTAAACCAGACCCTGTGCTGAAGAACTTGTTATTAAGCATGCCTGAGAGGAAAATTGTAAGATCATATGGATCCCTTCAAATTCTTTATATGATCATAACACATGATGAAGTCGTAGTTTTATTTGGAAATATATAAACATACTTCTCAACCTTTTGTAACTTTGTTGTGTAAAACAGATATTTACAAACAATGAAAAAGTTCATGTTGCAAAGGTCCTTAACAAGCTAGGGTTGGATGATTACTTTGAAGGCTTAATATGATTTGAGACACTTAACCCTCCTTCAGAAATTACTGAAAGCAATAATGACTTGGATATACCCACTGATAACTCTACAACCCGGAAGGCACCCATAATTTGTAAGCCCTCAAAAGAGGCCATGGAGCGGGCTCTTCACCCTTTTTCATGAAAATGAATTACATAATCCATTAGCAATCAATATACGTCTACATTAAGATTGACTCATCTAGGTAAAATAGAAATTTTATACCTAATCTCCCTTGGTACACACTAGCATCTGTGCTTTGGCCCAATGTCAGGGCCTAGGGGTATCTATACATTTTCTAAAAATGGCCATCTTGGCTAAAATCTGGAGAGTTAATTCTCATTTTAATGTAAAAACTTTCCCCAGGGTGAATGCCTTATTGTCTTTTGAAAAGTTGTGCTACAGTGGTATTTTGACAAGAAAGAGATGCATGTTACTCTGATCATGTCACATATACTTCGCAATTACCCACCTTTCTCTGTACACAATCCTTCAACAAAGAGGATCTAGAAAGAGAATATTGTGTTCAGCAATAATTTCGTCCCAAAACATAAAGCTTAAGGTGTGTGCCAGATATGTTTAAACAAGGCATGCTTGTTAGTTTGATCACATCCCACATAATGCTCAATTATAGTTCTATTCCCAAATTATAGCCCCATTTCAGTAGAGACGAGCTACAAAGGGACTGTTGTACTGAATCATAATCTAGCCTTAAAACAATCTGGCAACCTGCAATTAGACATCACATACTTCAGCCATTTCTGGCTTGTGGCATACCATACAACATCCATTTTTCTTTACCGTATGCAAGTCATTTCAAAAGCGTTTATTGCAGGAGTTGCTATTAAATCTATTGTGTTTCCCTGCAGATTTTATTTGATGTCAGTCACCGGAATATAGCCACAGAAAAGCGTGTAGGCCTGCAAATTGTAGTGGTAAGACTATATCTTTCTAAATGGGATATGAGGCTTTTGTAAGCTCGTTTAATTGGTCCAATCTTTTCTTAATTTAATATTGGTGTTCACTGTCATCATCAGGTGTGAACTTCAGTCCGAACAAAGGAATCGTATTTTTCCCTTGAAAGTATTCACAACATTAGAGAAGCCCTGCCTGAGATATGGGAAGAAAAAGATGTAGAGAGCACCAAAAATGTTGTGCGTTCAAGACTAGCAAGTGCAACTATTGAAACTGTTGTCACTGCATAATCCATACCCTCATTGAATAAGGGAATGGTGGGCTCGACTAATCCCTTTGGAGCATTTGTCTCTGGTTAGAGGAAAATCCAATTATCTGTAATCTTTAAGTTTAAGATTTAAGTTTTAGCTAAACAGTTTTTGATAAAACCAAAATTACAATAAATTCCTTTGATTTGACTTGCATTGTTTACGTTGTTTGGAATATACCATATATTGCTTTTGGTAAAAAATAGTGTCTTTCTTCACTCACTGGAATCAAATATTTCTTATACAATTTTTTTCATGGAGGATTTCCATATGAGAATCTTAAACCAGACCCTGTGCTGAAGAACTTGTTATTAGGCATGCCTGAGAGGAAAATTGTAAGATCATATGGATCCCTTCAAATTCTTTATATGATGATAGCACATGATGAAGTCCTAGGTTTTTTTGGAAATATATAAACATACTTCTAAACCTTTTGTAACTTTGTTGTGTAAAACAGATATTTACAAACAATGAAAAAGTTCATGTTGCAAAGGTCCTTAACAAGCTAGGGTTGGACGATTACGGCCGAGGGGTATCTATACGTTTTGTAAAAATGGCCATCTTGGCTAAAATCTGGAGAGTTAATTCTCATTTTAATGTAAAAACTTGCCCCACGGTGAATGCCTTATTGTCTTTAGAAAAGTTGTGCTACAGTGGTATTTTGACAAGAAAGAGATGCATGTTACTCTGATCATGTCACATATACTTCGCAATTACCCACTTCTCTCTGTACACAATCCTTCAACAAAGAGGATCTAGAAAGAGAATATTGTGTTCAACAATAATTTCGTCCCAGAACATAAAGCTTAAGGTGTGTGCCAGATATGTTTAAACAAGGCATGCTTGTTAGTTTGATCACATCCCACATAATGCTCAATTATAGTTCTGTTCCCAAATTATAGCCCCTTTTCAGTAGAGAGGAGCCACAAAGGGACTGTTTGTACTGAATCATAATCTAGCCTCAAAACAGTCTGGCAACCTGCAATTAGACATCACATACTTTATTCATTTCTGGCTTGTGGCATACCATACAACATCCATTTTTCTTTACCGTACCCAGGTCATTTCTAAAGCGTCTATTGCAGGAGTTGCTATTAAATCTATTGTTTTTCTCTGCAGATTTTATTTGATGACAGTCACCGGAATATAGCCACAGGAAAGCGTGTAGGCCTGCAAACTGTATTGGTAAGACTATATCTTTCTAAATGGGATATGAGGCTTTTGTAAACTCATTTAATTGGTCCAATCTTTTCTTAATTTAATATTGTCATCATCAGGTGTGAACTTCAGTCCGAACAAAGGAATCATATTTTTCCGTTGAAAGTATTCACAACATTAGAGAAGCCCTACCTGAGATGTGGGAAGAAAAAGATGTAGAGAGCACCAAAAAAGTTGTGTGTTCAAGACTAGCAAGAGCAACTATTGAAACTGTTGTCACTGCATAATCCATACCCTCATTGAATAAGGGAATGGTGGACTCGACTAATCCCTTTGGAGCGTTTATCTCTGGTTAGAGGAAACTCCAATTATCTGTAATCTTTAAGTTTAAGAGTTAAGTTTTAATTAAACAGTTTTTGATTTGACTTGCATTGTTTACGTTGTTTGGAATACCATATATTGCTTTTGGTAAAAAACAATGTCTTTCTTCACTCACTGGAATCAAATATTTCTTATACAAATCTAACAATGGACATAGAGCATGTATATTTATACCTGTGTGTTGGAAATACTATTTTATACTTTAATGTTTATTATTTTTGTTTTATTATTATTACTTGAATTTCTTTTTAACAAGTGGTTGTGTTTCTTTTGGTTTCAGTGAAAGTATGGGCTCCAATGTTGGCTCTCTTATCATGGAGTATAATTCATCTTTGATAATTTTTCAATTATTAAATTAGGTTAGTCAATTGTTTAAACTATTAAATTTATTTCAAAAAAAAATTGTTACTTTATAGGTTAGACACTGGCTTGAAATATTAAACTTATTTCAAAATGTTTTTGTTACTTTATAGATAAGGTGTAGATTTCTTGGCTCTATGATGAAAATAATGAAGGGAAAATACATGTTAATCTGTTGCTTGTGCTTTTTGATGGAAGTTCTGTAATGCATGACTGAAAATACATGGTGAGAGAAAAATACATATTATGCTAATTGAGGAATGTTTTTCGCTTGTCAAACTTATAGTATTGAATTTAACACACTAACACTTTACAACTATGAACTAACAATATTCATGATGAAAATAGCAATATGGAAGATTTATCTGCATAATAAAAAAGACAATATGGGAGATTCCAATCACGTTCCAAGACATTTTTTAAAATGTGGATGTGACAAAAAGTTGTTGTGGAAGGTGTTTTGTTTGTATATGGGAAATTTCTTGATCATTGTGTATAATCCTAATGTTGATAGATGTGTCTACTCACTGGTTCCAGTTAATGGGGCATTGATTTGAGCGTTCAATATATTTTTATTCTTTATCAAAGTATCCTTTTGTTGTATTTGTGTTCTTCAATTTATGCCTTACGGCGTTTCCTTTGCAACATTTGGTGCAAATGCTAGTTAAGTAATTTCTCAAAGTGAAAACAATTTTACTATGGTAAAACTTGCTTTACATGTTGTAGTTCTATCCATCTAGTAAATTAGGCTAGATGATCAATTTTTTGGTGATAACAACAACCTTCAAGGTTCTACATGCAGGTTGCTATTGGCCCTCTCTACATTAAGATGAAAGAAGATACACCACCAGGTGTGATCACTGCCAAAGGATGGTAAGGGTACACCTAAGGATGAAATTCCCTTATAACCTCAAGAGACTCTAGAGCCATTTGAGAAATGGGGAGTGGAATTCAATGGACCCATTGATCCCCCATCAAGACAGAAGAAGAGTATCATTGTGTGCACTAATGACCAAAGGGGATAAAACAAAGACATTTAAGGAAACAACTAAGAAGAAGGTGGTTGAGTTTCTGAGGGAGATCATATTCTACAAGTTTAGTTTTCCAATAGAGTTGGTCATTGGTCAAGTAAAATAATTCACATCAAATGTGATCGAAGATCTCATGAAGTAGCACCACATCAAGCACAAGACATCCACTTCGTATCATCCTCAGGAAAATGGGAAAGTGGAGGTCACAAACAAAGAATTGGAGAAAAATCTAACGAAGGTTGTATTGGATGATTTAATTTTAAGTTAAATCCCTGTCATTTAATTTTTCAACCCAGGGTTTCGTAAAGAGACGAGGTATACCAATACTATGTGTACTAGGTGGTTATCTTTCATATTAGATTAATCTAATGCAATTGAAACTAAGAAAATAAATAAAACTAAATCCAAACCAAAGAAATTGAAATCACACTTGCATAAGGCAAATGAAATCATGCTTTCATAACTGAAAATCACACCACTCTTGTAGAATTTAAAAGTACACTAGACTTGCATAATTGAAATCACACATGCGAAAAGGAAATCATACACACACTTGCATAATTGAAAGCACACTTGGTGAAAGGAAATGAAATGTGAAAACTATACTATGTTAGCAATATATACAAAGATATGCAAACGGTGGTTGATGAGGGACTTGCATGCCTCAGTATGCACACATAACAACTATCACTTCGTGGAGATCAAAACAACACCATATATTTTATAAATATGGAGAAAAGCTCCAAGAAGATTACAACATGGATGAATACATAGATAGGATATACATTAGATACATGGGATCCTTTGAAGGATTTACCCATATTTATACAACAAATAGGGATAACTGATAGATAAATACATATCCCTCAAATCTCTCCTAAATCCACATTTGTCTCAACCAATATCATAAAAATATAAGATACAAATCCTCTCCAGAATTCTCTCATAGTTTTGATAAGGACACGTATCAAAACCTCCATCATTCTTCTCCGCTTATCTTAATGATCCATATCTTCCTCAAATATTCTACAAATCCTCATTAATTGGTATTTGAAATTCGAATTTGTAGTTGGGAGGCCATGTAGGACACTTCTAGAATCTTCAAGTAGGCCTACCATATCATAAAACTCATAACACTTTTATATATATATGAAAATATGTTTATTTCCTAATAATTAATCACAAATTCACTTAAAATACTTTAAAACAATGACTTCGAAAATAATAATAATAAACCCATATGATTATGAAAATCATTACTAAATGTAGGGTTATGGTGTTACAGAGTTATAGAATGAGGGTAAAATGATGGAAATGAAGGTGAAGTGGATGACATTTTGGACACTCAATATACCCCCTAGCTGAAGATGTTGCATGTCCTCATGCAACTATTGCATTGATTCACTTAATAATAAGTCTATCTTCTTGAAATGCTTTGCTTATATATGAGCTTTTGCATTATATTGGTTCTCTTTTAACATTGCATAATCATATTGGTTGTGTTTATTCTGGTTGCAAAGTGTAATTTGAAATACATTTGATTGCAACACATATTTTTATGGTTGTTTCTTATGTGACAACTGAACTTTTATGAGTATTGGTTTTTGTGTAACAATAATTTTACTTTTTTTTGCTTCAAAATACTTGAAAACATTGAGAATTATTGTTTAGGTCCCATATTGACTCTCATCCATTTAATGTTCTCATCATTTAATCATTGCAAATTATATAAACTTTTTGGATGAAAAGGCAATAATAGTTGATTGGGAAAATATGTTGCTTACAATGAAATGAAATGTGGCATGCGGCATGAAATGTGAATATCCCTTCCCACCAACTTAAGGTGTTTTCAGTCTTCTTGCAAATGAGAATGGAAATATGAATGTGGTGAGGGACTTTCCAAAATCACAATTTTAGCATTTAAGGAATTACATGATTAAATATTAGAAAACAACATACCTTCACTTACCTTATAAGCGGACATGTTATGTATATCAAAAAGTGGTGTTGCTACTACTATATCATGGAATATGTAGTAAAAGAGTATGTTCTGCTTCTTCCTTCTCTTGGTTGTATGTGCGGATGAAATTGGGATCTTTATTCTTACAACTGTTGAATTCTAAATTCAATCGTGCTGCAAACTGCTGAAATCATGTAGTCTCCAATCATTCCTACTTGGTGGCATAATTCTTATCTATGTGAATAGGTGTGTCGATGTCGAACATAGAAAATGAATTGTTGGATTACTGGTCATTAATGAATGCCATTAACCAACCCGAGACTACTCACCATTGATGTCAATGAGAGTCAAGATGCCTAAGTACATCATACTAGGTACGAATATATGTGTCAAAGTCGAGTCACCTAGAAGATCCGACAAATAGGGGACATTGATGTATTTCCATTGTTTACTGGCGAGAGATCTTACCATTAAAGCATGCAAGCCTCAAGGTAGTTGAAAGATCTATAATTTTGACCCTAGATGATTTGTCAGAGTCGATGGGTCAAAACGTGTTAAAAGGAAGGCCTTAGTGAATCCTCCATCATCTAATGTGGGTATGAAATAATAATTTGAAGAACTATAGATGGAAAATTTGCATTGAAGCAATGTTTATTTGACGAGAAGGAAATGAAAAATTGGATGATTCAACTTTGTAAGGGAGTTGAATGACTTTATTTTTGGGTTAAGGGTGAGTAAAAATTGGGCAGGAAAATATGAAGATTACAAAGGGAAATGAGTTTTTGCTAGTAGGGAGATGGAAAATTATGGATCAACTATAGCATTACAATGAGTAGCAATGGTGTAATGAATCTGTGTGATTTGACATGAAATAATCATTCTCTTCTGAAAGAAACTTGGTTTTTGCACATAGTGATCTCCTTAATCGTCCTAGAACCTGAGAAAACTTAGTACCCTTTTTGCAATGAAATGTAAGGCTATCACAAGAGAGAGGTGATTAGTCCCTCTTCATCTAATATATACACAAAAATCATCAGACATAGTACTAATACAACAAATTCAAGAAAAATTATATTCACTTTCACCTATTTCTAGCCAATTTTGAGCTCCCCACACTTGATGCTTCATCAATATACCATAAACCAAATTTACCTAAGCTACTAAATTGTGTCGATTACGTAGCTGCCAAAAGCACAGATTGTTGCACTGCGTTGCCGCTTAACAACCTACAATTAGACTCAAATGGTGGTTTTTCAATTATTGTAGGTTGGTTTGTTAATGTTTTCAGGTTTTTATGAAAGTCGATGCCTGTAACTGTGTTTTTACCTTTTATTTAGTGCTCTACCCTTGTTCATGATCCTGTGGATGAAGAAAATGCTTAAAATTAAAACTTCTTGGATAAACTTGAAACCAATTCCAAAGCATGTATGTTTTCATTCCGAATCCAACACAATTCACTTCATTGAAATACGACTTCAGATACTCCTGAAATCACATTGTGATCATCTTAGGAAACAACTAAAAAATGAAATTTTGTGTTTGTAGGGAGACCCAACGAGCAGTTTGTATGCTAACGTGGTAAGTTGATTGTACAGTTTGACTATGCCTCATCAACCAATGTGTGATTGACACATGTCATTGTCTCATTGGTTGACGTATTTAATTTGTATAGGTCAATGAGTTGGAGTAGTGGGTCAACGATGAAGTTCCATGTGGACCAACCATTGGTTGCCACGTGGCCTCTTCATGGCAGCCAAAATTATGTTTGGAGGTCAAATGGCCTCAACAAGAATTGAACTTAAGACCTCACGCACACCAAGAAATATCTTTAACAACTCAGCTATATTTTTTGTTGCTAAATATAACCAAAAAAACTATATTTAAGTTTACAAAGCGACCTTTTGGGGGAGGTGGCTAGGGCTAAACCTTAGCCCCTGGTCACTTTTAATGCAATATCACCATGGCACGGATGATTGGGAGCAGTTTTAACTATCCTACAAATTTTCTCGTCAATTGGGAAGGCTATATTCGTGCATCAATCTCAATTTATGGGCACCCCTAACCGGTTTGGGTCGAATTGTAGGCTCATAAACAATAGAATTTGGTAGAAACTTAAAACAATCATACCTTTCTCAATTTTTGGCCAAATGAAGTGCAAAAAGAGTCAAAACAAGGGTTTCTAATAGTGGTGGATCCATTAGATACATCATTTTGGATGTATGAGCTTTCTAAGGGTCTATAATTATACTTTTTATTGTGAATTTAGATTTCTTATCCTTTTATTGCAAAATTCTAAAAATGACTTTCTTCAATTCTCTTTTCTGATCTTCCAGATCACAGAGAGCACAAGAAGAGAGAATACTCAACAACATTGAAGCTCTTTTAATCAATTGGAGTGTGAAATTTAAATGAAAAAACACAAGAATTTGATCTCTAAATTTAGATTTTGGTTCTCAAAACTCTATAGGTTCTCCTCTTTTCTAAAATAGTCCTTCTCTTCCTTCATCCTAGTGAAAATGATCTCATCCAAACCTAAACAAGAACGCAACAACTTACAGATATAATCATAACCACAAAGATGATGCAGAAAAACACTTCATTTCATTAATCAAAAAATATTGAATTATGATTACAAAGAGAATGGAAATAAGATAGCATTGGGTGATGGTAGCTTATCTCTGAGAAGAGATGTGGCGGCTACATGTCTCTGAACTATGTTACAAAGACGATAAAGGGCCTATTTATTATTGGAAAAGATGAGAAAACCCTAAACAATCAAAACCATAACCCAGGATATGTAACATCAAGAGTTTGTGGGCCTCGTTAGGTTTAGTTGGGAAGCCAACTCTCTGGAGTCGTAACTTTGTCATATTATCTTCATTTGTCGCATATGATACCTTATTGGAAAGGTCTCGCTGAGTACTACAAGTTTCGCCACAAGGATTTGCCACTGGCATTCAGCCTATCATGGATACCCAAAAAAATGTCATTTAGAGGGTCAAAACTGCTTTGGAAGTTCACGACCCGAAAAACTGCTAAAAATAGTAAATGTTGAAATGAACAAGGAAACAGATGAAACTAACTGGGGGATCTAGGTGGAATAGGCAAATGGCCACCAATATGCACCTATATCATTCCTCCCCCCTTAGGAATCAATGGTCCCCATTGCGTGCAGAGCCTGCACGATGTGAGGAAATTTCTATTGAACTTTGTCCCTAGTGAACTACTTGCCCTGGTGAAGGAGTTAGCCTAATATGAAAACTCAATATAACTAAATCATCTCTTAGTTAGTCTTATTGATATGTCTTTCCATGATATTATCAGTTGTAGCCTATTCCATGTAGTCTGGGTTGAGCTCTATTGGTGTGAGATATTCTGCAATGTGAGATGTGTCTAACAGGTGGAAGGTATGCCCGAAGTTAATCTAGATTGAACACTAGGTGTAGACCAATGAACGGTGGGATGTTGAGCTCGAAGGAATTTTCACTGACAACCTTAGTAATGGTGTATGGCCCATATTATAGTGGGCGAAGCTTGCAGTGGGGTAAAACAAGGCGCTCCTTCTCCAAATGTAGCCAAACATTGTAGCCCACCTGGAACTTGTGTGACAGTCGACGTTGATCATGGTGCTACTTGTACTTAGCATTGGATTTGTCCAATATATCATGGAACTATTGGAGGATGTGTTGAATGCGATCAATGAAGTTATTAACACTTTCAGCTTCGGACTGAACGCGAGACGAATCTACCTGAGTGGTCACAAATGGTATGGCCACATCAGTGGGGCATAATGGTTGAAATCCCACCCCTACCTGAAAGCGGTTGTGGCCTGTTGAGATGTAGAGAGATCTGTTGTAGTTTTTTTGGACATACAAGAGACTTTCATCCCATGTGAGTGGATTCTTCGAGTTGTACATGTGAATAATGTGTACGATCATCCTGTTGACAACCCCTATTTTGCCATCAATTTGGGGATGGAAAGTTGTCGACTTGGTAAGTTTTGTATTGAGCATCAACCAGAGACTTGAAAAAATTGCACTCAAGAATCTGTTGTCACGATATGAGACAATGGAATGTGGGATCCCAAAGTGTACCCACAGTTGCTCAAAGAAGAGCTTAGTTGTGGCCTTTGCTGTGATACTCTTCTTGTAGGCTGCCATGGTGGAAATCTTAGAGAATCTATCGATCACCATGAAAACTCAATCGTTGTCGTGCTTAGTAGAACGAAGGCTTGACATGTAATCCATGGAGACATGTTCCAAAGGCCCACTAGCGGTAGGTAGAGGAGTATACAAGCCATTCTTCTTGATGTTTGGTATGGAAATGGCGCAGGCGGTGTGGGATCTAATGTACTTCCCAACATCCTGACAAAGTTTCGGCCAATAAAAATACTTTTGCAATAATGCAATTCTTTTCTCTACTCTGAAATGTCCAATGACTCGGCTATAGTGCACCTCCCAAATCATCTTGGCATGCTCACTTGAAGGAACACAAATGTGTCCTAGATGGTATAAGAGGGCATCCTGAAGATGAAAATTTGGAACTTGCTTCCCTTCTAGGATTATATGATATATGCTTTCGAATTCTAGGTTGCTCTTTTAAATATGTGGCCACCCCGATGTCTCATGCCCACAAGAGTCAAGCACAGTGATCAGTTCCATGACTGGTGGTCAGCTGAGGCAGTAAACGACATTATTGGTGCTTCGCTTCTTATACTTAATGTTAAAATGGAACTGTTGTAGATAGGTGGACCATCTTTGATGGAGATCATTCTGTAACTTCCCTTGTCTTTCTATGAATTGTAGAGGTCAGTGGTCTATGTGGATGACCATTTCCTTCCCCATAATGTAATTCTTCCATTGACAATAGGCCTGCATAATGGAATAAATTTCTTTATCATAAGTGGGGTACTTTTGGACCGTGTTTGAAATTTTCTCACTGTGGTAAGCCACTAGATGCCCATGATGAGTAATAATTGCACCAATAGCATAGTCAGAGGCATCTGTCTCAATCTCAAATGGTTGTTGCAGGTCTCGTAATGTGAGCACTGGTGCAAAACAAAGGTGATTCTTCAACTAGGAGAATTCTTTTTGTTGGGTTTCCAACCGAAAAATAGTTTCTTTTGCTCCACCCTTGGTGACTTGACTTAAAGGCCAAGTCATATGACAGAATCCCAACATGAACCTACAGTAGAAATTGTCAAGACCTAAGAATTTGCAGAGCTCTATTAGAGTGGTTGGGGATGGCCAATCCCAAATGACTCGTATCTTGGATGGGTCCACATGTACACACAACGCATAAATGATGTATCCAAGATATTGAATTTGGGTTAGACCAAAGGTGCATTTCTCCAAGTTATCACACAACTTGTGTTGCTGCACGGTTTGAAGGACCTGAAAAATATGGTGGAGGTGCTCTTCCCAACTCTGGTTGAAGATCAAGATGTCATCTAAATACACCACCATGAATGCATTGGTTAATGATAACAAGATGTTGTCCATCAATCTCATGAAGGTTGTAGGGGCATTCGTTAATCCGAACAGCATGACAAACGTTTTGAAAAGGCCCTTCTTTAATTTGAAGAAGAGTTTGATTGGCACACATCAAAGGGTTCGATTGGCACCTCGTGATAACCCGACTTCAAGTCAATCTTGTTGAAATATTTGGCCCTTTTAAGCTAGTCTAGGAGGTCATGAATCTGCGGGATTCGGTACCTATTCCATATTGTGATCTTGTTCAGTGCCTGATATTCAATACAAAGACTCTAGGATCATCCTTCTTATGTACCAATACAATCGGGCTCCCACAAGGTGATGAGTTTGGCCTGATGTTCCCTTTCTGCAATAGTTCCTGAATCTGTGTTTTGATCTCATTGTTATCCATAACATAGCTTCAATAGATTGGTCCATTGGGCAGTGGTGTGCCTGAGGTCAGATTGATGGAGTGCTTGACCTAACAGTGCAAAGGTACCCTTGTGGGTGAGACAAAAATATCCCTGTACTCCTCCATGACCTTGTCTATCTGTTGTTGCTGTGGAGAGGAGCCCTTCCTGGAAACCATGGCCACAACATTCTTCTTTCCCTTGGGTCGAATCATAAGGAAAAAAACATTCCTCGTCTGGGAAATGATCTTCCTGCATTGCTTTGCAGTGATCAAAGAGATGGTGGTAGGCAGGGCTACCTCCAGTATCCTATACAACTTATTTACCAAAGTAATAATCAGAGAGTCAGGTCGAGACTCATATACAACATGTCGCTTCCACAAGTATGGGTGTCATAACAATACATCACAAACATCAAGAGGAGAAACATTATGTAGTACCTCATCTATGAAGGGCTTGACGTTGTAGGGAAGGAAACACATTTGGCTGACATGAAGATCTCGTCCTTAGTGAAGCCATTGGATGGTGTACAACTATGGATGTGATGTAGTCTTTAGGCGTGACCGCTTCATGACCTCTACTGAAATGAGGTTCTTTTATCTTCCGCTGTCGACAATGAACTACAACAAAGAACCCTTCACCCACATCTACGAGTGGAAGAGGCATTCACCCTCCTCTAGATCTTTGGGGTCAATGTTATGGATCTTGGTGGTGACCATGGTGACAATGATATCCGCATCAATGATTTTCTTCCCTTTTTTAGTTCCCTTTTCGAGTTCTGATTCAGAGTTGAAACCTACGTCTGATTCATAAGCCTTCATCTTGGCCACTAATGACTACCTGGCCCGAAACTCACTAGTATTGTGAGTGGAGCTCTTATGGAAATCACACCATTTTCCCATCTCCTTCTCTATCTTCGTGGTTTTTTTCTTTTCTTATGGCTTCGGCGGGCTGTCCTGGGTAGCCTTGCCTTGGCTTGCTCCTTTTCTCTATGGTATGGGGGCACCTTTTCCTTACTTTGAAATTGTTGATCCAAAGTCCCTCTTGTTCTGTTTAAAATTCTTCTCAATCTTGACAGTGTACCAATATGCCATGCCAAGTGAGGAAATGTCCACAAACTCCATGTCGTCCTAGATGTACTTGTGTGGATAGTCACGGTACTTAAGCAGCATATTTCACTCAATATCCTTGATACCCAGCTTTCTGTGAAGGGTATGGAAAATATTTGTGAACTCTAGCACATCTTTGTCCCTTCCCTGTCATAGCGTGGTCCACTTTATGTATTTGTCTTCATAGCTCCTGACAGGGTAATAATGTTCCTTGGTCGCGTCTCGAAAAGAATTCCAAGCAGGTGTGGCTGAAAACAACAAAGGCTCACCCTCATCCTCTTTTTAACATAAGTTTTCCCATAAATCCTTGACGTGTGGGGCGTTATTGAGAGGTGAAAAAGTAATATTTTCCCAATTGGAAATTTCATGAACTGAAAAATATCCTTCCAATAGGTTCAACCATTTATCTATGACATCTACGTCTATCAAGCCTTCAAATATGGGAATATCAAAGTTAACTTGTACCTTAAAGGAGTGACGCCTCCAGAGTGGCTATTGGATGAATATTCATCACTTGTGGGTAGTCTTCGAAGGATCTAGGCAAAGTTATCCATCATCGCATCCCTTTGTCAGTTGAGGGCTTCCTCAAGCAAAATTTTGAAAGGATCTTCTATCGCCTCATCTTTATTTTCTTCTGCCATGGGATGTCATCGGGTTTTGCGAGGTTGATCATGCAATGGTTCAACCAAATAAAACCCTAACTTGTTATACCTTAACCTTGTTGGGAACATGCAAAGAAAAATAGAGAAAGAGTAGACCACTCTGATACCACTAATCAAAACTCAAACGGGAATGCAACAAATTATAGATATAATAATCAACATAGAGATGCAACAGAAAAACACTTCATTTCATTAATACAAAAATATTGAACTATGCTTACAAACATAATGGAAATAAGATAGCTCAGGTGATGGTAGTTTATCTCTCATAAGAGATGTGGTGGCTACATGCCTATAAAATGTGTTACAATTTGGCTCAAGTGCCTATTTATTATTGGAAAACATGAGAAAACCAAAACCCTAACCCCAAGATATGTAACACCAAGAGTTTGTGGGACCTGTTGGGGTTAGTTAGGCAGCGAACATCCCTCGGTCATAACTTAGTCATATTATCTCTATTTGGTGCACAGAATACCTTATTAGAAAGGTCCCACCAAGTACTACATGTTTCATTGCATGCCATTTCCTATGGCCATGAGCCCACCTTGGACCCCAAAAAAATGTCGTTTAGTGGGTTAAAACTGCTCTGGAATTTCAGGACCCGAAAAACTACTAAAAAATATAAATGCTAAAATGAATAAGGAAGGAGATGAAACTAACTAGGGGGTCTAGGTGGAATAGGTAGGTATCCACCAATATCCACCTGGATCATGATTAATGAGCTGGGTGGCTCTTACTGTTACACTAAAAAATGTCACCATGACTATTTAAAGTTAGTATGGCTCTATCAACAGTCATGCTGTCCTCCTGGGCAAGTCTTATGCCTCTGCTCTCCATGTCAAACTCCAAAAAAGAGAGAAAGTCTTTGTAAATGTGTTTATCTCTGGGTACGCAGATTCTCTCAGCCTTACCTGCGTATACGCACCTAATGTTCACAAAAACTTCGTACTTGTACACTCTGTATGTCAAGGAGCAGGTGCGTACGCCTGTAAAGGTCAAAAGGCGCGAGTTTCATCTTTAAAAAGTTACTTGTGGTCATTTCTAGAGCATTCTAGAAGGTTGTTCGATGTGTATTGAGCACCTCCAGATGGTTCATGTACCCCTATGAAAGAGGAACTTATCCCATCAAGAGAGGAGCTATCCCATCCAAAGAGGGGATTATCCCATTGATGGTGGACCTGATTAACTTCCTCTTGAGCACTATAAATACAGGCATTGGGCCAGAAGGAGGGGAGGTTGAAAGCTAAACATTTCTAAGGGTAGATGCTGCTGGAATTAGGACTCCCATTTAGAAGCTTGTGAGGAGAGATTCCCATCCTTTCTTGTTTCATTTGGAAGTGGGTGAGCTTTGTCAAAGTAAAGGAGAACTCTTGATGGACCCTGGGAGGGACTTGCACAACACCAAGCCTCAGGTTGTAATTGTTCCTTTTGTTTCCTATTAATGTAAATGAGTCCATTCTTCTCAATAACTTGTTATTTATGAGTTGTTTCATGTACTCCTTGGTCTATATGTTAAATATGTTTTATTTTATGAGATTATCAAGTGCTATTTAATCGTTTGATTGTTAGTGAATGAAGGCCTCGAAGTGAAGGAGGAGCTCATCCGGATCGGCAAGGCTGGACTACTACAATAGCGTTGGACTACAGGTAGGATCTAAACACTTGATTTCTTGTATGGTAAATGCATGTTTAGAGAAGGATTGCTCTTGTTTGTCTTGTTTGTCACTAGAGAGTCTTAGGCTCCTAGGGAGGTTGGTTGTGTCCGCACTATCGACTCTTTCCGCCTGACAAAATGGCGACAGTACGCAGTTTTTGTGAACATTAGGTGCATATATGCAGGTAAGGCTGAGAGAATCTGCATACCCAGAGATAAACACATTTACAAAGACTTTCTCTCTTTTTTGGAGTTTGACATGGAGAGCAGAGGCATAAGACTTGCCCAGGAGGACAGCATGACTGTTGATAGAGCCATACTAACTGTAAATAGTCATGGTGACATTTTTTAGTGTAACAGATTGCCCCCTAAAGTGCGAAGCCTGTAGTAGATTAGGGTTTTGTATTATCTAGGAAGGGTGAAGTGCTTTATCATTTCAAGGATTATCTCGTGGAGAGCCTGGTCAGAACCTGCAATTTTCAACACAAAATACATGTATAAGATTATATCATCGCTGAGGTAGGCATTCCCATACTCAGATCAAAACTTTAACTAACAGACTAACTATTCTGATACAGGAATGATCTTGCAGTACATCATAATCATAGACTTTTGTAGACACAGTATGGACGCAGCCATCTGTTTATGATTAGTCTACTAGATAATGAATACAAAACTCCTCGCAGCCTGGATGGTGGGAACTAGATCCAGGGTCTTCATTTCTACTTCCCGAATTGGTACGACTCTAGCCATGCGAATAAATGAGTTGATGTCGAACATGGTAGAAACCACTTGATTACCAGTCGATGATGTAAACTGTTAACAAGTGTGAGAGAGACCACCAGTAATGTCAATGGTTCTCAAAGTACCCAATACAATCCATGAGACGTGAATGAATGAGTTGATGTCGAACATTTCACGGAATCCTTCGATCGAAAGTCAATGATGTAAACTGACGTCAAAGGCGAGAAACCTGCCATTGATGCATGCAGACTTCAAGGTACTGACGATCTCTAAGTCATCTTTCTAGATAATGTGTTGATGTCGATAGAAAGCGACCCGTTGCAGGGAAGCCCACAACACGAAATCATAGTTCAAGTTGAAGAAATATTGCTGTAAGGACTGACTCAGGGATGGTCAAAATGGATGACAAGTATTTTGCAAATGAAAGTTTTATTTGCAGACCTCTTGAACACATAACGACACAACAGATGGCTTGGTAACAAATGACTCAAAGTTAATCCCCGGAACCCGGCTGAATATTTTCAATGTGGTTTGATCAACTGTGAGGCAAAGGATTTCCCAACCCAGGTGAATGAAATGTGTCGTGTTCAGGAGTGGTAATAAGGTTTCTTCTGAGACAAAGGATAACAAATAGGTTCATTCTTCTCTCTTTTCCCCCACCATTTCTGGCAAGTACCTCTTTATTTTTAACAAGCTTGAGGAGGATAACATATGCTTGATTATAAGCTCATCCTTCGGATGAGTCCAACCTAGTTTTGATTCGAACCCTAGGAAGGAGTGGTTCGTTCCTGTTTGTAATTGAACAGGCCCTTTACTGTGAAATTTTAACGAGCCCAGTATAGGAGAAACTCGGCGTTTTTCAATTTTAGAGAGTCTGAAAAACTTAAGAAGACTCCAGATTGAACTTTTTCGTAAATTTGTGTCCCCCAAGCCCGAAAAAGTATAAAATAATACCTGGGAGAACCGCTTGATCTTGCGACCAAGGAGTACTTTCATGATTAGTGCCACTGACCTGAAAAGTAAAAAGCGATCAAGGACACGTCGTTTTATTTCCAGTATCGAGTTTGAAACGACAAAAACCCGGCAATCTTTTCCTGTTTTTACGGTCAGAAAAGGGCTATAAGGGGACCGTCTTTTAATTCCGTTTTAACGAGTGTAAAAGAAACGCTCGGCAATCTTTTTGATATTTTAGGAGTCAGAAAAGGGCTTAAAAGATGACTCTGATGTTTTGGTTCGTGAAAAATGACAATTTTCCCTCTAAATCCTTTTGTCCTGCACAAAAACAACACATTACTCATACCTGTTTAAGATAGGCAAAAATACATTGAAAAATATCCTTTCATGGTGAAAAATAAACAAACTTAGCATTCATTCATCCAAAAAACCTATAAAAAGACTTTTTACCATGTCATTTTTACCGTTTTACTGTTGAGGTTGAGAAAAGGGCTTTTGGCAAGAAAATTCCCGTGGACATTGCGGAGAATCCGACCGTCAGAATCGAGCGCCGTCTCTTTCAGGTATTCCACAACATCCTCCTCTTCAATTTCATCCGTGTAGGGTTTAGGGTTTTAGGATATGTTTCTCGGGGTACGCAGGTGCCCCATGGGCGACCTGCGTACCCCGACCTTTTTTGTATATAGGAAAAAGGTCGGGGTACGCAGCCCGCCTTCAGACCAGCTGCGTACCGCCGCTCTGTGTTCTGAATGTGGGGTGCATACCCCGTGAAACACGCATTTTGAAACCCCAAACTCCAATTTCAACCAACCAAATTTTATTTAATGAATTCTAACTATTGTTTTTTGGTGTGTAGGGCAGTCACCATGCTAGATTGGAGAGAAAGAGAACACGAGGACGTTGATTTGGCCGCAATAAATCATCAACCCTACATTGTAAAGCGAAAGCTAGCAAAAGGGGCCTATGAGCTGGTAGATTTTGATGGGGACTCTTTGGGTAAACCCAGAAATGGACTTTACCTAAAGAGGTATTATGCTTAAGTGATGGGTATGGAGAATTTTTAGTTAGGTTAGGTTTTCTTTCTAGCTAGTATGTTTGTTAGTTTAGATAGTGTGCTTAGCTTAGAAAGTGTGTTTTTCGTCGTTATTCTGGCTTATCTTGGTTTTACTCTTGATATTGCAGATGTCGACGCCTCTCCAAACGTACATTGGATTTGCCGATGGTGCTTGTCGTAGTACACGAAATATCTCTTCCGCAGCTTGGGTTATCTATTCGCCCTCTGACGAGTTAGTTTCTATGCATGGGGTGAGCCTCGGTCAAACAACGAACAACATTGCAGAATACAGTGCAGTGGTTGAATTATTGTCTGAATCTATTTCATTTGGAATTCGACGTTTGATAGTGAGGTTAGATTCTGAACTCATTGTATTACAACTTAATAGAGTATATGCCATTAGAAATCCTGTGTTATTAAGGTTGTTTTTGAGAGTGCGTCTCTTGGAACGTGAATTTGATTACATTGAATATCAGCATATTCCAAGATCTTTAAATACATTAGCAGATGCAATTGCTTCTCGAATGTTGGACAGACATTTGCGATAATCATGCAAGTAAATTTAAAAACATTTCATCACATATGTTAAACAAGATAAGCCGGTAATAATGATATATATATATATATAGATAGGAGTGTGTCAAAAATATACATCGTCTTCGATCATAGGTTGAAAAACACCTTATGATCGGCAAAAATGATAAGTACAAAAAACCAAAAATGTCATATGTGTCTACAAAAGTGACTAGCCAATCACTGATGGTGCTCTCTATACGAGACCACTGCCCGTGCTACCCTACACAGGAACCTCCTAAAAGGTCCTGGGACTGCGACCACATAGCGCTGAAGTCGAATAGGAATGTCATCTATGGTGGTCTCTGGTATATCCGCCGTCAGACGCTCTAGATCTTGTTCCAACTCGGCTAAGGTCTTTGCGGCCGCATCCTGTGGGGCTGGTGCTGGTACAGCTGGTACTCTTCTCTCAAAAGCCCGGAGATTGGCCGGACGCCGTGGACCTACATCTGCATTTTGCATTTTGCCACTGTCAGTTTTGAGACGATATATATAAAAAACAAAAAAAAAAAAAAAGATAAATTAAAAACTTGTGAAAAATGAAGTACCTCTGTCATCCCATTGTTCTCCCTGTGGAAGAACCATGTCTGGATCATTCCGAAAATCCATTCCGGCATAAGGAAAATCCTGAATCGCAAAGACCTGGTTTTCCAACCAGCGAAAGTAACCATCAGGAAATCGAACAACTGTAGCGCCCTCATCAGGATGCCGGGCCATTACCGCAACCCATCTCGTCAACTTAGGCTCCCGAGGAGCCCCAACTGGAACAGTAAGATGTTGGGGGATCAGCATTGGAACTCTCTCTAGGGCAAAGCTCACAACCAAAGGCCCATATCCAAAGGTCTTCAATCGTCCGGTCTTTGCCCTAGTCAGTTGGCCCTTCATATTGGCCAACACAGCATCTCACCAGTTGAAAATGGTGCCTTGGTAGCAATCTATCGCCATCCGCATTTGGGACCAGGTGGCAATGTGCAAGGCGGCTGCGCCGCAGAGTCTGGTAACAGTAAAGGCTATCACCATAAGTTTGGGCAAGGATATGTACTTGATTTCTATCCCTCTCTCCTGGTTTTGATTGTTGCGCCACTCTAGCCGGAGGCTAGCAAGGGATTGGCCACCCGGCCTAGTCCCGGACAGAGTCAGTTGCTCGCCCCTATTAGGCAAGCCAGTGAGAAAATATATGTCGGAGGACTCTATCTCGAGCTGGTTCTCTCCGATGTAGAAGCATTGATCCTGAATGTTCCACCTTTCAACCAACCACTCAAGGAATGACACCTGGCCCCTCATGCCAGGTATGGCCCAGTATTTGTACAGACCGCATGATTTTAACGCATCAATGGAGGGTTGATGATTTATTGCGGCCAAATCAACGTCCTCGTGTTCTCTTTCTCTCCAATTTAGCATGGTGACTGCCCTACACACCAAAAAACAATAGTTAGAATTCATTAAATAAAATTTGGTTGGTTGAAATTGGAGTTTGGGGTTTCAAAATGCGTGTTTCACGAGGTACGCACCCCCCATTCAGAACACAGAGCGGCGGTACGCAGCTAGTCTGAAGGCGGGTTGCGTACCCCGACCTTTTTCCTATATACGAAAAAGGTCGGGGTACGCAGGTCGCCCATGGGGCACCTGCGTACCCCAAGAAACATATCCTAAAACCCTAAACCCCCTAAAAAATCAAACTAAAACTTGAAATGAAATTCTAAACGGATGAAATTGAAGAGGAGGATGTTGTGGAATACCTGAAAGAGACGGCGCTCGATTCTGACGGTCGGATTCTCCGCAATGTCCACGGGAAGTTTCTTGCCAAAAGCCCTTTTCTCAACCTCAACAGTAAAATGGTAAAAATGACATGGTAAAAAGTCTTTTTATAGGTTTTTTGGATGAATGAATGCTAAGTTTGTTTATTTTTCACCATGAAAGGATATTTTTCAATGTATTTTTGCCTATCTTAAACAGGTATGAGTAATGTGTTGTTTTTGTGCAGGACAAAAGGATTTAGAGGGAAAATTGTCATTTTTCACGAACCAAAACATCAAAGTCATCTTTTAAGCCCTTTTCTGACTCCTAAAATATGAAAAGATTGCCGAGCGTTTCTTTTACACTCGTTAAAACGGAATTAAAAGATGGTCCCCTTATAGCCCTTTTCTGACCGTAAAAACAGGAAAAGATTGCCGGGTTTTTGTCGTTTCAAACTCGATACTGGAAATAAAACGACGTGTCCTTGATCGCTTTTTACTTTTCAGTTCAGTGGCACTAATCGTGAAAGTACTCCTTGGTCGCAAGATCAAGCGGTTCTCCCAGGTATTATTTTATACTTTTTCGGGCTTGGCGGACACAAATTTACGAAAAAGTTCAACCTGGAGTCTTCTTAAGTTTTTCAGACTCTCTAAAATTGAAAAACGCCGAGTTTCTCCTATACTGGGCTCGTTAAAATTTCACAGTAAAGGGCCTGTTCAATTACAAACAGGGACGAACCACTCCTTCCTAGTGTTCGAATCAAAACTATGTTGGGCTCATCCGAAGGATGAGCTTATAATCAAGCATATGTTATCCTCCTCAAGCTTGTTAAAAATAAAGAGGTACTTGCCAGAAATGGTGGGGGAAAAGAGAGAAGAATGAACCTATTTGTTATCCTTTGTCTCAGAAGAAACCTTATTACCACTTTTGAACACGACACATTTCATTCACCTGGGTTGGGAAATCCTTTGCCTCACAGTTGATCAAACCACATTGAAAATCTTCAGGCGGGTTCCGGGGATTAACTTTGAGTCATTTGTTACCAAGCCATCTGTTGTGTCGTTATGTGTTCAAGAGGTTTGCAAATAAAACTTTCATCTGCAAAATACTTGTCATCCATTTTGACCATCCCTGAGTCAGTCCTTACAACAATATTTCTTCAACTTGAACTATGATTTCGTGTTGTGGCCTTGCCTGCAACGGGTCGCTTTCTATCAACATCAACACATTATCTAGAAAGATGACTTAGAGATCGTCAATACCTTGAAGTCTGCATGCATCAATGGCAGGTTTCTCGCCTTTGACGTCAGTTTACATCATTGACTTTCGATCGAAGGGTTCCGTGAAATGTTCGACATCAACTCATTCATTCACGTCTCATGGATTGTACTGGGTACTTTGAGAACCATTGACATTACTGGTGGTCTCTCTCACACTTGTTAACAGTTTACATCATCAACTGGTAATCAAGTGGTTTCTACCATGTTCGACATCAACTCATTTATTCGCATGGCTAGACTCGTACCAATTCAGGAAGTAGAAATGAAGACCCTGGATCTAGTTCCCACCATCTAGGCTGCGAGGAGATTTGTATTCATTATCTAGTAGACTAATCATAAACAGATGGCTACGTCCATACTGTGTCTACAAAAGTCTATGATTATGATGTACTGCAAGATCATTCCTGTATCAGAATAGTTAGTCTGTTAGTTAAAGTTTTGATCTGAGTATGGGAATGCCTACCTCAGCGATGATATAATCTTATACATGTATTTTGTGTTGAAAATTGCAGGTTCTGACCAGGCTCTCCACGAGATAATCCTTGAAATGATAAAGCGCTTCACCCTTCCTAGATAATACAAAACCCTAATCTACTACAGGCTTTGCACTTTAGGGGGCAATCTGTTACACTAAAAAATGTCACCATGACTATTTACAGTTAGTATGGCTCTATCAACAGTCATGCTGTCCTCCTGGGCAAGTCTTATGCCTCTGCTCTCCATGTCAAACTCCAAAAAAGAGAGAAAGTCTTTGTAAATGTGTTTATCTCTGGGTACGCAGATTCTCTTGGCCTTACCTGCGTATACGCACCTAATGTTCACAAAAACTGCGTACTTGTACGCTCTGTATGTAAAGGAGCAGGTGCGTACGCCTGTAAAGGTCAAAAGGCGCGAGTTTCATCTTTAAAAAGTTACTTGTGGTCATTTCTAGAGCATTCTAGAAGGTTGTTCGACGTGTATTGAGCGCCTCCAGATGGTTCATGTACCCCTATGAAAGAGGAACTTATCCCATCAAGAGAGGATCTATCCCATCCAAAGAGGGGATTATCCCATTGATGGTGGACCTGATTAACTTCCTCTTGAGCACTATAAATACAGGCATTGGGCCAGAAGGAGGGGAGGTTGAAAGCTAAACATTTCTAAGGGTAGATGCTGCTGGAATTAGGACTCCCATTTAGAAGCTTGTGAGGAGAGATTCCCATCCTTTCTTGTTTCATTTGGAAGTGGGTGAGCTTTGTCAAAGTAAAGGAGAACTCTTGATGGACCCTGGCAGGGACTTGCACAACACCAAGGCTCAGGTTGTAATTGTTCCTTTTGTTTCCTATTAATGCAAATGAGTCCATTCTTCTCAATAACTTGTTATTTATGAGTTGTTTCATGTACTCCTTGGTCTATATGTTAAATATGTTTTATTTTATGAGATTATCAAGTGCTATTTAATCGTTTGATTGTTAGTGAATGCAGGTCTCGAAGTGAAGGAGGAGCTCATCCGGATCGGCAAGGCTGGACTACTACAACAGCGTTGGACTACAGGTAGGATCTAAACACTTGATTTCTTGTATGGTAAATGCATGTTTAGAGAAGGATTGCTCTTGTTTGTCTTGATTGTCACTAGAGAGTCTTAGGCTCCTAGGGAGGTTGGTTGTGTCCACACTATCGACTCTTTCCGCCTGACACTTACTGCACCACCAATAAAATAAAATTAAATTAAAATGAAAACATCGCAAAACTTGATTTTATTCAATGATTCAATTCTACTCTACTCTACTGGAAATAAAAAAAATTGTTTTAAGCGTATGGATATTTCCAGTGTAACCATGTGCATAACAAGTGTAAAAATATATTCATGCTAATATTTGAGAAATATGCATTAGAACACATCAACGCATGAAAAACAAATTGTTTTGATAATGTAATTACGAAATAAGGTAATTTGATCCTTGATTGGAACCATATTTCAATAAAGCCATGAAATTCTTGATTTGTTTCTTGGTTTACATCACTTTGAATATCCTCCTTTATTATGCATTTCTCATATTCTAGTAGTTTCTCCCCATCAATAGTATTGCATGATTCTTCAGTCTCTTCAACAAATTGACAAGAGGAATCAAAAGAGACTTGAAGATCTTCTTGTGGAGGTGGAGAGACAAATAAATTTTTGAATGCAGTCAAAATATACTCTTCCTAAGAAGCAAATATCCCAGCTGTCTCTAGGATTTGACAGAGTTCTTAGAAGGACATT
Source organism: Pinus tabuliformis (assembly GCA_031772625.1). Classification (NCBI taxonomy): domain Eukaryota; kingdom Viridiplantae; phylum Streptophyta; class Pinopsida; order Pinales; family Pinaceae; genus Pinus; species Pinus tabuliformis. Next base: position 872,726,846 of record CM062812.1, read on the forward strand.
CTTCAAACTCCTTAATTGTCTATGAATTACACCAACTGGTTGATAATTGTTTTCATGCACACAGATTAGTACGAAGTTTTAAGAACTTATTAATATCTAAAATGAAAAATTAGTTTAGCATGCTTTTAACAATGCATCTAAGAATGAATGTGACTATAATGAATTGTCTAAACTTTAAAATAAACACCCATGTATACCTCCCCGATAATGAAGCCAAAATGTTGGGTGATTTATTTGTAAGTTAAATCTCTGTCATTTAATTTGTCAACCTGGGGTTTCATAAACTAATGAGGTATACCTATATACTATATGTACTAGGTGGTTATGTTTCTCATAGATTAATCCAATGCAATTGAAACTAAGAAAATAAAAAAAACTAAATCTAAACCAAAGAAATTTAAATCATACTTGCATAAGGGAAATCACACCATGCTTGCATAAATGAAAATCAAACTTGCATTAAGGAAATCACAACAAACTTGCAAAATTGAAAATTACACTACACTTGCATAATTGAAATCACACATGCAGAAAGGAAATCATACTCACACTTGCATAATTGAAAGCACACTTTCTGAAACGAAATCACACTCACACTTGCATAATTGAAAGCACACTTGCTGAAAGGAAATGAAATGATAAAACTATACTATGTTACCAATATATACAAAGATATGCAAACAATGGTTGATGGGGGACCTCCATGCCTCAGTATGCACATCGAACAACTATCACATCTTGGAGATCAAAACAACAAATTATATTTCATAAATATGGAGGAAAGCTCCAAGAAGCCTACGATATGGATGAATACATAGATATGATATACATTAGATACATGGGATCCTTTGAATGATGCACCCCTATTTTTACAAAAACTAGGGATAACTAATCAATAAATTCATATCACTCAAATCTCTCCTAAATCCACATTTGTCTCAACCAATATCCTAAAAATAAAATATGCAAATCCTCTCATAGTTTTGATAAGTACACATATCAAAAACTCCATGTTTCTTCTCCTTTGAATGTGCTTAGCTTAATGATCCATATCTTCCTCAAATATTCTACAAATCCTCATGAATTGGTATTTGAAATTCGAATTTGTAGTTAGGAGGCCATGTAGGACCCTTCTAAAATCTTCAAGTAGGCCTACCATATCATAAAACTCATAACACTTATATATATATATATATATGAAAATATGTTAATTTCCTAATGATTAATCACAAGTTCACTTAAAATACTTAAAATCAATGGCTTGGAAAATAATAATAATAAACCCATATGACTATGAAAATGATTACTAAATGTAGGGTTATGAAGTTACAGAGTTACATAATGAGGGTAAAATGATGGAAATGAAGGTGAAAGTGGATGACATTTTGGAGACCCAATAGGTTGTTAGCAACAATAGAAACGATTGGGCATACACACTTGTAGAAGTCACTTCGGCCTACAACAGAATTTGAAAGACCACCACTAGATTTACTCCATTAGAACTAGTCTATGGCAAGAAATCCCTAATGTCCATTGAATTTGAGTACAATACCTTAAGGATGGCAGCTCAATTACACTTGGACCTCACTTCAGCAAAACAAGAGAGGTTGCTTCAACTCAATGTTTCATATGAATACAGGCTAAAATATCTCATGCACACTAAGATAATCCAACTATAAAGGATGATTTCAAAGGAAAAACACATTAGGGAGAGAAATTTTCAAGAATTTGAGTGGACCCTATTGTATGATTCCATACTCAAGGATTTTAAGGGAAAATTAATGAGAAGGTGGTTGGGTCCTTATCTAGTGGAAAGATGTTTTGAGAATGGGTATGTCCAAATGAAAACAATTGATGAGGAAGGCATTCCATTGCTTGTTAATTGTTAGAGGTTGATGTTTTACACAAGACCTTTTTCCAAGGAAGAGTTTATTAATTCAATTAGCAAGGAGTTGAATGTGATTGGGAGGCTCATAGCCCTTAGTCCACTAAGCTTCTAAAGAAGAAAAATAAAAAATAAAAAATAAACAGCCTAGGTGAAAACCTTCATGCGGCATCTGAGACCAACTCTTGGGTTGAAAACCTCTGTGAGGTAACCCAAGGGTAAAAAAAAATATAAAATAAAAGGATCCCCAGGCGAAAACATGCTCTGATGTGCTGAGAGCGGGCATGCAGGTTGAAAACCCCTCCAGAGGTAGTCCGCATGTCTCAAAAACCAAAAGAAAAAAGGAAAATAGGAGAAAATGAAAAGAAAATAGAAAATAAGACACATGGATGAGTTCTTATATTAATTCTTCTAACATTTATTTTTGCATGACTCTAGAAAGTCAAAGGGATAGTGGTTACATAATAGAGTACACCACCCATTTCTCCATTTTTCCTAGTCATCAATTGCATTTTCATCCTCTCCATCCACCTCACTACCTCTCTCCATCCTCTAGCCAACAATTGAACCATGGTTTCCCTCTTTTCTTAAATGCTACAGGATTGTCCTGAACTACGACATGATTGTCCTAAATTACTAGAGTAACCTGAAATGATACAAGACAAAGATCCACTTGGAAAAAATGTGAAAAGGTCATATTTTCCTTTGGAAATGTTGGGAAAGGTCCAACAATATTCATTCATCACTCGTCCACCTCATTTAGCAAAATTCATCCTCAAAATTCCACTTCTTCCATACATAAAAAAACACAGAAAAATGACTCTACCTTCACCGCTTTCACCACTTCACCGGCATTTGATGATTCTAATCATGTCCCTATACCCCTTAGGATTTGTCTAATCCTTGAATGAAATATGAGGTCTTGAGGGGGAACTAAGTCATTTCTACATGAAGGAGATCAGTCCTGTAGAAGATTGCATAGTTTGAACAATATCTTCAACCATATATTTTTTATAACTCCATAGTAGAACATCCAACCACCCTAAGGCATCATGAGGTCATTCATGAAGCTTATAAATTTCACAATGTAGCTTTAGATCAGATGTAAGCTCATCCATCCACTCCAGCAACAACAGATCAAACAATGGAAGGAGGCTTGGATGGAAGAAATATTTCATCACTCAACTACATCATCATGTTATGAAGGCCTATTCATAAGTGAAAAAGGAAAGTTAGCACCTCTACAGACCAGTTAATCAATCATCATCTCAACACCATCCTACATTTATCCCCACCACTTGAACATCATAGGTAGAATCAGGTATGACACCCCTCACCTCTTCCCTATGCACATAATGGTGAAAAATGTGTTTAATGACCAAGAAATGAGTTTTTATGGGATGGAGGTGGTGAGTAAACTTGGCCGCCTTCGATTAGTAAACTATAGTTCACTCAGCCACCCATGCAATGTGGAAAAGTCAAATTAAGCAGGGTGATGATTACGAGGGGGGAAATGGTTAAGAAAGGGATTTTTTGTAAGAGGCAAGTCACCAAAGTTGTCCAAGCCATTATCAGCAAAGGGAACAAAAGTATGAGGCTCAATTCCATTTTCACACTTGCTCATTTCTATAAAATAGTTGGATAGACCCACCAAGGTACTAAAGGATGAGATAGTTTCTACCATAATCTTTCTAGGGTTCCACTGAGCTGTTATAGGATGAGTTTGAAAGTGCTACATGAGGTGCTACAGGAGGATATCAAATTCTAAAGGGATAAATTAAGGGGAGAAATGGAGTGAAAAACACCAAACGTTTTCCTCAAACCCTCATGCACATGAGAGACCCATCTTGTAAAGGGTAAGTGGCTTTCTCCCTCTCTAATTTCCATGCACCTACATGAAGAATTCTACTTAAATCATGCACCCTATAGAAACCATTGTGCAACAATTTCCTTTAAAAACTTATAATACACTAAGGTAAGATAGGGATAGAGAAAAATAAATTCATAGTAAAACTTATCATCCCTCTCCTCCTCTATCAAAAAGAAAACAAGCCACTATATCTACAACTAACTCTGCTTTGGGGATAATATTGAAAATACACCTAAGTTAACCTAGAGAAGGAGTAGTAGGAGCAATGGGAGGAGGTTTCAATAGAAGAGAACCCACATACACCAAAAGAATCCATCAACATCCCCTTGTTATGGACATTTTTCTGAGACATCAGTTGATGGGATTATTTGAGCAATTAAAAGGGTATGATGATGAGGTAACCCATGAATTTTCCATGGCCCTTAATTCTTAGGGAGAAAATAGTGCCACTACTATTGTTAGAGGACTTGCAATTCATTTATGTGCAGAGCTTATAAGCAAAGTAACCACCATACCCTTAGGAGTTTTATGGAGCAAGTAGGATAAGGAAATAGTTGTTACAACCAAGAAAAACTTCTTCCTCCGTAGAGATAAATTTGTGGAATAAAAAAATGGATTGGGAAGAGATAAAATCCCTTACCCTTGGGATGAACTGGCCTATCACATCCTCAAGTACATATTCTATGAGGGGAGGTTGAGAAATGTGTATTCCTATCACTTTAGGTTGCTCTATGAGCTAAGGTTCTAGACAGAGATACCAATTTCAAATAGACACAGTGTCCCACACTTCCTTTGGTATTCCATCATTCAAATGAGCCAGAATGTAAGGAAAGGGATGAACAAGAAGATTTCCCACCATGTCCTCAGCAAGCTAATTTTCATGGATGCCTTAAGCCACCTAAGGAAAAATGTGCTATGGACTGACTTTGTAGATATGGATAGGGAGGTTTTCATTGAAACACAAACCCTCACCTCCACATAGCAAGAAGGAACACAAACCTTTAGTATTCGGGGTAGGGAAGAGAAGGAAGAAGATAAGGAGAAAATAGAAACAAAGGAAAGAGAGGGAGATAAATAAAGAGAAAATAAGGAGAACCTTGAGGATCCATCCAAACCTGAAGGGATAGGAAGACATTTTAAACAAATAAGCCTCTCAGTAGGAAACAGAGAGAAAGGCGTGGCTACCACATTAGCCACACATGAAACGCCAGTCAAGTCCAAATGAAGGTAGGAAAGGCAAGGCCCCTTATATTTTAAAAGAAGGAAGAGCATCAGGATAAGGTGAGGGAAGCCTCAACCTCCATCAAAAGTTACTATCACCAATGATGGATCAACAAGAAAAATGGAAGTAGTGGAACCTAGCGAATGGGATATTGAAGAAGTTACCTCTCCCAAAGCCAAGAGTAGACAACCTATTGCACACATAGGGAGGCCCACTGCTAGAGAAATCACATCCAAGCGGCTCAAAGCACAAGCTACCCTGTTACAATTAAAAGCATAGTAAAAAAAATAGGAGCTACATGAGGAAAAGGGACTTCTATAAGTGAAACAAGGGCTCCTACATGAGAAACAAGAGATGCTACAGGAAGAGGAAGCCACATCAAAAGGAAAAGAAGAAGGTCTCCAAGATTTCCAGGACCCTGATCCACAACCTAACCTTGAATATTATTACAAATTTGTTGAAGGAGGTAGGATTATACCTGAGAAATTTTCTATACCACTCTTCTTGAGTTGGAAAAGAAAAGAGGTGGCACTGATAGGTGGATGAAAATTGAAAAATGTAACAAGGTGGAAGATGTTGGCCTCATGGAGGAGAAAGTGAATGAAATGTGTCAGGAATTGAATAAATTAAGGCTCACGAAGTGAGCCATGAGGGAGCAACTACCAAAAATAAAATATAAGGCTAACAGATTAGCTTCAAGAAAAATAGGTACAACTTGCCACTATGGCAAATTTATCCATGGAATCCCTACAATACAGGCATCCATCGAAATCATATACAATGTTCCTCAATGAGAAGTGGCTGCAATTCCAGATAAAGACATTAGCATAGTATCGCTCTTTACCTTTGGAAGCCTACATAAATTTCATTGAATTCTAAAATAAAAGGTATTGAAGATAGATCCAAACTCGCTAAGTTTTACATGCACAATATGATCCTCATAAGCATGAACTTTTGGGACCCCAACTCAAGTGTGGGAGACATACAACTAATGTCACTAACCTCTTAATTGATCCCTTAAGATCCAAGAGCTGAAGAAGTAATGAGGGTGATGACAAGAGAAGAGAGGGGTGCTTTATACATGAGAGCATAATTAGTGAGCCCAAAGGTTGTCATGAGTAACCATAACCTCATCTGCATTGATCTTGAATTGGCACCTCGGTATATAGGAACCCAAGAAAAAACCATCCTCCATTTTGAGGACATCTTTAGGATGTTTGGCACATAAAGTTTGCAGGCTTTCGAAAGAATATAACATTTGCTTCCTCACAGATTTCAAATCAGAGATTATCACTCTCCAAAAAGACTAAGAAATGCGATGGAGAGAAGCCCAGTCTACAAAAGAATCATGAAAAGGTTGAAGATAAAGTGGAGACGACTAAAACTCATTCCTCCCTTATTGTTGTGCATACAGGAGAGAAGAGATCGGGTAGAAGAATAAATGGAGTGGACAAACATAGAAGCAAATGTGGTCTTCTATCCACAGGAAGGCACACCATCTGACATGCCTTGGTATGTCATAGACGCTACCATAGCCATGAATGAACTTGACATCAATGATTGAGTTCCTGAGAGGGTGAGCAACAACTTCAGTAGGGGGTGATGATGGGTCCCATCAATGGATATATTTTGAGGCTCAATGTGCTATCCTCCAACCCTTAAAACTCTCCTTTCCTCACATTAGTTTTCATTTTTAAACCATAATATATACTTAGTAGGATTATTAAACAGTGTTTTTCATATTTCATGGCATAATGTGATTGATATGTGGGAAAAATAAAAAAAATTGGATGTGTTCACTCTGCAGGGGTCGATTGGATACATCTAGAAATTATATAGGGGGCTTGTCCACTATATTAACTCTCGAACTCAGCATGAGATTGAATATTACTCACCAACATCTTGAATTCACTAGTAGCCGAGGAACTTGAGTGCATGTTAATATCCAAGGGAACCAGATTCACCAATCTTGAGATTTTGGAGGGAATCAGTCCTTTCTTCAAGGGAGCTACCCTCAACTAATTTTTGTGTAAGTAAACAAGCCTATATAATCACTAGGATTCAAATTTTTGTGGAATATAGGAGTAGCTATTGAAATCCTCGTACATGGTACTATAATTTTCATCTTTCATATGGTGTATGCGACTTATTTTTTTGTCAATGTGAAGTTCATTGTTGGCCTTCATCTGAGTTAGTTTCGGAGGGCTGAAACCCTTGGGTTTGGGCCCAACCCAAAGGCTTTAGTCCCTCTCTTGTATTATTTGCTTGTTCTTTTGCAATTCATTGCAATTATTTTCTTGCTTAGGTATGAATTTGATCACAATACATTTAGTTTCATGTTTTCCTATCACCTCTCTTATGGGAAGAGTGGTTAGAATATCTACAAGAACAACCCAAAAAATGTGCTTATGGTTGCATGGAAATTGTTAAGTTTTGAATTATAATCCATGCAGAATGCTTGGTTTCTACAAATTACAAGTTAGTAGCATTGATTTAGAAATTAGAGTGGTGTTGTAAGGTAGAGTAGATTTTAATAAAATTCAACTCATCCTTTCCATGTTAATATTTTTTACTGTAATATTGATCATTTGGAGCATGTGCTTGATTAATATGTAGGTATTGTTTTTGAATTGTAGGGGTGTGAACACTCTTCCACATCCACACAGATAATTCCATCTCTCGTGGACACTTCACATTGCTTCCAAACTTTTCCGCCGAGATCACTCTCTAGTGCATATGGAGGGCACTGTGGGCATAAACTTTGGTGCAAGATAGGACTTCGAGGGGTAATAATATTGGCTAAGGGTATCCCACACCATTCATTCAACTTCATCAAATTTAATCCACCTTCTGTAACTTCCAAGATACCATTATTTTCCCCAAAAATCTTTCGGACCCCCTCTTGTGGCAAAATAGGGCCTCTTGTAGCAAAATAAGGTCTCGTGTGGCACTTCCTATCACAGTCATGTAGCATTGCTTACCTAAACCAAATTCACTCCAGAATTTGACCCTTACATTTTGAAGCTGAAAAATGCCCCCCAAGCTTTGATTTCATGATTAACGAAGACTCTAAGAGCCCATCCTTTCCTCATTGCAAATATAAGAAAGCAAGTAAAATTAGACTTAGAGTTTTTTTCATAGTTGTGTTGAAGATTGAATTCCTAATTTTTTAGCATGTTGCACATACATAAATGGTTCGTGCAAGTAGGTTATTGATTTGATTAAGTGTGCAAATAGAGTAGCATGGTTTACTTATGCAACTAGACTAGCCTCTTCCTTTAATGAAATTTTAATTAGCATTTGCATTTAATGAATGGAATTTTCATTTCTGTAATTAGAATAATGTTCATCTCCTTGTAATCATGATATTATTTCATAAGAAATTCTCTTTGTAGTTATTTGAAGGAGTGATCTCTTGATACCTTGATGTAATCTAATGACTAAGGGTGACATGAGTAGAACCTAACTTGTTGTGCATATAACACTATCACCTCTAATTTTGTACGAACCTCGGGTTGATAATTTAAGCTGAGAAGCCTTGGCAGTTGCCACATCCTTGCTACAATACCAAGGCTCATTAGTTTGGATTAGATAATGCAGGAATAACCCAAAAAGTTTCACCAAAAAAAACTTTCACTAACAGCTTGTAATCATTCCAACTAAAAAGTATCCAAAAAAACCCTAAAATCGAAATATATTTGCATTCCATTCCTTTCATAAGTTTTTTGTTTTGTTGTCTAGGGGCGGAACTCAATTGGCTAATTCGAAGTTTGTGAAATATTTGAGACGAAGAATACCGAGGTTGATATCCCCTTTGTAGTGAGCTTGGCTTACATCAAGGAGGACACGGTGTAAAACTGCAAAGGTTTACTACTATCCAAATGTTAGGTAGGTTGTTGGGTTCCTCTATGTATAAAAAAAAATCTATTTTTATTGACCTTTCATCCTTCTTGGAGAGTTACTTTTGCTATTTGTTTTAAAAGTTAGATCCAACACAAATTTTATGTTGTTTCTCGAGGATCGCCCATTTTTAAAAGTTTAGTTCTACTGTTAGATTACTTCTTTTGATCCAAAGAAGGAAGAACTACATCCACCTGGTTTTCCTAGCACGCGAACTTCTGGATGGAACCATATGAACATGCATTCCCAGGAGATGGGACTTTGGATTTACCTTTATTAAGAAATTATTGATCAAAATTGGTTGTCCTTTTGTATTGAGAGCCTCTGATCTTGCTGACTAATATTGGAAGGTCGTGAGATATGTGTCCTAACTTCTAGGAAGAATCACTTGTTCGAGATTTTAGATATTTTTTCCAATGATCCTCTTTGCAAGGTGCTATAGGGAGATCCTCTTTGTATATTATTTGATGGTCACACTCGGCGCCTTCCAACCATCAAGGTTTTTTGCTAGTTCTATTTGGATTATTCTTTGCAACTTTGGGACAAGATTTAAGAGAATGATCGGTCTCATATCAAACTCTATAGTGAAAAGAGAGGTTTTCATAGTCGAGATTTTGCATCGAGAATATTACACTCCAACTTTCTCTTATATATTTTTTAAGGTCCACTCATTTACAACTTTTACATCCATCCTTATATCATTTATATAATATAGTATTCTATATTATTATTATTATTATTATTATTCCCTTTTATCTTATTCTTTATCTTTCTCACATTTCTATTTTTCTCCATAATTTTCCATGTAATTTTTTTTTAGTTGGTTTGACCCATAGGGATTTGAACCTTGAATCTCATGTTTTACACAATACTTCATAACAGAGTGATCACTAATTGACTTCCCTCCCTCCATGAACTTCCATATAAACTTTTTTATTATTATATTTTTTACGTCATTATTATTTTCTATAACTTCCAAGCATTTTCTATTTGACTAAATTTTCCTCTCTTTTTTTCATTTTTTTTAATTCTCTCCCCATCTTTTTACTAACTTATTTTATGACTTTATTCTTTATTTTATTTTATATGAGATTCCAGGTAAACTTTTCTATGATTATACTTTTTATATCATTATTATTTTCTATAACTTGCACCCCTTTTTATTTGTTTCTATTTGACTAAATTTTCCTTTTATTTTTATTTTTTTAATTCCCTCTCTCATATTTTTGTTAACTTATTTTATAACTTTATTCTTTACGTTATTTTATCTCTATATTTTTTTAATAACCACAACTTTTATTTACGTCCTTATATTATTTAGATAATTTTTATTATTCTATATTTTATTATTATTGCTCTATTTTATTTATTATTATTTATCTATTAACATCCTTATACTATTTAGATAATTTTTATTATTCTTATTTTATTATTATTAGTTTATTTTATTTATTGTTATTTATCTTTTTCATCATTTTATTGAGAATTTATAATTTATTCTTATTATCCATTTTTTATATTATTTTTATTCGACATAATTACTATTTATCCTTTCATCATTTTCCATGTGACAAAAATATGCTTATATTTTTTAGCGTTATTATTTTCTATAGCTTCCACTTTTCTTGTATTTGTTTCTATCTAACACGATTTTCTCATCTCTTTCTATCAAATTTAAATTTCAATCCTTTATAAACTCTGATATTATTTGTTTCAGTTTTATAATTTTTAATCATCTTCATCCTGGTCATAATTTTATTTTTATTTTATAATTACCTGTATATGTTTAGTGAATAAACATGTAAAGATAATTTATTTAAACTAAATTGAATTGATTGTACACATTTTAATAGAAGAAAATAGTTATGAAATTCCCTCGAAAGATTAACCAAAAAAGAATAGATTGCACATGTATAGAAAGGGCAATTGTTATTAAATTCTTTGACCATTTAACTTAAAAGCAATAGTACTTAAGTTTGGTGTCGGTTATTCATATTATCTCATTTAATTTATGTAATATAATTGTGCACAATAATTGATATTGTGTGAGTAATTAATATAGATCTATTTTACCTCGGGGTGCAGCTGTTTGAGGCGGCATTAACTGTGAAGAGACAGGGGTGGGGCAAGGCACTTCGACACTTATCCACCCAGTACAAAGAGTTAAATACTTGTAAGATGGTGAGCGCTTGGCATGCGCCCAGTGTAAGGTTAAACACCTCACATTTCAGTGGCTCTGGTTCATACTTCTTGTCTACCGCGACGGCTCTTCCCTCCGCACGCTCTGACCTACAAGAGAAGGCGGCATTCTTCAATGCTGTAGTAATGGAAGAGACATCTCGAGGCATGCGCGAAAAGGTTAAGGCTAGGTTCTGTCTAGGGTTCGTGATGAAGTCATTTAGGATGTTTCACTTGGTTCATTCCCTGGCCTCTGGTCTCATTTCAGATTTTAGGCTGTCTGAGGTAGGCTATGTTATTTCTAAGGTCTCTGGGCACTTGCAGGGGAAAGTCTCTGTCGTGCTTGGCTCTGCCCTCCTCAAGTGGCTCATGTTGTCCCTCTCGTTCCTCTTCTGGGTTTCGAGCTATTGTTTTGTGGTCTTTGTCTCGACTTTTCATTATCTAGTCTCAGGTCTTGTCTCTAGCCTCGGGTGGTGGGTTTCGAGTTGTGTTTTCATAGCCTTTGTCTCGACGATTAATTATCTGGTCTCACGCCTCGTCTCTGGTACAGGGTGGTGGGAGGTTGGCCATGACATTCCTAAGGTCTCTCGACCTTTCCCTGGAAAGGATAACTTAGTGTTCAATTCTGTTTTGCTGGCGAAGGGGATCCGCGGGCTCCCTTCCTGGTCTCGGTGTCTCTGTTGCTCTGCTTGCCTAATTGTTGCTCTGCGTGTCTGGCATCTCATTGTTGCCCCCTGTCAGATGCCTCAACTTTACCAAAGAATGGGGTGCTGAAGAGGCCAACCCTGGCGTGCTCCAACTAACTCGTCCTCTGATTTGCCTTCCCTCTCCAATGAGCTGTTTGCCAGCCACTACCCCAACACTCGCAGTGCGAGAGGGCGGCTTCGTGCCTCCAACACTCGCAGTGGGAGAGGGCGGCTTCGTGCCTCCAGACACCACCCTGGGCCTTCTTCCTCATTTAGCTCTACAATTTTCTCTTTTAATAGCTCCCTACATCAGCTTAGGATAACCGCTCATATCACGATGGTCTTCCATGAGACTAATCAGATGGAGGACTATCATCAGGGAGGTTCGGGGGCATTCTCTGTTCCTTCTCCTTCCATCCAGCTTTGAATTTGAATTTGAATTCGGGGGCAAGATTTGAATGTTCCCGGTTGCAGCACTCAAGATGCGTGATGATGTCGGTTGACCCTCCGACCAGAACGTGGCTCAAGCAAGGGATGTGCCAGAATATGGATGGTGTCATATCGAGGAAGAACCTCAAGATGACTAGCGTGCTTTCCCCGGCTACGTTTTTTGGTTATGTTACGTCTATCACTGGGAAAGTTTGCAATGTTTACTGTTTTGTGGTTTTCCCATGTTTTTTGATATTTTTGCTAACTATGAAGTACCAAGAGAGTATCATCCCGGTCCCCTGCGTGGGTCCTGAATTCTGTCACAACCATGAACTCACTGCCTACAGTCAGTCTTCTCACCTGTTTTTTCTTGACAGTTCTGCCTCTCATCAGAGCAGAGTCTTGACTTCGGTCTCCATGTAATTATACTTCTTTACTTTGTTAATAGAATTAATCTTACTCAAGAAATATATATATATATATATATATATATATATATATAACATGAGTGGAGAGATCTAATTTTTTCACGAATATTATTTAAATATTTTGTATAGTTATTTAATTTTTAACTATTTTTAGATTTAAAAAAAATTACCTATATAAACAAAATTTTAACTTTAATCACCCACTAATAAAATTACACATTATACTCTACTATGAAATAAACCTCTAAATAACCAAATACATTAATAAATATTTATAATAATCTTTTAACAATCTTTTAACTTAAAACTTAAGGGACATATACGTTGTGAGCATTGAAATCTCAAAAAACGCCTTACAAACTATTTTAAAGATCCACTCAAAATGCTACAAAGAACGAAAAACATTAAATAAAATATAAATAGACGCAAATCGAAAGACAGGACAAATTGATTAGCCCACAAACAATTATTATGCAGAAAAACTTTAAGACAATACAATATATATATAATGATAATGCCCCGAATCTTTAAACTCAGATTTCATAGCTCCTTTACATTTTATTAAACTCCTCTTAAAAAATATTATTATTTTGGCGGCTTGTTATTCTAAATGTAATGATTTATTTTCATCCTACACTTCAAAATTGAATTTGTGATGTGATGAGATCTAATTTATGATGTGTTGTTTTATACGCTGAGAAATGGATTCTTATGGATACATTGTACCGATCAAAATTATAATAAACCTTTCCATGGACCAATCAAATTCTAATATTTTCTAATATTATAATTTTATGTAGGTTAAAGTTTCATATTCTTTTATCATTGGAATATGGTCAATTTATCTTTTTCACTTTCTTCAAGTATGAGTATAAATGGTGAGTAAATTCAACAACATCATTCCTACCATAAGTAAAGAAATTTGTAATTCTGATGTTAGTTAGAAGCTCATAAATCACTATTATTGGTATCAAAGTAGGTCTATATAATAATTTTATTGGCCAAAAGGTAAGTTATATAAAAGGGTATGAATTTGATGACTTCTTTTTGCTTGTGAGTAAATCAAAGTTAGGGAGTATAATTAATTAAACAAATATAGTGAGAGTAAAAATATTGATAATTTTTAATACTTTTTATTAAAACTAACTAATTATTTATATTTTTTGTTTTTACCATAGTGAACATTGTCATTTTATTATTATTATTATTATTATATACATATATGGTTTCTTTTCAGTGCATGATGACTATAGAAGGAATTACAAATTTCCTTCATACTAGGCTATAAAATTTACCTCTCATTGCAATGTGTGTGTGTGAGGGGGAGAGAGAGATATATATATGGGTCATAACATCGTTAAAATAATGCTAGCATCTCTATTTTTAGGTATTTTGGAGTTAGTCAATTAATTTACTTTCCATTTTCTTTGAATCGAGCCCACTAGGTAATTCATACTCATTAATATCGAGACCACTAGTAGTAAGGGTTTGTCTAGAGAGAAACTATTTATAAATGTATAAAGTTATGCAATATCATGCTAGAAATTATAAGTCTTGAAGAGTTTCTCATTGGAGAGTCATTTCAAGAGAAAACTTAACAACGTTCCCCCTTTGTATTATCAATAAAAGGTATACATTTCTACATATTATATTTCATTTCCCTCTTTTATTTCATGTAGTTTGAATTTCTTTATTTATTCCTCTTAATTTGTGCCAAATAACCAAAAATTTAGAGGCATTACGAAGGATAGAGACATATTCTAGCATCTATAGACACATATATCTATCATTTGGAATACAAAATGGTAGTTTGGAAACATATACATAGGGAATACAAGTGGTGTCAGCTAGTTAGATGTAGATGTAACACTATCTTGGTACCTATTCTGTAGTACCACATTAGACATAATTTGTTTATGTATTCAATGTTCTACATACCTTGGGGTATATTAGAACCCCCCTACGCATACCTGAGTTCATGCCTACAAAAAAAATTGAAGCATTTTTTATTATGGTACAACAAACATAGCATTGGGTCCATCACTTTTGCCTATTAAGGAATTAGGTAGAATATATGAGGGTATAGTTAACCCGCTATAGTTATATTATGGAAGATTGATTAAATACTATTCTTGGCAACTCCATGGTCAATTGAGGAGCCATAGTGCTCAATAATCATTTTCTCTTTAAACATTTTGAAGCCTACAGACCTAGCCAATGAAGTTTCTATAAAGCTTTGAATATCCACAATTTGAAATTAACATTAATAGAATGGTTTTTAAAAATCAAATAAAAAGAGTATGGAAGTGGCCTCGATGTTGAATGAAGCATTATAGATTATATATTTCAAAATAATCCTTACATATCATGTTATGAAACTAGCTCACAAAATAGAAGAAGAGACCTCCTTTGCATTACACAAAAGAACAATTCTTGGTATATATAGGAGTCTAAGGGGTCCCAATATAATCAGATCCTACATAACAATAATATTGTAGGGGCACAACAATAACAATAGTGGGCTTCTATGGGGCACAATAATAACAACATGGGGGACTACGTGGGCACAACAATACAATAAGGGGGTTGCACTAATAACAATAATGGGGGTACACTAGAATTATAGGGACCTAACATGCCCCTCTCCTCCAAAAAAGTGTTTTCTTCAATGCTTGAGCAAGGAAAATTTTAAGGATGAAAATTTATCTTAAAGTTTAAAAACACTGGCGAATCTCACTAGTCTCTAATAAACAAACTATAAAATGTGTATTGATATATTTGTAAAATTATTGAAATTTATAATGGTTTTATATATATCTCTATATAATGTTGGCATTTTTTAAGATAAAATAATTTTATATTGTAAAATTTGGGCGAATCATTTTTAGAAAAAATGAAAATTGGTGAATCTGTTTTTTAGAAAAATCATGGAGAATTAGCCCACTTGCGAATATTAGCCCCTAAAATTTTCCATGTGCTTGAGTAGTTTTCGATGCTTCTATATAAAATTATCATTCTCCCATGTGGAGTCTTCAGTGGTTAAGTTCTTCCACTTAATGAGATAATCTGAAATTGATTGATTGCGTAGATGTTGGGTTCTTGATTCCATGACTTTTTCAGGTTCCAATATCATTTTTCCCTCATCATGAAGTTCTTACAATATTGTTTGAACTCGGAGCTTGTCACCTATAACCTTCTTTAAGCATGAAACATTGAGAACTAGGTGCACTCGGGAAGATAGATGAAGCTCTAATTTGTATGCCATAGTATCAATATTTTACAACACCTTGTAGGGACCATAGTATTTTAGTGATAATTTATTATCCTTCTTAGCTTGCTTGAGGGACATTTGTTTATATGGTTGTAGTTGTAAAAATACCGAGTAACCTACATCAAAATTTCTTTTGTTGTGATGTTGACTTGCATGTTGTTTCATTCGATTATGCGCCAAAATGAGGTTATCCTTTATGAGTTGGAGAACTTGTTGTTGATGCTTGATGTGATCTTCCACTGCTTCAACCTTAGAATGATTGTCCAAGAATTTTTGTAGATCTAGAGAAATTAATTATTTACTTGTTTGAACTTGTAGTGAACACATTATGCCCCATTGTTCTTTCTTTAGAATCCTTGTCATTCCATTACAGCTAATTATCTTTCATGGTTTCCCTGCGATACCCCTTAATTCAACTTCCTTTACTTCCCAAAAAAATTTCAAGAAATTTTCTTGAAAATTGAAGGCTATCGTCCCAAATGATTGTAACCATTCAACTCCTAGTAAAACATCAGCTCCACCCATTGGACTGGAAAGAATTGTACTATTCAAGACATATTCTCCCATGGATAACCTGATATTATGGAACTTTCGAGAGAAATGTATCATTCCTCCATTTGCAACCATTACTTGACACTCTCATGCCAGATATAGGAAGTAATTCAATTCCTTGGCTATCATCCACTGAATAAAATTATGGGTACTACTCGAATCAATTAACACTATTACCTCTTTCTTCTTAATATGTCCTTATATCTTGAGAGTTTGAGGAGTGGTAATTCTTGTCAATGCATTACAATATATGGTCATATTCATTTCTTCTTTCTTTGGGGTTGGTTCCTTGTGGATATCCTCTTCTTTTGAAGTTTCTTGTTCCGTTTCTTCTTCCTCTTCCCCATCTATCTAAATTAATTTATTCTCAACACACTTACGAAATTTAGTGTATATTCTATCACAACTGTAACAAAGCTCGTTTTTTTTCCAAGTGTTGTGGTGTCAACCTTGTAGGTTGTGGAAGGCTAGGAGCAATGACACTTCCATATTTATAGTTATGAGTTGTAGGTTTCCTTCTTGCCATAATTTTTCTTTCACTTTTTCTTTCCAACCTGTATGCCTTCTACAATGAATCAGGTACCCAAAGGCAAACATTATGTTGGATGTTATCCATTAAAGTCCCTATGAAGACATCCATCGTCTACTTCTCTAGAATATCATTTACCCTTATATTCATTTTTTGGAAGTCCTCAATGTGCTCTACCATTGAAACCTTTTGTTTGAGATTTATCAATTGGCTAAAGAAGATGTTGCTCTTTGTATGCTCATAATGTGCTATCATTTCCTCCGTGAAAATTGACCAGGTGACAAGTGGTTTGCAAGAACAAAGCCCTCTATACCATATAAAATGTTCCATTTCTACATATAAAGATGCAGTATGTACATTTTATAACAATTGCACATCATGTAGATCAAAATATTTCTCCATCTGTAGTATCCAACTTACTGGATCCTTGCCATCAAACTTCCTCATATCTCTTTTTCTTTCTTTTAGGTGCTTGATCTTGTAATGACTATAACTCTGTAATTTTAGATCTCCAAGTTCTGAAATTATGTAGTTTGGTAGCCCTTTGAGTTCTCTTTCCAACCCCACAGATCAGATCAAGATTGGATTCGTCAAGAAAGAGTGATGCCCAAATTCCTATGATGACCTGAATATAGACAAGTTCAATAGAGTGAACTTCTTTGAAGTGCCACATGTCACTGTTTCAATGTTTGACCTTCAAGATGGAATTCAAAAGTCTACAAAAACCTTATCTTCCTTGGATCATATCTCTGAAACTATAGGTAACCAAGTTCTGAAATTTGTACATGAGGTGCAGCATGATTTTAGATCAAATCGATTTGAATTTCAACTTCCTAAGATTCGTAGATAAAACTATAACAAAAATTCCACGATGACCTACCTGAGATGGAATTTTGGAGCCTGCAAAAACTCTAACATTCTCAGTTCATATATCCAACAATATAGTGAGAAAAGATATGAAATTTGGTCATGAGATTCATCCAGATTTCAGGTCAAATGGGTTTTAATTTTAGCTTCTGAATCTTCGTAGAAAAAAGTTATAGAAAAACTTCCACAATGACCTATTTGAAGCAGTGAAACCCTAGAATCTAAATCTATGATACCAAATGTTATGAAAGGAACTCATAAAATAGAAGAAGAGATATATAAATGACTTCAAAATAAACTCCTTCAAGGGGGAAACCTCCATTGCATTACACAAATTAACAATTCTTGGATGATACAAATGACATGGGCTCATTTCTATATATCGGAGTCTAAGGGGTCCCAATATAATCAGAACCTACATAACAATAATATTATAGGGGCACAACAATAACAATAGTGGGCTTATATGGGGCACAATAATAACAACGTGGGGACTACATGGGCATAACAATACAATAAGGGGGCTGCACTAATAACAATAATGGGGGTACACTAGTAGTATAGGGACATAACATATCATTAAGTATGTTAGCCATTATCATTGGTAACAATTCTGATGGACCCACATGTCCCCATGGATGT
This sequence comes from Pinus tabuliformis, assembly GCA_031772625.1. Classification (NCBI taxonomy): domain Eukaryota; kingdom Viridiplantae; phylum Streptophyta; class Pinopsida; order Pinales; family Pinaceae; genus Pinus; species Pinus tabuliformis. The sequence continues at coordinate 872,745,305 of CM062812.1, forward strand.
GATTATAATAAAAACAAGTCTTTATAAACTAGAAGGCAAGATATAAGGTCCCATTGACACATACAATAAAATATAAGATAAAACTATCACCTAACAAAGCCATAGAATAAAACGTGCCCCTTTTAGGCCAATACAAATAGTCAATTATAATTTTGAAATGATAGTTTGGAGCTATTTGATAGTGGGAACCTTCAAGGGCTAATAACTATTGCACCAGGCCACCCTTTCGTGACCCTCAATACCATATTATGCATAGATTTCAAAACTTAGATCTAAACAAGTTCAGTTTATCTAATAAAACACAATGGGTAGTTCAAAATGGAACATTATTTTTACATGTAAGCTATTTCTGATAAATAATTAAAAATATGAGTGGGCATGTTATATGTGGATAGGGAACACTAGATGTCATGGAAATGATATAAGAAGTCATATTACATATGCCTTTCTTAAGACTAGTTTGAGAATGCCATATTTCCTCAATTTGACGCCAATACTAATTTTTTAGTGATGTTGATCAAATTTCCAATCCAACACATTAGAATACTTCATTGCTTCAAGGAATTAACAATGAAAACAAGGAGCATGACTTGCATGTTTTTAAGGATTATTTATTAGTGGACTTAAGGAGGTCCAAATGAAATAACAAGTTGTTGTGTATCACCCAACTAATTGGTGTAGAAATTTGATATAAATTGTAAGTCCTCAAGAATTCTAACTGAAAATCATGGGTCATAATTCTACTCTACTCATATGCAAAATGAAATTCAAAATTTAGAATAGCATACATAGCCATGCAATAAGAAAAGCCATAAATACACAGTGATTTCTTGGGGAACCCAACTCAGAAACACCCCAAAAATCCTCTTTTAATGAATCAATGAATTGTGAAACTATTACAATTGCTAGCTCTAGCTATGAGCTCAACCTACAGAACAATAATTTCCTCTTGCTCAATGAAAAACCTCTGGTCAAAAATTAGCCAAATATTTTCTTACTAAGGAAAATATCTCCTTGCACAAATTATAAGGAATTGGCCCCTATTCTTTAGGAATTTCCTCCAAATTCATTGTGCAATTCCTAAGGATTGATCACTAATTTCATGCAACAACACTTGTACACTCAGTTTGTAGCTAGCGATGTGTCGATGGGATTACAATTCTCCATGTGAAATATCTTAGGTATATCAGTAGCATAATTTCTTTGAGACACAAACAATTCACCATCACTCTTCCATACTTCCAGCCCAAGGAAGTCATGCATGAGACCCATGTCTTTCATCTCAAATTACCTTACAAGATCCCTCTTTGCAAGAGAAAATTAGCTACTCATCACCTGTCACTATTAAATAATCAGCATATAAAACAATAATAAGAAACTTACCATCTACGAAAATGTGATAGAGTTTCACATCTACTTCACTTATGGTGAAGCCCAATCCTCTATTATTACTATTGATCCGAGTTTATAATGCTCGAGGTGCTTGTTTGAGAACATACAATGCTTTGTTGAGTCTACACACATGTGACTCTTGATCATGTCCTGAATCCTTGTAGATTCTCTAAGTAAATTTCATCATCAACAACATCATTGAGAAAGGCGGCCTTCACATTCATCTGGTGGATTTTCCATGCCATTTGCATAGCCAATGTGATGAGCCCCAGAAATGGGTAATTATATGGGCTCATTTTACTTCCTAATTTGACTTAATCCACCATTCTCATTAGTTTATTGCATGTTTTTTATTATATTTATGCTAATAGAGTGAATTGGGTTAGTCATTATGCCAAAAGGTCTAATGTGTGCTTTATGTAGATTTTTTGTCAATTTTGAGACAAAATCAAAGGTTTTAATGAGCACTTGGCAGCCAAATTCATGGAAGAGCAAGGGAGAGGATTTGTAGGAAGGTGTCCCCTTCATTTATGAGCCCTTGCCTTGAATTCTCCACCTGCAGCTCGGAGTTTAAGGGCCACCACATCGATGATCACAAACGCAGCCGAGCAGGGCTAGTAAAGTTGATGTTAACTGCAAGTTTTGGCAGCCGAGTTCCTAAAGTTTAGGAGGACTGTTGGTGTCCTCAATTTGTATAAATAAGATGGCTTGGGGCCTCAGTTTGGTTAGTCAGGAGTTATTTAGATTTTAGTCAGTAGGTTAGTCATTTTGTTAGTCTATTTTCGCACTTTAGTGTAGCCTTGTATTAGCACATTTTCGAGCTTTTTCTTGTAGATAGTTTTTGGTATGTAACTATTATTTTTTTATCAATAAAGATGAATCTAGCTTTGCACCAGCTCTGATCTTCCTTAGAAGGCTGTAGCTCTTGGGGTTGGGCCCAACCCAAGTTCCAGTACCTCCTTTATGTACTTTTATGTGTCTTTGTTGCATTCATAGAATAATTTCTGTTATTTAGGTCAAGATCTTGCTTTGTTACTTAGGTTGTTTTTGGTGATTAAGATAGTTTTATGCTTCAGGTTGATTTGACAGTTTGGTGACAGAAAATATCTGAAAAAGGCCATCAAGCAATCCTTGATCTCATCTCTCCCTCTTTGGTACCATGAGCTGAGACCAAGGCATACTTGCTGCCACAAAAACACTGTTTTTGCCTTTCAATGCAATTGCTAGTGTTAGATTTTTAGTTGGAAAAGTTGTTACTAGTTGTACTTGCATGTTTAGATCTATTATTTCTTAGTTTCCATAATTATCTTGCATGATTTCCTATCTATAAACTTTTGTTCATCATGTCTCTTTTTTTTAGGTTAGATCAGGTCAAAATAGATAGATCTCTGGTTTTTCTAGTATTTGTTCAATGAGTTTTGGAAAATAGTGTGTAGAGCACCTGTAATACATCCCTACCTATCCTTCCTCCATCATACAACCTGCTCCAACACCTAATCCACGATTCCTTCCCCGCATTTGCCACACTTTTCCAATTTTCCCTAATTCCTACATTCTTGTGCATCATTGCTCCTTCCATCCTTGAATGAATCCAAAACCCTCCAAAATCCTCTTTCGGCTCTTCCTATATAACTTCCTGTAGAACCCCTGCAGACTTCCTGTAGAAGTTCAAGTGAGCAGTTTTTCGAGATCTGATCACTGTGAAACTCTCTGGAAGGGTGCTAGGGACCTCTTAGGCCCTATTCTCACCTTCTCAACCTCCTGCAAGTGCCCATTCCATTTCCTTGCACCAGTCAACCTCGGCACAATAAAACAAACAGTTAAAGCACATGCATAATAATTCTGCAAGATTACTCAAAAATACAAAAAGATGTTTTTTCTAGATTTTACTTAAGAAGTAGCTTAGTCACACGCATTTTACCTTTCAAAGAATCAATGGCATCCATTTCAACAACTTTTGTCTCTTTTCTTACACTAGTAGGATTTGTCGGTAAAACTAGGGTTTGCATTTCCTTTTAGCTTTCATCTCCTCTCTGCAAGTAGACTAGCCTCTTTTCAGTTAGCTTTCATCCATCACAGTTAAAAGCTTCTTCTAAGAGATCATCGAAGTTGGCTTAAGCTCCTAGCGGATTTGTGCCAGATGATCAAGTGATAGCCTGCAGCAAGAGCTAGTACTTGTGCATATAGCACCGTCGCTTCCAAGTTTGTTATGAACTACTGGGTTGATAAAAGTAAAGAAGGGAGTCCAAGGAGTTGCAGCATCATTGCTGCAATACTGGAGCCCACCATCCTTTTGGTGCCGTTGCCGGGGAAGCGACAGAGTATTTGTGATTGCTGCTTTTCTTCTATTTTCTACTGCAACATTCTGCTAAGTAGTTTATTTCAACAAGAGTAGAGTAATTGTTTCATTTCCATTCTGCAATTTTATTTATGCAAAAGTAGATTAGACATTTCCTGCTTTCATTTCATTTCAACAAGCATAGATTATGTATTTCCCGCTTTCATATATTAGCATTTCAATTCCGCAATTTCAATTCTGCAAGCGTAGATTAGCATTTCAATTCTGTAATTCCAATTTTGCAAGCATAGATTAGCAATTCAATTCTACAAGCGTAGCTTAGCATTTCATTTCTACAAAATAGATTAGTCCTTTCCTGCTTTCGTTTCAATTCTGCATTTTCATTTCAGCAAGATAGATTTTAGTTAGTTGCAGTTCAATCTATTTTAGTTTTTGCAGGTACAAGCAAAAAAAAGAAACAAAAATCAACCAAAAGGATTTCCTTTCATGCCTTGTAGGAGTAGAGATAAGTCAGAATATTGTTTGCACAACACCCCCACTGCTTCACACAGCCAACCTTCTTTCTTCTTCGATGGCTGTGATTAAGAAGAACTCTTAGGTGGACAGCAAGACATATTTGAAGAACCTCTAGGGGAGAAGAAGAAGAAAACATTCCTCTGGAGCAAATTGATGAAAACATAAATGTTGGGAGCAGTACCTTTTCTTCCAACTCAATCCTTAGAGGTGAATGTGAAAATCTGATGGAAGATTTCAAGAGCGATATGGGGCAATTTCTTGTGATGCAATTGGATACCTTGTGGATCCAAAGGAAGCAAGAGGAAGCTGAAAGGGCTTTGGCCATCTTTTGTCCCAGGTGCACTAGAAAGCATCCTACGAACGGATGTCCATTGCACTCCATAGAAGTGTGTTTTGTCTGTGAAGAAGACCATCCTACGAATCAGTGCCCTTCCTTGCTTGGAATTAAAGCATCATATCATAGGGCCAAAGGCGCCACTGAACCACTCTATTTCATGAACCAAAGGAGGCCACATGGACCCAGACCTTATTAGTAGGGAATGCAAGGGACATCCCAAACATTTTACAACCCATATCAAGCCACTTCCATGCCTTCTTGGGTCCCCCCTTATCACCCTTCGTGGTCCACACCTCCTCCTTGGTCCTTCACATCTCCATATTATTCCCAACTAGCTGCTCATCCATTTCACCCCTACACTCAGCCACAGCCTCAATGGAATGCACCTCATCAGGGGTGGAGACCCCAGTACAACACTCCTCCCACTCCTTTTCCTCCACCACCTACTCAACCACAACCATCGCCTCCTGCTCCACCAAGGCAGCCCCAAATGCCTGCTTAACCAAACCCGAACCCAAACAACATGTAGGTTCAGCAAGTATATATTGGGAAACCACCTGCCCAACCACAACCCCATCCACATCCATCTCAAATATACCCCCCCACTCAACTTCTTATCCCCCCATTTCCAAGCCTGCACATTGGAGTAGCTCAACCTAATTATAACGTTGAGGCACAACATGTCCAAACAACTCGTCTTGAGATAAATGATATTCACCATAGCTCATGAAGAGCATTGCAAGAAAGAGATTATATTGATAAGATTGAAGGACCACATCCAGCAAAAGAAGATTCAAAAGAGGAGATCAAAGGACCATGGGCTACACTTGATGAGGAGAAGACATGAAAATCAGAGATCGAGAGAGTTCCCTCATGGTTACCATCAAATCCTCCATGTATTCTAGAGAAAAATCAACAAAAAGAGGAAGATATGAAGGTCAATGTAGAAGGGGACATGAAGAATGATCCAGATAAGAAAAAAGACCAAGGATATCAGAGCTATATTGAGATATGGTTCCAGACTGTCACTATGTTGCAGTAGCACTCTCTTCCTCAGCTATGCTTGATCCCTTCAAAGTCAAATCATTTGGTCTCTGAAATCGGGATACCTGTCAAAGCATGTGTTTCCAGCCTCCACATCATTTTTTCTATCATCTTGATGTGCACATGGCTCCATTGGAAGTATTCTTATACTTGAAAATGATTTTGTTTTTCAAGTAGGGTAGGGTAGGAAAAAAGAAAAAAGGAAAAATAAAAAATGAGAATAAGAGGAAAATAAAAATCTAAGGTGAAAATCTCCTCAGAGGCGCCTCAGATTGGCTCATTGATTGAAAACCTCCATGAGGCAGTCAATGGGTTGGAAAGAAGAGAAAAGAAAAAGAGAATAAGATCCCTGAGTGAAAACCTCCCTTGGAGGATCCCAGGGCAGGAAATTAGGGTGAAAACCTCCATGAAGCACCCTAGTTGTTTTCAAAACAAAAGAGAAAAAGAAAGAAGAAAAAAGAAAAAGAAAAATAAACCTAATTTCTATTGAATAATTGCAGGTTGCAGGAAGGACATTGCAGGTTTGGAGGATCGCACAAATCAAAGACAGAGGTCAACACCAGGCTACAAGCATCCCTCACAATCCATTCCTCCATGACCACTACCCTTTCCAAAGATTTGGTCTCATTCAGACTGAGATTTCACCTTCTACAGGAATTTTTGTGTCTTCTATAGGAAGTTCTGTGTCTTCCATGGGAAGATCCTGTAGAGCCTGCAAATAAGCCAAAATTGATCTCCGAAGCCTGAAGGTTGGGAATCTGTCCATGAGGCTTGTAAACATCCCTACTTCCATCCATCACCATATGTCACCTTTTTCCATCTCCGTACACCTCCATTGAACTCATTTTTTTAATGTTCCTGCCCAGTCACACACAGAAATCTTGTTTTCTTCATACTACCAGCAAAAACTCCTTAACGACAAATCAAGTTGCAGTTTTTCACTCACCTTACCTGTTACCTTATATCTAGATTCCTCATCAGCCAAGACCCAAGTCTACATTGTAGCCCAAGCTCATTTTTCCCTTACTGTGCAAAAACTGTAGAATGCTCTGATACAAAAATACATAGAGCAGAAATTTGTTTTTTCTCTAACTTAAAAACCGTGCATCCATTTAAAAAACTGTTTTATGAGGAGTTGTATAGGGATGATGGAAACATGCCCAAGTAATTTCAGCTAATTCCAGTGCATGGTTTCCAAGAAATCAGCCTCCATCACCTTCAGCCATTTTTGCATTTTTCTCCATATCCATGCATCCATTTCAAAACCTGTTTCATAGGGAGATTCATATGGGCGATAGTAACCTGCCCAAGCAATTTTAGCCAATTCCAGTGCATGGTTTCTGAGAAATTGACCTTTGTCACCTTCAACCATTTTCCGTTTTTCTCGAAATATGTTCATCCATTGACCATAATTTTTCTATGGGAGGTGCATAACGACGATAGAAACATGCTTAGAAAGTTTTAGGTCAATCCGGTCTATTGTTTGGGAGCTATGGATAAAAAAATTAGTTATCCTGCAAAAATCCAGCATCACCAACATGAGGGTGCAAATCTGAATGTTGAAACAGACTCCTGCAGCTTAGATCTAGCCAGATGATACCTGCACAAGAAAAATAGCCATGTATTAGCAACCAAACCAGCATGCATCCACAGAAAAAAGGCATGTAGCAGAAGGAAAGGCCACAACACCTCACAGCAAATGCATTCGACTTCCAGCTACGTGAGTAAACTTGTTCCTCTGTTGCATGAATGTAATTTAAGAATTGCATAGACAATGAGATGGTTGCGATTAAACAAGATCGGTGGCCAGCTAACTGGCCACCCTCATCCAGTTCAGACAACACCTCATCTAGTTCAAACAACACTCAATGGGTGCAAGCGGCACGCGTGCTCAGCCATCTCGGCAAGAAAACTGAAAACAGGTAATGGTGGTTGTTTAAACTCCAACGTAATTGATGGAAGTGATTGTGGGAAACCAGCATACAGTTTCATAAAAACACTACAGTCTGCATGGGGCCAACGTACATCTAGCCACTTCATCTCCTCACCACGAATCACGCCAGTAGTTAAAAGACAGATCAGTTAACGCATTCACCACTCTTTGTTCATTGTGCCTTCATGATGTTCTTAACTGGAGTATGCATCTACCACCTCCAGAGTAGCTAACCAGTTGTCCTCCACTAGATTTCTACCTTTTTTTTTGAAAATCTCCCGCCTATCGGGCTCTACAAGAAGCACAGTTTCATTCTACAGGAACACTATCTATAGGAAGATTTCTATAGGAAGGGCAAAGAGCAGTTCTGCAGCCAGAAAATTTGAGATTTTTTTTTCAAAATTCGAGCTTTAAAGGTGGTAGGCTCGGGAAACTGCTCTACATAGGATATATTTATATAAGGTGGAGGATTAAAAGCACAATATTGGGTTGAAAGAAAGGAAAGTGAAGCTTAAAAGTCTGCCTGTGTTTTTTTTCCTTCTCTAAGTTCTATACAATCTCTCCACTTTTCTGCTCTGCATCCAAAATCTACCTTTTTCTTTCTCACATTCTTCTGAAAAAAGGGATGCAACCATAGAAGCCAACCTGTGAAAAAACAAATTTGCAAGACTGTCCACTCTCTGAAGAAAAAACACTGTGTTATAAATATTCTCTGTTCTGTCGAAAGTATTGATTTTTCTCAAAAATGAGAAGAAAATTCAAGTTGGAAACAGTTTGAAGAAAAAATTACAAATTGATGTTGTGAAAAAGAAGAACATGAGAAATTCTTGATTCTAGAAAGACAAACCTCAGCCATTTCTCTATTTCTAGTTTTGAAAGTTTGTTTCCTCCCTCCTCACCAGAACATTTCTAGCAGTCACTACACATCATGATAGGGATATTTTTAGAAATGTGGCAGGGGAAGATGAGAAGGAAATAGAAAAAGAGGGAAAGACCAAAATGGAGAAAGAAGAACTTGAAACAGAGGAGGAAATCAAAACAGAAGATGAGAAGGAAGACTCAGAACAGAAAAGAAAAAGACTAAAGCAGAGAAGGTAGAAACTAAACAAGATGAGAAGAAAACCAAATCAGAGCGTGAGGAAGCAAAGCTAACAGAGGTAGAGAAGACAAAAGAAGAGAAAAGAAAGGAAGAATAGACACACCTTGAGATATCAAGGACACAAGCAGAAATAGGGGGCATAGAGATTTCTGCAAGAAGTGAAGGAAAAGAACAACAGAAAGAGAAATCCCCTGAAAAATTGGCAAGGGAAGCAGCAGTTGTGCTTGTTGCATTAAGTACACCTCCAAAACAAAACGAAAAGAGAAAAAGGCAGGCCTCCATGTATTTTAAGGCCAGGAAAAGCACAAGAATTCAAACAAGCAGAATCGGAGGAGCAGTGGAAGGACATGGAAAAGAAGGTAGCAATTTATGGCACACATGAGTAGACCACATCAGAAGATTGGGATGATAGGGAGGCCACCAGGGCCATCAAAGATGAAGAGATAGATTAGTTGCTCAGAGGATGAGCAACACTTTCAGTAGGGGGTGATGATGAGCCCCAAAAATGGGTAATTATATGGGCTCATTTTACCTCCTAATTCGACTTAATCCGCCATTCTCATTAGTTTATTGCATGTTTTTTATTATATTTATGCTAATAGAGTGAATTGGGTTAGTAATTATGCCAAAAAGTAAAATGTGTGCTTTATGCAGATTTTTGGTCAATTTTGAGACAAAATCAAAGGTTTTAATGAGCACTTGGCAGCCAAATTCTTGGAAGAACAAGGGAGAGGATTTGTAGGAAGGTGTCCCCTTCATTTATGAGCCCTTACCACAAATTCTCCACTAGCAACTCAGAATTCAAGGGCCACCACATCGATGATCACAAAGGCAACCGAGCAGAGCTAGTAAAGTTGATGTTAGCTGCCAGTTTTGGTAGCCGAGTTCCTAAAGTTTAGGAGGACTGTTGGGGTGCTCAATTTGTATAAGTAAGAAGGCTTAGGGCCTCAGTTTGGTTAGTCACGAGTTAGTCAGATGTTAGTTAGATTTTAGTCAATATGTTAGTCATTTTGTTAGTCTATTTTTGCACTTTAGTGTAGCCCTGCATCAACACATTTTCGAGCTTTTTCTTGTAGAAGTTTTTGGGATGTAACTATTCTTCTTTTATCAATAAAGATGAATCCAGCTTTGCACTAGCTCTGATCTCTCTTAGGAGGTGATAGCTCTTAGGGTTGGGCCCAACCCAAGTGCCAGTACCTCCTTTGTGTACTTTTATGTGTCTTTGCTGCATTCATAGAATAATTTTTGTTATTTAGGTTAAGATCTTGCTTTGTTACTTAGGTTGTTTTTCGTGATTAAGATAGTTTTATGCTTCAGGTTGATTTGATAGTTTGGTGACAGAAAATATCTGAAAAAAGGCCATCAAGCATTCCTTGATCTCATCTCTCCCTCCTTGGGACCATGAGCTGAGACCAAGGCATACTTGCTGCTACAAAAACACCGTTTTTTTCCTTTCAATGCAATTTCTAGTGTTAGATTTTTAGTTGGAAAAGTTGCTACCAGTTTTACTTGCATGTTTAGATATATTCTTGCTTATTTTCCATAGTTATCTTTCATGGTTTCCTATCTATAAACTTTTGTTCATCATGTCTCTGGTTTTTAGGTCAGATCAGGTCAAAATAGATAAATCTCTCGTTTTTCTAGTCTTTGTTCGATAAGTTATGGAAAATAGTTTTTAGAGCACCTGTAATACATTCCTACCTATCCTTCCTCCATCATACAACCTACTCCAACCCCTAATCCAAGATTCCTTCCTTTCATTTTCCACACTTTTCCAATTTGCCCTAATTCCTACATTCTTGTGCAGCATCGCTCCTTCCACCCTTGAACGAATCCAACCACCTTAATCACTATTTAGCCTCATTTACTAGGTCCTAGACCCCTTTTCATCTTCATCCATCCTCCATTTCCACTTTCCCACTTTTTTTCCACCATCAACCCTCCAAAATACTCTTTCAGCTCTTCCTATAGAACTTCCTATAGAACATCATGTAGAACCCCTGCAGACTTCCTGTAGAAGTTCATGTGAGCAGCTTTTCAAGATCTGATCATTATGAAACTCTCTAGAAGGGTGCTAGGGACCCCTTAGGCCCTCTTCTCACCTTCTCAACCTCCTGCAAGCACCCATTCCATTTCCTTTCACCAGTCAACCTCTGCATAGTAAAACAAATAGTTAAAGCACATGCATAATAATTTTACAAGATTACTCAAAAATACAAAAAGATGTTTTTTCCAGATTTTACTTTAGAAGTAGCTTAGTCACATGCATTTCACCTTTCAAAGAATCAATGGCATCCATTTCAGCAACTTTCATCTCTTTTCTTGCACCAGTAGGGTTAGTCGGTAAAACTAGGGTTTGCTAGGGTTTGCATTTCCTTTCAGATTTCATCTCCTTTCTGCAAGTAGACTAGCCTCTCTTGAGTTAGCTTTCATCCATCACAATTAAAAGCTTCTTATAAGAGCTCATAGAATTTGGCTTAAAATCCTAGCGAACTTGTGCCAATTGATCAACTGACAGCGTGCAGCAAGAGCTAGTACTTGTGCATATAGCACCATCGCTTCCAAGTCTGTTACGAACTACTAGGTTGATAAAAGTAAAGAAGGGAGTCCCAACAGTTGCATCATCATTGCTGCAATACTGGAGCCCACCACAATGCTATAATGGATATGATTGAGGAATATATTACAACTAGTACAAACGTTTCCTCATAGTCCACTCCCTTTATATGAGAAAATATATCCTTTGGCCACAAATTTGACCTTGTACTTGTCAATGTTCCCATCCGATACATGCTTCACTTTGTAGACACATTTCAAATGAACCAATCATTTCCCTTCTAGCCTCAACACCACCTCCCATACATTGTTCTTCATGATGGATTACTATTCTTCCACCATGGAATCAACAGAAACAGGTTGAGAAATTTCTTCCTCAAATGACGAAGTCTCTGTCTCAATGAGATTTTTCATGAGAGCCATGTACCCAGTGTACCTATTAGGTGACCTATGTAATAGTCCTACTCAAATTTCCATGTAAAAACATATAAGACCAAGGTCATGGGACACATATCCCAAGCTGAATGTTGGGAAAAACATCTTGTAGTGTGTTCATTTTGTTCACTATGGCTCAAGGAAATTGGCAAATGAAATTGAAAAGGCAAGAGGCATCAATTGGAATTTTATTTATGAAAATAATGGAAAATAGGAGAAAAGGAAGGTGAAAGGTCACAACTTTGCATGAGAGGGAAATTGAAGAAAAAAAGAAGGAAAATGAAGAAAACAAAGACCTCAATAATAAAAAGGCTTGTGAGGATCACTTCATGGATTTTTTCAGTGTTAGCTTTTGTCAGTTCACTTATGTCTCTCTCTTCTATTCTCTCACTCCCTCATACTATTGGATAGTTGGAGTATTCATGGATCACTTTTGCATACATTGGATTTGGGTAAGGAAGGAAAACGAAAGCAAGAAAGAGTAAAGGGACATATGGGATCAATAGCCACAACTGGATTTCTTTGCAGGTATTGAGTTACATGTATAGTTTCCTTGCTCATTTTGGCATGCATGGAATGTGCATGTGGTTATTTGGTTATGATCTATCATTGGCATGGAGAATTTCCTAAAATTACAGTGGTTTTTCCGGGCCTTGCCATTTCCTGGATAGCCATGGTGTTGTGGGTTTCTTTCCCTCTTTTCTGGTTGGTTCTCATGTTCCTTATGGAAATGGGTTGAGTTACTAGTTCTTGGAGTCTTGGTTGGACAAATGTTGTGCGAGCCCTACAATAGATTGGGTTTAGCTACTAGTCCTCGAAATCCTAGTTGGACAAATGCTCTAGAGCCCAGCAGTAGCTGTGGGTTGAGTTACTAGTCCTGAAAGCCTTGGTAGGAGAAAATGCTCTAGAACACTGCACAACATAGGTAGAGAATGATTTGGTGATGGGTAATTATGTCTGACTATGAAGTAGAATCACTGGTTGACGGTTGAGGTGGTTTTGCCTCTCGAAGCCCTGGTTTGGTTTTGTTTGATTTATTTCATGAGATCCCACATTCATGCTTGGAGTATGGCACGAGGGTGATTGGCTGAAAGAGAGATTTCATTTAGCCTAATCTATGGTTGGGTGATACATGGAAGTCCTTGAGTTTCTTGTCATTTTTATATGTTAATAAAATGTATTTTCTATTATGATCTAGGAGAATATGTATTTATTATGATGGTGACAGTATGGCTAAGTTTCCATGTTTTATATGTTGGTTATTTGTTGGTTTATATGTTTGTTATATGTGTATTATATGATGTATATTTTCTATGGATCTTAACATATCGTTATTGGTAAATGAATGTTTATTAAATGCATGCACTAATACATTTTATTGTAGCTATTAAGAGAGGGTATTTGACCTTCATGATGATTCTCATATAAGTATGAGATCCATATGTTGAGATATGTAATTATGACCTGTAGATTACATGTTCATGATGTGTTTGTCGAAATTTCAATCATGGTTAGACATGGGTTAGGTTAATTCCTTGATTAATTTTTGCATTGGAGGTTTTGTCTTGGTGTCATTAGGTCAGCGACCTAGAGTCTAGCCCTCAAAAAGGTGGCACATATTTCGTGGTCTTATGCACAAAATTGGATGGAAAAATACTGCAGTGGTTATGCATGCAATATGAGGTCTATAGTGGAATGGATGCATGCTTGTGCATACAACTAGGAGTATAGATAAGTGAAAAGGAATGTTAATTCAAGGTTTGGACACCTCGAATGGTGTTTTAGCCCTTTGGCATCTTGTAGCACCTGAGGAAGCTCAATAGGGTTTTTTTTGTCAATTCTACTTTCTTAAGGGGATCTAGGAGGTTCAATCATATCATAGTAACTCTTCGTCGCATATTTACCCCAGTGGACTCATAAACTTAGGTAAGTGCAGGAGGATGGTGTTACAACCTCCTCTACCTAATTTGTGATGTAGGGGATCCCACATTATCCCTTACATCCTGCAATAATCTATCATCTTCTCCATTTCTCTTTCTTCGATCCATGGAAGATTTCATTTGAGTAGGTGCCTCCACTCTACCTCTTGTCTACTCCTCTGCATGTGTTTGCTCTGAAACCTCCTAGAGCCCATCTTGAGACTCCTCCTTTGGAGCAAGAAGCTCCTACTCTGGTAAGATACCCAGCTTTCATTACAGATAGTATATCATGGCCTTGTCCTCATCGAACTTGACATCTCTCCTCACAACTATCATCCTCTTTGAAGAAAGATACACCTAGTAATTGTGTGAAGTTTTGGTGTATCTTATAGAAACTCCCAAATCTGATATAGGCTCAAGTTTCTTCCTCCAATCCTTGAAGACATGACAATTATGTGAATCTCCAAAAATTTTGAAATGAGACACATCATGTTTTCTCCAAGAGAAAGATTCCTCTTCTGTGATCATGCCAAGAATCATATGAGGACTTTGGTTCTGCAAGTAGAGTATGATGTTGCATGCTTCTTCCCATAGATGCAATGGAAACCCCTGAGCATGTAACATGGCCCTTACATCTCCCACTATGCTCTTGTTCTTCCTCTAAGCTACCCCATTCTGTTGTGGATTATGAAGTGTTGTCAGCTGTCGTTGTACACCTTATTTCACAAAGAAATATTCAAAGGATTTCAAAAAAACATCACCCCCATTGTGATTCTTGAGATCCTTCACCTTCTTTCCAATATCCTTCATCACTAGTTCCTTGAATTCAACAAACTTGGAGAAAACTTCATCCTTCTTCTACATGAATAAGATCGAACACCCTCTTGAGAAACCATCAATAGAAATAACACAACACTTATATTATTTTGTGGAAGTTGTAGAAAACGGTCCACAAACATTAGAGTGGACTTTATATAGGATTTTCTATGCGCTTCTCTCTCAATCATGGAAAGTGGATTTAACATACTTCCCCAACGTGCAGCCCTTGCAGACATCCTACTCGTCAAGGGAGCCTTTAGGGATCTTAGTGGTAATTTGTTGTATGATGTTCAAGGAACCATGGTGTAAGTGACCTAGTATATTGTGCTAGAGTTCTCAAACATCGCAACTCTGCACTTTTCATCCTTACTGATCAATACAGTGCAATTTCCCACCTCTAGTTTGTATAGGTTCTTCATTCAAACTCTGATCTGCTTCACTTGCATGGTAGTTATGTGTCTAATAAAGGCATTCCCTTTACTGAAAATAACATCATAGCCACAATCCTCTTGAACTACTATAAAGATCAGGTTCCTTTTCACTCTAGGTACAAACAAAACATCTTTGAGGTAAAGAGGAGAGGCTTTCTCCCTCTAAGTGGTGACAATACCAATACCTGTAGCATTATAACTCCGATATAGATTAGGGCACCTTAATTAAGGTAACACACACTCCACATAATAGTTCTAGCTAGGCATGCTATTAAGGTGAAGTATAATTCGAATTTTGAAGCATGTGCTTCACCTACTCCTACTCCTGTAGGCTTCTTGGTAGACTTATTTTGTGAAATTGTTTTTGCATAGTTCCTGAACTTATGGTAGCAAAAGCACTTGATCTTTCTCAATCCATTCTTCTTGCCATTAATTTTGTTGGATTTAGCATTTCTCTTCTTCTTATTCCCTTTTCCCTTCTTCCCCTTTCCAACTAAGGAAAATATTACTTCATATTGTGCTCTAGATGAAGTTCCATCCCAATTATTTCTCATAAAATATTCTTTAACAAAATCAGTCATCTAAGTGGATGTTGGTGGCCACCCACCTATCCTATTTGGACCCCCACAATTGTCTCTTTCAGTTTTTTAGTTTTCTTAATTGTAACACAATTTACTATTTTTAGCAGTTTTTCGGGTCTTAAACTTTTAGAGCTGTTTTGAGGCCCTAAACGATGTTTCTTGGGAAATCTGGGAGCACCATGTTTCCATGGACCAATTTTTCTCTTCCCAAAGTTGTAGTTCTCAGATATATCTTTCTAACGAGCTATTGTACGCATCAAACCAAGATCGTATGCCGAAGTTACGACCCCGGGAAATTGATGTACCAATTTACCCAAACGGGGCCAACAATTTGGTGTTTCATCTTTTGGGGTTAGGTTTTGGGATGTTAAGGGTTTTCCATTGTTTCTCAATAATCAATAGGCCTTCTAGCCTCATTGTAACATATTTCAGAGGCATGTAGCCACCACATCTCTTCTCAGAGATAAGCTACAATCGCCCTAGCTGGTTTATTTCCATTTCTGTTTGTAAGCATACTTCAGTATTTTAAATTAATGAAATGAAGTATTATTTCCACTGCATTTCTATGTTTATGGTTATCTTTGTAATTTGTTGTGTTCCTATTTAAATACGAATCAGTGGTACTATAGGGGTTTGCTTTTTCTTTGTTTTTCTTTGCATGTCCCGAATGAGGTCGGGATATAAAGAGTTAGGGCTTGAATTGGTTGAACCTTTGCAAGACCAGCCTTGGAAATATCGATGGCCTCCCATGACAGATGAGAAGAAAGACAAGGGGATAGGAGATCCTATCAAAATCTTGCTCAAAGTAGCCCTTGAGTGGCAAAGGAACGCAATGATGGATAGCTTTACGCAGATTCTTCAGCGGCTACCCAGAGGAGATGCATTGACTTCCAACAGCTACTCTGGAAATGCCACACCGTTTAAGGTACAAGTTAATTTTGAAATCCCCATCTTCGAGGGTCAAATAAACATAGATTCCATAGATAAATGGTTAAATATGCTAGGTAGGTATTTTTTTGTTCATGAATTTTTGAGTCCGGAAAAGATTGTTTTTGCTCTTCTCAAAGCAGCCCCCCACGTTAAGGACCAATGGGAAACCTACTGCAAATAGAAGAATGAAAGTACAGGCTCACTATTTTCAGTCACACCCACTTGGGATTCATTCCAAGATGTCGTCAAGGAGTAGTACTACCCTGTCAAAAGCTATGAGAACAAACACATCAAATGGGCCACGCTACGACAGGGAAGGGACCAAGATGTGCTGGAGTTCACAAACATTTTTCATACCCTTCGCACACAGTTGGGTATCAAGGACTCTGAGCTACGTTTGGTACCCAAATAGCAAGGCTTCCTACACAAATACATCCAGGAAGAGATGGAGTTCCTAAACATCTCCTCACTCGGCATGTCGTACCGATACGCTGTCAAAATCGAGCAAAAGTTCAAACAGAAGAAGCGAGACTTTGGATCTGCCAATCCGAAGACCAAAGGAAAAAGCCAAGGCGGGGTGACCCAAGATAATCTGTTGAAGCCACAAGAAAAGAGAAACACCACAAAGTCGAAGAAGGACACAGGAAAGTGGTGTGAGTTCCACAAGAGTCCCCCTTATAACACAAGGGAGTGTCGGACCAAGTAGTCGCTGGTGGTCGAGTTGAAGGCTTCAAAATCAGATGCACGTTCTGACTTTGAGTTAGAACCCGACAAGGGGAATGGCAAAGGGAAGTAGATCATTGATGTGGAGCCCATCGTCACTCTTTCCACTGCCAAGATCTAGAATAATGAGCCTGAAGACCCAGAGGAGGGGAAGTGTCTTTTCCACTCACAGATGTGGTCGAAGGGTTCACCGCTGCAATTCATTGTCAACAGTGGTAGCCAAAAGAACCTTGTTTCAGCAGAGGTCATGAAGCGATTGGGCCTACCGACTACATGACATCCACAGCCGTACAGTATCGGGTGGCTTCATGAAGGACGAGATCTCAAAGTTGTTAGTAGTGCCACCTTCCCTACAGCATGAAGCCCTTCATAGATAAGGTATGTTACACCTCTGGATGTTTGTGATGTATTATTAGGCTAGCCATACATGTGGAGGTTACATGCTGTGTATGAGTCAAGGCCTCGTGATGTCATTATTTCTTTGGGTAATTCATTGTAGAGGATACCAGAGGTAGCCCCACCTACCACCACCCCTTTGATCACTGCTAAGAAAGGCAGCAAGCTCATCTCACAAACTAAGAAATTCATTTTCTATTTGATTTGCTCCCAAAGTAAGGGGAAGATCTTCACCACCTCCATGACCCCTGTGAAGGGTTCCTCCACGCAGCAGCAACAACGAAGGAATACAATCATGACAGAACACAGGAACAACTTCTCCTCACCCACAAGGGTACCACACAAGATTCATGTGGGCAACAAAGTCTAGTTGCATCTACAGAAAGAATGCCTTACAAGAGCCTATCAGAAGCTCCGACCACTCTGACATGTTTCTTACACCATTACCAAGGCTATGGGAAACAATGCTTTGGAGCACAACATTCCTCCATTTCTTTGCTTGCACCGAGTGTTCAATGTGGACTGTCATCGACCATGCTTCCCACCTTTACTGGACACACCCGAGATTGTAGAACATCTCACCAGGGACCAAGTTCAGCAGATGGAGGAACTCAACGGAATGTGGACCATTGCTTCCTAAGGGCAGAGGAATGATCCAAGTGGATGTTGGTGGCCACCCACCTATCCCATTTGGACCCCCACAACTGTCTCTTTCAGTTTTTCAATTTCCTTAATTATAGCACAATTTATTATTTTTAGCAATTTTTCAGGTCCTGAACTTCCGGAACTGTTTTGAGGTGCTAAACGATGTTTTTGGGAAATCTTGGAGCAACATGGGTCCATGGATTGATGTTTCTCTTCCCAAAGTTGTAGTGCTCGGATATATCTTTCTAACGAGATATTTTACGTGTCAAACCGAGATCGTATGCCAAAGTTACGACCCTAGGAAATTGATGTACCAATTTACCCAAACGGGGCCGACAATTTGGCGTTTCATCTTCTAGGGTTAGGTTTTGGGATGTTAAGGGTTTTCCATTGTTTCTCAATAATAAATAGGCCTTCGAGCCTCATTATAACACAATTCAAAGGCATGTAGCCGCTACATCTCTTCTCAGAGATAAGCTACCATTGCCCTAGCTGGTTTATTTCCATTTCTGTTTGTAAGCATACTTCAGTATTTTAAATTAATGAAATGAAGTATTATTTCTGTTGCATATCTATGTTTATGGTTATCTCTGTAATTTTTTGCATTCCTATATAAGTCTAGATTAATCACACCATAAACTTTCCCAATTCGATAATTTTTCCCTTCCATTCATAGAGTCATGGTAGTTGTGCCAATATTTTGGAAGGCTTAGAAGAGCTAGGCTCAAAAGGTGATCTTCTAGAACAGTCACTCGAATCCCTCCAAGCTCATTCCGAAATTATGTAAATATGGAGAGATACTATGGAATAATATCATTTTTCTGTATCTTAATGTTTCAAATTTTGTCTTTCATGTCCAATTTTCAACGATCACTACTTTTTTTGAAGAGCTCAGTTAGTGCCTTCTACATATAAAGGAACAAGGATGAGGTAGTGAATACCTCTACCAATTGTTATAACAATCTAAGTTAAAGTGAATACATTATTATAAGTAGGATTACCAATGCTAGAGAAACATATATGGTAATTCCCTCAGCCACTTGCTGGTCTATTTTGGCAACTTGTTGGGGCATATCCCTCCCCTACGACCCCTATAACTAAGAATTTTTACAATTTCCCATTTAATTTTCTTCCAATGACATATGTTATGCATGTCTAATGCATTCTATATTGCAATGCACTCACTTATAGGGGTATAACTACATAATAACAACATTTAATTTACATTCCATTTGTAATGCAAAAAAAAATACATGATGAAAGCTGGCAACACTCTGCAACTAGGGTTTTTGTCTTACTCTGCAACGGCACAGACTGCACATTCTCTGCCTTCTCCAGATGATCACCTACCAAAGCACAACAGCATTCCCTTGGTTTAATCAGTGCGGCAATGGATCTCCCCCAGGGGGCTTCAAAGCCCTCCCCTACCTCCAATCGTTAGCCTCTAGTGCAACCATGAACTTTGCCTTCTGGGCTAGAACAAGAAGAGGCGGACATTAGAGAGTCCCAACTGCAAGATAAGACAAACGCTTCCACTAGCCAATCAGACAGTCGTAGAGAAATACCAGAAGGGAAATTAGAGCAAGAGGAAATGCCTAAGGTCACCTCGAAGACATGCAAACCCATAGCAGCTGAAAGGCCCAAGATAGAACTTCCCAACCATAGAATCAATGGGCAAATCTAGTTTACGAAGGACCATGCGCTCATTGGAAAATTTATTGGATTCTAGCCGACAGAAAAAGCTTTGCAGGGATGGATCTCTGCCAAATGGAAAGCCAAGGGTCATGTTACCCTGTAGCTAGGACTGAAGGGGTTCTTTACTGTGATCTTCATTTGCATTGAAGATAGGAATCGAATCATGGATGAAGGGCCCTACTTTTTCAACTCCGTGGGCTTGTATTTAAGGGAATGGGTAGAGAGATTTAACCCGGACAAGGAGGACCTAAGCTGGGCACCAGTGTGGATCAAGATGTACGCGCTTCCAGCAGAATACTGGGATGAAGATTCGCTCAAAGACATTGGAAACGGGCTGGGGGAGTTCATAAAAGCACCTGAAGAGATGAAGCTGCGTAGATACACCTCCTATGCTTGTATCTATGTCTTCATGTGCTTGGACATGGCCCTTCCGGACTCGGTAAGTCTCTTCCATGATGACTATCAATGGATTCAACGCTTCGATTATGAACATGTACCCTTTCGTTGTCGTAAGTGTCATGCTCATGGGCATCTTTTTAGGGACTGTCCTCTAAATGCCAAACCCCAAACCTCTGATCCCTCAAACAAAATGGCCCAAGATGGCTTCACCAAAGTAGCAAATCGTAAAAGATCGCGCAAAAAACCCTCCTCAAGGAAGAAACCCTAGCAGGACGCTGCCTCCTTTCCTTCAACTAGCAATAGCTTAGAGGTTCTTGCTAAAACTTCAGAAGATCAACCTCTGAACTCAGCGCCCAACCCTACGCCTATCATCTCATCCACAATCCCTCCTCCTTCTGGTTCCTCACCCATCCTCCACCCCCCTAATGACAGAAATGGTACCCCTGAGGAGGCCATAAAGGTCTCAGATTGGAAAGCAGAAGATATGGATGTTGACGGTTTCCCGAGTCAATCCTTGAGCCTAGCAATCACTTCAGATGAAAAGAGCTAGACGCAACAAATGGATGAAGAACTGGAGAGTATTGTTTTAGGAGGACTTGGTATTCTTGAGCTCCAACAAGCATGTAGAAAGAAGGACTATGACAAGATTCTAGAGCATCATCTCAGCACACTGGAAGTCATCATCTCCAGGGCTTACCAGCAACAACAATTAGGCATTCAGCTGGGCAGTCATTGGGATGGCGGATTCCTCCCTAAAGACTCCAAAAAGAGAGGGAGATGAACAGATCTCCAACGAACTATTGCAATAGGGAAAATCCTGGTTGACTCAGGCAGGTATGATAAGTTGACAAAGTACTACAAGCCCACCACTAGCAGTTAATCATGAAGCTCACTTCATGGAATTTAAGAGGGCTCAACAGCCCAGGGGAACTCAGAATGATAAAAAACATGATAAAGCAGGAGCAGCCACATATTTTCTTTCTTCAAGAAATGAAATGTAACAGTATCACTCTTGGAAACATTCTCTCCAAAGCTTGGCTAGGTTGTCACTCAGTAGCAGTGGATGCTTCGGTTGCCTCAGGTGGACTAGCTATTGCCTGGAACATGCAAGCGATAATTCTTTTAGACATTCATGCATCCCATCACATTATTCAGGTGACTTTCCACATTATCGACACCAACATCCATGGCCATCTTACAAATGTCTATTTCCCACAAGATTCAGGCAACAAAATCGCTTTACTAAACACTATAGAAGCGCTTAATCTTAATAGAGTCCACCCTCTTTGGATCATTGGAGGGGACTTCAACATGATAACTAGGCTAGAGGAAAAGCAAGGAGGTCGAGCTAAGCTAGAGCAGGAAAATGGCCACTTTAAGGAATTCATCCAAAACAATCTATTAATTGATCTGCAATTCTACAATGGCACGCACACTTGGAGTAATCGCAGGGATGGGAGGCAAAAAATTGAATCCAAACTAGACAGATTCCTCATTTCTAACAACGCGGTGCATCTTGGAGGCAACATAGTGGCATCAATTCTCCCTTACTCAGGTTCTAATCATTGGCCTATCTCCCTCCAGTGGCAAAGACTGGGCAATACCACCAGGCGAACATTTCACTTTGAAGCATTCTGGCTCACCCATCCCGCCTTCAAAGACCTCATAAAATCTACCTGGAACAATTTCCATCCTCCAGAGGGCTAAAAAATGTTTCAGTTTCAACAAAAACTCAAATTTCTTAAATCCCAAATCAAGTGTTGGAATCAGGAGACTTTCAGAAATAATTTTCAGGCGCAACAGGATCTAAACAAGGAAATGAGAGAGCTCCAACAACAAATAATCGTCGAGGGATAAAATGAAGGAACCTTGGCTTAGGAACAACACATTCACAATCAATTGGAGGATAGGAGAAAGCAGGAAGAAATACTATGGAAGCAGAAATCCAGGATTAGATTGTTGAAAGAAGGAGAAAGGAACACTAAATTCTTCCATCGAACCACAATCTAGAGAAGAATGCACAACACCATCTCTTTCATTCAAAAGCTAGGAGGGGAAAGAGTGGAAAATCATACAGAGATCGAGCAAGAGTTTATAAGACACTTCCAGTAGGTCCATCAAGAGCCCCAAACAGATAGATGGTCTGCTATAGAAAAAATCATTCAAAATGTGCCGATAATCATTACAGAAGAACACAACGAACTCCTTCTGCGCCCAATTTCACCACAGGAGGTGGATGCAACAATGAACCAGCTCAAGGAAGGAAAAGCCCCTGGGCCGGATAGCTTCACTACTACATTCTTCCACACTTTCTGGGAGCTGATAAAAGAAGAGGTCTGGCTAGTGGTGGAGGAATCGCGTACTCTTCATTGGCTTCTGCCCTCTCTAAACTCAACCTTCATTGCGCTCATCCCAAAAGAAGAGAGCACCAGTACACCGGACAAATTTCGTCCAATTGGTCTATGCAATGTAATTTACAAAGTCATATCTAAGGTCATTGCCAATAGGTTAAAGCCGCTACTGCCCTTGCTCATATCGCCTAAATAATCAGGCTACGTGGAGGGTAGACAGATCTTGGATGGAATTATCCTCACGCATGAAATCATACATTCCCTCAAGCACTCCAAACAGGTAGGTATGGTTCTCAAGCTTGACCTCTCAAAAGCTTTTGATAAGCTAAGCTGGACATATATACAAAAAATGTTAACTGCTTTTGGATTCTCTCCAATGTGGGTACGATTGATTCTGAACCTAATCTCTACATCTTTCTTCTCTATCCTCATAAATGGTATCCCATCCCATCCTTTCAGCCCCTCAAGACGAATTAGGCAAGGAGATCCTCTATCCCCACTCCTTTTCGTGCTAATGGTGGAAGGCTTGGGTCGCCACATCAAACAAGCTCTCTTCTCCCAGCAGCTCAAAGGTTTATCCATTCACAACTCGCCTGCAATCACTCACCAATAGTTCATTGATGACAACATGTTTTTTGGATACCCCTCGGTTCAGGAAGCTTCTCTGTTCAAATCCCTTCTGAATGACTTCTCCGAGGCTTCAGGAACTAGTATCAACAAAGCTAAATCGTAGATCTTCTTCTTTCACACTCCCCCTATTACCCAACACACCATAGCTCATATCTTGGGCTTCTCCATAGACTCTCTACCTTCTAAATATATCAGAGCCCCTCTTATTGATTTTTCCCTCAAGCATGCCTCCTGGAATATGCTCCTTGAGAAACTTGAATCACGTCTCAATTTGTGGACTTATAGAACTCTGAATATAGCTAGTCGATTGGTGCTAATCAAAGCTATTCTACAGGCAATGCCGCTCTACCTATTCTCAATCCTTGTAGCACCCAAATGGGTCATTAAAAAAATAAAGGCTCTACAGCGCAACTTTCTTTGGGGTGCAACAGGTACAAATCGCAAATGGGCCTTAGTGAAATGGACTACAGCTTGTAAGCCTAAAGAAAAAGGGGGTATTGGTCTAAGGGATCCCAGTCATAGCAATGCTATCATGTGCGCAAAAATCTGGTGGCAGTGGCTCTCGGCTCCCAATAAGCCATGGGCAGCCATTTGGACAGCCAAATACGCCAATCATAGACCACAGGAGGAGCTCATTAGATTCACTCCCACTGAAAAAGGTTCACTCATATGGAATGCTGCTAAACAACACTTCTTGTTGATCCAGCAACAGAGTTTTTGGGAAGTAAGAAATGGCAGAACAGCTCTGTTTTGGATGGACGCTTAGAACCAAATGCCAAAGATCAACAACATCCTAAGACAGCCTCCAGACAACTCCTTGGAGGAGCAGCAACAGGAAGAGGTCCGGCAGCAGATTCAGGAGATAGAACAAGGATATAGACAATGGAAGCAAAGTGAAGGGATAACTAGGAACGCGGATCACCAAACTAAAACGGACCTAGAGAGGGAGCTCCAAAATCGACGAATTAGATACTCTGAAGGCAGGGATATTCTACGATGGGGTTACTCGCCTAGAGGGACCTTCACCACCAAAGAGTCTTATAAAATCATTTGCACAGATCCAACGCCCCTAGATCCCATCTGGGGTAGAATCTGGTCACCAGGCACCTGGCCCAAAGTCTCTCTCTTCCTCTGGCTGGTTGGAGACCGAAAAATCCTCACTTGGGATAATCTTAGATGAAGGAATTTTCATGGGCCCTCAATTTGTGCCAATTGTAACTCTCAGGAGGAAACGATCCAGCACCTTCTGGACTCATGTACCCTTGCCAACCAACTGTGGGAGAAGGCCAGCTTTCGATGTCAAAGAAGATGCAGAGTGTCTGATGACATCACCAACTCCATTTGCCAGTGGCAACAAAACCCCTACAAAAGTGAAATTCTCAACCAATTATGGAGAATGATTCCTGGACTCCTCTTTGGTCCATCTGGAAAGAAAGGAACAAGTGCATATTCAAATATCAAAGTACTCCGTTAGAGATCATCTAGGGCAACTTTTGTCTCAATCTCAAAGAGACCTTGGTGCTTCGCACTTGGTCTCTGGACGACGTTCCCACTCTTGCAAATGAGAAAGCCATTTGGGCAAACTGGGACATGCAACTCCCACAGGGAACTCATAATCAAATCCCCTCAAAGAGCATCAACATCATAAAGGACTCATGGACTCCCCCTCTAAAGCACACTTTCAAGCTCAAATTTGATGGAGCTTAAAAGGGAAACCCTGGAAAAGCAGGATTCAGTGGCATATTCAAAAATCATGAAGGTTCGCCTCTCCTCATATACTTCAAAAACATAGGATGGGATACTAACAACTCGGCTGAATTGGAGGGTCTCTGGCAAGGACTTCTCCTTTCCTGGAAACACAACTTAAACCCCCTGGAAATCGAAGGTGACTCCCTAATCCTCATCAACATGGCCAAACAGCTCCTAAATGGGACTCATGCGAGGAAAATTGCCAATAGTTGGAGACTCGAAGCCAGATTAGAAGCCATAGAACAAGCGCTTCACAACAATCAGGCCATCATCTTCAATCATGTTAAGAGGGAAGGCAACAAGGTCACTGATCTACTAGCCAATGTGGGGGTGGAAACTAAGCACAATCTACTCAAAGGGACTCTAGACATAATTCAGAACCATAATCAAGAACAAGAATGCAAAATTCTGGTCCAAATGGATGCAGCCCTCCCGGATGCGGGTGTTTGAGGTGGCTTTAAATACGAAAGGATAGGGGTGGGGCGAGGTGAATCAATACCTACCCACCCAGTACAGAACATTAAATACAGGTATGGTAGTTGGCTCTTGGCATGCATGCAGAGCAAGGTTCATTGGCTCTCATTCTAGCAGCTCCGGTTCAAACATCATGTCTACAACACTGGTTCTTCCCTCTGCACGCTCTGGCCTGCATCAAAAGGCAGCATTCTTCAATGCGATAGTTATGGAAGGAGCATCTCGAGGTGAGACAAAGGAGGATAATGCTAGGCTATGTGTCAGGTATGCGGTGAATTCATCTTTGCTATATCATTCGATACATTCTCTCACCTCTGGCCTCATTTCTGATTTTCGGTTGTTTGATATGAACTCTGTCATTCCTGAGGTCTCTCGGAACTTGCTGGGAAGGTTATGCTGGTGCTTGGCTCGGCCCTCTTGGCGGAGCGGCTTCTGTTCCTCCTCTCATCCCTTTCATGGGTTTCGAGCTGCTGTTTTGATGTCTTTGTCTCATTGATTCAGTATCTTGTCTCAGGCCTTGTCTTTGGTTTCGAGCAGTGGGATGTTGGCCCTGTCATTCCTAAGGCCTCACAAGATTTTCTAGGAAGGGATAATTCAGCGCTCAACACTGTTCTCTTGGCGAAGTGGCTTCACCTTATCCGTTGTCTCCCTTCCTGGACCTTAGGTCTCTGCTGCGAAGTTCTTCCAATCTGCTCGTAAAGCTGTTGCCATCTCCCGGTCCTTGCTGTTGCTCTGCCCACCTGGTATCTTGTTGCTGCTCTCTCCCAAATGCCTTGTCTACAACAAAGAATGGGGTGCCGAAGAGGCCAGCCCCAGCACGCGTGTTCCAATTCGTCCTCTGACTTTCCTTCCCTCTTCAGTGAGCTGTTTACAAGCCGATACCCCAGCACCCGCAGTGGGAGAGGGCAGCTCCATTCCTCTTGCCTCCACACTGGGCCTCCTTCCACATCTGGCTCTGCAATATTCTCCTTTAACAGCTCTCTAAATCACCCTAGAATAACTGCTCATATCTCGGTGGTTTTCCATGAGGCTGATCAGACAGAGGACTCTAGATCTCATCCGGGAGGTTCGGGGGAAATCTCTGTTCCTTCTTCTTCCCACCAGCTTGGAAATGAAAATGTGCCTTGGCAGGATTTGAATGTACAGGTTAGCAGTGCTCAAGATGTGGTGATGGCACTGGTTGACCCTGGTCCCTGTGATCAGCATGTGGCTCAAGCAAGGGATTTGCGAGATTATGGTTGGTGGTGTATCGAGGAAGAGCCTCTAGATGACTAGTTTGCTCACCCCGGCCTCGTCTTCATGCAGTGCGATCCTTATCACTGGGCAAGTTTGTAATGCAAACAGTTTTGTGGTTTTTTGGCATTTTTGTTAATTCTGCATTATCAAGAGAGTCTCAACCTGGTCCCCTGCGTCATCCTGAAAACCGACTCAACAATGAGCTCAGTGCCTACAGTTAGTCCTCTCATCTGCTTTTCTCGATAGTTCTGTCTCTCTTCAGAGCATAGTTTTGACTTTGGTCATGCTATAATTGTACCTCCTTACTTTGTTAATAGTTTAATATTATTTAGAAAAAAAATGCAAAAAAATACATAATAAATTAGATCATAATTCAAATAAATATTAATAGCAACACTTATTCGAAAAAACTTGTCAATTGGCTATGTACCTCAAACTTTCCTCCCAGCAATAGACCATTGTTACAGGGAAAAGTGTCTATATAGAAATGCTCTATCCCACTAAGGTGTGACACCTGCCTTAGAAACAAACAGAGAAAAGCTACTTTCATTTTTCCTTTATGAATTATAGAAAGAGAGGAACAGAAAGACCAACCTCTGTCTTGCGCTAATCTCCTGATTTTATCCCTCTCTTCTTTGATAGTCTTCAGTTACCTACTCCCTTGCACGCCCAGCTTCACAAAGTACCTGTAAGATTACAGAAGCATAGCACTATACAAAGACATGGATCTATAATCATAAACAATCTAGGATCAGATGTAAATTGACCATACAAATGTAACAAGCATGAATGACACAAAAGCATGGAGGAAAACTCAAATAGCTTTTATTGATAAATAAGAAAAGAGCCGAGAGGAGTTACAACCAGTTTTTCTGACCCAGCATCAACCTCCTAGCAAAGAAGCCCCTATTCACCTCAAACAAAGCTTAGATCACCCAACAATCTGATGTTTGTCTCAAGAAACCAACAGCAATTCCTTACAATATGCAAAATTCCAGCCCCTGGATCTTTGGGATGAGGGATCCATATATAGATATCTGTAAGGGGGATGAGTCAGCTTGTGATTTGATTAGTGTCTTCTCTCTAATAGTTCTTGCTTCCACTTGGAGACTGATGGCCTCTTACTCATCCTTGGTCGAACTCAGTGAGGCAAGTGTCACAGGAGAAGATTCTCGAAGCATCCATTGCCTCTCCACCTCGCGGAATGACACTGCCATTTGTCATTTCTCGCCCATCGCACCCCACAAAAGGGATTTTTGAAATGCAACGCACCCACACAGTGCATTTAGGTGAGATGCAACACACTTAGCCAATGGAGCAGCTGAAATGATCGTGTTTTGACCAATTCTGAGCAGTTTTTCATGGAGAACTTCTGGGAGAAGTTGTAATCTGCTGACCTTGTTCCTTTAGGGGTTAGAAAAACAATTTTAGGGACTTAGGAGCCCTTGGTTTATGGACATTTCATGCTTGGGGTTGTAGGGCCCAAAAATGTCTATAACAGTTGCCCCCTAAAGCATGAGGTCGTTAATCTTTTGATGTCGGGTGAAATGCTTTATTATGAGGATCCGAAGTTCTTTCAATGCTGGGAGGAGACCTGTAATAAGATACAATACAATACATTATCTTCATAATATTTTCATGATCTAGCTGAGGCGGGCATTCCCATGCTCAGCTTTATAAATTCATTTTCATGTACATAGGACAGACAATCGTCTAAGTATAGACTGATGATTCTGATAGAGCCATCATCCTTTTGAGTGGATGATTATCTGCGCAACAATGATGTACATTTAATGTCTTTATCTCCCTAAATATATATCGCAGCCTGGATGGATGAGACTAGATCCGGGGTCTTCAATCTCGTTCGATCTTCACTCGAAGTACAAGTCGATCCATGTGAGAAATGTTCTGAAGTCGAACATGGAAAGACATCGCTTGATTACTAGCCAATGATGTAAACTGTTAACAAGCGCGAGAGGAATCACCGATAATGATAATGATCCTCAAGGTACTGCAGTACAATTCATGTGGTGTGAATAAAGGACTTCACGTCGAACACCACGCGAAATCTTTCGGTCGAAGGCCATTGATGTAAACCTGTCGCCGGAAGTGAGAAACTTGCCATTGAGGCATGCAAGCTTCAAAGTACTGAATGGTGTGTCCCTAGATCAACTTCTTGGATAATGAGCTGATGTCGACAAGAAGTGATCCATCATAGGAGGGCCTTAATGAATCCCACATCAATGACATGGAACAGAGCAAATGATTTTAATGGAGGTGAAAACGATCTGGTGATATAATGTTTAGGGTGGCGGTCATGAAAGAATGGAGCATAAATGTATGGTAGTGGGTGAGGCAGAGGTGAATTCTCTGAATGACTTCTCTTGAACATATCGGCGACACTGATGTGATGGATTGGTAGCATTAACCCCAAATGTGGATGGTATGATGTGACCATGGTGATGTGACCGGTGAATGAAACAACCCAACCCGACTCGGACACGGAGTGGAAGTGTCATGTTCAAGAGCGACTTGCTACCAACAAAGTTTCTTCAAGTTTTCTTCCCAATTTTCCCTAGTCATTGCTGACTAGTACCTCTTCATTTTTGTCAAGCTTGAAGAGGATAACATATTATTGTTCTATAATTTGCCCTTTGGGCAAACCCATCGCTATGTTTTAATGAGCCTAACGATAGTGAAACTCGTTCTCGTCTATAAACAAGTTTGTCGCTATTAAAATTTTAACGAGTTTAACGACAAAGATAACTCGGTCCTTTTCAATTTTAGAGATTCTGAAAAGGAACGTAAAGGAAACTCCAAAATTCCTTTTTCGTCATCTAATCCCTTAAGTCCGAAAAAGTATAAAACAATACAGAAGGGATGAATTTTTGATACTTTTAACGAGCTGAACAAAACAAGCGCTTTGAATTTTCGATACTTTTAACGAGCTGAACAAAACAAGCGCTCGATATTTTTGTGTAATAATCCCTTAGGTCCAAAAAGATTAAAATCTAGAGGAGGGATAGCACTTCCTATCCCTTTAACGAGCTGGAGAGGCCAATGGCTTGGAAATCTTTTCATATTTTACGAGTCAGTTGAAAAGAGCTTAAAGGAGACTCGTCTTTTGAGGAACGAGTGATAAAAACGGTAGCAGCTGATTCCAGGTAAGGTTTGGAATTTTCCAATCATGGCAGTGTTACAAGGATGGCTAGTGAAATCACTCTTCGCAACTGTTCCTCAAAATGGGTAAACAATCAAATGGGGGTGAATGATCGGCCAATGAAAAAGTGGAGGTGACGGTGCAAACACGACAAAGGCTTTAATGGCTGAAGTACTACATTCACGATGATTATTTACCGGAGAATAGTTCATTTTTTAACAAACTTGAACTATGTGCTAAAACTGCTCGATTAATCTAGTCGTGTGATAAGAATGTCTCATATAAAAACGGCAATTTTTAGAGTTTTTCCCCACATCCTTTCTTTATGTAAGTTAGGAAACGACCCATCCTACGAGTTTAAACGGTTAGAGGACCTACAAATTTAAAAAAATAAATAGTCGCTCTTCGCTTGCACGCCAAAAGGTTTGCATGCCCCCAGGTATAAAATAGAGTTTCAAGGTCACCTTTTATTCGAGCTGACAAAACATTTGTTTTATCAGGAAAGGTATACCTCTTTCAAGTTACCAAATATTGTTCTATTCATAGCGCAAACAAAACACTTCTTTGGCGATGTCTACCGAAATAGACAAAGGTAAGTAGAAGAGGTTACTCCACTCACGCAACTTTGACAAGAGGATCTTATTCCAGTCCAACTCCCTCTTCCAATCACGGACGGAGTACGGAGGTCATATTCTCTCATGGAAACCTACCCTATACCTGAAGTTTTCCTGCCGAAGCAGACCAGGGTGCATGCCCCCTGGGTTTCGGTCATGTCCCCCCGAATAACTCGTGCTCATCGGGTGGACGGGCTGGAGATTGAGACATTTCTTGCGTGAAAATACCATTCAGGGATGGTATATGACTATTTTCTATGCGTGATCCCAGAAATGAAAGCTGGTCTACGAGCTTGACCACTCTTCCTTCGTGCGGAAAACACATCACTCTAAAGAGTGATGAGACAATGGCTCTCATGCAATAAATATAGTCTCATCCAAGGAGTAGATTGTAATCCAGGGGTCCTTGAACTACCATAAAGTTCATGTGAACGGTTTTCCCTCTCAATGTTATGGGCACATTAGGAAGGATCCCTAACGGTCGACTGGTTCCTTTATCAAAACCTGTTAGATTTCTCATCTCAAGGAAAAGCGATGGCGAACCAAGCGCTTTCCAAGCAGTTGAGGAAAGGATACTCACAGAATCCCCCTCATCTATGATGGTACCGGCCATAACCATTCTATATATTTGAACAATGATTCGAAATGGTATACTGGCTGGTAAACGAGGTCTGCCTAGTTGATTCCAGTTGAAGGAGACAACTAGGTTGCTCGGAGGTGGGACCGAATAGACGGCCGGGTACAACTCTGATGAACTTCCTTCCTGCGGTAAAGGAACGGGTAAATTGCCCCCATGTTCGTTGGAGTTTGTGCTTATGAAAAGAATTTGGATGGTGTCATCCTTGTTCTCTTCAGTGACTGTATCATCTGAAGATGGAACCTCTGAAGGCAAGACCAGGTCAACTGCCACCTCGACCTTTTGATTTTCGTCTGGTATGGGTTTAGATGGTTTATCTTCAATGACAGATGCTTCAGACGACCACATGAGCGGGCTAGCCAGATTTTCAACTAGTGATGGACTCGGCAGGAGTTTTTTATATCCAAGAGGAAGTCGTAACGGTGAAACCAGACGATCGTCCAAAACTCTTTTAGCCTCATCTAAGAAGGGACAATGGTGGATGGCATGATCGCCTTCACACAGTTTGTAAGGAAATCTATATTTTCCTTTTTGTCCTGGGGCTTCACTTTCACTAGTTGACGGTGTGTTTTCAACATGATCATCAGAGGTTGACGACACCGGGTTGTGCAAATGAGGAGACCAGTCCCTTAAGATCCGATGGATGCAAGGACAATCTCTGTGATAGTGGTCTCCTTTGTAAATGACACATGGCGATTTAGGCATGGTCAATGCAGTGTGTGGATTTTCGCTAGACGACACTCATTTGCCCCCATTCGCTTTTGGCTTCGTCTTCTTCTTCTCTTTCTTCTTCTTTTCCTTCTTCTCCTTAGGTACTTGACTTTTGGCTTTACCAGCCCCATCAAGCGAAGAGAAAGGAGGAGAGGAAGAATTAGAGGAAGTAGAAGGTTGGTGGGTAACTCTGGACTCGTCTAGTTGCTAGTTCGATTGTTCAGGAATTGTGGTGTTCTGAACGACAGAGGTTGAAAAGAGCCATACAGGCAAACCAATTGTCAGTCCTGGAAGTGACAATGTCGCCATATGGGGTGCACCAACATCTCCCCAAGAGGAGAAGGGACTAGGATTTCCTCCAAGGGGAATTCCTTGGTTGGTGGATTCCATTTTCTCAACCCAAGATCAACGTAGGGAAGGGGTAATGAATATTCCATTTAAAATAAATTTTAGACGCTTTGAAACAACTTGTTTTTTCAGTTTTTAAGAGTCGAGAAAAAACAAAAGATGACTCTAGTCGCCTTCGATTTTTAATGAGCCTGAAGTGACAAGTGCTCAGATGGACCTTTTCTGTTAAGGAGTCTGAAAAGGAATGAAAGGGACTGCTCTAGAAATCTAGGTAGAGGGATTACCAAACTAATCGCAAAACTGCAGAATACTTTTTACGGTACGGCAGTCAATCTTCCTGAATTCTGTGTTCAGTGCATTGCGATCGATAGGGCGGCATACATAGCTTCCTATGGATAAAGGATTAAGCCTATTGGGGTCTCCCAAAATATACTCAACGGTACGTGGGAGCACAAGTCCGTACTGACACTTATTGTCTTAAAATGGAGGAATCACCCAACCATCAGTGAGGACAACAGTTACCAGGCTTTACGACTCCGAAATACGTCTCTAGCCTAGACTTCTAAATGTTGTGTGTTAAGTTCCAAAGCGTTGTTAGATTCATTGAATTTATTTTAAGTTGATCTTGTTTATGAAGTTTTCCTTTTAGGTTCAGCACGAGATGTAGATGTAATTCCTAAAATGCAATCTAAGATGATAAAAAAACTTTTTATCTTCTTTCTCCAATGAAAATCCTAGCTACTAGGGAAAAGAAGGACAGAATCTTTTCACAAAGAGCAAAGAGCACACTCTAAATGCACTTTCCTAAATCAAGCCAATCAGACTGTCTATATGCAAATGCACATGCATGTATTTGTTTTCGAATTTCTTAATATATGAATGCTAAAAAGAAAGTTGATGCACAAATCTGAATTTCTTTTCAAGCGACGAATATCAACAAGTTTCTTTTTGAAATAAAAAATGGAGACGATCACAACACCTTACGATTTTGAACTGAATACTTGCTCTTGACACTAGAAAATTACAAATTCAGACCAAAATCAATAGTAACAGGATAATTGAACATCAACAGCAATGAGACTCTTTCCTATGATTGAAATCAAAACTTGCGATAGTTTCTAATCAAAGGACGACAGTACGATTATGCTACTTTTGCAAGGGAGAACTGTAAATGACTCAACAAACACACAAAAACATCTACATTTCTTTGTACAAAGGAGGCGGAATAACAACAAGGAAAAGGGTTTCAAACAGACATATACTGATCACAGGAAGCAAAATTCAAGAATAGAACTGGAAAGAAGGAATCACAGAAGCCAACACTGCACAGAGCTAGTCTGATCAGCGCACCTATAACACAGAGAATCTGAAATGCAGCGCAGCTTGTCCACTCGGGAAGTGCATTGAAGTTCAAAATCTCTGAACAGTACCTGCGCTAGGCCAGAAATGAGAATCTGTTCGGGTTCCGGGTCACAGTTTGCAGTTCAGTTCTTGGGTTTTGGCCGAGCAAAAAGAAATCAGTAATGCAACAATCAGGGGTAGATCTAAGGAGGATCTAAGAGCTATCACAAGGGAAATCAAATAGTTTGTGAATCATTTGTTTAAATCATAAACAGATCCAGTAGATGGATTGAAGTAGCAGTTATCTACTTTGCATTTGTTATGGCAAATGCAGTTCGAAAGCTACTTGCAAGTTTATGAAACAAACAACAAAGAATGATAAACAAACAAACTAATTATCTCCCCAGTGGAGTCGCCATTTTGTTACAGGGAAAAATGTCTATATAGAACTGCTCTATCCCACTAAGGTGTGACACCTGCCTTAGAAACAAACAGAGAAAAGCTACTTTCATTTTTCCTTTATGAATTGTAGATAGAGAGGAATAGAAATACCAACCTCTGTCTTGCGCTAATCTCCTGATTTGATCCCTCTCTTCTTTGATAGTCTTCAACTACCTGCTCCCTTGCACGCCCAGCTTCAAAAAGTACCTGTAAGATCACAGAAGCATAGCACTATACAAAGACATGGATCTATAATCATAAACAATCTAGGATCAGATGTAAATTGACCATACAAATGTAACAAGCATCAATGACACAAAAGCATGGAGGAAAACTCAAATAGCTTTTATTGATAAATAAGAAAAGAGCCTAGAGGAGTTACAACCAGTTGTTCTGACCCAGCATCAACCTCCCAGCAAAGAAGCCTCTCTTCACCTCAAACAAAGCTTAGATCACCCAACAATATGATGTTTGTCTCAAGAAACCAACAGCAATTCCTTACAATATGAAAAATTCCAGCCCCTGGATCTCTGGGATGAGGGATCCATATATAGATATCTATAAGGGGGATGAGTCAGCTTGTGATTTGATTAGTGTCTTCTCTCTGATAGTTCTTGCTTCCACTTGGAGACTGATGGCCTCTTACTCATCCTTGGTCGAATTTAGTGAGGCAAGTGTCACACGAGAAGATTCTGGAAGCTTCCATTGCCTCTCCACCTTGCGGAATGACACTGCCATTTGTCATTTCTCTCCCATCACGCCCCATAGAAGGGATTTTTGAAATGCAACGCACCCACACAGTGCATTTAGGTGAGATGCAACGCACTTAGCCAGTGGAGCAGCTGAAATGGTCGTGTTTTGACCAATTCTGAGCAGTTTTTCATGGAGAACTTTTGGGAGAAGCTGTAATCTGCTGACCTTGTTCCTTTAGGGGTTAGAAAAACACTTTTAGGGACTTAGGAGCCCTTGGTTTATGGAAATTTCATGCTTGGGGTTGTAGGGCCCAAAAATGTCTATAACAACCACAGGCTCATTTCCTCTCAATGACATGTACACCAGAGTAGGGGCTTCAAATGCATGAGGAAATGGTTTACACAAAACCAAGTACATCTCAAATACTATATGTAAAAATATCCAAGGTACCAAACCCAAAAAACCTTCAACCAATAGAATCACATCACCCATTAGCGCCATACCCAAGTATTGCACCCTGTTCTCTCCACTAGTAGTCCCTTGGGATATACTAGTACCTCTAGGTTGTCTACTTGACCCACCTAGGATTTCTCATAGCATTATGGTTCCAAGAGTTTCTTTTAGCCTCAAGGGTCTCTAGGTACCATTAATGCCATCACATTGGGGAACCTATCCCACATGTCAAAGGGTCATCCCTATTTTCCATCTCAGTGTCCAGCCCCCTTCCACCATCATGTTAATTTTTTCAACTGAGGTAAAATTCCACCTTGCACAACTCAAATTACTAAGTTAATGATTTCATTTAATTCCTTTTTTTGAGAGGACCATAATAGACACAATGATCATCTAATTTGGTTAAGCGTAAGTTGAGTTATGAATTATTTTATTCATACATGTATTATGGAATGGTTCAACCCTAATCACATGAGTAACTACTTGTGTCAGTCTTAACCCCAAGTGACCTCAAGATCATTTGTACACATCTTCTCTTCTCTTTTTTCTTGGTTCACATAGGCTCGACGGAAGGAGTTCACTCAAGTGCCAAAAATCATGGGCGAAAGGTTCACTTTCGGTTTGGGTCTTCTAGATCTCTGTCGCTGGCATATAACAAGGCATTATGGTCCCTGGTCGTTCGCACACAAGCTTATAGGAGCGACTATAGACCCTTTGACACTGGTATAGACGCTTATGGAAGCAACTCTACGTTCAGAGGTAGATCAGAACGTTCCAGTCCCCGGTTGCTTGCACCAGGTAGCCCTCGGAGCGACCCTATCATCTCAGTTTCTCACACAACTCAGAAAGGGTGTGACTTTGGTTTTTTAGTCACTTGCACAACTCCACTAGGGAGTGACTTTGGGTCTTCGCTATTTAGTGCTATAGTTGCTCGCGTAGAGATCTCCTGGGAATGAATTTGCAGTCACATTGTCTCACATATAGTATCCATGAGAGTGACCAAGAAGTTTTAGTCGGTCACAAACAATGTTCATGAGGGTGACCCACTTAAGATCTAGGGCTTTGACATATTGGCATCAACTAGCTTTAGTCATCAAGTAGATATAGATTTCTCTCTACTGTTATATAGACCTGCATTTCTGTAGATTTTCCATGTTAGTTTATGCTGCAAAGATATGTATTAGCTCGTTGTCAGTGACAATAATGCTCACCAGTGTTTGACATAGTGATAGCAGTATGTAGAAGTTGAAATCAATTTGTGATAGTACATTACATCCATTAGTATGAGGGTTATGATTCCTAACATAATTGGATCTGCTTCATAGACATCATTATTGTTTTGTTTCATAGATAAAATGATTAATCATTGTACTCTCTTTTGCTGCATCATTTGATGACGATCTAAGAAGAAAAAGTTTTTCAAGGTTTTTCCCCATAGTTGGTTTTTACCTACTCTTGTACCAATCCTTGTGTCTCTATATCTGTGCATGCTTTCTTCTACTATTCCTTTTATATTCTGTTGCATTGATGATGATGGTGATGTTGTTTCTTTCTATGTAATTTCATATTTTAACATATAATGGTGGAGATTTGAATAATGTAATGATAACATGGGGTGAACTTAATGTATTTATGATGAAATGCAACTATAATAACAAAGAACAATGTCTCCCTTAACAAAAATTAACATTGTATCAAAGCTGGGCTGAAGAAAAGCCGTGGAGATCACCTCGATGATGACACAATTGATGGAATTAAGAAGAGTATGGTGGATACCTAAAATAGTTCTAGGGTTTGAAGAAAACCCTAGGAATCTTGATGATTAGGATTGATGGATGCTATGATGTTAGGGTTGGAGAGAAAACCTTGGTTTGTGGTAACTATATGAGGTATACTATGGTCAATGAGAAGATGCTCAAACACTTATGAGAGATTTAATTAAGCCCTAGATGTGATAATCCTAGGCAGATCTGGTTGGTTACTTGAAGGCAAGATTGGTATATGGACCATGGTTAGTGACGACTCTTGAATATTGCTTCAAAAGGGAGAGGATCACCTCTCATTGAAGATAAGTATTTATTGACTTGTGATGCTTCTTACTTATTAGACTTATGGATCTCGTGATTATGTTATTGCTTGTACTTCCTACTTATGTATATGGATGTTTCTAACCTCCTTGATGAGATGTGATGTGTAGATCCTTCATGAGAATCATTTTGAGATGCGGATCTGGAAAGAGACAAAGAGGTACTTCATTAAAAGATGATAAAGTGCTTCAATTCGCCTATGTCTAATGAGTAGGTGCTCAGCTATTTGAATACTTCAAGGTATGCATGGTATGTTGAGTTTCATCTATTGACTTGGTAAGCCCTAAGGTGTGATGAGAATGCCTCTTTTTTTAATGGCTCATACATGCATATGAAAGTGACATGGATATATGTCTCCTATAATGAAATTATGCACTTGGTGTTCAACATTTTGACCTTATTGAATTAGATGAGGCTCTCTAATGTTGATGCATTAATACTCTTGATGTTTGGCTAACATCTATGGTCTATCTATTAGATATATTGATGCTATAAAGAAGGCTAGCACCTTGGCTCTAAAAAATGCTATTGTGTTCACAATATTTGAAATATGATGTTGCATCTATTTGCTGCTTTGAGTCTAGCATTTGATGAAAAATTAATGTAATGATTTTGATAGCCATATGTTTATGATCTAACAGATTTGTTGTTACATGACTCTATAATTGACAGGATGACTTATATTAGGGTTCTGAGAATGACTTAATCAAGTGCGGATTGATAATTCATGACTTGTTGGCATGATGAAGTCATGATTTGATATGAGATAAACTTGTCTCCTAGTTAAAAGTATTAATAATATGATAATGGTGACATTGATAATGGTCATGATTTGGCTTATAAACTTTGATGAGATGACCTTGTTCATTGATGGTATTTATGGTTATCTCTATAATTTGTTGTGTTCCTATTTAAATATGGATCAGTGGTATTAGAGCAGTCTACACTTTATCCATTTTTCTTTGCAGGTCCCCAACGAGGTCGGGATATAAGGAGTTAAGGCTTGAACTAGTCGAACCTTTGCAAGACCAATCTCGCATATCCTGACGACATCCCATAGATGATGAAAATAAAAATGAGGAGGCAGGAGATGCTATCAAAATATTTCTCAAAGAAGCCCTCGAGCAGCAAAGGAACACGATGATGGACAACTTTTCCCAGATCCTTCAGTGGCTACCCAAAGCGACGCATAGGCTTCTAGCAGCTACTCTGGAAATGCCATGCCCTTTAAGGTACAAGTTAATTTTGAAATCCCCCTCTTTGAGGGTCAAATGGATGCAGATGTCATAGATAAATGGTTAAATATTCTAGAAGGGTATTTTTCTGTTCATGATTTTTCCAGTGGAGAAAAGATTATTTTCACTCTTCTCAAAGCAGCCCCCCATGTCAAGGACTGCTGGAAAACCTACTGCGAGGAGAAGGATGAAAGTACGGGCTCACTATTTTCAGCCACACCCACTTGGAATTCGTTCCGGGATGCCATCAAGGTGCAATACTACCCTGTCAAAAGCTATGACAACAAATACATAAAGTGGACCACATTGCGATAGGGAATGGACCAAGATGTGCCAGAGTTCACAAACATTTTTCATACCCTTCGCACACAGTTGGGTATCAAGGACTCTGAGCTACATTTGGTACTCAAATACCGCGACTCCCTACACAAATACATCCAGGAAGAGACAGAGTTCCTGAACATCTCCTTGCTCGGCATGGCGTACCTATACACTGTCAAAGTTGAGCAGAAGTTCAAACAAAAGAAGAGAGACTTTGGATCTATGAATCCAAAGCAAGTGAAAGGTTTCCCCAAATCGCAAAACCAAGGACAAGGCTATGACTAGGCAACCCAAGATAACCCATCGAAGCCACAAGAAAATAAAAACACCAAGAAGTCGAAGAAGGAAATAGGAAAGTGGTGTGAGTTCCATAAGAGCCCCACTCAAAACAAAAGTGAGTGTCGAACCAAGCAGTCGCTGGTGGCCAAGCTAAAGGCTTCAAAATCAGATGCATGTTCTGACCATGAGTCAGAACCCAACAATGGGAATGGGAAAGGGAAGCAAATCATTAACGTGGAGCCCAGCACAATTTTTGCGCCTAGTGCCACTGTTGCCACTCTCAAGATCTAGAAGAATGAGCTTGAATCTAGAGGAGGGGGAGCGTCTTTTCCAATCACAGATGTGGGTGAAGGGCTCGCCGTTGCAGTTCATTGTCAACAGTGGTAGCCAAAAGAACCTCATTTCATCAAAGGTCGTGAAGCAGTTGGGCCTATCGACTACACCACTCGTAGCCATACAATATTGGGTGGCTTCACCAAGTACAAGATCTTTGAGTTCGCCAACAGTGTCGCCTTCCCTACATCATCAAGCCCTTCACAGATGAGGTATTGTGTGATGTTACACCTCTCGATGTTTATGATATATTATTAGGCTAGCCATACTTGTGGAG
Organism: Pinus tabuliformis; assembly: GCA_031772625.1. Taxonomy (NCBI): domain Eukaryota; kingdom Viridiplantae; phylum Streptophyta; class Pinopsida; order Pinales; family Pinaceae; genus Pinus; species Pinus tabuliformis. Next base: position 872,784,824 of record CM062812.1, read on the forward strand.
GTGACATGCTGTGTATGAGTCAAGGCCTCGCACTGTCATTATTTATTTGTGTAATTCATTATACAAGATACCAGAGGTAGCCCCACCTACCGCCACCTCTTTGATCTCTGCTACAAAATGCAACAAGATCATCTCCAAGACTAGGAAATTCATTTTCTGTCTGGTTCGCTCCGAAAGTAAGGAGAAAATCGTTGTCACATCCATGACCTCCATGAAGGGTTCCTCCACGCAGCAGCAGCAGCAAAGGGATAAGGTCATTACAGAATGTAGGGACAACTTCTCCTCACCCATAGGGGTATCACATAAGTTTCAAGTGGGCGACAATGTCTTGTTACAGCTGCAGAAAGAATGCCTTACAAGAGCCCATCAAAAACTCAGACGACTCCGACATGGTCTTTATAGCATTACCAAGGCTATGGGAAACAATACTTTGGAGCACAACATTCCTCCATTCCTTCGCTTGCACCTAGCGTTAAATGTGGAACACCCTCGACCATGCTTCCCACCATTATTAGACATATCAAAGATTGCAGAACATCTCACCAAGGACCAAGTTCAGCAAATGGAGGAACTCAATGCAATGGGGACCATTGCTTCCTAAGGGGGGAGGAATGATCGAGGTGAATGTTGGTGGCCACCCACCTATCCCACTTGGACCCCCACAACTGTGTCTTTCAGTTTTTCAGTTTCCTAAATTGTAGCGTAGTTTACTATTTTTAGCAGTTTTTCTGGTCCTGAACTTCTGGAGCCATTTTGAGGCCCCAAACAACATTTTTTGGGAAATCTGGGAGCAACGTGGGTACTTGGACCGATGTTGCTCTTCCCAAAGTTGTAGTTCTCACATAGATCTTTCTAATGAGCTATTGTACGCGTCAAAGAGAGATCGGTTGCCAATGTTATGCCCCCGTGAAGTTGATGTACCAATTTACCCAAATAGGGCCCACAGTTTGGCGTTTCATCTTCTTGGGTCAGGTTTTTGAATGTTTAGGGTTTTCCATTGTTTATCAACAATAAATAGGCCTTCAAGCCTCATTGTAACACAATTCAGAGGCATGTAGCTATCACATCTCTTCTCAGAGATAATCTACCATCACCCTAGCTGGTTTATTTCCATTTCTATTTGTAAGCATATTTCAGTATTTTACATTAATGAAATGAAGTATTATTTCCACTGCATCTCTGTATTTATGCTTACCTCTGTAATTTTTTTCATTCCTGTTTAAATCCGGATCACTCAGAGCCCTTTTGTATCATTTTCTTTCCTTCTTTTCACTGCTTATTCACATGCATCTGTAGTTTTTATGTCTTTCTATTTCTTCATTTAGTATTAATGATTTCTTGTTGTAGGATTGAGTTAAATGGTTGATGTAAGTTATTTTGTAGGATCATAAGCATTATTTCATCCTTGGAAAATATTTTGAACTTCATAATAGTCATTGAGTTGCTTGGATTAGTCTTCTTATTCCCAAATCTAGATTGTTGGACCTTATTTTTAGCAAAGGACAATAAATTTCTGCTAGTTTTTAAAGCATGCTAACGAGGTTCAATCGACTAGATTCCACTTGCATTAGATCACAACCATATTCTAGTTCATAACAAAAATTACCCCATTGCATTTGCAGTTGATTTGATTAGGCATTTTTTAGATTTACTAGCTCACTAGTTCTCGAATTTCTAGATTTTCAACTAATAATGTTTCTTATTTTTTTAGCATGGGTTAATAGAGGTAATTTTGAGTGATTCCACTTGGAATGGGAACCCAAGAAATCATAGTTAATAAAAAAAATTGTCTGATCAAATTTGGATTTGATTTTCTTGGTCATTTGATAAATTATAGTGAATTTGTACATCGTGTAAGAAACTTCTTGCAACTTTTTGAACAAATCCATCTATCTCTCAACTTTGGTTTTGAGTTATGAGTGATACTAGACTATTTCTCACTCCATTCCACCCATCTACCACCTTCCCTAAGCCTTCCATCACCTCCAATACCTTCAATTTTTCTCTCGGCTGTATCCTGTAGGTTCTCCTGAAATGACCTGTTTTGAGGCCGAATTGAGAGAAAACCTCTACGAAGTCATCACAATCCTCCCAAGGCTCTCCCACACCATCCAACCATCTCCTAAACCTTCCATCCATCCTCCAACATCCTTAATTCACCTGCCACATCACTAAAATAAATTAGTTTTCATACTTGATTTCGCATGAAAGGACAAAAAGGAAAAACATATTTATTTTAGTCCCTTTACTTGCACATTAGTGATGTTTGATGCTTCTTACTTCCATGCTTAGATAGTAGCATTTGGTTCATGATAATTTACCTTTATTGCGAATCATAGTTTCTTGTGAGTTAATTAGAAAATGGTGTGATTTAGCATTGAATTTTCGTCTCTTTCCTTGTACTTTCTTTATTGCAATAGGTTAAGGTTCCATTTCGAACATTTCATTTTCTCCAATTATTTTAGGATTTGACTTCAGTACATGCACTCCATTACATCATGACAACAAAGGAAGGACAAAATGTATGTTGCACGTACAGTGCCGACACCTCTTAAGTTTGTACAAACCTCGGGTTGATAATTAAAGTTGGTAGCCTTGGGAGTTGTAGCATTCTTGTTGCAATACCGAGGCTCATATGGAAAAAAGCTCAGTCGCCCCGGTCAACTCTAGAGATAGTGTTAATCCCTACATATTGGCACGAGTAGGATAAGGGCCATTAGCACTTGTCTTGTAAACTCGGAAAAACAGAAGATTTTGGGGAAATGGTGCAAAAGGGATTTGTTCTGCTCATGAAGCGGAACACAATGGGAGTTTTCTTCATGAAGGGTAAGCATGTAAGGTTTACTGTAGAGGTCCTCTAGGATTAAGGAATGGGGAGTACAGGGACAGTGACAAAATGTTGTGTAACAGATTTCCCCTAAAGTGTGAAGGCTCAACTAGAGTGAGGGACAAAATGCTTTATGAATCATTGTGGGGAATCGTAGTCTGTCGTCGGAAAACTTGCAAGCAAGTTCAGGTACATATACATAATTGAGAACTCTATCAAATGATACATGAATCATGGCATGGATGTAGCCATCCAGAGAATTATCATGTAAAGCGATCTAGTTATGGGCGCAACCATCCATCAAGGAGGACCATAATGAAACCAAGGTATGGTCGCAACCACCCATCTGCAAGAGACATGTATATCAACATAACCATGTCACATAACTTTGCAACCTGGAATTTTTTTATCCAAGTCCAGGGTATTGCACTCCAACATGACCCAAGCAAAGTAAAAATTGTAACATGTTAATAGATGTGTTGATGTCGAACATGCAAAAAGTTGCTTGATTACGAGTTAATGATGTAGAATGTTAACAAGTGCGAGAGAAACCACCAATAATGACAATGGTCCTCAGGGTACTATCAGCACAATCCATGGAATGTGAATAGAGGAACTGAAGTCAAACACTCGTGAAATCACCCGATCAAAAGCCAATGATGTGAACTTGTCATCGAGTGTGAAGAACTTGCCATTAGGGCATGCAATCTCTAAGGTACTGGAAGGGAGTCTCTCGGTCAACTTCCCAGATAATGAGCTAAAGTCTATAGGAAGAAACCATGTCAAAGGAGGGCCATAATGTATCCCACATCATCGACACAAGACAAAGGGATGAAAAATGGTTTTGGATGATACAGAGAATTAGAGGTAAATCTAACTGCATAATGACAACTCTTGAACATATCAGCGACATGACTAGAAGTTTGGCAGCTTTTAGATCCATAGGATTGGTGGTCATGATGATGTGGCAGAGATCGAATGGAAAGCAAAAATGAATGTCCCAACCTAGGAAGGTCAACGATACAAAAGGGTATATCCCAACCCGACATGAAGAAGAAAGTGTCACGTTCAAGAGTGAGCTGCCGACACAGCCGATTAGATTTCCAAATTTTCCCCCACCATTTCTAGTAGGTACCCCAATTATTTTTTAATCGTAATCTTGAATGGTATAGAATATGCTTGCACTGTAAAGTCATCCTTTAGATGAATCTGACCTAGTAACTTTAAGGAGAAGCTCATGCTCGTCGTGGTGATGATTCCGATGTCATTTAATATTTTAACGAGTCTGAAAAAGGTGTAACTCAGTATCTTTTTCATGTTTAGAGAGTTTGAACAAGACATGGAAAAGAAAACTCCACATGGTCCCTTTTCATACGTTTGTGTCTCTCAAGCCCAAAAAGGTAGAAAATAATACTTGAGAGAATCGCTTGACCATTGTAGTCAAGGAGTACCTTTTTCGTAAATAGTACATCCCAGCCCGAAAAAGGGGTAAACTTATATTGGGCACATGACGTTTCGCATCTGTTAATGAGTTTGAAATGACAAGGACTCAACTATCTTTCCACTTTTAAAGAGTTGGAAAATATCTTGAAAGCAAACCCCCCATTTTATTCTCTTTTACGAGTCAAAAGGGAAAAATACTCAGCAATATTTTCATATCAGTTTTACGAGTCGAGAAAAGAGTTGAAATGTGACTTGGCATCATCGTCGAACATCTATCACCTATCACTGCGCAAAAAGATAAAGTGCATTATCCAATTCTTGAGGCAAAATAGTTTAAAATATTTACAAAAAGCTAATATCTTCATGAAAAACTGAATAAAAAGGAGGGGAAGTAAATAAGTTTTACCATTTACCATTTTACCTTGCTGTGAAAGACTTTTTACTCGCTTTTGTCGTAATTGTTCTAGAGAAGATTGCGAGAGATCTTGGAGGTCATTTGATGAGCCGCCAGTTACAGGTAAGAGCCAAGGCCTTGAGCTTGATTTTCATGTCTTTTATTACTGTTTTTAACCATTTTTAGGTTTTTTGAGGGAGGATTTATCAAAAGTTTTTCACCCTTGGTTGGCGCGACTTTTGGGCATGGAATCACGTCAGCTGAGGGTAATTAACATGGTCTATCGCACCGTTGACACAATTGCTTTTAAAATAGGGGTGCCAGTGTCGTGAATAGGGAAAAACCTTATTTCCTCAAAAAACCATTGTTGACTCAAATCTATGGCTTTCGCAAGAAGGAATTGTCAAAAATGGTAGATTCGAAAGAACGGGAACATGAGGATGTGGACACGTAGTCACTAAATGATCCAAATTTCCTAGAAGCTTTGAGGGCTTGTGGGATCCTCAAATTATTTCTCACACTAGGGATGCGGACCCAACCTAAGTTGCTTCAGTACCTGATTAGTCTCTGGGACATAAGTTAGGAAATATTTGTCATTGGTGACCCGGAGCTGGAGTTAGAAACTTCAGACTTATATTTCATCATTGGACTATCCCAAAGAGGCGAACCAGTTAACTTATATGGGACACAACCGATTGGGGCAAGAATATCCATGTTGCTCGCTGAACATTTCCCTGAAGCCCTCAAACCCAAGAGTGGCAAGATTGAGATTTCCACTGTTCAGGATCTCACACTGAGAGCGATACTATTTACTATCAATAGAGTGGCAGGGTCCTAGGTAGTGCATGAGACTAACAAGTCAAATTTCTTGTATGCTATCAACTGTACAACACTCCCGATTTTCAACTGGGTATAGGTAATAAAGATCAAGATAAAATGCCAGCTTACTAAAGCTAAGGTGGGGAATCTAAAGTAAGTTTACTTCGGATCTGTACTAGTGAATTTTTTCTTAGAATGGGTATCATTGTTCCAGTACCAGTTGACTGAGGTAGATCCTCCCATGCCACGCGACCCACCGATGGCCCGGTGGAGTTGTTTTATGCCCAGGGTCACTTGGGGCCATCAAATGTCATATAGACCTGCATTCTTTTCATGGCTACGATGAAAAATGGTCATCATGGAGGATTGGACATACAGTGACACCGAATTCCATGGGGATCTGGACATGCTACTACGAGATGGAGAAGATTTTGACAATGAAGGTAAAAAATCAATTTTTTAATTTTGTGATATTTTAATTGTTTTTGGTATATATTTGTTTATAACAATTCTCTTTGTTAATGAAAACATTGGACAAGAGCACCCTGCTGGGATGCCCCCAATAACCAGGGGTGTCACCAGTATGATGGATGTGGTCGCTCCTTATTAGGAGGGGAGTGACAATGAGGAGGAGATTGCGAGGAACCTTGAGGGTTTGACTCGTGGTATCCGAGAGTATGCTTGGGTAGGAGACATTCCTCGTCAGTACCAGAGACACATAATGGGAGTGTGGGATTGGATCCGTTAATTGCTGACTCATGTTGCATGAGCTGTGTCATGCTATCACAATCACCATGCAAATTAGTTCCTAGGTCCTGCACTTACATGTTTTAAGGCCTGTGTGCCATGGATATATGAGGCCTGCGAGCCACCGATGTTATTTTGGAGACACATATTATTTTTTGGGGGTTTTGATGTATCAAACATTATCACCATATATATATATATATGCTATATTTTCTTGCTTACTATGGTACAAAAGGTTTGTTTTATCTTTTCACATGTTTCGTAAATGTCTATCCAAAAAATGATTAGTTAATGCATCTATCAATGTATTCATGTGCCTAGGAATATGATGATATGTAATTTAATAAAAATGTCTTTCCAGTAGATGAATACGGAGATACATTCTAAATATTTGAGGCTTTTGGAAAGAATATTTCCCATTGAGTTGAAGGATGACAAGCCGTGAATCCAGGTTGACAACCAACTCTCGAATGTCAAGAGCAATGGCTTCTGACAACAGTTTGATGACCGCATTGTATTCATCAACGTTGTTAGTTGTACGACCTATGTAGATACCTTGAAGGTAAATCGACTCACTATTAGTGTCATAAATAGCCCATGCCGCAGATGGTAGGTTTCGGGTAATACAACAAGCACCATCAGCAAAACCGATGTGAGGAGTCGCGGACATCTACAAACCGAGGAAACCATAGAAAATAGGAAGGTTGTTTGAAAACTAACACACCAAACCACACTCAACAAAAATGAATGACACACTAATGTACACAAGTAACTATGAAAGATGACCTAAGCATAGTACTTTATGAGGGAGTCCATGCTAGGACTATGGTAATCAATCAACATATATGAACACCAAAATTTTACCGTTGACATGATGAGTAAGCATCATCTGAGCCAAATAATGGAGTGGAATTCATATAATGCTTTGCCCCCATGCCCCCTAAGCAAGGGAGGGTTATGAGTCAGAGGACAATCCCATATCAATAATGGGCAATTGTTAAAAACTCGGGGAGGGTGAAAAATCCTGAATCCATGAAGGGATAAAGGTGCTCTTAGTTGAAATATCTTGACCTCATCTGGATAAACTAACACGTCAATAGGCAGCAAAGAAGAAAACTTCTCAAGACACATAGACATGGTCGTCGGGCTAGGCAGGAACAAGGAACGATAATGAGTATCATTCTGTGGCAGGTCCTCTAGAGACATGACTTCCATGATACCTTCGTTAGCAAGGAAAGTCTTAACTAAGGGATTAAGCGATTCCAAAGTGCGAAGCCATGGGGCTTGACAATACACATCGAGAGAGGTCTTTGAAACAGAAGAATCGTAGGATGCAGAACTCGAAGCCAAAGCAATTTCTACGTAATTGATTTCGATAGGACTAAGCGGCATAACCTCACCCCAGGCATCAACAATATCTGGTGAAGGTATGACCCAAGGATTAGATTTGACCGAGACCATGTTGACAAAGGAAACATGAGGAGGTGGGAGTGGGAAAATTCCCATTAAGGCAAAATATTTGAAAAGATCTGCCCCCACACTCTCATGGGGAGCACCACTATGCTTGACATACGGAACATTTCCATCCGAGGAGGAAGAGGTAAAGAAAGATAGTTGGTCAACAGTGAGAATCTTCCCTTGATGGGGAAAATGAATCACACAAAATAGGGAGGAGGCTACAACATGCGTAGCATGAATCCAGCTCTGGCCGAGTAGAAGATGGTAATTGAGATTGGCATCAACAATTTCTACCTCAACTTGCACTGTCTTGCCTTCTAGAGTAATGGAAAGGTTAGGCAAGACACTGAAGGGTCATGAATCATGCCCATTGAAAGCTTCCAAAGTGTTCAGGATTGGTTCAAAGCAGGAGAACCAATGGCCTTCCAGCTTGTTATTGACATGATGGAGCAACCTCATCGATGACAGTCCTGTGGATGGTCTTTTCATTGATGATTACCCGAAAGATAAGGCAATCTGATGAGGGAGACGTGAAACATGGTTCTCTAGATCAAAACATATCAAATTGGAATCAGTGCAATCGATACCCCCAATAGCTAACAGTAAAGATTTCCGTTGCGATGGGAAGTTTTAGAGCACCTCAAGAGCCGACATAGCTGACGGTGCCTGAGCCAAATCCTTAACAGTATTATAGTGTTGAGCAGCTCAGGGGTTAGGATTGTAGAAGGATTTTCGTAGCACACGTTGAGAGGGTGGCCATATAGTGGAATCAAGGTTAGGGCACTCGATATGAATAGGGCCATAAATTAGGCCAGAAGAAGAAGGGGTGTCTTCTTTCTCTTTCCCTGTTTTTGGGGTAGAAGTTTGGTAATCTTTCGATCTAGTAGCCACCTTAATATGCATATTTATCATGAACACTTGAGACCCTACGGAAGTAGATGATTGAGGTTAGTCTACCATTTGGGTCTGCTGAGATGAAAATGGCTCTTTAAGGATGGCTGGGGTCCCTTTGAGAAAATGACTAACTTTGGATTGTTGGGGACAATCCTTGGTGTAGTGATCCTCTTCAAAAATGAGGTAGGGATACTTAGGTTTCTATTGTGAAGATCCAACAGTAGACGATTTGGGAGGAACCTGTTTTGGGGCATCAGATTTACCCTTTCCTTTGCCTTTCTTCTTACTTTTCAATGATTTGTTCGCTGGATTCTGGCAAGAACTATTGGGAACAACATTTAAAACTGACTTCTATTTGGAAGAAGACTTAGCAGGGTTCTGGGATACTAAACTAATAACTCCATCGACAGCAGGTACAACTTTCAACTTTGATGTCGTGGGATTGGATGATGGCTGCAGAGTGTCGAGTAATAAATCAAACAAATTTCCAGACTGAGAGTAAACTAGATCTAAGTACTTAGCATGAGCAATGGCTTGTTCTTCAATAACACATCCACCCAAAGTTACATCACAGGAAATTAGTGAACCACTCACTAAGAAACTGATCAACAATCATGAATTTGTTCAGGTAATGTCTACATCTCCATTCATGGATGTGAGCAAAGATATGTGTCATAGTATCTTGCTTAAGTGATGTCAAAAAATAGGTGCCAGTTTCATAGCGAACCAGCAGCGGTAAATACGTTAGGAAAGCCATGGCTAAAGAGTTAAATTCATGGCAAGTACTTCAAGGATGCTCGATGTACCATTTGGCTGCAACACCTATGAGGGTTCATTGGAAAATATGGAGACGAATGGAATCATCAACGTAATAGCTCGAAGAGCACTAGAGGTGATATGTCATCACGTGGGCTTGAGGATCTTCTTCTTCTTTCCCATCAAACTTTGGACAATCTCTCGGTATCTTGGACGACACCGGAGTCTAGTACAGTGAATGAAGGATTGGATCATTCATAAGGCAAGATGCATCTGGAAACTCTAGTGTGGCCAAGAATGGCGATTGAGTATTACAAGGCAAAGGAGGTCAGTAAGCAGGTCTGAGTGGAGGAGCCCATCCCCGCTGGTAATGATTTGGGCCCCACAGTGGGGGATTTCGGCAATATTCAATTTGATCCTGACCCCATTACGTGTTACCTTGTCCATGGGAAGTTACCATGAATACCTTAGAACTGTCTAGTCATAGGTTGTTGATAAGAAACGTGTGGGTTAAAAGGTTGTTGAGACTATTGACCTTGAACATATGGATATTGTACCTATTGTCCCTGAATAGATTGGTGGTGAACCTATTGTCCTTGAAATAGAGGATTTTGGACCTAGTGTCCTTAGGCATAAGGATGATACACTTGTTGCTCTTGGACATAGGGATTTTGTACCTGATGCCCTTGACCAAAACGATTTTGTACCTATTTCCCTTGACCGAAAGGATTCTGTACATGTTAACCTAGGACATTAGGGTTTTGTACCTACTTCCCTTAGCCAAAAGAATTCTAGACCTGTTGGCCCAAGACATTAGTATTTTGGGCCTAATACTGCATGACTTGACACTAGCCTTGCCCTTGCAAGGGTTGACCCTGCTCATATGTATACAAGGGTTGCTACTGCTCGGGTTGGTTTTGCTGCTCCAAGGGTTGGCCTTGTGGCTACAAAATTTGTCCCTTAGGCTGCAGAGGTTGGCCCTTTGAGGACATGGGCTGGGAGGTGTGTGGAGCATAGTACATCTACTGCTGCACAGTTTGTTGCAACGATTGCAAGGGTTTCCATTATGGTTGTTGCAGTTGACCTTGCTGCGGGATCATTTGCCCTTGCTGTTGCACGGATAGCAATTGCAGTAACAAAGGTTTCCCTTGCTATTGTAGTGGTTGTCCTTGTTATTGCAATGGTACTTGAACAGTGCCTAGAAAATTCCCAAACTGAATCTGGCCATAGCCACCGTGAAAAGTGGGTGAACCAGGCTGAACATACTACCCAGATTGAAGGGTGTAAGGTTGATTAACCATTCCTTGAGAACCATATGGAATGTAAGGAGTTTGATATTGGACCTGAGCTTCATAGGGCTGTTGATACTAAACATTGGTCGATCCAGATGGACCAACAAGATTTTGAACCTATTGGTACTGGACATTGCTTGATCCAGTAGGATCAGCAGGGTTGTGAATAACACCAGAAGAAGGCTAGTTCATACCAAGAATGTGAGCTTATGAACCACTCACATTGGTGGGACTAACACCATAGAAACATTCAGGTTTCTCTGTCGAGGCGGTGGCACAACTTGGCCACTAACTAGAGGGATGGAGGAACTAACAGAGACATTCCTCGAGATTGTCAGTTGAACCAAACGGGTGACTGGGACTGATAATACAAGAGGGTTCGGAATGGTGGGTTAGACGGGTCAAAGCTAACAACCTGTTGGGAGGTCAAGTTCGCAATGAACGAACCTGGGGTAGGCATGGCGCCTGATGTCCAAACAGGGTTATGGTAAAGTGATGAGGCATTAGGTGTACCTGAAATCAGTTGTGCCAAAGACACATAATTAGGCGGCACACTGGCGAGAATGCTCCTTGTATAGGGGAATCCTTCAGGGGGAAAGGAATGTTCTTCCTACTTGATATTGTGTGGAGTAGAGACTTCTGACTCCTCTGGAGAGGTAACTGGAGCATCGCCTTCGGGTTCCATATCCGGGAACAAACGATGATGAATGACCCAAGAAGTACGAGGGGATAATTCCAAAGGAACACTCGGCTAATTGTATAGACTACAAGGAAACTATGGTGATATCACAACGAGGACAAACAAAGGATTCAGAGGATAGATAACCAGTCCAAGCTGACCGTCAGTAGTTGACGAACTCTTAGGAGTTTGAACGAGATCGTCCGAAGATTCCGGGCCAAGATCAACAAATGACCTAATATCTAAAGTAGGTGGAGGATGAGATGACAAAGGTTGAATGCTTAGAACAATTCTGAGTTCAACACCTCGGTCCTCGAGTGACTCTGGTAACTCAGGAAATGACTCCTCAGGCAATCTTTCAGAAGGAGGAGAGGAGAAGGAACTAGGTGAACCAGATGGTTCAGCCACAATGATCTTGTCTTAGTTAACAGGAAAAGAGAGAAATAAACTTCATTAATTTAAAATGTTGTTTAAGGGAAACTCATGATTTGGTCGAGAAAAGACTAACTTGATGTTATCGGATCACAAGCAATCAATTATTAAGATGCATAAATAGAGTGGTGCTCTTTTATTTTTAAGATTCGAGAAAGAAACAAAGATGAACCTATCGCTTTCGATTAGAAATAACCTCGAAAAGACAAGTTCTCGAATGATATTTTAAGTTTAATGAGTACAAAAGATCAAGTGACTGCTCTGGATGATCTAGGTAAATAGGATTACCACACAACCATGAACTGCAGAATACCTCCTGGCAAACCAAGAAGTACGAGCAGGCAATCTCCCCGAATGGTGTGTTCGGTGTATCACATTTGCAAGGTAGCCCACTCGACTAGTTATGGATAAAGGATTGCAACCTAGAGGGGCCTTCCATTATATACTTGATGGTACAGGGAGCACAAATCCGTACTAGCATTGTCTAATGACGAAGCTAATGACAGTTGCTAGGTTTAAAGAAGCTGGAACACGTCTCTAGCCTAGACCTTCTAGATATGATCACTAGATGTCAAATGCACCTTAGGTTAATTGAGTTCATTTTAAAGTTTATCTTGAGTTATGTCTCAGTTTTCAAGCCTTAGCGATGTGACTTGAAAGACCTTAAATGCAACTAAATGGGATAAGGCCCTTTCAATTCAATGAATTCCCTATAGTAGAGAGGGTAGAAAATACACAACCAAATGCAAACAACCAAGAAACTGAAAGAAGAATGATCTTTCACTACTTCATTTTTCAAAAAAATAAACTAATGAAAAATGCATTCCAATTCCTAATTTCTTGACAAGTACATTTCTAACAGTCCTTTCAAAATAAAAAGGGTTCATTTCTTTTTCAAATGCTAATGCAATGCCTATTCTTTAATGATGCTAACTATCATAGCATAATAATGCAAAAAACTATAATTTCATACTTTTTCATGAAATGATGAAATGAACTTTCGCATGCAACACTTCAATGAAAAAATTTCGAGACAATTAGCTCTTCAAGTCAATGAAAACATGAAGAAAGAGACTCGTTTATACTAATGAACCACAAAATTTACCAAAAACAAGACAAGAAATGTGATCCATGCCTGAAAAGAACATTAGACAAGCAAACTAAAACTTTTCAAACTTTTGTAATTGAGGTCAAAGCTGTGAAAGGACCGCAAACGAAATGAAAGGAGTAAGGTTACCAACAACTCAACTCACTGAGTTCACAATCAGTTGAATGTATGATGATCTAGATTCCCTAGTGTCACTAACCATCAAATCATGAAGGAAGATGCCAAACCAACAAGGAAACAAAACCAAATGAAAAGCACCTTTCTAGTCAGGGAGAAAATGGTCTAAAGGGCATACGGGGTCGAAATCATGAGAGCAAAACACACTGGCCAAGATTGGGGAGAAACCATAATATTCAGCTACAGGCATCGGCATGATTGGCTAACTGACAATAAGCGTCAGAGGTAGGTCGACGTGACTGTTTCTCAACATATTGCACTGATTGGCGTGACTGTCAGGGGATTAAACGTGCTGAGTGAGGGAGCCAAGAAAAATAATTTAAAATAGGGACCATATCTTGTACTATGAATTTCAAACTCATACAAGTAAGTAGAAGAAAATAAATAGAACCAAAGGGAAAAAGTGGAACTAGAAACATTCACACGAAATCATGAAATCTTAAACAAGACAAATAGAAGGATTGGCTCCTGAGTATGGTCGCCAATTTGTGGTGAAGTAAAATTATGAGTGCAGACACAAACAATTCCTCTAGCCTGATAATGGGTCTAGCCAAAACTTATACATTCTATGGAAGATTTCCTTAGGTTAGAACCAATTAAGAGGGCATAACGCTTAGCATGCTTATCTTGTTTGATGATGATCTTGCTTTGCTCGCTCCAGCTATCTCTCGCTTCCTTCTTCAAACACCTCAAACAAGTAAACAATAGCAAACAACAACTACGATAATAGACAAATTATAATTCAACCTACTTAACAAGTCAAGAAACATTAAGCCATGAACTTGTAAGATGACACATCATGTTGGAAATCAATTGATAGTTTCATATATATTGAATGAAGAATAGATTACAACCATTTTCTTGACGTTGTTGTTCTCCTCTGAAAAAACAAGGTTTCCACACACTTCTGCTAGCATTCCATGATGGCCTCAATAATAATATTTTTAGGGCTCTTCCCTTTAGGCTTTATAGTAAACCAAATTTACACTTCTCCCTCACACAACTAGAGAGCTACAACTATGAATAGCTTGTTGTTTACTCTGAACTTAATTAGCACTAGCACACCAACATTAACACTTTAATACTAACACTTTAACACTAGCTTGTGCTTGGGAGAAAGGGAGGTTTATATAGCATGAATGGATGGGAGATGGATCCTCTTCTCATGGGAGAATGTCTTATCTCTTGAGATAGTTCCATCATTATAGGGGAAAGGAGTCCAAACGACATCCTTGACCCCATCTGGCCAAACCATTTACTAGACATCCGTTACAAAGCTTCTAGAGCTGGAAGCTTTGGCTCTTTATTTAAAAAACTTTCCATAAGAGGACTTACATAAGTGGAACAATTCTCAGTTGCCCCGGTTGGCGCTACGAATAGTGTCAATCCCTGCATATCAGCGTGAGGAGGACAAGGGCCATTAGTGCCAGTCTTGTAAACTGGGAAAAACAAAAGACTTTAGGGAAATGGTGCAAAAGGGATTTGTTCTGCTCATGAAGAGGGACACAATGGGAGTTTTTTTCATGAAGGGTGAGCATGTAGGGTTCATTGTAGAGGTCCTCTAGGATCAAGGAACGAGGGGTACAAGGACAGTGACAAAATGTTGTGTAACAAGGAGGGTTGATGCCTCTCAGGCCGGAAGCTGAAGAAGGGCCAAGTGCAGGGCCAACATTGTGGTGTGCCATCTATGAGGTAGCTTGAAAACATGTGACAGATAATTGCCACTTGTTGTAAAAATTTGTATAGACGCCATAAAAACTCTTCTGCGACTTCTACCAATTAGTAGGTCACGAGGAGCGCAATTTTCGTTGTTACAAGTTGATGATGGAGAAAACGCTCGCGTATCGAATGCAAACATAAACTAAGCCTCTAGTTCAAGGTGTTGGGGGAGTGTGAGGAGGATATTAGGGGCACAGAGGAGGTCGAGGCAGAGGAGGACCTGCACGAGGTCAGGGGCAACTTATTTGCTACAATTGTGGAGGTCTAAGACACTACGCACAAGAATACACAAACTCGACCCTCCTGTTGTGTTGATATTGTACCCAGTTTGACCACACAATAAAAGAAAAACCTGCATTAATATAGAAGATGTGAAAAAATGGGATGCAACATCAGCAGCCTACATAGAACCTGTAGATGAGGCAGGCTGAACTCCGCGAGGGGGCTCCTAATGTGAATATTTTGCTGCAAAATTAAATGACGAATCGTGAAGAAAAGGGAAACCAGCCTCAAGAAGAGGAATGGGTCCGCAAAGCCCCAGAAAAAGAGGTTGGCTTTGATTTGGAGCGCGCAAGGGAAACCTTCATGGACACAAAGAAAAGCTTCACTGAGGCTTCTACCTCATGAAGTCAGGATAACCAGTCTGAAGAAATGGATACATCCATGCTTACTACCTTTTTCGAGACCTGTATGAAGCTGCTACATGATAGCAAGGCTGTAAATGGATTACAGGAGTTGATCAATAAATGTGCTGGTAATGCTCTTGAGGGACCATGCGTGGTCAAGAAAATTGGTAAGCATAAGTCCAGAACATGGTGTGAGATGAGGCTCACCGCCTAAATAGGAGAGTATGAAATGGACTAATATATTCTAGATATTCAATTAGATGCGAGTGTTTTGCCGAAACAGACATGGGAGAGAATGGGGAGACCTATGCTCCAGTGGTCTCCTACTCAATTGAGGATGGGGAATCAACAAAATATTATCCCCATGGGAATATCATAGGGACTGACAATTGATATTAAAGGCACAAACGCATTGGTGGATTTCGAAGTAATAGATATTGTCGATGATAGCAATCCCTACCATACACTCCTTGGGATTGACTTGGCTATTGGGATGAACGTGGTGATCAATTTGAAGAAGCGGACGATGCCATTTGAAAGAAAATTGCTCTGCATAGTAGTGCCTTTGGACCCTGCAGAAGGACCATGCTATATTGAACCAGTCCGTGATTACGAAAGTGATGATGATTTGGACCAAATTTATAAGATAACAGTGCGAGATCAAGATTGGGTGAATCCGACAGCTGATGGACATATTACATGGGACCACGGAAGCTCTTACACGTCAGATTCAGATGAGGAATTGGAACACTAACAAAATTGACTAAATAAAGTGTCTATGCTATGCTGTAACATGATGACCAAATCACTACAGTGTAAGAAGTTTTCCTTATTACAATGGTTTAACTGATGTTCATAATTTTTTGGATGCATTTGAAGGGGAAGTGTTAGAGAAGCATGACTTCCAGGCCTTGGATTTGGCGTTACGTGTTAAGCCTGCAAGATGGTGGGGTATCCACAAAGACAATTTCGATGGATGTTGCGACTACAAAAGACTGATGAGGGTGTCGTTTGGTCGCCCAAAGGTGTGATTGATAGAGAAATATGATGGAAGGAGTGATCCACACAACCACTTGGAAAAATGGACTAATGCTTATGGAGCAAAACCAAAACCGAAGTGGGTGCAGTTGTTCTATCACACTTTAGAATTGATACCAATGAATTGGTACTTAGAGACAGAGCTTTGCCATGCCACAGGTGAATGGGATATTTTGAGACCAGGATTCTCGATGAAATTCAGCTTTTAATAGGGATTCGAGTGCATCGAAGAAGCGCTGCAGGAGGTCGAAGCAAGGATCTTCTGAATCCCGGAGGATTCCCTGGATTTGATTCAACCAAATTGGACCACCAAGCTGCACCATGCGCTGGAGTGCTACAATGTGACTGCTGAAGAAGAAGAGTAGGATCCAAGGAACATTAATATCCTAGAGACAGAAGGTCACCGTGAAGTTGAGGGGCCACCAATAGAGAATTTTGATATCACTGCGATGCTGAAAACTAGACAAGTGAACATTAGGACAGAGGCAGAGCTGAAGTTTGCAAAGATAGGGGACTAATGGGATGATGGTATCATGGATTAGGTCACTGTGTCACTCCACGAGTACCAGGATTTGTTCCCTACAAAATTTTCATACCTAAAAGGGATAATATCTAATTTAGCGGTGATGAGGATAACATTGAAACCAGATGTGAAGCCTATGAAACAGAAACCATATCACCTCAATCCTAAGTAAAAAGAAAGGTTCACTTAGAATTGGACAAAATATTGGTAGCAGGAATCATTAAACAAGTGGAGGAATCTGATTGGGTCAGTGTTAGGGTAGTTCAGGAAAAGAAGTAGAAGGATGAAATTTTGGATCTGCGTAGATCTCAGGAAGCTGAATGATTCTTGTGTGCATGATCCTTTTCCAACTCCGTTCACCGATGAAGTGTTGGATAATGTAGGAGGATAGGAATCATATTCATAAAATGATGGGTTCTCAAGGTACCGTAAGATCAAGATCGCGCAGGAAGATAGGAGTAAGATGAACTGCATGACTGAGTGGGGATGCTTTCAGTGTACTGTAATGCTTTTTGGACTGAAGAACACGCTGGAAATATTTTCACGCATAGTCATCACGATGTTGAAGGACTTCATTCACAAGTTCTTGGAAGTATAATTCGATGACTGGACAGTGTTTGGGTTGGTAAAACGCCATGTAGCTAGTCAGCACTTGATGTTGGATACATGCCAAAGGTATCAGGTCACGTTAAATTTGAAGAAATGTTTGTTCTGTCTTCCTTTCAGAATCTTGCTAGGTCATGTAGTATGCAGACAAGGATTAATGGTGGATCCAACTAAGATCATGGTTATAGTCAATTTCGAGGTGCCAAGAAGTGTTAAACAGTTGCACACAACACTGGGGCATACTCGTTATTACCAAAATGTCATCAAGAGTTATGCCTAGATTACCGCGCCAAAGGAAAAATTGTTGAAGAAGGATTCTACATTCTATTGGAATGAAGAATGTCAGTGGGGCCTGGATGTGTTAAAGGAAAATATGGTCACCACGCTAATCCTAGTCTTCCTGATTGGAAGAAGGAATTTCATGTGCATGTTGATGCATCATGTATTGCGTTGGGAGTAGTACTGACACAGACCAGTGAGGGAGGTTTGGATCACCCTATCGCTTTTGCAAGAAGGAAGTTATCTAAGGCTAAGAAGAATTATTCAGAGACCAAGTGTGAAGGTTTTGCTATGGTGTATGTGCTCTAGAAGTTCAGACACTACTTCATAGGCGAACACTTTAAGATGTATACAAACCATTTTGCATTAAACTACCTAGTCAACAAGCCTGTGTTGGGGCGTGGGAATATGCAGATGGTTATTGTTGTTTCAGGAATATGGTTTCAAAGTCATTGTGAAGCCAAGGTGATTGAATGTACGACTCGATCATTTGCGGTGTATTGAAATAGGGGAGGAGCCTACGAATTTAGAGAATGGGCTATCTAACACGTAGCTCTTTGTGGTGCGCATAGCATACAATCATTTTACAGACATCATAAACTTTTTGACTACAGGAATGGCTCAAGAAGGGTACACCAGCCAACAAAAGAAGGAATTGGTGGTGCATGTGACATATTTTTCTCTTATTGTAGGTCACTTGTATAAGATGGGAGTGGATGAGATATTGCGACATTATGTTCCTGAGTTTGAACGAAGCTCAAGGAGGGGCTACAGGAGGACATTATGAAGGAAAAGCAACAACGCACAAGATTTTACGCACTGGGTTGTGGTGGCCGACACTGCATAAGGATACCAAATCTTATTGTAGGTCACGTGATGCATTTTAGAGGACGGGAAGGCCATCGTGGAGGGATGAGCTACCTCTAAATCCATAAGTGTCGTTGCAGCCATTTGAAAAATGGGCAATCAATTTTATGGGACCAATTCAGCCTCTAGGAAAGAAGATGGGTGCGGGGTACATCATCACCGCGGCTAAGTATTTGAAGAGATGGGCAGAGGCGCAACCTGTAATGTATTTTACAAGGGAAACAACAATGATGTTCCTATTTGAATATGTGCTAAACAGGTTCGGTTTCCCAAAGGTGTTGATGAGTGATCGTGATATGCACTTCCTGAATGAAATGATCAGTGTGCTGATAAAATAATTCCAAGTTTATGATCAGAAGAGTATGCCATATCACCCACATGCTAATGGGATGGTGGAAGAATTTAATAAGATATTGGAAAATGAGCTAACAAAGGTTTGTAATGAATAGAGGAAAGATTGGGACATGTGTCTACCAATGGTGTTATGGGCCTATAGAACTACTTGTAAGAAGTTGAGTGGACAGATACCTTTCGAGCTTATCTATGGCATAGAGGTTGTCATGCCGAATGACTACATTGTACCTAGCCTATGCATGGTGGAACTCATAGGAATGGCGGACCACAGAGCCTTGGAAGAAAGGCTCACACAATTGATAGTGCTAGAGGAAGATAGATTCTTGGTTGGATTCCATCAATAAGTTTAGAATGAGCACGAAAAGGAATGGCATGATTGACACATAAAACTGTGCACCTTTAAGGTAAAAAATTTATTTTTATTATACGATTTTGATAAAATTCTAGTAAAATTTCAAATGCATTGGCTAGGGCCATATGTGATGAAAGAGATTACTGATGGCGTAGCGGTTCAGTTGGTCAAGCTGAATGGAGATTTATTTCCTGAAAAGGTAAATGGTAGCTGATTGAAGCCATATGCTAGGGACCCGTCCAAATGAATATATGATGGTAGCACAGTCTTAGCACTACAGGAAGATGCAAGGAGGCATGGGACTATAAACTACACTACCCGGGTTGTAGAGCTGCGCGATGAGGGGCCTGCGTGGGGTAGACGGGTGTCACAGTGTTAGCAGATGCATGAAGGGAGTTGTGCTACAAGATGAGAGACCATGCAGTGTAGCCAAAAAGTGATCGTTACCATCATTTTTCATGATTTGACAGTGAGAAAATGGCTAAGAGGAGTGAGGCTAGAATTTAAGGCTGGCTAGCATTTAAGGCTGAATTTAAGAGCAAGATCTTTGAAAATCTTCTGCCAATCTAGTATTTATGAGTAGGTTTTCGGGGAACAGACGAATTTGAATTCAAACTTGCCTGTAAATTACAGATGGCCACCCAATGAGAGACACTTTTCATTATGAGAGTTTATGTGTCGTGCTATCTAGTGTGCATGAACTGTGCATTCTTTGAGGACTTGGTTGCTAGTTATGTGTTTGAGGTTACCTAAGGAAACCCAACAGCTTATTAACAGCTTCATGCCTAAACCCATGGAGACTACAAGTGCTGGAGGGTCTATTGCCTCTGAGGGAGCTTCGCCTTAGGTCATAAGTATGGAGGTGCCTACAGTAGTGCCAAAATCGCTAAGGTCACCTAGGCCGAAGCTTACAACGGTAGGAGAGGTTCCCAAGATAAAGAAGGATAAACAAAAGAAGATGTTGCCAGTGTGCGAGTCACTAAGGAAACATTAGAGAAAAGAAAAGCCAACCACTGAGGAAAAGGGAAAAGTGGTCAACCTAGAGGGTGATGAGGGCATAGAGGACATTGATATTGAGGGGGTAGACCCTATTTTGAAGCTGTTATAATACATCCCTCCACATCAGGGCAAGTTGAAGGTCACAAAGGACCTAGATGAGGGAAAGTTTCTCCTTCATACACCCATGTTAGCAGAGAATATCACATTTGAAGGTACGTGCTTGGCACGTGCCCCACATCTGAGGTTTTAATATTTGGTCTTGAGGGACACTAAGTGGTTCCCCCACCATGCTATCGATAATTTCATGCCGCAAGTATTATACGAGGAGTCTACTGTCACTGCGTTGGAGTCGGTGAAGTAGATTCGTGGGGTGGAAAAGGCAGGATTGTTGAATCAACTATGGGCGTCACATTACCACTGTGCTCCCATAAATTTGATTGTTATCAACCATTTGTTGTGCCTAGTGCACGATGGGTGCTTTTGGTTGAAAGAGTCGATGTATATAACTGACATGTTGATCCACAGTATCATCTTACTACCACATTCAGGGCTAAATCCGGCCAAGGCATTTGGCGGAAAGACGAGCGAGCGTGACCTCGCCAAAAGGATGAAGGACAAGTTTCAACTTGTCAAGAACCCATGCAGGTATTCAATTTCAGGAAAAAATGACCCCGCGTTGAAGGACCCACCTAGATCTTGGCTCGAAAAGTAATGAGAAAGTGTCATGCAGACGAGGTGAAACACCAGTTGTTTCACTAGTGGCCTAATGCGCGAAGAGCATACAATTCAACTCGGCATGCTACCTATGTAGTGAGTTCGTCGCAAGCTGAAGGGAGGCACAGGACCAGAGCAAAACGTTTCACTACTCATGGCTCTTACTTTTGATTGTGCTAGTTACGTGCCAGTTGCTGGAGGACAACCAATTTCCTCCAACGAGACCAGATTTGCTAGAAGCAATGAAGTTTGCTTCGCTATGGGCCACAAAGGACACTGAGCGGGTTTGGGAGAGCAAGGTGTTTTGGGTATTGATGGAGATGTGCATTAATATGGCCATCAATTGAAATCCATGGTTGTCACCAACCATCTTTGAGCAGCTGTCTGGGTACGAAGAGTTCAAAGAAGACTTCCACTATATCTCCATCTAAGCGTGAAAGGACCCAAAATATAAGTGGTAGATTTACCATACCTCGCGATGGATGATGCCATTGTAGTGGTCCTCAAGCATTGGCTAGAAAATTGGCACACATCATTTGATTTTTCCTCTGGGTCTAGTAAGTTTGTGGGAAAGCAGAAAAAGGAAGTGGCTTAGTTGAAGGTTCACCAGTTGGATAAAAAAAGGAAGAAGGAGAATGAGGACAAGGCCTAAGCAAAAGTGGAGTACGTTGTGAAGGAATAGGATGCAGAGTGTGGCTCTGGTAGAATTCAAAAATCTCCTTTGCCACAGACAAAGGAAGAGGAGCAATTAGAACAAGGTGGTGGAGATTTGGAAAGCACTCCCTTCCAGGTAAAGTGGAATAGGGAGAAGGACAAAGAAGGGCCGCACAAAAATACCAAGGCCACTAAGTCATCACCAGACCTGATCACTTTGACAGAGGGTCACTTCGATGACATTGGGGATAAGGTAAGGGACACGACAACGACACTGTTGTAGCAGTTTGAGCAGCAACAAAAGGAGGCATTAAGTGCCATTCACACGCATCTGTGCGAGTTGCAGATCTAAGTCATTAGACTCCAGATAGGTGCAGGGTAGAGTAGTGAAACATCAACTAGTTTAGCATCGGGGACAACTAAACCAACAGAGTTGGTTCACTCTTTGGATCTCTGGGAAGTCGCACTTCCTGATGGAGCTCTAAGCCAAAGGCAGAAGCTAAGAAGGATACTGTCAACGCATTGAGGAATGTTAGCCTCAACTTGGTCATGCTCCCTAGTGAATTCCTTCACACCCTACAAGCAGGTGTGATTGAAGAGCTTAAGGCCTGAGAGTAGTGCACACTGCACATGATCAGTGAGCAGAAAACTAACAACGAACATATATTCATTGAAAAGACATCCGTGCTAGAAGCCTAGATGAAGGTTTAGGAGAATAATGAGTACACTACTGTAGTAGTAGCTGAAGCATGGAGAACCATTCTAGAACCGCATATCCCAGAAGAAGCATCGGTGGAGGCCAAGATTCAGATGTTGGTTGCAGGTGTGTGCAACGTGAATACCAAGATGGCCAAGGTTCAATTTGAGCTGAACCTAAAAATTACAGAGCTTGAGTTGAGGACACAACCTTCAACTCCACCAAAGGTCAAAGAACAATGTGAGGCTTTTATAAGGGATGGAGTCGCTGCAATTGATGCCACGGTGGGAGAATGCACTATGCTCTTCGATCAATCTATGGAGCTAATCACGAGTCTAGAGGAAGATCCCAACCTACAGAGGTTGAACATAGAGGCCCAAGAACAGCAGTAGCAGTATGACGAAGCAAAGGTGACAATGCATACCATCGATTTCACGCAGATATTGGCAAAGTTGCAGGAGCCAAAGCAACCACAAGAATAGGTGGAAGTAGTGCAATGGAAATAGGCAATCCTCAAGACCAGATTGGGGTCTTGGTAGGAGGAGGCCTATGTGATCTCCTTCACCACTGGGGAGAAGTTGGCCAGCCTGCAGAGAACACAGTAGAAGATCCAGGGAGATACCGCAGGACCACCAACTAAGCAGCTGGTGGAACTGGTCAAGAAGGTAGCTACACCATGCACAGCTAAAGTTGCAGTGGCGCAAGTGGAGCTGGGAGGTGTTAGCAATAATATCTTTGCACCATCAGAGTGACTAAAGGGCGAGTCACGATATTTGTGTTGGGGGCCTATTGGGAGAGGGTCCCCTAAGGTCAATTTTGGTGCAAATGCCCAAGTTTTTTGGCTGAAAGCCCAAGTTTTTGTATATAAAATGTAAATTCTCCACAAGTTGTGGTTGCAGAGTATGTAGATGTAAAGTGTCATAAAATGATTTTCCCTTATCTTATGTAAGTTGTGTTGGCTTGTATAGACCTACCCATGGTCTGCAGACCATGGGATTTTATAAAAAGAAGAGTCTTGGAGAGTCTAAGACAAGTTTTTGGGGTAATGAAGAATGAATGTGATGGGTCAGTAGAAGTGACGAGCAAAGAATCTTATAGTAGAAGAGAGGCTCTACACTTTTGTGTGTAGAGGCCTATAATAGAGTCTGTAGCTGAGTGCGCAAACCCCTACAGCTGAGTGTGCAAGGTAGTTTGAGTCTGTAAGAAAATATGAACTATCAATAAAGTGACTATTATAGAAATATATGTGTTTGATCTATTTAATTCTGTTATGAATGAATACGTTTAAGTTATGATGAATATTGGGCTTATAATTTAATGTTGTATTGATGCGCGACTCTTCATGGTTTACATTATTATACGAACGCAAGTAATAATATCTGTTTACGCAAAGAATATTTTAATGCATGCTAAATATATCACACACTTAAGCCGATCTGGGTAGTACAAACTTAGGAGTGATTATTGATGCGCTTAATTGATTGGTTCGCCTGTTTAGGGTCCACAAAAGACCTTCGTAGACCTTCGCGAAGTTCTAGGGGTTGGTAAAAGAAAGTTATATCGATAAGCATCAAGGGCTTATCGATCTGCATGAAGAGAGGTTTAGGGCATAAAAAAATATTGTAACCATAACTGGGTGCGGAAACTTGGTTCCAGCATGCCCCCATACTAGTTTGAGTGAGACTTGAGTCCAGGCTCGATGGATTGATGACGAAAGGGAAAGTAGTGTATTTGGATTTTTTTAGCAAACTTAACTCTGAACCTAGGTTAGGACCCACTAAGCCAACACCCTAGTTAGCATCATACCCACAAGTAGGGCTTGTTGGGAATATTGCTCCTTGTCTACACAACAAGTTTAGCGTATGCTTTGGGGTGTACAACCCAAGGCAATTATGATGCAGGTGTTCAACCACATGACTATTCTAGATCATTGATGGGAAGATCAGTAGGAGATATGATGGGTTAATATGACCTATCGGTTGAGATGTCCTGATATGATTTTGGGTTGAGGGTATAGCTCCCCGATCAAATTCTAGTGTCAAGACTTTACTCCCCTCTGTGATGAGGTATCCTATTGCTTGATATGGGTGGAAGTTATTGCTCCCCAATGGGATTCTAGGTTGCAATGTTCTCCTTGATGATATGATCTCTAATGAAAGCATTCTAGACAATAGCCCACCGATAGAGATTCTAAATAAAATCCTGATGGATATGAGGAGGAACAATCAAGAGATAAGCATAAACAAGAAAAAGATAGATCAAGATGTACAATGATGATTTGTGATGATGAGACAGTTGAGATGGACATGGCATGATGACTACATTAAGGAGATGATTCATGATGATATGTGATGACACTTAAAGATTCCATAGTAGCATATTGTTCGATGGAAAAATATTGGCAGGTGAAATGCTCCTTAGTTGAGAGGGAGTGACAATTTTCTAAAATGTGGTAAAAATCCACCTAGGATTGCTCAAATTACTGTGATAATGATTGCATTGGATTACTCCTTTTGAGAGGACAAAAATCAACCTAAATATCACCCAATTTTGTTAAGTGAAAGTTGAGATATGAATTATTTTATTGATACATGTATTATGGAATGGGTCAGCCCTAACCACATGATTAACTACTTGGGTCAGTCTTAACCCCAAGTGACCCCTCAAGAAATCCTATAAATAGAAGAGACCTCAAGATAATTTTTACACATATTCTCTTGTCTTTTGTCTTGTTTCGCACAGGTTCGACAGAAGGAGTTCGCTCAAGTGTCCAAAATCATAGGCAGAATGTTTGCTCTAGGTTAGGGTATTCTCGATCTCAGCCGCTCGCACAAAACAGGGCATTTTGGTCCCTGGTCGCTAGCACAAAAGCCTATGAAAGAGACTATAGACCCTGTGATGATGGAACAAAGGCTTATGGGAGTGACTCTAGGTTTAGAGGAAAATCAGAAGGTTTTGGTCCCCGGTCGCTCGCACCAGGTAGCCCTAGGAGCGACCCTGTCATCTTGGTCGCTCACACAACTCATAAAGGGTGAAATTTTGGTTTCTCAATAGCTCTCGCAGCTTGGTTATGAGCGACTTTGGTTCTTTGAATGTCAGTGCCAGAGTCACACACATAGAGACCTCCTAAGAGTGACTCTATAGTCATAGTCACTCGCACGTAGTGTCCATGGGAGTGACCCAGTAGTTTCAATCACTCACACACAATGTTGATTAGGGAGACCCAATTTAGATCTAAGGTTTTGACACCTTGGCATCAGCTAGCTTCAGTAATCAGGTAATTTAGGATTTCTCTCTACTATTATACACATCTGTAGATTTGTAGATCTGACTTGTTAGCTTCCGCTGCAAACATATGTATTGTGCTCATTGTCAGTGACAGTGGTACTCAGCAGTGTTCAACACAGTGACAACAATAATGACAGTTGACATCCGTTTGTGACAGTACATTACAACCATCAGTATGAGGGTTCTAATTCCTAGCATGATTAGATTTGTTTCATAGATATCATTATTGTTTTCCTGCATAGATAAAGTGATGGCTCATTGTACTCTCTTTTGCTGCATCATTTCATGACGATCTATGAAGAAGAATATTTTCAAGGGTTTTCCCATAGTTGTTTTTTCACTTGTGCCAGACCAATCCCAATGTCTCTACATGTGTGCATGCTTTCTTCTACTATTCCTTTTATATTTTGTTGCATTGATGATGATGGTGATGTTGTTTCTTTCTATGTAATCTCATATGCGGCTATATAATGGTGTAGATATGAATAATGTAATGATGACATGGGGTGAACTTAATGTATTTATGAGGAAATGCAACTATCATAGCAAATAATAATGTGACCCTAAGAAAATTTAACACATCAAATCCTATAAAATGTTTGTTCCAAAGCACCACCATCTATACTTTTATGTGTGTGCTTATTTCTTGACACATGACATACCTTAAAGTCAGTTCATGGAATTTTTTTAAAATCATGTACATTTTAATAATTATTAAGCCATACAAATCCCACTTTTTGGCACACATGGAGCCTTATACCCCCATACATTTTTTGTTTGAATCATTATACAATATTAATGCGTTTCGTTAATGTGCATGCCATTTCATATCAACAAAAGCAAGATCTTTGCCCTCAAAATATAAAAAAAATATATTCACACAAAAACATTGGAACTAAAACATACAAATACACATGCACATGGGAAAATCGTCCCCAAAACTAATCAACATCTCATGAAAATATTTAATGTGTACTAGCTCACCATCCTAAGTTTCATATGTACATGTTATTTACAATATAGGGGTCAAGTTGAGGTGCTACATTCCCCTCCCCCTTATTTATGCATTGTCCTCATTTCATTATATATACACACATATATGTAACAAAATTATCCAAAAATATGAAGGTACTCTTCCCTCATTGCATCTTCATGCTCCCATGTAGCATCTTCACAACTGAAATATTTCCATTGCACTTCTACGAAGGAAATTGTTATAACATATTTCATCACCATGTGTCTTGAGATGCTCTATATGGATTGTATGACATTTTCCTCTAATTTGATATGAATTATGTCCCTTGAAATATTTTAAAATATTGTTTTTGTTTTTTTATTTCCATATGTGGTATATCACACCGAGCAAAACCACCTTCTTGATCCCTCCAACCCAAGCCACTGAAGAGAAACTCCATCAATCCTTGTCTCCAATATATTAAATAATGGAATAAAATAATAAGGAAAATAATGGAGGATGGAAAAATGGTTTCCTAATAATGAGAGTACATAAAAGCATAAGGATGAGAAACTCGAATGTCACAAATTTCTCACAGAGTGAGGATTGTTGGGTGGTATTTTTATGGTTATTTTTCTTGTGCCTATACCAAACAATTGGCTTAACATATCCACCTTACACCTCATTTGTCCATTTTATCTTTAAAATTGTGTCCATAATTCATGAAAATTGTACCTAATTCATGCCCTTCAAGAATTTTATATTTTATGAACAATTGTATATTAATTAAAAACTGAACAAGGAAATTTACAATCATTTTGTAAATTCTCATTAGTTTGACCATATGTGGTATAGATGGATAGGATCCAAGGCATGGGTTTTGTTCCATGGGAACCAAATATTAAAAAATACCTCTTTTATTCTCATAAATAAACATGTACATGCCTAATTAAAACTTGGCCAATGCTATGAGTTTGGTGGAAAAATCCTTTAAATAAAAAATCAAATATATTTTAGATTAGGGTCTATAATTTTGGGATGCGACTTAGTTAGTTCATAATATCATTATTTGACATCATGGCATGAGGAATCATAGCTTTGTTAGTTTTAATCATTTTTGTAAATACACTAAGCATGTAAAGACTTGGAAAATGTTTTTGCATTTTGTTATTAGTTTTGGGGAATATTTTTGCCAAAATTTTGAGATCATTGTTGTAGCTTTACTTAGGTGTTTCTCATCAGTAATAGAATTCAATTGAGTTATTTTAATTCAATTTATTTATATTAGTTGATTTTCCTTAATAGGTGTGTTTATTATTCATTGAGGCCCCCATAACCAAATCTTGTGTACTACATCTTATGCATTGTTTATTTTAGAGATGTTGGTATAATCTCTTTATCTATGTTGTGTATATGTTTATATTCTTTAACATTTATTTTTTTGTGTTTTCTAACTTATCATGTTAATACAATTTGTTTCATGCTATTATGATAATACTTTATTTGTGATTTCATTGCAGCATTCACTAACATATTGTTGTTCATATTTTCTTTCATATTGCTATTTCTATTTCATAATTATAAGTATTGTTCATAAGCTTCGATTATCAAAGACTAGTTGTTCCATATGAGAATAAGCTATTTGAAAAGTTGAGTGGAGGACCAAGAGTGCCATCCTCTACCTTTCTTGGTGGAGAAGGCTAGAACACTTTCGCAACATTTCACTAGAAATATATTAATAATCACCATAGTTCCTTTCTTTCTTAGAATAAATCAATAACTTAGGCATACACCAACTAAGAACTTCATTAAAAGACTACTTGAGTGACCATCCATTTTCTCTCTCATAAGTGGAGAAGGCCATAGTGAATTCTTACCTTTTTAAGTGGTTTTAGGTTGGAGTTTACCAAATTGAATATAGGATTACCAAAGTTTCCATATCCTCTTATCAGCAAGAAATTCCCTAGGAAATTACCAATCAGTTAAACCAAAACCCTTGAATCATTATTTCCAATTTCAGTCATTTACAATCTTTTGAGTGTGAGAACATGGAGTTTTGGACATGATTGCATAAAATACTTTGACCTATGTGAGAGTCCTTAGTGCATGCATAGTCCTAGGTTCCCATGATTCAAGTGTATATGTGATTTACTGTTGGACACCTAATCCTCTAAGGGTTGTTGTGGAAGCCGAAGCAACTAAAGGAGTCCAAGAGACCACTTGGAATATGAGTCCAAGGTTCACACCATGTACTATAAATGTATATCATTTGTTAAGAATAAATGTACTCTCCTGCTTATCATTCATCTACTGTTGCTGCCATGTGTGTGATTAACATGGTATTAGAGTGGGCCATTTCCTGCCTTGCTCCAGTCTGAGTTATGTCATTTGCTCAGTTTGTCAGATCTACCACTTATGCTTTAGCGTTTCACTTTCCTGACTACCTAACGTGCCTAACAACTTGAAACATTGAAGGTTGGTCGTTACATCCAGAACAATTTGATTGGACCCACTCTTCAATAGTCTACATGAAGAATGGAACTTCTGTGCATTGAGCGTGGAAATTGAGTGTGATGAACAAACTCATGACCTTCACTATGGTGGCACTGCCAGGATCTGCACATGAATGGTATTTTCACTGATATGAACTAGAACTTTTGTGGGTTGAAACATTTCTTGTTTTTAAGAATGCGATCTATGTGGTATTATCAACATCGTGACTATGATTGTGTATTACCATTGTAGTGACTGCCATACCTTTGCAGACCTAAAACCACCTTTCATGACCCTCCAAACTGCTCTCTACTGTCGCTACTCTCTATTGCGACCTCACCTCCTCCAATAGTCATATAATACTTCCAGTTAGCACCTCTCAAATCACTATCTTCCATTGTTTGAAGCTCGGTCCATACATACACCCAGTCCAATACCATCTTGCACTTGTGTCGGCATGATAAATATAAAAAAATTCAATTGTGTTGGCATTATACTCCATACTCTCCCCACTATGCATATTGTGTTAGTTTCGTAGATTTCCACTTGCAGTACATCATTCGAAGGGGACAAACCCACAGCCACCACTTTGTAGGTCTCTTGAGTATCCGCTTTCCAGCTCACAATGCCTTTGGTCATAAGGATCTTTATGGATGACATAGGGGGAAGCTGTAAAAATGTTTGAGTGAGAGGATTGCAAAGAGTATTTCTGCCTTGAGGGATATCTACCAAGAACAAGCCTTGGGCCAATCCAAAGTAGTGAATCTTTTCATCTCCCCACGGAAGGAATGAAAGGGAGATGCAATTCTTCCCTGTCCATGTAAAGAAGAAAACAATATATCGAACAATTCACGGAATCACCCATTTCAAGTTCTTTCCTCCAACATCATAACACAGGAATGAAATTTAAAATCTCGTGGATTATGAGTTTATCAGTATGAAATAATTCCCCATTTATGCATTCTTCCATATTCTCTATCACGAGTTATGCCATTTATGCAGTTTTTCATATTCTCTGTTTTGCGTTAGTATTAAATGCTATGTATTATGACAAAGCAATATTGAGGCCTAAATGGACTGTGTTATTACCATAGTCAATTTTTGAATAGTCACTCCACGACTTGCCATATGTTGCCTCTGTTGTCTCCACCACCGTCAACTCCCCTGTGCACATATGCGCTCATTGTTCTCAGTTGTTCACTCCCATCGTATCCCATCCTCCCAACTCAAAACATTGTTGCTGTAGTTTGTCCATATACCACGCCGGTGTTGAATGGTCCACATACTCTCTTGTCATAATATATAATAGGGTCCCAGTTTTGAATGCTACTCCTACTAAGAAGCATGTGGCTGCCAAGCTAGTGAAGGCGAAGAAGCCTAAGTCCATCAAGTCTACTAAGGCTCCTGCAAAGGCAAAGCCCATAGCGAAGGCTCCCGCGGCAAAGAAGGCCAAAAAGGCCTAACCTGCATCGAAGCCTAAGACAGCTAAGAAGGTTGCTCCAGCTGCAGGAGGAGGAACATGACCAGAGATGTGTGCTCCACCATTTGAGTTTGAATTGGAGTTATTCTCCATGTATGTGAACCGAGAAGGGCGAGAGGCATCCTGTACTACTGTAGATGCACTTGAAGGAATTCTAGTAGATGCAGGTTCTTATGGCTTTTGATCATAAAGATCCTCCTTTGGCTTAGTTGTAAGCTTTTTTGACACCAAGCCGACCAATTTTATTTCCAACAATTCTCTTTGCTACCAGTGTTTTTTTAACTGTACTTGCAATAGCTGGAGGTGGAAGACCTACTTCAGCTTTAGAAGGAACTACTTGAGGTGCATCAATTTCATCGTTGAAGAAAAAATCAGTTGCTAAAGTTGAACTCTTTCCATTAGAGTCTCCATTACTCACATGGTTTGATTGTGAAGCATCATGCAATGAGGATGGTGTCTGACTTGTTCCATTTGTCAAGCTTCTAGCAATAACGCCAATGCCTCCAGTCACCAGAATGCCATTACTGAACCTTTTGAGTCTACGTAGAATGCAATGTTGAAGCTATTATTATGTGTGCACTGATATTTTACTCACCCAATGTGAATTGTTTGCGCTATTTGAGAGGAAATATCCAACATTATTTAGGAGTTTAGTGGAAATTGTTTCAGGCCAACACTATCCTTTGTGGATCAAATTGGTGTATTTTCTTAAAGGTTGTTCATATCAGAGATTGTTATTGAACTAGATTGAAGTTATTGCCAGGACAAGTTCTCTTGGATTCAAGGCTGGTATAGGAACATATCTTTTTGAGCCCTGAATTGCTTATTGCCTTGTTGGAAGTTAAATTAACAGGTTAATTGGAGAAAATTCACTTTTTCATGAGGAGTTTGTTTTCCAGGTATCACCATTATTTGTGTGTTGAATCTATTGTAAGCTGCCAAGATTGATTTAAAGTTGTTGCCATAAGTTTATATAAAAGAGAAATTGGTGTCCATCTTTTCCTCATTGTTTTACTATTTTTTTTAGATTGACTTGCTATAAAAATAAAAATAAAAACATGGCTCCAATTAGTGCAATCTTAGAGTTATTGGAAAATCTAATACTCTCTACTATTGAGAACACAGTAAAAATCAGCAAGGATTTTCTCACGGATATTCATTGTTGTCTACAAAATGCACAAGAGAAAATTAACTTTTTTCAGCTTGAATCTTAGCTACAACAAGTAGAATTACAACAATGGAGTCATCACTCTGAACCTGTTTCTATTCAGAACATTGAGACAGTAACCCATCAGTAGCAAGTCAAAAATGTTATAGTTCATTCAGATTTAGTACCCAATGAAGCTGCAGTTGTACATCCAGATGAAGAAATTCAGTATGCACTTCCAAAGTCGGTCATCAGACCTTGGGAAGAGCTTGTCCACAACAAGCATAGAACAGGTCTTGGATATGATAAGGAGGTGTCCTTTCATATTCCAAACTACTCAAAGCCCATCCAGTTTCAGAGTGTTAGATTCCTTCATGACAGTTCACCTTCAACTGTTCTCGATTCTGCTCCTCTTCCACAACAACAGATTGTGAAATGCCAACACTGTGACCGAGTTGGCCATTTGAAAGATCACTATTTTGATCTTCATCCATGTAAGCGCTATCATAAAACCAGACATTCTTCAAATAGATGCTTCAGGAACAAACCTCCTGCAAGAACAAAGATTCATCTTGGATGGATCACTTCTTGACAGTGGGCATCAACAACCAAGAATATATTTCAGTCATATGTCTGAACTTGTTTTAGAGTATTGAACAGTCTTGCAATTGAGATTTATTCATCTTCTCACCTTGTATCTGACAGGGGGGAAATGATGGTCATCTACAAGCTTCAAAGCCACATGAAGTGAGCTTGAGGCACAACCTACCATACTAGATTCAGAGTTGTAACGAGAGACAAAGATGCCCCTGAGCATGCCTTCAGTTTGTGACACCTCTTCAAAGAATTGGGGACACTTCCCCTAGGAGAAGACTTCAGCTTCTTGCTAGTTTGGAACAGTTTCAGGAATTTCATTAAGCATTCCAAAGTTGTTGGTCATCCTTAAACCATCACAGGTTGAGACGTCCCTTTTTAGGTTGAATTTCTCCCTTTCATGCAGGGTGAGACCTCCCTTTCATGGTTTAAGGTTTCCATCTTCCAAACATCAGAAGCACCTCCTTTAGTAGAAGACTTGAGCTTCATGCCAGACTTGGAAGAGTTCTAGGAATTGCACTAAGCATTCCAGTGTTGGTGCTCATCCTTAAACCACCACCCTTTATACCAACATTTCATAGAGCACATCCAGCCTAGTGCTGCCATAAATTTTTGCACGTTTTGTATTACAGCTCTCTTCTTGGACTCATACATAAATCTTCGGATTAAGGGGGGGAATGTTGGACACCTAATCCTCTAAGGGTTGGTGTGAAAGCCAAAGTGACTAAAGGAGTCCAAGAGACCACTTGGAATATGAATCCAAGGGTCACACCATGTACTATAAATGTATATCATTTGTTAATAATAAATGTACTCTCCTGCTTATGATTCATCTATTGTTGCTGTCATGTGTGTGTTTAACATTTACATTCCAAGAAATGTGTTAACTTTATATTTGTTTTTTCATGCTTTGTTAACTTAGTCTTTAATGTTAGAATTCTAGACCTTGATCTTGATTACCTAATTTTAGTATTAATCTTAGACATGAAAACCAAACAAGTCTAGCTCCCTACATATTGTAATATGTTTCTAAGTTTGCAAACACTTGGATTTATATAAATTTTATGTCCTAATTTAGGAATCTAAATTAACCTAATAGTTTTTGTTTCACTTCCTTATATTGTTGATAGAAAAATATAACATTAATGGTAGATGGATGAAATGAATCAGTTTGGCATTGCCACTAATTATACCTCCTCAAAATTAGAATGAAATCCATTTAACTATAACACACAATATTGTAATCTAACATAGTTGTCATACTAAAGAAGCAATTGTTCAAAAAAATGTTTCAAAGAGATATTCAAGCACAATATATCATGTAATAATTAATAACTAACATGAATATTTTGCATGAATGATTATTTTTTCTCCAAAAGGAACAAATTTTTGATAAAAATAAAATCTCATGTTTTACTTCTATTTACACTCAAAATCAATATCAAAAATTTAGTATTTGATCAAAAATCATGCATTGTGCGTACAAACTATGGAATGAATATCTTGTCATAGTTTAAATCCCATAACTAGAAACGGACCAAAAAATGAACCATTGAATTATCTACCAAATACTAAATTGAGCAAGGTATAAAAGATTGAATTGAGGTTAATATAGGAAGCAAGTAAGACTTAAAACTCATGGTATAAAAAGGAAAATGGCTTCTACTTATAGATGCATGGAGGTTTCAACTAAAACTCTCCCTCTTGTTCCACCTCTAACATAGTCCAATCAATAAAATGATTAGCGGACCCTATACATATTTTTTAAGAAATTAAATATGGAAAATGTCATGGAATTTAATCAATGGAGGAAAGGCTAATATATATGCCATGAAACCAACCATTTCATGTATCTTGAAATTCCAACAAAATCATGGTTCCAACTTGCCATATGACTTAATATACAAGGAAATTTTCTTGGCCCTCAATCTCACGTAAGCATTTACCCTAATATGGAACTCTTTATGCACCCTATGCAAATCCACAAAGCTTTTCTACCTGTCATGTACCAATTTTAATTTTTTCCTAATGACCTGCATTTAATTCTCCATCTCTTTTAACATATTAGGACTAGTAAGGACCATGCTCAATAGTTCACTCCAACTAATAGGAGTATTGTGACTTCTTCTATAAAGTCCCTTGAATGGGATCATCTTTATAAATTCTTGATATCCATTTTTATATGCAAATTCCATAATTGGAAGTGTAATAGACCTCGTGAATATTGGTAAAACACATAGCGATGGGGATCACTGGTGGTTGATTAATGGATAAGGAAATTGGAAAAAGGAAATGGCAAAGGATTTGGAAAGGCAAAGTGGAATTTTGGTAGATTTATTTATGAAAATAGTGGAAATTAGGATAAAAGGTAGGTTAAAGGTCACAGGTTGCATGTGAGGAGGAAAATGAAGGAAAATAATGGAAAATGAAGAAAATAAAGGCCTCATTAATAAAAAGGCTTATAAGTATTAGTTTAGAGACTTTTGTTAGTTCAGTTTTGGAGCTCTCTCTCTATTCTCTCTCTCATACTCTTGGACACCTAGAGTTTTCTTGGAGCACTCTTGGAGCAATGTGATACACTTTGAAATTTGGAGAAAGAAGGAAAAGGAAGAGAAGCAAAGCATAAGATGGCATTAGGATCAGTAGCTGCATTGGGTTTTTCTTGCAGGTACTAAGTTGCATGTGTGTTTTCCTCACTAGTTTTGGATTGTATGGCATATGCATGCGGTTTATTGGTCATGATCTGGTATTGACATGGAAAATTGCATGGATTGACAATAGATTTGCGTAGCCCTTCTATTTCCTACATAGTTGTTGTGTTGTGGGTTCATTTATTTGTTTTTCTGGTGGGTTGTCATGTTTTCTTTTAGCTTGGGTTGAGTTACTAGCTCCTGGAAGCCCTAGTTGGACAAACTCTGTGGAAGCCCTATAATAGCTTGGGTTGAGTTACTAGTCCTGGAAGCCATGGTTCGAAAAACTCTCTAGAAGCCCTTTGTGGGTTGAGTTACTAATACTGGAAGCCCTGGCTCGACAAATGCTATGAAAGATAGGAGAAAGTTTGGGTTTGAGTTACTAGTATTGGAAGCCTTGGTTGGAATAAATAATCTAGAGCCTTGGAAGTCTTGGGCAGCGATCAATCTGGTGATCGTTTTGTGATGTCTGACCATGAAGGGGAATCATTGTTTGATCAATTGAGGTGGTTTGGCCTCTGGAAGCCCTAGATGGTTTTCATTGATGTGTTTTATGAGATCCCACATTCATGCCTGGAATATGACATGAGGGTGACTAGCTGAAGTGATATGTGACAAAGCCATGTCTATGGTCAAGTGGTTCGTGGAAGTATGGAACTTCGTTGGCATTTGCATCATTAATATGAGGTTATTTCCCCTTGCTAATTCATGAGTATTATACCAATTTATATGTTGATTACATGGCTATTGTTTCCTTGGTATTTTTTCTTCTATTATGTTGGTTATGAACATGTATTATGACAATCGCTATGTATAGCTCTCATCATTTTTTTACTTGTAAATGAATGAACAATGTGTCTATGGCCTAATGGATGAAACTATAGCTAATGTGTTCAGGAACCAATGCCTTTTAATGATTCTGATATGAGTATGAGACCCCTAAGCTCATATATGTTGTCTAAACCTGTAGATTACATAATTATGACATGTTTGATGAAATTACTGTCATGGCTAGTAGGGGCCAGTCAAGTCCTTTGTCAAGTAATTGCATTTGTAGCATTGTTATTTTGTTATCTTTTAGTTATAAAAGTGAAATTGAGTTCTGGGCAGTGACCTGGGATCTGGGCCTGAAAAAGTGGCGCAAATACTTGAGTCACAGGCATAGGTATTAGGAGAAAAGTTCGCAGATGCATGCATACCTATGTTGTGGGAGCATCTCGAGCCTCGTGGATGCATGCTTGTCCATATCAACGGAGCATCTAGAAGTTCAATGGTCTAAAACATCAATGGGACCTAGGGGCTACTTACTTGAATAGTTGGCATGGATCCTTGGAGTTTTTTTGCTGATGTGGAAGGTCTGTATGGTGTGTTTCCATTGATTCCACTTCCTTAACTGACATATAGGGAGTCGAATATTATCATAGAAACTGCTCATCACATGTTTACCCTAGTTGGTCAGCTACTTGGCTAGATGTGGGAGGAGGGTGTTACCAAGTGGTATCACAGCATGTTTCACCCCTCAAAATCGATGGGATGTTTGCTTGTCATGCTTTCATGTTGGTTTCATATGTGTTTCTTAGGTTGTAATATCATGTAATTGTGCTTTTGTATGGTATGGGTTATGGTTGTAGTGGGGTCACCATGGGAAGTTGATGGTGTTGTTGTGGAGTGTGTCATCATGAGTGTATGGTTGATTATGCATTGTTTATGCACGTTAGTATTCACATGTGGTCAAGTGTACAGTGATGTGTTGGTTGTTGTCATGCATGAGGTCATGGTATGTGTAGTTGATATCGTCATGCATTGATGGTTGTGCTCTGGGTATAATGAAGGTTATATGCTTATATACTTATGTGTTATATTTATGTATGCTATTATGATTATGTTATACATGTCTTACGTTGATTTGTTGATCCTGCAGATGAGGTATCCTCCCTGAATTATGTGAACATACGTTGGTTTATTGTGATTTGGTTTAGATGACATGATATACCTTGCAGGAAAAATATCAAAGATGACTAGCAAGATGGTGGACTACATTTCCTGAGACTCTCCCTATGGATTAGATGAGTAGCAGTGTGTTGGTCACACTTCTGATTTGGCAGACACATTGAGAAGCTTAAAGGAAGAAATAAGGATTTGTAAGGAAGAGAATGACATAATCATATAGGCACAAGAGAAACAAGCAGAAGTAAATGTAGTGATAATTCAAAATTTATTAGAATTACAGTCACCAGGACCACTTCAGATGAACCATGAGTAGTAAGAAAGAACTAATCATGCATATAGAAGTAGCTCTCATGGTGCTTACAGGTCGGATCAAGATGACAGAGTGAGAGATGGTAGGTTGTTTGGTACTCCAGATAGGAGAGGTGATGGACATGGGTACTACTCTAGTTTTTGTTCTGATAGGAATTATGGTCATCATCCTTATCATCCTTATAGGAGGAGTGATAGGTGATATTTACTAAACAATTTTAAGAAATAAAAGCCACATAAATTTGGTTTAGAGATGAAGAAGTCACAAGATCAAAACGCATGTTTGGTTGTTATGAGGAAGTTCTATAGGTTGCATGATTATTCAGATAACATGAAAGCTAGAATAGCTACATTACGTCTTAAAGGTAAAGCCGTTATTTAGTGGGAAGATGTAAAGAACATTAGAGATATTTATGAGGAGGAGTTGACTTGGAGTGAATTTGAGAGACCATTGAGGAAAAAGTACTGATCAGAGAGGTACTATGGAAACAGGGTAAAAGAATTCTATGATCTAAATATGGGATCAATGACAGATGAGGAGTACACTAGTAGGTTCTTAAAGCTACTGAGGTATGTGCCTTACCTCAAGGAGGAGAAGGCCAAGATTCAGAGATTCATTAGTGGATTATCGATTGAATTTAAGGATATGATTGAGTTCGATGAGCCAACATCATTGGAGGAGGTCATCTGAAAGCTAAAGCATTGCTATGAGAAATGGAAGTGAAGATATGAGACTAAGATAGACTGAAAAGGTAATGAAAAGAATTAAGGAAAATGTGACAAGAAGTGAGCAAGAACTCAAGGAATAGGTAACAAATAGAATACAACACCATCTAAGAAGTTCAAGGAATCTGATAGAGGACAAGGACTTCGATCTAAGCAGTAGAACAAGGATGCAGGTTGGAAGCCCATAGAGTGTTCGACTTATGGAAAAGATCATTGTACGAGAGATTGCCCACAACATCACAGTGGTAGATCAAATATCTATAGTGCTTAGGTGGAATAGATAGTGGGATATGTCGGGCAAAGTTTTCCTAGGATATATGTCGTGCTGGATAACGGATAGGAAGATCATGGAACATCTATCATTGAGATGGATGGTAATATTTGTGATCAAGTTGTTTCTATTTTGATTGACCCTAGATCTAATTATAGTTATGTTAATCTTAACCTAGTGGATAAGTGTGGTTTGAATAAATAAGTGCATGCAAAATCTTGGTTAGTGTAATTGGCTATAGGTACCAAGAAGAGAGTTCATCATTAGGTAAGATATTGTACATTTGATTTGAATGGTATGCCTACCTCAACACATTTGAATGTATTATTGCTGGGATCATAAAATATGTTTTTGGTCATGGAATGGTTGTGGCTTCAAGAACCAAGGTGTATTGTTATGACAAAGCCATTGACTGCTTGGATGACAATGGGGAACAAAAGGTCTTGTCGGGTAAGAAGAAATAAACATCAGTTAGAATGGTGACAACTATGGAGGCCAAGTGTAGTCGCAGGAATAGGGTGTGTGTTATTTGAAGTGCACATTTCTAGTGACAAAGGTAATGAAGTTGAGGATGCATATGTTTTGAGAAGGTACCCAGTGCTATAGTAGTTTTAGGGTGTATTTCTTGCAGATATTTCGTAGTTTCCACCTCATAGGGAAGCATAATTTTCTATTGAGTTGGTGCCAGGGGAAACTTTGGCATCAAAGGCACCTTACAGGATGAGCACACCTGAGTTGGTATAGTTGAAGCTACAATTGAAGGAAATTTTGGAAAATGGATACATTAGGCCAATCATATCACCATGGGGTGCATTGGTACTATTTGTGAAGAAGAATGATGGTACTTTCAGGCAATGCATTGACTAAAGGTAGTTAAAGAAAGTTACTATCAAGAACAAGTATCCATCACTGAGGACTGGTGACTTCTTCGATCAGTTGAAGGGAGCAACAATGTTCTCAAAGATTGATATGACATGTGGATATCATTAGGTACACATTAAAGAAGAGGACATCTACAAGACAAATTTGTGGACCAGGCTTGGGCATTATGAGTTTGTTTTAGTTCCATTTGGTTTAACTAATGATCCAACTACGTTTATGTGCTTGATGAATAGTGTGTTGCATCCATATTTGGAAAAGTTTGTTATTTTGTTCATTGATGATATATTAGTATATTCAAGAAACAAAGAAGGGCACATCAGGAATTTAGCAGTAGCGTTGAGATTATTGAGAGAGAATAAATTGTATGCTAGGATCAGCAAGTGCAGTTTCTTTCAAACTGAGGTACACTACTTGGTACATTGTTTCCAAGGATCGCATAACACTAGACCCAGAAACGGTAAGAGTTATCATGAAGTGGGAAGTTCCCGGCAATGTGGATGAGGTGAGATATTTCACGTGGTTAGTAGGTTATTATAGGAGGTTCATCAAGAAGTTCTCATAGGTTTCTTATCTTGTCACATCATTACAAAGAAAAGGTAACAAGTTTGAATGGACAAAAGAGTGTGTGTACATTTTTGAGTAGCTCAAGCAATTTTTGACACATGCACCCATGTTAAATATTGTAGATCTGGACAAAGAGTTTGTAGTATGTAAAGATGATTTGAAGAGAGGACTTGGTGGAGTTCTTATGTAGGATAGGCAGATGGCATGCTATGAGTCACGAAAACTAAATGAACTCGAACATAACTACCTAACACATGATATTGAGTTGGCAGTGATCATACATGCATTGAATATGTGGAGGAATTATATTCTTAGCAAAAGGTTTGTGTTGATGAGTGATCAGGATGGTTTGCAGTATCTATTTGACCAACTAAATATGAATGACAGGTAGGCTCGATGGTTGACCATGATAAATGAGATTGACTTTGAGAACATGTATATCCAAGGTAAAGATAACAGGGTAGCACATGATATTAGCAGGTGGATACAAGTAAATCACATAGCAGCTATGAGATCCTATGGGATAGATTTATAAGATCGGATCTTGTCGGCAAGTCAGCAGGATGATAGGTATCTGGATATTGTGCATAGGTTGCAGAAGAGTACAGGTGGTGGTACATATATAGGTAGTGGTATAGGTATAGGTACAGGTAGTGGTACATGTACCAGTATAGGTAGTGGTACTGGTATCAGTACGGGTAGTTGTACAGGTATAGGTAGAGATGCAGGTGCATAGGATGTGGACTATCATCTCATAATAGATGGGTTGCTTAGAATTACAGACATGATACATGTATTAGATAGCAGTGAGCTCAAGAAGGTGATCTGGAGTTTCATGTGAAACCATATTCAAGTCATCCACGTTATCAGAAGATGGATACAACAGTGAGGAAATTTTATTATTGGCCGAATTTGAGGAGAGAAATAGTAAAGTTTATGGCTAGGTGTCTGGATTGTCAGTAGGTGAAGCTAGAGTGTAAGCATCTAAGTGGACTACTATAGCTAATTTTGATTCTAGAGTGGAAATGGGAGGTCACTTCCATTGACTTTATCATAGGTTTTCTAAGGACAATGAGACAACATGATTCCATCATGGTAGTGGTGGATGGGTTGATGAAGGTAGTGCACTTCATTCTAGTGAAGTCTACATTCTCAATAAGTGATGTAGCATAGGTCCTCAATAGGACATGGTTAGATTGCATGGATTTTTGAAGAATATTTTGCTAGACATGAATGCAAAGTTCACTTCAAATTTTTTGGAGGAGATATTTGTAGGTTTGGGCACAAAGTTAGCCTTCAATACAACTTATCATCCATAGACATATCGAAATATAGAGAGGTTCAATAGGATATTTGAAGAAATTTTGAGGATGTATGTGATGAATGAATAACAAAACTGGAAGGAATACGTTCCACTAGTAGAGTTTGCTTACAACATTGGGTACCAGGAGTCACTGAAGATGAGTCCGTTTGAGGCATTGTATGGGTAGAGTTGTAATACTCCCATCAGTTGTAGTGATCCAATTAGCAGGGTGTTGATTGGACTGGACATGTTGTCAGACATGGAGCGAGAAATGTAGGTAATCTAGAAGAATTAGGAAGCAACACAACATAGGAAAAATAGCTATGCAAATCAGAATAGATTTTTCAAGGAGTTCCAGGTTAGGGAACAAGTGTACTTGCACATCAAACTGAAGAAGAGATCCTTGCAGATTAGATCATGTGCCAAGATTGCACCTCAGTTTGTTGACCTTTCAGGATTATTGAGAGGATTGGGCTAGTAGCGTATCGACTTGCACTACCTTTGATAGTAAAATTCCATTATGTTTTCCATGTGTCATTACTTAAGAAGTATGTTAAATATGATGATCATGTGATCCACTAGTTTGTATTGTAGGTGGAGCTAGAAGGCGAATTGCAGTTAGAACCGTAGTGTGTCTTGCAGAGAAAGATACTTACGCCCTGGAACCGCACAATTGAGTAGGTTAAAATGCAATGGAAGCACTTTGGGCCTAATGAAGCTACATGGGAGATGTTTGATTAGATGCAGGCTATGTATCTTTCCTTATTCGCTGGTTGAGTAGATGTTTTGGTATATGTCTTTGGTATATGTTTTTGGTACATGTTTTGGTGATGTTTAGTATATGTACATATGTATATGGATGTAAATACCTCCATGAGCTATGTTATAAAGCACTAATAAGTTGTATGGGTGTCATTTCATTATGATGTTATACTTGTTATGTTCTCATGTTGGCTTTCTTCTCAATAGGATGATCATTGTAAATACTACAATAAGCTAAGTTATAAAGCTCCATGGGTAGTATGTTTTTCTTATAGTAGCCTTGTTGGTTGTAGGTGTTGTTGAACATTGAGGACAGTGTTCCCCCAAGGGGGAGGGTTCTGTAACAAACTTGGTGAAAATTCCATGTAATAAATGTTAACAAAGGAAAAATAATAATCATAGTTGATGGGACACTTATTCCAAGCTGAACATTGGGCAAAAGAATAACAATGGGGATCATTGGTGGT
Organism: Pinus tabuliformis; assembly: GCA_031772625.1. Taxonomy (NCBI): domain Eukaryota; kingdom Viridiplantae; phylum Streptophyta; class Pinopsida; order Pinales; family Pinaceae; genus Pinus; species Pinus tabuliformis. The sequence continues at coordinate 872,827,159 of CM062812.1, forward strand.
TGATTAATGGTTAAGGGAATTGGCAAATGCAATGGCTAAGGATTTGGAAAGGAAAAGTGGCATTTTGGCACATTTATTTATGAAAATAATGGAAATTACGAGAAAATGGAGGTGAAAGGTAATAGGTTTCATGTAAGGAGGAAAATGAAGGAAGATAATGGAAAATGAAGAAGATAGATGTCTCATTAGTAAAAAGGCTTCTAAGGATCAGTTCATAGAATTTTGTTAATTCAGTTTTGGACCTCTCTCTCCATTCTATCTCTCATACCATTGGACACTTAGATTTTTCTTGTAGAAATCTTGGAGGAGTGTGGTACAATTGGAGTTTTGGAGCAAGAAGGAAAAGGACGAGCATAAGAGCATAAGAGGACATTGAGATCAGCAACTAGAATAATTTTTTCTTTCATATACCAAGTTGCATATTTTTTTCCTCACTAGTTTTGGGATGCATGGCATATGAATGTGGTTTATTGGTCACGATCTCTTATTGGCATGGAGGATTTCCTCGATTGATAGTGGATTTGCATAGGCTTTCCATTTCCTGGATAGGCATGGTGTTCTGTGTTCATTTATTTGTTTTTGTAGTTGGTTCTCATGTTTTCCTTTAACTTGGATTTAGTTACTAATTCTTGGAAGCCCTAGTTGGACAAACACTCTGGAAACCCTGTAACATCTTCAATTGAGTTACTAGTCCTAGAATACTTGGTTGGACAAATGCTCTGGAAGTGCTTGGTGTGTTGTGTTACTAGTCCTGGAAACCATGGTTGGACAAATTCTCTCGAAGCCCGACAACAGTTGTGGTTGAGTTACTAGTCCTGGAACCCTTGGCTGTAATAAATTCTCAAGATCCTTGGAAGGCTTGGGTAAAGATCTATATGGTCATAGTTTTGTGAGGTCCGACCATTAGGTGGAACCATTGTTTTATGGGTTAAGGGTTTTTGACATCTGGAAGTCCTGGATGGTTTTAATTGATGTGTTTTATGAGATCCCACATTAATTCTTGGAATATGGCATGGGGGTTATTGGCTAAAGTGATATTTGGCTCAGCCATTTCTACAGTTGGGTGGCTTGTGGAAGTCTCAAACCTAGTTGGTATTTGAATCATTAATATTAGGTTATTTCTTGATCTAAAAATGAAGATCTTAGATTACCTTTAAGGTATTACAAACTCATGTGCATGGATTTTTCCTATATTATTTGGTGCAACGGATTGATAAGATTGCGAATAATATACACACTGAGCAGTTAGAGAAGCATAATAGACAGACGCACATAACAAAACAAGTTTAATATGAATTTCACCCAAAACTCTTGGGCTACGTCTCCTGGTCCAGCCTTAAGTGGTGACCTCTCTATTATGTCTTCAAGAGTAGTGTTTTACAAAGTGTGAGCTCAAATTGAGTCTCAACACAATAGATACAAAATCGTAGGAGTTTTGCTTGAATCCCTCAAGCTTCTCTAAGTATACAGACTCTCTCTTTCACTCTCTGTCTCTATTTTCTCTCTGTCTCAATACTGCTTGTCTACGTCTTCTATCTTCTATGGCTTTTAAACCAATCGGCACTGCTTTTTCATTTCCCCTTCTTAGGCTCTCTGCCTCCTGACCTCTATCCACTCAAATACCCTATGAATGTTAACCAATCATGGCATAACGTCTTCAAGGGAGGTGGCCACCTGTTCTACAATGGAAGGGACCATCGGGCCTTTGAAACCACCAAAAATTGTGTTCTCTATTTACACAAAGAAATACACTAAGAACACGGGAAAATTCACCATTTTGTCATTTATCAGACATCAAATATCCTTAAATCCACTCTATACCCCTACCAGGTCTGCCTATAATCACTATCAGAAGTTGCAAGTGCCTCGATGCCATGGTTTCCTTTGTAATTGACAAAATATATTAAAACACTGAAATCCCAACGAAATAGCTCATATCAGACCTGAAATGCTATATACTTGCATCTATAGCTTCCACTGGGTTCAGATATGTATATATATATATATATATATATATATATATATATATATATATATATATATATATATATATATATATATATATATAGATATATATATATATATATATATATATATATATATATATATATATATATATATATATATATATATATATATATATCACAAGTCGCGTGTGGATTGGCCCCGCTCCGTGGTGTTTCTTCGATGCGATATTGCGATATCGTAATCACAAGTCGCATAGTCTTCAGTCCTCCGTGAGCCTTTTCCTTTGTGTTTTGCTAATGCGATATCATGAGATAACTTGGGCATCGATCTACGTGCTTGATCAATGATCCTCATTGACTCGCATTGATCACTATCGCAACGTTCATAAGGACGCCTCCGATAACCTTCGCTTGCCACTGCTAATTCCAATATGCCAATAGGATCTAGACCATTGATTAGCCAGATCCGACGGCTCCTGTGCAAAGTTGTTTAAGCCATCGGTAGCTCTGTTTTCATCATTTTCTTCATGTTTTTCTCTCATGATAGTGTTTTTTACCATCTTTAAAAGTTTTTCCTTAGGCAATAGTTTCCTGATTTTGAAGACTTAGAGGGTGTTTCGGATTCATTTTGGATCATGCCTTCCCACTGAAAAACCTTTTGTACCACCAAAAGTTGGTTTTTTTTTTTTTCTTAAGCATAGATCAAGTGAGGATACAACACCCTCACTTGTCCAATCTCTATCCATCATGCACTGCTTGGTTTTGAACCTTTGAGTCCCATTCTAAGGTACTCAACATCCCCTCTGCATGTAGTTCTCACCTTTTATTGAAGCCCCGAAAATCAGGTCTACAACAAGGGGGATACCCCCCTGGTCCAGACCTTGGTTAGCAGCTCCTTTTCGTTTGGTATAGTGGGTCCGACTACGGATATGGGACCAATTTCCCAATATAGGTGTGTTTGTGATGAGAATTGACATTTCTTAACTAATTATTTCTAAGTAAAATGATTTCTTTATTCTAAATCTAATCTATCAACATGCAATTGTAATATAATAAACAAAAATATCTAATTCTAAACTAACCCGAGATCTAATCTTTCCTTTATGCGATCTAAAATGATTTCAAATGACAGTTGGTAATAAAGATCATTCAACTACTATGAGAAAGGAATTCAATAAAGATAAACCATTTCATTTAAAAAGTTAGATGAAACAGTTGTGAAAAACATATTGCATAGTAAGCTACTCATATACTAAGCATAAATAAATAACTATCATCGTACAAAAGTGCCAAATGATAACTCGAGCATTTAAGCATTCATATATAAATAACTGAACATGAATATCACCATAACACATAAGCAAAAACAGTTAAGAGATAAAAGTACCATTTATAACTAGTTCTACTCATGAGCTTTAACAATAATGATATATTTCTTCCTAATCCAAAATCCACTAAGAGTATAAGTGCAACATCAGTAGTAGATATTAAACGCAGATATCAATAAATCCTATTCCATTCATTCACCTAAACCTCCTTGCAGGGTGCAAAAGTGCATGTTCTGAGGACAAGTTTTTGACAAATTTCTGGACCCTTCTCTAAATGCATGAGAAGGGTTTAAATACTACTAAATAATTCTAAAAATAATTTATTACAAAAATGTAGGATGCGGTTTAAATGACCATCCTCATTTCAGGCAAAAATAAAGCAAAACTAAAACTAAAATTGAATCTAAAACTAAAGCTACTAACTAACTATTTATGTATCTGCTCATTGAAGTCACAAGCATTCAACATTTGCTTGAGGAGAGTTGGGTGGCCGACTTCTGATTTTAGCTGTCCTGCGAAAATGGAATAGGTAAGAGCTGGCGCCATCTTCTCGGCAGAATTGATGACACATTTGAGAGTCATACACTGGCTATGTGGTTTTACCAAGTATGCCCAGTAAGAATCCCAATTCAACTTGGTTAACCTTTGGATTAACTCTACCTTTGCTTGAGCCTTTTATCTCTATCTTGTTTGTAGACGCTGCACATTTGGTAGATATCTACATATCGCTTGGTGATATACTTGATAAATATTACTGGTTTTGAGTTCCAATTTTACCTTCTGTCTTTCGCGCTTTTTCCCTACAAATTTCCGTGCTTATAGGCGACTTAGCAATTTGAGGCTTTCCATCTCGAGGGGTTTTGCCTCGCGATGTGTGATTAGTGGTAGGTGCTAATCACGCATCAGAAGTTGCCTCCGTTTCTTGATCCGAGCTTCCCTGATGCAAGTTTCACCTCTTGCGCGTTTTGTTAGAGGATATAAAGCTTAAACTTTGTAGAAAGAATGGTTTTATATATTCTTGATTCTGAGCTTTGATTTCTTTATATATGATATTAGCATCATTTAGTACTCTTTTTAACCATGTCCATATATGGGAGAATTTTGGATCTCGCCGCTATCCTGTGAAAGAATGAACAAGCTAGATCTATAATAGACGCCTCAAAAGACCTGTTTGAGCCTGCAGTGGCCGTTACCTCCATTACCTTGGGATCTTCTTCCTCAAGTAAAATATACATGCCTTCCCAAGTAGTGATACCAACGTCTTTATTGCAGGTGGTCTCTATGTACAAGGGAGCCATCTCTTTATCTTCAGAACTGTGAGCTTTACCCTTCTTTCCCATAGTATCTTGAGTTCTACTCTGTATACCTATTAGTTTTTCACTCCTATAGTTTACAAATGAGGTGAGAAAAACGATAAGAAAAGGTGACCAGAAAACTTTAAATGCGGAAAATATATAAAATATATCACCTTATGTCAACTGGCTCCTTGATAAGATCAAAACCATATTTCATTAATCATTGCCAACTAACTCGTTAATTAACATAAATGCGCATGACCAGGCCTCAGTTTATGGAAAAATATTTCTCGAACAACAGGCCGTGAAGATCTGCGATAAGGTGATTTTGCGATTTACTTCGCAATATCGCAGATCGCAGGATCGCAGATCGCAAGATTGTAATATCGCAAAATCGCAAATCCTTTACGTCCGGCAACCATCCGTTAATGTGTTTTCTGCAAAATGCAATTCGCGAGATGCACCATTTCATATCAGCGTTTTAAGGCACTTCAATATAGGTGAGGTTTAAGGTATGAGATGCGGTGAGGGTTTTTCATGCGTGATTTCACATTTTTATAATTCCACTTGTGAGAAGGTATCCTTTACCCTTTTTGCGATGCGACATGCTTTAAGGAGTGATTTCCTTCTAACTTATCATAAAACTTAAGTCTTTTTAGGTTTTTAAGGGTATTCTCCTAAGTTTATGATAGTAAGTTTTATTGAAAAAGGAAATACAAGCTTTAATCAATTTTTTTTTTTTTTTTGAATCAGGGTCCCCACTTATTTAGTATTAGTGATAAAACTAAATAAGAAGGGGGGTTGTTGCTGGCCACAACAATTGGCGATTCACTTGGAAGAACCAATTTTCTCTGCTTTTCTTTTGAATTTCCTAAACTTCCAAAACAGAAAATTTGCTAGAAAATTAAACTTTATTATAGAAAGATAAAATACATTATGCTTTTTAGTCGTTAATGATAGTTTGTTTCTTTTGTGTGAACTTTGTTTATTTACTTCCTAGAGCTTAGTCATTGTATTTACATCAGTCACTACTTGGTTTATAAAGATAAAAACAAAGCCTTCTCTATAGATTAGTTTTAAATATGCTCATTTGTCGTAGGTAGAGCCACTGCTACCAGCAGACGTTTATAGCCTCGACAGGGTTACCTGTTACCCAGCAATGATCCTGTATCCCACTTGGAGAAATATACAATTTTCAAAGAGAAATCCATATCTACACTTATTGCTTTCATTTTCTTTTAATCCTTAAAGAACAATGCCTTGGTTTGATAGCCAAATTATGACAATGCCACTCACTTGATTTATAGCTTTGCTAAACAAGCTGGCTCGTGATGAGACCCCTTGTCTCTTGATTGTAAATATTGAGTCATTTCCCTATTGTGGTATGCATTTTTGGAAAAGTCAACAAGTTATAATATCTATGATCATGATAAGTCAGCTCGTGATGAGACCTCTTATTCTTTAAGTTTAAATTGTATCATTGGATTATTCCCTGAAGCTTGTGATTCCTTAAGTGGGGAGGAAGTCATTGTTTCCTTAAGAATAGCTCTGGACAACAATGGTAGAGTTTTTGGAAAGATCTTTTCTACAGAGAATCTTTGTTTAGTTATTGATGCCTTTTGTTGGACTGATATAAAACAAATTCCCACTAAAGGTAGATTTTTATGAAAATTTACAAGGATGAAACTAGTATCATATTCAGGCTTATAGCTTTTTTGACTGTATATTTCAATAATAATGACCAACTTTCTAGATCATTTCTATTTATACAAGCGAAAAAACAAAATCTAAAAGAAGTACTTTTCCTTTTCGTGAATTCGAAATGTAACTGTTTACAACTAGTTTTATTATGAAAGTAAAGAAAAACTAATCTACAAAAATAGAAGAATGATCTTCTATGGAAAGTATCTTTTGAGGATCTACCCATTAATGGGTAAAGATTCTCTTTTTCCTGTTAAATCCTGTAACATAAAGGTAGATGGACCTACGATCTTTGCGATTTGGAAAGGGCCAAGCCACATTCGTTGAAACTTCGTATGTTTTCCTTTTCTTCATGAGCCTTGTCCCATTTTAAAACTAGATCCCCTATCTGAAAGTCTTTTCTGGTCATCATGTTTGAGTCAAAAGAAGCTTTTACTAATGCTTGGTGATGAGCATGAATTATTTTAGCCTGCTCTCTTTACTCTTCTAGCTTAAGTATTTGTAACTTCCTTAGTTGTAAGGAAGAAGTTGGTGTTTCATCAATATATTGAACTAAGGCCAAAGAGGGAATTGCTAGATGAGTTGGAAGAACCACTTCTTTCCCGTAAACTAAATTAAAGGGAGAAGTGCCAATAGAGGCTTTCTATGGTATTCGGTCTGCCCATAAAGCATATATTAAAGACTTGTGCCAAATTTTATGATTTTGGTCATTGGTTCGCTTAATGATCCTAATCAAGTTTTTGTTCATAGATTCAGCTAACCCATTCCCCTATGGGTAATAATTGGCAGAGTACTTAAGCTTAAAACCTATTTTGAGTGCAAATTCATTCATAACATTGCCAAAAAAATACGATGCATTATCAAACATTAAAGCAGAGGGTAAACCAAACCTGGTGATTATGAACTGATCTATAAATTCAATGATGTGTTCAGCATTAGCTGTCTTGAGAGGAACTGCTTCTACCCATTTAGTAAAATAGTCTGTAGCTGTAAGGATATACCTATTCTGTTTAGAAGAGTGCGGAACGATCTCACCTATTATATCCAATCCCCATTGATCAAAAGGTTGTTCAATGTTGATTGGCTGCAAAGTTAATAATGGCTTCTTTTGTCTTCCAGCAGTATTTTGACAAACTTGACACTTTCTTACATAGGTATGTGTGTCTTTGAATAATGTGGGCCAGTAATAGCCTGCGCAGAGGCTTTTATGTGCAGTAGTATCACTAGCATAATGTCCACCTACTAGTCCATCGTGGAGTTCCTGCAAAACCTTTTCAGCTTCAGATTTCTCAAGACATCTAAGGAGAACATAATCATAATTCATCCTAAAAAGTACATCATTCACGAGCTAATATTGCTTAGCCTTCAACCTTAAAGCTCTTTTCTTTGTAGAATCGAGGTTTGAAGGAGCATATCTGTTCTTTAGATATAATATGATATCAACGTATAATGAATCAACATCGTTTAGGCTTACCTCGCACATTTGTATCTCTGTAGATGGTATTTCGGAAATAAGCGATGCCCCAGCGAGCATTTTGCAAAAGCCTTGACTTTTAACAATATTTGTTGGTTTAATCTCAATGTCATATTCTTGTAATGCGATAACCTAATTGGCTCCTTTCTCACCCACATCTTTCTGTACTAAAAGATTTCTTACGGCTGGGAACAGTACTATGATCTTTGTATGGGTTTTAAGTAGAAATGGTTTGAAATATTTTATCGCTTTGAAAATAGAAAATTCTTGTTTCTTTATGTCTAAATAGTTTAATTCAGCCCCTTGTAGATTTAAACTGAAAAAATAAATTGGGACTTCTGCCTTGTCTTGATTTGGTTGAGTGAGTATCGTAGCGTATGATTTATCAAATGCAAATGTATATAAATAAAAGGATCGGAAAAATTGGGAGTTGTTAAAGATGGAGCGTTAACAATTGCTTTTTTGATCAAATTAAATGTTTCATATTCGTCTTGGCACCATTTGAATTTTGAATTCTTTTTAATCATTGCCTGTAAAGGAGATACGATTCTTGAAAAATTTGGAACAAATCTCTTTACAAAGTTAATCTGGCCAAGGAAAGATTGCATAGCTTTCTTGTTGTGAGGCAAAGGTATTTCAGAAATTTCCTTGATTCTGTCAGGATCGATATGGATTCCAGATTTTGACACTATGAACCCAAGAAGTTTTCCTTCACTTAATGCAAAAAAGGATTTTTTTGGGTTAAGAGAAATTCCATACCTTTGACACCATTGGAAGATCTGTTTTAAATCTCTGATATGATTGCCTCGCTTATTTGAATATACAGTTATATCATCCAGGTAGATTACTACCTATTTATTTACTAATCCTTTAAATGCGATGTCCATAGCTCTCTGGAATGTGGCACCAGCATTAATCAAACCAAAAAGGCATCCTTTGATATGCGTAAGTACCCCATTTGGTCCTGAATGTGGTTTTTAATTGATCATCGAGATGGACCAAAACTTGGTTATAGTCGAAGAAATCATCCAAGAAAGACATTAATTCTAATCCTGCAACTGGCTACACTATTTGCTCCATCAGAGGCAAAGGAAAATTATCTTTTTGGCAGGCTTTGTTCATATTTCGAAAGTCAATGCAAATTCTAATGCCTCCGTTCTTTTTTCTAATGGGAACCATATTGGAAACCCATTGAGAATGTTGTACCGGAAAGATGATTTTGGCTATCAATAGCTTATTGAGATTAGATTTGATCTGGTTTTATAAATTAGGATGTATCTTTCTCAGTTTCTGCTGGACAGGTTTTTCATCGTTTATCATTGGGATAGTATGTTGGATGATAGAAGTGTCATAAGTCTTAAGTTCATCGTAGTTCCAAGCAAAGACACTTTTGTATTGTTTCAAGAGACAAACATATGCTGGTTTTTCTTCAAGAGCGAGGCCAAGGCCTAGGTTGATATTCTGTGGCTTGGTATTAGTTCCTAGATTCACTAATTTATAGTTCAGAGTTGAACTTTGAAGCTTCGAATTGGTAGATATTTTGAATCGATCTTTTAAATCATATAGATCTTCTAATTTGACTACTGATTATGGCATAGCATTATTAGAGCTATCTTGTTGCAATTGTCTGTCATGTTGGTCCTCATCAATTACCTGATTAGTATAACATCCCTCAGAGGTGAGGAAGCTTACAATATTAGGATCATCGTTGAAAATTCTCCAATTTGTAATGTTATTAGGAATTGAGGGTCTAAAGATTAATTCAATTGAAAATCTATTGGGGCTAAAGTCTTCTGAGGGAATGAGCTTGGAAGCCACGTTTGCTAAGAAGTTGGCACTAGCATTTTGGATTCTAGGAATTGATGAAATATTAAATGCTATAAAATGTTCAGTTAGATCTTGTACTAAAGATTGGTAATGCTTTAAATGACCTGATAGACAATATATAGTATTCCGTACTTGTCTGATAACAATTTTAGAATCTCCGAAGACTTGTAGATATTTGGTGTTCAATCCGATTTATTTGTATAATCCTTGGACTAAACCCTAGTATTCTACTGTATTATTGGTGCAATCGAACTTGAGTCTAGAAGTTAGCATATTGTTTCTTCCTTCTGGGCTAACTAATATGCATCCTACTCCTGCTCTTTCATTAGACTTAGAACCATCAAAAAATAACTTCCAAAATAAAGATTTATTTATAGGATTATCTATAAAATTAATACATTTAGAACTATCTGTCTGAGAAAAATATTCTACTTGAGATAAAACAGAATGTTCTAGGTAAGGTGAAGTGTGAGCATTGAAATTTCCTAGGAAAGAATCAACAAAATAGTTGCCAATTATATTATTGCTATATGCTACCGATTCGTTTACTCCTTCCAATTCTGTTATTATGTATTTTTGATGTCTTTCTCGTTCAACCTTTATCTGATTTGGCTTACCATTGTAAAGGAGCCACATATGCGACCAATCGGTTGCAAAGTATCCATGAAGCTTTTTTGACCAATCCCTGCTAAGAATTAAGCCATAGAATTCTGGAATGTCTGTAACTAAAATATCGATAACTTGACATACCTTTGGATTAGATGACAACCTTATGGTAACCTGATTTAATTCGCCGATCACTTCAACTTGCGATCGATGCAACTGTACTATGTGCACAACAGATTTCTGAGGTTGAACGTTCAACTTTGCACAAATTGATTTAGGTAAAATATTGGATGAGGCTCTTGAATCCACTAAACAATTATGCAAATTTTTATTGAGAATTTCATAAGTAAGAAGAAATGGCGAAGTATGAGATCTTCACCTTCCTCCAATTAGAGCGATGTCATTTGGATCAACTTTGTTAATCACAATATTTGGAGGTCTTCCCATCTCATGGGAAGCTTGCGAGATTACAGCAGCGGGCAATGGTGCAATTGGTACTGCATGCAATTCTTTCAAAAGGAGTTTTTTTTTTTATGTTTTAACTTGCTCAATTCATAAAAAGTGATGTTGGCCTTAGTCTCCTTCATGTCTTCTATGATGTTATACTCCATTTCATCCGAAACAATCAATGTTTTAGATGGATTTGGTGAATTTGTTTGGACTGGGCGTGTTTGAGTCACTTTGGATGTCATTTTCTTGGCTACGACTTTATCCTTCAGTGTTGAGCTTGCGCTCTTTGGCTTCGGAGTAGATTGAGGAGGATCGAGTTGATTTCTACTTCGAGTACTAACTGGTGATGCCTCTTGATCCTCTTCATCGGGGAGGATGAAATCCCACATACCTTCTAATTCTACAACTCGTTCTTCATCGATAGTTATGTCGGTAGTAATTTATTCTTCTTCTTCTTCTAATTCAGCACTTGTAATAGCGTTAGGAGGCTTTGAATCAGTTGAAGGATTTTTTCTATAAGGCTTATAAGGCCTCTTAGAAGAAGTCTCTACTACTTGTTTCTTTATATCAACCATTTCGTTAGACATGGTCTTCAAAAATTTTTGCAATCCTTCTAAATCAAATGGGTATTTGGGCTCTTTTTTCTTTGGATTTTCTTTGAAAGAAACCTTTTTAGATTTACGTTCTTCAATGACGTTTTTCTTTTCTAGATCTATGATACGTTTCTATTTCGCTATTGCTTCCTTCATATTGTCAGCTGAAGTTGTCTTGTTAGCTCTATCGATGAAGATTGCTATGTTTGATGGTAATGCAGAGATATACCATTCACTTTGCACTTCTTCACTGGGTTTAGAAGCAGTAGGAATTTTGTTCAATAGTTTATTAAAACATGAGCTAAAATCTTTGATAGGTTCCTTTGACTTAGCTCTAAGGTTAGACAGGTCATTGATTAACGTTGCAGTGGACCTATCATCACCAAACTTAGTCAAAAATTGTTCTTGGAAGATGTCACAACTAGTAATAGACCCAGATGCTAATGAGAAATACCATGATCCAACTACTCCTTGCAATGTGTAAGGGAAAAGCCGAACCATAGCATCTTCATTAGTGACCCCGTTAAGATTTATGGATCACATAAAATTATTTATGTGTTCTTCTGCTAGAATGCCTACTTCAAGATTAAACTTAGGCAGCCGTTTTCAGGATGGGCTGGTATTTGACTCAAGGGCACAGGCATTAAGACTGCCCCTGGGTTATTCCATGGAATTTGGGCCATCGCTGAACTGCTAATAAAGGAAATCGCAGAAGATGATCCCTGCGGTTGGGAAGATGAGGATATTACAGTTCCTGATGTTTGAGAAGGAGATGTGGAAGTTCCAGTGGTTTGATGGATGATGATTTGAAGTGGAGGAGTGGATGGTTGACTTCGTGATGGGGAAGTTGAGATGGATTCTGATGACAAAAGAGTCTCACTATCATACCCTTTAGGTGATTTCCTAGCTCTCTTCCTTGTAGGTAGAGGTAGCTCAGTTGGCTCAATACCAAACTTTTCACTCTTTAATATGGTGAGAGGATGAGCAGGATTATATTGCGAAGTCACACTGCCTTGAGATTTATTAGATCTTTGAGGTGATATTGAAAATCGTTGAAGTTTATGAATCAAAGATTCAACTTCAGGAGGTTCAATAGTAGATTGCTCTGAAATATCAGGGTTTGTGGCATTGGTTGTTGTTCTTTCAACTTCTGGCTCAAGATTTAAAGATTCTAAGTGCGATGGAGAAGTCGAGGGAGATGGTGAGGGTGATTTACTCTCATAATGGTATTTAGATTTAGACTTTCTTGCCATTCACAGTTCAGGCACTCCTTCTAGCACCAAATATGTTGAAGCCCTGAAAATCAGGTCTACAACAAGGGGGATACCCACCCGGTCCGGACCTTGTTTAGCAGCTCCCTTTCTGTTTGGTATAGTGGGTCCGACTGGGGATATGGGACCAGTTTCCCAATATAGGTGTGTGTGTGTTGAGAATTGATATTTCTTAACTAATGATTTCTCAGTAAAATTCTTTCTTTATTCTAAATTTAATCTATCAACATGCAATTGTAATCTAATAAATAGGAATATCTAATTCTAAACTAACCTGGGATGTAATCTTTCCTTTATGAGATCTAAAATTATTTCAAATGAAATTTGGTAATAAATATCATTCAATTGCTATGAGAAAAGAATTCAATAAAGATAAACTATTTCATATAAAAAGTTAGATGAAACAGTTTTGAAAAACATATCGCATAGTAAGCTACCCATATAATAAGCATATATAAATAGTTATCACCGTACAAAAGTGCCAAATGATAACTCAAGCATTTAAGCATTCATATATAAATAACTGAGCATTAATATCACCATAACACATAAGCAGAAACAGTTAAGAGATAAAAGTACCATTTATAACTAGTTCTAATCATGAGCTCCAGCAATAATGATCTATTTCTTCTTAATCCAACATCCACTAAGAGTACAGAAGTGCAACATCAGTAGTAGATATTAAACGTAGATATCAATAAATCATGTTCCATTCATTCATAAAAACCTCCTCGGAGGGTGAAAAAGTGCATGTTCTGAGGAATTTTTTTTTACAAATTTTTGGACCCTTCTCTAAATGCATGAGAAGGGTTTAAATACTACTAACTAATTCTAAAAATAATTTATTACAAAAATGTAGGATGCAATTTAAATGGCCATCCTCATTTCAGGCAAAAATAACGAAAAACTAAAACTAAAACTGAATCTAAAACTAAAACTACTAACTAACTATTTATGTATCTACTCCTTGAAGTTGTAACCATTCAGCATTTGCTTGAGGAGAGTTGGGTGGTCGACTTCCGATTCTAGTTGTCGTGCAAAAACAAAATCAGTAAGAGCTGGCGCCATCTTCTCGGTAGAATTGATGACACATTTGAAAGTCATACACTGGCTGTGTGGTTTTACCAAGTACGCCCAGTAAGAATCCCAATTCAACTTGGTTAACCTTTGGATTAACTTTGCCTTTTCTTGAGCCTTATGCCTCTAGCTTGTTTGTAGACGCTGCACATTTGGTAGATATCTACATATCGCTTGGTGATATACCTGATAAATATTACTGGTTTTGAGTTCCAATTTTACCTTCCGTCTTTAGCACTTTCTCCCTACAAATTTTCACGCTTACAGGTGACTGACCAATTTGAGGCTTTCTATCTCGAGGGGTTTTTCCTGGTGATGCGCGATTAGTGCTAGGTGCTAATCGTGCATCAGAAGCTGCCTCTGTTTCTTGATCTGGGCTTCCCTGATGCAATTTTCACCTCTTGCGCATTTTGTTAGAGGATATAAAGCTTAAACTTTGTAGAAAGAATGGTTTTATACATTCTTGATTCTGAGCTTTGATTTCTTTATACCTGATATCAACATCACTTAGTACTCTTTTTAACCATGTCCGTATATGGGAGAATTTAGTGTCTCACCGCTATCCTGTACAAGAATGAACAAGCTAGATCTGTAATAGACGCCTCAGAAGACCCGTTTGAGCCTGCAGTGGCTGTTACCTCCATTACCTTGGTATCTTCTTCCTCAAGTAAACTATACATGCCTTCCCAAGTAGTGATACCAGTGTCTTTGTTGCAGGTGGTGTTTGTGTACAAGGGAGCCATCCTTTTATCCTCATAACTGGGAGCTTTACCCTTCTTTCCCATAGTATCTTGAGTTCTGCTCTGTATACCTCTCAGTTCTTTACTCTTGCAGTTTACAAATGAGGTGAGAACGATGATAAGAAAAGGTGACAGGAAAGCTTTAAATGCGGAAAATATATCACCTTACATGAATTGGCTCCTTGATAAGATCAAAACCATATTTCATTAATCATTGCCAACTAACTCGTTAATTAACATAAATGTGCTTGACCGAGCCTTGGTTTATGGAGAAAGCTTTCTCGAACAACAGGCCATGAAGATCTGCGATAAGGCGATTTTGCAATTTGCTTTGCAATATCACAGATCATAGGATCGCAAGATCGTAATATCACAAAATCGCAAATCCTTTACGTGCGGCAAGCATCCGTTAATGTGTTTTCTACTAAATGCGATTCACGAGATGTGCCATCACATATCGGAGTTTTAAGGCACTTCAACGTAGGTAACATTTAAGGTATGCGATGCGATGAGGGTTTTTCATGTGTGATTTCGCATAGCGATTTTGCATTTTTAGAATTCTACCTGTGAGAAGGTATCCTTTACCCTTTTTGCGATGCAACATCCTTTAAGGAGTGATTTCCTTCTAACTTATCATAAAACTTAAGTCTTTTTAGGTTTTTAACGGTATTCTCCTAAGTTTATGATAGTAAGTTTTATTGAAAAAGGAAATACAAGCTTTAATCAATTTTTTAATTTTTTTTGAATCAGGGTCCCCACTTATTTAGTATTAATGATAAAAATAAATAAGAAGGGGGGTTGTTGTTGGCCACAACACCTTCCTGTCCAGAACTGTGTCTTCCTGCAACTCATTGAGATATTCAGGCAATAGATCATCAATATAAGGAAACTAAATTTCTTGTTCGGGATCTTCAATCAATGAAAGTTCAAACAGTCTCAAGCTTTCTGCATTAACTACTGAATAGATGTGCATGTAAGCTGGCAAAACAAGGTGAAAAGTCTTTTCACCAATTTTCTCAAGTATCTTGAAAGGCCCATACCTTAGTGGTTTTCTCTTCTTACCTTCACCTTGCGTTCTACCTTTGTTGATGTACAGCCAGAGTTGATAAACAACTTGGAAGCTATGCTTAATCCGATGCTTGTCATGCCTTGCCTTGTACTTGGCCTAGCTTCTTTCTAGTTGTTCCTATATTTCCTGGTGAATTTCTTGGATCTATTCAATGAACTTGGTTTCTTTGTCCACATCACTGTGTCCATCAACTGTTATGTCTTACTTTGGTGTAAAACCAAAACAAGTCTCAAAAGGAGATCTCTGTGTAGAAGAGTTCTTAGCATGGTTGTAAGCATGTTGCACATAACACAATTGTTTATTCCAAACTGGATCACCGTCCTATTGACCACCTCTGTTTGGCCATATGTTTGTGGATGAAATGTTTTTCCCTTATTCAGTCCAGTGTCCATGAATTCCCACAGACTTGAGCAAAAATTCCCAACAAATCAAGAATCTTGATCAGATACAATGGAAGTGGGTAACCAAAAATGAACCCAGACATGCTAAAAGAACAACTTTGTTATTTGTTCAGCTGTAACCTGCGTGTTACAAGGTATTAAAATACACATTTTGCTAAAACTATCCACAATAACATATAAATAAACATGACCCTTTCTAGATTTTGGCAATCCCCCAACAAAGTCCATGGAAACACTTTCGCAAGGATGAGAAGGAACTGGAAGTGGAGTGTACAAGCCTAATTTTCTATTACTGGGCTTGCCTATAGCACACAAGGTACACCCTTTAATATATCTAGAAATTTTTTCATGCATTCTTAGCCAATAACAAAACCTTCGCAATTGGGCAATTGTTTTAGTTCCACCAAAATGACATGATATTAGAGAAGTATGTGCTTCTTGGATTATGTTAACTCTTTCAGTTTGAGTAATGCATAACTTTCCCAAATGATATAAGAGTTGTTCCTTAAAATGATAATCCAATTCTTCTACTTTTTTTCCATGACTTAAAGTTGCATATACATATTTAAAATCTACATGTTGAGCATATTATTCAATGTAGCTTTCATGCAATAATGAGTTATGATTAAGTATAGTAGATGCATTTATGATTGGTCTTGATAACATATCTGCAACCTTATTGTGCATGCACTTCTTATATCTAATGACAAGATGAAATTGCTGTAGAAAACCCATCCACCTATAGTTTCTTCATTGTTGCAATTTAGTTTGTGAGTGTAAATACTGAAGTGGTTGATGATTTGTATGTATAATTGTTTCTTTGCCCATTAGGTAATGTTTCCACTCTTTCACACTCTGTACTAATGCATACAATTATTTATCATATATGGGATAATTAACTACTGTAGAAGTAAATGTCTTAGAATGATAACATATGGGTTTACCGTGTTGCATCAACACTACTCCCATGGCATAGTCACTGGCATCTGTTTCAATCTCAAATGGTCATTGAAGATCTGGCAGTGCTAGTACTGGTGCTATACTAATTTTTCTTTCAAGGTGTCAAAGGCTTTATGCTATTTGCCTCCCCACTGGAACACCTTATTCAATCATGTTAAAGCATTTAAGGGAGCTGCGATCAAGGAAAAGTTGGCAATAAACTTTCTCCAATATTGTGTTGCTCTTAGGAAGCTCCTAACTTTTGTAGCAGTTTTGGTTTGAGGCTAGTTCATAATGACTTCAACCTTAGAGGGATTTATCTTCAATTCACCACCCCATACAATATGACCCAACTAATTTAAAGATGTTTTCCCAAATTGACATTTTGATAACTTAACATAGTGATTTTCTCTTTTCAAAACATCTAGATTCTGCTTTACATGCTTCAAATGTTCTTCCCATTTTTTATTGAAAACAAGAATGTCATCTAAATATACAATTCCAAAATCATCAATAAAAGGTCTAAGTACATCATTCATAACTCTCATGAAAGTGGCAGAAGCATTAGTTAAGCCAAAAGGCATAACTAGCCATTCATACAACCCTTGCTTTGTTTTGAAAGTAGTCTTCCATGTATCTTGTCCTACTACTCTGACCTGATGATAGCCACTATGCAAGTCCAACTGGGAAAATTAAACTGCTTCTTTCAGTTGATCTAATAGATCATCAATGCAAGGAAGAGGATAACAATTCTTCATCGTTATTTTATTCAGTGCTCTGTAATCAATGCACATCCTCCATGAACCATCCTTCTTCCTCACCAACACGACTGGAGATCCTCATGGTGATGTGCTTGTTCTTATGAACCCTTTTTCGAGCAGCCCCTATACCTGTTTCTTGATCTATGCATTCTCTAAAGCGGATAACCTGTACATTCCGATGTTAGGAAATGGAGCATCTTGCTACAAAGTCATGTATTATTTCCCTTTTGGGTTGCAAACCTTTAGGTTCTTGAAATAGGATATCATATTCTGAAACAACTTTTTCTAAATCAGCTTTCTGTTTAGAATCACAACCTTCAAATATATTGGTTTTATCAGGGTTCTTTTCCTTTACGACCATTAGTAAAAATTTCTTGCATGAGTTTACAATTCTTTGCATCTACCCTGAGTTTGTGAGAATATAGTTATTTTTTAGTTTATGAGCTCTTAAAATATATTCTATTCCATCTTTGGTGAGTTGATACTTATTTTTAGCTCTATAGAAAATGACTTTTCTATCATACAAGTAAGGACTTCCTAAAAAAATACCACATATATCCAAGGGAACTATATCTAACTCAACCTCATCTACAAATGTTGATCCAAAAGCAAACCTAAGTTTACATTGTCTCGTCACTTGTAGCTTTGCTTTATCACATACCCAACCTAATGAATATGGCTTCTTGTGAGGTGTGGTTAGTAGTCCAAACTTATTTACAATTGTTTCAGAAATCAAGTTTACTTGTGAACCACTATCAAATAAAGTATCAATCTTTTGGTGCTTGGAAATAACTCTAATATGAAAAAGCTCATGTTTTTTCCTCTCATTATCTTCATTATCAATAGATTGAGCATAATTACTTGTATATGCTTCAAAATTTTTACCTTTTATAACTGTGGATGTGACTGTTGTTTCATCACCTAAGTCTGACCCCAAGTCCTTCTGAATAGTAGCAACAGTCTTCTTCTTCTTACCACCGAAATTTTTCGATTTCAGCTCTAGATGCAAAGACCAGCAGTGTTCATCATCGTGCCCATCCTTCTTGGAGTGAGTGCATGAAGGTTTGTCTTTCTGTACAACACTTGTCTTCCTCTCCTTCCATTTTAGCTTCTCCTTTTCCTTGTTCTTACTTGCAGAGGGTTTTGATGATCCCCAAATCTCTGGGCTCACATTCTTACCTCTAGCCTATAGATGTGTAGCCTAAACGAATACCTCATCTATGCTAGTGGGGTTAAACATGAGAATGGTGCACCTCAACTAGCTATGCAGACCACCTATATACTTTAACAATGTTTCAGGTGAGTATAGACAAATGCCTAGAATTAAATATCTTTTTCTAAATTCCTGGGTATAACTTTGTACACTTTGCCCCTTTAATTGGCGAAGATTTTGCCAACTCATCATTTCTTTCTGCATGTAATCTAGTGGATAGAATTTTTTTTTAATGGCAAAAACAAATTCACTCCGGGTAGAAAGAATTTTACCATGCTTCTTCAAATCAGCTTGTGTCCTGCATTCCCACCACATTACGACAATTCCTCCAAGGTGAAGGCTAGCCAGCTAAATATTTCTCCTTTATAAATCGATGTTCTACACCCTGCAATATACATCAATCTATCTAATCCAGTTATCTAGCTTTTCTGCATTTAATTCTCCATCATATATTGGCAAATCAAATTTTACATTTAATTTAATCAAAGAGGTTTTCTTCTTTTTCTTATCAGGGCTAGGAGATGAGGATGATGGAGGAGATGGTGGAGGAGATGATGGAGGAGGCTTTTCCCCTTTCCCTTTTCCCTCTGGGGCATCTAGAGAAGGTTCTTCTGCTCCTTTATCTTGTTTGGAGGTTGAAGTACTTTCACCTCAACCCTTCTTGAATTCTCGATACATTTCTTCCACCATGGCCCTCATGGCCATCAAACTGTCCATGAATTGTGATTCTGATTCCATTGAAATTTCTTTTGCCATCCTCCTCCTCGAATAGACTCTTCCAATTTTTGGGTTGGCCTCAACAAGTTCTCGTTTTCCCAGTTTGAGCTTTGACCTCGTTATCATTCAAAAAGTTCCAGCACAAGCTTGTCTAACCTTAACAAATCAAAAACCAAAAGCTCTGATACCACTTAATCTGAAAATGAAGATCTTAGATTAATTTTAAGGTATTACAGACTCATGTGCATGGATTGACCTATATTATTTGGTGAAACAAATGGATAAGATTCCGAATAATATAGATAGTGAGCAGTTATAGAAACATAATAGACAAAGACACATAACACAATAAGTTTAATATGGAGTTCACCCAAAACACTTGGGCTACGTCTCCTGCTATAGCCTTCAGTGGTGACCTCTCTATTATGTCTTCAAGGGTAGAGTTTTACAAAATGTGGGCTCAAATTGAGTCTCAGCACACAGATACAAAATAGCAAGAGTTTTTCTTGAATCCCTGAAGCCTCTCTGAGTATACAGACTCTTTCTTTCACTCTGCGTCTATGTTTTCTCTCTATCTTAGTTTTACATATCTATGTCTTCTATCTTCTGTGGCTTTTAAGCCAATCGGTGCTGCCTGTTCATTCCCCTTCTCAGGCTATCCCTCTCCCGACCTCTATCTGCTCAAATCCCCTCTAAGTGTTAACCAACCATGGCATAACATCTTCAGGGGAGGTGGCCACCTGTTCTACAACAGAAGGGACCATTAGGCCTTTGAAATCCCCCAAAATATTGTTCTCTGTTTACACAAAGAAATACACTAAAAACATGGTAAAATTTGGCATTTTTCCATTTAACAGAGTTCAAATATCCTTAAATCTACTCTATACTCCTATCGGGTCCGCTTGTAATCACTATCGCAAGTCGCAAGTGCCCTAGTGCCATGGTTTCCTTTGTAATTAACAAAATACATTAAAACACTGAAATCCCGACGAAATGGCTCAAAGCAGACTTAAAATCTTATATACTCGCATCTATAAGTTCCATTAGGTCCGGATATATATATCGCAAGTGGCGTATGTATCGACCCTGCTCCATGGTGTTGCTCCGATGCGATATTGCGATATCACAATCGCAAGTCGCATGGTCTTCAGTCATATGTAAGCCTTTCCCTTTGTGTTTTGCCGATGCGATATCATGAGCTAACCTAGGTCATTGATCTTCACGCTTAATCAACAGTCCTCGTTGACTCGCATTGATCACTATCACAACATTCATAGGGACGCCTCCGGTAACCTTCGCTTGCCACCACCAATTGCAATATGCCAATCGGATCTGGACCATTGATCAGCCAGATCTGACGGCTCTTGTGTAAAGTTTTTTAAGCCGCCGATAGGTCTATTTTCATCATTTTCTTCATGTTTTTCTCTCCCGATAGTGTTTTCTACCATCTGTAAAGGTTTTTCCTTATGCAATAGTTTCTTGATTTTGAAGACTTAGAGGGTATTTTGGATCATTTCTCTTTGTTAATTCATGAGTATTATATTGGTTTATATGTTGGTTACATGGTTTTTTCTTCCTTGGTATTTCTATTGCTATTATGTTGGTTATGAACATGTATTGTTGCAATGGCTATGTATGTCTGTCATCATGTCTTTACTTGTAAATGAATGAAAAATGTATATATGGCCTAATGGATGAAACTACAGCTAATGTGTTGAGGCACTAATGCTTTTTAGCAATTATCAGATGAGTATGAGACCCCTATGCCGATATCTATTGTTTAAACTTGTATATTACATAATTGCGACATGTTTGAGGAAATTCATCTGATGGCTAGTAGGGGTCCAGTCAATTACTTCCTCTATTAATTACATTTGGGTCATTGTTCTATTGTTATATCTCAGTTATGAAGGTCTCATTGAGTTCTGGGTAGTGACTTGAGCTCTCAGCCAAAAAAAGTGGCACAAATCCTAGAGTTGCAACCACATCTCTAAGGAGAAAAGTCCCTAGACACATTCATACCATGTTGTGGGAGCTTTTGGAGCCTCCTATATGTATGCTTGTCCATATCAAGGGAATGTCCAGTGGTTTAATGGTCTGAAAAGTCAGTGGAACCCAAAGGTTGGTTACCTGAGTGGTTGGGATGGATTATGGAAGATCTGTTACTCATGTGAAAAGTATGTATGGTGTGTTTCCATTGTTTCAACTTCCTTAACTGACACATGGAGAGTTGAATCATATCATAGTAACATCTCATCAAATGTTTACCCTGATTGGCTAGTTACTTGGGTAGATGTGGGAGGAGGGTGTTACAGGAAGGTACTCTTCCCACTTCCTTGGTTTCTGAATTACATACACCCTTCACATATCTGTAATGATTTTGTTTTTTCTCTCAATTTTCCAATTCTTTTATGGATGAAAAGCTATATAAAATGTCAATTCAATCCCCAATCCTAAAAATACCTTCTTCCAAAACTTGGAAGTGAACATGGCATCTATATTTGAAATAATGTTCTTGGGAACTCCATGCCATCTCACAGCCTCCTTTATTAATATTTGAGCTATCTAACTAGCTGAATTGGTGGACTTGAGTACTATGAAATGAGCCACTTTGCTCAACCTATCAATGACCACCAAAATTGCATCATGTTATTTGACTGTTCTTGAAAACCCAATAATAAAATCCATGGAGATCACCTTCCACTTCCATTCTATAATAGGAATGGGTTGTAATAAGCCTACTAGATGTTTACATTTAGCCTTCACTTGTTGATACTCTATGCACTTAGCAACAAAATTACTCACTTCCATTTTCAAATTATGTCAATTTTAAGAATTTTTGATGGCTGTGACAATATTCTGGTATCTTGGGTGGCCAGAATACAACTTAAGATGAAACTCTCTCTCATTATGAGTCTCCTCAAATCAATATTGTTGGGCACATAGATCCCATTCTTGAATATAATTAGCCCATCATCCACAATATTATACTCCTCATCCTTTCCAGCCTCACCATTTTGTTGCACCCTTTATTTCATTTGTTGATACATCTCATCATGTTCACCTACATTTTTTTATCTTTTCATCAATATTAGTCCCTTAAGAACTTATTTTTGCTAAATGACTTAGTTGCACCCTTCCTTTGAGTGCATATTCTACCTTCTTTTCCTTTCCCTTTTGTACATGATTTCAAAATCAAATTCGTTGAGCGTATCTAGCCACTTAACTTGTCTTGTGTTCAAATTAGGTTGGTCAAACAAATACTTAAGTCCTCCATAATATGTCATGAGGATGAATTTTCTGCGAAGGAGGCAATGTCTCCACATTTTCAATGCATGAATAATGGAAGCTAACTATAGATCACGAATCACATAGTTTACTTCATGTTCAGTTAAGGATTTCGAGGGCAGTGGATCCAGTTCTAGGTTCAAGTAATTCTTTATTTGTTACAATGGACAAGGTCAACGTCCCGATGCGATATCAAATTATTTGGATTCTTATTCCCCACCTGTTGATTCCCCATATTAGACGAAGTTGGCATATTGTCCAACCACACTTATTTGTGTGCCTGCCCCGACTGGAACCTGAGGCCATTGAGAAAACTATATTGTCTGGTGTGGTTAATGTAATAAATAAAGTAGTAGTCTAGTGAAAAACTTATTAATGCACGGACTATAGGAGTCTAGTCTAAGGCTGCCATGGAACTTTTATATAAGGCTAGTAGTTGGACTTAAAGGCAAGTAGTAGAGCTTACGAAAACATATAGTAGTTATTTCTTACACTACAGGGGATGCTGACACTACAGGGGGATGGGATCAATATCTATTCTATTTCTTATCTATTGCTCTTATCTATTGTGGAAATATGGAGGAGGATAATTACATCTATAACTTACTCTATCTCTTTCCATTGTATTGTATTAGCATTAGTAGCCTAGGGGATTTATAGCTTTTCGTGACTCATAGAAAACTACTCATCCTTCCAAAATCAAGACTCCTCCAAACCCCATTGTAGGAATTTGTACAACCATGGAATCATTATCTATATTGTCAATCCTACACATTCAACTATCCACTCAAGATTGGATTTCTTATCTTGGATAAATTTCAAATGAATATCCTATAGTAGCATGCCAACCCCATGAATCTTATCTCATTCATGTTCTTCACTATTGGCAACTCCATGATGGCCTTGATCTTCTCTCGATTAGCTGATATCCCCTCCTTGGAGACAATGTTCCCCATGTACTTTATTGATGAGAGAAAAAAATTACATTTTCTGAGCTTTGCATAAATCTTGTTTTCCCTTAGTAACTGCAACACAACTACCAAATTCTATTTGCACTTCTCCTTGGTCTTTGATTAGACCATAATGTCATCCATGATGTCTTGCAAATTTTTACCCACATTAGGGTGCAATATGTTGTTCATTATACACATGAATGTGGCAAGGGCATTACTAAGCCCAAAGGGCATGACCACGAACTTGTAATTATTGCATTTAGTTTCGAAAGATATCTTATGGACACCCTCCACCCTATTGCACACTTGATAATATCCTGACATCAAATCAATCTTGGATATGATTGTTTCTCCTCTCAATTGGTTAAATAAATCATTGATTTGTTCAACAAATTCCTGTTCTTGATGGCCACTTTATTTAGCTGTCTATAATCCATGCATAATCTAAGAGTACCATCCTTTTTCTTCAAAAAAAAAGCTGGCACTCCCCATGGAGACATAGTTTCCCTTATATAGACTTTATCCATCAACCTCACTAAAGTAGGCTTTAACTTCCCTTGTAATATATTATTTTCTCCATACTCATCTAGGAACTTGATTTATTTTTCAAAAAAATCACCCTTGGTTCTATGTGCATACAACGAATCCATTCCCAACTACATGTTGTACTCACCCAGTGGTAGCTCATTGAGTTTTTCCACTATTTGAATTCCATTTAATTCAATTGGCAAAGCCTTCAACCAATATTCAACGCTCTTCTTTACTCCCATGGCCAATTTAATTAGCTAAGACTCCTTATGTGGTTCTTGGTTAAAATTACATCATTCCACAAGAATTGGGCTAATGTAGCTATAATTAGAACTTGGGTCGATCAAAATAGAAATGGTTTGATCGAAAATGTTACCTTCCATCTCGATTATGGAAGAATAATGATCTTCCTACAAATTGCATGGTGTCACATTGACCTTGGTCATACTACATGCCACATCACCCACATTTTATGCTTCTTGTGCATTGTACAACATGATACTGACATGCTTGCATTATCGGAAATGCTTACTCCAGTGGTTTTCTCCACATGTCCAACACTTATATGAAACCTTCGCATAACTCTTAGCTTCTTCTTGTGCATTATAGTCCATGCATACAATGTTGAATTCTTTTTAACTCTCTTGCTTCACAGAGGCGGTATGTGATTTCTTAATCACTTTCTACCATTTCCCTTTCAATTTGAAATTTTATTTTAGACTTCCAATCATTTTTGAACTCTATCCCATGGTTGGATTGAACATAGCAATGTTTAAACTTTTAAGTGACATCATTTAATGCTTGAGACTCATGGATATTTCTCTGATCTTAGAATGATAGAGGCAGGTCACTAATAGGCCTCTAAACCTTTTCTTTCAAATCTTAAATATATGGCACATCTCTCAACAACTCTAGGAACTTGGTGACATATTTTTCATCCAAAATTTGTCCATGTGCTCATAAAAATCTTTTACTTTGTTGTCATCTAGTTGTTTGACAAATTTTTTTCCCTGAAGAGACTTTTAAATTCATTGAAATTCAATCCCTCTTTAGGTATGCCTCTAACATTCTTCAAGTCTTTCACCATATGTTTTCTTTCCCTTTCAGGCTATAGGTGGATACCTTTGCTTTCACGTTATCAGAATAGTCATCAATTTTGAAGAAATTCTTCATTCCATGCAACCAAGCTTCTAGATATTTTGATTTGTTCACCTCTCTATGAAATGTAGGTGGTTTGGCCTTCTTAAATTCCCCGAGAAGAATTCCCTTTATTTCTTCTTGTAATTCTGACAATGAAAATGGTGATGATATCTCCTCGATGTAGAAATAGAATGTCTACCAGAACTATGTTCATGAGTGATAGTTATTCTCTATGGGGTGCTTAATGGTGCATTAACTGTCACAGTGTCTTTAGGTTCCTTTTTGTTCCTTTTTCCTAGACTTTCTACCATCTAACCCATTTGTTCTCTCCTCTGATTCGAAATAGATATGCCAATATTTATGACTACTTACCAGCTCATATTTCCTTCGTCTCTTCAAATCTGAGAGGATTTGTAGTATGCATGTATTTACCTTTGTTTTCATTTCATCAGGCCTTAACAGGCTTTCAATATTTTCTTTACAACTCGTAATGTTAGTCTATAGGCTCCTTGAAGTATGCATCTAGTGAGGAGGCCTTTCCTCTCACCCTTGGCCAACCAATATTTTTTCGTCATTTTTCCTTATTCATATCCATGATATGATTGATCAAAGCTATATTGCATCATTCCTATCCTCATTTTATTTAGTCCTTAATGTTTTCTTTGTCTTATATTACATGTTATCACACACATGCATAACTATTATATTTAACAAAATTTAAGAACATGACAAATATTTTCTCTTTGTCTCATTTGTCGAAGTTTGTCTGTGCATGGCGAGATAGACAATACATTGAAAGTTAGATCATCAAATAATAAAATAATATTAATCATTAGTATTAGGATATATACTCAAATCACAAGTTAAGTACAACACTGAGGAACACAATAAACTAATTCAAATAAATTTTAATAGTTAAGCATTAGATTAGTTAATTTGTTAGAAATCATTATGAATCCCCCTTGCTATGTTAACCCTATAATAGAGTATTGAATTATCTTTCTCATGATAGATCCCATCTGGTCCTAGTGTTGAACATAAATGATTTGATACCAATTTTTAACACACCCCATCCTAAATCCTACCAAAATGTAGGCTAGAAGGAGGTGGTGACTATACTGACTCAAGATCCAAGGTAGCATTATGGAAATGGGGTTTAAATATTTTGATTCTTTTTAACTTCCTTAGAACTTCCTATGGATGCTTGCATTCTCGTCACCTCATGAGCATAATTATAGTGATATAAACTTTATCTCGATCCGAACTTTGGATTGAGACATATAGCTATCTCAAAAATGAGTGAAACTAATAGTGCCACGTCATTCCCTGGCCATGATGCACCCACATGGCTATCCTAGTTAGCCTCTCGACACGACTTCAAAATAACATACTAGTTGTCAACTCGTTCATAGCATGGGCCATACTTTTAAAAGTGTGTGTGTGTGTGTGTGTGTATCTATCTATCTATCTATCTATCTATATATATATATATATATATATATATATATATATATATATATATATATATATATATATATATATATAAAGATATGACTTTATGTTTCATTAACGGGTTGTCCATCAATGGTGCTTTCTATTGGGCCGTACAATGGGTATGAGTTTACTCTTGATTACACTGTCTTTTTCCTCCTTTTTATGCATTTGTGGCTTGATGTATTAAGATGTTGATAAAATTTCGATAAGAAATGAATGAAATTGCTTTTGATAAGGTTTGACTAAGAAAAACTAATTTCCATTGCTTTTATGCAGAAATTGGCAAAGGGAACAACTGTTGTTCAAAAGTTTGAACATAAAATGTTAAACAGGGGAAAAGGAGCGCATCTTATGCGGACGAATCAAGGAATGAATCAAGAGGATCAGCGCAAGTTGGAATGTTGTCTGATAATAACATTTAGTTGCGAATTCCTCATGATCTCCTGATCCTGAGGAATCACATTTATCTCTTTCACTTCTTGATTATAAAGGGGAACTTCTCGCCTTTTTGGGGGAGGAAGGTTGTAATTTTGATATAGGAGAGCGTGATTTTGAAGAGCACATCATGTTGTAATGACATTTGAATTTGTTGATTAATACATAATTTGAGTTGCTATTCACTCGTGATATTCTGAATTAGTTAAGCAATATTCGCTGGCGGCTTGGGCCTGGTCACTAGTGATCCCTATGTTATACTCCTACTTTTCCTTTACTGCAAGTTTAATTATTCTACTTTACAGTTTTACAGTCGATTTACTTTCATTGGTGTGGATTTCGTGTATGTATTTAATTACTTCTTAATTCTGTCAATTGATTTCATTTATTTATGTTGTGGATTGAATTAATCATTAGATTTGAGTTATTTCCTGTTCATTAAAAGATAGAGAGTTATTGATTAGATTGGATGCTTTATTCTTATGCAGTAGTTTAGTTTCAGCTAGAAGAGCTCTATTATTGCTATAGTGCACTCGGTTGTTGTGAGGCAATTGGGAGTTTTTAAAGACACCTTATAGCACCCAACATTTTTGCGTCGTTGTCGGGGAGAGTGTTGCCATTTCACAAAGATTGATGTATGTTTGATAGTTGCAACTGGGAAAGAATTGGGTATTAAAAATGGAAGGTAAGAACCTTCGTACGAGTAAGTAAGTGCTTTCTCCCTCACCCGCTTTTTAGCACAATTGGGTAGGAATTGAAGTAGAAATAGAAATTTGATGTTTATTTGCTGTGAAAGAATTCGATATTAAAAACGAAAGGTAAAAATCTACGTATGAGTAAGTAAAGTTCTTGCTCCCTCGCTCACTTTTCAGCACAATTGGGTAGGAATTGAAGTAGAAATAGAAATTTGATGTTTATTTGTTGTGAAAGAATTGGGTATTAAAAATAGAAGGTAAGAACCTGCGTAGGAGTAAGTAAAGTTCTTGCTCCCTTGCCTGCTTTTCAACAAAATTTCGTAGGAATTCAAGTAGAAATGAATGTTTTTATTTTTGTATGAATGAATAAGAAGAAAAGAGCAAAAAAAGATATAATTCCTCCATCCAAATCGAAAAAATCCAAGGGACTGATGACCCTTCGACAATCAAACTTCATTGACGAGATCATAATAAAAGCTGAGTCTCAGTCATCAGTAGGACCCCGAATCGTTTCCACAAGAAATCCTACTGTAACCCTTCCGGCCACAAAATCACCATCTGCAGCTAACACTGAGATTCATAGCAGGACTAAAGGGTCTGAACAGAGTTTTCAGAACACTGAAAATTTGCAGTTTAGCCCTTAACAAGAAGGGAATTGTTGCAATCTCCATGAAGGAGGAGGAGAAACAAGTAGTACTAAACGAACTAAATCATCAGAACCCAAATCTCCTCAAACAATGGTTGAACATAGGACCCCCAGTATTTCGAGCCAAGGAAGTTCTATTAAAATCATTTTGCAAGACTCTTCTAGCCCCCCCAGGAACAAATCTCCAACTCCAGAGATCCCTGAAGAGTATTGACATATTTTTGACCAAATGGCCAATAATCAGCGACAACCCCAAACTTCTACATTACAATATCCTATTGTTAACACACCTATCAATCCTCCCACGAAAGCCATCCCATTACAAAACATTCCTACCTTTTAGGGGATAACTTCAGAGGATCACGATGCATTCCTTTTTTAATTCAATATTTTATGTAGGGGTTATGATTACACTACCGACCCCCAGAAACTAAATTTGTTTCCTTCTACTCTGAAGGGAGTAGCTCTGTGTTGGTTTATGGGGCTTGGTGGAGGCACAATTAATGACTGGGAACAAATGAAAACAACGTTTCTGAAAAAATACCAAGATTTTTGCTGAAGTAGAGAACTAAAGGATGAAAACTTTCAAATGGTAGCTAAGACTAACAAGACTCTTGAAGAATATGTAGAATGCTTTCAATATAATATGCAAATATCTCCTTATGCGAATCTACCCCTTGAAGTTCCTAAAACCACGATGATTAAAGGTATGAAATACCAATGGTTAGAAACATTAAACTTAATGGGGAAAGGGGATATTTATCAAGAGGATTATGAAAATATTGTACAATTTTGTATCAGATGTTCCAGAGGCAGTACAAGCTTGAAACCAACATGGTGCGATGTGATCGCTAGAGATAATAAAACCTCAAAAGGAAGAATTACACAAGCTGAAATTGGCAATTTGCTGGAAGATTTCAAGACTGATATCTTGGGTACCCTGACAACACAACTGGATATCATGCAAGACAAACAGAAACATGCTGAAGCAGAATAGAACCTGGCTATTTTCTATCTATGTTGTAGAAAGAAACACCACCATAGAGAATGTACGCTAGATATGATACAAACATGTGCCATTTTCACTAAGGATCATGCTACGGAAAGTTGTCCATCACTTCCTAGATTAAAAGCAGTCTTCAAGGAAGTTGAAGAGGAAGTGGAACCAGTATTTGATGAACCAGCGGTGTCAATGGCAAGAACGACCGACAGGTATGCCTACAGACCCTTCTTCATTCTTTCCTTCCTCACAGTATAATTCTTAGCAGTATCCAGGGACAGCATGGCAGAACCAACCACCTTTCTCTAATTGGCCACCTCAAGCCTTTTCTATGCCATCATGGCCAAATCAATAAATTTGGTCAAATTCCTCTTACCCTCCACCATTCTGGTAGAGTAACCCCTATCCCTCTCAATGTTCCCCTTCTACCTCTCAAAATTAGAATTGCAACCAAATTGGTAACAATTCGTAAACCAACCTACGTGAATAGTTCCTCCATCTCAACCAACCTTCTCAACACCTTACACATTGCAACAAAATCATCAATATAATATATGGCCACAACTCCCAGCTCAACTAAATCTGAATCCTAACAACAGACCCATCTAGTCAATACAAATTATTGAGAGTATAGAACCTGAAGTTTAGTCGAGAGAATGTAATGAACCTAAGTTAAGATCTGGATGCATAATTATTCTAGATGAGGATAAAAATCTGCAACTAGAAACCAAAGAGACATATCCAGATAAGCCTTTGACTGTAGATAGCCAACAAACAACGCAGGGAGAAGATACAGTCTGGCAGAAGGATCCCGAAAAAATCATAACTACTTCTCCCCCATTCCCAGAAAGATTAATAATACCTTGACCAATTGAATATCCTGATTTTGATCTTCTGGGTGAACTCAAAAATATCTGTATAAAAATATCCCTCCTCCAAGCTATTTAAGACATTTTGATATATGCTAAAACTATTAAAGAATTGTGTGTAAAGAAGTCTTTGAGGAAAATAAAAATAACCCCAACTATCCATGTTGTCGAGACTTTGTCTGATTTATTACTAGGCAAAGAGACACCTGTAAAATATGAAGACCCAGGAAACTCCATTGTCGCAGGCCAAATAAATGGCCGCTCTTTTCCCAATGCTTTAGTCGATTTAGAGGTAGTCATTAACATTCTCACAACAGAAAATTGCGAAATTCTTGGCATCACAACCTTAGAACCAACTACTACCTTGCTGGAACTTGTCGACCATTTAGCCATTAAGCCAGAGGGAACATTACATGATATGATGGTTTCTATAGACACTTGGGAATATCCAGTAGATTTTTTGATTATTAACCCTAGGAATGGGCTAGATGGACATCCCTTCATATTCGGAAGACCTTGGCTAGCAACAATTGATGCTTATTTAAGTTGTCGAACAGGAAGTATGACAATAACTCGAGGAAATAATGTAAATAATCTAGTCTTATACCCTCCCTCTCAACCAAACCTAACCATTGTAAAAAATCAGAAACAACTTGTAACATATTTAACAGAAAATATACATTCACCATTGGCTGTGGAAAATTCCCTTGAATTCAAAAACCAAACAAAAGACGATTGATGAGCCCCAAATTTGGTAACATTTTGGGCTCATTTGGGCTAACTACCTTTGCTCAATCCCTCATTTTTCATAACTTCTACATCATTTTTTAGTATGTTTATGTCATTTGTACGAATAAGGGTAGTCACTATTCCTAGGTGGCTAACACGTGCTCATTTCAGGATTTTTTGACACATTTGGAGCAAAACCAAGCAGACAAGGGCTAGGAGACAGCCAAGCTTGGGTTGAGGATTCGTAGGGGGGTTGTCTATGGCATTAAATAACCTCCCTCGGGATCTTCACCCCCAACTCCGAGCTCCAAAGGCCACCAAAACCAGATCTAGAAGGCATCCAAACAGATTTTGTGGAAGCAGTTGTTCACTCCCAGTTTGGTCAGCAAAGTCCCATGGATTTAGGAGGCCAGCTACAGCCTCGTGGTATATAAATGTGAGGGCTTCAGCCTTCGAGGGGGACTTTTGGAAAAACTTTTGCACATTCTGCACTACAAGCTGCCAGCTCTGTTTTGTTCTTTTGTAGCCATTATTGGCATGACTCTTGACTTATGATTATTATTTTTTAATGGGAAGTAGTCAGATTTGATCTCAGCTCTGAGTTTCTAGAGGAGCCATAGCTCTCGGGGTTGGGACCAACCTGAGAGCCTAGGGCCTCCTTCTTTGTATTGATATCTTTCCTTTCAACATTATCATTTTCCTTGTATGCATTTGAAACGCAGTTTGTTGAGTTAGATTTCGTTGTGTGGTTAAGTAGGTCATTGTTGAAAAATAGAGTTGCTTCAGATATCTTGAATAAAGTAATGAGATAAGAATTGATAAGAGCTCCAGAAAAGGGTTGTCTGCACTCTCATTTTCACCTCTTCCTAGGGGCTGGAATTGCAGACAGTGCTGCCCAACAAAAACACTAGTTTGCTTACCCATGCAATCTTTGGTGCAATGTTTTCATTTGTAGGAGTTATTCATGGGTTCAGACCTCTTGGAATGTTTCTTTGCTTCAGTACTGTACATGGTTCTATTTAGAAATAATGTTGTTGTTCATTGGTTTCATTAACAGTTAGAATAGATTAGTTAATATTTTGATTGTGTGCAAGACGTGGTTGATTTGTTTAAGTATACACTGTGCGGTGCAACTCCATCACTCTCTCGTCCATCTAAGCTTCGTCCAGGCCAACTGCTCCATCTCCAAGTTAGATCCCTCGTCTCACAACTACTCGTTTGCCCACGTCACGCTACCTTCTTTCCCTTCCATTGCCTCAGCCCTCTTTAAGACAAGCTAGCTTTCCACACCCTCTTATCACTTCATCCCTCTGTCACCGAGTTATTTCAGACCCCTACCCTACCTCCCTGTCCATTCATGCATCGTCTTTCACTCACCCATCATCCAAAATCCAACCTTAGAACATCCTGTAGAAATTCCTGAAACATCCTGTAGAACCCCTGCAAACTTCCTGTAGAAGCTCACAAATGAGGTTTCTTGGTAGCCAAACTTTGTGAAACTCTCTGGAAGGGTGTTAGGGACTCCTTAGACCCTCTCTAAACCTTCCCGACCTCTTCCAAGCATTTCTGCTCCTTGATACACCTCTGCACAGTGAAAAGCCAGTTAAAAGCACATGCATGATAATTCTAATAACTTATTCAAAAATACAAAAAGATGTTTTCTTCAGGTAGAGGTAGTCTAGACACATGTATCTTACCTTCATAGAAGTAATGGCATCTCTCTCTGTAGTTTTCATTCTCATCTTTGCATCAGTAGGACTAGCTGGTAGAATTAGGGTTTGCTAGGGTTTGTGCTTCTTTTTGGTTTTCAGTTTCTTTCCACAAGTAGATTAGCTTCCTTTGAGTTAGCTTTCATCCATCAGTTAAAAAGCTTCTTCTAAGAGATCATAGAAGTTGGCTTAAGCCGCTAGCAGACTTGTGCCAACTGACCAAGTGACAACTGCGACAAGAGCTAGTACTTGTGCATACAACACCGTCGCTTCCAAGTTTGTTACGAACTACCGGGTTGATAAAATTAAAGAAGGGAGTTCCAAGAGTTGTAGCATTATTGCTGCAATACTGGGGCTCACCATCTTTTTGGCGCCGTTGCCGGGGAAGCGTCAGAGTATTGGTGATTGTTGCTTTTCTTCTATTTTCCTACTCTCGCCTTCTACTAAGTAGGTTATTTCATTTCCATTCTGCAATTTCCTTTCCGCAAAAGTAGCGTAGACATTTCCTGCTTTCATAGATTAGCATTTCAATTCCGCAATTTCATTTCTGCAAGCGTAGATTAGCATTTCAATTTCGCAAGCGTAGCCTAGCATTTCATTCCTACAATTTCATTTGAGCAAAATAGATTAGTCCTTTCATGCTTCCATTTCAATTCCGCATTTCCATTTCAGCAAGATAGTTAGTTGCAGTTCAATCTATTTTAGTTTTGCAGGTACCCGAAAAAAACAAAAGCAATCAAAAGTATTTCCATTTCATGCCTCGTAGAAATCGAGATAAAACAGGCAAATTCTTACCCAACACCCCCACCACTTCACTGAGTCACCCTTCTTTCTTCTTCGGTGACAGTGATCTAGAAGAACCTATAGGCGAGCCTCCTGAGATATACGAAGATCCTATAACAGAAGAAGAGTTAGGGAACACTCCATCTAAAGCCATGGCTGACAATAGAAGAGAAGATGAGAGAATAGAAGGTGCCTTTCCCATCCGAGAGACCAATGGAGAGATGAAAATGAAAAACATAAGCCCCTCCGCTTTACCTCACTTCCATGGACTGACTACTGAAGACCCTGATACCTTCCTGTTTGAGTTTGTTGTCCTTTGTCGAACCTATGACTATACCGAAGATGGGCAAAAACTGAAACTCTTTCCCTCTACCCTCAAGGATGCAGCATTACGCTGGTTCACGGGCTTACCTGGGAACAGTATCACCACTTGGGCTCAGATGTAGAAAGCTTTCAATACCAAATACCGGGACTACTATAGGTCCAAGGAAGCCAAGAAGAAATCTTTCGGATGACCATGGGAAATGATGAGTCTTTAGAAGATTACGAGGAAAGGTTCCAACTTAGCTATAAACGGGCCAGGTGCACACTTGACCCTGAATCTCTCAAGTTGGTCCTGCTCCGAGGAGTCCCTGAAGACCTTTTAGATACCCTTCACATGCTAGGTGGAGGAGATATTTACCAACTACATTATGAGGATATAAAGACTGTGTTTAGAAACCACTCTAGGGCAGCCCGGAAAAGAGGTAGAGGAAACCCCCTCTCAGCTAGTATTCCTTTCTCCAAAAATGAGTTTGCAAATCAGTTAGAGGACCTCAAGAGTGAGGTGAGACAGACCATTGCCATGCAACTTGATACATTCCAAATCCAGCAGAAGAAAGAGGAAGTTGAGAGGGCTTTGGCTATCTTCTGCCCTAGGTGTACAAGGAAGCACCCTAATAACGAGTGCCCATTGCATTCGGTAGAGGTATGTTTCGTTTGTGAGGAGGACCACCCCACAAACCAATTCCCAACCTTACCTAGGCTTAAAGCCATGTACCAAGGAACGGAGGCACCCACTGAACCTCTCTACTTCCTCAACCAAAGGAGGCCACATGGACCTAGACCTTACCCACAGGGGATGCAAGGGACATCCCAAGCTTATTATAGCCCCAACCAATCTGCTCCTATGACTTCCTGGGGTCCCCCCTGCTCATCCTTCCTGGTCTGTGCCTCCTCCATGGTCTTACCCACCTCAATACCATACTCAGCCAACTACTCATTCATTTCACTCACATGTCCAGCCACAGCCTCAGTGGAATGCACCTCAACCAGGGTGGAGGCCCCAGTACAACACTCCTCCCGCCATTTTGCCTCCACCACTAGCTCAACCACAACCATTACCTCCTGCTCCTCCAAGACAACCCCAAATGCTTGCTCAACCGAACTCGAACCCCAACAACCGACAGGCCCAGCAGGTATATACTGGGGAAACATCATGCCCTACCTATGTTGTGGAGATCCAGGAGATCAACCTGCGATCTGGAAAGACTCTTCCGGATTGCCAACCTCCTCCCCCAGAGGACAAAGAAGATAAACAGGAAAGTGAACCAAAAGCCATTCCACCCTTTCCTGAGAGACTAACAGCAACCACACAACCCAACCCAGAGGAGGATGAGCTTCTAAGAGAACTCAAACAGTTGTGTGTGAAAATACCCCTTCTCCAGGCCATCAAAGATGTACCGATGCACAACAAACTGGTTAAGGAAAAGTGTTTCAGACACCCAGGCAGGAGAAAAAGAGATGCCTCAACCATCAATGTCATAGGACAACTGTCTGATCTTATGTTGGGGCAAGTAATCTGCCCAAAGTATTTGGATCCTGGGAGTCCTGTAGTTGATGTCCACATCAATGGCACCATCATACCCCACACTTTGATTGATTTAGGGGCTGCCATTAATGTGATGACCAAAGATACCATGCTCAAACTCAACCTTCAGGGTTCCTTAAGAAAGACCTCAACAGTCCTGCAGCTAGCAGATCGCTTCACCGTGACTCCCGAAGGGATTGTGGAGGATGTCTTGATCTCTGTTGACTCTTGGGAGTACCCTGTAGACTTCTTGGTTCTTCAACCAAAGGCAAAGCTTACTGGATACCCCCTTATTTTGGGAAGGCCTTGGTTAGCCACTGGGGATGCTTACATAACTTGCCATGTAGGAAACATGACCATCAAAAATGGTCCTATGTCCAAGCAGCTAGTCCTATACCCTCCTGCCCAACCCCTATTAGAGCATGACTTACCACTTTGGTTGGAAGAAGGAGAAGAGGATGAGGTGTACTCTGCACCCTTGTGCACCCTAGAAACCACCAGGGGAGGTCCTCAAACCGAGGATGATTTGATTGAGACCTTGATTCAGAATCCACCTCACAGTGCATTGTCCTTAGAGAAATTGGTGGAGGATACCTAAGGCAACACCTTAGTGGACCTTTGTGTGACCAATCCAATCACTCCCAGAGTAAAAAATGTGGAGTTTGGCCCCGAGAGAACGTTAAAGATTAGCTCCTCCCTATCTCCTTCCCAGGAAAAGGGGCTGTGTAGTCTGTTGGCCAGTCATCTAGATGCTTTTTCTTGGAGCTATAAGGAGATGAAAGGAGTCCATCCTTCGGTCTGTACCCATCACATCTACATCAAAGAAGATTGTAAACCGGTCAGGCAACCCCAAAGGAGAATGAATCCAACCCTTAAGGAAATTGTCAAAAAAGAATTGCAAAAACTGTTGGATGCAGGATTCATTTACCCCATCTCGGACAGCGAATGGGTGTCCCCTTTGGTGTTGGTTCCCAAGAAAAACGAGAAGTGGAGAATCTGTGTGGACTACCGAGAACTGAACAAAGCCACCAAGAAAGACCACTTTCCTCTACCCTTCATAGATCAAGTGTTGGATGGACTGGCGGGAAAGAAGTTTTTCTCTTTCCTAGATGGGTTTAGCGGGTATAATCAGATCCAAATCAGCCTGGAAGACCAAGATAAGACCACCTTCACTTGTCCTTGGGGTACCTTTGCTTACCGAGTTCTTCCCTTTGGGCTATGCAACGCTCCTGCCACCTTCCAGAGAGCTGTCTTGAGCATCTTTTCTGAGCTGGTCCATGATTCGGTGGAGATCTATATGGATGACTTCACTCCTTATGGGTCCAACTTCTAGGAAGCATTGTCCAATCTGGGAAAAGTCCTAACCAAGTGCATTGAGATGAACCTGTCCCTTAGTCCTGAAAAATGTGAATTCTTGATGACTGAAGGGACCGTGCTAGGACATACCATTTCTTGCCAAGGGTTACAGGTGGATCTAACAAAATTGCTCTAATCAAAAAGGTTCCACCCCCTCAGAAGGTAAGAGATGTTCGAAGTTTCTTAGGATTGGCAGGATATTATATAATATTCATTAAATACTTCAGCAAGCTAGCGTCGCCATTGTTTGGCCTCTTAGCAAAAGATGTTGAGTTTAAATGGACTGACGATTGTCAGAGGGCTCTGAATGAATTAAAGGATAAGTTGGTGTCTGCCCCAATCTTGAGAGGTCCAAATTGGGCCCTACCTTTCCACATCCACACTGATGCCTCGAACAAAGCCATAGGGGCAGCCTTAGGACGCGTTGAACAAAAAATTCCATACGCCATATACTTTGTCAGCAAAAACTTATCCAAGGCAGAACTGAATTATACTGTAATTGAGAAAGAATTCTTGGCCGTGGTCCATGCCCTGAATAAGTTCCGACACTACATCACTGGCTATCAAACATTTGTACATACTGATCATGCTGCAATTAGATATTTAATGAATAAACCAGATGTGAATGCTCGTATTATTAGATGGTTACTTTTGTTGCAGCAATTTGATTTCACTATTGTTGACAAACTAGGTAAAGAAAATGTTTTTGCTGACTTCTTTTCTACATTGGATTTACCTACAGGTGAGGATGGAACAGTGGATGACCAGATGCCAGATAAACATCTGTTTGCTATCTCAGTACTCTCTCCATGGTTTGATGATATAGCAAACTACCTTGTCTCAGCACAGTTCCCTCCGCACCTATCCTCAAGAGAGAAGAGCAGAATCGTAAGGAAGAGTGCCTCATTCACTTGGATCGGGGGCAACCTGTTCAAGCTTGGCCCCGATCAGATCTTAAGCCGTTGTGTAAGGGAGGAGGAAGTCTTTGATATCCTCCTAACCTATCATGATGGGCCTTGTGGAGGACATTTTGCAGCCAAAAGAACTGCCTTCAACATTCTACAGGCAGGCTACTATTGGCCCACGCTTCATCAAGATGTCAGAAGATATATCAGCCAATGTGACCGATGCCAAAGGATGGGGAAACTGACTCCAAGGGACGAAATGCCTCTCCAACCTCAAGTGACTCTTGAGCCATTTGAGAAGTGGGGTATGGATTTTGTGGGTCCTATCAATCCTCCTTCAAGGCAAAGGTCTTACATCATTGTGTGCATAGACTATCTGACAAAGTGGGCAGAAACCAAGGCAATAAAAGCAGCGACAGAAGAAAAGGTGGCTGAGTTTTTAAGAGAAAGCATCTTCTACAAATTTGGCTACCCAAGAGAGCTAGTCACCGATCAAGGAAGCCAGTTCACCTCCAACTTAATTGAAGACCTACTAGCTCATCACAAAATCAAGCATAGGACTTCCACCCCCTATCATCCTCAAGCAAATGGGCAGGTGGAAGTCACCAATAGAGCATTAGAAGGGATCTTGACTAAGGTGGTGAGCAACAGTAGAAAAGATTAGGCAGATCGCCTGGTTGAGGCCACTTGGGCTTACAACACCATTTGGAAGACCACAACCGGCTTCACACCTTATGAGCTGGTCTATGGGAAGAGAGCTCTGCTGTCAATTGAGTTCGAATACAACACCTTGAGGATGGCAGCTCAGTTGGACCTAGATCTCAGCCATGCCCAACAAGAAAGGTTATTGCAGCTGAGTGGGTTAGACGAGCACCGAATGCAGGCCCTTCTCCACTCAGAAGTGGTTCAACTTCAGAGGAAGGTATGGCATGACCAGCACCTCAATGACAAGCAATTCCAGCCGGGAGATTGGGCGCTGTTGTACGATTCCAGACATAAGGATTTTAAGGGGAAGCTGAGAACAAGATGGCTGGGACCATATGCAGTGGAGAAGTGTAATGATAATGGGTCTGTTCTTGTTTGGACCATTGATGAGGAAGCCATCCCCATGCTCGTCAATGGGCATCGACTAAAGATCTACAGGAAACCTCTTTCGAGGCAAGAATTCATCAAAATTGTGGAAAAATCAGTGCTGGTCATAGAGAAGGGTTTTTCCTCTGTTTTCGGCATACCCTGAACATAAAAAAAAAAAAAAAAAAAGAAGAAAAAATAAATATCCTTGGGTGAAAACCTTTCTGAGGCTCCCAAGGCAGATGGTAGGGGTGAAAAGCTCATTGAGGCGCCCCTGCTGTCTTTCTGAAAATTTTTGAATAAAAAAAGACCCTTGGGTGAAAACCTCTCTGAGGCACTCAAGGCAGATGGTAGGGGTGAAAACCTCACTGAGGCGCCCCTGTTGTCTTCTAAAAAAAAAAAAAAAAAGAAAAAGAAGAAAGAAAAAAACAAACAAATAAAAAGAAAACAGAAAAGAAGGAAGCAGAAACAGGAAAACAGGCTCAAGATTTGACAATTCATGCAGCTTGCAGGTATTCCATGCAGAAAGGATGTCTCTCAACTCAAGGACATGGGTCCCTACTATGCTACCAGGTGACCTCACCAGCACTCCCTCCAGAAACACTCCTCTCTTCCAAGGTCTGGGCACGATTTGATCACAGTTTAGCCTTCTACAGGAAGCTACAGGACTTTCTATAGGAAGTTCTATATTTCTACAGGAAACTTCCTATAGAATCTTTGGACGGCCCAGGACCGACTGTGTGAAAGAATTTGAAGCCCGAAGTCCAATAAGGAGGGATGCAACCAATGTTTTTCTCCATCACCCACTACTGTCGCCTCCTTCTACCACTCCTGCTGCCATACAATGGAAATACCTGCACAGTCAAATCAGAACGTTGGATTCTCAGAAGAAACAATTCTCAAATGGAATAAAGTATGCAGAGGCCCAATGCACTACTTATCAAAGCAATCCGAGGACCCTGCAACCGTGACCGTGGTTCCACCTTTTCGGCATGCACCATAGGAGGAGAAATGGCTACAGGATATCCTACAGGAATCCTGTAGCAGTTGATTCGGCTAGAGCATACACCATGAAGGCACCTGCAACTCATAAAGCTGGTGCATGCACCATCCGCAGCCAGGCGACCGGTCTCGTAACCAGCAACAGTTGGCAAGAAGGAACTCCCGTGCCTGTGCACGAAGCAGCAGCAAGCGGGTCCGTCACCCTCGTCCTGAAGCATGACAATAAAGTTGCGGCCGCACAGGTAAGTGCCTCAACCTGTTTCATCAAATTACATGAAAAATGCTCTAAAATGTGTGCGAGTATGAAAATGAATGGGTTGACCAAGTTGGGTAGCCATTCAACTGGCCACCACAACCAGTCCGATGGTCTCGTCCGATCCGAAAAGCGTTGGTTGTGTCAAACAAGACAGGAAATGGACACGTGGGAAGCGTCCAGTCAGAGAGAAGCGGCGATCTA
Source organism: Pinus tabuliformis (assembly GCA_031772625.1). Taxonomy (NCBI): domain Eukaryota; kingdom Viridiplantae; phylum Streptophyta; class Pinopsida; order Pinales; family Pinaceae; genus Pinus; species Pinus tabuliformis. The sequence goes on from CM062812.1 coordinate 872,867,497, forward strand.
ACAGAAAATGGCGGCGGTAGATATGCAGGGAACGATTCGGCGGTCAGGCAGACTTACAGTGGAATGATAGCAGGTGACATCGTCCAACGGGCTGGCAGGGACAGCTCACCCCCGCGCCACGAGTTCCGCAGGGATTCAAATCCACCAGCTAGATCGCGTATGGCACTCCACTCATTTATCCTCAACCGTTTTGTAGTCGAGTAAGCATCCGAAATTTCCTGAAGACTGTCACTCGACCTATTCAAACGTCCGATGGTTGCACAGAAGGCCCAGAACCACTGACGCGCTCTCCAGAACCCATGCACGACTTCTATAGGAAGCTGCGCTACAGGAAGCTCACCGTTATTGAGGAAATTAAACTATTCACGTCAAAGGTGGCAAGTTGGAACGAGGTAAGCCTGAACATAGTCCTCCCATGCAATTGGTTCGAAGGGTGGTGAAGTCGACATCCTAAAAGAGTAGAATTAGAGTCTGTGCATGAATTTGAAAGCGTCGTCTTACTTCTGCATGAGGATTGTCGTCGTAGTGTGTATGCGGGGTTTTTCTACAGGGTTTGGTTCATAATTGAGCCACCGTCAAGGCTCACCTGTAGAAAGTTGTGAATTTACAAACTGTGTGCATGCCAGAGGCGTAATTCCGTGCTCTGTCTAAGGAAATCCCAAAGGTCCATCTTTTTATATGCGCCAGCTAGCTTCGGCTAACACAGCAAGCTTTCACCATGCCGGGTGGGTTCATTAGGAAAGAGCCGACAGACTCAAAGAGGCTATGGGAAAACCTTGAGGTGGTAGACCTGTTTTCTCGTGCACGGTGGATGTCGTTCTGCGACAAGCTTCAAGGTTACGATGACAAGGTGGCAGAAGAATTCCTGCGAGCTTTGAAGCCAAAATAAAAAATGCTGGCCGTTGTCAATCTCAGAGGTTTGAACCTCAGACTCACCCGACAGTTCATCAGCAGAGTCACTGATCTCCCGATGGGAGTACCTTGGGATAAGGAGGAAAGAAAACTGGGCCAGAAGGCTAAGAAGGAGTTCTTTCTGCCGAAGGAGCAATTCTTAGAGGACAAGAACGAAGTTCGAAGAGCTAGCCTACAGCCGCTCTGGAGTGAGGTCAGCCTCCAAATTATGAAGTATATCATGTTCGAGGGGCGATTCAGCATCGTGTATGGATACCATTTCCGGCTGCTCACAAAACTTAGGCACCAAATGGACCTACCCTCAGAAAACAAGTTGAGTATTCCTTACATCCTCCTGCAGTCCATGACTGAATGTGCCACCAAATTACGAGAGGGAACGCCAAACCAGGTAGCCCATCATGCACTCATTAAGCTCCACGTGGAGGATGCACTCCACACATACACCGTCCCTCTCTCATGGGAAGCCTTTCGAAACTTGACTAAGGATGATGACATCAAAATGTTGGCTGAGGAGCTCACCTCCTCCAGTAGCGAGGAGAAGGAACCAATTCAAACAGAGAAGAAAGGAAAAGGCCAAGAAACCATGGCCAAAGCACCAAAGAAAGAACACAAGGGGAAGCAAGAGAAACACCAGGCTGCCAAAACAGAGGATGACAAACCCACATTAACACCCAGGGAGAAAAGGTTACAGAGCAAGGGGGAAAGGACTGAACAAGTCCACGTCAGTGAAGGCACCTCTAAGGCAGCCTCAACAAAGTCAAAAGACAAAGCACCCTCAGCCAAGCAGGCTAAAACGGTGCCACCTGTTTCTACAGGAAAATCAAAAACGGCTTCTACAGGAAGCCAGAAATCAGCCGCTACAGGGCTTTCTACAGGAAGTCCTAAGAAAGGAACACAGAAGGGGAAGACGGCTGAAATACTTGCTAGCGAGGTAGCAGCTGTGCTGGCCACCCTAAGTACCCCTCCCAAGCCAAAGGAAAAACGAAAGAGGGAGACCCCTTTGTATTTCAAAGCAAGGAGAAGTGTAAGAATCAAAACAGGCAGGCCCCAACCTCCATCCAGCGACCCAATTACCATAGAAGACACCCCTACCTTGCTAAGGGAGAGGTCCCCCTCAAAAATATCAGTCACTTATGAGTGGGGGAGCCCGAAGAAAACTGCCTGGAAGGAGAGAATGGAAAGGTTGGCTTCAAAAACCCCTCTACAGGATGCTGAGGCCGTTCTACAAGAAACATTGGCCAGGCTTGAGGAGACCGAAAGAATGGAGGGAGAGGCAGCCACATCACCACCAAGGGAAGACGGAGTAGAGCCAGGGAGGGAAGAAGAGGTAGAGCATATTCCGGAACCTAGTCCCCAGCCAAGCTTGAGCTCGTATTATAACTTTTTGGAGGCTGGAAAAATTATTCCACAGAAATTCACAGTGCCGCTTTTCTTTGCGTTGGAGGAAGAAAGAGTGAGAACCCACACGTGGATGAGGATAGCTAAATCTAAAGGAGTAGAAAATATAGGCCCCTTAGAGGAACAACTCAAGGAGGCATGAAGAGAATTAGCTATGGCCAAACACGTGGGAAACTGCCAGCAGGTATTCCTACAGGAAGAGAATGAGAAACTCAAACTGCAGCTACAGGAACAGAGGAAAGAAAGGGGCACAACATCAGAGGCACTACAGCAGAACCTTAAGGCAAAGAAGGACTGCAAGTTGGTCTTGGGGAGCTAAACCAGCATCTACAGGAAAGGGAATTGCAAGCACAAATCGAGATACAAGCTCTCAAACAGCAGTTGCAACAAAAAGAGGCATAACTGGCCTACATGGCCAGTTGGGCCATGGATGCTCTACAATGTAGACAACCGACCAAATCTTATGGCCTATACCTACGGGACCAGTGGCTGCAATTCCAAATTAATGCATTGGCACAGAGGGGTATCTCCCAAATCCAAGACCCCGAGCAGTTCATAGATTTATGCATTAGCAGTTCAACAGAGGACAAGGCCAAGCTATCAGAGTTCTATCTCCATAACTTGGCCCTTCCTAATGTGACTTCATGGGATCCCAACACAGTTGTGGGAGATATGAAGTTGATGGCATTTGCCTCATGGTTGAACCATGAAGAAAAGAGAGCAGCAGAGGTCAAAGAGGTCATGAACCGAGAGTTACATGAACCACTGCTGATTAGAGCAGATCCAAGGGACCCCACTGCATTGATATCAGCCCACCAACACTTAGCAACCTACTCTCGGTCTTTATTGAAATACATGGATCAGCAGGATCAGGCCATAGCACATTTCGAGGATATGGAGCGATTATTTGGGGCAATTGTGTTCATGCTTGCACCCGCCGGTGGAACACCTTGTCCCACAGCCTCAAAATTAGGGAATATCACACTCCAACTAGAATGAGGGAAGCTCTAGTACGGGTGCCCCTCTACAAGAAGTCCATACAGAACCTCCAAGCCAGCTGGATTGGCCTCAAGCTAAGCCCACCTTTGTTTTTGGGATTGATGGAAAGCAGCAAATAGAAAGAAGAGCATAAGCAGTGGGAAGAGGTGGAAAGGAAGGTTGGGTTCCATGGTAGTGAGGAGGATACTACTTCAGAAGCCTGGGATGCAAGGGGTGGCAGTGAAAGCGATGAAGGACGAGGAGCTGGATTAGTTGCTCAGGGATGAGCAATCATTTTAGCAGGGGGTGATGATGAGCCCCAAATTTGGTAACATTTTGGGCTCATTTGGCCTAACTACCTTTGCTCAATCCTTCATTTTTCATAAATTCTGCATCATTTTTTAGTATGTTTATGTCATTTGTACGAATAAGGGTAGTCACTATTCCTAGGTGGCTAACACGTGCTCATTTCAGGATATTTTGACACATGTGGAGCAAAACCAAGCAGACAAGGGCTAGGAGACAGCCAAGCTTGGGTTGAGGATTCGTAGGGGGGTTGTCTATGGCATTAAATAACCTCCCTCGGATCTTCACCCCCAACTCCAAGTTCCAAAGGCCACCAAAACCGGATCTAGAAGACAGCCAAACAGATTTTGTGGAGGCAGTTGTTCACTCCCAGTTTGGTCAGCCAAGTCCCATGGATTTAGGAGGCCAGCTAGGGCCTCGTGGTGTATAAATGTGAGGGCTTCAGCCTTCGAGGGGGACTTTTGGAAAAACTTTTGCACATTCTGCACTACAAGCTGCCAGCTCTGTTTTGTTCTTTTGTAGCCATTATTGGCATGACTCTTGACTTATGATTATTATTTTTTAATGGGAAGCAGTCAGATTTGATCTCAGCTCTGAGTTTCTAGAGGAGCCATAGCTCTCGGGGTTGGGCCCAACCTGAGAGCCTAGGGCCTCCTTCTTTGTATTGATATCTTTCCTTTCAGCATTATGATTTTCCTTGTATGCATTTGAAACGCAGTTTGTTGAGTTAGATTTCGTTGTGTGGTTAAGTAGGTCATTGTTGAAAAATAGAGTTGCTTCAGATATCTAGAATAAAGTAATGAGATAAGAATTGATAAGAGCTCCAGAAAAGGGTTGCCTGCACTCTCATTTTCACCTCTTCCTAGGGGCTGGAATTGTAGACAGTGCTGCCCAACAAAAACATTAGTTTGCTTGCCCATGCAATCTTTGGTGCAATCTTTTCATTTGTAGGAGTTATTCATGCGTTCAGACCTCTTGGAATGTTTCTTTGCTTCAGTACTGAACATGTTTCTCTTTAGAAGTAATGTTGCTGTTCATTGGTTTCATTAACAGTTAGGATAGATTAGTTAATATTTTGATTGTGTGCAAGACATGGTTGATTTGGTTAAGTATACACTGTGCGGTGCATCTCCATCACACTCTCATCCATCTAAGCTTCGTCCAGGCCAACTGCTCCATCTCCAAGTTAGATCCCTCGTCTCACAACTACTCTTTTGCCCACGTCACCCTACCTTCTTGCCCTTCCATTTCCTGAGCCCTCTTTAAGACAAGCTAGCTTTCCACACCCTCTTATCACTTCATCCCTCTATCACCGAGTTATTTTAGACCCCTACCCTACCTCCCTATCCATTCATGCATCCTCTTTCACTCACCCATCATCCAAAATCCAACCTTAGAACATCCTGTAGAAATTTTGAACATCTTGTAGAAATTCCTGAAACATCCTGTAGAACCCCTGCAGACTTCCTATAGAAGCTCACAAATGAGGTTTCTTGGTATCCAAACTTTGTGAAACTCTCTTGAAGGGTGTTAGGGACTCCTTAGACCCTCTCTGAACCTTCCTGACCTCTTCCAAGCATTTCTGCTCCTTGATCCACCTCTGCACAGTAAAAAGCCAGTTAAAAGCACATGCATGATAGTTCTAATAACTTATTCAAAAATACAAAAAGATGTTTTCTTTAGGTAGAGGTAGTCTAGACACATGTATCTTACCTTCATAGAAGTAATGGCATCTCTCTCTGTAGTTTTCATTCTCATCTTTGCATCAGTAGGACTAGCTGGTAGAATTAGGGTTTGCTAGGGTTTGTGCTTCTTTTTGGTTTTCAGTTTCTTTCCACAAGTAGATTAGCTTCCTTTGAGTTAGCTTTCATCCATCAGTTAAAAAGCTTCTTCTAAGAGCTCATAGAAGTTGGCTTAAGCCCCTCGCGAACTTGTGCCAGCTGACCAAGTGACAGCTGCGACAAGAGCTAGTACTTGTGCATACAACACCATGGCTTCCAAGTTTGTTACGAACTACCGGGTTGATAAAATTAAAGAAGGGAGTTCCAGGAGTTGTAGCATTATTGCTGCAATACTGGGGCTCACCAATGATTTCATTAATACTTTTATCAATCACCCTGCTGCAGTGTCTAATTTGAGATGTCACATGATTAATGTCATCCTTGACAATGAGATTGAAGAAGATTCCATGAGAGATATCAATGACCAACCAATACCAACAACCACTATCTATAATAGTAAGCCTATTGAAATCGAGCAAGGGAAGATCTTGAACATTAACAATAGTCTGAGTAGCGACCAGCAACAAAAACATATCCAAGTCCTTAGGAAATACAAAGGGGCTTTTGCATGGGACTACCCGGACATGAAAGGGATTGACCCTCAGTTATGCGTGCACCACGTCTACACTAAAAAGAATGCAAGACCCATTCGACAACCACAATGTAGATTAAATCCTCATCTAAAGGATATTGTGAAAGAAGAACTTAAAAAATTATTAGATGTGAATTTTATTTATCCTATATCTAACAGTAAAGGGGTTTCTCCATTATTAGTTGTCCCCAAAAAGAATGGAAAATGGAGGATATGCGTTAACTACAGAGAACTCAACAAAGCAACACAAAAATACCATTTTCCCCTTCCATTTACTGACCAGGTCCTAGATACACTGGCAAGGAAGAAATTCTTCTTTTTCTTGGATGGCTTCAGTGGCTACAACCAAATTCAGGTTGCCCTTAAAGACCAGGATAAAACTGCTTTCACCTGCCCTTGGGGAACATTTTCTTACAGGGTATTGCCTTTTGGATTGTGCAATGCACCTGCTACATTCCAAAGATCCATACTCAGTATTTTTGCAGACTTCATAAATGAAGGATTGGAGGTGTACATGGATGATTTTACACCCTACGGGGATGACTTTGATTGGGCATTACAGACATTGGAGAAAGTGATAGAAAGGCGTATTGCTATTAGGCTATGCTTAAGTCATGAGAAATGTCATATGATGATGACAGAGGGCCTGATTCTGGGTCATTTCATTTCAACAGCTGGAATTCGGGTAGATGCAGCAAAGATACAGGTAATCCTCTTATTAGATACTACCTAAACTCAAAAATAGGTACATAGTTTTTTGGGATTTGCCGGAGATTACTACACCTTTATATGCCTTGATGGGGAATGTTGATTTTGTATGGACTGATAACTGTGACACTACATTCACAGATCTTAAACAGTTAGTATTGATAGCGCCAGTATTACGAGGGCCGAATTGGGATATACCATTCCATATCTCATCAGATGCATCATATACAACTATTGGATTTGTTCTTGGCCAAGAAGAAGACAAGAAACCGTACGCTATATATTACATCAGTAAAAACCTAACTCCTACTGAGTTGAACTATATAGTCATAGAAATATAATTTCTAGCTATTATTTATGCTATAAACAAATTTAGATACTATATAACTGGATATCCTATCTTTCTGTATACTAATTACTCTGCTATTAAATATTTAGCCAACAAATCTATCACAAACAGAAGAGTGACATGTTTATTACTACTTTTGTAGGGATTTGACATAACTATAAGGGATCGACCAGGGAAGGAGAACCTTGTGGCTGACTTCCTCTCCCAAGTGCCAAGAATAGACGATACACTACTGCTGGAGGATCAATTCCCAGATGAACATTTGTTTGTTCTGGCCATAAAAACACCATGGTATATAGATCTGGCAAATTACTTAGCAGTGGGAAAATTGCCCAAACATCTGACACCTAGAGAAAGGAAATTGATTGTGTAGCGTAACACTCATTTCTCCTTCATTGGAGGATATCTTTTCCACACAAGGGTTGATATGCACATCCGCAGGTGCATCAGGGAGGATGAAATTTATGGCATATTAAAAGCTTGCCATGATGGACTTTTCGGTGGACACTTTGTAGACCGCAGAACAGGACATAAAATTCTACAAATGGGCTACTACGGGCCCACTATTTTTAAGGATGCTAAGAAATTTGTTCAGGCATGTGATAGTTGCTAAAGGATGGGCTGCCCTCGGCAATCTGATGAAATGTCCCTACATCCATAGCTGGTGATAGAACCCTTTGAGCGTTGGGCATTAGATTTCGTAGGGCCAATCAAACTTTGCAATAGAATATGTAACTAAGTGGGTGGAAGTAGTAGTGTTACCAAGAGAAACAAAGCAAACCGTTATTAATTTTCTTTTCGAAATTTTTGTGCGGTATGGTTTACCGAGAGAAGAAATTACTGATGGGGGGGCACAATTCGCGGGTCACAAGATTGTTGCTACACTGAAAAATCATCACATTACACACAAAATTACCTCTTTGTATCACCCGCAGGTGAATGGGCAGGTGGAGAGCACCAACAAAGTTATCGAAGCTATTCTAACGAAGACAATCTCATTGCATAGACAAGACTAGACTACTCGACAACCAGAGGCCTTGTGGGCGTATCACACAACTTGGAGAAACACTACTGGATACTCTCCATATCAGCTGGTATTTGGTAAGGAACCCATTTTCCCCATAGAATTTGAAATACAAACACTAAGGATAGCCCAGGAGATAGGAATGGGCTTAACTAAAGCCAAGGTTAATAGGTTACAACAAATGAATGAATTAGATGAAATTCGACTATTGGCTCTACAACATACTCACTTATTCAATAGCAAAGAGCCAAATAGCACGATGCCCTTATTAAGAAAAAGACATTTCGTCAAGGAAACTGGGCACTTCTATATGATACCAGGTTCCAGGACTTCCCGGGCAAACTGCAGACTAGTTGGCTAGGCCATTACGAAATAAAGAAAGTACATGAAAATGGCACCCTTACGTTGGCCGCCATTGATGGGTTTGGTTCTTATTTTAAGGCAAATGGGCATCGAGTGCACCTCTACCAAAAGCCACTTACCAGAGAATCGTTCTATCAACACATACGTGAGGACCCCACCATACAAGTTTTAGCTGAAGAGGGCAATCCCTCGGCAGCTTCATACTGACAAAAGTTATTTCTTCGTTGTAATATATGTAAATATGATTGCTGATTTGGTTTTCTTTTCTTTCTTTTTATTTTTGTTTACTTATTATATTATTCAATATTTTGAACAACACTTTTTTACGTATTGTGCTGTTCAAACTTTTGAACAACACTTTTTTTCTTGTGTGTTTTGCTGTTCAAACTTTTGAACAGCTATTGTTCAAACTTTTGAGAAACACTTTTTTTTGCGTATTTTGCTGTTCAAACTTTTAAACAACTATTGTTCAAACTTTTGAACAACACCTTTTTCTTGCGTGTTTTGTTGTTCAAACTTTTGAATAACACTTTTTTGCGTGTTTTGTTGTTCAAAATTTTGAACATCTGTTGTTCAAACTTTTGAACAACACTTTTTTTTGCGTATTTTGCAATTCAAACTTTTGAACAACACTTTTTGCGTATTTTGTTGTTCAAACTTTTGAACAACTGCGGTTCAAACTTTCAATCAACACTTTTCTCTTGCAATTATTTTTCTGTTCAATCTATTGAAAAACACTTCTTTTCTTTTTGCATTATTTGTTGTTCATTTGATTGGACAACTATTGTTCAATCTATTGAACAACACTTCTTTTCCTTTTCTGTGATTTCTCTTAGCTTATCTCAGCCCCATTTTGTTTTGTTTTCATGGCATAAAGTACACTACTTTTATGAGGGCAAGAATTATGGATCCTATTGAAAGGGGTTAATACCATTAACATTATGATCTTTAATAGGACAACCTCTTGATGATAGATTCTTTTCAAGAAAAGGGACACAACTATTTATATACTAGTCTACTGCATTGTTTTCTGCTATACCTGATACTGATTGATCATCTTGAATACCATGCTGGTTCTACTCCTCCTGGTTATAATATTCTCTATCTATAATAAATAAGACTATGGGTATACTTTTTCTATTGTCATGTTCAACTTCTTCCATCATCCCTGCTCTTAAGGAGTATTGAGCCTCCCTCTATTTATCATAAAAATATGTAATAATAGCAAAATTTTGTTTACAGATGGAGGATAGGGAGTCTCATTAAGATTCAGCCTACGATGTTCATAAGGGTGTAGCAAAATGGAATTACCACTATGGGCACCACACGAGGGTTATGATCCATTGGACAACTAGAATATCCTTGGAACAAGAGGTCAAATCACAAGCCAGCCTGATAACTTTTGCTACATCCTAGTGAATGGTAGTGTGGTCATCTCGTTACCATGCCAGCACATTGATCTCTTCTATAGAACAACAATGGAATTTTCCACCTATAAATTGAGGATCGTGGCTCATATTGGTTAAAAAGCAACCCTGCCGAGGCTACGGATGCCTGCTGGCAATAGACGCTCTGCTTATGGTATTGAAGTGATATTTTAACATCAATAACTATTATAATACCCTCTTCTTATTCTTTCTATTGATTGAAGAAACTATTTCCTTAATTTTTTTCCTATTTAGAACCTTTATGCATGAGATAATGTTTTATTTTTATGAATTGTATCATTCTCAGCTAGAATACCGTCAGCAGAGCATCTTTTTGGCATATTGTTGTCCTTTTCTTTTTCGCATAACCTATCATCAACCCAAAGCATCTTATCTCTTATTCATAACTATCTTTACACACTCCACTCTCATTATAACCATACCTCTTGCCGTCCCGTCATTGATATGCATACTCTGTTTCATTTACTGTCGTAGCCTTCACCCTCTTGCCTTTTCATCAGAACAACACTTCCCTATCTATTTGGTCATAGGAGACCTCTCATTTGAAGGAGGGGGAGGACTCCCACTACACCTTTGCATGCGCTGTATTTATTTTATTAGACTTCATATGTTTCTACAATACCCCATGATCAAACGACATGTGGCAATATGATAGTCCTCGAATTAATAATATTAATTCTCATGGAAATGCCGCTTAACATTATGAAACTTAACTATTAGATATACTTGTTGTTTTAACTCACCATTGATGTTCTCTGCTACATGTTTCTTGCTATTGTTGTTCTGTGCTGCATTTTTCTTGCTGTGTTAATCTTTTGAAATTGTAGGAAGAATTTGAGCATTACAGGTGGAAAATCAGTGCGCCGAGAACCTTTAGTATTGGAAATTTCTGATAGAGCCAGGGAGATTCTGGTGTGTGCAATATGGATGTCATATTTCACCAGGATTCAGGTTCCTAGTAGTGAAGTTGGTCTTGAATTCTTATAGCACTTATAGAATGGGCAATCTATTGTGAAAGGAAGAAGAATCACAGTATCAAAAACTGTGAGAGTAGAAGTGTCTAGGCTACTGGCAGAAGGAGATGTATGGCCTAAAAAGCATGTACTGTTGCATGACACGGTGGAGATTTTCAGAGATGCACGCGAAGAATTAACTAGAAAAGGCAAGGGCATTCAACCGTCTTCTCTGAGAGAACCATGGCGTGAATTGGCAAGTGTTGTCGAGAGGTACATTACTTGTGATGGTTAACGAGATGTGGTAAAACCACGACAAATCAAACTCTTAGCTATTTTAAAACAAAATCTCACTATTAATTTTCCATATTTCTTGAATTCATTGCTACACGACACCACTGATAGAATAAGATGAGCTAGGCACCCCGAAACTGTAATCAGCGACCATGGTTTGATTGGGCTAATTGTTAGTCATAATCTTGTTCAACAAAACTTAACTTGGGATGGTCTCATAGTGCCTCTAGAGTTTAGTCAAGACCCTTTAATCCAAAACTCTGCAATCTTGGAAAGTAGTCAACAGAACCCTGTTCTGAAGAGGAAAAGGACCGGTCATTCAAAAATTGAACTTCATAAGCGTAGGCGGTCTGCAAGGTTAAAGCTAGTCCAAATGATGTTTGTAGATCCTCAAGGTAGTGCCGAACGACCAGCGGAGCCATCTAGTCCCATTAATGTACATGTTTCTGAGTCAAAACCAGAGGAACAATGTAATTCTGAGCCCGAACCAGAAGAAAAGGATAATTTTGAACCTGAACAGGGTGAAGAATGTCATTCTCAATCAGAACCTAAGGAAGAAGCCAGTTCAGAACAAGAACCCAAGGAAGAACATAATTTGGACTCAGAACAAGAGTAAGTACAACATTTTGATGATGAACCGGACAATGAAGTAGGGCCTCCTCAAACACCACCTATGAACCCCCAAGATGATCTTTTGCAGGATTTTGAGGAAGGGATGGCACAAGTCCTGTAAAATTTGAATGTATACATGCAACTTGGAGGATCATTCGATCCTAACATGATGGAAGCTCAATCCTCAGGAGATTCTTGTCATATAGAAATTCTGCCTTCTCTAGAATCTGCAGGCCAGGAAGACAGAGTGAACATAGAAATTATTTACGAATTCAATAACCAGTCTAGTGACACAGTTATATTGGAGCATAACCATGATGAGCACCAAGAACCCTTAGATACAGAGAGTATTGACAAACCCATTCTTATGAAGAAGGCTCCTCAGAAAAAGCGAGTAGTTGAAACAAAACTAAATAAGCTCAGGAAGAAATACCAAAAGCTTCAGAAGACAATTAGAATTCTACGTCGGAAATTGAAAGAAACCCCAAATAGAGAGGCTCGGAGCACTACTCCTGAGGTAGTCACTGTGGCCACAGAAATAGAAATATGTGAGGGCAGGGCAACAGAAACCCAGACCGAACCTATTTCTACTCAAACAGTAGCCACCCAAACAAATTTGCATGCAGACTTAATGGATAAAGTTGTTCAAATGGAGGGTTGGTCCTCCCATAACAAAAGAACTCAGACCAAGGGTTGGTCCTCCCATAATAAAATAACTCAGACCAAGGGTATACCCTCTCACAGCACAAGCACCCAAACTGAAGAAAAATTCAAGGACACCCCTTCAAGCAGTGATCCTATTCTTTTAAAGTTACAAGAGGAACTGGCACAAGCCCAACTTTCTTTAAAGCAATGTAGGAAGGAGACAGTTCCTCTGCAGAGTTATCAGGAGTTGAAAAAGAAATTTAGAGAGCTGACTATAATAGAGGATGGAACTTTTGCTAGGTTTAGGCACATGGAAGAAAGGCTGAAGAAGGTAAAGACTAATTTGGACAAGGTCATGGGTCTGATTGACACAATTTGCTCGCTATATTCGGATGTCTTATCTTGCAGGTATCCTGCTACGAACTATGCCCTGTTTCTATTAGAAAGATACTTATTGTTGAAGATTAAATCCACAAAGGTTGGAAAACCAATAGAATTAAAAAAAACTAAAGAATTTATAAGTTTCTATAAAGAGCACGGGGTAAAATTTCAATGACTTCTTTGTGAATTTTATTTACATAATTTTGTATTAGAAGAGGAGGCAGATAAGAATCCTAGCCCTTTTGTTTGGGACGTTCAGTTTCAAGCTTTTATTTCCTTTGAAGTTAATCGACTTAAGTGATTTAAGGCCTATAACTCTTTCAAGAGAAAAGAGCATGAAATGGATTTATGGGTAAGAAGCGAGCCTACTCACCCTTTGTAACTGTTTATTAAACACCAAAGGCTTATGACATAGGAGGGCGTAATTAAGATTTTGGGGCCCATACATAAGGAAATAATGCAAACGGGAAGAGCACATTTCCTCTCCATTCAAGAAAGGTCCTTGATTGCATCCAAGATGAGATGGACAATCTCAACTAATAGTGTCAAGAAAAGAGAACCATTTAACTACAGGAACTTCAAAGATGCTGCAGGTCATTTGGTCACATACAACAATATTATCTTGAGGGAAGGACCATATTGGCTGGGATGTCAATATAGGAGTCCTATTATTTGGTACCCTCCTGAAGGATATTGTTCCAACTATGAGTTGCGAGAAGGACAGGAAGAAACAACCTTTGCAAGTTTGATACAACAACACGGTTTTAGGTCCGACAAAGAAACATGTTTTCCAGCTTTCTCTCTAACTGCACTACATAGGAACTACTTGTTTTTCATGAGGAAATGAAGCAAGGTAAGTAGGGGAGTATGTTGGGCTGTATAATGGGTATGATTTTACTCTTGATTACATTGTCTTTTTCCTCCTTTTTATGCATTTGTGCCCTGATGTAGTAAGATGTTGATAAAATTTTGATAAGTAATGAATGAAATCACTTTTGATATGGTTTGACTAAGGAAAAATAACTTTCATTGTTTTTTATACAGAAATAGGCAAAGGGAATAGCTGTTGTTCAAAAGTTTGAACAGTAAATGTTAAACATGGGAGAAGGATACATCTTATGCAAATGAATCAAGGAATGAATCAAGAGGATTAGTGCAAGTTGGAATGTTGTCTGATAATAGAATTTAGTTTCAAATTCCTCAAGGTCTCCTGATTCTGAGGAATCACATTTATCTCGTTTACTTCTTGATTATAAAGGGGAAATTCTCTCCTTTCTGGGGGATGAAGGTTGTAATTTTAATATAGGAGACCGTGATTTTAAATAGCACAGTCATTGTAATGACATTTGAATTTGATGATTAATACATAATTTAAGTTGTTGTTCACTCGTGATATTCTGAAGTAGTTAAGCAGTATTCACTCGCGGCTTGGGCCCGATCACTGGTGGATCTCACTGCTAATCCCTATGTTATACTTTTACTTTTCCTTTATTGCAAGTTTAATTATTTTGCTTTACAGTTTTACAGTCAATTTACATTCATTAGTGTGGATTTCATATATGCATTTCATTAATTTTTAATTCTGTCAATTGATTTCATTTATTTATGTTGTGGATTGAATTAGTCATTAGATGTGAGTTATCTCCTATTCATTAAAAGATACAGTGTTATTGATTAGTTTGTATGCCTTATTCTTATGCAGTATTTTAGATTCATCTAGAAGAGCTCTATTATTACTACGGTGCACTCGGTTGATGTGATTGCAATTAAAATATCTTGTTTAAGATTGAGTCTTGGTTTTGATTAAGGTTGAGTTTTGATGCTTAAATAGATTATTTTCCTTGAAGTTATAAGCTTGAGATTTATGATTTGATCTGTTTACTCTTGTATTGTATTTAATAAATTATCTTAAATCATTACTCTCCATATATATAACATTTTCACATATTGTGTACACTCTTGGAATAGAAAGACGTACCTAGGTTGATTAGTAATGTGAGGCAATTAGGAGTTTTTAAAGACACCTTATAGCACCCAACACTTTCCATATTCCTCGAGTTGTTTATCTGACCTTTCACATTAAGTGCTTTCCCGAAGTACTCTGAGGTCAAAATTTTGGGCTAATTTGGGTGGTGGGTATATGTTGTGCCAATAGAAGGGTAGCCAAGATCACATGTATGCCAACTTTCCTTGGTGCTACATCACTCCACACCATTGAAATGTGCCTCATCTTTTGAACTGTTGAGAACAAACCTCTAGGTTTAGATATCCTAGTGGGCCACTCCTTTATATTAGTCACCCTTTCTCGTTGGTCCGTAACTCACACTTTCACTTAGTATATCTAATGTTGCCGCTCCTTCTAGGAAACCTTGGTGTTGAATTAACTCACCTCATCCTTAGATAGTGTGAAAGACCACCTAAGTGATTGTTCCTAGTCCAACATGTTCATTAAATGATAAGCTTCTAGTGGGATATTCATGCCTACAGTCAAGCCACACTCTCTAAAATAATCACCCTGCAAGCCTCCTTAGAGGGTTCCTTGGCTGGTGCATCCTTTTTCTATGGCTCAATTCAATGTTTAAATATCATTTTTTCCCTTTCTGATCTCTCTCTAGGATCTATGAGGCAAAGCTCAACATGCATTCTTGACGAGTGTCTTCCTCTTCTTGCTTGTGCATCTATCCCATGAGCTAGTTGATGCTATCCATCGAGTCATAATTTAGGTATTCATTTTTGTTTTGTAAAATAAATTAACTACCTTAATTTTTCCACAATCACACAATATCCCATGACCTAATAACACTACCCATTCTACTCAATTTTTTTTCCTTTACTTTCTTGTTGTTTGAGATAAAGGAGACATGGACCAATCCTCATTTTCTTCAGTTAAATTCAATGCTAAATCAGCACATTTAATTCTTTCAACCAACTAGGGAAGATATTTTAAAACAACCACTTCCTCAAGCAATGGAATCCATGTCCCTTTCTCAGAAATTTAAAATAATTAGAATTATTTAAAAGAAGGGGAATATTAACGAGGGGATATTATAGAGGATCATGCCTTTCATGGAAAATAAATCATGAAATTGTATGTTCATCATTGTGAAATTTTTTTCATGTTCAAGAATATATTTAAAAATTGAGGAATACTTCATTATGAGGCAATCACTAACCTTGAAGGAACTATTATTAATGCATGTTAATGAGATATTCCCTATGGTCAGGATTATAAGGTCATGTGGACTTATACATATTATCAATTCAAATAGGACCTTTGTAATCCTATATCAAAAGAAAAACATCACGAATATCTCTGATAGGGGAATTTTCAGTTCGCAACCTCAATAATTGACAAATGTGGGTTCCAACTCAAGGCCTCCACCATAATAGTAGGCACAACATTAACAACTGGCACTAGCATTGGGATGACCATAACCATTGGTATCCTGGACATGGTAGCACCTAGTTCAACCAATGCCCAGGAAGAGAGAGAGAATAATTCTTAGTGTACAAGCAATAAAGAGAAAGAGTGCATTATAGCCAAATCAAGTGTGACCCACCGTATAACTACCATATTTTTTAAGAAACTGCAATAGGAAGTTTACTACAACACAATTGTCATTTTTAAAAGCTTTTTAGTGGTTTATAAATACCACTAGTGGTTTTGGGTTAGGATCTTAGGTCTTAAGTGCATATATATAGGCCTTATTTTGATGTGATAGAGGGAGAAAAATTCTAGTGTAGGGGAAACTCTCTCATAATTTTTCTAAAATTTGTTGGGACTTTTGAAGCTATATAAGGAGAAATTTTGAAGTGAGTTTTGCGTTGTCAATTTTTATTTCACATGTAATTATATGGTCCCATATTTATATTTTTATTTTTGCAACATAATAGTACAATTTCAAGATCTTTTCATGGAAAATTATGTGATAAAACTAGTTTGTTATGGTGCTAAAATGGGATTGTAATTAAAGTAGATTGTGTAATTAGTATGAGTGTTTACATTAAATTCTGTGAAAATTATTAAGATTGCTAAAAGTTATTGATCCTAAATATTTAGTTCATTGATGTTTTCAAAATTGCATGAAAAATCATGGAAAAACCATATGTGGAAACACATAAAGAAGCGGAAACATAAAGCAGACCATAGAGACAATGCAAAAAAAAAAATTGATAATAGAGTTCATCAAGTGTGGACTACATCTCTGAGCCCTACTTCAATAGTGGGGAAACCTCTCCATTCATCTCAATAGAATGAAAATGAGCACATGGTAGAATATGTCATTCTACCTCCAATCGTGGGAGTGACATAAAAATGTGATACTCAAATCTAGAAACAGACCATGCCCATGAAATTCTCTCGAAATTCTGAGTAACCTGAGTATAATATTTACTGTATTTTATCACCCGCAACTCTAAACCCTTAGGGAATATTTTAGATTCTACAATATATTCTCCTACTGGAATTTTCTTGGGATATTCTAGGGAAATTCTCTTTGGAATATTTTGTTGCATAATTTGTGCCCATGATGAAGTCCCTCCCTCTTGGTCTAGGTTCTACGCTACTAAGTTTTGACCCTAAGGCATGGAGTTTAGCTTGTCCTCCTCCCACTCTACAACATTAGCATGATATTAAATACATTTAGGTCAAAAAACAAAAAAATAGGTCAGCTCATTCGAACGATGGTTATATTAGCTATATTAAGTCAAAGGTTTGGCATGAGGTTGATGGTTCAAGCCCCAAAATCATATGTCAGTATTATTCTATATATGTTAATATTTTTTTTGGAATTATCTGGTCTACTAACTTGTGCACCATTTATAACCATTCATTAGAATGAATTGACAATTTTATCTACTCACTCCATCCATTTGACTAGACTTCCAACCATAACTGCCTAGGTGGTGAGTTGGGGGCCAATTTGGTTTCCCACTAGGTGTGACGTGGCACCATTTAATTAGGCCACATGGCCACATATCATTGGGAAACTTGAATGATCATGCCATATCTCTGTGAAGTGTCTTCCATGTCAGTGGTGGGTCCCTCTAATGTTATATGTACCGAATGGCTAGGTTTCCACGTGGTACCCTATGGGTGTGCCATGTGGCACCTTAAGGTCCATATGGAAAAAAATTAGTTTATTTTCAAAAACATTAGATGGGCATAAATTTCACATATTGTGTGAGATTGAGGTGTCATCCACATTATTGGAAAGACCTGTCCAAGCTCTACGATTTGATTATGGTTTCATTAAGATATGAGGATTTTGATTTTTTGGCCTCTTGGGATCCTCCTAGATCATTCCTCCCCACTAAGAAGATTTTGGGCCCCCAAAAGCCTCATTAATCAATATGAAGGTGAGGGAATTGTTTCCTCACTTTCTCCTTTTCAATCCATCATGCCTTATTAGGATGCATTCCCTTAAAACTCATTGGAAGATACTCCATGTCTCCCCATATTGAAGTCTTCATTCTCCTATTTAGAATGATTTTTGTAGGTAACTTATCCAATTATTATGGTGCAAAATCATCCACATATGGAACTTGAACACTCTCCTCATGATCCATGATCACATGTACTTCATAGAGTTTTAAGCTTTCAACATTAACCACAGAATACATTTGGATATATTTTGGGAGATCAAGGAGATAATAATTGTTCCCAATCTCCTCCACTCTGGTGAAAGGACCATATTAAATTGGTCTCAATTTATTTCCTTCTCCCTTCATCCTATCATTGCTAATATGGAGCCATACCTTGTCTCCAACCTGGAACTCATGATAAACTTGGTGTTGGCCATGGAAGATTTTTATTGAGTCTGACTCCTTTCCAAGTGTTCTTGCACTGCTTGATGAGAACATGTGTTCCTCATCTTTCTCACTTCGTTCTCTAGAATCCTCATCCTTCCCAAAGACAAAATATAAGGGATATTTTAGTAGGTATCAAAAGCATGTCTCAGATGATGAGGTTCAAGTAGATGAGTGCAAGACCCTCTTTTATACACGTTGCACATAATGTATGTGATCATCCCACAACTCAGGATGTTTGTTGCAATAACCTCAGAGCAAGTGTACCATTGTTCTATTGACAACCTATGGTTTTTTTGTCAGTCTGTGGATGAAATTTTGTATTCCTTTTTAGCTTGGTGTCTGTCATCTTCCACAGTCTTCTCCAAAAATCTCCAATGAATCGATAGTGTCAATTCGAAACAATGGATATGGGTATCCAAAAATGGACCCATACATGATAAAAGAAGGGTTGAGAAGTCTGATTAGAGGTAATCGACTTCTTACATGGAATCAATATACACATCTTACTAAACCTATTCACCTCTACATAGAAATAGTCATGACCCTTTCTAGACATAGGAAACCCTCCTACAAAATCAATGGAGATGTTTCCCAAGGATTAGAAGGGACAATGAGTGCATTGGGTAAAACACTGAGAGGGGGGGGGGGGATAAATCAATATTTTAATCCACTTTAAACTTTTCATTTATTCTTCTTATTTTTATATGCTACTGTCATTCATGCAATCAATGTAGTATGCAACTTCACTAAAGGAAAACAAGTTGTATCTAATTAACTGAATTTTCATATATTTCATAAGTTATTTATTTTGAGAAAGAACTTAAAAAGTTGCTTGATGGTCATATCATAGTCCCTCTGAGGTATTTTGACTCGGTAGCTCACTTAGTTCCTGTCAGAAAGAAAAATGGTTAGATTAGGCTATGTTTAGACTTCTTAAATCTGAACAAATCATATTTAAAGGATAACTACCCATTTCCCAAGATGGATCATCTACTTCATAAAGTATCATGTGCAAATAGGATTTTTATGCTAGATGGATGTTCCGGTTACAACCAGATTATGGTGAGTCAAGATGACGAAGACAAAAATGCTTTTACTACTCCCTGGGGTACATTCAAGTAAGCAATAGCCTCTCCAATATCATGGGAAAAGAAGCATTAGAAAATACCAAATTTAGATAGTAATGGAGTAAGCCAAATTTCAGTTAAAGACTAATGGAGTAAGCCACATCTTTATGGAAAATATTAATCATACATGACACTACATTTAAGGATTCTCAACCAAATGCCTCAACATTTGTCTTCTTGTATGTCTAATCCTTATTTTGTTCAAGTGAGGAACTATTTTGTTTCAGGAATGATAAATAAATTTCTATAATGAGGTTTAATTGGGGTATAGGTAATAAACAAAATATTCTTTAAATCTTTATTGTTAAGATACTTATTTTGAATCAAAAAAATTATGATTGATCTTGATAGGTAAGGTTCTATACATGTTTGTCTCATTTTATTTTAGATACAAGAAAAGTATTATACATATATATCACAATCTAAGGAAATTACCATAATAAAAGAAATATGTTACTCATATATTATCATAGAAATGTAGTTACAGGCATTGTGTCTCACTGTTAAACATCTCAACCTTTATATCATCTTCCTATCACACTACTTGAGGCATACATCTATCTAAAAAATTCTACATTTAGATTCTATCTCTATCAAACTTACTATGAGTCTATCTCTTTGATTGTTATAGCCAACACTGGCTCTCACTTAAAGTAACTGAATTCTATCATTGGCATCCACTTATCTGCACCCAAGGTTCATTATGCTTCTTTGAAACGTTGCATACTTGATTTGAAACTATTCATTTTGACGGTTCATGTTATAAATTTATATCCACATCAACATCAATCCAAATTCCATGTTCAAGTGGCTTTACATAATTCCCTTTGTATGTGATCCATTACTCACCTTTTCTCCTTGAAAACAACAAATATATGTACAATATCCCATCTTGATTCAAGCTATATGATAATATTCTCTAGTATGTAATAATTCTTTGACTTGTTAGCCCCTTGTCCACATGTGGTTTTTCCTCTCCAAGTTGATGTTGGTAGTGCATTATCACAATTTTTTAACATGTCCACTACTAGCCGTGTTCAATCTATCCTTTAACATAACTTCTTTCCTTTCTCCATTTAGCATTATGTTTCCTTCTTGATACCATCATGGCTTGTCTAATCTCATAATGATTTCTCATCATTTGATGTCACTTTGTAAAATTGGGTTTTCCCTCCAATTACATATCAACATTCCCTTTCCCATAAGGCATACATTTATGTAGCTTTACCTAGTTGCCTTGAATCACTTTGTTGATGGTCTCTTTTCCCCACTATAATTCCCTCTTATCAAAATCCTTCTTCCACTGGGAGCCCATGGACCCAATGTTCTCTTCCTGAACTCATCTCCAAATAATCTAGACTCGTCTTTTTTCCTTTTCTTTATAATGTTTACAATCTTTGTGCTTGTGCAATTAATACACTCTAAACTTTTGTGTTCTTTTCTTCTATTGTTGGTTTGCATCATATCTCTCCTTTGTAAATGAGTAAATGAGACTCTCGTATTCTTTATCTCAATCTATTGGTGCTCCTTCCTTGTTCATGTTTCCTCATGTCGTGAAGTCATAAAACAAGACGAGAAAATATTGTATAACTTGTCAATCTCTCTTAAGTTTGATCATTTCTAAGGGAAATTGTCATTTTGATTGGATTGCTACTACATTTCCATGGGATTTCTAAATTGGGGTTGTGTTGCAAATTCCTTGGTAAGTCTTATAAGCTATTCATTTGATATTCACATTGTATCACCCTCATTGAGTTGAGGGGTAAAGATTTGTAGTTGTGTTTGTACCGTGTTACATCCACTTTTAGCTTAAGGACGCTAATGAGCCCCAAATTTGGTAACATTTTGGGCTCATTTGGCCTAACTACCCTTGCTCAACCCTTCATTTTTCATAACTTATGCATCAGTTTTTAGTATGTTTATGTCATTTGTACGAATAAGGGTAGTCACTATTCCTAGGTGGCTAACACGTGCTCATTTCAGGTTTTTTGACACATGTTGGAGCAAAACCGAGCAGATAAGGGCTAGGAGACAGCCAAGATGGGGTTGAGGATTCGTAGGAGGGTTGTCCACGACATTAAATGGCCTTCCTCGGGATCTTCACCCCCAACTCCGAGCTCCAACAGCCACCACAACCGGATCTAGAAGGCAGCCAAACGGATTTTGAGGAAGCAGTTGTTCACTCCCAGTTTGGTCAGCCAAGTCCCACAGATTTAGGAGGCCAGATTGGGGCCTCGTGATGTATAAATGATAAGGCTTTATCCTTCGAAAAGGACTTTTGAAACACTATTGCACATTCTTCACTACGAGCTGCTAGCTTTGTTGTTGCTCCTTTGTAGCCATCATTGGCATACTTTTTGACTTATGATTATTATTTTTTAATGGGAAGCAGTCAGATTTGATCTCAGTTCTGAGTTTTTAAAGGAGCCATAGCTCTCGAGGTTGGGCCCAACCTGATAGCCTAAGGCCTCCTTCTTTTGTATTGATATCTTTCCTTTCAGCATTATGGTTTTCTTTACATGCATTTGAAACGCAGTTTGTTGAGTTAGATTTCGTGGTATGGTTAAGTAGGTTATTGTTAGAAGATAGAGTTGCTCCAGATGTTTAGAATAGATTAAAGAGATTAGAATTGATAAAAGCTCCAAAAAAGGGTTACCTGCACTCTCATTTTCACCTCTTTCTAGGGGCTGGAATTGCAAACAGTGCTACACACCAAAAACATTGGTTTACGCACTCATGCAATCTTTGGTGCAATATTTTCATTTGTAGAAGTTATCCATGCGCTCAGACCTCTTGGAATGTTTCTTTGCTTCAGTACATGATTCTCTGTAGAAATAACGTTGTTGTTCATTGGTTTCATTAAACAGTTAGGATAGGTTAGTAATATTTTGATTATGTGCAAGACGTTGATGATTTGGTTCAGTTTATATTGTGCAATGCATCTCCATCATTCCCTTGTTCTTCTAAGCTTCATCCAGGCCAACTACTCATCTCCAAATTAGACCCCTCGTCTCACAACTACTCTACTGCCCATGTTATCCTACCTTTTCGGCCTTCCATTCCCTCTACCCTCCTTCAGACAAACTAGCTTTACACACCCCCTCATCATCTCATCTCTCTGTCACTAAGTCATTACAAACCCCTCTCCTACCTCCCTACCCATCCATGCAACCTCTTCTACTCACCCATCATCCAAAATCCAATCGTAGAACATCCTGTAGGAATTACTGAACATCCTGTAGAAATTCTGAAACATCCTGTAGAACCCTTGCAAAATTCCTGTAGAAGCTCATAAACTCAGTTTTTGGTAGCCAAACTTTGTGAAACTCTCTGGAAGGGTGTTAGGGACTGTTGGGTCCCTATAATACTAGTGATTACCCCATTACTATTGTAGTTATACCCCCTATTTATATTGTTGTGCCCCTATTACCCCCATATTGTTATTTCTGTGCCCCATAGAATCCCTCTATTGTTATTTTTGTGGCTTTATATTATTATTGTTAGGTCAGCTGGATTATATTGTGACTCCTTAGACTCCTATATATAGAAAGGAGGTTTTGTCATTTGTATCATCCAAGAATTGTTCATTTATGTAATGTAAAGGAGGTTTCCCCCTCGAAGAGGCTGAATTCTAAGGCGTTGATCTCTCTTTTCTATCTTTTCTTGAGCTGGTTTCATAACATTTGGTATCAGAGCTTTGGATTCTAGGGTTTCGCTGCTCCAAATAGGTCATCGTGACATTTTCGCTATAACTTTTGTTCTGTGACGTTTCAGAAGTCGCAAAAAAAACCCATTTGAGAAGAATTGGCGCTGAACTTTGGGTCCAAATTTCAGAGCCTTTTGCGCGATATGTTCGGAGATATGATCTGAGGAATTTGGCCTTTTTGCAGACTCCTGAATTACATTCAAAACAGGTGACCTAGGGAAAATCGTCATAACTCTCTCTCTGAGGATCGGATTGAAATTTCGTAAAAAGGTACAGAAAGAGGACGGACTGTAGTTTCTTGTGGGTGAGTTTCAGATTCAAAGGTTGAAACAGTGACTCGTGGCACATCGTACAAGTTCGCTCTACTGAACCAGTCTAAAAGCAAGTCACTGTGGGAGATTTCACATAACTCTTCCTTGGAGAATCCAATTTGGCTCAGACTTGTGGCATTGGAAAGAGGACGCAGAAGGCTACTACAGATAGAAATTTCAGAACTAGATGATCCGAAATTACAGAGATACATCAGATTCAATATCAGGCTTCTATAAAGTGAAAAAAGGTGTGTAGTTTTTTTTTAAATTTTTGTGTAAGCTTGGTTTAACGGAATTCAAAGGGCATAGTAAAGCATTATTATCGGTAACTGATGCCCCGAGGAAAGAAAATGCAAACACCTAGTAAGGAACCTGAAAGCTCTAGCATGACTCATGAAGAAGAGGAAGAAATGCTACATGATATATCAAAATTACAAGAACAAGTGCAACAAATGTCACCCTCACAAAAGCTAACAAAAGCTAAGATAAGTGGCGTGGAATCTAAGATAAATGGCGTGGAATCTAAGGTAAATGGCGTGGAATCTAAGATAAAGGGCATGGAAGCTAAGATGGATGGCATGGAAGCTAAGATGGAAGCTAAGATGGATGGCATGGATGCTAAAATTGATGGCATGGATGATAAGATGGATGAATTGAAAAAGTTGCTACAAGAAAGGGTCACTAATGGTGAAAAGGTAGTAAAGGAAACTCATGATGAGAACAAAAGAAATGTTAATCATGATTCCATAGACTCTAATGTTGGATCGAAGACTCACCATGTTCCAAAAATCGATATGAGGAAGTTTGATGGCAAGGATCCCGCCACATGGATATTACAGATGGAGCAATTCTTCGATCTCAATAATGTGCAAAACACACAAAAGGTACGTATGGCAACTTTATATTTGGAACCAAATCAGTTTGTATGGTATCAATGGCTTTGTTCTCGTAAACAATTTATCACTTGGGCAATTTTTACGGAAGAATTGATAGCACATTATGAGGATACAAAAAGCAACACTTTTTTTAGCCAATTGATAAGTCTCAAACAAAAGGGTTCAATAATGGAGCACATTGAGGAGTTCCAAAAATTGAACATAAGGGTAAAAAATATTCCAGAGGAGCATAGGATTGATGTGTTCATAGGGTCTTTAAAGGATAATATCCAACATGATGTGCGCCTTTGGGAACCTGATTCATTAGAGAAGGCATTCAGGTTAGCAAGAAAAATGGAAAGCAAAATTATGGCAACTAGGAAGCATACCACTCACAACTATAAAGACGGAAGTGTTGTTGCCCATAGTCTTCCACAACCTACAAGGTTGACACCACAACAATTGGAAGAAAAAAGAGCAAAAGGGCTTTGTTACAATTGTGATAGCAAATACACAAAAGGTCATAAGTGTGCTGAGAAGAAATTATTCTACATAGATTGTGAAGAGGAAGAAGAAAAGGAGCAAGAAAGGTCAAAAGAAGAGGATATATTCCAGGAACAAAGCCTAGATGAAGAACAAATAAATCCGACCATATCTTGTAATGCATTGGCAGGAATTACCACTCCTCAAACCATCAAGATAGAAGGACAAATCAAGAAGAAAAAGGTAATAGTGTTGATTGATTCAGGAAGCACCCACAATTTTATTCATTGTAGGGTAGCAAAAGAATTGAATTGCTTCCTATATCCAGCACCAGAGTGTCAAGTGATGATTGCAAATGGAGGAACAATAAATTGTTCTGGAAAGTGCCATAATATCAAGCTATCCATGGGAGAATATGTATTGACTAGCCCAATGCTTTCCATTCCAATGGGAGGTGCTGATGTTGTACTAGGAGTCCAATGGCTACAATCCTTGGGTACAATAGCTTTTAATTTTCAAGAACTTTTCATGAAATTTTCTGTGGAAGGAAAGGAAGTTGAATTAAGGGGTATTGCAGGGAAACCAGGAAAGATAATCAGCTCTAATGGCATGACAAAGCTTCTAAAAAAGGAGCAAAGAGGTGTAATTGCACAATTATGTTCGCTAGATGTTTCCACATTGGAATCATCTATTTCTCCAGATCTCCAAAAAGTCCTGGACAATCATTCCAAGGTATTTGAGACTCCCAAAGGTCTCCCACCTATGCGTGATCATGATCATGCTATTCATCTGATTCCAGGAAGTGTTCCTCCAAACATCAGGCCGTACAGATATCCATATGTCCAAAAAAGTGAAATTGAACGTATGGTTGCAGAAATGCTAGAGGCTGGTATAATTCAACCGAGTCAAAGTTCTTTCTCAGCTCCAGTAGTATTGGTGCACAAGAAGGATGGATCATGGCGCATGTGTCCAGATTATAGGGAGCTCAACAAGCTCACTATTAAAGATAAGTTCCCCATTCCTGTTATTGATGAATTACTGGATGAATTGCATGGATCAATTTACTTCACCAAGTTGGATCTTCGTTCAGGATATCATCAAATCAGAATGAAGATTGAAGACATTCCGAAAACAGCATTTAGAACTCATGAGGGTCATTATGAATTTTTGGTCATGCCTTTTGGCCTTACCAATGCACCTTCAACATTTCAAGGTTTGATGAATTCAATTTTCAAACCATTCCTTAGAAAATTTGTGTTAGTATTTTTTGATGATATACTAATCTACAGCAAGTCTTGGAAGGATCATGTTGAACATGTTGACAGGGTGCTACAACTATTGGAGGAGAAACAATTATATGCAAAAAGATCCAAATGTTTCTTTGGAGTCCAGGAGGTGGAATATTTGGGTCATATTGTATCTCATGAAGGAGTTAAGGTAGACCCTAGCAAAATTAAAGCCATTAAGGAATGGAAAATCCCCACATCCATAAAGCATCTGCGAGGATTTCTTGGGTTGACAGGGTATTATCGCAAGTTTGTTAAGAATTATGGGAGAATAGCAGCACCTCTAACAACATTATTGAAGAAAGATTCATTTTCATGGACTTCGGAAGCAACAAAGGCCTTTGAACATCTTAAAGAGGCAATGTGCCAAGCACCGGTCTTAGCTACACCGGACTTCACAAAAACCTTTATTGTGGAATGTGATGCTTCAGGAAATGGAATTGGTGCTGTTCTAATGCAAGATGAAAGACCCATTGCTTTTGAAAGTCGTCCAATCAAGGGAAAGTTTTTAAGCAAAGCTATTTATGAGAAGGAAATGTTGGCAATACTCCATGCACTTAAGAAATGGCGACCCTACCTAATGGGAAGACACTTCAAGGTAAAAACGGATCATGATAGCCTTAAATACTTTTTAGAACAAAGATTATCCTCTGAAGAGCAACAAAAGTGGGTCACAAAGATGTTGGGTTATGACTTTGAAATCATCTACAAAAAAGGGAAGCAAAATGTGGTGGCAGATGCACTCTCAAGAAAGGATGAGGATGTGGAAGCATTGTTGTGTGCCATTTCTATTATCCAACCAGATTGGATAAACGAAGCAAGGGAGGAATGGAAGAATGACGAAGAAGTGTGGGCACTTATTCGAAAGCTACAACAAGATTCCAGTACTTCTGATACATTTAGCTGGCAAAATGATTCGTTATGGTACAAAGATCGCTTATACCTCTGTAAGAATTCCCAGCTAAAACAAAAGATTCTTATGGAATTGCACACTTCTCCCTTAGGAGGGCACTCAGGATTTTTAAAAACTTACCACAGGGTTAAGAAGGAATTTTTTTGGGATGGCCTTAAATCAGATATTCAAAAGTTTGTGGCGGAATGTTTGGTTTGCCAACAAAATAAAGTTGAAACAATTAAGACACCAGGTCTATTACAACCTTTATCCATTCCAAGCCAACGTTGGGAGGAGGTTTCAATGGATTTTATCACAGGTTTACCCAAGTCTGAGGGAAAGAGTGTCATCATGGTGGTAGTTGACAGACTTACCAAGTATGCACACTTTTGTGCATTATCACATCCATTTAAAGCCAGTACAGTTTCTACTGCATTTATGGAAACAGTTCAAAAGCTACATGGAAACCCAAAGATTATTGTAAGTGACAGAGATCCCATTTTCACTGGAAATTTTTGGACAAAATTATTTTCTTGTCTTGGTACTCAGTTAGCTCATAGCTCATCTTATCATCCTCAATCTGATGGGCAAACTGAGATAGTAAACAAATGTTTGGAAGGATATCTTCGTTGCTTTGTATCTGATAAACAGACACAATGGGTCAAATGGTTGCCTCTGGCTGAATGGTGGTATAACACTTCCTTCCATACAGCAACAAAAATGACCCCATTTATGGCACTTTATGGGTATCAACCACCATCCATCACATCATATTTAAGAGAAAATTCTAAGGTTCAGGCAGTGGAACATCACATCGAACATCAACAACAAGTCCTCCAACTCTTAAAGGATAACCTCGTGTTGGCACAAAATAGAATGAAACAACAGGCAGATCAACATCGCAGTGAAAGAAGTTTTGATGTAGGTGATTGGGTATTCCTACGGCTACAACCATATAAGCAAATGTCCCTAAAGCAAGCTAAGAAGGATAATAAATTATCACCAAAGTATTATGGTCCGTACAAGGTGTTGCAAAAGATTGGTACTATGGCATACAAATTGGAGCTTCCTGCAGCTTCTCGATTGCACCCAGTTTTCCATGTTTCATGTTTAAAGAAGGTTATAGGTGACAAGCTCCCAATTCAAACAATATTGCCAGAACTTGACGAGGAAGGAAAAATTATATTGGAACCGGAAGCAGTCACAGAAACAAGAACTCGACAGCTACGAAATCGATCAATTTCAGAGTATCTTATCAAGTGGAAGAACTTATCCGCTGAAGATTCCACATGGGAGGATGAGAATTTTATGCAGAAGTATCCAGAACTACTCAAGCGTTGAGGACAACACTTTTTTGAAGGAGAGGGGCATGTTGGGTCCCTATAATACTAGTGATTACCCCATTACTATTGTAGTTATACCCCTTATTTATATTGTTGTGCCCCTATTACCCCCATATTGTTATTTCTGTGCCCCATAGAATCCCTCTATTGTTATTTTTGTGGCTTTATATTATTATTGTTAGGTCGGCTAGATTATATTGTGACTCCTTAGACTCCTATATATAGAAAGGAGGTTTTGTCATTTGTATCATCCAAGAATTGTTCATTTATGTAATGTAAAGGAGGTTGCCCCCTCGAAGAGGCTGAATTCTAAGGCGTTGATCTCTCTTTTCTATCTTTTCTTGAGCTAGTTTCATAACAGGGACCCCTTAGACCCTCTCTGAACCTTCCCAACCTTTTCCAAGCCCTTCTCCTCCTTGATCCACCTCTGCACAGTAAAAAGCTAGTTAAAAGCACATCCATGATAATTCTAATAACTAAAACAAAAATACAAAAAAAATGTTTTCTTCAGATAGAGGTAGTCTAGGCACATGCATTTTACCTTCATAGAAGTAATGGCATCTCTTTCAGTAGTTTGCATTTCCATCTTTGCATCAGTAAGACTAGCTGGTAGAATTAGGGTTTGCTAGGGTTTGCGTTTCTTGTTGGCTATTAGTTCCTTTCTTCAAGTAGATTAGCTTCCTTAGAGTTAGCTTTCTTCCATCAGTTAAAAAGCTTCTTCTAAGAGCTCATAGAAGTTGGCTTCAGCCCCTAGCTGACTTGTGCCAGCTCACCAAGTGACAGCTGCGGCAAGAGCTAGTACTTGTGCATACAGCATCGTCGCTTCCAAGTTTGTTACGAACTACCGGGGTGATAAAATTAAAGAAGGAAGCTCCAGGAGTTGTAGCATTATTGCTACAATACTAGGGCCCACCATCTTTTTGGCGCCGTTGCCGGGGAAGCGTCAGAGTATTAGTGATTGTTGCTTTTCTTCTATTCTCCTACTCTCGCCTTCTGCTAAGTAGTTTATTTCATTTCCATTCTGCAAAAGTAGCATAGACATTTCCTGCTTTCATAGATTAACATTTCAATTCCGCAATTTCATTTTTGCAAGCGTAGATTAGCATTTCAATTCCGCAAGCGTAGCTTAGCATTTCATTCCTGCAATTTCATTTGAGCAAAATAGATTAGTTCTTTTATGCTTTCATTTCAATTCCGCATTTCCATCTCAGCAAGATAGTTAGTTGCAGTTCAATTTGTTTTAGTTTTGCAGGTACCAGAAAAAACAAAAGCAATCAAAAGTCTTTCCATTTCATGCCTCATAGAAATCGAGATAAAACAGGCAAATTCCTACCCAACACCCCCACCACTTCACTGAGTCACCCTTCTCTCTTCTTTGGTGACAGTGATCCAGAAGAACCTATAGGCGAACCTCCTGAGATATACGAAGATCCTATAGCAAAAGAAGAGTTACAGAACACTCCATCTGAAGCTATGGCTGACAATAGGGGAGAAGATGAGAGAATTGAAGGTTCCTTCCCCATCCGAGAGACTAATGGAGACATGAAAATGAAGAACATCAGCCCCTCCGCTTTACCTCACTTCCATGGACTGACTACTGAAGACCCTGATACCTTCCTGTTTGAGTTTTCCATCCTTTGTCGAACCTATGACTATACCGAAGATGAGCAAAAACTGAAACTCTTCCCCTCTACCCTTAAGGATGCAGCATTACGCTGGTTCATGGGCTTACCTGGGAACAGTATCACCACTTGGGCCCAGATGCAGCAAGCTTTCAATACCAAATACCAGGACTACTGTAGGTCCAAGGAAGCCGAGGGAGAAATCTTTCGAATGACCATGGGGAATGATGAGTCCTTAGAAGATTACGAGGAAAGGTTCCAACTTAGCTATAAACGGGTCAGGTGCACACTTGACCCTGAATCCCTCAAGTTGGTCCTGCTCGGAGGAGTCCTTGAAGACCTCTTAGATACCCTTCACATGCTAGCTGGAGGAGATATTTACCAACTACCTTATGAGGACATAAAGACTGTGTTTAGAAACCAATCTAGGGCAGCCCGGAAAAGAGGTAGAGGAAATCTCCTCTCAGTTGGTATTCCTTTCTCCAAACATGAGTTTGCAAATCAATTAGAGGACCTCAAGAGTGAGGTGAGACAGACCATCGCCATGCAACTTGATACATTCCGAATCCAGCAGAAGAAAGAGGAAGCTGAGAGGGCTTTGGCTATCTTCTGCCCTAGGTGTACAAGGAAACACCCTAAGAACGAGTGCCCATTACATTCGGTTGAGGTATGTTTTGTTTGTGAGGAGGACCACCCCACAAACCAATGTCCAACCTTACCTGGGCTTAAAGCCATGTATCAAGGGACAGAAGTGACCACTGAACCTCTCTATTTCCTCAACCAAAGGAGGCCACATGGACCTAGACCTTACCAACAGGGGATGCAAGGGACACCTCAAGCTTATTATAGCCCCAACCAATCTGCTCCTATGCCTTCCTGGGGTCCCCCTGCTCATCCTTCCTGGTCTGTGCCTCCTCCATGGTCTTACCCACCTCAGTACCATACTCAGCCCACTACTCATTCATTTCACTCACATGCCCAACCACAACCTCAGTGGAATGCACCTCAACCGAGGTGGAGGCCCCAGTACAATACTCCTCCCGCCATTTTGCCTCCACCACTAGCTCAACCACAACCATTACCTCCTGCTCCTCTAAGGCAGCCCCAAATGCCTGCTCAACCGAACCCGAACCCCAACAACCGATAGGCCCAGCAGGTATATATTGGGGAAACATCATGCCCTACCTATGCTGTGGAGATCCAGGAGATCAACCTGCGATCTGGAAAGACTCCTCCGGATCGCCAACCTCCTCCCCCAGAGGATGAGGAAGATAAAAAGGAAAGTGAACCAAAAGCCATTCCACCCTTTCCTGAGAGACTAACGGCCACCACAACCCAACCCAGAGGAGGATGAGCTTCTGGGAGAACTCAAACAGTTGTGTGTGAGAAATACCACTTCTCCAAGCCATCAAAGATGTACCGATATACAACAAACTGGTTAAGGAAAAGTGTTTCAGACACCCAGGCAGGCGAAAAAGAGACGCTTCAACCATCAATGTCATAGGACAACTATCTGATCTTATGTCGGGGCAAGTCATCTGCCCAAAGTATTTGGATCCTGGGAGTCCTGTAGTTGATGTCCACATCAATGGCACCATCATACCACACACATTGATTGATCTGGGGGCTGCCATTAATGTGATGAGCAGGGATACCATGCTGAAACTCAACCTTCAGGGTTCCTTGAGAAAGACCTCGACAGTTCTGCAACTAGCAGATCGCTCCATAGTGACTCCCGAAGGGATTGTAGAGGATGTCTTGGTCTCTGTTGACTCTTGGGAGTACCCTGCAGACTTCTTGGTTCTGCAACCAAAGGCAAAGCTTACTAGATACCCCCTTATTTTGGGAAGGCCTTGGTTAGCCACTGCAGATGCTTACATAAGCTGCGGTGCAGGAAACATGACCATCAAAAATGGTCCTATGTCCAAGCAGCTAGTCCTGTACCCTCTTGCCCAACTCTTATTAGAGCATGACTTACCACTTTGGTTGGAGGAAGGAGAAGAGGATGAGGTGTACTTAGCACCTTTGCACACCCTAGACACCACTAGGGGAGGCCCCCCGACCGAGGATGATTTGATTGAGACCTTGATCCAGAATCCACCTCCCAGTGCATTATCCTTAGAGGAATTGGTGGAGGATGCCCAAGCCAGCACCTTAGTGGACCTTTGTGTGACCAACCCTGTCGCTCCCAGAGTCAAAAATGTGGAGTTCGGCCCTGAGAGAACGTTAAAGATCAGCTCCTCCCTATCCCCTTCCCAGGAAAAGGAGCTGTGTAGTCTGTTGGCCAGTCATCTAGATGCCTTTGCTTGGAGCTATAAGGAGATGAAAGGAGTCCATCCTTCGGTCTGTACCCATCACATCTACATCAAAGAAGATTGCAAACCAGTTAGGCAACCCCAAAGGAGAATGAATCCAGCCCTCAAGGACATCGTCAAGGAGGAATTGCAAAAACTGTTGGATGCCGGATTCATTTACCCCATCTCGGATAGCGAATGGGTGTCCCCTCTGGTGTTGGTTCCCAAGAAAAACGGGAAGTGGAGAATCTGTGTGGACTACCGAGAACTGAACAAGGCCACCAAGAAAGACCATTTTCCTCTACCATTCATAGATCAAGTGTTGGATGGACTGGCAGGAAAGAAGTTTTTCTCTTTCCTAGATGGGTTTAGCGGGTATAACCAGATCCAAATCAGCCCAGAAGACCAAGATAAGACCACCTTCACTTGTCCTTGGGGTACCTTTTCTTACCGAGTTCTTCCCTTTGGACTATGCAATGCTTCTGCCACCTTCCAGAGAGCCGTCTTGAGCATCTTTTCTAAGTTGGTCCATGATTCGGTGGAAATCTATATGGATGACTTCACTCCTTATGGGTCCAACTTCCAGGAAGCATTGTCCAATCTGGGAAAAGTCCTAACCAAGTGCATTGAGTTGAACCTGTCCCTTAGTCCTGAGAAGTGTGAATTCTTGATGACTGAAGGGACCGTGCTAGGCCATACCATTTCTCGCCAAGGGTTACAGGTGGATCCTAACAAAATTTCTCTCATCAAGAAGGTTCCACCTCCTCAGAAGGTAAGAGATGTTCGAAGTTTCTTTGGTTTAGCAGGGTATTATAGGAGATTCATTAAAGACTTCAGCAAGCTAGCCTCACCATTGTTTAGCCTCTTGGCAAAAGATGTTGAGTTTAAATGGACTGACGATTGTCAGAAGGCTCTGAATGAATTGAAGGA
This sequence comes from Pinus tabuliformis, assembly GCA_031772625.1. Lineage (NCBI taxonomy): Eukaryota > Viridiplantae > Streptophyta > Pinopsida > Pinales > Pinaceae > Pinus > Pinus tabuliformis. Next base: position 872,900,921 of record CM062812.1, read on the forward strand.
CAAGTTGGTGTCTGCCCCAATCTTGAGAGGTCCAAACTGGGCCCTACCTTTCCACATCCACAGTGATGCCTCGAACAAAGCCATAGGGGCAGCCTTAGGACAAGTTGAACAAAAACTTCCATACGCCATATACTTTGTCAAAAAAAACGTATCCAAGGGAGAGCTGAATTACACTGTAACTGAGAAAGAATTCTTGGCCGTGGTCTATGCACAGAACAAGTTCCGACATTATATCACCGGCTATCAAACATTTGTACGTACTGATCATGCTGCAATTAGATATTTAATGAATAAACCAGATGTGAATGCTCGTATTATTAGATGGTTACTTTTGTTGCAGTAGTTTGATTTGACTATCATTGATAAACCAGGTAAAGAAAATGTTGTTGCTGACTTTTTGTCTAGATTGGATTTATCTGCAGGAGAGGATGGAACAGTGGATGACCAGATGCCAGATGAACATCTGTTTGCTATTTCAGTAATATGTTTGCTATTTCAGTACTCTCTCCATGGTTTGCTGATATAGCAAACTACCTTGTCTCAGCACAGTTCCCTCCGCACCTATCCTCAAGAGAGAAGAGCAGGATCGTCAGGAAGAGTGCCTCGTTCACTTGGATCGGGGGCAACATGTTTAAGCTTGGCCCCGATCAGATCTTAAGGCGTTGTGTAAGGGAGCAGGAAGTCTTTGATATCCTCCTAACCTGTCATGACGGGCCTTGTGGAGGACATTTTGCAGCCAAAAGGACTGCCTTCAAAATCCTACAGGCAGGCTACTATTGGCCCACACTTCATCAAGATGTTAGAAGGTATATCAGCCAATGTGACCGATGCCAAAGGATGGGAAACCGACTCCAAGGGATGAAATGCCTCTCCAACCTCAAGTGACTCTTGAGCCATTTGAGAAGTGGGGTATGGATTTTGTGGGTCTAATCAATCCTCCTTCGAGGCAAAGGTCTTACATCATTGTGTGAACAGACTACTTGACAAAGTGGGTAGAAACCAAGGCAATCAAAGCAGTGACAGAAGAAAAGGTGGCCGAGTTCTTAAGAGAGAACATCTTCTACAAATTTGGCTACCCAAGAGAGCTAGTCACCGATCAAGGAAGCCAGTTCACCTCCAACTTAATTGAAGACCTACTCGCTCATCACAAAATCAAGCATAGGACTTCCACCCCCTATCATCCTCAAGCAAATGGTTAGGTGGAAGTCACCAATAGAGCATTGGAAGGGATCTTGACTAAGGTGGTGAGCAGCAGTAGAAAAGATTGGGCATATCGCCTGGTTGAGGCCACGTGGGCTTACAACACCACTTGGAAGACCACAACCGGCTTCACACCTTATGAGCTGGTCTATGGGAAGAGAGCTTTGCTATCAATTGAGTTCGAGTACAACACCTTGAGGATGGTAGCTCAGCTGGAACTGGATCTTAGCCATGCCCAACAAGAAAGGTTATTGCAGCTGAATGGATTGGACGAGCACTGAATGCAGGCCCTTCTCCACTCAGAAGTGGTTCAACTTCAGAGGAAGGTGTGGCATGACCAACACCTCAATGACAAGCAATTTCAGCCGGGAGATTGGGCGTTGTTGTATGATTCCAGGCATAAGGATTTCAAGGGGAAGCTGAGAACCAAATGGCTGGGACCATATGTAGTGGAAAAATGTAATGACAATGGGTCTGTTCTTATTCGGACCATTGATGAGGAGGCCATCCCCATGCTCGTCAATGGGCATCGACTAAAGATCTACAGAAAACCTCTTTCAAGGCAAGAATTCATCAAAACTGTGGAAAAATCAGTGCTGGTCATAGAGAAGGGTTCTGCCTCTGTTTTGGGCGTACCTTGAACATCTCAAAAAGAAAAAGAAAAAGGAAAAATCAATAAATAAATAAATAAATAAAATAAAGATCCTTGGGTGAAAACCTTTCTGAGGCTCCCAAGGCAGATGGTAGGGGGTGAAAACCTCATTGAGGCGCCCCTGTTGTCTTTCTGAAAATGTTTGAAAAAAGACCCTTGGGTGAAAACCTCTCTAAGGCGCTCAAGGCAGATGGTAAGGGTGAAAACCTCATGGAGGCGCCCCTGTTGTCTTTCAAAAAAAAAAAAGAAAAAAAAAAAAAAAGAAAGAAAAAACAAACAAACAAAAAACAGGGAAAACAAGTTCAAGATTTGACAATTCATGCAGGTTGCAGGTATTCCATGCAGGAAAAGAGGCCCCTCAACTCAAGGACAAGGGTCCCTACTATGCTACCAGGTGACCTCACCAGCACTCCCTCCAGAAACACTCATCTCTTCCAAGGTCTGGGCATGATTTGATCACAGTTTAGCCTTCTACAGGAAGCTACAGGACTTTCTACAGGAAGTTCTGTATTTCTACAGGAAACTTCCTGTAGAATCTTTGGACGGCCCAGAACCGACTATGTGGGGAGATCTAACGCCCGAGGTCCGACATGGAGGCATGCAAGCTAATGTTTTCTCCATCACGCACTACTGTCGCCTCCTTCTACCACCCCTGTTGCCATGCAATGGAAATACCTGCACAGTCAAATCTGAGCGTTGAATTCTCAGAGGAAGCAATTCTCAAATGGAATAAAGGATGTAGAGGCCCCATGCGCTACTTATCAAAGCCATCCGAGGACCCTGCAACTGTGACCGTGATGCCACTGTCTCCACCGTTTCGGCATGCACCCGAGGAGGAGAAACTGCTACAGGATATCCTACAGGAATCCCGTAGCAATTCATCGAGCTAGAGCTAACACCATCAAGGCACCTGCAACACATTGAGCGGGCACATGCACCATCCGCAGCCAGGTAATAAGTTTCGTAACTAGCAACAGTCTGCAAGGAGGAACCCCCATGCCTGTGCATGAAGCAGCAGCAAGCGGATCTGTCACCCTCGTCCTTAAGCCTGGAAACAACGTCACAGCCGCACAGGTAAGTGCCTCACCGTTTTTCGTCAAATTACATGAATAATACTCTAAAATGTTTGTGAGTGTGGAAATGAATGGGTTGAGCCAGTCAGGTAGCCATTCAACTGGCCACCACGACCAGTCCGATGGTCTCGTTAGATTTGGAAAGTGTTGGTCGTGGCAAGCAAAACAGGTAATGGACACGTGAGAAGCGTCCAGTCGGGGAGAAGCGGTGATCTAACGGAAATGGCGGCGGCAGATCTGCAGGGAATTATGCAGCGGTCAGGCAGATTTGCAGTGAAATGAATAGGTGACGTCGTCCAACGGTCCGGCAGGGACAGCTCACCCCCGCGCCACGAGTTCGGCCGGGATTCAAATCCACCGGCTAGATCGTCACCCCACTCATTGATCATCAGCCGTTTTACAATCGAGTAAGCGTCTGAATTTCTCTGAAGATCGTTACTCCAAGTCCTCGGCTTGTTCAAACATCTGGTGGTTGCACAGAAGGCGCAGAACCACTGACGTGCTCTCCGGAACCTGTGCGCGACTTCTAAAGGAAGCTGCGCTACAGGAAGCTTGCCGCTACGGAGAAAAACAATCTATTCACGTCAAAGGTGGCAAATTTGAAAAGGTAAGCCTGAACCTATTCCTCCCATGCAATTGGTTTGAAGGGTGGCGAAGTCGATGTCCTAAAAAAAAAAAGTAAAACTACAGTCTGAGCATAAAATTGCAAGCGTCGTCTTCCTTTTGCATGAGAATTGTCGTCGTAGTATATGCGGGGTTTTCTACAGGATTTGGTTCGTAATTGAGCCCCTGTCAAGGCTCACCTGTAGATAGCCGAGAATTCATGAACTGTGTGCTTGGCAGAGGTGTAATTCTACGCTCTATCTCAAGAAATCTGAAAGGCCCATCTTTTGATATGCACCAGCCACCTCCGGCTAACACAGCAAAGCCTTCACCATGCTGGGTGGATTCATTAGGAAGGAACCGACAGACTCAAAGAAGCTACGGGAAAACCCTGAGGTGGTAGAACTGTTTTCTCGTGCACGATGGATGTCGTTCTGCGACAAGCTTCAAGGTTATGATGATGAGGTGGCAGAGGAATTCCTACGAGCTTTGAAGCCAAAATCAAAAACGCTGGCCATTTTTAATTTCAGGGGTTTGAATCTCAGACTCACCCCACAGTTCATCAGCAGAGTCACTGATCTCCCAATGGGGGTACCGTGGGATAAGGAGGAGATAAAACTAGGCGAGAAGGCTAAAAAGGAGTTCTTTCTACCGGAGGAGAAATTCTCAGAGGATAAGAACGGGGTTCGCAGAGTTAGCCTACAGCCACTCTGGAGTCAGGTCAGCCTCCAAATTATGAAATATATCACGTGCAAAGGATGATTCAGCATCGTATATGGGTAACATTTCCGGCTGCTCACAGAAATGCGGCACCAAATGGACCTACCTGCCGAAAACTAGCTAAGTATTCCTTACTTCCTCCTGCAGTCCATGACTGAATGTGCCACCAAATTACAGGAGGGCACGCCAGACCAGGTAGCCCATCATGGGCTCATTAAGCTCCTCGTGGAGGATGCACTCCACACATACACTGTCCCTCTCTCGTGGGAAGCCTTCAGGAATTTGACTAAGGATGGCGACATCAAAATGTTGACCGAGGAGCTCACTTCCTCCAGCACCGAGGAGAAGGAGCCAATACACACAGAGAAGAAAGGGAAAGGCCAAGAAACCGCGGCCAAAGCACCGAAGAAAGAACAAAAAGGGAAACAAGAGAAACACCAGGTTGCTGAAAAGGAGGATGACAAATCCACATTAACACCCAGGGAGAAAAGGTTACAGAGTAGGGTGGAAAGGACTGAACAAGTCCACGTCAGTAAAGGCACCTCGAAAGCAGCCTCAGCCAAGTCAAAAGGCAAAGCACCCTCAATCAAATAGGCTAAAACAGTGCCACCTGTTTCTACAGAAAAACCAAAAACGGCTTCTACAGGAAGCCAGAAATCAGCCGCTACAGGGCCTTCTACAGCAACCCCTGAGAAAGGAAAACCAAAGGAGAAGACAACTGAAATTCTTGCAAGGGAGGCAGTAGCCGTGCTGGCCACCCTTAGTACCCCTCCCAAGCCGAGGGAAAAACGAAAGAGGGAGATCCCTCTGTATTTCAAAGCCAGGAGAAGTGTGAGAATCAAAATAGGTAGGCCCCAACCTCCATCCAGCAGCCCAATTACTATAGAAGACACCCCTACCTCGCCAAGGGAGAGGTCCCCCTCAAAAATATCAGTCACTTATGAGCAGGGGAGCCTGAAGACAACTGCTTGGAATGAGAGAATGGACAGGTTGGCTTCAAAAACCCAGCTACAGGATGCTGAGGCCGTTCTACAGGAAACATTGGCCCGGCTCAAGGAGACAAAGAGGATGGAGGGAGAGGCACCCACATCACCACTTAGGGAAGACAAAGTAGAGCCACCGAGGGAAGAAGAGAAAGAGCATATTCCGGAACCTAGTCCCCAGCCAAGCTTGAGCTCGTATTATAACTTTTTGGAGGCTGGGAAAATTATTCCACAGAAATTCACAGTGCCACTTTTCTTTGCGTTGGAGGAAGAAAGAGTGAGAACCCACACGTGGATGAAGATAGCTAAATCAAAAGGAGTGGCAGATATAGGCCCCTTGGAGGAAAAACTCAAGGAGGCACGAAGAGAGTTAGCTATGGCCAAACACGTGGCAAACTGCCAGCGGGTATTCCTACAGGAAGAGAATGAGAAACTTAAACTGCAGCTACAGGAACTGAAGAAAGAAAAGGGCACATCATCAGGGGACACTACAACAGAACATCAAGGCAAAGAAGGACTACAAGTTGGTCTTGGGGAGCCAACCTCGCATCTACAGGAAAGGGAACTGCAAGCACAAATCGAGATACAAGCTCTCAAACAACAGTTGCAGCAAAAAGAGGCACAACTGGCTTGCATGGCCAGTTGGGCCATGGATGCTCTACAATGTAGACAACCGGCCAAATCTTATGGCCTATACTTACGGGACCAGTGGCTGCAATTTCAAATTAATGCATTGGCGCAGAGGGGTATCTCCCAAATCCAAGACCCCCAGCAGTTCACAGAGTTATGCAATAGCAGTTCATCAGAGGATAAGGCCAAACTATCAGAGTTCTATCTCCATAATTTGGCTCTTCCTAATGTGACTTCATGGGATCCCAACACAGTTATAGGGGATATGCAGTTGATGGCATTTGCCTCATGGTTGAACCACGAAGAAAAGAGCGTAGCAGAGGTCAAAGAGGTCATGGACCGAGAATTACATGAGCCACTGTTGATTAGAGCAGAGCCAGGGGATCCCACTGCATTGATATCGGCCCACCAACACTTAGCCACCAACCCTCAAACTTTATTGAAATACATGGATCAGCAGGCTCAGGCCATAGCACATTTCGAGTATATGGAGCGACTATTAGGGGACAACTGTGTTCATGCTTGCACCCGCCGATGGAACACATTGTCCCACAGCCTTAAAATCAGAGAATATCACACTCCAACTCGAATGAGGGAAGATCTAGCACGGGTGCCCCTCTACAAGAAGTCCATACAGAACCTCCAAGCCAGCTGAATTAGCCTCAAGCTAAGCCCACCTTTGCTTTTAGGATTGATGGAAGGCAGCACAGAAGAAGAAGAGCATAAGCAGTGGGAAGAGGTGGAAAGGAAGGCTGGGTTCCATGCCAGTGAGGAGGAGACTACTTCTGAAGCCTGGGATGTGAGGGTGGCGGTGAAAGCAATGAAGGACGAGGAGATGGATTAGTTGCTCAGGGATGAGCAATCATTTTAGCTGGGAGGTGATGATGAGCCCCAAATTTGGTAACATTTTTGGCTTATTTGGCTTAACTACCCTTGCTCAACCCTTCATTTCTCATAACTTATGCATCATTTTTTACTATGTTTATGTCATTTGTACGAATAAGGGCAGTCACTATTCCTAAGTGGCTAACACGTGCTCATTTCAGGTTTTTTGACACATGTTGGAGCAAAATCGAGCAGATAAGGGCTAGGAGACAGCCAAGATGGGGTTGAGGATTCATAGGAGGGTTGTCCACGACATTAAATGGCCTTCCTCGGGATCTTCACCCCCAACTCCGAGCTCCAACAGCCACCACAACCGGATCTAGAAGGCAGCCAAACGGATTTTGAGGAAGCAGTTGTTCACTCCCAGTTTGGTCAGCCAAGTCCCACAGATTTAGGAGGCCAGCTTGGGGCCTCGTGATGTATAAATGATAAGGCTTTAGCCTTCGAAAAGGACTTTTGAAACACTGTTGCACATTCTGCACTACGAGCTGCTAGCTTTGTTGTTGCTCCTTTGTAGCCATCATTGGCATACTTTTTGACTTATGATTATTATTTTTTAATGGGAAGCAGTCAGATTTGATCTCAGTTCTGAGTTTTTAAAGGAGCCATAGCTCTCGGGGTTGGGCCCAACCTGAGAGCCTAAGGCCTCCTTCTTTTGTATTGATATCTTTCCTTTCAGCATTATGGTTTTCTTTACATGCATTTGAAACGCAGTTTGTTGAGTTAGATTTCGTGGTATGGTTAAGTAGGTTATTGTTAGAAGATAGAGTTGCTCCAGATGTTTAGAATAGAGTAAAGAGATTAGAATTGATAAAAGCTCCAAAAAAGGGTTGCCTGCACTCTCATTTTCACCTCTTTCTAGGGGCTGGAATTGCAGACAGTGCTACCCACCAAAAACATTGGTTTATGCACTCATGCAATCTTTGGTGCAATATTTTCATTTGTAGAAGTTATCCATGCACTCAGACCTCTTGGAATGTTTCTTTGCTTCAGTAACATACATGATCCTCTGTAGAAATAACGTTGTTGTTCATTAGTTTCATTACACAGTTAGGATAGGTTAGTAATATTTTGATTATGTGCAGGACGTTGATGATTTGGTTCAGTTTATATTGTGCAATGCATCTCCATCATTCCCTTGTTCTTCTAAGCTTCATCCAGGCCAACTACTCATCTCCAAATTAGACCCCTCGTCTCACAACTACTCTACTGCCCACGTTATCCTACTTTTTCGGCCTTCCATTCCCTCTACCCTCCTTCAGACAAACTAGCTTTACACCCCCCCTCATCATCTCATCTCTCTGTCACTAAGTCATTACAAACCCCTCTCCTACCTCCCTACCCATCCATGCAGCCTCTTCTACTCACCCATCATCCAAAATCCAATCGTAGAACATCCTGTAGGAATTACTGAACATCCTGTAGAAATTCTGAAACATCCTGTAGAACCCCTACAGACTTCCTGTAGAAGCTCATAAACTCGGTTTTTGGCAGCCAAACTTTGTGAAACTCTCTGGAAGGGTGTTAGGGACCCCTTAGACCCTCTCTGAACCTTCCCAACCTTTTCCAAGCCCTTCTCCTCCTTGATCCACCTCTGCACAGTAAAAAGCTAGTTAAAAGCACATGCATGATAATTCTAATAACTGAAAAAAAAATACAAAAAAATGTTTTCTTCAGATAGAGGTAGTCTAGGCACATGCATTTTACCTTCATAGAAGTAATGGCATCTCTTTCAGTAGTTTGCATTTCCATCTTTGCATCAGTAAGACTAGCTGGTAGAATTAGGGTTTGTTAGGGTTTCGTTTCTTGTTGGCTTTCAGTTCCTTTCTGCAAGTAGATTAGCTTCCTTAGAGTTAGCTTTTGTCCATCAGTTAAAAAGCTTCTTCTAAGAGCTCATAGAAGTTGGCTTGAGCCCCTAGCGGACTTGTGCCAGCTAACCAAGTGACAGCTGCGGCAAGAGCTAGTACTTGTGCATACAGCACTGTTGCTTCCAAGTTTGTTACGAACTACTGGGTTGATAAAATTAAAGAAGGAAGCTCTAAGAGTTGAAGCATTATTGCTACAATATTGGGGCCCACCATACGCCTTGGCCACTGAGGCTTCAATGTCCTTCATGGTTCTAGCTGGAGTTTGATAACAAGTGTTTGGGTCATGAGATTCGTTTGGGGTACTCCAAAATTGTGTGTGGAAATTCTGCGCCCCTGAGTAGAGGATAGAGATAAGAGGGGAAAGGATGGGAATTGTGTTGTGCTCAGAGTTTTGCGCTAAGTGTTTCCTAGTTTTATTTCTTTCTAGTGAGTGGGAATTACCTAATAGTTCTAAGAACGTGCAAAATCCAAGGATTTTTAGGTCTTAGATTAAAAAAAATCATAATATAATATTACATTAAATTATATAAATAAAAATAATAAATTAAGATCCATTTTACCTTATAAAATAGAATAATGATTATGTAATCATATTTATATGTAATTAATAAACAGGTAAACTTACAGTGTGTCAATATCTTTAGCAATGGATATTAAGGTCCACTTTTCGATACTAGTAAATAGGTTTTGTTACAATACCATGGGCCAATATCATGTCTAGTCAACATGCCATGGCCAAAAACCATCTCTCATTTCACACTCAAACATTTTTTAATTAAATTTAAAAGCAAAATATTATATTGAGGAAATGGTTTTTTTCACCACCATTTTTCTTGTTAATTTTAATCAAAATACGATTTTTTAAGAATTTAATTTTAATTGTTTGATGTGCATAATTCAAGTGCTCCATGGTTTAAGGGTGTTCAATCCATTTATGCCTTCAAAAATATATTTTGAACAACAAAAAAAATTGAAATTATACTTATAATATAACAATATTTTTAAGCATGGATATTCACCACCACTTTATCATAGATATTAGTAGCCATGCCATACCATGGGCCAATACCATGTCTATCATTGGCACATGCCCAAAAACCATGTCTCTTTTCACAACTAAAATAATACTTACCATTAAAAATGTATTTGACCATAGATATTAAGGCCACCCTACCATGGATATTATTAACCATACCATACCATGGTCTAATACTGTGTCTCATCAATACCACATGCCCAAAGTTCATCTCTCATTTCACAATCAAAATATTTTATAAATAAAATAAAAAATAAAAATTATGTTGGAGTTAATGCTTCCATTCCATATTTGAAATATTGGTTTGTGATGGTTGAGAAATTCTCTCAACCACTCTCTCTAAATTAGGAATAAGTTGGATCTCAAAAACTCTATTTAATAGAGTGATCTGAATGTAATCCGTGTGTGAGTGTGTTTGCACATGCACCATTTGTGCTTAATATATTTGTATTTCTGCATCTGTGTATGATTTAGCCATTTTTATCATGGTATCAGAGCTAGATCTGAACCTGTGAACCTGTGTTGTGAAGAGGATATTTGTAATTGGAAAGATGTACTGGCTGTGAAATTCAATCCAGGCTTGGCTCTGCTATTTTGATGAAAGAATTGCTCTGGTTGCTTTGAACAGTCACCGTCTCAATGAGATGCGTTGATTAATACTGTGTAGATCTTAATTCTCCAGCTTCTTTTGTTTAATTACAGCATGAGTGCGAGTTATTTTTGCACAGGGCGTGGATCAGAAGTGAATTAGAGCGTGGATTTTATTTCCTTTTGTTTGCAGCATATCATGTGTAACGCCGGACGCAATTTCAATATGTAGCGCACGTCATTTTTTACTGATTCGTTGAGTTTCCCTGAAGAATATCACATGCTTCGAATTATATTTTAAACGGCGTGTTTTAAAACCTCTGATTGGAATGCGTTTCCCATTCATGTCAACGCGGGTGAATTTTATAAGTGTGAGAGTAAAGTTGCGACAGTAAAATCCGTGGAACTCAAGGAATAACGAGTGATTCGTCTGCATACAAATCATACGTTGGAGTCTGAATCCAGACGAGAGGAACCAGAATCAGAAGTCGAAAGAAACATCATTTAGAGCCACCGGATCTTTCAAGCCTAAAGAGGTGAGGAACGCACAGTTTTTTTTTTTCAAGCCTGTAAAATCTTGTTTTTCCTCAACAGGTTTTTTTCCTCTCCATTTTAGAAAAGGTATTCTCTTTTATCATGGAGTTTATGGTGTTAGATAAATTCAGTGGTTTGAATTTTCCCTCATGGAAAGTAAAAATACAACTGCAATTAATGAATAAAAACTTGTGGGGAATAGTGAATGGTTCAGAAGCTGCACCTACAGATGCCAAAGAGTTACTTGAATGGAAAAATAGAGATGATAAAGCTAAGTCTATTATTGGACTTTCTCTTTCTGATTCACAATTACATCATGTAGATCTTACTAAAACATCAAAGGAAATATGGGAACATTTGGCTCAATTGTTTGGTGTAAAATCTACAAATGCAAAATTTTCCCTAAAGCTGCAATTATTTAGTCTGAAAATGAATGAGGAGACATCTATGTCCAGTCATATAAATAATTTAATGTCTCTTTTAAGACAATTAGGTGAAGCTGGGACAAAGGTAGAGGATGAAGATGCTAAAGCTGTATTATTAAATAGTCTTCCTTCAAGTTATAGTAATGTTGTTTTCACTTTGAGTCAAATATCTACACAAACATTGCAAGAGACAATTGCAGCACTTCTGGGGGAGGAAAAGCGACTGAAACCAGAGGATGCCGAAGAGAATTCTCATGTAGAAAATTCCTTGTGGACAAAGTCAAGGATGAGAAAGAAAAATGCAAACAAAGGTGACATTGAATGCTACTATTGCAAGATAACTGGGCATACAGCGTGGAATTGCAGAAGTCGTGCTAGTGATGTGTTAAAAGGGAAAGAATCAGCAAATATAACCACAGATGAATACCAACGGAATTCTGATGATGAAGAGAGTGAATCTATTAAACTTTTTTAAAATAACCAGCAGTTCAACTATGTGTCTGATGCCAGTTTTTAAAGATCAAGTAGCAGTAAGGCTCAATATGGATGGTTGTCCAGATAGTATGGCAGTTGCGGATCTAGGGAAGGATCCCTCATTAGTGGTAGACGTGGTGGTTTCCTAATGAGGTTATGCGACAGATCGGGATGCTGTCCAGTAATTGAATTCGGGAGGTCCTTGATTCGGGAGTTGAGAAGGGAACTCGGGAATCCAACTTGCCAACTACACCTTTCCGAGGGTTATGAGGCAACTTGATGGAGCATCTACTAATAAGCTTGATTATTTTGTTATTTTCATGTAATGTAATCATTAAGGGGGGATGTTGGAGTTAATGCTTCCATTCCATATTTGAAATATTGGTTTGTGATGGTTGAGAAATTCTCTCAACCACTCTCTCTAAATTAGGAATAAGTTGGATCTCAAAAACTCTATTTAATAGAGTGATCTGAATGTAATCCGTGTGTGAGTGTGTTTGCACATGCACCATCTGTGCTTAATATATTTGTATTTTTGCATCTGTGTATGATTTAGCCATTTTTATCAAATTATTAATTAAAAAAGAAAAAATTAAACCAAAAAACTAAAATTAATAATTAAAGGAGGTTAGATCAAGCTTAATTTTGGATCTTGTGATGCTCCAAGAGGCATAAACTTTTTTTCAAAGTTTACATTTGCATGTTGAAAAATTTGATCCCTCTAACAATCATAGATCCAGAATTAAGATAAATCCATAATAATTAGAAAAGAGAATTTTCGCAGAACTTTGACCATTACTTCTATCCAACCTAATAAAATAGAAAATATATTAAATCTATAAATAAAAAAATGCAAAGGATCATTGAGGTATTAATCCAAAGTGCCAATTTCTGTCTGTGCCGTGATAGTTTCAACTCCAGTAGTTGTAACTTCTATGTGAGCTTAAGTCTATTATTGCAGATTCCCTGAATATTCAAGAATGCCACGGGGAAGTGGTCAAAAAATGGACTTGACCGCGCCCATGTAGGTCAGAGTCCCAAATATATTCCCGAGAATCTGCAATCATGGCAGTAACTTCTCCACACGAACTCCATGTTAGCCTCGGTGACGGGATCTGGCATTTATTGTACATTGTTGTTCTACAGCTCAACTGACGTAATCTTTCCAGAACTGCTATAGGGAAAGGGCAGAAGTAAGCGGGCACGAGTAAGTTAATAGTGTAGTAAAAGATTTTAACTGTAAGTTGATAGAAATGTAGATATTTTAAAATATATCATATTTTAATTAGAATTCAAATTTTGCATGGTAGAGTTATGCTTCTCGATTTTGTTCAGTTGAACCGGCCAACGTATTTTTAGATTCTCAAAATTCTAGATTGGTAAATTTCTAATTCGATAGGAGTGCTAAATGTTTCAGATATGTCAAGATTTTCCTTAGAATCCAAATTCTAATATTTCAAGATCGTGCTTAGCTGAATCCAAATTCTAGATCTGTAAAATTATGACGTTTCAATACTCTCATTCGACCATCAATAAAATTGTATTACCTATTGGATAAATAACTCCCTCAGCGTAACCATTTCTTTTAGATCTATCAAAAATTTAGATTTCTGTAAAATCGGAGCAACCACCGAAATTCTGTCACCACATCCAAGCAACAACCAAAACTTATTACCCGATTGGATCGATAACAATATTCATAAATCTTTCATTGACTTTTTCTGGACGTATGCCAATGGTTCTCAGCCATTGATTTGTGTCTTTAAATGCGTTATCATCATCCAGCTCAACACGCTGCTCGTTGTTGATAGTAATAAATACGTATGTTCACACTATTTTGAGATTCATACATGTTAGCTAAAAAACCTGGTCTTTTCCCATCAGTGTTGTCATCCAATTTGTCTGGGTGAAAGTTTCGTCAGATCTCTGCCAAAAAGTTTTAATAATTAGACAACTCCACCTTCTTCTCAACTTTTTCCATTTTTTTACTTTTAGAAATTCGATCTTGATGAAGATTTTTCCAACAATGAATTTATCTATTGTAATCAAATATTGATATGGATAAAATTGAGGAAAATGAATATAGTGGAGCAACAAAAAAACCTCTATTTGTTGAATGCATGAAATTTTTATGCAAATCAGGAACATGATTACATTGGAACTTGCCAATTTTAGTAACTGGTTTGTTTTCTTTTCTCAATCATGGTTTATCTTTTTTGCAATTTACTTTTTGGCTAATGTGTTTTATTTCCTACAAGTGTGGTGTGATTTGTTAAAGCATGTGGATTACACTTTGCAGGTTTCAAACAAAATTTTATATTGACAATTCAAATGCATACTTAATCAATTGTCCATTAAGATAATTAAAATTAATAGAAAGGTCAATCACCAAGATTAAAGTACATAAAGAGCTTCATGCTCTTAATCAAAATTCAATCTCATACCTTCATAATTGACAGAGTCAAGCTGAAACCTTGCAATCCCCTAAAGTACATAAAGAGCTTGCTACTCTACATCAAAATCCAATCTTATACCTTCATAATTGACACAATTAAACTAAAACCTTGCAATCCCGCAAACTGTGAAATCCTACATAAAGAGCTTCATGTTCTTGATCAAAGTCCAATCCCATTCCTTCATAAATGACAAAGTCAAATGGACAAGTTGCTATCCCCAAAATGGTGAAATCCAAAAAATCTTTAAGTTTGTTTTTTTTTGAGTGAGATTTAAAATCCTAGTTTCTCCATATGAGATCCAATGAGGTTAGAAACACTCAAACATCTTGAAACAATCAATGGGTGAAAATGAAAGATACAGGAAATGCCACTTTTACTTGTCAACATTGCTAAGGTTGCATTAATTTTTCTGTTTAGGTTTAGGGCTTTGGTTTCCCTAAAAATCACCCAAAAAATTTCCATTAAGGGGCCCAAACTCTTCTAGCCATGTGAGATCTTAGGAGTTGTTCACTTGTTTGTAGGCCAATCCTGAATTCTTATCACCATCACTATGTTCTAATCAATTCTAGAACATGCATCATGTGATACTTATCTTGGATTATTATGGGAGAGCTGGGATTATTCTGTTCACTTTATGGACTTGTGAAATTCTACTCTGATATGAGTGGTGGATGTTCCAAATATATACAGTCCATTAGAATCCAAATTCTAGTACTTAAGGAGTTTGTTAAGTTGAATCTACTGATTGTTTTAAATTGTTTTAAATTATCAGAATTTTGGATGGTAAAACTCTATGTCCTCTATCACTGCATTCCAACAACAATAAAATTTTATTACCGTATGAGATCACTAAACATTTCTTTTAGATTCATAAAAAATGTAGGTCAGTGAAATCCTAAGTTCTATCACCACATCTGAGTAACATCAACAAGTAAACAATTATTCCTAAATGGCTGGCATCCACTTTTGACAATCTTTCATTAAATTGGTGTCTCACAATGGATCTGAGTAGTTGATTTCTTTCTCTAAATGTGTTATCTTCACCGAGCTCAACAAGCTGCTAGTGGTGGATAGTCATAGATACTTAAACTACAAGGGTGGTCTTTCCCATTATTGTTTCCTTCCAATTTGTGCATGTCTTTCATTTGTATTGCTTCCATTTCCCAAGGGAAATGAGAGGCTTCAACTATTCAGAAATATTAGCCTCTCTATTGTAATAATTAGGCCTATCTGTAGTTTTCCCTTGTGTATTTGGATATGCCATGAACATCTAAACTTTAGTAGATAAAAGGTCTTTTGCAATTTATTATGTTGTGAAACCTAGTTTATCTTTTCCTAATTCTATTACGAAATTCCTTTTTATTTTAATTATTTCCTGGTTATTCTTGCAAATTATTAGTATATTGTTAACCTCATTGCAAGGGGATATGGTGTTAGATTGATTGCAAGTAATACATTCTGGATATTGTACTTATGTTATCCCAGAAATCCCTTAGCAGGCAAGGAGCACTACCATTTATGGGATGCCTCCAAGTCCCATTGTAATGGAGTTAAGTGCAGCAGTCAACAATTTTCCAAATTTAATAATCATTTAAGTGCTAAAGAAAGTGTCAAATTTCTAGGAAACCTCTAGGCTAATTGTGTGAACCAAGAAGATGGTGTTAAAAACAAAGGTGGTGTCCTATAAACAGAGAGAAGAAAAACATGTTGTATTTTTGAAATAGAGAGAATAAAAACATCTAGTCTGGTTAGATATAAAATTATCTAACTATTCAAAAAACTATCTCATGTTTCTCCAATATAAAACCTTGCAACATTTCAAAGTCATTACAGATAGAGTTAATCAAGTGGCCCATATTATCAAGAAAGAAGCCAACCTAGAACATTTTACAGTCAAGGTTCAGGAGTTATGTTCTCAACGTAACAGAGTTGGAACCAATAAAGTGCCTTCATATGTGCATGTGGCAACCCCTAAAGTGGCCTCTCGTTAGAGGATGTCAGAACCAGAGATCAGCTCAACAATAATGTGGCTTCATACAAGGGTGTGGCAACCCCTAAAGAGCTATGTTTAAAGAATGTTAGAATTGGTGATGAACTCCATGCGTCAGAGGTGGTGACAAATGCCCCAAAGCTTCCCCATCTAATTCTCTTACTGATGGCCGATCAAAAGTTAGAGAAACCTTGCGATTATTTCAAGTTGTTTGCCGGAAATCGTTGCATAATCAGGGAGCCCGAGTTAAAGACCGAATTGTATTCAATGGTATTCACCGCAAAAATGCATTTTCTCTCTTTGACACCAAAAATGTCCCTAACGCGAAGACCTTCACGAATTGGAAATTTGTTAACTACCCAACTGTATTCAATGGTATTCACTGCACAAATGCATTTTCTCTCTTTGCCAGATGCCAGTATTGCTGCACATCATAAAGCCCATGATATGTATATATTACATTGACGGTGCCTTTTCTGTTTTCTTGAATTCCAGTATTATTTTGCTTGTATCGACGGATAACTGTCAAGGCTATCTTCCTTCCGCTCTCAAGCTTCTGGTGTTTGTTCTGCCTTTTGTCCCCACTGTAGTTATTTCCACCATGGCCAGTGTATATCAACAAATCCTCACTGTCTATATCATCTTCATAACCACTTGATGCCACGATGCTGATAGCTAGTGGCACATTTCCTCGTTTCAAGATATCAATCCCAGCCTGTATCTGTCGGTGAAGACCTATAATGTAGAGTTCAACTCTATAAGGAAATTGGTGCCAAATTCTACTACATCAACAACTCCCACAACTTGTTTACCCGTATCGACATGGAGGTTATTTTCGCTAAATATTTTGGACGCCTGGTTATTTTCTCTAAATATTTTGGACTTTAGATCGACACGCAAACACTTACCAGCTAGTGCAGGTTATTGAACTTGGGCTTCATGATTCTGCAACAATTTCCGGCCAACCACTTGAAATAATCATAACGTTTCTCTAGCTTTTGACAGGGTATGCGCCTCTCCAAATTTAGGAACTGGACCAGTCAGAGATTTAGATGGCTGAAGCTTTGGGGTATTTGTCACTGGCTTAGGCAGATAGAATTGAAATATGGATCTGGCAGTCTTTAAAGAGAGCTCCTTACGGGTTGCCACACCCTTACATGAAGCCACTTTATTATTCAGCTGATTTATGGTTATCATATTGTTTAAAAAGAATTCCTTAGGTGTTGCCAAACCCTTATATGGTGCTACTTTATTGTTGAGTTGATCTCTGGTTCTGACATCCTTTGAAGAGAAGTTCTGACATTCTTTGAAGATAGCTCCTTAGGGGTTTCCAATCCTTATGGTTGAGTTGATCTCTAGTTCTGACATTGTTTAAAGGGAAGTCCTTAGGGGTTGCCACGCCTTTATATGTAGCCACTTTATTTGTTCAATTGTACTGTGTTGTGAACATAACTCTTGAACCTTGACTGTAGAATGTTCTAAGTCTTTCTTGATCATTCTCTGTTTTAGGCTGCACCTTGAAATGTTGCAACTTATTTTGTATCTATCTTGACGAGAATGAATGTTGAGAAAGATAGATTGATTGCTTCAACCCTGGTCTACAAGGTTCTCTCTTTCTAGAATCATTTTCTTTCTAGCGCCATTTTCTTTGTTCACACAAGTAGACTCTAGGTTTACTCTAAATTTCGCACTTTCTCTAGCACTTCAATGATTATTAAATTTGGAATGTTGTTGACTTCTTCTCTTGACACCTTAAATGGAGTGTTTGACGAAATCTACCATTAAACAGTGACTTCAAAACTGCGAGTTCCCCTTTTTGCTGAACAGTAGTAATTCTCTGGGAGGCAGCGAACATGCTCGTTTGCTCACACATACCATGAGTAGTTTTGTCAGTACAACCTTTCCCCGCATGTAAAGTGCAGTAAAAAGGGCCATGCAATTTTGGTGCAAGTCATGTCATTGCTCAATATTATCAGTTCGTTCGGCTTGGTTTTGAGGGATACAAAAGAGTTGTGGAGAACTGCACATTAAACACCAAACATTTATGTGATAGCCTCTCAAAAACACGGTGCTTCAATATTTTGTAAGAAAAAAGAGATAGGTGTCCCCCTTGTGGCATTTTCGGTCAAAGAAAAACATAGGTACGATGAAGTACAAGATATCGGAGCAGCTAAGGAGATTTGGGTGGATTGTGCATGCTTACACCATGCCTCCAGATGCTCAGAACATAACTCTTCTTTGGGTGGTCGTACGTGGAGACTTCAACAAAACACTTGCAGTCAGACTCATTGAAAATGTAATGATATATTTTTTTTGAGATAAAAAGTAATATGCAGCAGCATGAAAGTAAGAAGTAAAAAAAAAATTACACACAGCAGTGTTAATTTTTGGAGAGACAGAGTGAAGTTTTGGACTGCCTCTGAAGCAGTCTTGGTGTAATCCCTCTATTAGAGGAAGACCTTTTGTGATAGTTAGTTTTGCTAATGAATACAAGTTTTTTTTGTGTGAAACTCTGTCTTCCTCAGACATTTTCTTTGTTTCTCTGTGTCAATAAACATAGCATTTTTTTCTCTGCTTATTTGTTCTGGAATTATCAGAAATTCTCAACATGGTATCAGAGCTTGTCGAGGCTCTTTGAAGGTGTCAAAGAAGCTGAAGGAAGGATTTGTTGCTGTAGCAGCTTCTCCAGCACAGTGAAGACTGAGTCAAGAAAGAATCCAAGGTATACAGTTAGCTATTTTAAATACACAATCAAGTATTTTGAAACATAGTTAAGAGTGCAAAAATAGCTGGAGCGAGCACTAGCATTGGTATCTGTAATACTTAGCTCCCACAATTTAATGGAAAAAACTATGACTATTGGGCAATAACTATGAAAGCTTTGTTTGCTTCCCAAGACTTATGGGAATTTGTTGATGATGGTTTTGAAGAACCAGTAGATGAAGATGAGTTTAATAATTTGACTCAGGCAGAGAAAGATCTGTTCAAGAGAAATAAGAAGAAGGATTCTAAAGCCCTCTACTTTTTGTATCAAGTAGTGCATGAGAGTGTGTTTCCAAGGATAGCAACAGCCAAGAGATCCAAAGAAGCATGGCAAACTCTCAAGATAGTCTATTAAGGCATGGACAAAGTGAAGACAACAAAACTGCACTTGCTCAGGAGAGACTTTAAGACTCTCTGCATGAAAGAGTCAGATAATATTGACTCATTCTTCACACATGTGATTGGTCTGGTCACACAAATAAGGTCTCATGGAGAGATTCTTGAAGAAAGGAGGATTGTGGAGAAACTATTGAGGATCCTACCCTCAAAGTTCGATGTGATTGTCACCACCATAGAAGAGACAAAGGATCTCACAAACTTCTCAATTGATGAACTACATGCATCACTAATAACACATGAGCAGAGATTGAGTAGAAATGAAAACTCATCTCTAAAGCATGCCTTTAATACCGAGATGTTCTTTGGAAGAGGAAGCGGTCAAGACAGAGGAAACAAGAGAGGAAGAGGCAGAAGCCAAAACAGAGGTGGAAGAAATAGTCCAGCAAATGCTCAAGGAAGAGGTAGCAATCCAAATGAGAACCAAGGCCAAGGCAGCTGCCAACAAAGTGGACAACATCATGCTCAAGGACAAAGGTATAATAAATTCAATATCCAATGTCACTATTGTAAAAAATATGGGCATTATGCAAATGAATGTAGGAAGAAGCAGCATAATATGAGTAATAGAACTAGTGCAAATTTCACTAGAGAAAATATCAGCCAAAATAAATTTTTTTTAGCCTATAATATGACTGAAGCAAAGAGTGAAGATGTATGGTTTCTAGACTCCGGTTGCAGTAACCATATGACAGGAAACATAGCCCTGTTTTCTATGTTATATCAAAGTGTGAAGTCACAAGTCACACTAACATAGCCCTGTTTTCTATGTTATATCAAAGTGTGAAGTCACAAGTCACACTAGGGACTGATAATAAAGTTTGTGTTAGGGGAAAATGAGAAGTAAATGTCTAAACAAAGAAAGGTGAAAAGAAAACCATATCAGATGTTTATTATGTTCCTGGAATGAGATGTAACCTTATAAGTATTGGACAACTTATTCAAAAGGGGTACAATGTTTTCTTTGTGGATGATGTATGCATCATCATAGATAAAACACCCAGCAAACAATGTATTGCTGAAGTGAAGATGAAAAGGAACAGGATGTTCCCTCTCAGAATGAAAGCAGATTTAAAAAATGGAGAAGAAATAGCAGCAGTGGCACAAGAAGCTTTCCAAAGCAAACCAAAAGATGAAAATTGGTTGTGGCACTTGAGATTTGGACATCTCAACTTTGGAGCTCTTAACTTGTTGAATAGAAAGGGAATAGTAAGAGGATTACCATTGGTAGAGAAACCAGACAGCCTTTGTGAAGGTTGTATCTTGGGGAAACAACACAGAGAATGTTTTCCATCTGGGAAAAGCATAAGGGAAAAAGAACCCTTAGAGATTGTCCACTCAGATTTATGTGGACCGATGCAAACTCCATCACTTGCATGCAACCACTATATGCCAACATTTATTGATGATTTTACTAGAAAAATTTGATTTTATTTCCTGAAGAACAAAAGTGAAGTGTTTGAAAGATTTTGCAATTTCAAAGCTCCTGTAGAAAACCAAAGCAGACTGCATATCAAAGTTCTAAGAACTGATAGAGGAGGTGAGTATATCTCCAAAGAATTTCTACGTTTTTGTAGAGAAAATGGAATTCATAAGCAGTTTACCACTAGGTACACTCCACAGCAAAATGGAGTTGCCGAAAGGAAGAATAGGACAATCATTGATATGGCGAGGAGTATGTTAAAGGCAAAGAATTTGCCAAATGATTATTGGGCTGAAGTTGTACACTATGCAACATAAATTTTGAATAGATTCCCTACAAAAGCAGTCATGAATAGAATGTCGGAAGAAGCATGGAGTGGGACAAAGCAAGGTGTCACCCACATGAAAGTTTTTGGATATGTGGCTTATGCACACATTCCAGATCAACTAAGGAAGAAGTTGGACAGCAAAGGGGAGAAATGTATTTTCATTGGATACAATGAGGAATCCAAAACTTATAGGTTGTATAACCCATCCACCAAAAATCTTATTGTGAGTAGAGATGTTTAGTTCATTGAGGAGGAAGCTTGAGATGGAAGCATAGAGAAGATAGTGAATGTTAAAAACTTTTTGTCACATGATGAAGATGATGAGGAGATTGTTGAAATGCATCCCCAAACAGCAGCACCAACAAGAGACACCCTTGAGGAGAAATGAAAGTGCTTCTTCAAGCACACCATAAGGAGAAAATTCAAGTGCTTCTTCAAACACTTGTACACCAAATAAAAGAGGTAAGAAGTTCAGAAATTTAAGTGACATTTATGAATAAGAGGCAACAAATGAAGGTATGAACTCTTTGTTTGTTTTATATTGTCATGTTGATGACCTTGTTCATTTTGAAGAAGCAATTAAGGATAGGAAATGGATAGAAGCTATGGATGAGAAGCTTAATGCCATAGAAAGAAACAAGACAGGGGATTTAGTTGAACTACTAAAAGGAAAGGAAGTCATTGGAGTTAAATGGGTCTACAAGACCAAGAGTAATGCTTAAGGCAAAATAGAAAGACACAAGACAAGACTTGTTGTCAAAGGATATAAGCAGCAGCATGGGAGATACTATGAGGAAAATTTCGCACCAGTTGCTAGAATGGAAATCGTGAGACCAATGCTGTCCATAACAGCACAAAACAAGTGGAAAGTTTACCAAATGGATGTGAAGTCAGCATTCCTAAATGGAGTGTTAATGAAAGAGGTTTACATTGAACAACCTCTAGGCTATGAAAAGAAAGGCCAAGAATACAAAGTATGCAGATTGAAGAAAGCTCTTTATGGGCTGAAGCAAGCACCAAAAGCGTGGTACAGTAGGATAGATTCCTATCTACTCGAAAATGGATTTGAAAAGTGTGAGGGATAAACCACCCTTTACATCAAAGAAAATGATGGTAAAATACTAATTGTTGTGTTATATGTTGATGATGTTATTTTCACAAGTAATGATGATTACCTTATTAAAAATTTCAAAACATTCATGAAAGAAGAATTTGAAATGACTGACATGGGTTTACTGAGATACTTCTTAGGAATAGAAGTAGAACAAAATGGAAATGGGATTTTTATCTCACAAGTGAAATATGTTAATGAAGTGTTGGAAAGATTTAATATGCAGGCGAGCAAAGCAGCAATCACTCACACAGTGATGGGATTAAAACTCATCAAAGAAGACAACAACAAGAAATTTGATCCTAGTTTGTACAAGAGCATAGTTGGCAGCCTCATGTATTTGACTGCAACTAGGCCGGATATAATGCATGCTGTTAGTTTGATTTCCAGATTCATGGAGAGGCCAAAAGAAGCACATTGGCAGGCAACAAAAATGATTCTGAGGTATGATAAAGGTACTAAAAGGTTTGGCATTTTATATACTACTTCAGATTGTTCAGATTTAATTGGATACACTGATAGTGATTGGGCTGGAAGTGTAGATGATTGGAGAAGCACATCCGGTTATATTTTTCACATGGGTTTAGGAGCCATTTCATGGGATTCTAAAAAACAGCCTATTGTAGCATTGCCCTACACCGCAGGTAGAATATGTGGCAGCTACAGCAGCAGTGTGTCAAGCAATTTGGATGAGAAGAATGTTAAGGAGTTTATGCCAAGAGCAAGCAAAAGGAACTGTGATTTTTTGTGACAATAGCTAAGCTATTGCATTATCCAAGAATTCTCTGTTTCCTAAGAGAACAAAACACATTGACACAAAGTTTCATTACATCAGGGAATTGGTAAACAATGGAGAAATTGTTTTACAATACTGCAGAACTCAGGAGCAGGTTGCAGATATTGTGACCAAACCATTAGGGCAGAAAAGTTTTGACTTTTTTAGGAAATGTCTTGGTATGACTCATAACCTGGCAGTTGAAATTAAAGGGGAGTGTTGAAATATTACTTTCAACTGCAGCGTTTGCCGGAATCTTCCATTAAACAACGACTGCAAAACCGCGACTTCCCCGCACCGCTTTTTGTTGAAGAGTGGAAATTCTCCGGGAGGCAGCGAACACACTCATCTGCTCACACATACCGTGAGCAGTTTTGCTAGTACAACCTTTCCTTCGAGCGTAAAGTGCGGTAAAAAGGGTCGTGCGATTTTGCTGACAACGGTCAGATTAATACCAAGGTTCCATGTACAGGCCTGCACCATGGAGCTATTTATTACTTGACGTGAATTGACATTTTCATTTATGACCATAACTTACTACGGTTGTTGAATGTGCAAGTGCAAGTCACGTCATTGCTCAATATTATCAGTTCGTTGGGCTTGGTTTTGAGAGATACAAAAGAGTTGTGGAGAACTGCACATTAAACGCCAAACATTTACGTGATAGCCTCTCAAAAATACGGTGCTTCAATATTTTGTAAAAAGAAGAGATAAGTATCCCCCTTGTGGCGTTTTCGGTCAAAGAAAAACATAGGTATGATGAAGTATAAGATATCGGAGCAGCTAAGGAGATTTGGGTGGATTGTGCCTCCTTACACCATGCCTCGAGATGCTCAAAACATAACTCTTCTTACCGTGGTCGTAAGTGGAGACTTCAAGAAAACATTTGCAGTCAGACTCGTTGAAAATGTAATGATATATTTTTTTTTGAGATAAAAAGTAATATGCACCAGCGTGAAAGTAAGAAGTAAAAAAAAAAATTACACACAACATTGTTAATTTTTGGAGAGTGTAATCCCTGTGTTAGAGGAAGAACTTTTGTGATAGTTAGTTTTGCTAATGAATACAAGTTGTTTTTCTTGTGTGAAACTCTGTCTTTTTCACACATTTTCTTTGTTTCTCTGTATCAAGAAACAGAGCATTTATTTTCTCTGTTTATTTGTTCTGGAATTATCAGAAATTTCCAACAATAACTCCCCCCAACCAGGAGGAAAATACCTGACGGCAAATGGTTTGATTGGGTTCTTAACCTTAGGAATATGGTCGCTTTCCTCCTAACCATCGCTGTAGCTTTCAATTATCCCTAGAATTATGGTTGAAGAGGGTTGACACTCTTAACAGACTACTGCTTCTTGGGATTACGTAAATGTACATGTTTCAGGGGATCCTCCATGTTCCGGTCTTCTTCAATCACGCTTTTGCCCAAAATGGTCTTAGCAGTAGCAGCATAGTGGGAGCAATCCAGAATATATTATTTCCAACAGTTCGTCGTTGTCCATATAAGAAAATGATCCATAGATTGGCAAATGTCTCACAAAAGACAAGTGCAGAAATCAGTAACACCGAATACCATGCAATAAGATGATTACCAGCATAGGAATAATTTGCGAATACATTTCACAACAAAATAAATTCAGAAAGTTCAGTAGATGTTTATGGCATCTCGAGAGGCAAAAAGTAGCACTGTATTTGGTCTAATCGCTATGGTACTTATCGGCTAACATAATATTTCTGATGGAAGCAATAATCATTATTATCGATCCTAGGGTGTATTTAAATAAAAGACGCAGACAAATTGAATGGAAAAGACCGGTTTCTTTTATAATATCACCTGTTGAATATCAAACAAGTGGGCGATGACAACTCATTCAATGAATGAAATCAACCGCGGAGAGATGGCAGTTATGATGTAATGGGGTATTGCATTTTAATTGTTGATCAATTGCGGTGACAGAATTTAGGATTTTATCGATCTATATTTTTTTATGAATCTAAAAGAAATATTTACACTGAATCGGGGAATAATTTATCCTACTGGAATGCAGGGATAGAAGACGTTATAATCTAAACAAATTGGCTGGTTCAATTAAAATGTTAAAATATTAGAATTTGGATTTAAAGAAAAAATTAAAAATATTAGAATTTGAATTTAAAGAAAATGATTTTATTGGGATTCTGCACTTTAATCTTTTTGAGGTTATGCTCTAAATTGAAAGTATATTTTAGTGGCCTCCTCTCTATTCAAAAATGAAATAGAAAGTGATAACTTTCCTACAATTAATGTGTTTAAACTTTTTTAAATTATTTTTTACTAAATGATTATTTCTGAAAATTTACTCCATGCATTCAAAAAATGAAACAAAAAAATTAGCCTCAAATATCACTATGAAAAAAATATTTTTTTTACATTTGGAAACATTTGCATGTTAAAAAGTGGAAGAATGGATAGCAACTTGGACTAATAATACAAGGTTTCTTGCCCTGCTATTTCAAATTGTCATTAAAAACTCACTGTCTTTGTTATTCATTTGTACCTGTTATTCATCATGATAGTTCTCAAATTGTGATTAAAATTGCAAGTTATTGATGGCCAAGTATGATAATTGGATAATTAGTCAAAAATAAATTGAAAACTAAATTTAAAAAGTAGGTATTGAATTTTTAAATTTATGGCTATTCACATCCTGAAACTTAAGTGAAAATTAAAATTATATAACAACTGTATTAAATCTAACCAAGATTGTAATGGGCGCAAGTACAAGCTACAAGGGTTTTGAGTTTATGCTGTAATATTGTGTATTCAAATTTGCATTATTTTTCAAAGTTATGTAGTGAATATTTATCATATATTTTGTTGTAGTGGAGCAATAAGAGTGTCTAGGATTAATATGAGATTGATCTCCAAGCTTGTGATAATTGCCCATTCATAATGTATTGACAATAAGGTGCCATAACTAAAGCTACACACATTGTTGTGTAATAAATATTTTATGCTATTTAAGACTCATTGGAGAATAAAACTCTTTTTAAAAAAAATTATCTCTTGTTTCATGTGAAAAATTCCATTGAACATGGAGAATTCTTTAAAAAGTTGTAGATAATTAAATCTACTAAAACATTAATCTATGCCCATAAGCATGCTTTTAATTTTCCTTCAATATCTTCTCTTTATAAAATGTTAAAATCAGATTTTATATCCACACAACTAAGCTTAGAATAAGAGATGACATTGGCTGGAAAACAATTACATTGAAGAGGAAATGGGCATTTATGTTGTGTGAACAAAAGGGTTGAATTAATTTTACTGTTGGTTTTTTGTGACAATCAATGCATTCAAGATTGGGCAATTAAATTGGTGTCAACCATCCATCCATATTGTACCGTCCCTAACGTCAAAATAAATATTATCAAGAATTATCTACTATTCTGACTACAATACTTAGTGAGCCATAAATTGAGATCATTGGCCTATGTATTAACTTAAAACCATATAATAATAAAAGATTATAAAAATTGCAATGTTATGCACATGTGGATGAAAATGGATGAATGGTGTTGAATTTCATAAGTTGTCTTGAGTTCCAATTGAGATAACTTTGATAATAAAATATATTTTGTGCACTTAGTCAATCTAGATACTTTGTAAACTCATTATTCCACATATTGTAAAGTTCTTTGATGATAATACACTATATTTTTTGACAACACTTAATGCTTACATTTATAAAATTTAAGAATCCTCTGAATTTGAAAGTATAAAAATGTATATATTAAGTAGTGAAATTGGTTGGATGTGGCAAATCAAAGTAGAGTAACACTTTATTTCAATAGGAGTTAAGTTTGCAACAAAGGAATGTAACAATTCATAGTTCTTTTTAGTCCTTCAATACAAGGGAAATTTATATCTATATAGAAAGAGTCATAAATAATATTATTAAATTTTAATTAAGAATATTCAAGCTAGTAATAAAATTTAAATTAATTTAATAAATTTATAAAGTTTAGCAAATTAGACATTAGAAAATTCATTTTACATATATTATTTTTAATATTTGTACTTTTATAGACATAAAGATTTTTTAATGAAATAATTTACATAGTACAATCTCTTTATAGAATTAGATATTTAATAAATATTAATAAATCATACAAGTTATGGTGTTATTATTTAAAATTATTATTAATAATAACATATCCATGTTTATTTTTATTTTTTTTTCTAAGTTATGCTAATTCTATTATTGAAAAAAAGATATCATACACTAAGGCCTTAGCCTGTACTTAACCATAACCATGCCTCAGGAATGGCAAAAACTAGCAAAGTCTAGATCTGGACTGCCCAAGAAGGGAAACGCGTCCGTAATAGAAGGGAGTTCAAAAAATTAGCTTGCTACCCACGTAGGGGAAACCAGCAAAGCACTGAGTTTGTTATGAGTTTCATAATGAGACAAAAAACCAATTGAAAAGCCGAAAACCCAAAGTTTTTTTTCCCTAAAACTCCGTTGAAACAAAAACTAGAAATTAGAGTCCCAAAAAACCTCTGACACGTAGCATGCTGAGTGGGAGACTGTGTGGCGGATGCGTGGCAAGCTGAGTGGCAGACAGATGGCATATTGTGTGGCGGACATGCGGTAGGTAAGGTGGTAGACTAGGAACAAGGTGGAGACAGTGGGTGTTCCTCCACAATGAAACACCTGTACTCCTCCATGTCGCCACCTCCCTGTGGCAAGGTCTCCATGTTGCCAGCCTGCAAAGCCAGGTGTTCTTCCTCGACGAAATAGTAGGAAGGGTCTATTACCTCGTCTGCATGCTAGTCCATTACCTCCTTCTCTGCACGTCTCTTTTTCTGCTCATGTTCCACTCCCCTGCCTCCTTGATGCTTGTTTGAGCCATATCTAGTTCGAATTTGGTGTCGTTGCAACCATTTGTGGTGCGCCCACTACCTGCAATGTCCTGAACCCCAAGTACTCTAGTGCTACCACCACCCATAGTTCCATGCTCCACAATTGCACTTGTGCATCCACCAACCTCTGTGGCCTATTCCTGAGTGATCTGCTCTGCCTTATGAAAGAGAATGTATATAGTCGCCGTGATGACGAGCCTATTCAGGGTGGAGCGGAAGGTGAATTGGGCAGTCTGGGATTGAATCTAAGGAAGGGGTGGAGTGCCTCTAGGGGATGAAGCAGAAATGGATGGGAAGTTGCTGGCAGGTGAGGTAGGGGGCGCCGAGTGGAGGAATCCTCTTCCACTACGAGTATTTGGGTAATGCCCGGGGGCCTGCTCTTCCACGGAGGAAGTGGTGTTCGAAGCAGGAGAATGTTGGGGGCGACTCAAGCTCCCTCGACTCCCACCCCTATGGCTACGCATACGGTGTCACATTCTTGGCATGTTGTCTGTAGGAGTATGAGAATTCCTTCTGGAATTGGGCCCAATGTGGTGCAGAGACACAATTAAACTGGTGGACTTCTCAGTGGAGGGAGTAATGGCCAGGGCCGAAGGGAAGATAAAATGGCAATCCAGACTCTGGGTGAAGTGAATGCCAGGGCCAGAATCAATGCAACAAAGGAGGTGGCAACGTCTCTCGGTGGTTGTGCGGGAGCTGGGTGCTGCCGTGTCTTGAGGGAAGAGGTTGTTGAGGTTGATGGACAGATGCAGAGGTGAAATTATCCTAAGGATTCATGTGTGCACAGAGCTGAGGTTGGTGACGATTAACAGGTTGCAGATGGTGCCCACGTAAAGTGCATTTATGGCTGTAGTGAATGCCAATTTTGGACCACTGTGCCAATCTATGGAAGGCCATGTGGTCTTGTCACATGCCAACCTAGTCGATTGCCACCTCACTGTCCTCTCTTATCACCCACATCTGGGAGATGTGTGTCCTTGTGCACCAGGTCAGTGCAAGCTTGTAATTGAGATTGGTCATGTAAAATGTTGATTGTGCCAGAATGTAGGACTTGATCATGTTCAACTCCTATATTTGCCAAGAGATTGGCTACCTTGTTGTTGTCCCTTTTGATGTGAATAAATGTGGTAGCTCGTTTGTTTTTCATCCATTGCTCTATTAGTTCAAGCTTGGCCACTAGTCTCCAGCTGGTAGCAACTCTCGAAGCTGTGATTCCCAGTTGTATTTGGGTAACCATATTTATCAGAATTTGGGAGTCCCCCTCTCTTATGATGGGATGAAAATTATGTTGGTGTGCTAAGTTCATACGTTGCCATAGTCCTTCCATTTCCATGGAGTTATTGGTGTCTCATCCAATTGAGCCAAAGTATATTAGCAAAGGTCGGCCTTCATGATCTCTAAAGATACCACCATGTCCTGCTTTACCTAGGTTGCCCTTTGAGGCCCCATCAAAATTTAGCTTTATCACATTTTTTGGGGGAGGATTCCAATGTCAGGGCTACTTGGTGATAGTGCGTACTCTGTTGGGATCAATTTGTGCCTACAAGAGCCTTAATTTCCAGTTGACCCGTATGCTCTGTTCTTGTGCCTGGGTGGGAAAGTACTTAGCACTCCACTATTGGAGAGCTAGAGTTTCTAGGATATTCTGACATAAATTGGTCAAGATGATCTCTAAATTTGTTCATTGGTTTTTGAAAATTCTTTTATTTCTTTCCTTCCAAATTGTCCAGAAAAGAAAACCTAGCAGAATTGTCCATAGCTTATTTAGAATTGTGTTATTATATGGCTTTGGAGTCCAGTTGCGAATGGTGCCTTTTATATCTCGTAAAGTTTTGCAGGGTCGCTGACATCTGAAAGTAAGTTTTTCCCATAATTGGTTAGCCATGTGGCAGGAGTCCATGAGGTGTTGAATAGTTTCTTCATGATTTTGACAATTAGGAGAATAGGAGGGTCCCTAGAATCCTCTTTTAACTAAGTTGTCCCAAGTGACAATTATTTGATGATAGAGCAGCCAAGTGAAAGTAGAGATTTTTGGCCATATCCCTATAGTCCATATGCGATTCCAAATATGATCAACTGGTTCCTGTGTTTGGAGCATCAGCTGGTAGGCTTCTTTTGTTGTGTATGATCCTCTGGGAGTATATCCCCATATCAAAACATCTTTTCCAGTGTGGCATCTGATTCTCCTGTTGGTGAGTTCTTCGTGTAGCTCCGAGTTATAGGCTTTAGTTTCTTGTTGTATTATCTATGTAGTAGGTTTCCATTGCCTAAAGCCCTGATTGGTACTTTGAGTCCAAAATTGTGCTACATGGTGAGTCTGGTTGATGCTATTTCCGTTATGATTTGTGAAGGGTAGGAGTTCTACAATTTTTGGTCTCTGTTGCCAAGAATCCATCCAAAAACGCGCAGTTCTCCCCTCGCGAATCTCCCAAAAGTTGTGCTTTTGTATGAGCTATCTGTGCTGTTTTGCTCCATTCCAAATTAGAGATCCTATGTCCATGGAAGTGATTCTTATCAGCTCTTCCTGCAGATGATTTTTCACATATTTTTCCATCCAGATTTGTGCCCACGGCTTCTGTGGGATTCAAACCCATTGCCACCATATTCGTGCTCCCATTAATGTGTTGTTGTGTTGCAGGTCTCGCAATCCTATACCTCCCTACTTTTTTGGTGTGAAAACCATGTCCCATTTTACTAACGCCCATTTTCGATTTTTCCCTGTGGAGCCCCATAAAAAGTTGCGTTGCAAAGTTTTTAGTTTTTTGAGCACCCATTTCGGAGCTGCAAGAATAGAGAAAAAATAGAGAGGCATGGATTGTAAAATTTCCTTTATGAGGACAAGCTTGCTTGCCATGTTGAGAGTTTTGTAGGTCCATGACGATAGGCGGCTTTCAGTTTTCTCAATGAGTTGTTGTGAGGATGTATGTTTTAAGGCTGAGTCTATCAGTGGAGCACCCAAATAATGAGATGGAAGTTTCGCTTGAGAGAATCAAATGATTTTAGCGATTAATCTTCGAGTGGCTATAGGAGTGTGGAAAAAGAGTATTTGAGATTTGGTAATATTTATAGTGGTTCCAGAGTCTTTTGAAAAGGTTTCTAGAAGAGCTTTGTAGGTGTAGGATTCTCTAACGGAAGGGTGTCCAAATAGCATATTGTCATCAACAAATTGTTGATGCGTTATCGCAGAGGTTCCATGGGCAGAGATGCCTCTAAGGTCATTAGATTGAAGTCACCTCCTATGATCCAGAGTGGATGAGTTCTTTTATAATTAATAACTTCCAGCATTTTTAGCAGCGTATTCTTTTGCATTGTATCTTGGGGGAAGTAAACATTAGTCAAGTGGCCATGTATGTTGGTTCCAATGAGGTGGAAAGTTGTTTGGATAAAATGGTGTGAAGCATGGAAATCTGTAAGAGAGACGTGCTGCGTATTCCAGGCTATAGCAAGCCCCCCCCCCCCCCCCCGTAGCTCCTGTTGCGTCTACTATAACAGTCTGGCATGCTGCCTATACTTTGGATAATATGGAAGTTAAAGTGCTAGTATTACATTTTGTTTCCTGCATAAATACAATGTGGTTGTTCTTGCTGAATCATGTTCTTTATCATCCTGTATTTCCCAGGACCGTTAAGTCCTCGAACATTCCATGAGATGAGCTTCATGGTTGACCGGTGGGTAAGGAATGATAGTATTTAGTCAACTTGGAGCACCTTCCCAACTCCACTAGCATTTCCCCAATGAGGATGGTGTGCTATAGATCTGTCTTTCTGCCTCTTTTCTTCCCATCCCATTTACCTCCTTGTGGTATGCCCAGTGTGTGGTGTTGATGCACTCTTGAGAGTACTACTTCAAGATTTACAGGTTGCCTCTTCGGTATTGTGTCGAACTCTTTCCTCTTGCATGCTTGTTCTAGACTAAAAATGTTTAGGTCCCCTAGATCAAAGCTTTCAGGTTCTTGTTCCATTAAACATTGTTGACTGCTCTCCTCCATGTGATGTGTTGACTTGAGAAGGTCTGTCAACAGATTATCAATGTTCATTTGTTTTGCAGACTAGAGGGCTTTGTGGTGATCATGAATGGGAATGGGTTGCAAGGCTATTGGTTGCGGATCAGAGTTGATAGCTATCAATGGTTGAATAGCTTCATTATGGATAGGTATAGAAAAAGGTTTAGTGGATGGTGGAGAGATTGTCTTTGCTATCATGGATGGATCTGATTCAGGCATATCCAGGTTTGACAAAATGTCAAAGCTATTGCTTGAGGATGGCACATCGAAGGATGGTATTACATTTTTTGGTGTTGTAGGAGTTTTTTTATTATGCTTCCTTGTACTGGAAACTTTGGTGAACCCTTCTGTTATGTCCCTATAATACCAGTGATGCCCCCATTAATATTGTAGTTGTATCCCTTACTAATATTGTTGTGCCCCTATTATCCCCATATTGCTATTACTGTGCCCCATAAAATCCTTCTATTTTTATTTTTGTGCCCTTATATTGTTATTGTTATGTCGGCTTGGTTATATTGTGACCCCTTAGACTCCTATATATAGAAAGGAGGTTTTGTCATTTGAATCATCTAAGAATTGTTCATTTATGTAATGTAAAGTAGGTTTCTCTCTCGAAGAGGTTGAATTCTAAGGTGTTGATCTATCTTTTCTATCTTTTTGTGAGCTCGTTTCATAACATTTGGTATCAGAGGTTTGGATTCTAGGGTTTCACTGCTCCAAATAGGTCATCGTGGAATTTTTGCTATATAACTTTTTTCTATGATGTTTCAGAAGGAAGAAAAAAACCCATTTGAGTTGAATCACACTGAACCTCGAATCCAAATTTTAGAGATTTTCGCACTATATTTGAGGAGATATGATTTGAGGAAGTTGGTCTTTTTGCAGACTCCTCAATTACATTCCAAACAGGTGACCTGGGGAAAATCGTCATAACTTTCTCTCTGAGCATCGAATTGAAATTTTGTAAGAAGGTACAGGAAGAGGATAGACTGCAGATTCTCGTATATAATTTTCAGAGCCAAAGGTCGAAACAGTTACACGTGGCACTTCATACAAATCCGCTCTTCTGGAAAGGTCTATAATCAGGTCATCTTGGGAGATTGTGCATAACTCTTCCTTGGAGAATCCAATTTGGATAAGACTAGTGGCATTGGAAATAGGATGCAGAGAGCTAATACAGATTGCATTTTCAGAACTGGATGATCTGAAATTACAGAGATACATCAGATTCAATATCAAGCTCCTACAAAGTGAAGAAAGGTGCGTAGTTTTTTTTAAATTTTTGCATAAGCTTGGTTTGAAAAATTAGTTTGGAGGAATTCAAAGGGCATAGTAAAGCATTATTATCAGTAATTGATGCCCCGAGGAAAGAAAATTCAAATATCTAGTAAGAAACCTGAAAGCTCTAGCATGACTCATGAAGAAGAGGAAGAAATTCAACATGATATATCAAAATTACGAGACCAAGTGCAATAAGTGTCACTTGCACAAAAAGTAATAGAATCTAAGATGGATGGTTTAAAGAAAGATGTAGAAGCTAAGATGGATGGTTTAAAGAAAGGTGTAGAAGCTAAGATGGATTGTTTAAAGAAAGGCGTAGAAGCTAAGGATGGCATGGAAGCTAAGATGAATGGCATGGACACTAAAATAGATGGCATGGATGATAAGATGGAAGAATTGAAGATAAATATGAATAAGTTGCTACAAGAAATGGTCACTAATGGTGAAAGGGTAGTGAAGGAAACTCATGATGAAAACAAAAGAAATGTTAATCATGATTCCATAGACTCTAATGTTGGATTGAAGACCCACCATATTCCAAAAATCGATATGAGGAAGTTTGATGGCAAGGATCTAGCAACATGGATATTACAGATGGAGCAATTTTTCGATTTTAATAATGTGCAAAATACACAAAAGGTATGTATTGCAACATTATATTTGGAACCAAGTGAGTTTGTATGGTATCAATGGCTTTGCTCTCGTAAACAAATTATCACTTGGGCAATTTTTACGGAAGAATTGACAGCACATTATGAGGATACAAAAAACAACACTTTTTTTAGCCAATTAATAAGTCTCAAACAAAAGGGTTCAATAATGGAGCACATTGAGGAGTTCCAAAAATTGAACATAAGGGTAAAAAATATTCCAGAGGAGCATAGAATTAATGTGCTCATAGGGACTTTAAAGGATAATATCCAACATGATGTTCTCCTTTGGGAACCTGATTCATTAGAGAAGGAATTCAGGTTAGCAAGGAAAATGGAAAGCAAAATTATGGCAACCAGGAAGCATACCACTCACAAATATAAAGATGGAAGTGTTGTTGCCCCTAGCCTTCCATAACCTATAAGGTTGACACCACAAAAATTGGAAGAAAAAAGAGCAAAAGGGCTTTATTATAGTTGTGATAGCAAGTACACTAAAGGTCATAAGTGTGCTGAGAAGAAATTATTCTACATAGATTGTGAAGAGGAAGAAGAAAAGGAGCAAGAAAGGTCAAAAGAAGAGGATATACTCCAGGAACAAAGCCTAGATAAAGACGAAATGAATCCAACCGTATATTGTAATGCATTGGCTAGAATTACCACTCCTCAAACCATCAAGATAGAAGGAGAAATCAAGGAGAAAAGGGTAATAATGTTGATTGATTCAGGAAGTACCCACAATTTTATTCATTGTAAGATAGAAAAAGAATTGAATTGCTTCCTATATCTAGAACCAGAGTGTCAAGTAATGGTTGCAAATGGAGGAATGATAAATTGCTCTGGAAAGTGGCATAATATCAAGTTATCCATGGGAGAATATGTACTGAAAGGCCCAATGCTTTCCATTCCAATGGGAGGTGCTAATGTTGTACTGGGAGTCCAACGGCTACAATCCTTAGGTACAATAGCTTTTAACTTTCAAGAACATTTCATGAAATTTTATTCGGAAGGAAAGGAAGTTGAGTTAAGGGGTATTGTAGGGAAACTCAGAAATATAATAAGCTCTAACGGTATGACAAAGCCTCTAAAAAGGGAACATCGATGTGTAATTGCACAATTATGTTCGCTAGATGTTTCCACATCAGATTCATCTATTGCTACAGTTCTCCAAAAAGTATTGGACAATCATTCAAAGGTATTTGAGACTCCCAAATGTCTCCCACCTATTCATGATCGTGATCATGCTATTCATTTGATTCCAGGAAGTGTTCCTCCAAACATCAGGCCGTACAGATATCCTTATGCCCAAAAGGGTGAAATTGAACGTATGGTTGCAGAAATGCTTGTGGCTGGTATAATTCAACCTAGCCAAATTTCTTTCTCTACTCCAGTAGTATTGGCGCATAAGAAGGATGGATCATGGTGCATGTGGTTAGATTATAGGGAGCTCAACAAGCTCAATATTAAAGATAAGTTTCCCATTCCCGTCATTGATGAATTATTGGATGAATTGCATGGATCAATTTACTTCACCAAGTTAGATCTTCGTTCAGGATATCATCAAATCAGAATGAAGACTCAAGACATTCTGAAAACAACATTTAGCACTCATGAGGGTCATTATGAGTTTTTGTTCATGCCTTTTGGCCTTACTAATGCACCTTCTACATTTCAAGGTTTGATGAATTCCATTTTCAAACCCTTCCTTAGAAAATTTGTGTTAGTATTTTTTGATGATATACTAATCTACAACAAGTCTTGGAAGGATCATGTTGAACACATTGATAGGGTGCTACAATTATTGGAGGAGAAACAATTATATGCAAAAAGATCCAAATATTTCTTTGGAGTACAAGAGGTGGAATATCTAGGTCATATTGTATCTCATGAAGGAGTTAAGGTAGACCCTAGCAAAATTAAAGCCATTAAGGAATGGGAAATCCCCACATCCATAAAGCATTCGCGAGGATTTCTCAGGTTGACAGGGTATTATCGCAAGTTTGTTAAGAATTATGTGAAAATAACAACACCTCTAACAACATTTTTGAAGAACTATGGATTTTCATGGACTCTAGAAGCACAAAAGGCCTTCAAAGATCTTAAAGAGGCAATGTGCCAAGCACCGGTCTTAGCTACACCAGACTTCACAAAAACCTTTATTGTGGAATGTGATGCTTCTGGAAATGGAATTGGTGCTGTTTTAATGCAAGATGAAAGACCCATTGCTTTCGAAAGTTGTCCAATCAAGGGAAAGTATTTACACAAAGCTATTTATGAGAAGGAAATGTTGGCAATACTACATGCACTTAAGAAATGGCGGCCCTACCTAATGGGAAGACACTTCAAGGTAAAAAAGGATCATGATAGACTTAAATAATTTTTAGAACAAAGATTATCGTCTGAAGAACAACAAAAATGGGTCACAAATATGTTGGGTTATGACTTTGAAATCATATACAAAAAAGGGAAGCAAAATGTTGTGGTAGATGCACTGTCAAGAAAGGATGAGGATCTGGAAGCATTGTTGTGCGCCATTTCTATTATCCAACCAGATTGGATAAACAAAGCAAGGGAGGAATGGAGGAATGATGAAGAAGCGTGGGAACTTATTCAAAAGTTACAACAAGATTCCAGTACATATGATACATTTAGCTGGAAAAATGATTCGTTATGGTACAAAGATCGCTTATACCTCTGTAAGAATTCCCAACTCAAACAAAAGATTCTTCTAGAATTTCACACTTCTCCCTTAGGAGGGCACTCAAGATTTTTAAAAACTTACCACAGGGTTAAGAAGGAATTTTTTTGGGATGGCCTTAAATTGGATATTCAAAAGTTTGTGGCGGAATGTTTGGTATGCCAACCAAATAAAGCTAAAAAAGTTAAGACACTAGGTCTATTAGAACCTTTATCCATTCCAAGCCAACGTTGGGAGGAGGTTTCAATGGATTTTATCATAGGTTTACCTAAGTCTGAGGGAAAGAGTGTCATCATGGTGGTAGTTGAAAGACTTACCAAGTATGCACACTTTTGTGCATTATCACATCCATTTAAAGCCAATACAGTTTCTACGACATTTATGGAAACAATTCAAAAGCTACATGGAAACCCAAAAATTATTGTAAGTGACAAAGATCCCATTTTTACAGGAAATTTTTGGACAGAATTATTTTCTTGTCTTGGTACTCAGTTAGCTCATAGCTCATCTTATCATCCTCAATCTGATGGGCAAACAGAGATAGTAAACAAATGTTTGGAAGGATATCTTTGTTGCTTTGTATCTAATAAACATACACAATGCGTCAAATGGTTGCCTCTGGCTGAATGGTGGTATAACACTTCCTTCCATACTGCAACAAAAATGACCCCATTTATGGCACTTTATGGATATCAGCCACTGTCCATCACATCATATTTAAGAGAAAATTCTAAGGTTCAAGCATCAAAACATCACATCGAGCATCAACAACAAGTTCTCCAACTCTTAAAGGATAACCTTGTGTTGGCGTAGAATAGAATGAAACAACATGTAGATCAACATCACAGTGAAAGAATCTTTGATGTAGGTGATTGGGTATTCTTATGGCTACAACCATATCAACAAATTTCCCTCAAGCAAGCTAAGAAGGATAATAAATTTTCACCAAAGTATTATGGTCCATACAAGGTGTTGTAAAATATTGGTACTATGGCATACAAATTGGAGCTTCTTGCAACTTCTCAAGTGCACCTAGTTTTCCATGTTTCATGTTTAAAGACGGTTATAGGCGACAAGCTCCCAGTTCAAACAATATTGACAAAACTTGACGAGGAAGGAAAAATTATATTGGAACCAGAAGCAGTCATAGAAACAAGAACTCGACAACTACAAAATCGATCCATTTCAGAGTATCTCATCAAGTGGAAGAACTTATTCGCTGAAAATTCCACATTGGAGGATGAGAATTTTATACAAAAGCATCCAGAACTACTCAAGCATTGAGGACAACACTTTTTTGAAGGAGAGGGGCATGCTAGGTCGCTATAATACTAGTGATGACCCCATTAATATTGTAGTTGTATCCCTTATTAATATTTTTGTGCCCCTATTGTCCCCATATTGTTATTAGTGTGCCCCATAGAATCCCTCTATTGTTATTTTTGTGCCCTTATATTATTATTGTTAGGTCGGCTTGGTTATATTGTGACCCCTTAGACTCCTATATATAGAAAGGAGGTTTTGTCATTTGAATCATCCAAGAATTTTTCATTTATGTAATGCAAAGGAGGTTGCCCCGTCGAAGAGGCTGAATTCTAAAGCATTGATCTATCTTTTCTATCTTTTTGTGAGCTAGTTTCATAACACCTTCTGGATCAGATTTTCCCCATTGTTTATAGATTTAGGAGGGGCATTTAAAGAACAGACACAGAATAGATGTCCATGGGCATGGCATCTCCTGCATCTGAAAGGTACATGTTCATAGTCTATGGGTTGAATCCATTCAATGTCATCATGAAGGATACTTACCGTGTCCATGAGCACCTTGCCAAGTTTCATTTAAACGCAAATATGAGAATATGAGGTGTGCCGACGAAGCTTCGTTTCCTATGTAGTCTTTATGAATTCTCATAACCCATTACCAATAGCTTTGAGTGATTTTTCATCCTAGTATTCCAAAGGTAAGGAGTACATGTGGATCCAAACTAGTGCCCATCTGAAGTCTTCCATGTTTGGATTGAATCTTTCTATCCAGTCTCGTGAATAGAGACCTGTTGCATTAAAGAAATAGGGTCCTCCATCTAGGACACAATTTCTGTCTTCAATATAGTTAAATATAGTTGTGAAGAAGCCTTTGGGGCCTAGCTGTAGGGTAACATGACCCTTGGGATTCCACTTTGAGGTTATCCATCCTTGCAGAGCTTTTTTGGTGGGCCAGTGGCCTATAAATTTACCTATCATTGCATGGACTTTCATATATTGTATTTGTGCATTGATTTTGTAACTAGGTAACTCAATCTTGGTTCATACTGTTGCAATGGGTTTGTAGGTGGAAAACGATGCTTTCTTTGGCTGCTGAGATGTTGCAGGGATATTTCCTATTTCCTTCTCTAGATCCACTTGTTCGTTCTTCTCCTATTGCTGCGCAAGCTGTACTGCTGGCTGCTCTGCACTCTCAGTTGAAGTCTTCTCATTTTCGCCTTCAAGTGGCCGGTCTTCATTTTTGCGGCCTGTGGAGGGAGGCTCTGTTGCCTCCGCCATCAGGATTTTCATTGGTTGTGGCTACCAGATCTGCCAAACCTGCATTGGCAGCAGTACTGCATGGTCTTGAGAGACTGCTTTCTCTGTCTCTGCACCGTGTAACGGTTTGTCAAAAACCCTAGTCCGTCGTTTTACTTTGCCTCGAGCTCCCTCAGCTCATTAGCCTCATTTAATTGACTAACATATCAATGTTAATAACATGTTAACTTAACAATATTAATATTAGTATGTTAATACTAGTGTTAATATTAATGTTGGCTTTCTCGTTAATATTAACATTAATGTTAATAATA
Source organism: Pinus tabuliformis (assembly GCA_031772625.1). Classification (NCBI taxonomy): domain Eukaryota; kingdom Viridiplantae; phylum Streptophyta; class Pinopsida; order Pinales; family Pinaceae; genus Pinus; species Pinus tabuliformis. The sequence goes on from CM062812.1 coordinate 872,940,206, forward strand.
ATATCAATATTAATGTAACGTCACTCTTTTCAAACATGATTCATAATTGTAAAAAGAAAATTATTATTTAATATGAACATTATAATATATGCATAAATTTTTAAATTGTTATTGACATTAATATCATATGAATGCTAATGTGAATAGACATGCTACTAATATATTAATATTAATTTAAATATATCATTAATGTTAATTATTAATACTATATGAATACTCATATTAATATTAAATAATAGTGATAATATTAATGTTATTATTAACATTAATGTGTCACAAATGATTTATATTATTATTATTGGGTTTTATACTCTCTTTAGGCTTTATAGGGTTTATAAGATCTACCATAGTAAACCATTACTTTTCTATAAAATATGGTTTATAATATTAGGGTTCAATAGGAATATAAATATTATTGGACTATTAATAAAATAAGTTTTAAATTAATTCAATAAATTTACAAAATTCATTAATTTTACATAAGAAAATTTAATTTATATATACAAATTTTTAATATATGTTGTCATTAATTGATATTAGAATTAACATTAACACATCAATGTTAATGTGACAACCCCACTCTATGATCCCATGTGAATGACATAGTAAATGAATTGTAAATATTGTAGGATGAATTGAAATCAAAATGCAGACTCAGTCATGGACACAAATTCCATAGTTGGGAAGGGAGTTTCTTGCTTGGGACGTTTTTCTTTCTTGTGCAAGGGAGAATCCTGAAAATGCACGGCAACCATTAAATAGTGGACATGTGTGAGAATTGAAGAAAGCAACCCTTGAAAATAAATGAGAAGAACAGAGAAGTATGCAAGAAGATTGCACTAAGGAAGCAACCAAAAGAAATAAGGGATAAGAATTTATGGAAAGGGACAAGAGTACATAGGTAACAAACCAAGGTGGAGTACATGAACTCTTAGCACGTAGTACCTAAGAGAAGTGAAGAGAATTTGATTGGCATTTGATCCCTAGAGGTTGTGGGTTAAGCTCCTAGTCTCTACACCCGTGTAACAACTTGGGGTTTATCAAGGCTATGGGTTGAGATAGAATTCATCAAGGCCTGTAATAACTTAGGTCCTTGGAGACTGTGGCTTGAACCATAGGTCTCTCGAGCCCTATAACAAGTTGGGTCCATGGAGGCCGTGGGTTAGAATATAATCTCTCCAGCATTGTAACAACATGGGTCCCCTCGAGGCTATGGGTTGATATAACAACTTCTTGAGCCCTATAACAACTTGGGTAAAGGCCATCGTGAAGAAAAAGTTGTGGAAGAAGAGAAAGAAGACTAATGGTTACTTCTCAAATGGCACAGTGGATTATAGACTCCATGGAAGGGGGTGAATCACTATGATGGTACCTTGGGGTGGATTATGGAATCCTCCTGTAAACCAAGCAAGAAGTTTCCAACTGGTGGGATTAACGAAGGAGGTCCTTTGGAGCCCCAAAATTTAGCAAAGGATTGGTGTGTTAGTCCTTTGAGGGAGCATCCCCCTAGACTCTTGGATTTGGCTTGGGGGTGACGATTGAAACTAATTGTGGTTGCAATTGACTCTAAGATAAGAAAGGGCGCATATGTTTAATGTATTATCAATGATGCTAATGTGATTATGGATAATGGTTTGAATGTAGAGACTACATTGTGCTGGTGAATACTCGCTTATGCATTATATTACATGCATGTTATGTGATGTATTAGATGGTTGCATCTATGTATGTATCTCTGCGGAATATATGTAAGAATGTGTTAGAAAATTGAAGAGCGAAAATATGTGAATAACTGCTAAATGAGAGATATAAAATTGTTATTAAATAAAAGCATATGGATTGCATGATAACTAAGAATAAGTCATAATACAACATCGACCCATGAAATCTTGGACTAATAGTGGGCTTTGTGACCCTTTATTAATATAAGATTATGATGAGAGAGACATTCTACATACCAGCATCTATATTCACTCATGAGTCATTCGTGGTCACGTTCCAAATCATGGTGTTTCTGAGTGAGAAAGACTTTAATGTCCAAGGGAGTTTTTCCTTGGTATCAGTTTAACCAACAACATTACCCAAATGTACTTCAACCTTGCATTTCGAGAAGGTTTTTTAAGGATGGTTGAGGAACCTCATGGCTTTGTGTCTCAGCATGTAGCCACATGCAGGCCTCACACCGTCAGCATATGGCACCCAAGGTTAGATACTCTCTAAGTCTACATGAAATTCCATGGTTGGTAATCCACGTAGGAGTGCCTATCCCTACCATTGGGGAATTTCCTCCTCAAAGAATGGGTAGACTCTTAGGACAACAACTCAATAGAGAACCAATCACTCAAGCTTGAAACTCCTAGTCATTAATCACCCTTAGAATGATAAGAAGTAAAGGCTTATGAACTATTTACCCCATTCCACCAATGTGATTGAAAGGGTTGGGTTATGTTAGAGAGCAGTAAGAATTTGTGTTCAATACTTGGACACGATGGGCTTCATCAAGAGCAAGTGAGGAATTTACGTTACGTGATTTTATAATGTTGAGTCAATTGGACTGCACTCACCGATTGATTACTAAAGTTATGTCAATATATCTCAGCTGATGGTTAACGAATACATAGGAGGAGGAATTGTGATTGTAAATACGTTTTCTCATTAGCTATGTGCCAACTACCCGATTGAATGAGTTCTGGATGTAATTATAAATGGCTTGTATATTAACAATGTTGTTTTGTTATCACATGAACTCATGATACTTTATAAATGCAAGCTCATTATCATAATTATGTTTAAATGTTGTTTTAGAATGTCTAACAACATGTGTGATTGACAACAAGTCACAAGCAACATAACATAGAAAAAATACTTTGATCAGAACTCAAATGGTTGAAAATAGTTGTGATTAGTCCTAGCATGGAAGTGATGGAGTCAAAAATAATGATGAAGATAAATTAGTTAGGGAGGGGGGAGGAAATCGATCCTGAGATTGGATGAAAACTTTGAGAAGCCTTAGAGATGAGGTGAGAAGTTTTAATTCCGATAATAAGAGGTTGGTAAGAGCCCAAGAGAGGCATGCTAAGATTAATTTGGTCATCTTGCAATGTCTCTTGCAGTGGTAAAAGAACAGGCAATTTGAAATAAGGAATCGTAGCAGAGACATTATCATCCCTTGAGAGCTAGAAGAGAAGACCAATGGAGTAGATGGTAGCAGATCGTGAAAGAATCCTAAGAAAGGTAGTGAGGACATTGCAAGGGGGGGAATATTTAAGTAGTCAAAATGCAAGGGTTAGAACATAGGACCTCGTTCAAGCCACCCATCTGGTTCTTCCACCTGAAGACATCATCACTCTCACCACTACCATCACTTAGGGAGCAAGGATATAGATCATATTCCTAAGGAATTTAGAAAGGCAAATCCACCCACTTTTGATGGGAATGTGAAGGAGTTTGTGGATGCAAAGGCATGTTTGTTAGAGATGAATAAGTTCTTCAAGATACATGAATACTAAAATAATATGAAAAATAGATTCCCCTCTTATAATTTAAAGGGAAAATATGATATTTGGTGGGAGGACCTAAAGAATACAAGAGCCATTACTGAAGAGGAGCTGACATGGATGAGATTGATAATATTTTTAGGGAGAATTACATGTGTGAACACTACTATGACAATAAGGCAATAGAATTTTATGAACTTAGAATGGGACATATGACTAACGAGGAGTGTGTCACTATTGTTTTGGGGCTACTGAGATATGTTCCATATCTCAACGATGAAAAGGTCAAAATGTAGAGGTCCATGAGTGGGTTGTCTACGTTATTCAGAGATAATATTGAATTATTCGAACACTAGACCCTGAAGGTCGCTATTAAGAAGATAGAGCAATGCTATGAGAAGTATAGGCATGGGGCCGAGACTCCGAATGACTGAATATCCAAGATCAATATAAGGCGAAATGTGAGTTGCCCATGAAGAAATCAAAAGGAAGGGAGAGGAAATGCCCATATTAGACAAGTGAGTCTCAACACAAGGCCAACATCATTGTTAAAGGGGATGTACAACAAATCACATCGGTGAAACCGAGGATTGAATGCTAGGAACCACTTAAGTGTTGGACCTGTGGTGGGAACCACAAGAGAAGGGATTTTCCTTATCAGTAGAAGGTTCGAACCAGAATCTACAGTGCTCAAGAGGTGAGAATTGTGTGTGAAGTAACCCAGAGTATGCCCAACATTTAAATGAGCATTGTGTGTGAAGTAACCCAGAGTATGCCCAACATTTAAGTAGCATTGGAAAACCACCAAGTAGATTACAAGGCATCCTTCATTTAGAAATAACGTAAGCTCCAAGAGAAAGTTGCTTCTATTTTGATTGATCTAGGTTCTAATTATATCTATTTCAACCCAAATCTTGTAGAAAAGTGTAAATTGGACAAGGAACTAGACCAAGAGCCATGACTGCTTCAGTTGGAAACACAGACAAAAAGGAGGATCAACTAATGGATGAAGTCATGTGGATTGGAACTCAATGGTATGATCACTATATCTCACATGAATATTTTACCATTGGATGGGTATAACATGTTACTTCGAATGGACTCGATATACGTGCACTATACCAAGGTGGATTTCTATGAAAAAGCAATAGAATACTTGGATGATCAAGGAACATAGAGAATATTTGAAGGAAATAAAAATCCCATATGAGTGAGGATCAACAGTGTCATGCAATCCACACATAGTTCTAGGAAGAGATGTATGATTTTGGTGGTACATGTTTCCAAATATGAGGAAGCCGAAGGAGAAAAAGGGGATGGGAAAGATGAGATGCTCCAAAGGTATCCAGTCATTGGATAGTAAACAAATGTACTTCTAATAGAGGACCTTGGATTACCCGCTCTCACAGAGATATACTTCTCTATCAAGATGATATCTAGAGCAACACCAACATTTAAGACCCTACGTATAATGAGGACTTGGGAGTTGGTTGAGATCAAACTATAGTTGAAAGAAATGTTGGACAAGGGGTACACATGGCCAAGTTTGTGTTGTTGAGGTGCATGAGTGTGACTTTGATCTAATAATTTGTCACTATAATATTTTTAGTTTCTATCATAACTAATGATTGTGCATAAATAATTTGAATTTTTTGGATCCATTAGCATGTCTTTTCAATGATCCTCTTATTTTCATCGTATTATGTATAAATCAATCAACACATTTCGAAAAATGCTACTCAATGGAATGAGCATTGCATATACCTCTCTCATAAAGACAGAACCAAATTAACAAATTGACATTATTCTCACATAACTTTTGTTTCATATAAATTCATGAACAATGTGAAAATATTAATCTTGAAGCATCTATCATATTGACATTTAATCAATAGTTATCGAAGTTATGTCTCATACTAAGTGGATATAAATATAATTAAAACATAGTGATGATGAAGAAATAAATAATAATAATTGTTAAACAAATTTACTATATATGTTGTATTATACTATTCATATTATATTTAATATATTGTATTTAATATTAAACTAATTAATATGATATTAAGTTATAAATTGATTTACCATTTTTATTTTTATTTTTAATTTGATATTTGTAATATTGTGTAAGACATGTAAATATTTTCTCACATTTTCAGTTTACACCTAATAATAAATCTAAAGTTCAAATCTATCTAAACCAATATGTTTCTTGCAATTTGAATGCAGACTAAGAACTTTATTAAAGAGAGAAATTCTTCAATCTGTCTAAAATAATATGTTTCATGCATTTTGAATGAAAAGTAAGGAATGGTCCTCTTAGCTGTAATTCCACTGTAACAAAATATAGATGGAAATTCGCACTCAATGCACCTAATATATACAACCCACAATGTTTACAAGAAAGAATTGAACTATACTAACTAATAGTTTAGAGTCATTGTGAACTTGTGAAATATCTATGCAATTTTGTAAGGGGAGGGACAAAAATTTATTCCTTTATGCTACTTTGCAAAGAGAAATGGAATTCTAAACATATCATCTACAAAAGCAAGTTCAAAATCTTGATAATATAAAGAAAACTTAGATTAAACTCATTATGTTACCATTTTCTAAGTGTTTGAATTTTGAGCTAAGTGAAATGGATAAACTCTTAACAAGAGAACTCTAGATTATATAAATACCTTAATGAATATTTATCAGTATTATGTCCCCTTATATTATTTCTCATTGATAGACTATAGTGATATTGAAATTCAAAATCATCAATGAAACACTAGTACAAAAACCAAGAAATAACCTTCTCATAAACAGAAACTAGACATTGAACCAAAATCACTGCAATGATTAACAACTTTTGTACAAGCAACTGTAAAGCTACAAACATTAAATTGTGATGGTGAAGTTGTTGATGGTGTGAATTATAAATTTTATTCTTAATATATTTCAACTCTTATTTCAACACTTACATTAAATTAAAATTTAATTATATAATAATTTAATTATAACATTAGCATTATGTATCCAAATTAATTTCCCCACTTACCTTACGAATTAGATTTTAATTAACATGCTCAATTTGTAATAGTTAAACTATAGCATAATAATTTAATTATAACAGTAGCATTAGTTATTTAAATTAATTTCCACACTTACATTGGGAATTAGATTTTAATTAACATGTTGAATTGGTGATACTTGAACTATAGTATAAGCACACAATAGAGTATTATCTTAAATTATAATGTTTACAATGGATTAGTCTTTCACATTAGAATGTTTAAATATATTTCAGCACACACCTTAACATTTAATCTCTAAAAATGTAAAATAATTTTAAATATATCATTTAGTTATGTTAAATATTGGTCGAATAATAAATTCCATGAAATTCCACTATGGCCTAAGCTTGGTACTATGATTACGAAATTGATAAGTTGATAGAGTTGTTCATGGTATGTGTTTAATTCAAACATTGAATAATACAAGTGATGGAACAAAGCTCTATAAAATGACGATAGCTATAGATTTGCATGCCTTGATTTTATGAAATTAGTGTAATGAGCTTGGTATTGAGAAGTGATTGGAGTTATTTCAAGACCTCACACAAAAAAAAATATCTTGGAGTATGCAACATAGCATCTTAATAACAATTTAGAACCAAAATGATTGTATTTATTACACCAGAGCAATCATAAAGAATAGTTTTCAATAACAAAAATTCATGACATCAATTGAAGCATATGGTTTCATGTACACACTTGAGTCAACCAATATCAAGGAGCCATATTGAGGAAAATAACATAAAATATATCCAATGAGCATGTGATGTGATTTCTATCTCTTTTGGAAGTTGAGTTGTCGTAAAAAAAAGAACAAATCAATGGCAGTAGGGTTACACACAAGAACAAGTGCTACGATTCCCAAAAAGTCATGTCTCATCCCAAAATATGATTTTATGAATGTGGACTTCTTCACATTCCGATATGTTGTCACCATCTCGGTTTCTACATCACCCAACTCTGAAGTAGTCACACCATAGAATGTCCAATGAATAGGGGTTCCTAGTAGTACCATCTGGACCATATAACCATTTTTTGTGTTCAATAGACAACGAGAAAATTGACTGTATTAGGAGCCCTCAATCCAAGGGGATTGACGACTACACTCAACATTGCAATTCAAATAAATGCAACATGGAAAATTTCATGAAGAGAATAATAATTGATAAAAAGTCCTTACAGGTCGAGGAATAATGAAACCACATAAGAGATTCCATAAAGAATAAAAAATTGATGAAATTATTGCACCAATATGGTAATTTGGAGTCGCAACTACTGTGAGCATTCCAAATAGGTAAAGTATAGAAAAGTGAAAAATATGATGAAGAAGAACTAATAGAACTTGGAAGTTCTCCGCTCGAAAGAAATCATATAATAAACTAAGATGGCATAGATTAAGCACTACATAAGAACATAAGGCACCTCAATTTCAACCCACATTGATTACAAGGATGGTCATTTGATAAATTTGATATGCGTAACAATTTTATAATCTCACTATTAGTTATTTACATTTAGTTTACCTATCCAAAGGCATAAGACATTGTTTGAATATATTCAATTATCTTTTTCTCTATAAAAGACAGTTTGTGCAACCTTGATAATTGACTGGCAACTTGATGAATTACTAACACCAAGGAAAAAGTACATAAAATCCAGAATATTCAGTACATATTGTTGTTTACCTATGTGAGAGAACATTGAAAAGTATTAAGACATCATTGAACAGTTGAGACAAAAGAAAAGTTTAGAGAACACAAAATTTAATAGGCTTATGAAGAACAACAAATAAAGTTTTCATGCGAACAACTATTAATTTAACTTGGAAGATATATGACACCCTGAATTCTCAATATTCTCTATGGACTTCAAACATGTATTAGACAATAAACTAATCAATAATAAAGAAAACAAAATGTCAAATTGAGGTGGCTTCTAGTTTCGCATAAGAAAGTCCAACCTCTTCGTTCCAAGGTCCCAAAAGATGGTCCCAAAGAGTAGGGAAACCCTTGTAGGGAAGAACAACCATGCAACATTATAGTGTGGATTCCTCCAATATGACCAATGTTGCTTCCAAAGATAGTCCATGCACTTAATGTTGAAGGACTATGCATACTCAGTTGGAAAATTTAAATGCTACGAGAAAGGAGAAGGGGTGGTTACTTCTTTAATAAGATCTTGACTCCATCTTAAAGACAACAAAACTGTTAGGAAATGAGCTCACAAAAAGATAGAAAAGATAGATCAACACCTTATAATTCAACCTCTTTGAGGGGGCAACCTCCTTTACATTACACAAATGAGCAATTCTTGGATGATACAAATGACTAAACCTCCCTTCTATATATAGGAGTCTAAGGGGTCAAAATATAATCAAGCGGACATAACAATAATAACATAAGGGCACAAAAGTAACAATAATGGGTTTCTATGGGGCATACTAATAACAATATGGGGACAATAGGGGCACAATAATAACAATAAGGGATACAATGACAAAAATAATGGTGGAATCACTAGTATTATAGGGGCCTAACATGCCCATCTCCTTCCAAAAAGCGTTGTCCTCAATGCTTGAGTAGTTTTGGATGCTTCAATATAAAATTCTCATTCTCCCATGTGGAATATTTAGTGGATAAGTTCTTCCACTTGATATATTATAAGATATATTGTAAAACATCGAACAACAAATTAACAATACCAAAAAATACTCAATGAGTTTATGACCACAGGACCTGCATAGATGACTTGGCCACCCCTTTTGAGGAGTAACAACTGCAGTTCAACCAACCAATAAAACTGAAAATTTAGGAATTATTGGTTTCATGTAACCTTGCCTTATTTTGTATCTTTACACCCTTTCCTTTCTTAAGCAAAGATACATAAAAAAGGCCTTTTGTTTGCATCCCATAGATTGATAATGAAAGTATTTGAATTCACCTCATCAAAAGCTTCAAAGATATCAATGATATGTTGGTGGATGGTACAATAAACATTTTGACCTGTATTGACTGTGTTGCAAATAATACCCATAACTATCATTGTGACATGGGCATATAGTTCTAAAGTTGGCTCATCCATTGCTATGGTACGTCTCTTCCTTTTCTTTGTAGAAATACCTCTCACTCCATGAAGACCTACAATAATGTTTCTTAGAGGAGTGAGCTCTACAAGCTCCATGACTCTTGCCACAAACATCTGCACTTATTGTAACAAGAAAAATCTGTGAGCTAAAGTTGCTTGAATAGTCTCATTAATAAGAAAGATTTTCACTCTAAAGAACTCCATGCGAATGGGAGAAATTTAGACCTACCATTATAGTTTTCTCATCAACCTCGCAAGGAAGATGGAGCCATGCATAATACACAAGTGATTCAAAGACTGAGTATGGAGAGTGGATATAAATTTGTTCATAGTACCGTGAGATGCGAGAAAATGTTAATAGATCCAAGATTAGTATGAGATTGATTTCCAATCTTTCGCTAATTGGCCATTGTTAATCTCTTGACAATATCATCATTTTCTTAATAAAGGTGCCATACATCGGAGAGATTAGGGAAAATAAGGGGAAATGAGCAATGACTTTTTATATTAAATACATATTACATTAAATTATATAAGTAGAAAAAATAAGTTAAGATCCATTTTAAAATATAAAATATAATGATGATTATGTAACCATATTTAAATTTAATTAATAAACACATAAACTTACAATATCACAATATGTTTAACAATGGATATTGAGGTCCACTTTTCCATACTAGTAAATAGGCTTTGTTAGAGTACCATGGGCCAATATCATTGGTCATCAATACAACAAGACCAAAATCCATCTCTCATTTCACACTCAAAATATTTTATAAATATTTTATTTGAAGTTAATTTTAGAACATTGTTAAATTAATTTAAAAGACAAAATACTATAGCGAGGAAATGGTTTTTTTCACAACCATTTTTCTTGTTAATTTTTATCAAAATATGAATTTTATAAAATTGAGTTTAAATTATTTGATCTGCATAATTCGAGTGCCACACATTTTGAGGGTGTTGAATCCATTTATGCATTCAAAAATGTATTTTGAACAACAAAAAATATTGAAATTGTATTGTCACATTTTGGTGAATTCTAGTGAAAGATGTTATTTCGTTTATAAGTTAGACTACACCTATCTACACCTATATTACATGAAAATATATAGGATATAAATAGTAGCTTTAAATTGAGATCCATTTCACCATATAAAGTAAATTAATAATTTTGTAGCCATATTTAAATTTCATTAATAAACACAAAAAAAAACTTAATAATTACAATATAACAAGTTCTTTAAGCATGGATATTTACCTCCACATTACCATAGACATTAGTAGCCATACCATTCCATGCCCCCCACATGCCCAAAAACCATCTCTCATTGCACAATTGAAATAATACTTATAATTAAAAATAATATTCAGCCCAATTTACCATGGATATGGTTAACTATACTATACCATGGTGTGGCTCAACAATACCACATGCTCTCAACAATACCACATGCTCAAAATCCATCTCTAATCAAAATATTTTATAAATAAAAAATAAAAAATAAAATTATTAATTGAAATAAAAATTAAACTAAAAAAACTAAAATTATTAATTAAACTAGACTAGATCCATCTTAAGTAGGGATGTGGGGATCTATGAAGCTCCAAGAGAGATCAAATTTCCCTAGCTGTAAACCATTCTTCGTTTTGAACTCACAACAAAAAATTGACCCTTGAAAGGTTTGATCCCTCTAGGCTTCTAGATCGAGAGTTAACATAGATCTAGAATGATTTAAAAGGGGGATGTCTACCATTCCATCTATCCCACCAAATGAACTAAAAATAATCCACATATTAAATCTATAAAAAGAAGAATGCAAAGGACCATTTGGAGGGTATTAATCCAAAGTGCCTATTTTTAAATAATCTAAAAGTAAAAAAAAAAATTAACTATAAAAAGCATTTAAATATTGTTTTATAAATCTATAAAAAGTAACTATAAAAAATATTTAAATAATGTTGGCTCATATTTGTTTTTGCTAATGCTAGTATTTCTAAGGGAAATGTCACTTTTACTTGTTAGAAATTTTCAAATGTTAGTATTGCTAATGGAAATGTAATTTTTACTTGTTAGTATTGCTAATGTTGAATTCATTTTTTGTTTAGGCTTAGGGTTTGGGAGGGGGAGCTTTGGTTTTATAGCAAAGGGGCTATTTTGGGAGGAAAACATGTGGTTTCCCTCAAAACCACCCAAAAAACTACCATTAAGGGACCAAAACTACCCCACCCATGTGAGACGTAAGGAAACTTGTTAGGGTTGTAATTAGGATTAACTTGTGCCCCTTAGCTCCCAAACTAATACGATCACTAACTTATGGTTCAAACATGCCCATTTTTTATTTTTTACCTTGTTAGCTTTGCAAGACAAGGCCAAGAGAACCAATGTGATGTTTGACGATATAGATAGGTAAAGGGAAAAAATTGTGGATGAACTTAATAGTGTAGTGGCTATACTAATAAATTTTTTATAGGTAAAGGAAAATAGTTGCAGGTGAAATTAATAGTGTAGTGACTATAGTAATAAATTCCTTTGTAACTATCACCATGAAATCTTACACGAGCCCCATCATCATGTTTGTGAATTCCTCCTATAACTATCACGAGATCCCTTGTTCCATTAAAGGTCTAGGAAAAATAGAATGAAATTATTACATTGGATCCTTGAAATTTTTCGAAAAATGGAGCCATCCTACTTGATAGCTAATAATCCATTGTTCTTTGGAGATCCCATAAATATATGAATTTCCATATATAGAATGTATTTTTCAATTTACTTTGTTATGAAATGTGTTTTATCTTTTCCTAATAATATTATGAAATTATTATTATTTTTAATTAGTTTCCTTACTTACATCTTGCAAATTATTCCTATGCTAGTAATGAATTCCTCCATTAAAGGTCCTGAAAAATTCCAACCAAAAGTTACATTGAATCCTTGTATATTTTTAAAAAAATGGGAGCCATTGTAAAGGAATATCTCCATAGCTTGTCCTCCAAATTTAATGATATCAATTCCTTGGAGCTTTTTGTATTTTATCCAACCACCCAATTTCACTTGATTCATAGATAAATAGGTAAGCTAGTATGTAGAACCTTGAGGTTATTATCTTATCATTGGCATAGAACCCCTTGAGGTTACTCCACCTTCTACTCAAGTTTGTCCACTTTTTACTTTTAAAAATAGGATCTTAATTTGACTATGTCAATGAAGATTTTTCCAATAATGGATCTATCTATTGTAATCAAATCTTGACATGGATAGAATTGAGGGAAAATAATACAATGGAGCAACAAAGAAATATATTAGATGAATGCATGAAATTTTGAGGCAAACAATGAACATTATTATATTGGAACTTGACACGTTTAGTAATTGGCTTGTTTTATTTTCTCAAGCATGATTTTTTTTCCTGCAATTTCCTTTCTTGCAAGTGTGTTTTATTTCCTACAAGTGTGGTGTGATTTGTGAAAGCATGTGCACTACACTTTGCAACTTTCAAACAAAAAATTAGATTGACAATTCAAGTGCATGCATAATCAATTGTTCATTAAGATAATTAAAAGTAATTTAAAGGATAATGGCCAAGATTAAAGTACATAAAGAGTTTCATGCTCTTGATCAAAATCCAATCTCATACCTTGGTAAATGAGAGAGTCAAACTGAAACCTTGAAATCCCCCAAAATGTGAAATCCTTCATAAAGATCTTCATGCTTTTGATCAAAATCTAACCCCATACCTTCATAAATAACAAAGTCAAATGGAAAAGTTGCAATCCGTGAAATAGTGAAATCTTAAAATTCATTAAGTTTGTTGGATTTTGAGTGAGATAAAAAATTCTAGTTTCTCTGTATGAGAGAGAATGAGGTTGGAACCACTCAAATATCTTGAATCAATCAATTAGAATGTAAGGGTGAAAATGAAAGATATAGGAAATGCCACTTTTACTTGCCACTGCTAAGATTGCATTATTGTTTTTGTTTAGGTTTAGGGTTTAGGAGGGGGAGGGTAGGTTTTATGGTCAAGGGGGATATTTTGCCAGGAAGGCAACCTATAGTTTCCCTCAAAATCAACAAAAAATTACCATTAAGGGGCCCAAACTCCTCTACCCCTATGAGATTTAAGGAGGCCTTTAAGACTGGAATTAGGATATTAGGATTAACCTTATCACTCATTTATGGTTCAAACATGCCCATTTTTTAAATTATGATTGTATCTTGTTAACTTTAGAGAACAAGAGGAAGAGAATTATATCTCAATCAATGTGAAGTTTCAAGATATGAGATAAGTAAAGGGTAAAAATTGTAGATTGATTTAATAGTGTAGTGGCTATGCTAATAAATTCATTTTTAACTATGAGTATTAAGTGTAAGACCATTAGGATAACCATAATAATGAATTCTTCCCATTAAATATCACTATTAATTATAAGACTAAGGCCCTTGTTCGATTAAGAGTCTCTAAAAAATCAAATGAAATTATTGTATTGGAGCCTTGAATTTTTTGGAAAAAAGGAAGCCATCTTACTTGCATGAATATATCCTAATTGTATTATGAAATTATTTTTTATTTTTATTATTTATTTCTTTATTCTTGCAAATTATTATTATGCTGGTATACTTATTGCAAGTGGTTAGGATGTTTATTATATGGATACCTAGAACTATTCGAAACAATACATTCTGGTTGGTCAACACTGAAGTGGGAATGGGCAATTTAACATATAGGTGAGGCTTAGGGGTCCCACCAAGATTCTCTCAAAGATGTACATCTATGGAAGATGAATAATCAGAAGTAAGAGTATCAACCTTAATGGTAGTGAAGCTCTAAATAAGTTTTTGGGGAAAAAGATAATTGTAAAGGACAACAATGTTCCAATGGAAATTGACCATAAGAAGCCAATCAAACCATCTGGCCTTCTGGCTATGGAAGATATGTACCTCATGTTGCACATGAGAGTTATAAATATTTAACAGAGAAATTCTCCCACCACCAAGTTTAGCTTTTGGATATTATACCTTTGGTTATGGCCGAAATGTCCCTTCATTAAGCAACGAGCACTACCAATTATATGGTGCCTCTAAGTCCCATAGTAATGGAGTTAAGTGAAGCAGTCAACAATTTTCCAAATTTAATAATCTTTGAAGTGCTAAAGAAAGTGTCAAATTTCTATGAAAACTCTAGGCTAATTGTGTGAACCAAAAAGATGGTTCTAGAAACATAGAGAAGAAAAACATGTTGTCTTTTTCAAATAATAAAAACATCCAGTCTTATAATATATAAAACCATCAACCTTTGAAAAAATCATCTCATATTTATCTCTCCATATTGAAATAATCTTTAATGACGTGGTCCATATGATCAAGAAATAAACCAACCCTAAGAAAATCTACAATCAAAGTTCAACGGTTATGTTCTCAAAATAATACAACTCTAACCAATAAAGTGGCTTCATATGTGAATGTGACAACACCCTTATATGAAGCCACTTTATTGGTTCCAATTGGGCAACACCCCTATATCAAGCCATTTTATTGGTTCCAATTGTATTATATTGAGAACATAACCATTGAACCTTGAATGTAGAATGTCTTAGGTTGGCTTCTTTCTGGATCATATGGGCCACCTGATTAACATTCTCTGTAACATTCTCTGTTTTAGGGGCACTTTCAAATGTTGCAACCTGTTTTCTATCCATCATGAGTAGAATGAATGTTGAGAAAAATAGCATAATTGCTTCAAAGTTGGTCAACAAGGTTGGATGTTTTAATTCTTTGTTTCTAAAAGAAGGCATGAATTTCTTCTCTCTGTTTCTATAATCATTTTATTTGTTTCTAGCACCATCTTCTTTGTTATAATCATTTTATTTGTTTCTAGCACCATCTTCTTTGTTGGTTTCATCAAAGTTTGGTAATTTCTTTAGCACTAGCACTTGAATGATTATTAAATTTTGAATGATGTTGACTGCTGCCCTTAACACCATCAGTATGGAACTTAGAGGAAACAAATAATTAGTACTGCTCCTTGGTTACTGAGAGAACATTCCTACCATTGCGAGAGGTATAACATCCAGAAGCTGAAACTGGTGGCGTGAGACATTTTTGTGGCAAAGATTTATAACTCTCAGGGTCTCCCGCAACCAGGAGGAAAATCCCTGAGTGCTGATGGTTTGGTTGGCTTCTTAACCTTAGGAATATGGTCCCTTTCCTCCGAACCATTGTTGTCCCTTTTAATTATCCCTAGAATTTTTTAGAGATTCACCAGGAAGAGGGTTGACACTCTTACCAGACTTCTGCTTCTTGAGATTACGTAAATGTACATGTTTTAAGGGATCGTCCATGTTCCGGTCAGTCCATTCCCACTTCAGGGTGCACCAGCCAGAATGTACTATTTCCAACCATTCTCACTTCAGGGTTCGCCAGCCAGAATGTATTATTTCCGGCAGTTCGTCCTGTCTATATAAGAAAATGATCCATAGATTGGAAAATGTTTCAAAAATGACAGGTGCATAAATCAGTAACACCGTAAAGACCGTGCAATAACATGATTACCAACATAGGAATAATTTGCAACTACATTAAGAAAAGATCAACTACATTTCACAACAAAATATATTCAGAAAGTTCAGTCGATGTTTATGGCATCTCCACAGCAAGAAGGTAGCAATGCATTTGGTCTAATCGCTATAATAATATTTCTTATGGCAACAATAGTCATTATTATCAATCCTAGGGTTTCTCGAAATAAAAGACCAACACAAATTGAATGGAAAAGACATGTTTCTTTTATAATATCGCCTGTATAATATCAACCAACTGGGTGATGATAACGCATTCAATGAACGAAATCAACGGCGAAGGTCCATGGTCGTAACGTGCAGGGACGTCAATTCAATGAAATTTTGGAATATTGTTTATGCGGATGGCAGTTATGATGTAATGGGGTAACGCATTTTAATTGTTGTTCAATTGCGGTGACGGAACTTCAATTGCGGTGATGGAACTTAGGATTTTATCGAACTATATTTTTGATGAATCTAAAAGAAATATTTATACTGAATGAGGGAATAATTTATGCTGCTGGAATACAGTGATAGAAGACGTTAAGATTTTATCGATCTATATTTTTGAGGAATCTAAAAGAAATATTTATACTGAATCAGGGAATAATTTATGCGGCTGGAATGCAGTGACAGAAGCCTTTAGAATTCTAATGATAAAATCTAAACAAATTGTCTGGTTCAATTAAATATTAGAATTTGGATTTAAAGAAAATGATCTTATTGGAATTCTGCACTTTGGTCTTTTTAATCTGATGGTCCAAAATTGAAAGTACCACTCTATCCAAAAATGAAATTGAACGTGATAACTTTACATTTTTAAATAGCGGGTTTAAACGTTTTTAAATTAATTTTTTACCAAATTATCGGTGAAAATTTACTCCATGTATCCAATAAAATGAAATTAAAAATTTAGTCTGAAATATCACTAGGAGACAATTATATTTTTTACATTTTGAAAAAATTGCATGCTAGAAAGTGGAAGAAAGGATGGCAATCTGGAGGAATAGAATAATACAAAGTTTCTTGGCCTAGCATTTCAAATTGTCATTAAAAACTCATTGTCCCTATTATTCATTTGTACCTGCTTTTGTTATTCATCACCATAGTTCTCAAATTGTGATTAAAAGTGTAAGTTATTGACCACAAGTATGATAATTAGATAATTAGTCAAAAATAAATTGAAAACTAAATTTATAAAATATGTATTGAATTTTTAAATTTATGGCTATTCACATCTTGAAACTTACCTGAAAATTAGAATTATTTAACAACTACATTAAATCTACTCAACCACAAATGGTGTGGGTAGAAATGCATGTGATCTAGCAATGAACCAAGCTAGGTAATGGGCTCAAATACAATCCTACAAGGGTTTGTGAGTTTATGTTGTAACCTTTTTGTACTCACAATGGCACTATTTTTCAAAGTTATGTCATGAATATTTATCATATATTTTGTTGTGGTTGAACAATAAGAGTGTCTACCATTAATATGAGATTGATGTCCAAACTTGAGCTAATTTCCCATTGATAATCACTTGACAATAAGATGCCATAAATAGGGGGAAAATACAGAGCTACACAAATTGTTGTGTAATAAATATTTATGCTATTTAAAACTCATCTAGAGAATAAAACTGTTTCTTTAAGAAAATTATACCTTATTTCATGTGAAAATTTCCATTGAACACTAAGAACTCTTTAAAAGGTTATAAATAATTAAATCTACTCAAACATTAATCCATGAGGATAAACATGGTTGTGCCTTTTGTCATCTCTATCTCTATGTGTAATAAGTATTGTATGCTATTTAAGACTCATTTAGAGAATACAAGTTTTCCTTTTAAAAAAATTATCTCTTATTTCATGTTAAAAATTCCATTGAACAATGAGAATTATTTAAAATGTTATAAATAAATAAATCTACTCAAACATTAATCCATGCCTATAACCATGATTGTCCTTGTTGTCATCTCTAACAACAAGGGGACTTAATTTTCCTTCACTATCTTCTCTTTATAAAATGTTAAAATCAGATTTTATATCCGCACAACCAAGCTTAGAATAATAGATGACAGTCTCTCAAAAACAATTGAAGAGGAAGTGGGCATTTATGTTGTGTGAACAAAAGGGTTGAATTTATTTTACTATATGTCTTTTGTGACAATCAATGCAATTAAAGGTTGGGCAATTAAATTGGTGCCAACCATCCATCCATATTGTATCGTTCCTAATGTAAAAATAAATATTATCAAGAATTATCTACTATTCTTTGACTACAATACTTAACAGTCATAAATTGTGATCACTAACCTAATTATTAACTTAAAACTATAAAATTTAATTTATATAATAATATAATATTATAAAAATTGCAATGTTATGCACAGATAGATGA
This sequence comes from Pinus tabuliformis, assembly GCA_031772625.1. Lineage (NCBI taxonomy): Eukaryota > Viridiplantae > Streptophyta > Pinopsida > Pinales > Pinaceae > Pinus > Pinus tabuliformis. The sequence continues at coordinate 872,958,813 of CM062812.1, forward strand.
AAATTGATGAATAGTGTTGAATTTCATAAGTTGTGCTCATTTCCAATTGAGATAACTTTGATAATAAAAATATATTTCTTGCACTTAGTCAATTGAGATACTTAGTAAACTCACCATTCCACAAATTGTAAAGTTCTTTGATGATTATATACTATATGTTTTGACAACATTTAATACTTATACTTATAAAATTTAAGAATCCTGTGAATTTGAAAGTATAAAATCTATATATTAAGTACTGAATTTGGTTGAATGTGGCAAATCAAAGTAGAGTAACCCTTTATTTCAATAGGAGTAGTTAAGTTTGCAACAAAGGAATGGAACAATTCATAGCCCTTTTCAGTCCTTCAATACAAGAGAAATTTCTATCTATATAGAAAGAGTCTTAAATAATATTATTAAATTTTAATTAAGAATATTCAACCTAGTATTATATTTTAATTTAGAATAGTATTAAATTTTAATTTAGAATATTCAAAATTATATTAAATTTAATAATAATATAAGTATTATTGCGTTTTTGATGCAGGAGCATTAACTAAAGAGGAAATCATTGTAATTAAGTAGACATAGGGGGCCATGTATTATTAGGAAGTTAGATTCCTGTAATTTATGCCTTTAAGTGATTTAATTAGATGTGTGAGAGGAAATTGTAAGTGCTCTCGAATAAATGAGGACATGAGTGGGAGTAATGACAAAAGAGTTCAAAATCAAATGTAACTCTCAAAACATTCCATGATTCAAGGAACAAGAGAGAGTATTTAGGAATTAATTAGAAGTGGACATAATGGAGAGAGGATTCAGGAGTTGGTTCAGTAGATATAGGAGTTGAATGAGGATAATTCAACAGAACCATTTGGGATATCTGTAAGCCTACAGGAAGAGTCAAAGGAGGAGGCTACTAATATTGAAGAACATGCCCATGAGGGACAAAGAGTCTCGACATGTATAAGTTGTTCATATCTATATATACAAAAGTCTATTTCGGTCTGTGTGAATGCGTGAAATTATATTGAATGATTGAATTACATATAAATGGTGAATTCGTAGTTTCTATAACTGTGGTTGCAGGCAGAGTTCTCGTGAAGGACACACAGAGAGAGGAGAATGATTTAGAAGAATCGTAATGGATCATCAAGTCTAATTGAACCAACAAAGAAGAGGTCTCAAGAGACAACAAAGTTGAGAGTTCGAGGAGTTAAACTCAGAAAGTGTTGAGCAGTGGAACAATGAAGAACGAGATCCTTTGGAAAAACTGGAACCATAGAGAATATTGAAGAAAATGGTGAAAAAAACACAGATAAAGAGATAACGAGGAGTAAATCTTCAGTGCTTACGAGTTGTTAGATCTGTGGGATCAACAACCGAGATCTTATCGCATCGGCAGAAACCATTGGGACGATGACTGGAATGGGCCTTTCAATAGAGCGATTACGATATTGCGATTAAGCGAAAACTATCGGATGTGACGTCAGATCGACGGTCTAGATCTGATCGCCTATTGCATATCGAGAAGTGGAGATCATAGATATCAGTTGATCGGAGGTCGGGCCTTAATATAATGCCACACTATGTGGGGACTAAAGGAAGAAAACTCGACGAAAAATATAGTCGTGGGTTTAGTGAATTTGAGGTCTCCTATATGCGTTGAGTGGAGTTTTCCTTTGTAAACGAAAAGGGTATGAATTAAGTGCTGATAGTGTATCTCCCAATCTTAAAGGTAAATCGCATATCAGGAAGGAGAAGGTATATAGTACGTATGACCAAGGAAAGATGCGATGGCTGATTGCGATAAAGGTACAATCTTGGGTTTTGTGCGGAGGTCGTACGAAAGGGTGAAAGGTATGTTTATGTGCGTATTTTCTTTTTAAATGGGTTTTAATAGGAATAGCATGATAATGCCTTTATGGATTAAATGTATGTGTAACCAATACATGTTAAAGGGAAAGGTTTATATATGTACGGGCTTATGGATTATATATGCAGTTAAGGGGTGATGTAAAGGTTCTGAAGGGTTTTTAAAGTCCTCATAAGCGAGAATTAATGGGAAACATTAACAAAGGTTTAAACAAAGACTATGAAGAGGTAGAAACTCTCGATAGGAGGTTTAGGTTGGGTGATTGACTTCTGATCCAAAGGAACTGGTGAAAAATGGCCTTGACCATATATGGTTTGGAGTTTTTACTCCATTGCAGAGTTAAAAACCTGGGACAGTTGTGTTTGTACATTTTTATACATACTGTGGGTATGTGTGGGGGTAACCCTGCACCATTAGTAGTATCAGAGCAGAATTGAAATCAGAGCGAGGAAAGATTTTTATGAAAGGGAGTTTGCACACAGAGGAAGGTCATGTGCATAAGTTAATTGATGAATGATAGAGAATACAACAAAAGACTATAAGGGGAACTTTTGAAGTTCTTGGGAGACTGTAGTAGTACCAGCAGAGGCTTGGAGTAGACAAGAACAGAGGAAAGAGAAAGAAAGATTGCTTAATGCAAGTTCTAAAGGAAAGCGGACTTGGAAACAAAACAGATGGAAATCCATCCAAGGCACAGGTGGAATGGTGAAACAAGATCGTGCTGGGATCTTGAAAGAGAGGTAATATGTTCTGTTTTAAATTGAGAATTTGTGTTTTATATGAATGCACATGTGACAGCAAGAGAAGCTATGAGAGGAGAACCAGATGTATTCTTGAAAATATGGTAAGGAGAATACTATGATAGAGAAGTGGCAGTGAACATGAAGAATCCAACAAGAGATTAGACAGAGAGGATAGTTGAAGTGTTCTCAAGAGAGAGTGAGAGATTGCAGAAGCCTAGAAAGAGCAAAGGTGTTGCTCAAGAAGAGGTTCAAGATAGAGGATCGTGCTTACCAAAAGATTGAGTGAGGAGAGCTTAGTGAGGTAAGCTTGCAGCGAGGGGACTAGCTATAGCAGAGGCTTGTTGCAGATAAGTGAGGAGCTCATGAAGTAAGAGAAGAAGATGACTATTAATAGTCATAGAAGAGGTTCATAAAGAAGCCACAATAGAATATATGAGGAGAAGGATGCCAAGGAAAATGGCAAGAGGATAAGTCAAGAGTAAATTGAGGAGGAGATTGTCGAGTTAAAAGAACAACTCAAACCATTAAGAAGAATATTAGAGGAAAGCCAGAGACTAGGTTGGGTCTTGAAGAAGAAGCCAGTGGAGTGGCATGAGATGCAGAGAAGGCTACAGCAAAAGCAAGTGAAGTGGCTAATGAGAAAAATCAAGGAAGATGAGTTGGAAATGGAAGAGTCCGTTTGTGAACCAGAACAAGGAGAAATTTTGGGGGAAAGTGAAGATGAAGACTTGAAGACTAAAACTTCAAGTGAGACCAGCGGGTCACATGGTTTTGAAACTGACAATTTGTCTATGTTTGTAGGTGAAACATGTAAAGAAGGACAATTTGCTGATATTTTCATAAAAGAGAAAGAAGACAAGCAGAATCTAAATTATGTATTGGAAGAATATGAGATAGATAGTTCTTATATGTAGTTTGAGGAAGATGTCAAGCAACCAAGTGAAGGGCTTGAGGAGATTGAAGAAGAGACTATCAAAGAATTTCTGAATCATATGAAGGATTTAAAACAACAAGGAGATATGATGGCTGAAGCATCAAGTGAGACCATAGAGTCTTATGTTTTTAAAACTGATAGATTGTGTATGATGGTAGATATTGCAAGAGAAAAGTAGTCTTTTGAAGATATCTTCAGAGGAGATGAAGATCTAGAAGTGAAAGGTGACAAAGAAAACTTTTCAGAAGAGCAGTAATTTGACTACATACAGAAGAAAAAGTCTATGGATGAGTCTATAGAAGTTGTCATGGAGATGAGGAATCAAGATTTTATTCTGATGAAGAATGAAGGAATAGTGTCTCAGAAAGGTAATAAAATGAGTTTGATTGATGTTATTGATGAAAATCAAATGCAGGAGAACGATAATGCATATGATAAGACAAGGATAGCTCTTGGGGAAGATAAACAGCAAGAGACTAAAGGCAAACTTGAAGAAGAAACTATGTTAGCTGAAAACATAGTAAAGGATCATCAATTCACCATGATGATAGGCACAATGGAAATATCCATGGAAGCTATTGAAACAGTCAGTGAAAAAGAAGGACATCTACTGAAAGATGTTAAGAAGGAAGAAGTCTATGCAAAAGAATTACCAAAGGGAGAAAGAACACTAGTAAAGGAGTGTTTTACAAAGGATGAGCAATCTGTTGAAACTGTTAGAAATATGAATAAATATATTTCAGTAGATAAAAGATCTGAAGTTAAGGAGGATGGAGAATGTCTCTTAAATGAAAGAAATGGTGATATATTGCAGCAGAAGGAACTTAACAATGCATGGATGTGTGAAGATGTGACAACACAGGAACAAGTTCTTGTGGAAGAAGGAGATGAAGTTCAGTTTGAAGAGCTCATATGTGAAGAAACAATTGAAACTGTTGAACCTTCTGATTTCCAAACTAATAATTTTTGTGTAAATGCAAGAAAAATAAGTGATGACAAAATACTTTCAAAGTGTCACAAAGAAATTGTATTATTGGAATATTTGCTGGAGAATTCAGAGTATGATAGTATGATTGCAGAAAAAGGATTTCACTACAGTGGACAAGGGTGGGAAGACATCATTAAGACAGAAGGTGTGGGCGAGAGACTAATACATAGTCTCATGAATTCTTTTGAGAATTCAAATCAGCATACTCATGTGCTGAGAGAGGAGAAAGAAACAGTGTAGAAAACTAAATTGTTGATAAAGGAAACCAAAGCAGAGCAGTCTTGTGTTTTTGATGTTAACAAGTGTTTTGTGAGTGCAGGTTTTGTTGTAATTGCTGGAGGAGATTTGACACAAGTGAAGAACCAAGTAAATATGAAGGGAGAAGATTTCATGGAAGAATTCAGTCCATGGAACAAATATGTTAAATTTTTGGATAGAGTGCTGGACAATCATGATTTAATCATGAAAGAGTGTAAGGATGATAGGGAGGTAGTGAGCAAAGCAACAAAGGCAAAGGTTGAAGTAAGCAAAGTAAGAGTCAACATAGAAGTCATAGCAAGCAAAGAAAAAGTTGGAGCAAGAAAAATATAAGTTAAAGTAAGAAAAGCAATTGGAAGAAGAGAAAATGAATAAGAAAAAGTAAACCAGTAGCAGATTGAAGAACTAGTGGGCAACAACAACTTGAAACAAAGAGAAGGACGCAGAAATATGAAGCAGAAAATGGACCAGTCCAAAGATGTACTGGAGATAGAGATTGAATAAATGTGTACGATGATGATGAAGCAGTCCAAATGGAGGGAAATGATAGCAGCGGGAAGCAAGATCAATCAAAACTTGAATCTGATTAATAAGGAGAAGAAAATGGAGCAAAAGACAGCAAAAGCACAACAACAACAAGGGAACAAGACGTGTGGACAATTACAGAACACAGTGTGGGATCCAGGAAGACAAAGACGAGAAAACACATGATTAGGAGATCATGAATATTTTCTACTTTTGGAGTCTGATGTAGGAGCATTAACCTAGGAGGAAATCATTGTAATTAAGTAGACATAGGGGGTCATGTATTTTTAGGAAGTTTGATTCCTAAATGATAAATTAATGTAATTTAGGCCTTTAGGTGATTTAATTATATGTGTGAAAGGAAATTGTAAGTGCTCTCAAATAAATTAGGACATGTGTGGGAGTAATGTCAAAAGAGTTCAAAATCAAATGTAACTCTCTAAACATTCCATGATTCGAGGAACAAGAGAGAGACTTTAGGAATTAATTAGAAGTGGACATAATGGACAAAGGATTTAGGAGTCGGTTCGGTAGATATAGGAATCGAACCAGGATAGTTCAATAGAACCATTCTAGATATATGTAAGCCTATGGGTAGAGTCAAAGGAGGAGGCCACGGATATTGAAGAGAAAGCCCATGAGGGACAGAGAGTCTCGACATGTATAAGTTGTTCATATTTATATATAAAGAAGTCTATTCCGACCTGTCTGAATGCGTGAAATTATATTGAATGATTGAATTACATATAAATGGTGAATTCGTAGGCTCTGTAACTATGGTTGCAGGCAAAGTTCTGGTGAAGGACACACATAGAGAGGAGAATGATTCAGAAGAACCATTATGGATCATCAAGTTGAATTGAAGTAGTAGAGCTGAGCTATGGGAAGACAACAAAGTTGAGAGTTCGAGGAGTTAAACTCAGAAAGTGTTGAGCAGCAGAACAGTGAAGAATGGGATCCTTTGGAAAAACTGAAACCATAGAGAATATTGAAGAAAATGGTGAAACACAATTAAAGAGAGAGCGACGAGTAAAGCTTCAGCGCTCAGGAGTCGTTAGATCTGTGGTATCAACGACCCAAATCTTATCGTATCGGCGGAAACCATTGGGATGAGGATTGGAATGGGCCTTTGAATAGAGCGATTGCGATATTGGGATTAAACGACAACCATCGGATCTGACGTCAGATAGACGATGTAGATCTGATCACCTATCGCATATTGGGAAAGCAGAGATCGGAGATATCGGTTGATTAGAGGTCAGACCTTAATACAATGTCGCATTGTGAAGCAACTAAAGGAAGAGGACCCGACGAAAAATATAGTTGTGAGCTTAGTGAATTTGAAGTCCACTATATGCGTTGGGAAGAGTCTTGCTTTACAAATGAAATGGGTATCAATTAAGCGCCGATAGTGTATTTCCTGATCCTAAAGGGAAATCGCATACCGGGAATGAGAAGGTATATATGTATGCATGACCAAGGAAAGATGCGATGGCCAATTGCGATAAAGGTACAACCTCGGGTTCTATGCGGAGGTCGTACAAAAGGGTGAAAGGTATGTTTATGTGAGTATTTTCTTTGTAAATGGGTTTTAATAGGAATAACACGATAAGGCCTTTATGGATTAAATGTATGTGTAACCAATACATGTTAAAGGGAAACGTTTATATATGTACGAGCTTATGGATTATATATGTGGTTAAGGGGTGATGTAAAGGTTTTGAAGGGTTTTTAAAGTCTTGATAAGTGAGAATTAATGGGAAACTTTAACAAAGGTTGAAAAAAAGAGTGTGAAGAGGTAGAAACTCCCAATAGGAGGTTTAGGTGGGGTGGTTGAGTTTCGATCCAAAGGAACTGGTGAAAAAGGGCCTTAACCATATATGAGTTTTGACTCCATTGCATAGTTAAGAACCTCGGATAATTGTGTTTATACATTTTTATACATATTGTGGGTATGTGTGGGGGTAACCCTACACCAGTTTTTAATAAAATTTAAATTAATTTAATAAATTTATAAATTTTAACAAATTAGACATTAGAAAAGTCAATTTATATATATTATTTTTTAATATTTGTACTTTTATAAACATCAAGAATTTTTAATGAAATAATTTACAAAGTGCAATCTCTTTATAGAATTAGATATTTAATAACCATTAATAAATTATACAAGTTATAGTGTTATTATTTAAAATTATTATTAATGTTAACATATGAATGCTAATAACATATTAACATAACAATATTAATATTAGTATGTTAATACTAGTGTCAATATTAATGTTGGCTTTCTAGTTAATATTAACATTAATGTTAATAATAATATCAATGTTAATGTAACATCACTCTTGTCAAAAGTGATTCATAGTTGTAAAAATAAAATTATTATTTAATATGAACATTATAATATATGCATAAATTTTTAAATTGATATTGACATTAATATTCATATGAATGTTAATGTGAATACTTCTATTAATATATCAATATTAAATTTAATATATCATGAATTTTAATTATTAATACTATAGGAAGAGTGACATTAATATTAAATAATAGTGATAATATTAATGTTTTCTTAACGTTAATGTGTCATAAATGATTTATATTAGTATTATTGGGTTTTATATTGTATGTACGGTTTATAGGGTTTACACGATTTACCATAGTAAACCATTAATTTTGTATAACATATACTTTATAATATTAGGGTTCAATAGGAATATAAGTATAGTTGCATTATTAATAAAATAATTATTAAATTAATTTCAATAAATTTTCAAAATTCATTAATCTCACATAAGAAAATTTAATTTATATATAGAAATTTTTAATATATGTTTTCGTTAATTGATATTAGAATTAGCATTAACACATCAATGTTAATGTGACAACCCCACTCTATGATCCCATCTCAATGACATCGTAAATGCATTGCAAATATTGTACGATGAATTGAAATCAAAATGTGGACTCAGTCATGGACACATATTCGAGAGTTGGGAAGGGAGTCGCTTGCTTGGGACATCTTGCTTTCTTGTGGAAGGGAGAAACATGAAAACGCAGAGCAACCATTAAATACTTGACATGTGTGAGAACTGAAGAAAACAACCCTTGAAAATAAATAAGAAGAACAAAGAAGTATGCAGGCACATACCACTTAGGAAGCAACCACAACAAATAAGGGACAAGAATTTATGGAAAGGGACAAGGGTACAGAGGAAAAAAACCAAGGTGGAGCAGAGGAGGAGATTGACACAAACTCTTCGCACATAGTACCGAAGAGAAGTGAAGAGAAGTTGGTTAGCATTTGATCCCTAGAGGTTGTGCATAGAAATCCTAGTCTCTAGAGCCCTATAACAGCTTGGGGTTTGTCAAGGCTATGTGTTGAGATAGAATCCGTGAAAAACCTATGTCCCTCGAGGTTGTCGGTTGAGACATAGGTCTCTCAAGCCCTATAACAGGTTGGGTCGAGGGACATTGTTGATTAGAATAGAATCTCTGGAGCATTGTAACAACTTGGTTCCCCTCAAGGCTATGGGTTGACATAAAAACTTCTATGGGTTGACATAAAAACTTCTAGAGCCCTGTAACAACTTGGGTAAAGGCCATCGTGATGAAAAAGTTGTGGAAGACGTGAAAGAAGACTAATGGTTACTGCTCGAATGGCACAGTGGATTCTAGACTCCCTCGAAGGGGGTGAATCACTGTGATGGTATGTGGGGGTGAGAATTGGCACCTATGGACTCCTGGTGTTGACCAAGCAAGAAGATTCCAACTGGTGGGATTGAGGAAGGAGGTGCTTTGAAGCCCCAAAATTTAGCGAAATATTGGTGTGTTAGTACTTCGAGGGAGCATCACCCTAGACTCTCGGATTTGGCTTGGGGGTGACGATTGAAAGTAATTGCAGTTGACTACAATTGGGTGGAAATCCCTTGTTAAAGGTTTAGTTTCCTTGCGTACTCTAAGATAAGCAACCGTGTATTCTACTTAATGTGTGATGAATGATGCTAAAGTGATTATGGATAATGGTTTGAATGTACAGACTACATTGTGTTGGTGAATACTCGCTTATGCATTATATTACGTGCATGTTATGTGATGTATTAAATGGTTGCATCTATGTATGTATTCTAGTGGAATATATGCAAGAATGTGTTAGAAAATTGAAGAGTGAAAATATGTGAATACCTGGTAAATGACAAGCATAACAGTTTTATTAAACAAAAGCATATGAATCACATGATAACCAAGGATAAGTCCTAATACAACATTGGGCCATGAAATCTTGGGTTAATAGTGGGCTTTGTGACCCATTATTAATAGAACATTATGATGAGAGGGACATTCTGCATAGCAAGGTCTATATTCACTCATGAGCCATTCGTGGTCACATTACAAATCGTGGAGTTGCTAAGTGAGTAACACTTTAACATCTAAGGGAGTTATTCCCTTGTATCTGTTTAACCAACAACTTTACCCAAATGTCCTGCAACCTTGCATTTTCAACAAGATTTTTAAGTGATGGTTGAGGAACCTAATGGCTTTGCGTATCGACATGTAGCTACTTGTAGGCCCGACATAAGGTCTGGCACCATGAGCGTGTTGCACGTGATGTTACATCCTCTCTAAAGTCTACATCCAAGTTCGTGGTTCGTAATCCAAGCAGGAACTCCTACCCCTCCCATTGGGGCATTTCCTCCACATGGAATGGCTAGACTTGTACGCCAGTAACTCGCTAGAGAACCAATAACTCAAGCTCGAGACAGAATGTCATAAATCACCCTTAGAATGATAAGAAGTAAAGGCTTACGAACCATTTACCCCATTCCCCTAATGTGATTGAAAGGGTCTGGTTATGTTAGACTAAGCATTTGTGTTCAATACTTAGATTTGATCGGCTTCATCACGAGCAAGTGAGGAATTTTTGTTACATCATTATAAAATGTTGAGTCAACTGGACTGCACTCACCGATTGATTACTAAAGTTATGTCAAGATATGTCAGTTGAAGGTTTATTGTTCCATGGGAGTAGGAATTGTGATTGTAGATATGTTTTCTCATTAGTTATGTACCAACTTCACGATTGAGTGATGGTTGCATGTAATTATAAATGGCTTGTATATTAGAAAGGTTCTTTTGTAATCATAGGAAATCATGATACTTTGTAGATACAAGCTCATTATCTTGATTATGTTTAAATGTTGTTTTAGAATGTCTAACAACATGTGTGATTGACAACACATCACAAGCAACATAACATATAAAAATTACATGGATGAGAACTCAAATGGTTTAATATAGTTGTCATCAGTCCTATCATGGAAGTGATGGAGTCAAAAGTAATGATGAAGTCAAATTAGCTAGGGAGGGGGGAGGAAATCTATCTCCAGATTAGATGAACACTTTGAGAAGCCTTAGAGATGAGGTGAGAAGTTTTAAGGCCAATAATGAGAGGTTGGTAAAAGCCCAATAGAGGCATGCTCAGATTAAATTAGTAATCGTGCAATGTCTCTTACACTGGTAAAAGAACAGGCAATTTGAGTTAAGGAATAGTAGTAGAGACATTATCAACCCTTGAGAGCCAAAAGAGAATACCAATGGAGTAGATGGTATCATATCTTGAAATATGCCTAGACAAGGTAGTGAGGACACTTTGTGCGGTGGAAAATATTTAAGTAGTCCCAAAGGAAAGGTTAGAAGAGAGCGACCTCATTCACGCCACCCATCTAGTTCTTCCATATGAAGAAGTCATCACTCTCACGACTACCATCACATAGGGAGCAAGGAGAGGGAGCTTATGCCTAAGGAATTTATAAACACAAAGCCACCCACTTTCGATGGGAATGTGAAGTAGTTCGAGGATGCACATGCATGTTTGTTAGAGATGAATAAATTCTTCAAGATACACGACTACTCAAATATAAGACGATATTTGGTGGGAGGACTTGAACCATAAAAGAGCCATTACCAAAGAGGAGCTCACATGGGATGAGCTTGATAATATTTTTATGGAGCAATACATGTCTGAACGCTACTATGACAATAAGGCAATGGAATTTTATGAACTTAGAATGGGACACATGAGTAACGCGGAATATGTCACTAATTTTTGGGGGCTATTGCGATATTTTCCATATCTCAAGGACAAAAAGGTCAAATTGTAGAGGTTCATGAGTGGGTTGCCTATGGCATTCAAAGATAATATTGAAGTATTGGAACAATAGACCTTGAAGGATGCTATTAAGAAGCTAGAGCAATGCTATGAGATATCTAGGCATGGGGCTCAGACTCCGAACAAATGAATAGTGAAGATCACACCCATGCTAAATGTGAGCTGGCGCAAGAAGTAATCAAAGGGAAAAGAGAGGAAATTCCCATCTTAGACAAGCGAGTCTCAAATGAAGGCCAACATCGCAATTAAAGGAGATGTACAACAACTAGCATCGGTGAAACCTAGGATTGAAAGCTAGGAACCACTTAAGTGTTGTACTTGTGGTGGGAACCACAAGAGAAGGGATTGTCCTTATCAGTAGAAAGCTGGAACGAGAATCTACAGTGATCAAGAGGTGAGCATTGTGTGTGAAGTAGCCTAGAGTATGCCCAATATTTATGTATCATTGGACAACCACCAAGTAGATTACAATGCATCCATCATTTAGATGGAACATAAGTTCCAAGGGAAAGTTCCTTTTATTTTGATTTATATAGGTTCTAATTATATCTATGTCAACCCAAAGATTGTAGAAAAGTGTAAATTGGACAAGGAACTACACCAAGAGTCATGACTTCTTCAGTTGGAAACATGGACAAAGAGGAGGATCAACTAATGGGTGAATTCATGCATATTGGAACTCAATGGCATGATCACTATATATCACATGAATGTTTTACCATTGGATGGGTATGAAAAAGAAATAGAATACTTGGATGAGAAAGGAACAAAGAGAATATTGAAATGAAAGAAAAATCCCATATTAGTGAGGATCAACATTGTCATGCAATCCAAACATAGTTGTAGGAAGAGATGTATGCTTTTCATGGTACAAGTTTCCAAAGGTGAGGGAGCCAAAGGAGAAAAAAAAGGATGGGAAAGTTGAGATGCTCCAAAGGTATCTAGTCTTGGGATAGTAAACATATGTATTTCTAGTAGAGGTTCCTCGATTACCCCCTCTCAGAGAGATACACTTCTCTATCAAGATGATATCTAGAGAAACACCAACATTTAGGAACCCATATATAATGAGGACTATGGAGTTGGTTGAGCTGAAACTACAGTGGAAAGAAATGTTGGACAAGGAGTACACATGGCCAAGTGTGTCTTCTTAGGGTGCACTAGTATTATTTGTTTAAAAAAAATATGGAACTCTAAGGTTATGCATTAATTATAGACGACTAAACAAGGTAACCATAAAAAACAAGTACCCATTGCCAAGGATTGATGATCTCTTTGATAAGTTAAGGGAAGAAGCAATATTATCCAAAATTGACTTGAGGTCATGCCATCATCAAGTAACAATCAAGGAGGAGGACATTCATAAGACTACTTTAAGAACAAGATATGGCCACTATGAATTTGTTGTGCTAACCTTTGGGAATAATGCTCCTGCCACTTTCATGTACATGGTGTTGTGACCGTACTTAGACAAGTTTGTCATCATATATGTAACAACCCTAGGAAGATTCCATGTAATAAAGGTTAATAACCATGGTTATGGGACACTTATTCCAAGTTCAATTTTAGGAAAGACATCGTAGTGTGGGTGGTCATTTGGTTTATTATGGCTAAGGAAATTGGCAAAGGCAATGGCAAAGGTTTTGGAAAGGAAAAATGGCATCAAAAGGCATTGTATTTATTAAAATAAAGGAAATTAGCATAAAAGGAAGGTGAAAGGTTGCAAGTTGCACATGAGGAGGAAAATGGAGAAAATTGAGGCCTCATTGTTAAAAAGGCTTATCAGGATGAGTTGGTACCTTTTGGCAGTCCAGTTTTGTAGATCTCTCTCTATTCTCTCTCTCACACACTCTCGGACACTTAGATTTTTCTTGGAGCAGTTTAGGATTGGATTAGGAAAAGTAAAGAAGGTAAGAGGATGTAAAGATCAAACAAGGAAGAGTGGGATCTAGCAGCTACAATGAGATTATTTGTAGGTATCAATTTACATATATGATTTCCTTGTTAGTTTTGGCATGCATGGTTATGCATGTGTGTTCCTGGTTCTGTTGCTATCATGGGAATGGATTATTCTAGCTATGATAGTGTTCTTCAGCCTTTCTTTACCACTTCCAGATAGCCATGGTGTGGTAGGTTATTTTGTATGTGGTTGAGTTAGATTTCTAGATGGACTCAAAGTTTAGTGGGGTGGTCCCACGATTACTCACAAGGCCTAGGAATTTCAGGATGGGATACACGACAAAGCCCTAATGTGAACACATCAATTGAACCTAACAATGGCAAGCTACTGATAATGTCAGCATACACGGTAAATATCAATGGTGAGTACCCTTGATTGGGCCTCAGAATCCTAGGATGGGACACACAGTAAAGACTAGAGGGTGGAGACCTTTTAGGCCTAGGAATCCCTTGACTAGCAATGGTTGGATACACGATAAAGTTGAGATGTTGAGAGAGACAAAGCCCTCATGGTGTAGGTGGAGAGATCAGGTGGCATCCATGCTTCTTTTTCCATATTGATGTAGTGCGGATTGTGGTAAACCTTGGTATTATATGCTTATTCTTTATGGCCTAGTTATTCAGAGGGGATTTCAATAAAGCATGGTTCTTCTATTGAGGGTAATGTTTTGTAGCCTCAGAAAGCCCTCGGTTATTTTGGCTATAAGTCCCACATTCATGCATGGAGTATGGCACGAGGGTGAGTAGCAGAAGAGAGACTTGGCTTAGCCAATCTATGGTCAGGTGGAATGTGGTAGTCCCATACCGAGTTGGATTTTGCATTCATTAGTAAGAGTTTTATTCCTCCGTATTTTATGAGAAAATGTATTGGTTCATATGATGCATTTACGGCTCATGTATCCTTGTTATTTCTATTGGTTATATTCTAGATATGAGTTTGTTTTATGAGAGTAATAATGTATGTCTCTCATCATGTTTTGATTTGTAAATGAGTGTAAAATGAATATACGACAATGCAACTAATGTCATAAGGAATCAATGCTTCCTAGTGATTCTTAGATATGTATGAGACCCCTATGCACAAGTCTATTGTTATGACCTATAGAATGCATATTTGTGACATGTTTGACGAAATTTTTGTCATGGCTAATAGGGATCCATTCAAGTATTAGTTTAAGTATTTGAATTTGCAACATTTTTTTGATGTTAATTTTCATTGTTGAAAGTTTCATGAAGTTTTGGGAAGTAGCCTAAGTCCTAGACCGGAAAAAGTGTCACAAAATTTGGGGTCACTTGCTCTAAAATAGATTAAATGACCCTTTTTTCTTTCATTCCCATTCTATGAGAGTGATGAGAGGGCCCCAATTTCACGCATGCCTGTGTCATGGCAGTGAATCAGGCTCTAGGGCAGTGAAGTGTCAAATTGTATGAGGGGTTGATCATCTTTAAGTCTTGATTGGATCCTGTAGGTTCTATGGTATGTGCAGAACGTCAGATTGGTTGTTTTGTGTCAGTTCCACTTCACTAAGATTACATGGGGAGTTGAATTAGATTGTACTAGCCCATCCTCACATGTTTTCCTCACTCGACCGGTTAGCTTTTGTAAATGTTTGAGGAGGGTGTTACAAAGTGGTATCAGAGCATGGTTCACCTATTGGACTAGATGGGCGATGTGTGCTGCCCATGCATTCATTTTGGTTGCATATTTGTTACTTATACTTGTGGTATATGTGTTTGTTGCATATGCATGGTGTTGGTTATGGTTGTAACGATATCACCATGTGAAAGTAGATGGTGTGTTGTGAGATGTGTTTATCATGAGTATAGGTAAATTATGCACTCATTACGCATGTCGATGTTTGTATGTATCATGTATGCATGCAGGTCATCCATATGTTGATTACGCATACATTGATATGGGTGTAGTTGTCATGCATGAGGTCATGATGTATGGTTGATATGGTCTTGCAATGATGACTAGATTATGGTTAGGATGATATCTATATGTTGTTATGATTATGATTGTACATGTATTATGCTAATCTAGTTGATCTTGCAGATGAGATATCATCCCCGAACTAAACAACATTATGTTGATTATGTTTATATTTTCGTTTAGGTGACATGGTATGCTTTGTAGGAAGAAAAATGAAAAATATGACTAGCAATATGGTAGAATACAATTTTTGACACTCTCCCTATGGATCAAATGAGCAGTGTGGTGTTGAGAATTCTTTTAACTTAGTAGACATGATGTTGAGAAGCTTAAAGGAAGAATTAACAAGTTGTAATATAGATAATGACAAAATAAGGCAGACACCGGAGAAACAAGCATAATTCAATACAATAATCCTTTAAATTTTGTCAGACTTGCAGAGACAGGGACCACATCAGATCAACCATGGACAGAAGAATATGAATAATCAGGCATATGGTAGTATATCTCATGGTGGGAAAAAGTGATATGGAGATGAATGGTTAGAGATGGTTGGTTCTTGGATACTTTGGATCAGAGATGTGATGGACAGACATATTATTCTATTTATGGTATCACACTATAGTTCATAACCTAGTAATTCAAGGATTCCTAAAATTTATAAGTTGTGATGTAAACTATATATATAGTCCCAACCATTGGAAAAACATTTCACTCCGTCATGCTCTAGGTCAATACTTGTAGTAGGCGTATTGCTTTTTTGTACAAGGGAGAAACCTGAAAATGCATGGGAACCATTAAATACTCGACATGGAAAAGTGTCAGAATTAAAGAAAACAACCCTTGAAAATAAATGACAAGAACAAAGAGGTATGAAATCACACTTCACTTAAGAAGAAACCACAAGAAATAAGGGACAAGAATTTATGGAAAGGGACAAGAGTACAAAGGAAAAAAACCAAGGTGGAGTACACAAACTCCTCACAGGTAGTACAGAAGAGAAGTCAAGAGAAGTCAATTGGCATTTGATCCCTAGAAGTTGGGGGTTAAGCTCCTAGCCTCTAGAGCCCTGTAACAACTTGGGTTTTGTCAAGGGTATGGGTTGAGATAGAATTCGTGGAGGCCTATAACAAATTAGGTCCATGGAGGCTGTGGGTTGAGACATAGGTCTATTGAGCACTATAAGAGGTTGGGTCGAGAGAGGTTGTGGGTTAGAATATAATCTTTGGAGCATTGTAATAGCTTGGGTACCCTCAAGGCTATGGGTTGAGATAACAACTTCTTGAGCCCTGTAACAACTTTGGTAAAGGCCATCATGAAGAAAAAGTTGTGGAAGATGAGAAAGAAGAGTAATGGTTACTGCTGAGATGGCACATTCGATTCTAGACTCCCTGGAATGGGGTGAATCACTGTGATGGTAACCGGGGGTGAGGTTTGGCACCTATGGACTCTTGGTGTCGACCAAGCAAGAATTTTCAAATTGGTGGGATTGACGAAGGATGTCCTTTGGAGCCCCAAAATTTAGCAAAAGATTGGTGTGTTAGTCCCTTGAGGGGGCATCCCCTAGACTCTCAGATTCATCTTAGGGGTTACCCTTGCAAGTAATTTTGGTTCCAGTTGACTATGATTGGGTGGAGAGATCTTGTTTAAGGCTTAGTTTCTTTGCATACTCTAAGATAAACAACTGTCTATTATGTTTAATGTATAATGAATGATGCTAATGTGATTGTCGATAATCGTTTGAATTTAGGGACTACATTGTGCTGGTGAATACTCACTTATGCATTATATTACTTGCATGTTATGTGATGTATGTAATGGTTGCATCTATGTATGTATATGTTTGGAATATATGCAAGAATGTGTTAGAAAATTGAAGAGAAAAAATATGTGAATAATTGCTAAATGACAAACATAAAATTGTTATCAAATAAAATAATATAAATCACATGATAACTAAGGATAAGTCATAATACAACATCGAGCCATGAAATCTTGGGTTAATAGTGGGCTTTGTGACCCTTTATTAATAGAATATTATGATGAGAGATACCTTCCTCACAACAGGGTCTATATTCACTCATGAGTCATTCATGGTCACATTACAAATCGTGGTGTTGCTCAGTCAACAATACTTTAGCATCCAAGGGAGTTTTTCCCTTGTATCAGTTTAACCAACAACATTACCCAAATTTCCTTCAACCTTGCATTTCGAGCAGGTTTTTTAAACAATGGGTAAGGGACCTAATGTCTTTGTGTATCAAGATGTAGCTTCTTGCAGGCATGACATAAGGTCTGGCACCGTTAGCATGTGGTACCCAAGGTTAGATCCTCTCTAAAGTCTACGTGAAATTCTGTGGTTGGTACCCACGCAGGAGCACCTACCACTCCCATTGGGGAATTTCCTCCTGATCAAATTCTAGGCCAGCAACTCGCTAGATAACCAATCACTCAAGCTTGAGACTGATAATGTCATAAATCACGCTTAGAATGATAACAAGTAAAGGCTTACGAACTATTTACCCCATTCCCTCATTGTGATTGAAAGGTCCGGGTTATGTTAGAGTGTGGTAAGCATTTGTGTTCAATACTTAGATTGGATGGGCTTCATCATGAGCAAGTGAGGAATTTTTGTTACGTGATTATAGAATGTTGACTCAGTTGAACTGCCCTCACTGATTGATTACTAAAGTTATGTCAAGATATGTCAGTTGATGGTTAACGTCTCCATGGGAGCATGAATTGTGATTGTAAATATGTTTTCCCATTAGTTATTTACCAACTACATCATTGAATGACTATTGCACGTAATTATAAATGTCTTGTATATTGACAATGTTTTTTTGTTATCTCAATAACTCATGATACTTCATAAATACGAGCTCATTATCCCGATTATGTTTAAATGTTGTTTTAGAATGTCTAACAACAAGTCATAAGAAACATAACCTATATAAAATACATTTGATGAGAACTAAAATGGTTGAATATAGTTGTGATGAGTCCTAGCATGGAAGTGATGGAGAAAAAACTAATGATTGATATAAATTAGTTAGGGAGGGGGGAGGAAATCGATCCTCTGATTGGATGAACACTTTGAGAAGCCTTAGATATGAGGTGAGAAATTTTAAGGCTGATAATGAGAGGTTGGTAAGAGTCCAAGGGAGGCATGTTAAGATTAATTTGGTCATTTTGCAATGTCTCTTGCACTGGTAAAAGCACAAGAAATTTGAAGTAAGGAATAGTAGAAAAGACATTATCAACCCTTGAGAGGCAGAAGAGAATACCAATGGAGTAGATGGTAGCAGATCCTGAAAGAAGCCTAGGTAAGGTACTGAGGACATTGTGTAAGGGGGGGAATATTTAAGTAGTCCCAACGGATGGGTTAGAACATAGGGACATCATTCAATGCACCCATCTAGTTCATCCATTTGAAGACATCATCACTCTCACCACTACCATCACTTAGGTAGAAAGGAGAGGGAGCTTATGCCTAAGTAATTTAAAAAGGAAAAGCCATCCAATTTTGATTGGAACATGACAGAGTCTGAGGATGCAGAGGCATGTTTGTTAGAGATGAATATAATCTTCAAGATACATGACTACTCAAATAATATGAAATCCAAAGTCCCATCTTATAATGTAAAGGGAAAAGATGATATTTGGAGGCAGGAACTCAAGACTACAAGAGTCATTACTGAAGAGGAGCTGACATGGGATGAGCTTGAAAAGATTTTGAGAGAGAAATACATGTCTGAATGCTACTATGACAATAAGGCAATGTAATTTTAAGAACTTAGAATGGGACATATGACTAACGCAGAGTACGTCACTAATTTTTTGGGGCTATTGAGATATGTTCCATATCTCAAGGAAGAAAAGGTCAAAATGTAGAGGTTCATGAGTGCGTTTCCTACAGTATTTAGAGATAATATTGAATGATTGGAACACTAGACCCTGAAGGATGCTATTAAGAAGCTAGAGCAATGCTATGAGAAATCTAGGTATGGGGCCAAGTCTCCGAATGACTAAATAGCCAAGATCACTGTGAGGAAAAATGTGAGTTAGCCCATGAAGAACGTAAAAGGAAAAGAGAGGAAATGCCCATCTTAGACAAGTGAGTCTCAACAGAAGGCCAGCATCGTTGTTAAAGGGGATGTACAACAACTGGCATGGCCGAAACCTCGGATTGAAAGCTAGGAAACACCTAAGTGTTGGACGTGTGGTGGAACCCTAAGAGAAGGGATTGTCCTTATCAGTAGAAAGTTAGAACGAGAATTTACAGTGCTCAAGAGGTGAGCATTGTGTGCAAAGTAGCCCAGAGTATGCCAAATATTTACGTAGCATTGGACAACCACCAAGTAGATTACAAGGCATCCATCATTTAGATGGAATGTAATTTCCAAGAGAAATTTATTTCTATTTTGATTGATATAGGTTCTAATTATATATATGTCAACCCAAATCTTGTATAAAAGTGTAAATTGGGCAAGGAACTACACCAAGATTTGTGACTGTTTCAGCTGGAAACACAGACAAAGAGGAGGATCAACTAATGGGTGAAGTCATGAGTATTGGAACTCAAATGCGTGATCACTATATCTCACATGATTTTTTTACCATTGGATGGGTATAACATAGTACCTGGAATGGACTCAATGTATGTGCACTATACCAATGTGGATTGCTATGAAAAATAAATAGAATACTTGGATGAGCAAGGAACGGAGAGAATATCCGAATGAAAGAAAAATCCCATATCAGTGAGCATCAACACTGTCATGCAATCCAAAAATAGTTGTAGGAAGAGATGTATGCTTTTCGAAGTACAAGTTTCCAAAGATGAGGGAGTTGAAGGAGAAAAAAAGGATGGGCAAGCTGAGATCTCCAAGGGTATTGAGTCATGGGATAGTAAACAGATGTATTTCTAGTAGATGCTCCTAGGTTACCCCCTCTGAGAGAGATATACTTCTCTATCGAGTTGATATCTAGAGCAACACAAGCATTTAAGACCCCATATATAATAAGGATTCCGGAGTTGGTTGAGCTAAAACTAAAGTTGAAAGAAATGTTGGACAAGGGGTACACATAGTCAAATGTGTCTTCATGGGGTGCACAAGTGTGAGTTTGATCTAATAACTTGTCACTACAATATTTTTAGTTTCTATGGTAACTAATGATTATGCATAAATGATTTGATTTTTTTGGATACATTAACATCTCTTCTCAATGATCCTCTTATTTTCATCATATTAAGTATAAATCAATCAACACATTTCGAAAAAGGCTACTGGATGGAACGAGCATTACTCATACCTCTCTCACAAAACCAAATTTCCAAATTGACATTAATTCTGAGATAACTTTTGTTTCATATATATTCATGAACAATGTGAAAATATAAATCTTGAAGCACTTATCATATTGACATTTAATCAATAGTTATCAAAGTTATGTTTCATACTAAGTGGATATAAATATAATTAAAATATAGTGATGATGAAGAACTAAATAATAATAATTGTTAAATAAATTTGTTATATATGTTGTATTATACTATTCATATAATATTTAATATATTGTATTTCAAATTAAACTAATTAATATGATATTAAGTTATAAATTGATTTACAATTTTTATACAATAGTATTTAATATTTTTATTTTTAATTTGATATTTGTAATATTGTGTAAGACATGTAAATATTTTCTCACATTTTCAGTTAACACCTAATAATAAATCGAAAGTACAAATGTTGGATAATGTAAAGAAAACTGAGATTAAACACATTATGGTACCATTTTCTAAGTGTTTGAATTTTTAGTAAATTGAAATGGATAAACTCTTAACAAGAGAACCCTAGATTATATAAATACATTAATGAATATTTATGAGTATTATGTCCCCTTATATTATTTCTCATTCATAGGCTATAATGATATCGAAATTCAAAATCATCAATCAAAAAGTACTAAAAAACAAAGAAATAACCTTCTCGTAAATAGAAACGAGACATTGAACCCAAATTATTACAATGATGAACAATTTTTGTACAAGAAACTGAAAAGCTACAAACATTAAATTGTGATAGTGAAGTTGCTCATTGTGTGACTTATTAATTTTATTGTTATTATATTTCCACTCTTATTTCAATACTTACAATAAATTAAAATTAAACTATATAATAATTTAGTTATAAAATTAGCATTACTTATCCAAATTAATCTCCCCACTTACGTTATGAATTATATTTTAATCAACATGTTCAATTTGTAATAGTTGAACTATAGCATAATAATTTAATTACAACAGTAGCACTAGTTATTCCTATTAATTTCCACACTTACATTGGGAATTAGATTTTAATTAACATGTTGAATTGGTAATATTTGAACTATAGTATAAGCAAACAATAGAGTAGTATCTTAAATTATAATGTTTACAATGGAGTAGTCCCTTAAATTAAAATATTTAAATATATTTCAGCACACACAGTAACATTTAATCTTTAAAAATGTAAAATACTTTTAAATATATCATTTAGTTATGTTGAATATTGATCGAGTAATAAATTCAATGAAATTCCACTATGGCCTGAGCTTGGTACTATGGTTACGAAATTGATAAACTGGTAGAGTTGTTCATGGTATGTTGTGAGTTCAAAGATTGAATAATACATGTGATGGAACAAAGTTCTATAAAATCACAATAGTTATAGATTTGCATGCCTTGATTTTATGAAGGTAGTGTAATGAGCTTGGTATTGCAAAGTGATTGGAGTCATTTCAAGATCTTAGAGAAAACAAAATTATCTTGGAGCATGCAATATAACATCTTAATAACAATTCAAAACCCAAATGATTGTATTTATTACACACTTGAGTCAACCAATATCAAGCAACCATATTGAGGAAAATAACATAAAACATATCCAATGAGCATGTGATGTAATTTAGATCTCTTTTGGATGCTGAGTTGTTGTCGAGAGAAAAGAACAAATCAAAGGCAACAAGGAGACAAACAAGCACTAGTGCTACAATTTTGAAAAAGTCATGTGTGATCCCAATATATGATTTTATGAAAGTGGACACCTTCACATTCCGATATGTTGTCACCATCTCAGTTTCTACATCACACAACTTTGAAGCAATCAGACCATAGAGTGTCCAATAAATAGGGGTTCCTAGTAGTACCATCTGGACCATATAGCCATTTTTTGTGTTCAATAGGAAACGAGAAAATTGACTATATTCGAAGCCCTCAATCCAAGGGGATTAACAAGTGCAGTCAACATTGCAATTCAAATAAATGCTACATGGAAAAATTGATGAAGAGAATAATAATTGAGAAAAAGGCCTTACAGGTCGAGGAATAATAAAACCACATAAGGGATTCCATAAAGAATATCAAGCTCATGAAATTATTGCACCAATATCGTAATTTGGAGTCACAACTACTGTGAGAATTCCAAAATAGGTAAAGTATATAAAAGTGAAAAATATGATCAAGAAGAACTAAAAGAACTTGGAAGCTGTCCACTTGAAAGAAATCATAGAATAGACTAAGATGGCATAGATTACGCACTTCATAAGAACATAAGGCACCTCAATTTCAACCTACATTGATTACAGGGATGGTCATTCGATAAATTTCATCTGCATAAGAAATTTATCATATGACTAGTAGTTATTTACATTTAGCTTACCTATCCAATGGCATAAGACATTGTTGAATACATTCCAACGTCTTTTTCTTTGTAAAAGACAGTTCGTTCATCCTTGATAATTGACTGGAAACTTGATGAATTACTAACACCAAAGAAAAAGCACATAAAAATACATTGATCCCAGAATATTCAGTACACCTTGTTGTTTACCTCTATGAAAGAACATTGAAAAGTATAAAGGAAAAATTGAGCAGTTGAGGGAAAAGAAAAGTTTAGAGAAAACGAAATTTACTGGCTTACTAAGAACAATAGATAAATTTTTCATGACAGCAACTATTAATTTAACTTGGACGAGATATGACATCCTGAATTCTCAATATGCTTTACGGACTTCAAACATGTAATAGACAATAAACTAATAAATAATAAAGAAAAGAAAATGTCAAATTGAGGTGGCTTCTAGTTTTGTAAAAGAAAGTCCAACCTCTTTGTTGCAAGATCCCAAAAGATGGTCCCAAAGAGTAGGGAAACCACTGTAGTGGAGAAAAACCGTGCAACATTATAGTGTGGATTCCTCAAATATGACCAGTGTTGCTTCCAAAGAAAATCCATGCACTTAATTTTGAAGGAATATCCATACTAAGTTGGAAAATTTATATGTTCCGAGTGAGGAGAAGCGGTGCCTATCTTTTTAATAAAAGCTTGATTCCATCTTCAAAACAACAAAACATAATAGTTAAATAAGGTTTAAATAGCCATGCAATATATTTCTCTTTCTCTTCAGGAATTATATCACCCAAGATAGGGTAACAAAATTAGTGATGCACAATGAAAAATTCTTTCTCAAGAAAGTTCCCATAATTATGCCAGACATAGTTATTGAGTTACGATTTTTTGTAGATTTTAGCAAAATCTACACCAAGTCTTTCCTAAGTAGCCATGGAAATCACTTCCACTCTCCATGTTGTTGGATTGTATCCTTCTATAATCTATGGAACTCGTGGAAAAACCTAATCAAACAAACAAGAATTAGACAAGATCATTATTTTATGTCATCGATTGATAATGGCAAGAACAATCGATTACTAATATATTGTAAAACATTGAACAACAAATCAACGATACCTCAAAATACTCAGTGAGTTTATGAGAAGGACGACGCATAAGACCTGCATAGATGACTTGGCCACCCCTTTTGATGAGTAACAACTGCAATTCATCCAAGCAATAAAACTGAAAACTTAGGAATTGTTGGTTGCATGTAACCGTGCCTTATTTTATGTCTTTACACTCTTTCCTTTCTTAAGCAATGAAACATAAAAAATGCCTTTTTCTTGCATGCCATAGATTGACAATGAAAGTACTTGAATTCATCTCATCAAAAGCTTCAAAGATATCAATTATGTGTTGCTAGATGGTACAATCAATAGTTTGAACTATATTGACTATGTTGTGAACAATATGCATAACTATCATTGCGACAATGGCATCTAGTCCCTCAATTTGGCTCATCCATTCCTATGGTACATCTCTTCCTTTGATCTATAGAAAGACCTGTCACTCCATGAAGCCCTACAATAACATTTCTTAGAGGAGTGAGCTCTACAAGCTCCATGACTTTTGCCACAAACATTTGCACTTATTGTAACAACAAAAATGTGAGCTGAAGTTGCTTGAATAGTCACATTAATAACTCTTGCCACAAACATTTGCACTTATTGTAACAAAAAAAATCTGTGAGTTGAAGTTGCTTGAATAGTCTCACTAATAAGAAATATTTTCACTCTCAAGAACTGCATGTGAATGGGAGAAATTTAGACCAACCATTCTAGTTTTCTCATCAAGCTCGCAAGGAAGAGGGAGCCATGCAGAATACACAAGTGATTCAAAGACTATGAGTATGGAGAGTGGGTATCATTTTGTTCATAGTACCGTGATATGCTAGAAAATGTTAATAGATCGAGGATTAATATGAGATTGATTTCCAAGCTTGTGCTAATTAGCCACTGTTAATCTCTTGAAAATACCCTTATCTTCTTAATAAAGGTGCTATACATTGGAGAGATCACGGAAAATAAGGGAACATTAGGAATGACTTTTTACATTAAATACATATTACATTAAATTATATAAGTAGTGACAATAAATTAAGATCCTTTTTACCTTATAAAATAGAATAATGATTATGTAACCATATTTAAATTTAATTAATAAATACATAAACTTAGAATATCACAATATGTTTAACAATGGATATTAAGATCCACTTTTCCATACTAGTAAATAGGCTTTGTTACAGTACCATGGGCCAATATCATGCTCCATCAATACATCACACCCAAAATCCATCTCTCATTTCACACTCAAAATATTTTATAAATATTTTATTTGAAGTTAATTTTAGAACATTTTAAAATTAAATTTAAAATAAAAAATATTATAGTGAGGAAATGGTTTTTTTCACAACCATTTTTATGGCTAATTTTAATCAAAATATGATTTTTAGAAAATTGAGTTTAAATTGTTTGATTTTACATAATTTGACTGCCCACATTTTCGTGTTGAATCCATTTATTCATTCAAAAATGTATTTTGAACAACAAAAAATATTGAAATTGTATTGTCACATTTTGGTGAATTCCAGTGAAAAATGTTATTTCCTCTATAAGTTAGAATACACCTATCTACACCTCTATTACATGAAAATATATAAGATATAAATAGTAGCTTTAAATTAAGATTCATTTCACCATTAAATTAAAATAATAATTTTGTAACCATATTTAAATTTCATTAATAAGCACAAAAAAACTTAATACTTACAATATAACAAGATTTTTCAGCATTGTTATTTACCACCATTTTACCATATATATTAGTAGCCATACCATACCATGAGCCCCACATGCCAAAAAACCATCTCTCATTTCACTATTAAAATAATAATTACAATTAAAAATAATTTGTACAATTGATATTGAGCCCACTTTACCGTGGATATTATTAATAATACCATACCATGGTCAAAGGCTATGGCTCATGAATACCACATCCTCAAAATCCATCTCTCATTTGAGAATCAAAATATTTTATAAATAAAAAATAAAAAATAAAATTATTAATTAAAAAAAATTCAAACTAAAAAAAATAAATTATTAAACTAGCCTAAATCCATCTTAAGTCGGGATCTTCGGATCTATCAACCTCCAAGAGAGATCAAATTTCCCTAGGTGTAAACCATTCTTCCTTTTGCACCGAGAAAAAAATTTGCACCTTGAAAGGTTTTGCACTTAGAAAAAAAATTGCACCTTGAAGGGGTTGATCCCTCTAGGCTTATAGATCCGGAGTTAACATAGATCTAGAATAATTTGAAAGGGGGATGTCCACCATTCCATATATCCTACCAAATGAACCAAAAATAATCCACATATGAAATCTATAAAAATAAGAATGCAAAGGACCATTTCGAGGCTATTAATCCAAAGTGAGGGTAATAATCCAAAGTGCCTATTACGGTTGTGTGGTTGAGGAGAGAGGATCATTCTACAACCCTTTATGATGTGCAACAATGTCGGTCCCTCATCAAAAGTTGAAATTTTTCCTATTTGTGCCAAAAATAAAAATTTTAAAGAATCTAAAAGTAAAAAAAAAAGTTAAATAACTATACAAAACATTTAAATATATTTTTTTTAATCTAAAAAAAATAACTATACAAAACATTTAAATAATGTTGGCTCATATTTTTTTTTGCTAATGCTAGTAATTATAAGGGAAATGTCACTTTTACTTGTTAAAAAATTTCTAATGTTAGTATTGCCAATGGAAATGTAACTTTTGATTCCAAACGTTGAATTAATTTTTTTGTTTAGGTTTAGACATTAGGAGGGGGGGCTTTGGTTTTATGGTCAAGGGGCTATTTTGGGAGGAAAACAACATGTCGTTTCCCTTGAAACCACCCAAAAAACTACCATTAAGGGACCAAAACTCCCCCACCCATGAGATACCTAAATAGACTTCTTAGGGTTGGAATTAGGATTAAATTGTACCCCTTAGCTACCAAACTATTACAATCACTAATTTATCGTTCAAACATGCCCATTTTTAAAAATTTTACCTTGTTATCTTTGCACGACAAGGCCAAGAGAATCAATGTGATGTTTGAGTATATGGATAGGTAAGGGGAAATCCTTGTGGTTGAAGTTAATAGTGTGGTGGCTATACTAATCAATTCTCGATAGGTTACGGAAAACAATTGTAGATGAAATTAATAATGTAGTGGCTATACTAATAAATTCCTTTGTAACTATCACCATGAAATCTTAGACCAACCCCATGATAATGTTTATGAATTCCTCCTATAACTATCATGAGAGCCCTTGTTCCCTTAAAGGTCTAGGAAAATTTGAATGAAATTATTAGTTTGGATCCGTGAAATTTTTGGAAAAATGGAAGCCATCCTACTTGCATGAATATGTCCATCACTTGTGGGTCAAATTTATTGATAGCTAATATTCCATTGTGCTTTGGAGATGCCATAAACATATGAATTTCTATATATATAATTTATTTTACAATTTACTTTGTAATGAAATGTATTTTATCTTTTCCTAATAGTATTATGAAATTACTATCATTTTTAATTTTTTTCCTTACTTACATATTGCAAATTATTCCTACCCTAGTAATGAATTCCTCCATTAAAGGTCTGGAAAAATTACAACGAAACAGTTACGTTGAAGCCTTTTATATTTTTAAAAAATTCAGAGCCATTTTAAAGGAATATCTCCATCCCTTGTCCTCCAAATTTAATGATATTAATTCCTTGAAGCTTTTTGTAGTCTATCCAACCACCCAATTTCACTTGATTCATATAGAAACTCGTAAGCTTGTATGTAGAACCTTGAGGCTATTATCTAATCATTGGCATAGGACCCCCTCAGGTTACTCCACCTTCTACTCAAGTTTCTCCACTTTTTACTTTTAAAAATAGGATGTTAATTTGACTATGTCAATGAAGATTTTTCCAATAATAGATTTATCTATTTTAGGCAAATATTTACATGGATGGGATTGAGGGAAATCAATGCAATGGAGCAATAAAAAAAATTGTTTGATGAATGCACGAAATTTTGAGGCAAACCATGAACATGATTATATTGGAATTTACCACTTTTAGTAATTGGCTTGTTTTCTTTTTTCAAGCATGATTTATTTTCCCTGCAATTTACTTTCTTGCAAGTGTGTTTTATTTCCTACAAGTGTGGAGTGATTTTTGAAAGCATGTGCACTACACTTTGCAAGTTTCAAGCAAAACTTTAGATTGACAATTCAAGTGAATCGATAATCAATTTTTCATTAAGATAATTAGAAGTAATTGAAAGGCCAATCACCAAGATTAAAGTACATGAAGAGTTTCATTCTCTTGATCAAATCCAATCTCATACCTTCATAAATGAGAGACTCAAACCTAAACCTTGCAATCCCCCAAAATGTGAAATCCTTCATAAAGAACTTCATGCTCTTGATCAAAATCCAACCCCATACCTTCATAAATAACATAGTGAAATGGAAAAGTTGCAATCCCCCAAATCTTCAATCCTAAAATTCATTAATTTTGTTGGATTTTGATTGAGGTTAAAAATTATAGTCTCTCCATTTGAGACACAATGAGGCTGGAACCACTCAAACATCTTGAAACAATCAATTAGAATGTAAGGCTGAAAATAAGAGATATAGGAGATACCACTTTTACTTGCCATTGCTAAAGTTGCATTATTGTTTTTTTTTAGGTTTACGGTTGTTAGCCTCTCTCATAAAACAATAATAAATCCAATAATAAATGAATAAATTAAATATTCCAAGTTAGGAATTTGTGCCTAACTCTTGGGTTGTTCCTCTAAGATAGGACTTGGTTTAGGTAACTCCTCTATTGGTATGTGTCTGGTGAGAAATTATCTCAACCAAAGGAGAAATTATCTCAACCAAAGGTGTCTAAGATAGCACGCACTATCTTGAAAACTTTGTCTCTCATCTATTTATTTGTAACACTATATTCAATTATTTTAATGGATGAAGAGAGAGAACACATGAGGAAGCCATGTATGAGTTAATCTCTTTTTTCAATATGTGGTATCAGAGCTAATGGAGATCTTGGATTTACATATGGAAACATGTGTTGAGCTGCGTTGAATCTGTGTTGACAATGTCTGGGACTTACATTGAGTTACGTGGAGGAGAAGCTGCAGAATTGCCTTGAACAAAGCTGCAAACTTGTGTTGAAGTTCTGGTTGGAAATCTGTTGTGTGTGGACACTGCGTGGGAAGTTGCGCTGAGATTTGTGTGAGAATGCAGCACCCTGAACGAGTGTAAAACTGCAGTCTTCCTGCTGGAAAATCTATGGTAATATTTCAAAAATCGTTGTTGTTGGCTCTGTTGAGATTTCGTTCATCGTATTGTATTCTATGTGTTTTTGGCTTTTGCTTTCTGTTTTGCTGCCTGAGAGGTGTTGTGATTTGGGGTCGAAGAAAGGGCGCATTTCTTTTGCCAAAGGAGCAATTTCATCTCCCTCTTCACTAGGTTCACTCCCTGCAACTTGCAGACTCATCAAAACTTCCTCCCACTACCGCGACGGGCCCTTCCATGAAAAATCTTGCCCATGCAGTTCTGCACCATAGTTGTGAAAGCAGGTGTCCCATACATTTTTAGAGCTCTTTTCCCGGTTGTCGCAATAGCAACGACATCATCAGGATCTACTTCTTCGCAATCAACATGAAAATCACCCATCTGGAACCCCGTTATTCCCTCTTGCACTGTATCCACTAATCCACCTATAGATGCAACTATAGGTACCGTGCCATAGCACATGGCATGTAACTGGATGAGACCGCAAGGCTCAAATCTACTAGGAACCAACATGAAATCCAGAACCTGCTTGGGATTTACACATTCTTAATCCTGTGCCTTCCTGTCCTTCTACAATTATCGAGCAAGAGAGTGCCATTGTCATAAATATAGAGCATATAAAGGCCATTATTACTTCAGATAAAGTGTTGTTGTTGAATTCAAAGGATCATGTCATCGCTCCTTTTGCAGATTACCTTTTAGCATCAGTTTCCTGTCGGTTGTTGCATGTTGTTGTAATGGGAAAGTGCTACCAGAGATCCTGATATAGAAACAACCAAAAAATCTAGTTTAATAGCAGATACATTTCCCATAGAATCGGAGTCAAATGTATGTGAATGGTAGAGGTCTTCTGGAGATCCTTTTTCTCAACTGTGCCATTGTTGTAGTTGAAGTATCTGGCATGAATATTCATTTCTAGCAATCGGTGATCAAGGCGCTGGGCAATGCAAATTAGTTGCATTCATTTTCAGAGAGAAGGCTGAGTCAAGTAAAGGCACAAGACAACCTTACGGAAGAGCCATCGTGTAGCCACTGTGGTGGAGCTTTCACCGTAAAAATTTACAGCGTGGAATACTTACCTGCGTGGAAGTCAAAGGCAAAAAAATTTCATACGTCGTTTCATTTTCTAGGGTTGAAGTTTTAAGGTTTGAAGATTTAAGTGTGCACATTTTTTAGAATATATTAATTCATGCTTGAAAAAAAAGGTGTAAACTAATATTTTAAAATAGTATAAAAAATATTTTATGGAATGTTTTAAAAGGTTGGTATGTAAAAGTGCTTTAATATATTTTGGGGAGATGAGTTTTTTTAATGTAATTTTTTTTTTGGAGTGATAAGTGAATGTTGAGAGTTTTGAAGTGATGGTGTGGAGTGATAAGGTGATTTTTTTTGTAATTTTGGAGCGATAAGTGTTTTGTAAATTTGGAGAGATACGTCAATATTTTGTTCGAGATGGTTGAGTCACTAGTTAATTAGTTCTCGAAGACAATTTATTTCAAGAGTGGATTCTCATTACTTGAGAAGTCTCAATGATGATGTTGTAAAGATAAAGTGCTGATGTGCTCAATGCTTAATAAAAACAATTTTTTTGTGTGGTGCTTGTGTCCTAGATCCACCCAAAATTGAATAAGGGGATATTAGGTACACAAAGAGTGTGTTGATGATGGTGTATGCTTCACGTTTTTGCTTATGATTTGTGTCTAGTTTTGACACATAAATGATCTCATTTAATACACATAAAGTTCAATGCAAGCAAGCACAACAATTGTAACGAAATAGATGCAAGGAAGGATAATTAAACTCAACACATGCATTTGCATCACTACAACAAATAATCAAAGTTTCAACATCGACATTCTACCTCAACAAACAAATTCCCTCAATACAATCAAGTTCATGAATCTGCAAACTCCAACATTTCAAAGCAAAGTCTACATCACTACAATCAAGTTAATGAATCTATAAACGTCAACGTTTTAGAGCACAGTCTACATCAACATTATTGAACTTGTAATCAAACTCAAATTACATTGAATTGTAAGGGTGCATTCTCAATTGAAATCGACACCCAAGTCTTGAATTGAGCGAAATTGAATTCATTATAGTGAGTCATTAAATCATTAAGATTTTTTTTGGTGCATTTTCGATAGTGTTCAACACCCTTCCTTTAAGAAGAATCAAGTGAATGCATGAATTTTAACTCTAAAGAAAACAAGCAACAAGTTCAAATCTCCTGCAAGCGAGCATGAGTATTCATTCAAGCAATTTGCGTCAAAACAGTACAAAGTTCAAATCTTCAAGCGAGCCAGACTGAAGGTCATTGCAGCAACCATAAAAGGAACCAAACAAGTTCAAATTTAACACCAATCAAGCAAGTTGATATCAATATCAAGCGAGCATGGCTATTCTTTCAAGTGAGCGTGAAGTCATCAAGTAAGGCAAGTGAGCATTCATGCAAACACGATCGACATCATGTGAGCGTGAATTCCAGAGTTTAAGCAAGAAAGTTCTACAACTCTAGCAAGTGTTCCCAGTAAGTGCAGTAAGCAAAAAATCAAGTGAGCATGCCAATCAAGTCCCATAGCAAGCAAGCCTGTCATGCAAGTAACAAAATCAAGTGAAACAATTCCCAGGACGACATCTACGACAAAAGAGCCTGACTTCAAGTGAGAAAGTTCAGATGGCGTAACATATTCAGTTGTTAAACATTCTTCATAGTTTGATCATCTCTAGTGATGAAGACATGGTGCACATCAGCAAAGAAACTCTTGCTAATCTTTCACGACATCTACAACAAACACATGACACAATTGAGTTCCTTCAACAAGAGTCGCAACTACAAACAGATGAGCCGCAACAGAAGAGTGCTTCTTCCAAGTCATTCAACCATATAGATGAAGATAAAGATGTTGATTCGAAATCACTCATCCAAACAACTTCGAGTGTCAAGGTTTTTCCAGTTCAAATTTCTTCCAAACCCATCATCAAGCCCTGGGAAGAGATTCAAAATAACAAGAATTGATGAGGCTTAGGATATGTTACTGATGACAGCAACTTACATATCCTGGATTATTCCAAGCCAATTAAGTTCATCAATGCTGGATTTCTTGCACAACTCACCTCCGCAGGTTCTGAGAAAGTTGCAGACAAATAGAATTACACGCAACCTCAAGTTGAAGTCCAATCAAAATGTTCTCATTGCCAAAGAACCGATCATATGGAAGATCAGTGTTTTGATCTCCATCCTTGTCGCCATTGTGGCAAGCCCAATAATTCCTTAGAAAAATTTCGCAACCAACAAAAATCTGCCAGATTGAAGATACATTATGAATGGATCGATCCTTGGGAATGGTCATCCACAGTCAAAAGATTGTCTCAGTTTGACAACCGACTACAATCACACATAGTGTAGCCAACAATGAAATGATGATGGAACTCTCATTCCATTCAATGAGGGAGTCCAACAGTGTAGCTCTCCTACACCTGAAGGTGGGGAGTTTAGAATTCAGATATAATTTGAAGAAGATTGTCTCTCCTTTTAGCTCATAAAGGGGGGAAGTGTTAATGAAATTGATAAGTGGTTGTCAAACTGAAAGTCTCGACAACATCAACGAAGCATCGAGTGGGTGCTTTTTGTCAGCAGTGAGCATCAGCAAATTTGCCAGTGGGAAATTGATAGCCGAAGTAGTAATGAATAGCTTTCATCGTAGAAAAAGAAACATTGAGTTGTTTTTCGACATCTTCAGCCAGTGAGCAATCATCATCAACAAATACGCCAGTGGGTATTCATCAAATTGTGTCAGTGGATACCAGACGCTGTTTTCAAGCAAAGGAAAGTTGGATCCTTTTGTGACTTGGCACATGATGGAGTTGTCAAGTGTCCTTCCAAGATGAATCAATCATGCAGCTCACTCAGTCTCTTCATATTGCAGTTTCTTCAGCATCCATATTTGGTGGTTTTTTTAGGCAATGTTTTTGAGGATCAACATGAGAACTTGGAAGATGGTTCCTCGTTCTTATTTTGGATTTATCATTGAAGGGGGAAATGTTAACCTCTCTCATAAAACAATAATAAATCAAAAAATAAATAAATAGATTAAATATTCCAGGTTAGGAATTTGTGCCTAACTCTTGGATTGTTCCTCTAAGACAGGAGTTAGTTTAGGTAACTCCTATATTGGTGTGTGTTTGGTGAGAAATTATCTCAACCAAAGGAGAAATTATCTCAACCAAAGGTGTCTAAGATAGCATGCATTGTCTTGAGAACACTATATTCAATTATTTTAATGAATGAAGAGAGAGAGAATACATGAGTAAGCCATAAGGCTGAAGCCTTTTCCACCAATATTTTGTGTTTGGTTTATTATGTGTTGTTTATATATTTTTTTGAGTTAATTTCCTTTTTCAATAAGGGTTTAGGAGGAGGAGGGTCAGTTTTATGATCAAGGGGGATATTTTGCAAGGAAAAAAAACCTCTGGCTTCCCTCAAAATCAACCAAAAATTTTCCATTAAGGGGCCCAAACTCATCTACCCATGTGACATTTAAGGAGGCCTTTAAGACTTGAACTAGGATATTAGGATTAACCTTATATACCAAACTAGTATAATCACTCATTTATGGTTCAAACATGCCCATTTTTAAAATTATGATTGTATCATGTTAACATTAGTGCACAAGAGGAAGATAACTATATCTGAATCAATGTGACTTATGAGGATATGAAATAAGTAAAGGGTACAAATTATAGATTGATTTAATAGTGTGGTGGCCATACTAATAAATTCATTTTTAATTTCTGAGTTGATGTGAGGGTTGGAACCTTTTTATATGAAACCCTATTCATGGGGGTTATTCCCACTCTATGCAGTTATCATTTTTGTGACAACATTGAATTTTTAATTTCTGTAAAGGTCTCTACATACTTGCCTTGCATGCACATCATTTTTCTTGGAAAATGTTCAAGAAATATTTTTGTTTTTTTTTTTTTTTACTATAATTAGCATGGCATAAATATTCAAGGATTCTTTATAGGTTAGTGAGGTGAAATTGTTGCAGAAATAAATGTCACAATCTTTGTAATGTTTGCTTTATTCATCCTTATTTGTTCAAAAGAAACATTATCAATTGCTAATAATTAACCTGCATGTGTGTACTATAATATTTTGTTTACACTTCGAGAGTCTTCTACAGATAATTGGCTACACTATCCCTTCCAACCTAGGGTCTTGTGGAAATGGGGCTTTCCATATTCCTCACAGCCCACGAGGTTTTCTTGAATTTTATTTGCTCAGTCCAGATTATTCAAGCTCTCTCATTTCCAACCGAGAGTTAAACTAACTCGAACCAATTTATTTGCCAAACTATCTAACAAGTCATGTTCTCAACTAGCTTTACCATGACGAAGCCTACAACCTTAGTTTACACAATTGAGTCACAACGCTACCCAATTGTGAAGATATATTCTCATCTCTACGAGGGTTTCAACCCATTTCATGTACAAATGTTTGTTTGGATTACAAGAATTTGATATGGAACTTAGATTAGACTTTTGTGTGTATTACACCCTCATTGAATTTAGCAGCAACTAATGGTAATTTTATATGCACGGGTAACTTTTAATTACATTCGTTTAAATATCCTTGTGTTTTAAACAACAAAACTTTAAGCAAGCTTATATGTATAGGATTAGGAAGATGAGGAGCTCAATCTGGAGAGTGCTCTCCTCCCTTCCAATGAGAAGGAGAATCACACCCATATCTACCCCCGAGCTTCCTAACTTTGAGAGCACTTTTTGTGACTGTGACTGATTCAGTTCATTCTATAGGCATCAAAACTCCTCAAAAGTCCAGCCTAACAATTTACACACCCTTGTCTATAGTTGATTCTTCCACTGTCGTGAACCCAGGTTGAGAATTGTACTCCATGATGATGTAATCATACACTTACCAATACTTGTGAGGTCTTGCATGTTATTTTCCTCTTTCCTTTTCCAAAAATTAATTAACAGAACACCCTCCCTTCCCACTATGATCTATTTTTTCCTAGGTAATTAGAGGAACCAAGAACCGTAACTCTCATAACTTTCTAGAAATTAGAAATTCATTCAGAGACTACAGACAGTTCCAAGTCTCCACCAATCATAAATAATATATATATATATATATAAGTTTCATTAAATATTCTCTTTGAGTTCATTATGATTTTCTCTAAGCCTTTAATTACAAAGTCTCATTTACCCCAAGTATATAGAAGCAAATCATATTTACAAAACTAACTTACAAACACTTGTAATCACAAGAGAAGTTATGGAGGGACTAATGCTATATTCATAAGAGTCTAAATCAATGATTCACGAATGCACTTAATACCTTATTCTGGCACATAAGGTGTAGACAACTTACTCCTTGGGCCTTAGTCCTCTTAGATCAACAAAAATGAATTTCTAGCCTAGACAAACCCAGTATTAATTAGAAAACATTTTACATGGATTAATAGGTTGAATTTATATTAATATGTCCGATTTATAATAAAAAAATTAGTAAATATTTACATGTTGGTTAAAATTAATACAGCGCAAGAGAGATGTTGTAGTACCCCAAAAATTTAGAAGTAATAAACATAATAAAACTCAAATTTCTTACATTGTAATTTTGTTTTTATTAATAAAATTACCAATGAATTTTTAGATCAAAAAAATCATAATATACATATTACATTAAATGATATAAATAGAAATAATCAATTTAGATCCAATTCATGTTATAAAATAGAATAATGATTATGTAACCATATTTAGATGTAATTAATAAACACATGAACTTACAATCTGACAATATCTTTAACAATGGATAATAAGGTCCACTTTTCCACACTAGTAAATAGGTTTTGTTACAATACCATGGGCCAATATCATGTGTTATCAACACACCATGACCACAAACCATCTCTCATTTCATACTCAAAATATTTTATAAATATTTTATTTGAATTTAATTTTAGATCAATTTTTAATTAAATTTAAAATAAAAAAATATTATATTGAGAAAATGGTTTTTTTGACTACCATTTTTCTAGTTAATTTTCATCTAAATATTTTATTTGAATAGAATTTTAGAACATTTTTTTAATTAAATTTATTTGAATTGAATTTTAGAACATTTTTTTAATTAAATTTAAAATAAAAAAATATTATAGCGAGGAAATAGTTTTTTTCACCACCATTTTTCTAGTTAATTTTAATAAAAATATGATTTTTTTAAAATTGAATTTATATAAGGAAAGGTTGAAAATAAGTTGGGGTAATTTGGTTTTTGGCCTACCTTGAAAAATTGTCAAGTAACACAAATATTTCATATATCCATGAATACATGTCAGAATTTGTTGATCTTTAGATCAATCCTACACCTCCCAACGAAAAATATCAACTTCCACCAATAAAAAGACCCACATGGATTTTGGCCCTAATTGCCAATTTAAAGAGTTAAGCAATCTACCAATGTTTATGGCCAACCCCACCTGTATCATTTATAACGTGATTTTTAAAGGAGTCAATATTGGTTCAAGTGTAATGTCCCTCTCTGAATGATCACACCAAGGGAAGAAAATATATAAAAAATACATCGGTGGAACTTTGATGATAAAAGAGAGATGAAGCTCACTCTTTGGGCATGCACAATCATTTTCTCATAGAAATTTAGAGATCTCTTGTGTCTTTTGAGTGCTAAGGGTGAAACCCTTGAATGAATTAATTTCGGTAGTGAAACAAATCCACCCTAGTTGATTAGAAAAAAAATGCCACTCAGATATTTCACTCGTATTTATTGCTAAAGGTTCATCTCATTGCTAGGTCATGGGTACCACCACAGATGATGGGATTTTTGGAGGTCATAATTTCCATTTGCATTTCATATAGGAAAAACGGGACTAATTCACTCATTGCCAGACTTTGGGATCACTTGAGGAGGTCGCACTAGTTATTATGAGTAAGTTGAAGGTATTTGTTGTGGGTAGTTTCATCGAGATTTTCGCTGACCTATCTAGTGCCAATTGTTTCTTAGAAGTTCAAGCCATCATTTGCCACACCATGGCATCAAAAAGGAGGGTCAAACTAGACATCAAATATGCTCCAATATAGTAATTCACAAGATGTTCTTTGCTTAGGTTAGATACTTCATTCAACCATATGCCCATTAATCCATTTACCAATCACATTAGACATTATATAATAGTAACTCACGAAAGAACATAAACAATAGATGTAGAAGACAAGCCAAGACAAAAAGACACAAGAATATGTCTCACACGAGGGAAAAACCCCAAGATGTTGAAAACCCTTGATAAAATCTTCTTATTATTATCATCAAATGTTCAACAAAGAAAGAGAGACAGTACAATGATAATAAAATAACTTGCCAATATGAATATTAGGCATCACTATTCTTAAATCCATTCAATCTTGTAATCCGGGAAGTCTAGTCATGGAGGAAAAATCATATTGTTGTTGCGATCGGTATGGTTAGGGAAACAACAGTCCATTTCTTTCAAAGGTGACTCATCCAAAAATCCTCCTTTCTATTGCAACCTTCCTTATTTCACATGATGCTACCTTTCACTTTCTCAAGGAGCTCGTTTATGACCACATTAAGGTCATGGTTGATATTATCATTGTGGTTTTGGATTCTAAGGGCTTTTGAAGCATGCTCCTCGAGCCCTTGAATATCTACAAATAGTGCAACCTTTTTTTTCTTACAAGGATTCCACTATTTTTAGTAGTCCTATCATGTTTTTAAGTTTCCATGCCATCCTCAACAAGCACCTAAATACTATAATATCAGGTGAGTAACTTTCTGTTGTATTTTAGCTTCGTGGGTAACTCATTCAAGGTTTGTGGTCAAGATGTGAGAATATCTTCTAGCTACGGCAAAACTATAGGAAAAAGTCACATACGAAACAAGTCACAACCTATATATAATATTGTCCTTAACCATAGTGAAACACTTCTTCCAAACTCTGATGTGTTATGACAAAGCCCTAACCAAAAGAGTGCCAACCATAACCAGAATTTGTCCTTCATTATCTTCTCTGCCACATAGACATCTTTTTCTTTTGATTGATGTGTCCCAAATGAGATAATGCTCCCATATATATATATAATTCAGTGGAGTTGAGTGGGCTTGACTTTTGATCTTCTTAAGGTGACATATAGTTGAGACTGACCTAAATAATTTACATGAGAGAAACATAAATTCAAAATTCCACTTCTACTTATCCAAATTTGATGAGCTTTAGATCGATTTTGATCCTCCCGAAAGGGGGAATTCCATGCCACAATTATATTCCCCAAAGGGGGTGTTCAAAGTGGAATTTGTCCATATCTTCCATTCTTAACAAAAATAGCCATCAATATTTTTTTCTAGCATTTTGGGCTGAATTTACAATAGTATGCTAAAAAGTGTCATTTCAATGTCTCGAAATTAGGATATATAAATGTGAGATATATACTCTACATCTTTGGGTTATATCGTTTTCAAATATGAGTTTTCTTAGGCTACACGTTAATTTTTTGAGCTTCCAACTTTGAAGAAATTCTTGAATGGACTTTGTAAATACTCGAATGAATGGACTAAGGTGGTGGTAGCATAAATTGTGTTATTTTAGAGATTCTACTTCAATATTTTCACAAATACAATGTCCTCAATAAATACTTATATGTATAAATACTTATGTTTAGGATTATATATGTTCTGGAGCAGTTCGTATATGTTTTACTATAATCCTCATGTTGACAAGATTTAGTTGACTTTTTTCATCAATTCGTCATAGAATATGAAAAAGGAAATGATTGTCAAAATGTTGCAAGAATTACATTTCTCCTAATTTCTTTTTTTATTGTTCATGACAAGATAATCATGTTGCAAGAATGAGTTATCCTACAGTATGTTTCAATTTGTGGATTTTTTTCATCCCATTTTTTTACAAGGATGTAGATTTGATTTTCATGTTGATGGTTTTTGCATGTTACCTACCCAAAATTTTGGTAATGGAGTGGATCTTGATAAGTAGTCATAGACACAGACTTTCTCAGAGGTTAATGTTACAATACCACTTCCACCTAGCATCAGAAAAAGTTGAATGGTGTGTGACCTAAAGAAGAGTTATTTAACGACACGTTTGAAAGGGTAACCTCATGTCTTAGTTGTAAGTCATTTATTTTTGTTTCTTAGCTGTAAGCTATCTGCTTGATTTTGAGCTTTATGAGATCAATTCTTTCAATAATCAAAAATGCATGGCTTGTATTGCTAACCAAATGTTAGTTACTTGACATGGTTGATATAACGTTCAACTCTAGGCCACTTTTATTTTAAGTCAAAAATTTTATTGATTAAAAGGATGTTCATATTTTGATTGGTTTACTTGGAGCTTGATTTAATATTTTTTTGTAAATTCCACTTGGATGTTATTCTTTTAGGGTGAGTAATTTCTACAAGTAAGGTCAAATGAGTCCTAGAAAATAGGTATACAACAAGAGAATCTTAGGCCTTTGTGGTGTATCGATTATTCTTTATTGCATGTTGGTTTATGTGAAGGGGAAATATATATTTATCTATATATATATATATATATATATATATATAGAACTTTTTAACCATATGTCATTCATGGTTTCCGTAGATATGTGTTACATTTTGACAGAGGTTTAGATATCATTCAGATATCTAAACACCAAACAACAACAACATTGAGATTTTTCTTTCACTAAACCTATAACGTATTGCATCTGTCTTCATCAATGATTTTCTTCCATATGCTATCCAGTTATGATATTTCCTTTGCAATATTTGGTGCATTTGTTATTTATAGGTCATTTATAGGTTATAAATGTCTTCAGAGTTTCATTTCTAATTGAGTATTGAACTGAACATATTGATTCTCTTATACATAACTATTTTTCTCTTCACCTACTTTTCATAACTTCAATAACCATTAGGTAGGGACCTGCAACTTTCATGTTACTTTTCTTGTTTAGTAAAATCTTGGTGAAACTTTAATTTATTGAAATTTGTAGAATTTATAATCTATGAAGTTTCAAAGTATAATTCTTTAAAGGGTGCTAGCTCAATGGAAGAGCACCTGCTTTACAAGTAGGAGGTTGGTGGTTCAATTCCATCGTGCCCTAACATCCATATGGAGTAAAGACAATAAATCTTTCATCACGGAGGCTATTTTGACCATCACCAATGAGCATTGGTGAAATTTTTCAACCCTCACCAAAATATGAAATGGTGAGAGTCAACGAATGCCACCATATATACGCATCAATAGTCATGACCCTCAAAGGTCTGTAACCATAAATTGTTGTTGTTGATATGAAATGGTGATGGTCGTTGTCCATCATTATAGTCATTTTTCCTGATAGACCTTGAATGTCACCACAACACCTATACCTCTTACAACGTGGCCTTTAGTGATGGTCAACAAATGTCACCATATATATTCACCAATAGTGAGATCCATGAAAGATCCATCACAATAAATTATAGTTCATATAAAATGGTGACGATCACTATCCGTCATTATAATCAGTATTCATGACGGACCTTGAATGTCACCATAAAACCTAAACTTTTGGCGATGCCACCTTTGGTGATGTTCAACTTTTGGTGACCGAGGCTATGGTTCATCACTATTGCTTATATGAAATGGTGACGGTCGTTATCCATGATTATAAATCATTATTGGTGACGGACTTTCAATGTAACTACAACACTTATACTTTTGGCGATGCCACCTTTGGTGAGGTTCAGTTTTTGGTGATAGAGGCTATGGTCTATCACCATTGTTCATATGAAATGGTGACATTCACTCTCCGTCATTATAAATCATTATTGGTGATGAAATTTGAATGTCACCACAACACCTATACTTTTGGTGATGCCACTTTTGGTGACGTTGAGCTTTTGGTGACGAAGGCTCTTTTGACCATCACCAATAAGCTTATGGTGACATTTATCACCCCTCAACAATGTCCTTTTTTCTTGTAGTGTATGGACTCCCGATGTCGACCAAGCAATAAGTTTCCAACTAGTAAGATTGAGGAAGGAGGTCCTTTGGAGCCCCGAAATTTAGCAAAAGATTGGTGTGTTAGTCCCTCAAGGGAGAATCCTCGTAGACTCCCTCATTTGGATTGGGGGTGATGATTACAAGTAATTGTGGTTGCAGTTGACTACGATTGGGTGGAGAGCCCTTGTTCAAGGTTTAGTTTCCTTGCTTACTCTAAGATAAGAAACTATGTATTATGTTTAATGTATGATGAATGATGATAATGTTATTGTGGATAGTGGTTTGAATGTAGGGACTACATTTTGCTGGTGAATAGTTGCTTATGCATTATATTACTTGCATGTTATGTGATGTATTGGATGGTTGCATTTACATATGTATCTGTGTGGAATATATGAAAGAATGTGTTAGAAAATTGAAGAGAGAAAATATGTGAATAACTACTAAATGACATGCATAAAATTGTTATTAAATAAGAGCATATGAATCACATGATAGATAAGGAACCCTTTAATAGTCGTATTTGTGACCCTTTATTACTAGAATATTATGATGAGAGAGATATTCTGCATAGTAGGGTCTATATTCACTCATGAGTCATTCGTTCTCACGTTACAAATTGTGGTGTTGCTTATTGAGCAAGAATTTAACGTCTAAGGGAGTTTTTCCCTTGTATCAATTTAGCCAGCAACTTTACCCAAATGTCCTTCAACCTTGCATTTCCAGCAGGATTTTTAAGCGATGGAAGAGGAACCTAATGGCTTTGTGTATCGGAAACTAGCTTCTTGGAGGCCCAACATAAGGTCTGGCACTGTGTTGTGGCCAGCAACACCCCCCCTTATTCAATTAAGTATCAACCATAATACTGAATGAATGGGGACCCTTAGTTAATTTTTTGGGTAAAACAAGAGTTTCTTTTTGAAGTCACAATCATACGCTTAGAAAAACCCTCTTGGATATTTTAAGCCTAAGCCTATGATTAAAGAGAAAACCTTTAAGGTCGCATTGCAGAAAGGATAGGAAACACCTTCATTTCCCTTTTTATGCGCACCACCCTCATATTAATAATGACATCGCATCGCAAAATGGTAATGCTCATAAAGAAAAACTTTAAGATTCGCCGATCTGCGATAGCGCCGATCGCTAGATCGCATATCGCAGAAACAAGCCAGACAAGTTTTGGTGAACACCAAATTCCATGCGATCTGCGATATTGCGATCGCTGCGATGCCACATCCATGCGATTTGCGATGATGCGATATTGCG
The DNA here is from genome assembly GCA_031772625.1 of Pinus tabuliformis. NCBI lineage: Eukaryota > Viridiplantae > Streptophyta > Pinopsida > Pinales > Pinaceae > Pinus > Pinus tabuliformis. Next base: position 873,001,586 of record CM062812.1, read on the forward strand.
ATCGCTGCGACATGCGAGGTTGCATCAGCAAATCATAAATCACTTCGGTACGAATCCGTCGGGCGCGCCATTCAAAGAAAAAACCACTTACTATAATCTGACCCGAAATCATGCGCCTTTAATGATAGTGAATGAATTAGTTGTCAGTTATTTAATGGATTAAAGACGCGTGCCTTGATGGAGATTTGCTTTACGTAAGGTGGCATATTTGCTTTATCTCTTGCATTTAAAACTCTCCCATCACCTTTCTGAATCAATCATTTCCATTTCACTCGTAATCTGCAGGAACAAAATGCTAAGACGTCTCAGACAGAAACGCAAAGAGAAATGGGAAAGAAGAATAGAGCTCAAAGCTCCGAAGCGAGGGAGAAGACCAAGGAGATGGCGCCCCTGTACACAGACACAGCCTGTAACAAGGACGCAGGAATATCAACATGGGAAGGCATGTACAGGCTGCTAGAGGAAGAAAAGCCTAGAATAATGAAGGTGACTACTGTCGCGGGTGCACCACGCTCTTCTGAGGCATCCTTGGAAGACCTAGCATGTTCGTTCCTTCAAAGAATAGCGGCAAGGCCCAAGATCCTACCATACACAGATATGATCAAGTGGATATTGGATGATGCAGAATTGAAAAACATACAATTCAAAGTTCATGGACATGGAGTCGTGGGATCGTTTGTTGCGCAAGATTTGAAGCTTATGTATCATCTCCCTGAACCGCAAGTGACCTATAATGCACAATTTGTTAAGAAGTTCGCGGTGGAGAATCCAGATCTATCAGACACCACTAAAGAATGGTCTAGAAGGGACGAGCCACTTAAAAAGGATAAAAACGGTATGTACAGCACTGGTTCCCTCACCTCTCCATATTGTTTTGCTGCAGCCATGCTCTGTAGGTTATTTGGAATGCCGGATATCAACAAGTTTTCATCTGAATGGCTGCCCTTAATTGATGCTGCCACTAACGCTGAGATCATAGATTGGGCCAAAATCCTTTCTGATACTCTCTACACGGCTGTTATCAATTACCGGTCTAAGAGATCCTTTTCTCAAAGGATCTATCCTCCTTTTTATCTCTCTGCTTATATTATGGATTCTGTTTGTCTTGTATCTAAATTCCCTATTATGGGGTGGAAATGGACTACCCAAGACCCATTGCCCATCCATGTTTATCATAAGACCTTATGGGATTCCCAGTTTGCCCCTCACTTTTACCAGATTTTCCATGGGGTTATTTTGCCCCTATATAGAATGATATATGATAAGGACCCCCCAAGGTGCTCCCCCGAGGCCCAAATTGACATCATCCCTGTCGCGAGATGGTTTGGGGAAGAATGGTTTACTTACATTAGAGTTTTTGGAAGCAATGTACCTCCACATGTCTTACCCCTATATGTCCCTGATAAACTTTTGGCTAGGGAAATCGCTTATCAAACTTGTTCTGAAGGCGGCCTAACCAAAGACCTAAAGGACAAGAAGAAGGCCATATGGCCTCCATTTCCCGTTACTTGTGGGGCCTTCTCTTTGTTCGATGTAGGACACGCTTTTGGCGAGGTGGAGAATGTGACGTGTCTTCAATTATTTAAGTTCCCAATGAGGCCATTCGACCCAAATGATGTGGCCCAAGAATTCACAACGAACGTCAAGATAAGAGTGTTCTCTGGAAGGAAAGATCCATTTGATGATCTATTCCAGAGTAAAAGCTCACTCAAAGAAATCTTGCGGGAAGCTCAGTCGAGGCTATCTCCAGATGACCTCCAAAAATTCAAGTTATATAGAGAAAGAAGGCTTGCCAGTATTCCACTAGAGAGGCTGCGTCTACCTACCAGAGAACCAACTCCAAGCATCAGCCTCAGTGAAAACTCCAGCACTTCCAAATCTAAGTCCAACGCCGCGCAAGAAGCATCTGAGCATCCTGAAGAGTCTGTTCGCGACCAAGGAAAAAACGAAGAAACAACCAAAGACACAGCTCAGTCAAGTGCGATGTCTCAGCAGCAAGTTATCACCTCACCACCAAGAGATGTCCCCCCTCCTGTCATCGAAGCACCACTTGTCACGACAGAGCTAGATAAAGAGTGGGAAACCTTCAATGAATTGATCAATCTTGAAGGGACAGTCCCGAAAACACCTGTGAATAATACACAGGTGGTGCAAGAAGTCGTTTCGACCATGGTCAGTAGTGCCACAGAAGCTGAACACCTTCCTATCGCTCCAGCTTCAGAACTTCTACTTAACGTAGAAGAAATCCCCCCACTGGATGTATTCTATAGTCCCCAACACAAAGCAGTTGTAAGAAGACAGAGAAAGAAAAGAAAGCTTGAAAACACACTGTCTCAAGGAGCTGAACACTTGGACGTCTTATGGAAAGACCCCAATAATAATCCGACGGAAAATCTTACGAAGCTGTCTCAGATTGCAGGAGCGTATGCTTCTGCAACTATTGATAAGGCCTTTGAAGTTCAACAACTATTAAAGGAACAAGAAAATCATATACAACTGCTACAACAACAGTTGCAACAAGCCAACGCGAACAATGAAGCTTCCAGACAGCTAGAAAAGCTACAGGAAGACTTTCAACAGATGCAGGTAGGCTATCAAACGAGTCTCGAAGAAAAAGAGAAACAATTGCAGACTTTGCAAGAAGCGCACAAAGATGAACCTAAGCTGGCAGAGTTTATCTCAGAGTCTATCGGCCTGAACGAGCAACTACTGCAGCAACAGGAAGAGTTGGGACGTAAAATATCACAGTGGAGCCACTATTGTGCGCTGAGCGACAAAATCACCAGTCAAGTAGTGGATCTGCGGAGCGACTATGACCAGAAAGACAAGAGGGTGACAGAATATTTGACTTGGCAAGATGATGAGGAAGGGAAGAGAGCAGGTGCACCCAGGATTAACGAAAATCATAAAGAGTTGCTCTTTAATAAATGGGACGATCAAATCACAAGGGCAGAGCAGGCAGCAGAGACAGCAGCGACACAGGCAAGCACTCTTATCGACTGTGTAAATGAGAATTTACACAGGGAAAATTTAATTGCAGAGACCACCCCGGGGTACCTACCAAACAAGTTGCAACTGGAAACAGAATGGAGGCAGAAAGCACAGGCAAAAGGGAAGGCAATCCAAGCATTGGCCAGACTGAATTGGGAATGTTACTGGACGTATTTGGTTAAACCACACAGCCAATGGATGACGGTGAAATGCATTACAAACGCAGCCGAGAAGTTAGCGCCAGCTCTTGTAGATGCCGTTTTCGCAGCCCAGCTCAGCACAGAAATCAGTCAGCCGACTCTCCTCAAGCCTATGCTGGATACTTGCAACTTTAAAGATCAAGTCCATAAGTGATTTCATTTAGAATGTTGTTTTTTCTCTATTTTTACTAGATTAGAAAAAAGACGGTCATTTGAAAACCGTATCCTGAAATTTTGTAATAATACTATTATTAGAATTAGGAAGTAGTATTTTAACCCTTCTCATGCATTTAGAGAGGGGTCCAGAAATTTGTCAAAAACTTGTCCTCGGAACATGCACTTCGGCACCCTCAGAGGAGGTTTTGATGAATGGAAGGATCGAGATTTATTTATGTTTGCATTTTAATGTCTGCTACTGATGTTGCACTTTTGTACTCTTGGTAGATGTTAGAAGTAAGTAGAGATAAATTGCCATTGCTTGAAGTTTGTGAGTGAAATCAGTCATAAATGGTACTTTTATCTCTTGACCAATTTCTGCTTATATTCTTAGAGTGATATTCAGTTTTAGTTGTTTATATGTTGATGTATGAATGTCTGGGTTACCATTTGGCACTTCTGTATGGTGGAATCATTTGTTTATGCTTGACATATGAATGACTTATTATGCGATATGCTGTTCACAACTATTTTGCCTAACTTCTTATGCAGAATGGTTTATCTTAAATGGTTCATATTCTTATGATAGCTGAATGATCTTTATTACCAGTTATTGTTCAAAATCTTTTTAGATCGCATAATAGAAGAGATATATCCTGGGTTAGCGTAGATTAGATGTGTTGTTTTCATTAGATTACAGTAGTATAGAGTCTGTTTATTAATTAGATTGAGTTAGCTCTAAAAATACTTCTAGAATCAGCATAATCAAAATCTACACACACACACATAACCTTTAGATTGGGAAGCTGGTCCCATTATTCCCAGTCGGACCCACTACACCAAACAGGCAAGGAGCCGCCAACCAGGTTCCAGACCGGGTGGGTATCCTCCTTGTTGTTGACCCAATCTTCGGGCCCTCAACATATTTGGCGCTAGAAGGAGGGCCTGAGCATAATGTCTGTTGGAATGTTTTCCAAATTATAAAGTTTGAAATAGGATGGCTGCTCATAGAATTCCTATTTGGAGTTGCATCCATGTTCCTACCTCTTCCAACACTCCACCAGATGTGGTAAGGCTCTTGTCTCAGGTAAAATTCAACGGTAAGAATAATTCTTCTGCATTTAATCACGCCCTTCAGTTTATTCAAAAAGTTTCAAGTTCTGATATTCAGAGAATTGATGAAGGCGTTTTGTGCAGAATTTTTACTCTTACATTCACAGCAGAAGCTAGAAAATGGTGCAGAACCCTCCCAGTTGCATCAATCCACAGCTGGGACCAATTCGTCAAGACTTTCATTTTGGAATTTGATTATTATGACTACGACCAGGTGTATGATGAAATTGACTATCTGCGGAAGCAAGATGAACCAATAAGAGATTTTAATATGCGATTTCATCTTAAATGCCTAAAGTACGATCTTGAGAGTGAGCTCACGGATGAAGAATCTTCGGATTATGATGAGTATTCCCTACCTCCTATGTCTGATCAAGCAGAAATTAGTTCAACCTTTGTTTCATTTTCTTCTAATATGAATGAGCATTCCAAGTCAAATAACCAAATCATCCATAATGAAGAAAATCTGCAAAGCCTAGGAGTCATGCATGCTCTAATGCCAGAGAACAATAACGAAAATACTGAAAGAGTAACTACCTTGGGACCAGAAGATGACTCTGACACAAAGTCAGACAATATCATTACGAATCAACGAATGCAGATGCCAAGGTTAGAACAGCGAACTATTTCTCTTTCAAAAAGTATCAGCGCACAAAGGTATGATCTAAAACCTGATGTTTATGATGGATCTGATGAACGAGGTTTTCTTTATGATGATGTTTTCAAATGCATTATTCCAGATTCACATTTTTCTCTTTATCCCGATGTTTTTAGTGATGACAATTTTTCCCCTCTCAACATTAAAGATGTCTCAAAAAACACAGAGGGTTACTCAAACGACTCATCATTAGGTCTTCAAGATAAAGAGACATCTTTAACACATCCTCTGATTAATGTCAAACGAGAGCTGCTTGACCTCCCTTGCCTTAAAAAATATAATGAAAAAGAGGAACCTAGGGAAATTTGTAGAGTCTTTAGTGATAGTTGCTTTGACAACGATGATGTTGTTGAGTTATCCCAAGTAACTCAAAAAGGTTCAGATAATGATAAACAACTTGAATCAGAAATCATTCCAAACGACCCTCATCTCAAAGTAAAAAATCATCTGGATGATTTTACTATCCAAGACAATACCCCGATCTATGATTCATATCATGAGGAAAACCCCACTCCTGTTCACAGTCATAACTTATTCCCTGATTCACAAGACCTGGCCAGTCCTTGTGAGGAGCAAGATGTTACAATTAAATCCCAGTTGTGCTGTAACAATATTTGTACAAATAATCATCCTTTTTTTTTTCACCTAAACTCATTTTGTACAAAATCAGATTTCTTTTCAATTTTTCATTTTTTTGGTAGATTGTGTTTTAGCGATTTATACATGAGAACTTTCGTTTCAAACGAGATCGCTAAAAACCCAGCGTTAACAAAAAACAGGTTACAAGCCATTGAAACTAAAAAATCATTTTCACAATATAACTTGTTATCCTTCCTATTGCGAGATCACCAATTCATAACAGAAATTCACCCGAATTTTTATGATCCAATAGGTATCCAGTTGGAAAAAAGTTCTCATGAGAAAAGAAAATCAGACAGAATTCCAATTGAGGTTGTATGTTCTTATTCCACAGCCAATATTTATGATCCAAGGAAAGTTTGGTTCTTTACACTGATGTTTGAAAGTTTCATACGGCTAGGAATAAAAATGAATACATGGCTCCATTGGAAATATCATTTCACATAGTTGATTTTCTGTATATAGTTAGAATAGGAGTAGGAGTAATTTAGCTAGGTTATTAGGTTTGCTTTCAATAATTGATAGGCAAAGTATTCTGTACATAACCCTAGGGAATGCTTGCCTCTCATTGCGTGAAATATTTTCCTCCATAATAATGTTTTCTTTGGTTAACGACATTTGGCATTTACTAAAGGCACCTTTTTCTCTGTTGAAAATTTTTGAAACTTCTGCTACTATGAACAGCAAATCTTTTAGGAATTTGATCTTTATTATCAATAGAACTTTAACCCAGATATGATGATAGTTTCAACTGCAAAAACTTTAAAGAAAGCTATCTCAGTGGAAAATTTGTTTTAGGTCAGCACAATGAAAGGTATCAATATTAAAATAATGATTCTCTATAGAAACAGCCATGACCAAAACAGCTCTATCATTGTCGTCCAGAACTTTCTTAAGGAAAGAAAATTTGACTTCCTCCCTGCTAAAGGAAAACGTAGCATTCAGAGGAATAATCCAAAAAGACACTATATCTCAAAGAATAAGAGGTCTCATCGCGAGTCGGCTTATCATGATCATAGATATTATAACTTGCTGACTTTGCCAAAACTGTCTACCAAAACAGGGCAATGACTCAAGATTGTTGCAATCAAAAGACAAGGGGTCTCATCACGAGCCAGCTTGTTCAGCAAAAGTGTAAGTCAAGTGAATGACTGTGTCATAATTTGGCCACCAAACCAAGACATTGTTCTTTAGAGAATAAAAAAGGAAAAAGTGTCAAAAAGGGGATTTTCTCTGGAAAAGTTGTAAATAACCTTAAGCAGGATAAAGGATCATTACTGGGTAATAGGTAACCCTGTCGAGGCTATGGACGCCTGCTGGCAGCAGAGGCTCTACCTGCGACAAAGGAGCATATTTAAAAAAGAGCTGATACATAGGGAAGACTTTATTTTATGTTTTACAAGACCAAGTAATGACTGATTTAAATGCAAACACAAGCTGAGGACGCAAGTAATTGAAGTAGAAACAGGTTGAAACGAAACATCATTGACAGTTTAAAGTATTATCTGCTTTATCTTTTTATAATAAAGTTCAAGTTTTTCTTTAAGACATTTTTTCAGGAGTTTGAAAACATAAATGTAAAAGCAGAGATAACTGGTTCTCCCAAGTGAATCGCCAATTGTTGTGGCCAGCAACACCCCCCCTTATTCAATTAAGTATCAACCATAATACTGAATGAATGGGGACCCTTAGTTAATTTTTTGGGTAAAACAAGAGTTTCTTTTTGAAGTCACAATCATACGCTTAGAAAAACCCTCTTGGATATTTGAAGCCTAAGCCTATGATTAAAGAGAAAACCTTTAAGGTCGCATTGCAGAAAGGATAGGAAACACCTTCATTTCCCTTTTTATGCGCACCACCCTCATATTAATAATGACATCGCATCGCAAAATGGTAATGCTCATAAAGAAAAACTTTAAGATTCGCCGATCTGCGATAGCGCCGATCGCTAGATCGCATATCACAGAAACAAGCCAGACAAGTTTTGGTGAACACCAAATTCCATGCGATCTGTGATATTGCGATCGCTGTGATGCCACATCCATGCGATTTGCGATGATGCGATATTGCGATCACTGCGACATGCGAGGTTGCGTCAGCAAATCATAAATCACTTCGGTACGAATCCGTCGGGCGCGCCATTCAAAGAAAAAACCACTTACTATAATCTGACCCGAAATCATGCGCCTTTAATGATAGTGAATGAATTAGTTGTCAGTTATTTAATGGATTAAAGATACGTGCCTTGATGGAGATTTGCTTTACGTAAGGTGGCATATTTGCTTTATCTCTTGCATTTAAAACTCTCCCATCACCTTTCTGAATCAATCATTTCCATTTCACTCGTAATCTGCAGGAACAAAACGCTAAGACGTCTCAGACAGAAACGCAAAGAGAAATGGGAAAGAAGAATAGAGCTCAAAGCTCTGAAGCGAGGGAGAAGACCAAGGAGATGGCGCCCCTGTACACAGACATAGCCTATAACAAGGGTGCAGGAATATTAACATGGGAAGGCATGTACAGGCTGCTAGAGGAAGAAAAGCCTAGAATAATGAAGGTGACTGCTGTCGCGGGTGCACCACGCTCTTCTGAGGCATCCTTGGAAGACCTAGCATGTTCGTTCCTTCACAGAATAGCGGCAAGGCCCAAGATCCTACCATACACAGATATGATCAAGTGGATACTGGATGATGCAGAATTGAAAAACAGACAATTCAAAGTTCATGGACATGGAGTCGTGGGATCGTTTGCTGCGCAAGATTTGAAGCTTATGTATCATCTCCCTGAACCGCAAGTGACCTATAATGCACAATTTGTTAAGAAGTTCGCGGCGGAGAATCCAGATCTATCAGACACCACTAAAGAATGGTCTAGAAGGGACGAGCCGCTTAAAAAGGATAAAAACGGTATGTACAGCACTGGTTCCCTCACCTCTCCATATTGTTTTGCTGCAGCCATGCTCTGTAGGTTATTTGGAATGCCGGATATCAACAAGTTTTCATCTGAATGGCTGCCCTTAATTGATGCTGCCACTAACGCCGAGATCCTAGATTGGGCCAAAATCCTTTCTGATACTCTCTACACGGCTGTTATCAATTACCGGTCTAAGAGATCCTTTTCTCAAAGGGTCTATCCTCCTTTTTATCTCTCTGCCTATATTATGGATTCCGTTTGTCTTGTATCTGAATTCCCTATTATGGGGTGGAAATGGACTACCCAAGACCCATTGCCCATCCATGTTTATCATAAGACCTTATGGGATTCCCAGTTTGCCCCTCACTTTTACCAGATTTGCCATGGGGTTATTTTGCCCCTATATAGAATGATATATGATAAGGACCCCCCAAGGTGCTCCCCCGAGGCCCAAATTGACATCATCCCCGTCGCGAGATGGTTTGGGGAAGAATGGTTTACTTACATTAGAGTTTTTGGAAGCACTGTACCTCCACATGTCCTACCCCTATATGTCCCTGATAAACTTTTGGCTAGGGAAATCGCTTATCAAACTTGTTCTGAAGGCGGCCTAACCAAAGACCTAAAGGACAAGAAGAAGGCCATATGGCCTCCATTTCCCGTTACTTGTGGGGCCTTCTCTTTGTTCGATGTAGGACACGCTTTTGGCGAGGTGGAGAATGTGACGTGTCTTCAATTATTTAAGTTCCCAATGAGGCCATTCGACCCAAATGATGTGGCCCAAGAATTCACAACAAACGTCAAGATAAGAGTGTTCTCTGGAAGGAAAGATCCGTTTGATGATCTATTTCAGAGTAAAATCTCGCTCAAAGAAATCTTGCGGGAAGCTCAGTCGAGGCTATCTCCAGATGACCTCCAAAAATTCAAGTTATATAGAGAAAGAAGGCTTGCCAGTATTCCACTAGAGAGGCTGCGTCTACCTACCAGAGAACCAACTCCAAGCATCAGCCTCAGTGAAAACTCCAGCACTTCCAAATCTAAGTCCAACGTCGCGCAAGAAGCATCTGAGCATCCTGAAGAGTCTATTCGCGACCAAGGAAAAAGCGAAGAAACAACCAAAGACACAGCTCAGTCAAGTGCGATGTCTCAGCAGCAAGTATCACCTCACCACCAAGAGAGGTCCCCCCTCTTGTCATCGAAGCACCACTTGTCACGACAGAGCTAGATAAGGAGTGGGAAACCTTCAATGAATTGATCAATCTTGAAGGGACAGTCCCGAAAACACCTGTGAATAATACACAGGTGGTGCAAGAAGTCGTTTCGACCATGGTCAGTAGTGCCACAGAAGCTGAACACCTTCCTATCGCTCCAGCTTCAGAACTTCTACTTAACGTAGAAGAAATCCCCCCACTGGATGTATTCTATAGTCCCCAACACAAAGCAGTTGTAAGAAGACAGAGAAAGAAAAGAAAGCTTGAAAACACACTGTCTCAAGGAGCTGAACACTTGGACGTCTTATGGAAAGACCCCAATAATAATCCGACGGAAAATCTTACGAAGCTGTCTCAGATTGCAGGAGCGTATGCTTCTGCAACTATTGATAAGGCCTCTGAAGTTCAGCAACTATTAAAGGAACAAGAAAATCATATACAGCTGCTACAACAACAGTTGCAACAAGCCAACGCGAACACTGAAGCTTCCAGACAGCTAGAAAAGCTACAGGAAGACTTTCAACGGATGCAGGTAGGCTATCAAACGAGTCTCGAAGAAAAAGAGAAACAATTGCAGACTTTGCAAGAAGCGCACAAAGATGAACCTAAGCTGGCAGAGTTTATCTCAGAGTCTATCGGCCTGAACGAGCAACTACTGCAGCAACAGGAAGAGTTGGGACGTAAAATATCACAGTGGAGCCACTATTGTGCGCTGAGCGACAAAATCACCAGTCAAGTAGTGGATCTGCGGAGCGACTATGACCAGAAAGACAAGAGGGTGACAGAATATTTGACTTGGAAAGATGATGAGGAAGGGAAGAGAGCAGGTGCACCCAGGATTAAAGAAAATCATAAAGAGTTGCTCTTTAATAAATGGGACGATAAAATCACAAGGGTAGAGCAGGCAGCAGAGACAACAGCGACACAGGAAAGCACTCTTATCGACTGTGTAAATGAGAATTTACACAAGGCAAATTTAATTGCAGAGACCACCCCGGGGTACCTACCAAACAAGTTGCAACTGGAAACAGAATGGAGGCAGAAAGCACAGGCAAAAGGGAAGGCAATCCAAGCATTGGCCAGACTGAATTGGGAATGTTACTGGACGTATTTGGTTAAACCACACAGCCAATGGATGACGGTGAAATGCATTACAAACGCAGCCGAGAAGTTAGCGCCAGCTCTTGTAGATGTCGTTTTCGCAGCCCAGCTCAGCACAGAAATCAGTCAGCCGACTCTCCTCAAGCCTATGCTGGATACTTGCAACTTTAAAGATCAAGTCCATAAGTGATTTCATTTAGAATGTTGTTTTTTCTCTGTTTTTACTAGATTAGAAAAAGGACGATCATTTAAAAACCGTATCCTGAAATTTTGTAATAATACTATTATTAGAATTAGGAAGTGGTATTTTAACCCTTCTCATGCATTTAGAGAAGGGTCCAGAAATTTGTCAAAAACTTGTCCTCGGAACATGCACTTCTGCACCCTCAGAGGAGGTTTTGATGAATGGAAGGATCGAGATTTATTTATGTTTGCATTTTAATGTCTGCTACTGATGTTGCACTTCTGTACTCTTGGTAGATGTTAGAAGTAAGTAGAGATAAATCGCCATTGCTTGAAGTTTGTGAGTGAAATCAGTCATAAATGGTACTTTTATCTCTTGACCAATTTCTGCTTATATTCTTAGAGTGATATTCAGTTTTAGTTGTTTATATGTTGATGTATGAATGTCTGGGTTACCATTTGGCACTTCTGTACGGTGGAATCATTTGTTTATGCTTGACATATGAATGACTTATTATGCGATATGCTGTTCACAACTGTTTTGCCTAACTTCTTATGCAGAATGGTTTATCTTAAATGGTTCATATTCTTATGATAGCTGAATGATCTTTATTACCAGTTATTGTTCGAAATCTTTTTAGATCGCATAATAGAAGAGATATATCCCGGGTTAGCGTAGATTAGATGTGTTGTTTTCATTAGATTACAGTAGTATAGAGTCTGTTTACTAATTAGATTGAGTTAGCTCTAAAAATACTTCCAGAATCAGCATAATCAAAATCTACACACACACACATAACCTTTAGATTGGGAAGCTGGTCCCATTATCCCCAGTCGGACCCGCTACACCAAACGGGCAAGGAGCCGCCAACCAGGTTCCGGACCGGGTGGGTATCCCCCTTGTTGTTGACCCGATCTTCGGGCCCTCAACACATTGTCAAGGTGTAGCACCCAAGGATAGTTCCTCTCTAAATTCTACATGAAAGTCTGTGGTTGGTAATTCACTTATGAGTACCTACCCCTCCCATTCGGGAATTTTCTCCTCTTGGAATGGGCATACTCGTAGGTGAGAAACTCGCTAGAGAACAAATCACTCAAGATCGTAAGTGATAATGTTAATCACCCTTAGAATGATAATAAGTAATGGATTACGAACTATTTACCCCATTCCCTCAATGTGGTTGAGAGCGTCGGGTTATATTAGAGAGTTGTAAGCATTTGTGTCCAATACTTGGACTAGATGGGCTTCATCACGAGCAAGTGAGGAATTTTTGTTATGTGATTATAGAATGTTGAGTCAATTGGACTGTGCTCACCAATTGATTACCAAATTTATGTCAAGATATGTCAGTTGATGGTAAATGGCTCCATGGGAGCAAGAATTGTGATTGCAAATATGTTTTCTCGTTACTTATGTACCAACTATATGATTGAATGACTGTTGCATGTAATTATAAATGGGTTGTATATTAACAAGGTTGTTTTGTTACCATAGGAACACATGATACTTTGTAAATACAAGCTCGTTATTCTAATTATGTTTAAATGTTGTTTTAGAATATCTAACAACATGTGTGATTGACAACACATCATAAGAAACATAAAATAGAAACAATACATTCTAAAACCACCCACTTTCGATGGTAATGTGAAGCAATCTAAGGATGCACAAGCATGGTTTTTAGAGCGGAATAAATTCTTCAAGATACATGTCTACTAAAATAATGTGAAATCAAGAGTTGAGACTTATAATTTAAAGGGACAAGACGATATTTGGTTGGAGGACGTGAAGAATAGAAGAGCCATTACCGAAGAGGAGCTGACATGGGATGAGCTTGATAAGCTTTTTAGGGAGCAATACATGTTTGAACGCTACTATGACAATAGAGCAATGGAATTTTATGAACTGAGAATGGGAGAGATGACTAACGAGGAGTATGTCACAAATTTTTGGGGGCTGTTGGGATATGTTCCATATCTCAAGGATGAAATGGTAAAAATGTAGAGGTTCATTAGTGGGTTGCCTACAGTATTCAAAGATAATATTGAATTATTGGAACACTAGACCCTCAAGGACTATTAAGGAGCTAGAGCAATGCTATGAGAAATCTAGGCATGGGGTCGAGACTCCGAATGATTGAATGGCCAAGAGAACTACCACATGAAATGTGAGTTGGACGAGGAAGAACTCAAAAGGAAAAGAGAGGAAATTCCCATCTTAGAGAAGTGAGTCTCAATAGAAGGCCAACATCGATGTTAAAGGTGATGTACAACAAGTGGTATCGGTGAAACCTAGGATTGAAAGCTAGGAAGCACTTAAGTGTTGGACCTGTGGTGGGAATGACAAGAGAAGGTATTTTCCTTATCAGTAGAAGGTTGAAACGATAATCTACATTGCTCAAGAGGTGAGAATTGTGTGCGAAGTAGCCCAGAGTATGTCCGATATTTACGTAGAATTGGACAACCACCAAGTATATTACAAGGCATCCATAATTTAGATGGAACATAAAATGCAAGAGAAAGTTGTTTCTATTTTGATTGATCTAGGTTGTAATTATATCTATGTCAACCCAAAGCTTTTAGAAAAGTGTAAATCGGACAAGGAGCTACACCAAGAGCTATGACTACTTCAGTTGGAAACATGGACAAAGACAAGGATCAACTAACGCCTGAAGTCATGTGTATTGGAACTCAATTGCATGATCACTATATCTCACATGAATGTTTTACCATTGGATGGGTATAACATGTTAATGAGAATGGACTGGATGTACGCGCACTATACCAAGGTGGATTGCTATGAAAAAGAAATAAAATACTTGGATGAGAAAGGAACAGAGAGAATATTCAAAGGAAAGAAAAATCCCATACCAGTGAGGATCAACAATGTCATGCAATCCAAACATAGTTGTAGGAAGAGATGTACGCTTTTCATGGTACAAGTTTCCAAAGATGAGGGAGCTAAAGGTGAAAAAAAGGATGGCAAAGCTGAGATGCTTAAAAGGTATCAAGTCTTCGGATAGTAAACATATGTATTTCTAGTAGAGGTTCCTGGATTACCCCCTCTCAAAGAGATATACTTCTCTATCGAGTTGATATCTATAGAAAAACCAACATTTAAGACCCCATATATAATGAGGACTTTGGAACCGGTTGAGATGAAACTACAGTTGAAAGAAATGTTGGACAAGGGTTACACATGGCGGAATGTGTCTTATTGTGGTGCAATAGTATTATTTGTTTAAAATAAATATGGAACTCTGAGGTTATGCATTAATTATAGAAAACTAAACAAGGTAACTATCAAAAACAAGTACCCATTACGAAGGATTGATGATCTCTTTGATAAGTTAAGGGAAGTAGCAATATTCTCCAAAATTTAATTGAGTCTAGGTTACCATCAAATAACAATCAAGGAGGAGGACATTTGTAAGATTAATTTAAGAACAGGATATGGGAACTATGAACTTGTTGTGCTAACCTTCGGGCTCAATAATTCTCCTTCCACTCTCATGTACATGGTGTTGTGACCTTACTTAGACAAGTTTGTCATCATATTTGTAACAAACCTCATGAAGATTCTATGTAATAAATAAAGGCAAAATAATAGCCATGGTTATGGGACAATTATTCCAAGCTGAAAGTTAGGCAAAACATCCTAGTGTGGGTGCTCATTTGGTTTATTATGGCTAAGGAAATATGCAAAGGCAACGGAAATGGATTTGGAAAGGAAAGGCATTAATAGGCATTGTATTTATTAAAATAAAGGAAATTAGGAGAAAAGGAAGGTGAAAGGTCACAGGTTGCATGTGAGGAGGAAAATGAAGGAAAAAAGTGGGAAAATGAAGAAAATTGAGGCCACATTGATAAAAAGGCTTATCAAGACCAATTGGTACCTTTTGGCAGTTCAGTTTTGTAGATCTCTCTTTATTCTCTCTCTCTCTCACTATTGGACACTTAGATTTTTCTTGGAGCACTCCAGGATTGGATCAAGAAAAGTAAACAAGGTAAGAGGAAGTAAAGATCAAGTAAGGAAGAGAGTGATCTAGCAACTAAAATGAGATTATTTGTAGGTATCAATTTGCATATATGATTTCCTTGTTAGTTTTGGCATGCATGGTTCTGCATGTGTGTTCTTGGTTCTTTCACTATCATGGGCATGGATTTTTCTAGTTGTGAAAATGTTCTTCATCCTTGCCTTACCATTTCCAGATGGCCATGGTGTGGTACGTTCTTTTGTATGTGGTTGAGTCAGATTTCTAGATGGACTCAAAGCTCAGTTTGGTCCCATAATTATTCACAAGGCCTAGTAATCTCATGATGGGGTACACGAAAAAGGTTCAATGTGAACACCTCGATTGAGCCTAAGAATGGCAGGATACTGATAATGGTAGGATACACGGTAAAAATCAATGGTGAGTACCCTTGAATGGGCCTCAGAATCCAACGATGGGACACACAGTAGAGACTATAGGGTGGAGACCTTGTAGGCTTAGGAATCCTTTGACTCGTAATGACGGGATACATGGTAAAGCCGAGAGGTTGGGACAGATAAATCCATCACGGTGTAGGTGGAGAGATCCGGTGGCATCCATGTTTTTTGTCCGTACTTATGTAGTGAGGATTGTGGTAAACCTTGGTATTTTATGCTTATTGTTTATGGCCTCGTGATTCAGAGGGGATTGCGATAAATCATGGTTCTACTATTGAGCGTGAGGTGGTGTAGCCTGAGAAAGCCCTAGGTTATTTTGGTTATAAGTCCCACATTCAGGCATGGAGTATGGCAGGGGGGTAACTCACATGAGAGAGACGTGGCTCAGCCAATCTATGGTCAGGTGGAACATGGTAGTCCCATACCGAGTTGGATTTCACATTCATTAGTAAGAGTTCCTTTCCTCGTTATTCTGTGAGAAAATGTGTTGGTTCATATGATGCATTTACGACTGATGTATCCTTGTTATTTATGTTGGTTATATTTTGGTTATGAGCATGTGTTATGAGAGTAATAATGTATGACTCTCATCATGTTTTAATTTGTAAATGAATGTAAAATGAATATATCACCTAATAGATGACAATGAAATTAATGTCATAAGGAATCAATGTTTCTTAGTGATTCTTAGATAAGTATGAGACTCGTATGCACAAATATGTTGTTATGACCTGTAGAATGCATATTTGTGACATTTTTGATGAAATGTATGTCATGGCTAATAGGGATCCATTCAAGTATTTGTTCAAGTATTTGAATTTGCAAGATACTTTTGATGTTATTGTTCATTCTTGAAAGTTTCATGAAGTTCTCGATAGTGGCCTTAGTCCTAGACCTGAAAAAGTGTCTCAAAATTTGGGGTCACTTGCTTTAAAATAACTGAAAAGACCCTTGTTTCTTGCATTTCGATGCTATGAGAGTGACAAGAGGGCCCCCATTTCATCCATGCCCATGTCATGGGAGCGAGTGAGGCTCTAGGGCAGTGAAGTGTCAAATTTTTTGAGGGGTTGATGATCTCAAAGTCTTGGTTGGATCCTGCCAGTTCTGTGGTATGTGAAGAAGGTCGTATCAGTTGTTTTGTGTCAGCTCCACATCCCTAAGTTTACATGGGTAGTTTAATCAAATTGTAGTAGCCTATCCTCACATGTTTTCCCGAGTGGACCGGTTAAATTTTGTAAAGGTGGGAGGAGGGTGTTACAAAGTGGTATGAGAACATGGTTCACCCATGGACTGGATGGGAAATGTGCATTGGCCACACATTCATGTTGGTTGCATATTTGTTACTTATACTTATGGCCTATGTGTTTTTTGCATATGCATGGTGTTGGTTATGGTTGCAATGATATCGCCATTTGAAAGTAGATGGTGTGTTGTTTGATGTGTTTATCATGGGTATAGGTTTTTTACGCATTGGCTATGCATGTCAATGTTTGTATGTATCATGTATGCATGCATGTCATCCATATATTAATTATGCATACAAAGATATGGGTGTAGTTGTCATGCATGAAGTCATGATGTATGGTTGATATGGTCTTGCAATGATGAATCGATTATGGTTAGGATGTTATCTATATGCTGTTATGATTATGCTTATACATGTATTATGATAATCTAGTTGATCTTGCAAATGAGAGATCATCCCCGAAATAAACAACATTATGTTGATTATGTTTATATTTTGGTTTAGCTGACATGGTATTCTTTGCACTAAGAAAAACAACAAAAATGACTAGCAAGATGGTAAAATACAAATTTTGAGACTCCCCTTATGGATCAGATGAGTAGCGTGCTGTTGGGAATTCTTATAACTTAGTAGACATGTTGAGAAGCTTGAAGGAAGAATTAAGAAGTTGTAAGATACATAATGACAAAGTCATGCATGCACAGGAGAAACAAGAAGAATTCAATGCAGTAACCATTTATATTTTGTGAGACTTGCAGAGACAAGGACCACTTTGGATCAGCCATGGAGAGGAGAATATGACTAATGGAGCATATGGCAGTAGATCTCATGGTGGGAACAAGTCATATGGGTATGAAATGGTTAGAGATGGTTGGTTCTTGGATACTTTGGATCAGAGAGGTGATGGACACACATATTATTCTAGTTCTGGTCTAAAACTATAGTTCATAACCTATTAATTCAACGATTACTAAATTTTATAGGTTGTGGTGTAAACTATATACATAGACCCAACCATCCGAAAAACATTTATGGTGCCTCATGCTCTAGGTGAGTACCTCTTAACTAGGGTCAGTACTTATTAACTTTGTTAATCACCTTACATTACGTTTGATGAACTTCCAAGGATGGTTGAACTTAGTCCCAATATTTTCAATTCATAGGTAATACAATTTTCTGAATGCATACATATGTACAATGGTTAGGTGTTGGTCGATGCTCACAACCTTGCTTTATTTTTATTTATGAGGTTAAGTTCCAAATTATGGTGACACAAGACATTAACTTGTGAAACTTCTCGAACCCTAGATGTCCTTCGACGTGTTAGCCACATGTTTGCATCTTCACCTTTGATTTCTCATCCTTTCTCAACAAGTGTGGTCATTTATAGGGAAATTAGGGTAGCTATCCTCCCAAACCATTGTTGACAGTGTTCATTCTTTCGCCCTTACTGTCACTCTGCAACTCATGGGTTTTTTTCTATGTT
Organism: Pinus tabuliformis; assembly: GCA_031772625.1. Classification (NCBI taxonomy): domain Eukaryota; kingdom Viridiplantae; phylum Streptophyta; class Pinopsida; order Pinales; family Pinaceae; genus Pinus; species Pinus tabuliformis. Next base: position 873,019,915 of record CM062812.1, read on the forward strand.
ACGCTGAGGTTATACACCACAACACTCAAATATTTATGTTACATGTGTGTTGGGTCAATTATCTTGGTCAGATTGCCACCCTTATTTGTAATTTTTTTTTTTTTTCTGGAGGAATCCCTCTCCCTTTAAGTCATCTACGAGTCTAACTCGCATGGATCCAAAGCTATTTCGAAGGGGTTCTTATTCCATAATTAATAGCTTGAGATTTCATCTCCATTCCCAGTTCCGACACATGTTACACCTTGACTCCATCACTTAAAGACTTACTCTACTCTTCTGCTATGAACTACATCCTAAATTATTCTGGTAACTGTAGGATGATCTCGCAGTTGTGAACAATGCTTCTTCTCTAGGTATTGTTTTTGCCTCTACCTTCTAAAGTTATCCTACCCATTTTTCACCCGAATATCCAACTTGGTATTTTGGGTTGCAAGTAAGGTTCTCCTTCTTATTATGGTCCACTTTTGTTTCCACTGGATTAAGGTACTTCAAATATGCCCGACATTAATGAAGTGCCTTCCTTTTACAGTCTTTTGTGTAAATTAATGATCCATCTTGGAGGATGGCAATACAGATATGCGACCTACTAGAACATAATTTTTATAGTATATAGTCTAGCCATCCCTGAGTAGGGTTTAGATGGGTGATGTAACCCCACTCTCCTTGAAATTGGTTAAAACACGAATGGTTTTATGGGTTCTTGGTTTTCTAGATGTAATGAATATTTCCTCTTTTGAACTCGAAGATTATTATACACATGTTTTTTTATAGTGATACTCCAATTTCTCTGTTGATGTGAGGGTTGCACCCTTGTTATATGAAACACTATTCATGGGGGTTGTTCCCGCTCTATGCAGTTATCATTTTTGTGACAACATTGAATTTTTAATTTCTATAAAGGTCTCTACATACTTCCCTTGCATGCACAACGTTTTTCTTGGAAAATGTTCACGAGATATTTTTGTTTTTTCTCTTAGTATGATTAGCATGGAATAAATATTCATGGATTCTTTAGAGGTTAGTGAGGTGACATTGTTGCAAAAATAAATGTCCTAATATTTGTAATGTTTTCCTCATTCAACCTTATTTGTTCAAAAGAAACATTATCAATTGCTAATAATTAACCTGCATGTTTTTACTATAATATTATGTTTACACTTTGAGAGTCTTCCACAGATAATTGGCTTCACTATCCTCACAACCCACGAGGTTTTCTTTACTTTTCTTTGTTGAGTTCACACCGTTCAAGCTCTCTCCTTTCCAACTGAGATTTAAACTAACTTGAACAAATTTATTTGCCAAACTATCTAACAAGTCATGTTCTCGACTAGCTTTACCATGACTAAGCCTACAACCTTAGTTTACACACTTGACTCAGAATAGTACCCAATTGTGAAGATATATTCTCATCTCTACGAGGGTTTCAACCCGGTTCATGTTCAAATGTTTGTTTGCACTACAATAATTTGAAATGGAAATTAGATTAGACTTTTGTGTGTACTACACCCTTATTGAGTTTAACAACAACTAGTGGTAATTTTATATGCACGGGTAAATTTAAATTACATTCGTTTAAATATCCTCATGTTTCAAACAACAAAACTTTAAACACACTTATATGTATAGGATTAGGAAGACGAGGAACTCAATCTCGAGAGTGCTCTCCTCCCTTCAAATGAGAAGGAGAATCACGCCCATATCTAGCCCCGGGCTTCCTAACTTTGAGAGTAGTTTTTGTTACTGCGACTGATTCAGTTCATTCTATAGGCATCAAGACTCATCGAAAGTCGAGCCTAAAAATTTACAAACCCTTGTCTATAGTGGATTCTTCCACTCCCTCCAACCTAGGTTGAGAATTGTACTCCATGATGATGTACTCATACACTTACCAATATGTGGGAGGTCTTGCATGTTATTTTCCTCTTTCCTTTTCCAAAAATTAATTAACAAAACACCCTCCATTCCCACTATGATCTATTTTTCCCTAGGGAATGAAAGGAACTGAGAACTATAACTCTCATAACTCTCTAGAAATTAGAAATTCGTTCAGAGACTACCCACAGTTCTAAGTCTCCACCAATCATAAATAAATAAACTATATATATATAAGTTTCATTAAATATTCTCTTTGATTTCATTATGATTTCCTCTAAGCCTTTAATTACAAAGTCTCATTTACCTCAATTAAATAGAAGCAAATCATACTAACAAAATTAACTTACAAACACTTGTAATCACTAGAGAAGTTATAGAGGGACTAATGCTATATTCGTAAGCTTTGAGTCTAAATCAATGATTCATGAGTGCACTTAATACCTTAACTAAATTTTGACACATAATGTGTAGACCACTTACTCTTTGGGGCTTAGTCCCCCTAGATCAACAAAAATGAATTTCTAACCTAGACAAACCCAATATTAATTAGAAAAACATTTTTACATGGCTTAATATGTTGAAATTATATTAATATGTCCAATTTATAATAGGTAAATTGGTAAACATTTACATATTGGTTAAAATTAATATAGAGCCCAAGAGATATTGTAGTGCTGCAGAAATTTAAAAGTAATAAACATACTAAAATTCAAATTTCTTACATGGTGATTTTGGTTTTATTAATAAAATTACCAATGAATTTTTAGATTACAAAAATCATTATATACATATTACATTAAATTATATAAATAGAAATAATAAATTTAGATCCATTTTACATTATAACATAGAATAATGATTATGTAATCATATTTAGATGTAATTAATAAACACATAAACTTACAATCTCACAATATCTTTAACAATGGATATTAAGGTCCACTTTCCCACACTAGTAAATAGGTTTTGTTACAATATCATGGGCCAATAACATGTGTTATTAACACACTATGGCCAAAAACCATCTCTCATTTCACACTCAAAATATTTTATAAATATTTTATTTGAATTTAATTTTAGAACAAATTTTAATTGAATTTAAAATAAAAAAATATTATATTGCGGAAATGGTTTTTTTTATTACCATTTTTCTATTTTATTTTAATTTAAATATTTTATTTGAATTTTACAACATTTTTTAATTAGATTTATTTGAATTGAATATTAGAAAATTTTTTAATTAAATCTAAAATAAAAAAATATTATAGTGAGGAAATATTTTTTAACCACCATTTTTCTAGTTAATTTTAATCAAAATATGATTTTTTAAAAATTGAATTTAAATTATACTTACAATATAACATTATTGTGAGAGATTTTTCACCGAAAATCACATGAGAAACCATCCATTTGTCGATGCGTTTCGAGCCAACCAGTGTGGTTCATCGTCAGGACAAGTTGAAGAAACAGATCCAGCTTAGCATGTTAAATAGTCTCAGCAGAGACTCCAACGGCTAATTTTGACCTATGGTCCATAGGTCAAATACTATTCATTAATTTAATATTATTATTATTTTTTTTTAATATTAATACATAAATTATTTTTATTGGTTAGATATAAAAATTAATTAATTAATTTATTAATATATATATATATATATATATATATATATATATATATATATATATATATATATATATATATATATATATATATATATATATATATATATTAAAGTTATAATATTAGGTTAATAATACAAGTTAGGATCCAAAATAAATAAAATATTATAAGTGGTTAGTTTAACAGGATAATTCGCTTATTTATTTAAATTATCCATTGATTATTGTTGATATAAAATATATATATATATCATATAGTTAAGGTTAAAATTAGTTAGAAAAGGTAAATTATTTAATTTAATAATATAAGTATTTTTTGTTTAATTAAGTTATTTATTTTAATTATCATAAAAATAATAATTTTATGATAATAGTTAGTTAAAAATATTAATAAATAATTAAAATATTATGTAAAAATTAAATCATGATAATAGTTAGTTAAAAATAAATAATTAAAAATTATTATATTTAAGGGAAAAAATTTTCCTAAAAAATAATATTATGATAAAAGGTAAAAAAATAAAAATAAATAAATAAAAAATTATTATTAATAAATGATTTTTTGATAATAGTTAGTTAAAAATATTAATAAATAAATGAAATGTTATGTTAAATTAGTAATTAAAATAATTCCTCACAGTAGTTAGTTAAAAATAAATAATTAAAAATTATATTTAAGGGCAAAAAAAAAAAGGAAGAAGAAGAGTATATAGATATATAAATAATTAAAATATAGATATATATTTTTATTTATTTATTTATTTATTTATTTTATTATTATTATTATTATTATTATTTTAAAATAAATAATTAAAAATAATAAGTTAAATTGCATTAGAGGAAATAAAACCAGGACTATTTTTATATAAATGAATATAAAAGAAAGACAAGGTATGAATGAAAAATTAATATAAGTCAAATATATATTAAAAATAAATAAATAAATAAATAGGAATAAATAAATAAAAACCAAAATCAAAATCAAATAAACTAAACTAAAATAATAATAATAAATAAATAAATAAAAGTATCAAAAAAAAAAAAAAAGGACGACTAGGATGAGAGTGTTGGGACCCAACACCGACTGATTTTCCAGCCATCATCTCTATTGAGATTACTCGGCCTCTTTTCAATCTCAAGCGCCTCTCTAAATTTCCGATGATGGAAGTGCGAAACCTTAGCAATAACACTACCTTCCTCAATACAAACATGATGATTGGTTTTCTCAGCATGCTCAGCTAAAGCGTAATACTTAGTTCGCCTATGCTTAAGGTCTGTAGCATGCTCACTAATTTTCTGATTAATGGAGCGACCAGTTTCCCCAATGTAGGGGGTCCCACAGGAACAGTGGATCAAGTACACACCTTTCATATCTTTAGGGTCGATAGGATCCTTCGCTGATCGAAGTGACATGCGAATGGTGTTCAGGGGCCTAAAGGTCACACGGACACTATGCGCCTTGAGAATCCTACCAATCTTATCAGTAGTCCCGTGAACATACGGAAGATGGACACCTGAAACTTGCTCCTTTGGTTCACGTTGAGAGAGCGAATTCTTGGAAGCTTTAAGGAAAGCCCTCTGACCCATGAATCTACTATAACCATTCTCAACAAAGACATCAAGGAGATGGGATTTTTCTTTCTCAAAACTCTTCTTATTTTTCTTTCTCAAAACTCTTCTTATCCGAGATCCTTAGAGCCCGAGTAGCAAGGGTATTGAGAACACCCATCTTTTGAGCCGGGAAATGATGGACTCGCATGAAGATACTGCTCAGTATGCGTTTTCTTCAGAAAAACTTGGTGGCCAAGGGAACCATCACTATTCTTAGAAATAAGAATATCGAGGAACGGAAGGCAACCATCGACCTCCTGCTCCATAGTGAACTTAATAGCAGAGGATTGATTATTGAGATGATTGAAGAAGATAACTAATTCTTCTTGGCCGTGAGACCATATAACATCATGTTTGTATTGAGGAAGTTAGTGTTATTGCTAAGGTTTCACACTTCCATCATCGGAAATTTAGGGAGGCGCTTGAGATTGAAAAGAGGCCGAGTAATCTCAATTTTTTTTTTTGATACTTTTATTTATTTATTTATTATTATTTTTATTTTATTTTTTATTATTATATATATATATATATGATTTATTTTTTTATTTTTTATTTTTAATATATATTTGACTTATATTGATTTTTCATTCATACCTTCTCTTTCTTTTATATTCATTTATATAAAAATAGTCCTGTTTTTATTTCCTCTAATCTAATTTAACTTATTATTTTTAATTATTTATTTTAAAATAATAATAATAATAATAATAAAATTAATAAATAAATAAAAATATATATCTATATTTTAATTATTTATTAATAATTTTTAACTAAATATTATTATTATAGTATTTTTATTTATTTTATTTTATTTTAAGGGATTGGTCCCCCTAGGGTAATACTCTTCTTCTTCCTTTTTTTTTTTTTGCCCTTAAATATAATTTTTAATTATTTATTATTAACTAACTACTATCAGGAATTATTTTGATTACTAATTTAACATAACATTTCATTTATTTATTAATATTTTTAACTAACTATTATCATAAAATTATTTATTAATAATAATTTTTTTATTTTTTATTTTTTTTTAACTTTTATCATAATATTATTTTTATTTAATTTATTTTAAGGGATTGGTCCCCTTACGAATTTTTTTTCCCTTAAATATAATAATTTTTAATTATTTATTTTTAACTAACTATTATCATAAAATTATTATTTTTATGATAATTAAAATAAATAACTTAATTAAACAAAAATTACTTATATTATTAAATTAAATAATTTACCTTTTCTAACTAATTTTAACCTTAACTATATGATATATATATTTTATATCAACAATAATCAATGGATAATTTAAATAAATATGCAAATTATCCTCTTAAACTAACCACTTATAATATTTTATTTCTTTTGGATCCTAACTTGTATTATTAACCTAATATTATAACTTTAATATATATATATATATATATATATATATATATATATATATATATATATATATATATTTAACTAATTAATTTTTTTAACTAACCAATAAAAATAATTTATGTATTAATATTAAAAATAATAATAATAATATTAAATTAATGAATAGTATTTGACATGGACCATAGGTCAAAATTAGCCTTTGGAGTCTCTCGTGAGTCTATTTAACATGCTAAGCTATTTAACATGCTAAGCTCGATCTGTTTCTTCAACTTGTCCTGACGATGAACCACACTGGTTGGTTCGAAATGCGTCGACAAATGGTTTCTCATGTGATTTTCGCCGAAAAATCTCTCGCAATCTTGTTATGGATCACAGAAGCGTGAGCTCTAACATTATTTTTAAGTATGCTCATAGATATTAGTAGCCATACCATCGGCCAATATCATGTTTATCATTACCACATGCCAAAAAACCATCTCTCTTTTCATAATTAAAATAATAATTATAATTGAAAATACATTTGACCATAGATATTCACCCCTCTACCATGAATATTATTAACCATATCATACCATGGTCCAATACTATGACTCATCAATATCACATGCCCAAAATTCATCAATCATTTCAGAATCAAAATATTTTATAAATATATATAAAAAAAAAAAAAAAAAACGTTCCAAGAGAATAAACCTTCAAATTTTACAATCATAAAAAGATTTTCAAATTTGATACTCTAACCATCATAGATCTATATCTAGAGTTGGAAAAAAAACTAGAATGATTAGAAAAGAGAATTTTGACCCTTCCATCTATCTGACCGAATAAAATAGAAAAAACATCTATCTGACCAAATAAAATAGAAAAAATGGAAATATTAAATCTGGAAGAATACAAAAGATCAGGTCGTGGTATTAATCCAAAGTGCCAATTGCGGTCTGTGTGGTGATATTTTCAACTCTAAGCGCTGTAACTTCTCCACACGAAGGGGCGTGTTAGCCTGGGTGACGGGATCTGCTACAAGACAAGCCCTTGATCGACCTGTGTAAGAAGCCGCTTATTGTACAATGTTGCTCTACAGCTCAACTGACGTGATCTTTCAAGAACTGCGATAGGGAAATGGCAGCAGTAAGTAACTGCGATAGGGAAATGGCAGCAGTAAGTTAATCGTGTAGTAAAAGATTTTTTTAATAATTTGGTAGAAATGTAGACATTTTCATTATAATTCAAACTTTGCAGGATAGAGTTATGCTTCTTGATTTTGTTCGGTTGAATCGGCCAACGTTTTTTTAGATTGTCAAAGTTCGGAGTGGTAAATGTTTCAGATATGTCAAGATTTTCTTTAGAATTCAAATTCTAATATTTCAAGATTGTGTTTAGCTGAATCCAAATTCCAAATTCTAGATCTGAATCCAAATTCCAAATTCCAAATTTCAAGATTGTGTTTAGCTGAATGCAAAAGATCATTTCGTGGTATTAATCCATAGTGCCAATTGCTGTCTGTGTGGTGATATTTTCAACTCTAAGCTCTGTAACTTCTCCACACGAAGGGGCGTGTTAGCCTCGGTGACGGGATCTGCTACTAGACAAGCCCTTGGTGACGGGATCTGCTACTAGACAAGCCCTTGATTGACCTGTGTAAGAAGCTCAACTGACGTGATCTACTGCGATAGGGAAAGGGCAGCAGTAAGTTAATCATGTAGTAAAAGATTTTTTTAATAATTTGGTAGAAATTAGATCCATAACTGCCCTCAGCGTAACCGTTTCTTTTAGATTTATCAAAAATTTTGATTTATGTAAAATCTGAGTAACCACCGAAATTCTGTCACCACATCCGAGCAACAACCAAAAATTTCATTGAATTAACGTATGACAATGGATCTCAGCCATTGATTTGTCTCTTTAAATGGGTTATCATCATCCAGCTCCACACGCGGCTTGTTGTTGATAGTCATAAATACGTATGTTCACACTATTTTGAGATTCATACAGGTTAGCGTAAAAAACCTGGTCTTTTGTTCTTAGCGTTGTCATCCAGTTTGTATGTGTGATTGTTTGGTCAGATCCCTGCTAAAAAGTTTCAATAATTAGATCTGTATGTGTGATTGTTTGCTAAAAATGGATCTTAATGAAGATTTTTCCAATAATGAATTTATGTATTGTAATCAAACATTGATGTGGATAGAATTGATGGAGCAACTAAAAACTCAATTTGGTGAATGCATGAAATTTTGATGCAAACCAGTAACATGATTAAATTGGAACTTGCAACATTAATTAATTGCCTTGTTTTCTTTTCTCAAGCATGTTTTATTTTTCTTGCAGTTTACTTTCTTGCAGGTGTATTTTATTTTCTATAAGTGTGGTGTGATTTGTGAAAGCATGTGCACTACACCTTGCAAGTTTCAAACAAAACTTTATATTGACAATTCATATGCATAATTCATCAATTGTCCATTAAGATAATTAAAAGTAATAGAAAGGTCAATCACCAAGATTAAGGTTGAAGCTCTTGATCAAAATTCAATCTCATACCTTCATAATTGACAAAGTCAAACTGAAACCTTGCAATCCCCTAAAGTACATAAAGTGCTTCATGCTCTTGATCAAAATCCAATCTCATAGCTTCATAATTGACACATTTAAACTAAAACCTTGCAATCTCCCAAACTGTGAAATCCTACATAAAGAGCTTCATGCTCTTGATCAAAACCCAATCCCATACCTTCATAAATCACAGAGTCAAATGGAAAAGTTGCAATCCCCCAAGTGGTGAAATCAGAAAAATGATTAAGTTTGTTGGAGTTTGAGTGAGATTTAAAATTCTAGTTTCTCCATATGAGATCCAATGGGGTTGGAAACACTCAAACATCTTGAAACTATCAATCAGAATGTAAGGGTGAAAATGAAAGATAAAGGAAATGTCACTTTTAAGTGCCAACATTGCTAAGGTTGCATTAGTTTTTTTTTTAGGTTTAGGGTTTATAAGGGGGGGTTGGTTTTATGGCCATTGATACTATTTTGGAAGGAAAACAACCTCTGGTTTACCTCAAAATCAACCAGAAAGTTACCATTAAGGGGCGCAAACTCCTCTACCCATGTGAGATCTAAGGAGTTGTTCACTTGTTTGTAGGTCATTCCTTAATTCTGATCACCATCACTATGTTTGGATCAATTCTAGAACATGGATCATTTGAGACTTATCTCGAATTATTATGGCAGAAGTGGGATTATTCTAGTCACTTTATTGACTTGTGAAATTCTACTCTGATATGAGTGGTGGATGTTTCAATTATATAGAGTTTTCCAATAGAATCCAAATTCTAGTACTTAAGGACTTTGTTAAGTTGAATCCACCCATTGTTTTAGATTATTAGAATTCTGGATGGTAGAACTCTGTGTCTTCTATTAGTGAGTTCTAGCAACAATAAAATTTTATTAGCTATGAGATGGGTAAACATTTTAGTGCATTCTAGCAACAATACAATTTTATTACCTGAGTAAACATTTCTTTTAGATTCATAAAAAAAGTAGGAGGGTAAAATCCTAAGTTCTATCACCACAGCCTAGTAACATCAACAACCTAAAAAAATATTCCTAAACCCATAACTTCCATCCACTTTTCATAATCTTGCATTAAATTGGTGTGACAATGGAGTTGTTGATTTCTTTCCCTAAATGAGTTATCTTCACCCATCTCAACAAGGGATTGTTGATTTCTTTTCCTAAATGAGTTATTTTCACCCAGCTCAACCAGCCCCTAGTGCTGGAAAGTCATAAATACTTAAACTACACTGGTGGTCTTTCTCATTATTGTTTCCTTCCAATTTTTGTGTGTCTTCCATTTGTATTGCTTCCATTTGCTAAGGGGAATGGGTGGCTTCACCTATTCAGAAATATTAGCCTCTTTCTACTGTAATAACACAGGCCCTCGAGTTTTCCCTTGTGTATTTGGAGATGCCATGAACATCTAAACTTTATGAGATAAAATGTCTTATGCAATTGATTATGTTGTGAAACCTAGTTTATCCTTTCTTAATTGTATTATGAAATTCCTTTTTATTTTAATTATTTCCTGCTTGATTCTTGCAAATTATTAGTATGCTGGTAACCTTATTGCAAGGGGATATGGTGTTTCTTATCTGGATAGGTCAATAGATTGCAAATAATACATTCTGACTAACACTGAAGTGGGAATGGGGAATGTAACATACATAGATATTCCTCACCTTTTATTCTTTTGATGGTAACCTTATTGCAGGTGGTTATGGTGCTTGTTATATGGATAGCTCAATTAGTTGGAAATAATACATTCTGGCTAGCTAACACTGAATAGGGAATGGGAAATTTAACATATACAAATATTCTGGTGAGGCTGATGGCCTTGGTAAGAGCATTTTGGGCAAAACTAGGATTGAAGAAGACTTGAACAAGGACAATGCTCTCAAACATGTACATCTAGGGAAACTCAGAAGAAGAAGAAATATGGTAATAGTATCAAAGCTAATAGTAGTGAAGCTCTAAATAAACTTTTAGGGAAAATGACAATTGAAAAGGAAAACAATGTTCTAGTGGAAACTGACCAAAAGAAGTCAATCAAACCAATCAAACCATTTGTAGTCATGGATTTCCTTCTAACTGTGGAAGATATGCACCTCCTGTTGCACATGAGAGTTATAAATATTTAACACAAATCTCTCCCTCTTTCAACTCCTAGATATTGTACCTCTGGTTATCCCAGAAATGTCACTTCAATAAGAAAGGAGCACTACCAATTATCTGATGCCTCTAAGTCCCATTGTAGTGGAGTGAAGTGTAGAAGTGAACAATTTTCGAAATTTAATATTCATCCAAGTGCTAAAGAAAGTGTCAAATTTCTAGGAAACCTCTAGGATAATTATGTGAACCAAGAAGATGGTATTAGAAACAAAGAAGATGGTTCTACAAACAGAGAGAAGAAAAACATGTTGTCTTTTTTAAACAGAAAGAATAAAAACATCCATTCTTATAAGATATAAGACCATCCATCTATTGAAAAAATTATGTCATCTTTCTCCACATTCTAATCAAGTAAAACATAAAACCTTGCAACCACCTAAAACAGAGAAGGTTAATGAGGTGGCAGATATTATAAAGAAAGAAGCCAACTAACGACATTTTACAGTCAAGAGTTATGTTCTCAACATAACAGCACTGGAACCAATAAAGTGCCTTCATATGTGCATGCGGCAACCCCTAAAGTGGCCTCTCATTTAAAAAAAATGTCAGAACCAAAGATCAACTCAACAATAATGTGGCTTCATATAAGGGTGTGGTAACCCCTAAAGAGCTATGTTTAAAGAATGTTAGAACTAGTGATCAACTCTATGCGCCTAAGGTTGTGACAAATGCCCCAAAGCTTCCGACATCTAAATCTCTCACTAATGTCCGGTCAAAAGTTAGAGAAACCTTGCTATTATTTCAAGTGGTTGGCCGGAAATCGTTACATAATCAGGGAGCCCAAGTTAAGGACCGAACTGTATTCAATGGTATTCACTGCAAAAATGCATTTTCTCTCTTTGCCACCAGAAATGTCCTTAACGCGAAGACCTTCACGAATTGGATATTTGTTAAAAGCCCAACTGTAATCAAGGGTATTCACTGCACAAATGCATTTTCTCTCTTTGCCAGATGCCAGTATTGCTGCACATCATAAAGCCCATCATATGTATATATTATATTGACGTTGCCTTTTCTGTTTTCTTGAATTCCAGTACTCTTTTGCTTGTATCCACGGATAACTGTCAAGGGTATCTTCCTGTCTATGCTGTTCTTAATAGCCGAGTTTCCGCGTTCAAGTTTCTGGTGTTTGTTCTGCCTTTTGTCCCCACTGTAGTTATTTCCACCATGGCCAGTGTGTATCAACAAATACCACCGTCTATATCATCTTCATAACCACTTGATGCCACGATGCTGATAGCTAGTGGCACATTTCCTCGTTTCAAGATATCAATCCCACCCTGTATCTGCGGGTGAAGACCTACAATGCAGAGTTCAATTCTATAATGAAATTGGTCGCCAAATTCTACTACAAGAACAACTCCCAAAATTTGTTTACCCGTATTGACATAGATTTTGGACGCCTTTAGATCGACACGCAAACACTTACCAGATAGTGCAGGTTATTGAACTTGGGCTTCATGATTCTGCAACAATTTCCGGCCAACCACTTGAAATAATCAAAACATTTCTCTAGCTTTTGACAGGGTATGCGCCTCTCGGAATTTAGGAACTCAACTAGTCAGAGATTTAGATATCTGAAGCTTTGGGGTATTTGTCACGAGCTTAGGCAGATAGAATTGAAATATAGATCTGGCAGTCTTTAAAGAGAGCTCCTTACGGGTTGCCACACCCTCATATGAAGCCACTTTATTATTCAGCTGATCTATGTTTATCACATTGTTTAAAAAGAATTCCTTAGGGGTTGCTAAACCCTTATATGAAGCTACTTTATTGTTGAGTTCATCTCTGGTTCTGACATTCTTTGAAGAGAGCTCCTTAGGGTTTGCCAATCCTTATTGTTGAGTTGATCTCTGGTTCTGACATTCTTTAAAGGGAAGTCCTTAGGGTTCACACAAGGTTATATGAAGCCACTTTATTGGTTCCAATTGTATAACCCTTAAACCTTGACTGTAGAATGTCCTAGGTTGGCTTCATTCTTGATCATATGGGCCACCTGATTAACGTTTTCTGTTTTATGCCCCACCTTGAAATGTTGCAAAGTGTTTTGTATCTATCTTGACTAGAATGAATGTTGAGAAAGATAGCAAGATTACTTCAACCCTGGTCTACAGGGTTGGATGTGTGATTCTTTGTTTCTAAAAGAAAGCATGTTTTTCTTTTCTCCCTTCTTCTTCTTTATTTCTAGCACCATCTTCTTTGTTCACAGAAGTAGAGTGGAGGTTTACTCTAAATTTGACACTTTCTTTAGCACTTGAATGTTTATTAATGAATGATTATTAAATTTGGAATACTGTTGACTTCTGCCCTTAACACCATCAGTATGGGACTTAGAGTCAACAGATAATTGGTACTGCTCCTTGCTTATTGATGGAACATTTCTACAGTTACCAGAGGTATAATATCCAGAACCTGAAACTGGTGGCCTGAGAAATTTCTGTGACAAAGAATTATAACTCTAAGGGTCTCCTGCAACCAGGAGGAAAATCCCAGACGCAGATGGCTTGATTGGCTTCTTAAGCTTAGGAATATGGTCGCTTTCCTCCGAACCATTGTTGTACCTTTCAATTATCCCTAAAATTATGGTCCCCAGAAATATTTTTAGAGCTTCACTATGAAGAAGGTTGACACTCTTACCATGTAAGTGTACATGTTTCAGGGGATCGTCCATGTTCCGGTCTTCTTCAATCATGCTTTTGCCCAAAATGGTCTTAACAGTCTCATCATAGTGGGAACAATCAGCCCATTCCCACTTCAGGGTTCGCCAGCCAGAAAGTATTATTTCCAACAGTTCTTCCTGTCCATATAAGAAAATGATCCATTGATTGGTAAATGTTTCAAAAAAGAAGGGTCCAGAAATCAGGAAGACCGGTTTATTTTATAATATCAACCAACTGGGTGATGATAACGTATTCAATGAATGAAATCAACCGCGGAGGTCCATGGTCCTAACGTGGAGAAACGCCAATTCAATGAAAATTAGGAATATTGTTTATGCGGATGGCAGTTATGATGTAATGGGGTAATGCATTTAAATTGTTGCTCAATTGCGGTGACAGAATCTAGGATTTGATGGATTTATATATTTTTTTTGAATTTAAAGAAATATTTATACTGAATCAGGGAATAATTTATGCTGCATTAAATATTAGAATATAGATTTAAACAAAAAAATATTAAAATATTAAAATTTGTATTTAAAGAAAAAGATTTTATTGGAATTAGCCATTTTTAATCTTTTTGATGTTATAGTCTAAATTGAAAGTATATTCTAGTGACCTCCACTTAAAGTGATAACTTCTTTACATTTTTAAATAATATGTTTAAACTTTTTTAAATTAATTTTTTACTAAATCATTCCTGAAAATTTACTCCATGTATTCAAAAAAATGAAATTAAAAATTTACTGCGAAATATCACTATGAAACAAATATCTTTTTTACATTTGCATGTTAAAAAGTAGAAGAATGGATGGCAACCTCCAGGTATAACACAACCTTTCTTGGCCTAGCATTTCAAATTGTCATTCAAAACTCACTGTCAGTGTTATTCATTTGTACATATTATTCATCATGATAGTTCTCAAATTGTGATTAAAAGTGGAGGTTCTTCATCACCAAGTATGATAATTAGATAATTCATCAAAAATAAATTGAAAACTAAATTTATAAAATATGTATTGAATTTTTAAATTTATGGCTATTCACATCCTGAAACTTAAGTAAAAATTAAAATTATTTAACAACTGCATTAAATCTACTCAACCACAAATGGTATGTGTAAAAATGCATGTGCTCTGGTAATGAACCAAGCCAGGTAATGGGCTCAAATACAAGCCTACAAGGGTTTCTGAGTTTATGTTGTAACTTTTTGTATTCAGAGTTGCATTATTTTTCAAAGTTATGTTGTGAATATTTATCATATATTTTGTTGTAGTTGAGTAATAAGAGTGTCTAAGATTAATTTGAGATTGATGTCCAAGATTGTGCTAATTGCCCATTCATAATCTCACACACATTGATGTGTAATAAAGATTTAATTTTATTTAAGAATAGCATAGAGAATAAAACTTTTTTTTTTTACACATTATCTCTTATTTCATGTGAAAAATTTCATGATAGAATTCTTTAAAAAGTTGTAAATAATTAAATATACTCAAACATTAATCCATGCCTATAAGTGTGGTTGTTCGTGTTGTCATCTCTAACCATAGGAGGACTTAATTTTCCTTCAGTGTCTTCTCTTTATATCCACACAACTAAGATTAACTAGGATAAGATTAACTAGGATTAGAATAACAGATGACATTGGCTGCAAAACAATTACATTGAAGAGGAAGTGGGCATTTATGTTGTGTGAACCAAAGGGTTGAAATAATTTCACTGTTTGCTTTTTGTGACAATCAATGCAATTCAAGGTTGGGCAATTAAATTGGTGTCAACCATCCATCCATATTGTATGGTTCCTAATGTCAAAATAAATATTGTCAAGAATTAACTATTCTATGACTACAATAATTAATCAGCCATAAATTGTGATGGTTGGCCTAAGTATTAACTTAAAACTATATAATAAAATCTATATAATAATTAAATATTATAAAAATTGCAATGTTATGCACATATGGATTAAAATGGATGAATAGTGTTCAATTTCATAAGTTGCCTTGAGTTCCAATTGAGATAACTTTGATAATAAAATATATTTTCTGCACTTAGTCAATCTAGATACTTTGAAAACTCAACATTCTACATATTGTAAAGTTCTTTGATGATTATATACTATATGTTTTGACAACATTAATACTTATATTTATAAAATTTAAGAATCCTCCGAATTTGAAAGTATAAAAATGTATATATTAAGTAGTGAATTTGGTTGAATGTGGCAAATCAAAGTAGAGTAACCCTTTGTTTCAATTGGAGGAGCTAAGTTTGCAACAAAGTACAATCTCTTTATAGAATTAGACATTTAATAAAGATTAATAAATTATACAAGATATAGTGTTATTATTTAAAATTATTATTAATGTTAACATATCAATGTTAATAACATATTAACATAACAATATTAATATAATTATGTTAATACTAGTGTTAATATTAATGTTGGCTTTTTGGTTAATATTAACATTAGTGTTAATAATAATATCAATATTAATGTAACATCACTCTTTTCAAACATGCTTCATAATTGTAAAAAAATAATTATTATTTAATATGAACATTATAATATATGCATAAATTTTTAAATTGATATTGACATTAATTTTGATATGAATGTTAATGTGAATACTATTATTAATATATTAATTTTAATTTTAATATATTATTAAAGTTAATTATTAATACTATATGAACACTCATATTAATATTAAATAATAGTGATAATATTAATGTTATTATTAACATTAATGTGTGATAAATGATTTATATTATTATTATTGGGTTTTATATTTTCTTTAGGCTTGATAGGGTTTATAGGATCTACCATAGTAAACAATTAATTTTCTATAAAATATGGTTTATAGTATTAGGGTTCAATAGGAATATAAGTATTATTGGATTATTAATAAAATAATTATTAAATTAATTCAATAAATTTACAAAATTCATTAATTTTACATAAGAAAATTTAATTTATATATACAATTTTTGAATATATGTTTTAGTTAATTGATATTAGAATTAACATTAACACATCAATGTTAATGTGACAACCCCACTCTATGATCCCATGTGAATGGAATTGTGAATATTGTACGATGAATTGAAATCAAAATGGGGACTTAGTCATGGACACACATTCCAAAGTTGGGAAGGGAGTCACTTGCTTGGGAAGCCTTGTTTTCTTGTGCAAGGGAGAGACTTGAAAACCCACCCCAACCATTAAATAATGGACATGTGTCAAAATTGAAGAAAACAACCCTTGAAAATAAATGAGAAGAACAAAGAGGTATGCACGCACATGCCACTTAGGAAGAAACCACAAGAAATAAGGGACATGAATTAATGGAAAGGGACAAGAGTAGAGAGGAAGAAAACCAAGGTGGAGTACACCAACTCTTTGTAGGTAGTACTGGAGAGAAGTGAAGAGAAGTATGTTGGCTTTTGATCCCTAGAGGTTGTATGTTGAGCTCCTAATCTCTAGAGCCCTCAAAAAGCTTGGGGGTTCGTCAAGGCTATGGGTTGAGATATAATTCCTTGAGGCATGTAACAACTTAGGTCCATGGAGGCTGTGGGTTGAGACATAGGTCTCTCGAGCCCTATAATAGGGGAGGTTGTGGGTTAGAATAGAATCTCACGAGCATTGTAACAGCTTGGGTCCCCTCAAGGCTATGGGTTGAGATAACAAAGTCTAGAGCCTTGTAACAGCTTCAGTAAAGGCCACCATGAAGAAAAACTTGTGGAAGACGAGAAAGAAGACAAACCATTATTGTTCTGATAGCACAGTGGATTGTAGATTCCTTGGAAGGTGGTGAATCACTGTGATGGTACCCTCGGGTGAGGTTTGGTTTGGCACCTATAGACTCCCGGTGTTGACCAAGAAAGAAGTTTCCAACTCATGGGATTGAGAAAGGAGGTCCTTTCTAGCCCGAAAATTTAGTGAAAGATTGGTGTGTTAGTCCCTTGAGGGAGAATACCCCTAGACTCCCAAGTTTGTCTTGGGGATAATGATTGCAAGTAATTGTGGTTGCAGTTGACTACAATTGGGTGGAGAGACCTTGTTCAAGGTTCAATTTCCTTGCGTACTCTAAGATTAGAAACTGTGTATTATGTTTAAATTATGATGAATGATGCTAATGTGATTATGGATAATGGTTTGAATGTAAGGACTACATTGTGTTGGTGAATAATCGCTTATGCATTATATTACTTGCATGTTATGTGATGTATTAAACGGTTGCATATATGTATGTATCTATGTGGAATATATGCAAGAATGTGTTACAAAATTGAAGAGTGAAAATATTTGAATAATTGCTAAACTAAAAGCATAAAATTGTTATTAAACAACATCGAGCCATGAAATCTTGGTTTAATAGTGGGCTTTGTGACCCTTTATTAATAGAATATTATGATGAGAGAGACATTCTGCATAGCAAGGTCTATATTCACTCATGAGTCATTGGTGGTCATGTTACAAATCATGGTGTTGTTGAGTGAGCACGACTTTAACGTCCAAGGGAGTTTTTCCTTGGTATTATTTTAACCAACAACTTTACCCAAATGTCCTTGAACCTTGCATTTTGAGCAGGTTTTTAAGTGATGATTGAGGAACCTAATGGGTTTGTGTATTTGCATGTAGCTGCTTGGACGCCCATCATAAGTTCTGCGTGTGGCACCCGAGGTTAGATCCTCTCTAAAGTCTACGTGTAAGTCCATGGTTGGTAATCCAGACATGAGCACCTACCCCTCCCATTGGAGCATTTCCTCCTCATTGGATGGTGAGACACGTAGACCAACAACTCGCTAGAGAACAAATCACTCAAGCTCGAGACTAATAATGTCATAAACCACCCTCAGAATGATAAGAAGTAAAGGCTTATAAACTATTTAACCCATTCCCCCAATGTGATTGAACGGGTCGGGTTATTTTAGAGAGTGGTAAGCATTTGTGTTCAATACTCAGACTCGATGGGCTTCATCACAAGCAAGCGAGGAATTTTTGTTACATGATTATAGAATGTTGAGTCAATTGGACTGCACTCACCGATTGATTACTAAAGTTATGTCAAGATTTGTGAGTTGATGGTTAACTGCTCCATGGGAGGAGGAATTGTGATTGTAAATATGTTTTCTCATTAGTTATCTACCAACTACATGATTGAATGACTATTGCATGTAATTAAAAATGGCTTGTATATTAACAACGTTGTTTTATTATCACAGGAACTCATGATACTTCATAAATACAAGCTCATTATCCTCATTATGTTTAAATGGTGTTTTAGACTGTCTAACAACATGGGTGATTAACAACAAGTCACAAGCAACATAACATACAAAAAATACATTGATCAGAAGTCAAATGGTTGTATATAGTTGTGATGAGTCATAGCATGGAAGTGGTGGAGTCATAACTAATGATGAAGATAAATTAGTTAGGGAGGGGGGAGGAAATCAATCCTCAGATTGGATGAACACTTTGAGAAGCCTAGAGATGAGGTGAGAAGTATTAAGGCCGATAATGAGAGGTTGGTAAGAGCCCAATAGAGGCATGCTAAGATTAATTTTGTCATTTTGCAATGTCTTTAGCACTGGTAAAAGCAAAGGCGATTTGAAGTAAGGAAAAGTAGTAGAGACATTATCAACCCTTGGGAGCCAAAAGAGAATACCAATGGAGTAGATGGTAGCAGATCGTGAAAGAAGCCTAGGCAAGGTAGTGAGGACACTCTGTGAGGGGGGGAATATTTAAGTAGTCCCAACAGAAGGGTTAGAAAATAGGGACGTCATTCAAGCCACCCATCTAGTTCTTCCATCTCAACATGCTTTCACTCTCACAACTACCATCACTTAGGGAGAAAGGAGAGGGGGCTTATGCCTAAGGAATTTAAAAAGGAAAAGCCACCCACTTTCGATAGGAATGTGAAGGAGTTTGAGGATGCAGAGGCATGTTTGTTAGAGATGAATAATTTCTTCAAGATACATGACTACTTAAATAATATGAAATCCACAATCCCCTCTTATAATTTAAAGGGAAAAGATGATATTTGGTGGGAGGACGTGAAGAATACAAGAGCCATTATCGAAGAGGCATTGACATGGGATGAGCTTCATAAGATTTCTAGGGAGAATTACATATCTGAACACTACTATGAAAATAAGGCAATGGAATTTTATGAACTCAGAATGGGACATATGACTAATGATGAGTATGTCATTATTTTTTTGGGGATATTGAGATATGTTCCATATCTCAAGGACGAAAATTTCAAAATGTATAGGATCATGAGTGGGTTTCCTATCGTATAAAGAGATAATATTGAACTATTGGAAGGCTAGACCGTGAAGGACACTATCAATAAGCTAGAGCAATGCTATGAGAAATCTAGGCATGGGGTCAAGACTCCGAATGACTGAATAGCTAAGGTCACTCCCAGCCGAAATTTGAGTTAGCCCACAAAGAACTCAAAAGGAAAAGAGAGGAAATTCCCATCTTAGACAAGTGAGTCTCAACAAAAGGACAACATTGTTGTTAAAAGGGATGTACAACAACTAACATCGGGAAAACCCATGATTGAAAGCTAGGAAGCACTTAAGTGTTTGATGTGTGGTGGGAACCACAAGAGAAGGGATGTCCTTTTCATTAGAAGGTTGGAATGAGAATCTACATTCCTCAAGACGTGATCATTGTGTGTGAAGTAGTGAGGAGTATGCCTAATATTTAAGTAGCATTGGACAACCACCAAGTAGATTACAAGGCATCCATCATTTAGATGGAACTTAAGCTCCAAGATAAATAGAACTTTGTTTCTATTTTGATTGATCTAGGTTCTAATTATATCTATGTCAACCCAAATTTTGTATAAAAGTGTAAATTGGACAAGGAACTACACCAAGAGCTGTGACTTCTTTAGCTGGAAACACAGACAAAGAAGAGGATCAACTAATGGGTGAAGACATGCGTATTTAAACTCAATGGCATGATCACTATATCTCACATGAATGTTTTACCATTAGATGGGTATAACATGTTACTTGGAATGGAATGGATGTACACACACTATACCAAGGTGGATTACTATGAAAAAGCAATATAATAGTTGGATGAGCAAGGAAAAGAGAGAATATTCGAAGGAAAGAAAAATCCCATATGAGTGAGGGTCAACACAATCAAACAATCCAAGCACAGTTGTAGGAAGAGATGTACACTTTTCATGGTACAAGTTTCCAAAGATGAGGGAGATGAAGGAGAAAAAAGGATGGGCAAGCTGAGATGCTCCAAAGGTATCGAGTCTTGGGATAGTAAACAAATGTATTTCTAGTAGAGGTTCCTTGATTACACACTCTCAGAGAGGTATTCTTCTCTATCGAGCTCATATCTAGAGCAACACGTGCATTTAAGACACCATATATAATGAGGACTTCGGAGTTGGTTGAGTTGAAACTACAGTTGAAATAAATGTTGGACAAGGGGTACACATGGCGAAGTGTGTCTTCTTAGGGTGCATGAGTGTGACTTTGATCTAATACGTTGTCACTACAATATTCTTAGTTTCTATCAGAACTAATGATTGTGTAGAAATAATTTGAATTTTTGGATACATTAGCATCTCTTTTCAATAATCCACTTATTTTCATCATATTACGTATAAAGAAATCAACACATTTCGAAAAATGCTACTCGATGGAACGAGAACTAATGATACCTCTATGATAGAACCAAATTATGAAATTGACCATAATTCTCAGATAATCCACGAAGGGGGTGAATCAACTCGGGGTGAGGTTTGGCACCTAATGCAGAGGCATGTTTGTTAGAGATGAATAAATTCTTCAAGATACATGTCTACTCAAATAATATGAAATGGAGAGTCGCCTCCTATAATTTAAAGGGAGAAGATGATATTTGGTGGGAGGACCTCAAGAATACAAGAGCCTTTACCGAAGAGGGGCTGGCATGGGATGAGCTTGATAAGATTTTTAGGGAGCAATAAATGTCTCAACACTACTATGACAATAAGGGAATGGAATTTTATGAACTCACAATGGGACAAATAACTAATGAGGAGTATGTTACAAATTTTTTAGGGCTATTGAGATATGTCCATATCTCAAGGATGAAAAGGTCAAAATGTAGAGGCTCATCAGTGGGTTGTGTTTGGTATTCAAAGATAATATTGAATTATTGGAACACTAGAGAGTGAAGGATGCTATTAAGAAGCTAGAGCAATGCTATGAGAAATCTAGGCATGGGGCTCAGACTCCAAATCAATCAATAGCCAAGATCACTCTGAGGAGAAATGTGACATAGCCCAGAAATGTGAGTTGGCCCACAAAGAACGCAAAAGGAAAAGTGAGGAAATGCCCTTCTTAGCCAAGTGAGCCTCAACAAAAGGACAATATCGCTGTTAAAGGGGATGTACAACAATTAGCATCTGCGAAACCCATGATTGAAAGATAGGAACCACTTAAGTGTTGGACCTGTGGTGGGAACCATAAGATAATGGTTTTTCCTTATCATTAGAAGGTTGGAATGAGAATTTACAATGCTCAAGAGGTGAGCATTGTGTGCGAAGTAGCCCATAGTATGCCCAATATATAAGTAGCACTGGATAACCACTAAGTAGGTTACAAGGAATCTGTCATTTGGATGGAAGGTAAGTTCCAAGAGAAAGTTGTTTCTATTTTGATTGATCTAGTTTCTAATTATATGTACACCAAGCCAAAGATTTTAGAAAATTGTAAATTGGACAAGAAACTACACCAAGAGACATCACTAGTTCAGTTGGAAACACAGACAAGGAGGAGGATCAACTAATGGGTGAAGTCATGCTTATTGGAACTCAATGGCATGATCACTATATCTCACATGATTGGAACTCAATGGAATGATCACTATATTTAACATAAATGTTTTACCATTGGATGGATAAAAAATGTTACTTGGAATGGACTCGATGTACCTGCACTATAGCAAGGTGGACTGCTATGAAAAAGAAATAGAACACTTGGATGGGCAAGGAACAGAGAGAATATTCGAAGGAAAGAAAAATCCCATATTAGTGAGGATAAACACTGTCAAACAATCCAAACATAGTTGTAGGAAGAGATGTACGCTTTTCGTGGTACAAGTTTCCAAAGATGGGGGAGAGGAAGGAGCAAAAAGGATAGGGAACCTGAGATGCTCTGAGGGTATCTAGTCTTGGGATAATAAAAAAATGTATTTGTAGTAGAGGTTCCTCAATTACCCCCTCTCAAAGAGATATACTTCTCTATGGAGCTGACATCTAGAGCAACACCAACATTTAAGACCCCATATATAATGAGGACTCCTGAGTTGGTTGAGCGTATACTACAGTTGAAAGAAATGTTGGACAAGGGGTACACATGGCCAAGTGTGTCTTCTTGGGGTGCACCAATGTGACTTTGATCTAATAAGTTGTCACTACAATATTTTTAGTTTCTATCATAACTAATGATTGTGCAGCAATAATTTGAATTTTTTGGATACATTAGCATCTCTTTTCAATGATCCTCTCATCTTCATCATATTAAGGATAAAGAAATCAATACATTCCAAAAATTCTACTAGAGGGAAAGAGCATTAATGATACCTCTCTCACATAACCAAATTACCAAATTCACTGTAATTCACTTTTGTTTCATATAAATTCATGAACAATGTCAAAGTATTATTCTTGAAGCATCTATCATATTCACATTTAATCAATAGTTATCAAAGTTATGTCTCATACTAAGTAGATATAAATCTAATCAAAATATATTGATGATGAAGAAATAAATAATAATAGTTGTTAAATAAATTATTATATATATTGTATTATACTATTCATATTATATTTAATATATTGTATTTCATATTAAACTAATTAATATAATATTAAGTTATAAATTGATTTACAATTTCTATATAATAGTATTTACTATTTTTATTTTTAATTTGATATTTGTAGTATTGTGTAAGACATATAGATATTTTCTCACATTTTCAATTTACAACTGATAATAAATCTAAAGTTCAAATCTATGTTAACCAATACGTTTCTTACAATTTAAATGCATAGTAAGAACTATCTTAAAGAGTGAGAAATTCTTCAATCCCTCTAAACTAATATGTTTCGTGTAATTTGAATGCAAAGTAAGGAATGGTCCTCTTAGCTGCAATTCCATTATAACAAGAGATAGATAGAAATATGCACCCTCAATGCACGGAATATATATACAACCCACAATGTTTACAAGAAACAGCTGAATTATATTAACTAATAATTTAGAGTCATTGTGAACTTGTGAAGTATCTATGCAATTTCTTAAGGGAAGGGACTAAACATTTATTACTTTATGCTGCTTTGCAAAGAGAAATGGAAGTCTAAGCATATCATCCACAAAACAAGTTCAAAAGCTCCATAATGTAAATAAAAATGAGATTAAAAGCATTATGGTACCATTTTCTAAGTGTTTGAATTTTGAGTAAAGTGAAATGGATAAACTCTTAACAAGAAAATTCTAGATTATATAAATACTTTAATGAATATTTATCATTATTATGTCCCCCTATATTATTTCTCATTCATAGACTATAGGGATATTGAAATTCAAAATCATCAATCAAACAGTACTACAAAAACCAAGAAATAACCTTGTGGTAAACAGAAACCATACATTGAACCCAAATTACTGAATGATGAAAAACTTTTGTACAAGAAACTAAAAAGATACAAACATTAAATTATGATAGTGAAGTTGTTGATGGTGTGTGAATTATCAATTTTATTATTATTATATTTCCACTCTTATTTCAACACTTACATTAAATTAAAATTAAATTATTATAATAATTTTATTATAACATTAGCATTACATATCCAAATTAATTTCCCCACTTACCTTAAGAATTAGATTTTAATTAACATGTTCAATTTTTAATAGTTGAACTATAGCATAATAATTTAATTATAACAGTGGCATTAGCTATTCAAATTAATTTCCACACTTACATTGGGAATTAGATTTTTATTTTTTTTGGTAGGTAAGCAACCATGGGGGATTTGAACCAGTGGCCTATCACAAGGAGTGCCTTAACAATGAACCCATTCATCGTCAATCCAAAGCCCCATGGGCCCAGGAATTAGATTTTCATTAACATGTTGACTTGGTAATAATTGAACTATAGTATAAGCACACAATAGAGTAGTATCTTAAATTATAATGTTTACAATGGAGTAGTCTCTTAAATTAGAATGTTTAAATATATTTCAGCTCACATAGTAACATTTAATCTTTAAAAATGTAAAAGTCTTTTAAATATAACATTTAATTATGTTGAATATTGATCCAGTAATAAATTCCATGAAATTCCACTATGGCCTAACCTTGGTACTATAATTACGAAATTGATAAATTGGTAGAGTGGTTAATAATTCATAACCCAAATGATTGTATTTATTACACCAACACAATCATAAAGAATAGTTTTCAATGACACTCATTCATGTCATCAACTCAAGCATATGGTTGTGTGTACACAGTTGAGTCAACCAACAAAATAACATAAAATATATCTAATGAGCATGTGATTCGATTTCTATCTCTTTTAGAACTTGAGTTGTCGTCCAGAAAAAAGATCAAATCAAAGGCAACGTGGATACACACAAGAAATAGTGCTACAATTCCCAAAAAGTAGTGTTTCATCCCAAAATATGATTTTATGAATGTGGACAACTTCACATTCCCATATGTTATCACCATCTCAATTTCTACATCACCCAAATGTGAAGCAATAAAACCATAGAGTGTCTAACAAATAGGGGTTCCTAGTAGTACCATCTAGAACATATAGCCATTTTCCGTGTTCAATAGATAACCTATTAGGAGCCCTCAATCAGAGGGGATTGACAACTGCAATCAACGTTGCAATTCAAATAAATGCTACATGGAAAAATTGATGAAGAGAATAATAATTGAGAAAATTCCTTACAGGTAGAGGAATAATGAAACCACATAAGAGATTCAATAAAGAATAAAAAGTGAAATTATTGCACCAATATGGTAATTTGGAGTCACAACTACTGTGAGCATTCCAAAATAGGTAAAGTATAGAAAAGTGAAAAATACCATGAAGGAGAACTAAAATAAATTGGAAGCTATCCACGAAATCATAGAATAGAATAAGATGGCATAGGTTACACACTACATAAGAACATAAGGCACTTCAATTTCAACCTACATTGATTACAAGGATGGTCATTCTATAAATTTGATCTGCATAAAATTTATAATGGGACTAGTAGTTATTTACATTTAGCTTACCTCTCCAAGGACATAAGACATTGTTGAATACATTCCAAGGACTTTTTCTCTATAAAAGATAGTTCTTTCAACCTCCATAATTGACTTGAAACTTCATGAATTAATAACGCCAAGGAAAAAGTAGAGAAAAATACATTGATCCCATATTCAGTACATCTTGTTGTTTACCTCTTTGAAAGAACTTCAAAAAGTATTATGACAGCATTGAGGAGTTGAGGCAAAAGAAAATTTTGGAGAACATGGAATTTTGTAGGCTTACCAAGAACAACAGATAAAGTTTTCATGAGAATAATTATTAATTTAACTTGGAAGAACACCCTAAATTCTCAATATGCTCTATGGACTTCAAACTTGTAATAGACAATAAACTCATCAATAATAAAGAAAACAAAAGGTCAAATAGACAATAAACTTATCTATAATAAAGAAAACAATATGTCAAATTGAGGTGGCTTCTAGTTTGGGAGAACAAAGTCTAACCTCTTTGTTCCAAGGTCCCAAAAGATGGTCCCAAAGAGTAGGGCAACCAGTGTAGTGAAGAAATAGCGCCCAACATTATTGGGTGGATTCCTCCAATATGACCAATGTTGCTTCCAAAGATATTCCATGCACATATTGTTGAAGGACTATGCATATTGAGTTGGAAAATCTAGATGTGCTATAGGGGTGATTAGCTCTTTAATAAGAGCATGATTCCATATTAAAGACAACAATAGTCAAATAAGGTTTAAACAACCATGCAATACATTTATTTTGAGGAATTATATTATCCAAAATAGGCAACAAAATTAGCTATGCAGAATGAAAAACTCTTTCTCAAACAAGTTCCTACAATTATCTCACATAGTCATAGGGTGCCAATTTTCTGTTTAGGTTTAGCAAAATCTACACCAGGTCTTTCCTCAGTAGCCATGGAACTCACTTCCACTACCCATGTTGCTAGATTGTATCCTTCTATAATCTATGGAAGTGGTGGAACAACCTAATCAAACAAACAAGAATTGGACAAGATCATTATTCTCTGTCATCGGTTGATAATGGAAAGAACAATTGATTACCAATATATTTTAAGACATAGAACAACAAATAAACGATACCTCAAAATACTAAATGAGTTTATGAGAAGGACAACCCATAGGACTTGCATAAATGATTTGGCCACCCCTTTTGAGGAGTAACCCTACCTTATTTTATCTCTTTACACCCTTTCCTTTCTTAAGCAAAGAAACATAAAAAAAGGCCTTTTGTTTGCATCCCATAGATTGACAATGAAATTATTTGAATTCACCTCATCAAAATCTTCAAATATATAAATGATGTGTCAGTGGATGGTACAATCAACAGTTCGACCTGTATTGACTGTGTTGCTAACAATACGCATAACTATCATTGCGACATGGGAATCTAGTCTTGAAGTTCGCTCATCCATTGCTATGGTACATCTCTTCCTTTGCTCTGTAGAAAGATCTTTCACTCTAGGAAGCCCTACAATAACATTTCTTAGAGGAGTGAGCTCTACAAGCTCCAAGACTCTTGCCA
Organism: Pinus tabuliformis; assembly: GCA_031772625.1. Lineage (NCBI taxonomy): Eukaryota > Viridiplantae > Streptophyta > Pinopsida > Pinales > Pinaceae > Pinus > Pinus tabuliformis. The sequence continues at coordinate 873,047,658 of CM062812.1, forward strand.
CAAACATCTACATTTATTGTAACAACAAAAATCTGTGAGATAAGTTTCTTGAATAGTCTCATTAATAAGAAAGATTGTCACTCTCAAGAACTGCATGCATGCGAATGGGAGAAATTTAGACCAACCATTCTAATTTTCTCATCAACCTCGCAAGGAAGAGGGAGCCATGTATAATACACAAGTGATTCAAAGACTATGAGTATGGAGAGTGGATATCCTTTAGTTCGTAGTACCTTGAGATGCTAGAAAATGTTATTAGATCCAATATTAAAATGAGATCATTTCCAAGCTTGCGCTATTGGCCATTGTAAATCTCTATAGAAATGTAATTATCTAGTGCCATGACATGATAACCTTGACTTAACCATATACATATAAACTAACCGGCCGTAGCCAGAGGGATTAATCATCCTCTACATGAAAACAAGAGAAATCTGAGACTTTGGAGAAGGAAACGTTACGAGGGTTTCTCGCAAATAGACATACAAAGAAAAACTTAAGTTAAAAATTAAATTACAAGGAATTCATAAATGTACATATATGATACGTGGTGTTTTGATCATTCAATATATGGAAATATCTTCGGAATAATTATAAGCCTTAAGGTATGAAAGGCGTATATACCTTTCCCAAACACCAACTTACAACTGTCAGATAAACCATATCTACGCCTCTACCGTGAGGATCCACATTAAATGTTGATTGGATATGGTGAAAATACAATAATGATATTTCACATTAAGCTTTGTATTGTGAATCGCTTGCAAATAAATAAATAAATATATATATATATATATATATATATATATATATATATAATCAATGCTTTGTAAATCAACGATTAGATTATTGCTCTATAGTTTAGAAAAAAATAAAAACTGTTTATGGGTATTTGACTTTTAATAGATCTATGAGATTGATTTGCAAGCTTGTTCTAATTAGCCATGGTTAATCACTTGACAATATCTTCATTTTCTTGATAAAGGTGCTATACATTAGAGAGATGTAAGAAAATAAGGGGAAATTAGGAATGAGTTTTTAGATGAAATACATATTAAATTAAATTATATAATTTAAAATCCATTTTACCTTATAAAATAGAATAATGCTTAAGTAGCCATATTTAAATTCAATTAATAAACACAAAAATTTACAATATCACAATATGTTTCACAAAGGATATTGAGATCCACTTTTCCATACTAGAAAATAGGCTTTGTTATAGTACCATGGGCCAATATCATTGGTCATCAATACAACATTGCCAAAAACCATGTCTCATTTCACACTCAATATTTTACTTGAAGTAGATTTTAGAACATTTTAAAATTAATTTAAAATAAAAAATATTATAGTGAGGAAATGGTTTTATTCAAAACCATTTTTCTCATTAATTTTAATCAAAACATGATTTTTAGAAATTGAGTTTAAATTGTTTGATCTCCATAATTTGTGTGCCGTGCATTTTGAGGGTGTTGAATTCATTTATGCATTCAAAAATGTATTTTGAACAACAAAAAGTATTGAAATTGTATTGTCACATTTTTGTGAATTCGATTGAAAAATGTTATTTCATCCATAAGTTAGACCACACCTATGTACTCCTCTATCACATGAAAATATATAATATATAAATAGTGGCTTGAAATTAAGATCCATTTCACCATATAAATTAAAATATTAATTTTGTAACCATATTTAAATTTCATTAATAAACAAAAAAACTGAATACTTACAATATAACAATATTTTTAAGCATTGATATTTACCACCACTTTACCATAGATATTAGTAGCTATACCATAAGATGACCCCGACATGCCCAAAAACCATATATGATTTCACAATTAAACTAATACTTACAATTAAAAATAAATATTACCATGGATATTATTAAACATAGCATACCATGGTCAAAGACTATGGCTCATCAATACCACATGCTCAAAATCCATCTCTCATTTCATAATCAAAATATTTTATAAAAATAAAATAAAAAATAATGTTATTAATTAAAATAAAATAAAACTAAAAATAAATAAATTATTAATTAAACCATCATAGATCCATCGTATCAAGGGATCTATGAATCTATCAAGCTCCAAGAGAGATCAAATTTTCCTAAGTGTAAACCATTCTTCATTTTGCACTGAGAAAAAATTGCACCTTGAAAGGTTTGATCCCTCTAAGTTTATAGATCCAGAGTTAACATAGATATAGACTAATTTCAAAGGGGGATGTCAACCATTCCATCTATCCCACCAAATGAACTAAAAATAATCTACATAATAAATCGATAAAAATAAGAATGCAAAGGACCATTTCGAGGGTATTAATCCAAAGTGCATGTTACGGTTGTGTGGTTGAGGAGAGAGGATCATTCTACAACCCAGTATGAACTAAAAATAATCCACATATTAAATTTATAAAAAGAAGAATGTAAAGGACCATTTGAGAGTGTTAATCCAAAGTGCTTGTTACGGTTGTGTGGTTGAGGAGAGAGGATCATTCTACAACCCAGTATGATGTGCAACCATCAAAAGTTGAAATTTTTACCATGTGTGCCAAAATAATTTTTTTAAATAATCTAAAAGTAAAAAAAAAATTAACTATACAAAATATTTAAATATATAATATTTTTAAATCTAAAAAAAATAACTATACAAAACATTTAAATAATGTTTGGTCATATTTTCTTTGCTAATGCTAGTATTGCTAAGGGAAATGTAACTGGAATATAACTTCTACTTGTTAGTATTGCTAGTGTTGAATTAATTTTTTTTGTTTAGGTTTAGGGTTTAGGAGGGTGAGATTTGGTTTTATGGCCAAGGGGCTATTTTGGGAGGAAAACAACATGTGGTTTCCCTAAAAACCACCCAAAAAAACTACCATTGAGGGACCAAAACTCCCCCACCTATGTGAGACCTAAAGATACTTGTTAGGGTTGGAATTAGGATTAACTTATACCCCTTAGCTACTAAACTAGTACAATCACTAATTTATGGTTCAAACATGCCCATTTCTTAAATTTTTACCTTGCTATATTTAAAGGACAAGGCCAAGAGAATCAAGGTGATGTTTGAGGATATGAATAGGTAACTGGAAATAGTTGTGGATGAAGTTAATAGTGTAGTGGCTATACTAATAAATTCTGGATAGGAAAAGGAAAACAATTGTAGATGAAATTAATGGTGTAGTGGTTATACTAATAAATTCCTTTGTAACTATCACCATGAAATCTTAGACCAGCCCCATGATCATGTTTATGAATTCCTCATATAACTATCACTAGAGCCCTTGTTCCATTAAAGGTCTAGGAAAATTTGAATGAAATTATTAAGTTCAATCCTTGAAAGTTTTGGAAAAATGGAAGGCATCGTAATTGTATGAATATGCCCATCACTTGTGGGTCAAATTTATTGATAGCTAATATTCCATTCTGCTTTGGAGATGCCATAAACATATGAATTTCCATATATAGAATGTATTTTGCAACTTACTTTGTTATGAAATGTATTTTATCTTTTCCTAGTAGTATTATGAACTTACTATAATTTTTAATTATTTTCCTTACTTACATCTTGCAAATTATTCCTATGCTGGTAACTAATTCCTCCATTAAAGGTCCTGAGAAATTCCAACCAAACCGTTACATTGAAGCCTTGTATATTTTTTAAAAAATGGTAGCCATTTTAAAGGAATATCTCCATCGCTTGTCCACCAAATTTAATGATATCAATTCCTTGAAGCTTTTATTAGTCTATCCAACCACCAATTTTCACTTGCTTCATAGAGAAATTGGTAAGCTTGTATGTAGAACTTTGAGGCTATAATCTAATCATTGGCATAGGACCCCTTTAGATTAGTCTACCTTCTACTCAACTTTGTCCTATTTTTAGTTTTAATTTTTAATTTATCTATTGTAATGAAATATTGATATGGATAGAATTGAGGGAAATTAATACAATGGAGCAACAAAGAAATCTATTTCATGAATGCATGAAATTTTAAGGCAAACCATGAACATGATTATATTGGAACTTACCACTTTTAGTAATTGGATTGTTTTCGTGTCTCAAGCATGATTGATTTTTCGTGCAATTTACTTTCTTGCAAGTGTGTTTTATTTGCTACAAGTGTGGTGTGATTTGTGAAACCATGTGCACTACACTTTGCAAGTTTCAAACAAAACTTTAGATTGAAAATTCAAGTGCTTGTGTAATCAATTATTCATTAAGATAATTAAAAGTAATTGAAATACCAATCAGTAAGAGTAAAGTACATAAAGAGTTTCATGCTCTTGATAAAAATGGAATCTCATTCCTTCATAAATGAGAGAGTCAAACTGACACCTTGCAATCCCCCTAAATGTGAAATCCTTCATAAAGAGCTTCATTCTCTCCATCAAAATCTAGTCCCATACCTTCATAAATAACAAAGTCAAACTGAAAATTTGCAATCCCCCAAATCTTGAAATCCTAAAATTCATTAAGTTTTTTGGATTTTGAGTGAGATTAAAAATTCTAGTTTCTCCATATGAGACCCAATGAGGTTGGAACCACTCAAGCATCTTGAAAAAATAAATTAGAATGTAAGGGTGAAAATGAAAGATATATGAAATGCCACTTTTACTTGCCATTGCTAAGGTTGCATTATTGTTTTTGTTTAGGTTTAGGGTTTAGGGGAGGGGGTCTGTTTTATGATCAAGGGGGATATTTTGGGAGGAAAAAAACCTCTGCTTTCCCTCAAAATCAACTAAAAAAATACCATTAATGGGCCCAAACTACTCTACCCATGTTAGAATTAAGGAGGCCTTTAAGAATGGAATTAGGATATTACTATTAACCTTATATACCAAACTAGTATAATCACTAATTTATGGTCCAAACTTGCCCATTTTTAAAATTATGATTGTATCTTGTTAAATTTAGAGCACACGAGGAATAGAACTATATCTCAATCAATGTGAAGTTTGAGGATATTGGATAAGTAAAGGGTAAAAATTGTAAATTGATTTAATAGTGTAGTGGCTATACTAATAAATTCATTTTTAACTATAAGTATGAATTGTTACCATTAGGATGACCATACTAATTACTTTCTCCCATTAACTATCACTGTAAATTGTAATACTAAGGCCCTTCTTCCATTAACAGTCTCTAAAAATTCAAATGAAATTATTCTATTAGAGCCTTCAATTTTTTGGAAAAAAGGAAGCCATCATACTTGCATGAATATATCCTAATTGTATTATGAAATTCCTTCTTATTTTAATTATTTCTTATTTTATCCTTGCAAATTATTATTATGCTCTTAAAATTATTGCAAGTGGTGATGGTGTGTCTTATATGGATACCTAGAACTGTTGGAAATAATACATTCTGGCTGGTAAACACTGAAGTGGGAATGGGAAATTTAACATGCATAGATATTCTAATGAGGCTGATAGGTCCACCACGATGACTAAAGTGGGAATGGGAAATTTAACATGCATAGATATTCTGAGGCTGATAGGTCCAGCACGATGTTGCTGGTAAGATCAGCACGATGCTGCTGGTAAGATCATTCTAGGCAAACACTAGATTGAAGAAGATGGGAACAAGGAAGATGCTCTCAAAGATGTACATCTAAGGATGCTCAAGAAGCAGAAATCTGGTAAGAGTATCAACTTAGTAGTAGTGAAGCTCTAAATAAATTTTTAGGGAAAAAGATAATTCAAAAGGACAACAATGTTCCCATGGAAACTAACCAGAAGAAGCCAATCAAACCATCTGTAGTCAAGGATTGGCCTTCTAGCTGTGGAAGATATTCATCTAGTGTTGCACATGAGAGTTATAAATATTTAACACAGAAATCTCTCCCACCATGAGGTTCAGCTTCTCTGGATATTATACCTTTGCTTATGGGCCAAATGTCCCTTCAGTAAGCAAGTAGCACTACCAATTATCTCCTGCCTCTAAGTCCCATAGTAATGGAATTAAGTGAAGCAGTCAACAATCTTCCAAATTTAATAATCATTGAAGTGCTAAAGAAAGTGTCAAAATTAGAGGAAACCTCTAGGTTAATTGTTTGAACCAAGAAGATGGTGTTAGAAACAAAGAAGATGCTTCTACATGTAGGAATTTACAGGGTAAGTTCCTCAGAAAGAACACCAAAAGGATACCGCTCACAACCAGATCACAGATCAATACACCAGTATTTTTGACTTGGTTAAAACCCTCAAAGAGGGAAAAAGTCCACGGCCTGTGCCAACGTGGCTACTACAGGCAATTTATTAATCAAAGAATGAAAATTTACATAAGCTTCTCACGGATTAATAAATTGCCTGTAGTAGCCACGTTTGCACAGGCCGTGGATTGTTTCCCTCTTTGAGGGTTTTAACCACGTCAAAAATACTGGTGTATTGATCTGTGATTTGGTTGTGAGTGGTATCCTTTTGGTGTTTCTTTCTGAGGAACTTACCCTGTAAATTCCTACATGGTATCAGAGCTATTTGAGGGCCGCGTCCGTTGGTGATCCAAATCTGAAGCCGGTAGAACTGCATGCGGCTGTCGTTTCCTAGATCTACTATTTCTGACTACTTTCGGGCCGAGAGGACTGCTCTGTTGTGTTCAGAGCATCTGTTCCAGTGAGGAACCCCTTTCGTTTCACGCGAAAAGGTTTCTGGTAGCCCTATCTGTGTCATTTTTAAGATCTGGAGGTATACAGTCTTTATTTGCAGTTTACTGTTATTTTCTCTCTGCTTATTTCGGTTTCGGTTTATTTAGCTTTTTTTTAAACCGGATCTATACCTTTCATTTCTGCGTATGCTCTTTGCCCTGCGACTCTGTGCGATCTGGGCAAATCAGAAACAGAAAGGAAGGATTTTTCTCATGCGTATGCTCTTTTCCCTGCACCTTAGTGTGATCTCGGAAAATCAGAAACATTGAGAAAGATATTTAGTTTTTCGGCTAAAGCTAACTTTGAGCCGCAAGGTTCATTTTTGAAAATATTTAGTTTTTTGGGTAAAGCTGACTTCGAGCCGTAAGGTTCGTTTTCTTTGCATGTCCGTGTTGGGTTTTGTGTTTTGTGTTTTGTAGGAAAAAGAGAGCTTTCTCAAGGCAAGCACGCAAACCAAGGCCCCCCCCCCCCCCTCTCTCTCTCTCTCTCTCTCTCTCTCCTCTCAACTTTTTTGTATAGATCAATTGTTAAAAGCTATTTAAGAGAGTAGAGGTATTGGGTTCAAGTCTCCATTTTGTGGGGGCGGATTTTTCATTTCCGCACATTCGCGCACTTTGCCGGCAACTTCAACAAATTTTTTTCAAAAAGCCATAACTTCTTCATCGGAAGCCTTTTCAGAGCTGTTTTTTTTAAAACAGCCTAATTTTTTGAGATCTATCCATTGGAACACTTACTTTCAGCATCTTCAGCTTTAGTTTTTTAAAAAAAATGGAAATTCCATGCCAAGTCATTCTTGACAGCACTAACTACTTCCAATGGATAGCCTACATGGAAGATTTACTTAGAAGTAAAGGTCTCTACAGAATAGCCACAGGCCAAGAGAAGAAACCAAAAGATGAAGACAAGGCTGCAAAATGGGAAAATAGACAAGATCAAGCACGTGGTTTGATAGGAATGTCTATTTCTCCTGATCTTAGATTCCATATTGCAGAACTTGATACTCCTCATGAAGCATTGGAACAAATCACTAAAGTTTTTGGGATTAAAAATGAAATTAGAGCCCATCAACTTGAAAATGAGTTGCTTACATTGGATCCTAATAATTTTTTCTTGCATTGAAGATTTCTTGTCCAAATTCAAGACCCTTAGATATCTCTTGGAAGGTGTTAAGGTTAAGAAAGAAGATAGTAACCTTATTTATTCCATCCTTACTAAGTTGGGACCAGCCTGCTCTGATACCATGTAGGAATTTACAGGGTAAGTTCCTCAGAAAGAACACCAAAAGGATACCGCTCACAACCACGTTGGCACAGGCCGTGGACTGTTTCCCTCTTTGAGGGTTTTAACCACGTCAAAAATACTGCTGTATTGATCTGTGATCTGGTTGTGAGCGGTATCCTTTTGGTGTTCTTTCTGAGGAACTTACCGTGTAAATTCCTACACTACAAACATAGAGAAGAAAAACATGTTGTCTATTTGAAATAATAAAAACATCTAGTCTTATAAGATATAAAACCATCAACCTTTGAAAAGATCATCTCATCTTTATTTCTCCACATTGAAAGAAGCTTTAATGAGGTGGCCCATATGATCAAGAAAGAAACCAACCCTAGGAAAATCTATAATCAAGGTTCAAGGGTTATGTTCTCAAAATATACAACTGGAACCAATAAAGTTGCTTCATATGTGAATGTGGAAACACCCTTTTATGAAGCCACTTTGTTTGTTCCAATTGGGCAACACCCTTATATCAAGCCGCCACTTTATTGGTTCCAATTATATTATCTTGAGACCATAACTCTTGAACCTTGACTGTAGAATGTAGTAGGTTGGCTTCTTTCTTGATCATATGGGGCACCTGATTAGCGTTCTCTATTTTAGGCTCCACCTTGAAATGTTGCAACCTATTTTGTATCTATGTTGACAAGAATGAATGTTGAAAAAGATAGCATGATGGCTTCAAGGCTAGTCAACAAGGTTGGATGTTTTCATTCTTTGTTTCTAAAAGAAAGCATGTTTTCCCTCTCTCTATTTCTAGAATCATCTTCTATGTTTCTCGCACCATCTTCTTTGTTCACACAAGTAGACTTGAGGTTTCCTCGAAATTTGGCACTTTCTTTAGCACTTGAATGATTATTAAATTTGGAATGATGTTGACTACTACCCTTAACACCATCAGTATGGGATTTAGAGGCAACAGATAATTGGCTACTGCTCCTTGATTACTGAGGGAACATTTCTACCATTACCAGAGGTATAATATCCAGAAACTGAAACTGGTGGGTGAGAAATTTCTGTGGCAAAGATTTATAACTCTCAGGGTCTCCACCAACGAAGAAGAAAATCCCTGACCACAGATGGTTTGATTGGCTTCTTAAGCTTAGGAATATGGTCGCTTTACTCTGAACCATTGTTGTCCCTTTCAAATATCCCTAGAATTATGGTCCCTAGAAATTTTTTTTATTGCTTCACTATGAAGAGTGTTGACACTCTTACCAGACTTCTGCTTCTTGAGATTACGTAAATGTACATGTTTCAGGGGATCGTCCATGTTCAGGTCTTCTACAATCATGCATTTGCCTAAAATGGTCTTAGAAATGGCATCATAGTGGGAGCAATCACCCCATTCCCACTTCAGGGTTCGCCAACGAGAATGTATTATTTCCAACAGTTCGTCTTGTCCATATAAGAAAATGATCCATAGATTGGCAAATGTTCCAAAAAGATAGGTGCAGAAATCAGTACATCGTAAAAACCGTGCAATAAGATGATTACAAGCATAGGAATAATTTGCAACTACATTAAGAAAAGATCAACTACATTTCACAATGAAATAAATTCAGAAAGTTCAATCGATGTTTATGGCATCTCCACAGGCAGAAGGTAGCACTGCATTTGGTCTAATAGCTATAGTACATATAGGCCAAGATAATATTTCTTATGGAAGCAATAATCATTATCATCGATCCTAGGGTTTCTCTAAATAAAAGACGCACACAAATTCAATTAAAATCAGGAATATTGTTTATGCAGATGGAAGATATGATGCAATGGGGTAATGCATTTTAATTGTTGCTCAATTGCGGTGACAAAACTTAGGATTTTATCGATCTATACTTTTTTATGAATCCAAAAGAAATGTTTATATGGAATTAGGGAATAATTTATGCTGTCGAATGCAGTGATAGAAGACGTTAGAATTCTAAAGATATAATCTAAAAAAATTGGTGGGTTCAATTGAAAATATTAGAATTTGGATTTAAAGAATTTTTTTTAGTATTAGGATTTGGATTTAAAGAAAATTATCTTATTGGAATTCTGCACTTTAATCTATTTGATGTTATTTAAAGTATATTCTAGTGGCCTCTACTCTATCCAAAAATGAATTTAAAAGTGATAACTTCCTTACATTCTTAAATAAAGTGTTTAAAATTTTTTAAATTAATTTTTTACCAAATCATCTGTGAAAATTTACTCCATGTATCCAAAAAAAAAAAAAAATTAAAACTTAAATATATATATATATATGTTTCATTATGTATCCAAATCATAAATAAATAATATATCTATATATATATATTATATATATTATATATATATATATATATATATATATATAGATATATATATATATATATATATATGTTTCATTAGATATTCTCTTTGAGTTCATTATGATTTTCTCTAAGCCTTTAATTACAAAGTCTCATTTACCTCAGGTATATAGAAGCAAATCATATTTACAAAACTAACTTACAAACACTTGTAATCACTAGAGAAGTTATGGAGGGACTAATGCTATATTCATAAGAGTCTAAATCAATGATTCATGAATGCACTTAATACCTTATTCTGGCACATAAGGTGTAGACAACTTACTCCTTGGGCCTTAGTCCTCTTAGATAAACAAAAATGAATTTCTAACCTAGACAAACCCAATATTAATTAGAAAACATTTTACATGGATTAATATGTTGAATTTATATTAATATGTCCGATTTATAATAAATAAATTAGTAAATATTTACATGTTGGTTAAAATTAATACAGCGCAAGAGAGATGTTGTAGTACCCCAAAAAATTAAAAGTAATAAACATAATAAAATTCAAATTTCTTACATTGTAATTTTGTTTTTATTAATAAAATTACCAATGAATTTTTAGATCAAAAAAATCATAATATATATATTACATTAAATGATATAAATAGAAATAATCAATTTAGATCCAATTTATGTTATAAAATAGAATAATGATTATGCAACCATATTTAGATGTAATTAATAAACACATAAACTTACAATCTCACAATATCTTTAACAATGGATACTAAGGTCCACTTTTCCACACTAGTAAATAGGTTTTGTTACAATACCATGGGCCAATATCATGTCTTATCAACACACCATGACCACAAACCATCTCTCATTTCACACTCAAAATATTTTATAAATATTTTATTTGAATTTAATTTTAGATCAATTTTTAATTAAATTTAAAATAAAAAAAATATTATATTGAGGAAATGGTTTTTTTGACTACAATTTTTCTAGTTAATTTTAATCTAAAAATTTTATTTGAATTGAATTTTAGAACATTTTTTAATTAAATTTATTTGAATTGAATTTTAGAACATTTGTTTAATTAAATTTAAAATAAAAAATATTATAGCGAGGAAATAGTTTTTTTCACCACCATTTTTCTACTTCATTTTAATAAAAATATGATTTTTTTAAAATTGAATTTATATAAGGAAAGTTTGAAAATAAGTTGGGGTAATTTGGTTTTTGGCCTACCTTGAAAAATTGTCAAGTAACACAAATATTTCATACATCCATGAATACATGTCAGAATTTGTTGATCTTTAGATCAATCCTACACCTCCCAACGAAAAATATCTACTTCCACCAATAAAAAGACCCACATGGATTTTGGCCCTAATTGCCAATTTAAAGAGTTAAGCAATCTACCAATGTTTATGGCCAACCCCACCTGTATCATTTATAACGTGATTTTTAAAGGAATCAATATTGGTTCAAGTGTAATGTCCCTCTCTGAATGATCACACCAAGGGAAGAAAATATATAAAAAATACACCGGTGGAATTTTGATGATAAAAGATAGATGAAGCTCACTCTTTCTCATGATAAAAGAGAGATGAAGCTCACTCTTTGGGCATGCACAATCATTTTCTCATAAAAATTTAGAGATCTCTTGTGTCTTTTGAGTGCTAAGGGTGAAACCCTTGAATGAATTAATTTCAGTAGTGAAACAAATCCACCCTAATTGATTAGAAAAAAAGGCCACTCAGATATTTCACTCGTATTTATTGATAAATATTCATCTCATTGCTAGGTCATGGGTACCACCACAGACCATGGGATTTTTGGAGGTCATACTTTCCATTTGCATTTCATATAGGAAAAAGGGGACTAATTCACTCATTGCCAGACTTTCGGATCACTTGAGGAGGTCGTACTAGTTATTATGAGTAAGTTGAAGGTATTTGTTGTGAGTAGTTTCATCGAGATTTTCGCTGACCTATCTAGTGCCAATTGTTTCTTAGAAGTTCAAGCCATCATTTGCCACACCATGGCATCAAAAAGGAGGGTCAAACTAGACATCAAATATGCTCCAATATAGTAATTCACAAGATGTTCTTTGCTTAGGTTAGATACTTCATTCAACCATATGCCCATTAATCCATTTACCAATCACATTAGACATTATATAATAGCAACTCACGAAAGAACATAAACGATAGATGTAGAAGACAAGCCAAGACAAAAAGACACAAGAATATGTCTCACGCGAGGGAAAAACCCAAGATGTTGAAAACCCTTGATAAAATCTTCTTATTATTATCATCAAATGTTCAACAAAGAAAGAGAGACAGTACAATGATATAAAATAACTTGCCAATATGAATATTAGGCATCACTATTCTTAAATCCATTCAATCTTGTAATCTGGGAAGTCTAGTCATGGAGGAAAAATCATATTGTTGTTGCGATCGGTATGGTTAGGGAAACAACAGTCCATTTATTTCAAAGGTGACTCATCCAAAAATCCTCCTTTCTATTGCAACCTTCCTTATTTCACATGATGCTCCCTTTCACCTGCTTAAGGAGCTCGTTTATGACCACATTAAGGTCATGGTTGATATTATCGTTGTGGTTTTGGATTAGGGCTTTTGAAGCATGCTTCTTGAGCCCTTGAATATCTGCAAATAGTGCAACCTTTTTTTTTTACAAGGATTCCACTATTTTTAGTAGTCCTATCATGTTTTTAAGTTTCCATGTCATCTCAAACAAGCACTAAATACTCTATATAAGGTGAGTAATTCGGTTGTATTTTAGCTCGTGGGTAACTCATTCAAGGTTTGAGGTCAAGATGTGAGAATATCTTCTAGTTGCGGCAAAAACTATAGGAAAACGTCACATAGAAAACAAGTCACAACCTATATATAATATTGTCC